>OX381716.1:19246008-20592665 GCA_947462335.1 Harmothoe impar
CTTAGAAACACAGGTTTGCATAGCAAACTGGGCTTAGAAGCAAGCATCTACAGCAAAACCCCACTACAACATCCAGGAAGATCCTGACATCCTCCACCCCTATACAAAATTAACTCCAAGGAAACAATTGGTATTGCTAGGTCCTCTAGTTGCTTAGCAATATTACTTCCAATTTATAGTTGCCTAGCAACACAGGTCTAACTTGTTCCTAATGCAATATCAATATAGCGATCCCCTCAAAAGGGACAGTGGGGATTCCAATCATGCCATTAATCTCTTTCTTTTCCATTCAATTCTTGCTAACATCTGTGCTTGCTTAGCAACCTTGATTATATTTCATTATTTGCCTAGCAACACCATTTGTCCCCAGGTCAACTTTCATTCTGCCTTTCATTATATCATAAGATAATCCTGGGATAGAAATGGAAGTGTAGCTAATTACCCGTTGCTAAAATATTGTCTCTAAAATTGATTATTGGGGTTAAAGGAAAAGACCAGCGTGATTTCATGGGCATAATCCCACTTTAGGTCGCTAGTTAGGTTAAAGTAAAACGAGGAATTTGTTCCTATTAAACGGAACCTTGTATTCTAGTTAGTGAAGAATAGCATCAGCGACTCCACCTGTTTGCGACTTAAAGTGGGAGTTACTATAAGGAAACCTTGTATTCTAGTTAGTGAAGTATAGCATCAGCGACTCCACCTGTTAGCGACTTAAAGTGGGAGTTACTATAAGGAAACCTTGTATTCTAGTTAGCATCAGCGACTCCACCTGTTAGCGACTTAAAGTGGGAGTTACTATAAGGAAACCTTGTATTCTAGTTAGTGAAGAATAGCATCAGCGACTCCACCTGTTAGCGACTTAAAGTGGGAGTTAGGCTGCATAAAATTGATTATCAGCTTTGCGGACACTTTTCAAAAATACACGGTGAGGGAGGGAGGCTTTTCTTTTATTTTGTTATTAAATTGCTAGACCATGAGGGAGGTGACTTTTTCTTTTTTTAAACATTTCAAGTGGGGAGGGAATTCCCTTTTTTTTTTTTTACAAAGTCAGTTAGATCTACCGCTAAAGATTTGGAAATAAGATGACATTTTGCCAATAAATCAATCAATCCCACTATAAAAGTGTCAATGCAACCCAATGTTCACCTACATGTACACATTATTTGAGAGGATTCAGAGATTTGTCAACAGTACTCTAGCCACGCAGGGGATTCTCAGATAAATTTAGGACATTATATAATACATTTCGAGGATTCCAGAACTGCAAAGTTTATGAAAATCGACCTACTGGAGGCTTCAGCATGCCCTCAAATAGGGGCGGAAATTTGAAGGTTATTTTCTTTTCTTTTAATCAGGGATGCGGGGGTTTTGATGATTTTTTTTGTAAAATAATGAAAAAAAGCTTCCATGCGGCCCTTTTCTGAGGGTGCGGGCGGTGTCTGTAAAGCTGGTTATTTTTTTTATGCAGCCTTTAATACTATATAGTTATTGTGGAAATAGAATCTAAAAACATCCAAGGGGAATATACCCCGGGGGAAAGGGTTTCCCTTAGGGGGAAATATTAGAAAAACATGGGGCATGGCTTTTTTTGGGGGGAAAAGAAGGTAGGTGACGCAGGATTATTCATATTAATATAGAGAAAATAAACAATATTATAATAATTTATACAAGGTTAGAATGAATAGGTCGCTAGTAGGTGAAAAGGTTTAGGTCGCTAGTCAGGGGGAGGGGAAATTTTAACAGAATAAGCCTCATCTTTGTCTTGGTAAATAGTCAAAAGGAATGGTATTATTAACGGAATAAGCCTCATCTTTGTCTTGGTAAATAGTCAAAAGGAATGGTATTATTAACGGAATAAGCCTCATCTTTGTCTTGGTAAATATTCAGAAGAAGGGGTATTTGGTAACAGAATAAGGGTCATATTTGAAAGGGACTATTTACCAAGACAAAGATGAGGCTTATTCCGTTAATGATACCATTCCTTGTTACTATTTACCAAGACAAAGATGAGGCTTATTCCGTTAATAATACCCATCCCTCTGACTATTTTACCAAGACAAAGAACAGGGATCACTAGCATTAGCGACTCCACTGTTTAGCGACTTAAAGTGGGAGTTACTATTAGGAAAACTAGTTAAAAATGGGGTATCCCTCTGTACCATACAAGCTAGAAATGGGGCATCCCTCTGTACCATACAAGCTAAGAATGTACCATTCCTCTTGTGACATACATCATTCCACTTTTTACTTCCAACCCTGATTTTGGTCATTTTCCTCCCTTTTCACGACTTTAAATATCCATTGGCGACTTAAAGTAGGAGAATGCCATTTCATGTGGCCTTCTATCGGTAGTATTGATTAGCAATATTCTGACTTGCACACTTTCAAAATGTGCATCATGTACTTAAACCAGAAGTAAAGAAGAACAGGGTGACATCACATGAGATCAAATATGTACCCAGCCATACAAATCCTATACAAGTTCAGTATATTCTACTACAAATTACAGTGTAATAGATAGGCAATAGGGGGCTATTCCTTGTATACATGAAGTAATTACAATCCCCTTTTCCTTCTCATCTTGTACAAACAGTTAAAAGGGAGGCCACAATAGTCTTATCAAGCACAGACCAGGGTGTGAGGTAACTGTCTGATAGGTTCCACTCACTAACGCTTCTGTCACTCTCTACACAGATTGTTTTGTGAGACAAGAGTTATTTCAGCTGATGATGAGGAATACAATAATATGACTTAGTGTAATGTATATGGAATGGTATATAGCCTTCATTTCTGCATATAGCATTCAGAAACAAACGGAAAGTGCACTATGAGAAGTCTCCAAAGTAAACTCTACACATATGATAAGACTGTCTATGTCTAACCAAGTGGTTCTGTTGCATGCCCCTTAACATGTATTGGTGGAATCACCATGAGGACAAGTACAATTTGACCAGGAATACAGAAGTTATTGGGTGTATCCTCATAAATATATAAGAGTAGATCTATGTTCAATTATTCTGTCTTTTATAAATGCCTTTGTGTTAAATGGCTCACTCTCACCAGATCAATGCAACTATTATTTGGCCGTACATGATCGGCAGCCGTACATGATCAGCGGCCGTACATGATTGGTGACGTACATGATCGGTGACGTACATGATCGAGAGTTATTTCAAAACCGATCATGTACGTCATGTGACGTACATGATCGGTTTTACATTGATCCACCCTCCTTTTGACCCATTTCTGACCATGTTTAAAACATAAATCAATCCTAGCAAGGTGTACATATGATGTAGGTCTAAATATGTATTATCATAGACATGTAAAGCAGTGAGTATAAAGAAAATTTTACATGACATTCCAAACCGATCATGTACGTCATGTGACGTACATGATCGGTTGTACATTGATCCCCCCCCCCTTTGGCCCCTATAAATATTTAGGGAGTTATTTTTTCCTAATTAACTCCCCAAGACTACATCACAGCCAGTAGGTATAGTTAGATAAGTTAAATAGCAGAGTAAATGGGGCATTAGGGGGATATTGTAGTTTTCCGATCATGTACGGCCACCGATCATGTACGGCCACATTTTAGTTGCACTGATTTGGTGAGAGTGAGCCAAATTGGATAGTGTCCAGCATTTTGTAATATATTGTTAGGTCTAGGATTTGTAAGAGGATGGCTAGGTATGTGGTTAAGGAGGCAGGATAAGATGAAGCTCTCCTTTGAATGCCTTTGTCATAGCACATATTCACAGGCTGTTTCCTAAAAGCAGAAGCCAGCATTAAAGCTGGGCAGTGTGTGAATCCTTAAACATATAGTGTGACTCTGCTGGAAAGGTGTGCGGGATAGTACATGTATCATCCATGTCTCTGATGTTCAACATGGGTAATATACATATATATATTTTTTAAATTGTTTATTCATAACATCAGAGTTGATTTTCAGTTACAAATTTCGTTATGTGGCGTACAGACGATCATATCAGCTTCAGAATTACCACTTAGTGAAACCTTAGGCATCCATAATGCTTAGTACAACTTTGTACAGATTATATACACATGATATCATTACAGTATGGTTATCACAGTTGAAGTATGGAAAAGAAAGTGAAATGTTGTACATTAATTTGAGTATTTACATGGTTGTAGCAGTATAGCATGGATCAGGTTTGCCTGGGAACCTGGTTAATAAACAATACTTTCTACCTAGGATTTAGTCTCCTTCTCTGAAAATACAGTTTTCTTTGTCTTTTCATATCAGTACCGTATATACGCTTACATGCTGCTTTGAAAGCCTCCTTTGTTTTGGCATTTTGTACATTGGTGGGAAGTCTATCCCATAGAGCTACACCTCTATGATATGGAGCTTTTGAAAAAATGATTTATTACCTGTATCACCTGGGTAAAGTTCTGTTCTGTTCCCCTTAACTTTATATGGTAATGTTGCTAAGCAAAACAATCAATTTTATTCTTGTTGCTAAGTAAGTGAGACCATGCAATGATAAAGGATACCACTAGATTTCTTGAGGCTGATTCAGAAGGGAGGTTGGTACCCATATGTTATATATTGATTCTTTATATAGGCTCAACTCTTTCCAGCCACCTAGTGCATTCAATACACTACCTGGTAAAAATGGCTAGTGCATTAATGCACTATGAGCAGGGCATTTTTGGTATCAAATGCTATTTTCCTGAGTAAGTACACCAAATAAATATTTTGAACAGACATTACCTGTTATTATGGTATCATATGAAAGGAAATTATATACATGTTGCAAATCAGTCATTTGAAAACATGTATCACTAGTACCAATTCTCATATTAACCTGCTGGCTCTGGGGCCTCAATCTGCCGTATTCTGTGGAGTTTACACCATCATAGAGCCGGATGGAAAGGGTTAATAGTGCCATTGCTAACCAACATCAGTAACAGTTTACCTATTTGCTAAGCAACTCCCAGAATTATAAATGACACTATTGTTTTCCTTTTTCCACTTGGTGCTGTTAGAATGTTCAATATTAATTCTAAATGATGTTAAATTATCTCAATCTGCATAGATTTCAACCACAAAAAAAGCGAAATGTGAGTTGCTAGGCAATTATGTATTTGAAAGTAATGATGCTAAGCATCTAGAGGTCAAAACTAAAGCAATATTAGCAATGTGTTCCTTAGAGTTGATTTAGTGGGGCTCTGTGGTACCAGGATCTTCCTGAATGGCATCACGGAGGTCTCGCTGTAGATATTTGCTTTTAAGGTCAGGTTGCTAGGCAAGCCTGCTATTACTAAGAAACTGCTTGTCCTAGCAACAAACCAATGACACCAGTGGATTCCTTGCACCTATTTTAGGGGAGTAGGTAAGGTTTGTATTCTTCTAAGATGAATATTGTTGTCATAGGAGATGGGTTTAAGCCCGGGTTGCTAGGCAAACCTGCTGTTGCTAAGCAACCACTTGTCCTAGCAACAAACCAATGACACCAGTGGATTCCTTGGACCCATTTCAGGGGGGGTAGGTAAGGTTTTGGCCATTTTTTTATGGAAGCCCACACAGGATACTCCAGGACTTTTAGTACAGTGATAACAATACCAAAACCAATCATTCCTGCGATTTTCAGCTTTATGGTATCTAATTCCACGTAAAAACCTAAAGTTTCTGTACTAGTAGTGTTAAAGTGCTACCATCTAGCATTATAAAAATGGGGAGTTCAATGCTAAAACTGGAAACAACCCATGTTTTCTTTCATTTCAAGATAAAAGTTGGCAGTTTGATCACTGATTTATAACGGAAGAAAGAAGTGTCAGACGGCAGGGGGAAGCTGGAGGAGTCCCAGGCAGGGGCGTGGCAACCGGGGGGGATGGGGGGGGACCCACTTTCGACCAAGCCTTAAAAAGGTCAATCCAAAAAGGATCAAAATACCCCTCAGTCCCCCCTACTTTGAAATTGCTTGCCACGCCCCTGTCCCCTGAGATGAGACAACTGATTACCAACCTAGTGGCAGGCTCCGAGGTACAGGGAAGGAGAAGGGATCTAGCAACAATGCTGAGGAGAAATGTGGGTATTCCAGAAGAACAAAGAGGACAGGGGGCACAGCTGGTCACTGAGACGGGAAAGACACCACCCATAAAATAAGCGCCAAGGTGGCTAGCACTGCACAAGGAAGAAGTGATAGACAAGGAAGTGGAGAAGTGGGGGTTGTAGAGGAGTCTAAAAGCCTTGGTGGTCTTGGTGAAAAAGAAGGATGGGCGCACCCGGTTCTGTACGGACTACAGGAAGGTGGACCATGCCACTGTGAAAGAAGTATACCTTCTGCCGAGGATGGAGGATTGCCTCGACACGATGGCCAGGGCCAGCTGGTTCTCCTCGCTTGATTTGGCCAGTTGATACTGGCAACTGGACATAGCACCATAGGGAGAAGACAACGTTAAGCATGCAACAGGGGCTTTTCCAGTTCTGGTGGGTGCAGTTCGTATTGTGCGACGCACCAGGCACATTTGAACGGGTAATGGAGGTGGTGATGAGGGGGCTGCAGTGAGAAACATGCTTGGTCTACTTGGACGACTTAGTCGTATTGTCAACCAGTTTGGATCAACACATGGAATGGCTAGAGGAAGTATTGGGATAACTGCAAGCCTCGGGGTTGAAAGTTAAACCTTCAGTATGCCAGCTGTAGAGAAGAAGGATAGGATTTCTGGGACATATTGTCAGGCAGGAGGGGTAGGTACCGACCCGGCAATAGTAGAAGCAGTACTAGTGGCAGTACAGTCATGGTCGGCACTAAGCAGCACCACAGAAGTTGGAAACTTCTTAGGATTAGCAGAGTACTACAGGACTTCTCTACGGTGGGAGAAAGGAAGGTGTTCAGCTGGACGCTGGAGTGTCAGGCGGCGTTTGACAGGCTGAAGGGCCTTCTAATATCCTCACCCATACTGCATGAGGAGGGACGGTTCATATTGGACAGTGACAGCAGTTTGGGCGTGGTCCTGGTGCAAGAGCAGGGAGGAAAAGAGAAGATTCTGGCATAATGCAGTATAACTCTGGATAGACCAGGAAGACATTACTGTGTGATGTGCAGGGTGTTGAGGTTAAACTTACGTGTACTTGGCGCCACTGAGCGCGGGAAGGACGGTACAGTGCTGCAGCCCTGGTGGTGGTTTATAAAACTAAAACATTGGCAGTGCAGCAGGTGTTGTGTTTTGCTGTCTAATAAAACCGGAAGTAGCGTGGTCTACGACGGAATTTGTTTGGCAATCCAAGAAGAGAAGTGTTGTGCCTTTTCTTGAAGATAATCCTCCACAAACTAAATATGGCTTCCAGCTCTACAGGTTATGGGTCCAAGCATCTGATGTTTGATGGAGATGAGGCAAAGTATGAACTGTGGGAAGTGAGGTTTCTTGGTTACATGAGGAAATTGAAACTGCTTGATGTTATTGATGGGGTAGGGATAGCATCTGTGGATAAAAAGGCTGAGGCCTTCTCTGAACTAGTACAGTTCCTGGATGACAGGAGTTTATCCCTCATAATAAGAGATGCAAAGGATGATTGGAGGGAGTCTCTAAAAATCCTCAGGGCACATTATCAAGGAAAGAGTAAGCCCAGGATAATTTCTTTGTACACACAACTGACATCCCTCCAGCTAGGCCCAAATGAGTGTGTCACAGACTATATAATAAGGGCAGAGACAACTTCAAATGCATTGAAGGGAGCTGGGGAAAATGTCAGTGATAGTTTACTGATAGCTATGGTGCTAAAGGGACTGCCTTCAGAATATAAAACATTTGAAACTGTGGTGACCCAAAAGGATGAAAAGGAACATAAATTCAGTGAATTTAAAGTGGCATTGAGAAGCTTTGAAGAGAATGCCAAGTGTTCGAGATCTAGTGAGGACAGTGTTATGAGAGTTGGAAACAACTATCGAGGAGGTAACGGTAACGGTACGAACATTAGATGCTACACCTGCGGGCAACAGGGACACAAATCTAATGAGTGCAAGAACAGTGAGAGGAATCCCCGGTGGTGTCAGAACTGTAAGACACACACGCATGACACTAATTTTTGCCGCAAGATGAACACGGACTTAGTGAGAACTGTCAACGATACTGACAATGAGGTCACACATTCTTTTGTGTTTAGAGTGAATGCGGACATTTCAGACATTTCAATTGACCAAGACAGAGCACATGATTTGCTTGTGGACTGTGGTGCGACTACGCACATTATCAACGACAAGTCCAAGTGTGTGAACTTTGACAAAAACTTTGACCCCAAGAGACATTTCATAGAGTTGGCCGATGGTAGCCAGACGAACGGTGTTGTTTTGGGAAGGGGAACCGCAAGTGTTTCATTAAATGATGCAAACTGTATAAAACAAGATGTGTTGCTTGAAAATGCTCTGTATGTCCCATCCTACAGACAAAATATTTTTTCAGTGCAAGCTGCAGCAGAAAAGGGGGCCTCAGTAAGTTTTAGTGCGAGTTCTGCTGAGTTGGTAGCCCCAAATGGTATCTCATTTGACATTGAAAAACACGGTCGGTTGTATTTCTTGAACAATGTAGTATCATCCGAAAATGAAAAATCTAGTACTCCAAAGGTTCAATCCCACACAGTGGAAGAGTGGCATAGAGTGTTGGGTCACTGTAATATTCGAGATGTTGGGAAACTGGAATCTGTGGTAAAAGGGATGAAGATCACCGATAAAGGAAAAGAAAATTTCAATTGTGAAACTTGTATTAAGAGTAAAATGACACAATCTAGGAACAGGGAGGCAGACAAGAGAGCCACAGCCCCACTAGAAGTCATGTATTGTGACCTTGCAGGTCCTGTAACCCCTGTAGCAAAGGAAGGTTTCAAATATGCACTGTCATTTATTGATGATTATACTGGTGTAAATATGGTGTATTTCTTGAAAGAAAAGTCAGATACCACAAAGGCGACAGAAAAATTCTTGGCAGATGTATCTCCCTATGGCAAGGTAAAGTGTGTTCGTTCCGATAATGGTGGGGAATTTATCTCTGCAGAATTTGAAAACCTATTGATTAGGAATCAGATTAAGCATGAGAGAACTGCCCCATATTCTCCACACCAAAATGGCACTGTGGAGAGATCTTGGCGTACAGTGTTTGAAATGGCAAGGTGTCTGATTTCTGAGAGTGAGTTGCCAAAGGAGATGTGGACTTATGCTGTTATGTGTAGTGTATACACCAGAAACAGATGTTACAATGAAAGACTCAAGATGACACCATTCGAAGCACTCACTGGTCAAAGACCAAACTTGAGCGGTATGCATATATTTGGTACTGTGTGTTATGCTTATGTGCAGGAGAAGAAGAAGCTGGATGACCGCAGTGAGAAAGGTATTTTTGTGGGTTATGACAAGAACAGCCCAGCATACCTTGTATATATCCCAGAGCGTCGGTGTGTTCGACGAGTGAGATGTGTGAAGTTCACAGACAGATTTGATGAGTTCAATCAAATATCTGGTCCCTTGTGTGAAGATGATGATGAGGATGATTATTATGTCAACATGCCTGAACCAGTCATTGTTGTTGATCAAAATGTCCAGGAGCCTATTGTTGATGTTGAACATGAAAATGTGGTTGACCCAGTTGTTGAAGGTCAGGTTGATGTAAGACCGGAAAATGTCCCAGTTGTCGAAGACCCAGTTGTTGGAGGTCAGGTACCTAATGAGGAAAATGCCAGAAGGTATCCGAGGCGAAACCATAATCAACCCAAACATCTTGATGTTTATGTAACTGATGATGTAAAGGCCACTGTTCACTATTGCTACACGACTGTCTTTTATTTGAACAACAAAGCTAAAAGGTCATCAAAGTTGAAGCCACATCACTATAAGAGACAATTTGTAAGACCAAAACCATACACTTCAACTCGAGTATGTCCCAACAGCAGATAATGTTGCCGATGCCTTCACAAAGTCGATTGCTAAGCCCAGGCTTGGTAAATTCCTCAATGTATTAATAGGTACATAAAATGTAACTACCATGTCTATATCATAAGTTGGTTGATATACAAGTTGATGTATAAATCACTATTGATGTATCGATCATAAGTTTAAGTGGGGGTGTTGAGGTTAAACTTACGTGTACTTGGCGCCACTGAGCGCGGGAAGGACGGTACAGTGCTGCAGCCCTGGTGGTGGTTTATAAAACTAAAACATTGGCAGTGCAGCAGGTGTTGTGTTTTGCTGTCTAATAAAACCGGAAGTAGCGTGGTCTACGACGGAATTTGTTTGGCAATCCAAGAAGAGAAGTGTTGTGCCTTTTCTTGAAGATAATCCTCCACAAACTAAATATGGCTTCCAGCTCTACACAGGGAGCTGTTGGCCATTGTGTTTGGATTATCGTTCAGCATTATCTGGTGGGACAGGTGGTCTTGATCCTCACTAACCATGCATGCTTGCAATGGCTGCTGGAATTCAAAGACCCAGAGGGACAGCTGCCCGATGACTTACAGATAGAGCACCAACCAGGTAATTAAGCTACATGGGAATGTGGATGGTCTTTCCAAGAGACCATGGGGAAGAACGGCGTGGACACACATACCACCACGAGTGGGAACCAAACACTTTCCCACACCCTGCCCACCTGGGCCCGCTCTGGGAGCAGGTAACGGTCCTAGTGTTCCCTCACTTAGGCTACACCGGACAGATGGCATTCTGCCAGTGGCCGAGATAAAGAGGGAGTCTCAGACATGGGGAAGGCAAGCCACTTGGGCCCCGGTGAGGAGTACCTATTTATCTGCAGTGTCTTCAAAGTGGTCAGTAATACAAATTACTGGTATACAGGCCAGACTTCCTTGGATCGTCACTTGTCATTGCACTCACCGAAGGTACTGGGCTATCACTGCTATCATAATGGTGACACATGGACAGGAGAAGTTCAGCAAGAACTGGATACCCAGTGGCAGCCAAGTAGGCCACAGCAGGGACTGCAACACCAACCACAGCAGCCAGCATACCACTCGGGTTAGCAGCCGCCACCTTTCATCCAGAAGCTTTAACGCTGGATTAGATCCAGTTTGTCCTACGGGATAT
Organism: Harmothoe impar; assembly: GCA_947462335.1. Classification (NCBI taxonomy): domain Eukaryota; kingdom Metazoa; phylum Annelida; class Polychaeta; order Phyllodocida; family Polynoidae; genus Harmothoe; species Harmothoe impar. The sequence continues at coordinate 19,257,063 of OX381716.1, forward strand.
ATGGCAGCAGTATGGAGTGGCAGTAGGGACTGCTATGAGAATGCTGCTAAACATGGCATGAACCCAACCAGACGCGGCGATTGGTATGGATCTGGTGGAAGTGGACTATGCGGCAGAGCTACCGGGAGAATTGGGGAAGAAAAAGAAAGATGAACCATTTGGGGAGGTGTCCACTGAAAGTATGGAAACAATTTAGACAGATCTCCACCCAGTGTCATCTCTTCTGACTGAGGTACAAGGGAGGAAGCAGAGAAAGTGGCAGCAGAATTAAGAAAAAGAGAGATAGAAAATGGAGAGGGTAGAGGCAGAAAAGGAGAAGAGATAAGTTGGATGAAGAGGCAAAGAAGAGAAAGAGGAGTGTGACCCCAGTGCAAGGCCAGAAGGAAGTGGAGGAGGACCAAGAGCCACATACTGACCCCGCTCCAAAGCCACACACCGACACTAACTAAGCACGGCAGGCATGGGAGGTGGCTGACAGGTGGCTGGAAGAGGATGAAGAGGCTGTAGGGCACAATTCCTACAAGATATCTGAGATTGAGCAAGACAACCAGCTTACAGGCATTGGTGGTGGCAGGGGGGACAATAGTATGGTGGCCACCAACAGGCATGACACTACTAACAATAGCGGCGAGGGAAGGGGAGAGTAGCCACCCCCAGACCGCTCATCATAGTACCCAATGGAATTCCTACCTTACCAAACGGAGCCTTGGCCAGAGATGGATATGAGTAAGGTCCGGGTGACGATAATCTCCACTGACCCAGTGAGAGAGGAGAGGGCAGGGACATCCGGCATGGATAGGGCTGCCGGGATGAGATCAAGCAGACTGATGCCATTGCACATAGCATATGGTCCCAACACTGGGGGGAAGCTATTCGGCAGCGATAACCCCTCTCCCTGGTGGTGATGATGAGATAGTGCAACTAATCCGTACCAGATATGCTCCAGTGGGGCGCCTAGGGCTGTGTTCCATGTGTGGCTTGATCTGGCCACCCACCCTGACAGATGTACAAGCACAACCAAGGAAGAGTTTCCAGAAACAGACACCGAGCAGGCGGCAGAGTGAAAAGCAGTTCTCATCGACCAGTAAGCATCTCTTCTGTACTACCACAAAAGGGAGAAAGGGGCCACCGGAAGGAGGTGGGAGCCAGGAGAAAAGGCATCTTTCAGAACAGGAAGACTGCACCCAGTGGGCACACCACCACTGATTAGTAGCTGCTCTGGTGGCTTATGACCTTGCAGGGCGTATTATCCATTCAGGCAGCACACAATAGTTGGTAACATTTAGCATGGTATTTGTACTCAATAATGAACTGAATATTAAGCATTTAATAAGTGATGCACATGCAGGGCTACATATGCCTCCCTTATTAGGCGGGGCCATGCAGCTACAGAAACAGGACTTATTAATGGTGGTTTTCATAATAACTAAGAAGGCCTACATTTGTAGTCCTTATTAAGCAGTGTATCAACAACCCCTGATAAAGGCTGCTTTTTCACTGTCTAATAACCATCACATGTAAGACCATATTTGAGGTTCTCCAGGGCTGCAAAAGTAGGGCTTATTAATAGCTGATTAACTATTGTCTTTGTTATGAATACTAAGCCCTGCAAACTAAGTTTTTATCAGTCAGTGCAAGATAAGTCCTTATTAAGCAGTGAATCAACATGCCCTGATAAGGGCTGCTTTTTCACTGTCTAATAACCATCACATGTAAGGCTTTAATAGAGGTTCTGCAGAGCTGCAAAAGCAGGGCTTGTTAATAGCTGATTAACCATCTTATTATAATGGATATTAAGCCCTGCAAATGAAGTTCTTATTAGTCAGTGCATTGACATCCCTTAATAACCTTATGTCATAACATATTAATACCAAAGGATAAGTAACATAGCTTACTGGTAATGCTAAGAAGTGTATGATCTTTGAGAATACTTTGTGTCTCCTTGCTGTCTTCTGTTCTGGTACCTATTTGAGGGGGGAAAACACCATGATTCTACAAGGAGATTTGGTGGCCTTATGAGCAAGTCTCTGGACTTGTGTGTGAGAGGTCCTGGGTGCGATCCCAGAAGGAGCCATGGCACCAAATTTTCCCAAGAGTTGTCCTGACAGGAGTCGCGTCTGTAAGTGTCAGTAGACAGACTGCAGTGAACCTTCGGTGTCCTGGTCTCCCATGAGACTTGCACAGATCCGCTTCAGCCCGTAGAAGCATAATACACTTGCGACTGGTAAAAAGATAGCAGATATCAGTGTTGACGAAGGTGGTCCTAGCCGGGAGGGGAAAAGGCTACAATGGACCACTGGAGACTCTGAGAAAAGGTTGTGACAGCAGCCATCCCACGCTATCTGACAGTGAGTACGGTCAAGGCACATTGCACCACAGTCACCAGTTGGTTATCAGGTGTGTCAGTTTCGCCAGGGTCAGGAGCTAGGATGTGTTCACAGTGGTTGACTATGACTTGTACACTGTCAATACAAACCCAATTTTGATATAATACTGCTATTCCCACTTTTCTGTATATTGTGAGAGGTTTGATAAACACTTTTCAAAACCGAAAAAGAAGTGGAGAAAAAGTCATCCGAACCTTTTGCTTTTGCTTTACGCAAAGAGCATGGGTGCATAGTTGAAGAGAATAATACTTCCCATCTATTTCCAAAATGAATTGAGAGAGTTTTTCATTCAATCAGATTCAAATAAGACAGTTTTTGCTTGTATCTTGTATCTCAAATAAAGCCCATTTTAGCCAGTGCTTGAGCATGATATATGAGGGGCTGCTTTTGCAGTGTACCTAGGGTATGCTAGGGGTACAGTAAGGTTTAGGACCACCACTTATCATCAGCCCCACTAGCTCATGCAATAACACACTGGACTTTACATCTGAAGGTAAGGAGTTCAATTCCCATTGACAACATTAATTTGTTCAACAATCATGAATTTCTAATGTATGTATACTGAGCTGCTTATGAATGTAATATGCTTGAATAAACAGCAGAAAGTTTCAGGGGAATTCCTTTTTAAATAGTGGCACACTTCAGCTTATTACTAATCACTGCTTTGAAGTGCCTAATAAGAACTGCAGAGCAAGTCACTTATAAGTGCTGCTTTATAGCAGTGCGGTAGTGTCACAATTATAATCTTTGAATAAATTTGACTTTTGGTGCCCTTATTAGCTGAATTACTGAACCTCTTGATAACCACTGCTTTGAAAGGCTTAATAAGTGCTGCAGATTAGCTGACTAATAGTTCTTACATTCTAGCCACAATATAGATGGATAATAAGCACTTCATTGGAGAGCTTATGATTCACTTATTAAGTGTTGCTGTGCCCACTGGGCAGAGACCATGAGAAAGGCTGGGGCGTGCTGCGGCGCATTTCCATGTAAAGAGGGAGACTACTAGAGGGGGACGGTGGAGGATGGCCACTGAGTGAAAGGATGGACGGAGTCCGGTGCAGGGAGAAGTAGAAGGAGGAGAATTTAGACATGTGCATTTACTTAGCTTGGGTATGGCGTTTTCAGACACCAGCGTAGAGCAATACCAGGGCTGGCACCCACTGGTCAGCACTGGAGGGAGCAGCAACGGGTTGGCAGGAGCTTAGGTGGATAGTTGGGTCCATTGACCCCCATCATTTCTTCATACCGTAAAACCTCTTGTAGTAGCTATGGCTAGTACGCGAATCAGATCGCCAGTGCAGCTTATAGGATCAACCCAGAGTCAGGGTGCGGCTTATAGGCGAGGTTTTCCTACCATGGTACAGTACTACAGTACAGGAGACCGGACAAGTGTAGTTATAAGATACCTCTTAGATAAGAAATAAGTTAGCTAAGAAATATGTGAAAACATGTGTTAATATTGTCATATCCTGTACATTTTTATATCATAAAGGTCACGGAGCTGGCATCGCATAAAAGTAAGGGATTTTAATAGTAGTTGTAAAATGTAGCGAGCACGGTGGGGCCGGCTGGAACGATGTGGACAGAAGCCGGCGTGCCTCGGAAGATCTGCCGACTCCAGTGTGCTACCTGTCCAGTGCTGAGCACCGCGGGCAGGGAACTGCCACAAGGAAGCGCCAGGCGTCCTGGTGTCTGGTGCAAGTGGAGTTATAAGGGCCTGTTTGGACACCAAACAGAATTTCAGGATCAAAACTCGAAAACAATGGTTACAAGATTTAGCTGGTGTGGGCTGATACATGCCTAGGCAATAAATAACTTTGTAGTTTATGGTAAACGCTACAATGCCACATTGGAAAAATATGGGGTTTAGAGCGACCCAATAATTCCCAACCTCCCCCCCCCCCCCAATTAAAAAATGAAGGGAAAAAAAGGTCCAACCCTCCCCCCTCTTAAGAGGAAATATTCAGAGATGTAAGTGGTCAGGGATTTCCCTGAATATAGGGATTTGTAGGACATCCAGAAATATATTTTAAATAGAAAAATCAATTAGCTTCTATCAAAATTCTGTAAACAATTCTGTTACATCCCTCTGCCCTTCTAATCTACTGAGAGCCAATGACAGTACAACCTCCTTTACCATACATGCATGCAAGCTCACACTGATGTGGGGCCAGCTTGCATCTTTCAGGGGTTTAGCACTGTGTCTATGGGGCTCCCAGGCCCAGGGGATTTCAGGGACTACAAATCCAGGGGGAAATGAAGGAATACTGGCTCCTGATTGGTTAATATTCATGCTGCAGCCTTAAATCCTCAGATGGCGCCACCAGTCCGTGGACATATGGACGTGATAAATCCTGCTGCCAGGAGATAACTGTCTGTAGATGCATGGACGTGACAAATGCTACTGGCAGCAGGAGATAAAACCGTCCACGGCCACATTCACCTTTTCAGGGAATCTATCCATACCCCACTTACATCTCTGAATATTATATCCTCACTAACAGCACACCCACACCGGACAACTTATTGCCGAGGAAGCCCCAGGTTCTGCTAATCAATGCACCCAAGGCTGAATCACTCTTCCTATTACCTATTCTGCAACTTTATAGCCTATTTTGGTTTCATTGTACTAATGGCAATAGATCCTGCTTTGGATAAAAGCTGTACATATTGTATAGAAGGGGCCATCCAGTGTCAAGTTTCAGAACTACCACATCAGTTTGCCCTGTCCAAACCCCACCTCAGCCCGCCTCAGGTAATGGGCTCAAGACAGGTTCTAATTGGTTTTCCCAATTTGGACAACCTGTTCGGGCCCTGCCTGATACCCAGCCACTAGCCCAGCTAAAACCCAGGCACTAAGACCTGCCCAAGCAAAATAGGATTTGGCCCATTGTGGGCTTGCAACTAGGGTCATACCTTAAGTTCCCCGGTCATCTGTTTGGCAAGGAAGGAATCCGAGCTGATCCCAAAAAAAAGTCAAAGCCATTGAGGAACTGCCTCCGCCAGATTTAGTTACCAGAACTGATCTCAACGCCAGTCTAGTTACACTACAATGTTACAAAGCCAATCATCATCAGTGCCAACACCCACAGGTGTGCTCCTGCAAGTGCACGATGCAGTACTCAATCTGGTAGCCTTCTCTTCTTGGACACAGACTGAAAGCGAAAAGAGGTATACTGCTCAGATTGAGATGGAGTATCTTGCAAGTGTTTGGGCATGCAAAAAAGATTTATCTGTGGTCAAAGGGACATGACACTCATCACTGACCACAAGCCACTGGTACCACTCATCAACTCTAAGGACCTCGACGAGGTGCCTATACATTACCAAAGACTGTTGATGAGACTAATGTCCCAGGCAAGGATATGCACATTTCCAATGCAATGTTGAGAAGCCCTCTGCTGTCAAGTGAGTCCTCAACAGCTGAGAACATTGAACTGCATGTCCAGTCAGTTCAGTCCAGTATGCCTGCATCAGATGCCACAAAGACAGAGATCCACAACAATGATCCCGTCCTCCAGTCAGCAATCGTCTATATGCTGACAGGTTGGCCAAGATATGAATAGGATGTTTCTGAAAGCATGAAGAGCCTGTACGCTAAGTGTGTGTCTCTGTCTGTCACTGATGGCCTGTTAAAAGTATTGTCACCATGTGCAGCCACTGCACTGAAAAGAGACCAACGTATAAGCACAAGTCACTGATAAGAACACCCTGCCTACGCAAGGACCCTGGACCAGGGTTGGGATAGACCTCTTCCATTAAGTCGGTAAGGACTAGTCAAGTGTGACTATTCCAGGATGGTAATAGCCCTTGCCCTGACATCTACAACATCTACAACCATCATCTGTCGCATAAAAGATGTAGTTGCCTGATTCTGTGTTCCAATCAATATGATGTCTGACAATGGCCACAATTTACATCAGCCAAGTTTAAGAAATTCTCGGAGAAGTACATCTTAAATCATGTCACATCAAGCCCATACCTCGAAAACTCAAACGGGGAGACAGAGAGATCTGTCTGCACTGTCAAGCAAATGCTGCACCAAAGAGACCCATGCATTGCTTTATTGGTATTCAGAGATACTCCTGAGCAGTCACATGGGCCAGCTCTTCACAGCTTATGATGGGTAGACATCTCCGCACTACGCTTCCAGTACCATCATTTACTTCGATATGGCCCAAGAGGTACAGACCAGCAACTGCCAAGAATTAAATCAGAATCATGGCATGAGGCTACTTCAACCACGTCAACCAGGTGAACCCATCCCAACCAAAGCAGACATGCAAAAGGGGTGGACTGAAAAGGGCATTATACGAGGAGAAGCAAATGCACCTTGTTTTTACCAGGTGGAAACTCAATCAGGAGTCCAAAAAAGGAACCTTAAAGGGGCCGATCTCTGAGACTGGAGGAGAGTGGATCATGTAGTTCCTAACCGTGCCACTGGCAGTCTCTCAGATCGATTTGCACATTTGTAGTTTACAAACCCTACTGACTGCACCCAGCACAGGGCACTTCATTTGTTTGATCCCCAATCAGCCATAAATAGCACAACTGGACAACTCTATTACCTTGAACCAGTTGACCCGGCCTGGTCAGGTGAAATTGGTAGGGGGACCATGAATTAGGCTTGGCTTGGTATGAAACATTCTATAAAAACAGGATAAAGCTATCATAACCTCCTTAAATTAATCATTGAATAGGCTTCTAGGGATACACAATGCAGAAACGAATCCTTGTGTATTTAAGTGTTTATTTTTAACTGAATCCATGGGATGTGGTCTATGAAGTGTCTTGGACATATAAGAAGTATGTAAGGTGTAATTATTGAAGGAAGAACTCAGAATACAATGTAGATCGTTCATAGACCGGAAGTCCAGTCCCGTCACTTGTTCCCACGTTTATTCACCAGCGATGTTACCCGGTCCATTTCCCGCGTCACAACAGTCTATTCAAGGGTTAGTATACCGTTTTCTGTGGACATACAAGTGTTGGTCTAGACAGTCAGTACACTGGTGGGTATCAATAGTATTGTATACTACCACTGACATAGGCTAACTGCTGGTCACACCGGTGCAACTTATGTAGAGCAGTGAATTGCTGGAAGGGAACAACCAGCATCCTATTTCTTGGTTGCCTGAGCCATTATTTTTGGGGTACTTTGCTAGGGAAACGATTCTACAGGGCTAGGACATGCCTGGATCTCAGGGATTGTGCTTGGGCGATTCTAAATTTAACTGAGGTGTTATATAAACTCAACGACCCTGGCAAAGGATTTTACGATTTGGTTTGAGAAGTCTTAGCCTTTAAGGAAGAATCTTAAGGAAGCACCTGTACTGCAAAGTACATCACCAATACTGTCTGGCTTTGTAGAGTCTACCCAGCTAGCACCTTATGTAAAAAATATGTCTTTTACTGGTCATATTCACATTGATACGTAAAAATGACCCCATAATGATATCTTGAGGGAGTAAATCAATTTACATAGTAGTTTGACAGGAAACTTATGTAATATATATATTTAAATGGCCATGTAAAAGAGACATTAGTCAATTGATATCATCCATACGTTTGAATGTGGTCACTATTTGACATCATGAGTGGTTAAATCTTGATCAGAATATTACATCTTTTTTTGGAGAAATTATACACGTAATACATTAATGTTAAATTCATGACTTAATGTCCATGCTAAAATGATGTGACAGATTTGACATCAATATTACGTATACTTTATATATGTGGTACATCCTTATCTGGTCAGATTATGACGTCTATAACACATCTGTACTTTACCTTTCAAGTGGTTCACTATTTTAACACAAGATGTCTCCCTTAACCAATATCGATAGAATCCAATCTACATTGGCAATACTTTGACCATAAAGGAGTATTCATTCAAAACAATGAATTTCCAAAGAAGATGAAATTTGGCCAACTTTTGTCTGGAATGTATGATATGTTATTTTTATTCCTGTAGAATGATTGTTTAACCCTTTAGGGCCGAGCATCAACTATAGTTGATGCCATGGGGGGCCAAGCATTGACTATAGTCGATGCCATGGGGGGCCAAGCATCGACTATAGTCATCATAACTCTATGGGGTTTACCAAGGGCTCGGCCCTGGGAGAGTTCCTATGAAAATATCTCGGCTCCATCACCAGAAAACTATTTTTTTGCTCGGCCCTAAAGGGTTAAGGGAGATCCAGGAGATTAGTATGAGCACACATTTTCTGTGATTGCTACAACTATTCAAATCAAAAAACTGACCATGAGCTGGCATCACATCTTGGCCAATTTGCTAGGATCAATGTGCTAAGACTCTGTAGGACCATTGGTGATGTCTAAAGGCAAGAAAAGAACCCTGGATTATGTTGATTGCCTGGATATTACTTGCTTCTGATGGAGTACCACACACAGACAAAATAGGTGCAAATAATGTTTTAGTCTAACATGTTTTTGACATCATTATACTGAGATCAGATTAATGTCACCCATGGCCATCTAAATTACATTGTGTATATATATATATCATATATATAATTGATAATGATGTCTACATCATGTAACTTATTTACGTAAGATACACATGCTTTTTTTACATGGATAGTACATAGTCAAAAACACATCTAAAAGATTTGCATATAGTACGTAATGGGTGCAACTTTCTGGCGTAACCAAATGCAGTAAATATCTGTTGAGAAAAGACGTAGAGATAAAGTGATTCATACGAGCTTGCTAGCTGGGTAGGCACTCGTGGCACACTACTATGAAACCGATGTGCCTGATCGAGTCTTTATAGAATAGGGAAACTCATGGTTAAGACAAGTTTAGGGTGACATGCTAATTACAGCTCCCCTATAGTTTAGATAAGCCATTTTGAACTATAATCATGCATACAGTAGAATCTTGTTATAAGAAGTATGGATCTAAGGAGTAGACGGATTGAGGAGCACATTTGTCCTGCCAATTTTTTCTCCATTCTTTTCTATAGTAAAAAAATCCCTGCTAGACGAAGCAATTCTCATGAAAAATTGTTTATAAGGAGAACTTCTTGACCACAAATGGGGTATCTTTCCAATATGATTACCTGTTCTGTCTGCCTCTAGGCAGTACTTCTTATTTGTTTTCACCCCCACCTAAGGCCGGGCACAGAGGCACTGGGGCAGGATACAGAGGGACTACACTCTACAAAATGTGTTAACTTAACACACGTTTTTGTATACTTATTTTACACACCCTTTTTTTAACACACTACACACTTTTTCAAAAGTGTGTTAAACTTAAAAGTGTGTAAAGATATAAAGTGTGTAAATTATAAAGTGTGTAGGAAAATGTGTGTTGGTGATATAAGTGTTGCTTTATAAAGAGTCTTCAACATTTCCTGGCACCCTCAGCTAGCAGAGACCCCAAGTGCACCAACAGGCAGAATTTCATCACCCACAACACATACGGCCATCAGCGCAATGGTGGCCAATTGTGGCAGCCATCCTACATAGCAAAGCCAATAAGCAATGGCCTTAACCAGGTTTCAATTACAAATAGAGTTGTATTTTAGCTGAACACACAGAGAAGGTGTCCAATTATTTAGGCTTCTCTAAAACAGGTTATTCAGTCTTCAAAAGAATTTTACCTTCTAAGCTTCATTTATCCATTAAAGTTACACCTCATTTTATGTTTAACATTTAAAATCAAATCATTAAGCATGCACTGTAAGAAGTAAGTACTGCACACCTACAGCAAAAGTTGCTGGCAACTTTTGTTCCGGTAGATTTTGCTGTAGGTCTCCAGCAACTGACTTGCTGTAGATGTACAGCAACTTCTACCGTACATCTACAGCAAAAGTTTCTGGCAACTTTTGTTCCAGTAGATTTTGCTGTACATGTGCAGCAACTGGGTGCTGTAAAGTTACAGCAACTTCTACTGTGGGTTTCATATTATTGTTTTCATCAATTTATATCAATTAATATGCATGCGTGGAGAGTACTTTCCTGCATAATAGTTCAATTTCAGCTAGGATAATACACACTACACAATGTAATGGTTTAATCCTGCATTAATACAGCTGAAATATATGTGATACCAGCTTTTTCCCAGTCCAGGCACTTAACCCATTGAGGGCGGATGTCGACTATGGTCTACATCCATGAGGGGCCGGATGTCGACTATAGTCTACACCATGAGGGGCCGGATGTCGACTATAATTAACATAATTCTATGGGATTTGAGAATGTCCCGGCCCCAGGGAAAAACTTTGGAAAATTTCCCGGCCCCATGACTAAAAATAAAAAAATTCTGCCCGGCCTCAATGGGTTAAGCATGTAACTTTTCCTTCTAAGGTGGTGTCTATTCTATACTTTTGCAGGTTTTTTTTTGTATTATTCAACACAATTATGCAAATATCAATACACTTTATGATAACTGCATTCAGTCTCTCTCATCCATATTATTCTACAATGACTTGAGAGTCTGTGAGGCTTTATTTGTCTCGGGAAAGGGTTGAGTGGAACAATTAATACAAAAAATGGTATAATGCTGCCACCTAGCGGCAGAAATCTACAGCACAATGTACTGTAAATGTACAGCAACAATGCTGGAGACGCGATTTACAGTACATAATGCTCTAATTATACAGCAAATAACTAGTGCTGTAACACCAACCACAGCAAAAAGTGCTGTAGATGTACAGCACATTGTACTGTTTAAATACAGTAACTGTTTACAGTGTAATCAAAAGTACAATTACAATCTTGAAGTGTGACTGAAATCTCCAAAAAAGCGCTTGTGGTGCCATCTGGTGTTAATAAAAATGTATGTACATTATACACACTTTTAATACCTAAACACATTTTACAAAATAGTGTGTAAGTGTGTTGAGAAAAATGTGCTAATGCCCATAATGTGTGTAACATTTCAAAATGTTTTAAATATACATGTATGTTTAATAGTCTTTTTCCATGTTCCCACAACACACATGTTTTATGGTGTAGGGTCGGGCACAGAGGCAGGGATATTCTCCACCTATATATGGCTGGGTAGAGAAGCCTTGCACCTCCCAAATTCGCTTACCACCTCAGTTCCCACAGTCACCGAGGGGGTGGGGGAGGTCGGGTACAGAAGCAAGTGGGGACGAACCTGCCAAGTGACTAGGCGCCACCCATTTTACCTGTAAGTATGGGATGGTTAATAGAACTATTATAAAAGAAAAGGAAATTCAGACTTGCAGCCTTACAGTGGCACCATCTAGAGAAGAGCGGGGAATCATTAAGGTTACAGGGAAAGATTACAGAGGAAATGGGTGGTGTCTAGCTACTTGGCAGGTTGGTCCCTTGTTGCGGTACAGAAGCACCCCAGCTAGTAAAACTCGCATGAATCATGTGATCTCTACGTCTTTTATCAACAGATATTTACAGCATTTGGTTACGTCATAAAGTTGGACTCAGTACATACTATGGAACAAAAATAGCAGATCATACATTCTAGACAAAAGTTGGTCAAGTTTCATCCTCTTTGGAAATTCATTGTGTTGAATAGATACTCATTTATGGTCGATTGGATTCTATTGATATTGCTTAAGGGAGACACTTGTGTCAGAAGTGTGAACCACTTAAGAGCTAAAGTACAGATGTGTTATATACATCATAATCTGACCAGATAAGGATGTACTACGTATGTAAAGTATATTTAATGTTGATGTCAAATCTATCACATCATTTTAGCATGCACCCTAAGTTAAGGCATGAATTTGACATCAATGTATTACATGTATAATTTCTCTGAAAAAAAGATGTAATATTCTGATTAAGATTTAACCACTCATTACATCAAATAGTGACCACATTCAAACGTTTGAATGATATCAAATGACTAATGTCTCTTTCACATTGCCATTTACATGTAAATAATACATAAGTTTCCTGTCAAACTACTATGTAAAATGATTTACTCCCACAAGATGTCATTGTGGGGTCATTTTTATCTGCTCAAGATAGGGTGAATATGTTGTAGCTGGACAATACTCATGGTCCCCTGTCTAAACACTGCTGCCCTCTGGTGGAACTATTATTTTAGTCTATGTATGGAAAATGCTGAACTTATTCCCCAACGGCCCAGCTTTAAGTGCAGGTGGCAATGCTTCATGTCCCTATGGAAGCTTAGGAGAATCGTTTTAGACCCTAACACCAGATGTCACTAGTGACACTAGCAAGACTAGTTGGGATCGAAACTGTGGTCTAGCCACCTGTGGATTCAATACATAAAAAGTTTCAACGCGGGTCAAATGTAATACTTAGGTCACATGTTTGAGGAATAACAGATACAACTGTACATGTATTTATACAGGTGACGCTGTAACAATGATCAACACTAATACGTCATTGTATTCAGAGATTATGAAGAGATTAAGTTCTCTAGTTGTTGGTGCCAATTTCCCAAGTAGTATAGTATGTATCGGAACGGGACTATAGTTAACTACTGTTTATTACTCAATCGACCTGCAGCCAATCAGAAGCCTCCATTTGACCGGAAGTGACGTCACATGCCCATATAAGGGCATACCGGAAGTGACGTCACGTGACCTTGACCTAGTTAGAGGTCAAGGTCATGACGCAGCCAATCAGAGGCTTCCATTTGACCGGAAGTGACGTCACACGTCCATATAAGGGCATACCGGAAGTGACGTCATGTGACCTTCACATGTCCATATAAGGGCATACCGGAAGTGACGTCACGTGACCTTGACTTAGTTAGAGGCTTCTGATTGGCTGGTACACCGGAAGTGACCCATTATGCAAATGAGGGACTACTTCCGGTCAAATGGAGACCCCTGATTGGTTGGGTCATGAAGAAATGTGTCTCTTAATTTTTTTTGTTTAGGAAGTGATCGACTTTAGGATCACGTGACCGGAAGTGACCTGATGAGTCACGTGACTAGAAGTGACGACGACACATGCTTTAATTAGGCGATCAGCAGCGACTGGAGGAAGTGTCACTTTAAGAGGACACGCTAGTTAATTGTTATAATTTTTTTTACTTACTAATAAAAGAAGACGTATGAAAATAAAACACAACAATAATTTTATTTATTTTTTTATTTTCTTTTTTTCAATTCTAATAAACACGCTATTTTTGAAAAAATGCGCTCAATCAATCAATAACACACTTTTTTCATATTTTTAAAGGACTTGTTGTCACACCGTTAGAATGCACGCGACGCTTATAATACAAGTAGCGCACGTCATCTTTCTCTATGGTGTAAGTGTCCATTTTTGGTTCGTACCACTTTGAAATTTCTATTTACCGCAAGGAGAGTTTTTCGTTTGCGAAAACATCTAAGAAGACGACTGGTTCTTTAGGGTTTTGTTACTTCTGTACACTTTTTGCACGCCATCTCTTTTTTTGGGATTTTCTTTCACTGGTGCTGCTGACTCGATCGGAGCAAATGTAAGTCTTAGGGTTGAGACTTAGGATCCCGTCACCTTCCTACGCCGTTTACATAAGCCTCGAAGTTCTCAGATCGTGAAGGTAACGTCTCTCACAACATCCGCCGGGCGGCGGACACCATTTTCGCACTTTTTTCTGTTTTATCTTCACGAAAAGCTCTAAGTGATCGTCACACACCGATGTCGGAATCTGCTTTCGTTTCTTTCTGAAGTATGTCTCTCTCAGGCGAGGTTTGACTACACAGAGGCAAATATCAGAGGCACCCAATAGCGCTAATTCTACTCTCAGACAAGGGTCAGGCACTGCTGGACTATAATAGATGGGTCAAGGGTTATTCTAGTGAGGGTCAGGCTACGCCTGACATTCAATAACAAGCTGGACTTTGGCAAACTTGCTTGAAAGTCTGACCATGCGGGATCCTCATGCCATAGTCTGGCAATGCTGAACTCTTGGGAGAGTATGCTGGACTCTTGCTGACCAGACTTTCAAGCAAATTTGCCAAAGTCCAGCTTGTTATTGAATGTCCGGCGTAGCCTGACCCTCAGTAGAATAGTCCTTGACTCATCTATTATAGTCCAGCAGCGCCTGACCCTTGTATGAGAGTAGTATTGGCGACATTGGCCGACTCTGATATTTACCCGTGTGTACGGTGGGAGGAGGGGGTTCACAGCTACAGCTTGCGCTTATAGAGCGCTACTAGCGGAGGTCTGGATGAGGAGACTACGGCGTTTGTCTTAAAAAAAAATAGCCATAGCACATGTCGATGTCGCTTAATTATGCTCATATCTCATGGCGATTTTAAGAATTGCTCATGTCACCTGTCACTATGTTTTTCAAGCTTCATGTCAAATGTCACTAGGTCTCATGTCGAATGTCGATGCTAAGAAACAGACATGACGTCATCTCGAATTTAGCGGTCTACACTACCGCTGCTGCTGCTGCTGCTGCTGCTTGTGCAGCTCGTGCAGCTGCTGCAGCTGCTGACAGCTGCAGCTGCTGTAGTTGCTGACGCTGTCACGGATGCTGTTGACAGATGCTGCTGCTTGTGCTGCGCGTGCAGCCGCTGCTGCGGCTGCTGACGTTGTCACGGATTCCGCTGACAGATGTTACTGCTTGTGCTGCTTGCGCTGCTCGTGCAGCTGCTGCAGCTGCTGACGATGTCACGGATACTGTTGACAGATGTGGCTGCTTGTGCTGCTTGTGCAGCTGCTGCTGCTGCTGACGATGTCACGGATGCTGCTGACAGATGCTGCTGCTTGTGCTGCACGAGACTGAGTAGCCGCTATTACTAATGCTACTAATACTAGTATGAGAAAATACATTTAGTCAGTTGATTAAATCAAGGAGGTTTTCTGTCTTCAGTGGATCGTTTAGCCATCGGCCACGGGCAAAACTTGAAACCATTTTATACATGGGACAATTGGCAGAGTCGAAACGTGTTGGTACGATGGGGTCGATCATGTTCATCATCAGTTCAGGCAAAGGAAGTGTGTCGACAGCACGCGAAAACTTCATGTCTGAATGTTTCAACACAAGACTTTTTATCACACTCACACAGCTGCTTTGAAGAGTGAATCCTTGACCAAACTTGTGCTTTTCCAACACAGCTTTGGCCTCTTTCTGTGCAGTAAGGGATCTCTCTTTCGGGTTCATCTCAGTGCTGTCTAGCATGTCCTCAAAGTCTTTAACATAATGTTCCAACGGGCTACAAATGATGGACTCCAGATCATCGTCCGCATATGTCGTCTCCTCGCACCATATTGTGTCTTCGCCTGTTTCGAATTCCGTCATTTTCTTGACAATCTCCTCCTGAGTGCCTTGCATATATCGAAGCTCCTTCAAGGAGTTGATAACTTGTATGGCGAAGACTGACAAACTTGAAGGAATTTCACCACAGTCAGGCCAAGTATACGGAGCTAAGAAAAATAGCTCTAACAAAATCTTCTCCCTCTGTCCAAATGAAACTACTGTTCCGATGAAGTTGAAGCATGCTTCTATCCATTGCTCCTTGGTGACGTCCTTCCAATGTTTCTTTACCTCACATGCATCATAGGGCACTGTTTCTCTTCTTGCTTCAAGTGGGAGTTGCTTTTTCTTTCTTGGACTCATTTCGAGAGGGTTTCGATGCTCTGTAGCGTCAACACTTTCATAAATAAAGAAAATAGTAGAACTAATCATCGTAACATGCTGAGCGAGCGTAGAGTGGACGATGCTACGAAGATGAAGGGCGGGTGGAGAAAGTGTGACTGGTGAGAGCGGCGTTTCACTCCTTATGTACCCTGTCCTAGATAAGCCTCTTAAACGGCTGAAAAGACTCTCTCAGTACAGAGCTTCTACCGCAGGTGGGTTTAGACTTAAGCAGCTTAGTTCACACACGTGTCTGTTAGAAAAGCTACTTGCACACCTGCCTTCCCTTTTCACTAGTATTCACCCTCTGCCGACTTATAAGACACCTATACACTCCTTCTCGTGAAATCTATGGAAGATGATGGAAGGACCACCGACTAGATTTTCTTTGATCAGAGCGTGGAGGACGGCGTCGAAGGGAGGGAACGTTGTGAACACAGCTTATAGGTTTTGGAAGAGGACTTGTAAAGTCAAACTGGCGAGAGAGATCTCGTCTTTCAACATGACAATGCTGCGATCTTGGAAAAAATTAGCGTGATTTTTTCAAAAGCTTAATGAAAAGTTTGACGTCTTCGTTGTTGTAGTGAATCAAGTAATCTCTCATAGTTTGCATCTTCTTGTCGTACTAAACTTTCTGACATGTGGCGTAGTCGGATTTCGGCCATTTTGACGCCCGTCAGTTCGCTGTCAAAAGCCGATCTCGGTGGCAGGGTTCTGTTTACCAGTTTCTTGGTATACGTCATCCATTCGTAAGGAAAGCAACTTTTCTCTTCGTTTCTGGTGAAAGCTCGCAAATAATTTGCGTAGCTGTAACCAAGTGCCAAATAGTTGACTACTATGTCCAAGAAAACTGTGTGTAAACCGTCAAGTATTGATTGCTTCTCTTTATGACGCTGAATTGTTGGTTTCTTCGGTCTCCGGAGGCAAAGAACGAGTGAAGGCGTATTTTTGATCAGGTTCAAGTCGTAACGCTCCGTGTTGAAGCTCACGACTGGAGCTTGACGGATGTATCTCAGAAGCTGCTTCTTCAGTTGAACTAACGGTTGTCTGGTGTGAGCTGCAGCGAAGCCGCCTGGAGAAGGGGTGAATGTCGCTTCTTCTAGCAGGAGAGCTTCACCTATCGCCACATGTAACTTCGCTAACGTTGGTCGGTAAAGTTCTAGCACAGCTTTCTCGATGACTTTGGCGTTCTCGTTTATGTGATTTTAAACTCGGTCTAACAAGGGGTCGGAATCTGCGTCGGATTCTCTGAGGTACACCGTCCCCTCCTACCCCAGAAAGTCGGATGTGACGCTAGCCGACAAAGGGACGTGATCCTACAGCAGGGACACGTGTTCAGTCGACGGTTCTCTGCACGGTCTGAAGAAAGCTTCGAAATCGAAGGTAATGTTGTAAGGGTAGATTCTGGAATGTCCGTCGGGAGGAAAAGTTTCACGTGTGGCAGCGGGACAGAACTGACGTAACAAATTTGAAGCGCGCTTGCTGGTGTTGTATAAGTGAAAGGAAATGTGGCGGAAGACGCAGAGGTTGTCCTTGTTGGGAAAATCTAACACAAGGCTTCTCTTTCCAACTCGACCGTCCTGCCTGTTCCTACCGCCTATGGGAAAACCTCCAGGTCCCATGTAAACGCAAATGTTCAAAATTAGTAGGAAAAAGAGTGCACCGCTTGGTGTCAGCGTCGCAAAGTTTCCGTACTTCTTCGCAAGCGACGGTGTTTTCCATCTTTGAGAGGAGCTTTTCCAAAGTTTCTGAATTAGTTATAGTAGGGAGCGGTTGTAATGAGAGTTGCGTTGTTCTGGGAGACGTGAAAGTAGCGCAGTATGTTCTTGTCTTCTCTGTGTTGTAAGAGTAAGCCTACCGAGAAACTCACTTTTTATCATTGTGTGAAGCGGATTGCGACGCATAGTATCTACAGCGTCACTCAACTCGCCGGTTGGTAGTTTGACGTTTGTTACACTCACGCGAGTCCCGTGCATCCTGACACTCGTTCGTATTGCAGGCCAATTCGCCGTGAACGTTTCCTCACCGTTCGGTACAGCGCATGTACGTGGAGGGATAGTCACCTCGTCCAGAGATTCGCGTCGACAGGTGATCTTTTCAGCAATCGACATCGCCGCATAGAGGGCAAAACTTAGGTATTGTTCTTCATTTTTCTACGGGTCACTCGTGATTGTACGGTCTTTTAAAAATTTTGAAACACTTTTCGCAAACGTCCTGCGTCATGTTTTTCTTTTTTTTTGTTTTTTCACTTATTTACCAATTATTAAAAAAAATAAAACGTTATTTATCACTTCGAATACTAGACACGTCTTACCACACGATACTATTAGCATTGTGAAAGGTGACTGTAGTCTAGGATCGAATTCAACAGATGACCGTCTTACTGCAGGGATCAGACAAGAGTGGTCAACACTGGAGTGTCACAGCTCACTTTTATGTCTTTGGGTACAGCTGCATACAACCCTTGAACATACATTGCGACGTCGCTGCGACCCATGTCATCTTGCAACACTTTCATCAGAGCCATAGGCTCAGACGTCTCGTACTTCCAAGCTCTCAGCACTTCATAGACAGGGTTCTTCACAGTCCTGTCAGAAGGCACAGGTTGAGAGATGAAAGCTATTTCATGAGAAGTCAACCCTAAGTAGATCCCTATGGTCTTCCAGTCTCTAGGGCAGAGCTCAGCTAAAAGAGAGAAATATTTCTGCACTTTCCACTCCATGTCTCCACTCTCTAAGCCATCCCACATGTCATGCTTGTCCATGTACTCACGTGAGAATTTGATGAGGTCCATACGGTAAGATTCTTCCAAGGCGGCGGCTAGGTCCTTCCACTTAGTAGTACAGCAACCAGCTCAAGCCCATGCGGAGCCAGTGTTTCTCATGACGAAAATGTTCGCATTTTGACCGATTTGAACATAGAAAACAGATTTGATTCCCTCCAGCGAGAGGAAAATACTTTAAATCTGTCGCACATCAGTTCTACAAGCATGTGCGACGGTTTTGAGTTTTTCGAAAGCCAAAGCTCAATATTTGACATTTCGCCGAGCGCAAATACGAAACAACCGGCACCTGCCATATTCAAAATGGCGGACGCCGAGAGCTCCCGCTCGCTTTCAGGCTTAACCCAAACCACATTTATCGTAAGTACATACGATAAAGACAACAGTTGTGTCTCAAACTGCACACAACTACACAACAACGATAAACACAAGTTGTATGAAAATTTGGGGTCCACACATGCGACCCTTGTGTCTGAACCGGACACACACACCACCCTTCCCATAGACTCAACACTGGAGTCTAGTGACAGCCCAACCCCGGGCTCACCCAATACACACATTGTCTTGAACACAAAAAAGAAATCTTTTGTAAAAGGTATCCGTACAAAATGCATTTTTGGAAAACCGATACCTGACTCTGATTTTCTTTCTTTTTCACAGAAAGTTCCTGAAGATGACCGGCTCCCCCAAGCCAGCTACGAAATGTGGAACGATGCGAACAAAGTACTCAAAGAGGCAGCCACATGTGATAAATGGGCTGATTGGTACTTAGACAGTCGTGACGCAGATCATCTACCAGCGTGGACTTTCGGTTTCGAGAACATACCGACCCACCTGGAAGTCATCCCAGAAATGACAGAGGTCATTGTGAATGCACGCTCAGCTGCATCCAAGTCAATTCTCACTCAGGCCGCAGGCCTCTTGAAAAAGAGGGCCGAGCTGCTACAAGATAAGGCAGCTGGCCAAAACAAGACCTACAAGGACCTAGCTCTGGAGAAGCTCAACGATGAAGAAGAGAGCAACAGGCGAATTGCTATAGCTGACAAGGAGCAGCTAAAGCAAGTGGCCAAATGCGAGACAAAAATCGAGGCAGACCAGCAAACGAAATCCGAGGCAACGCCCCCGTCCAATTCGGACATCGTTGGCCCATACAGGGGCCGAGGGGCCCCCGGCAACCGAGGCCGCGGAGGCTTCCGGGGCCGAGGTGGCCGTGGTTATGGCAACAGTTATCGTGGCAACAACGATGACCAGCCCAGGGGAAACTTCCGCGGGCGAGGCCCAGCTCGCCAGGGTTACCGGTATTGATACCGGACAACCCCTTGAGTGATCATGAAACTATGAACTTTGAACCACCTACTGACTTTGACATTGAACAATCTCTCCGTCCATTGATAAATGAAACTGAAACTGAAAATTGCACTGTACCAATTGAAAAAAATGAAACTGAAAGTGAAATTTTGTTGATTAAAGAAACCGTTTGTAATGAAACTGTTGTTGATGTTGTACCTCAAAACCATGCATGTGAACAAATAGAAAGTCAAAATGTAGAATCGAAAACCGAGAAAAAATCCCAAAAATCCCAAAAATCCGCCCAAAATGCAAAAAAAGTAGATAACAGTGAAAACATAGTAAATCTATCAGTCAGAGACTTAACCAAGTCTCAAATTCAAGTCTTAGAAAAAGGACTCAAATTCTGCCCCACACAAAGTAAAGTTGATCTAGCTGAAGTAAGAAAGGACCTAGATGTGTTTCATAACAGATTAAGAACCAAGCATTACTGGACCAGTGGGAAGGGTAAAACTTTCCTGAACAACCAAAAAAAAGCTGAAAAAGAGAAACAAAAGAACAGGGATGGCAATTTAATACAACCTAAGATTACTGACCTTCTGTCAAAAGAGGAGAAAATCACCCCTCCTTTCAATAGGCCTGACCTGATAAAAACTAGCAAAGGTTCAAAATCAAGCTGGCAACCACCCAGCACTTGTATCCCTTTAGAAAACTGGATACAAGAAAATATCAAAGACCTGAATAAATCTGGTCACCCCAAGCCTGTTAAGAAACACAATCTAAATACAAACCAAAGAAAAGCTCTGAGAGAACTAGCAAAGGACAAATCCCTCACAATCAAACCAGCCGACAAAGGGGGAGCCATAGTCCTAATGGACACAGTAGACTACATTCTAGAGGCAGATAGACAATTATCAGACACAACAACATACCAGAAACTAGATAGTGACCCCACGGAAATCTTCCAAAAAAAGGTGGAAGAGAGAGTCCAAACTATGTTGGAAAACAAAGAAATAACCAAAAAGGTAGCAAAATCACTTCTCTCGCAAAAACCGAGAACCCCACAGATCTACTTCCTACCCAAAATTCACAAAAACATGGACCCCCCCCCAGGGAGACCCATATGTTCCTCAAATGGGTGCCCCACGGAACGAATCAGTTCCCTGGTGGATCTATTTCTGAAACCCTTGGTACAAAAAAGTGAATCATATGTAAAAGATACAACAGATTTCATCAACAAAGTAGAAAATATAAAAAATCTGTCTAAGGACACAATCATGGGCACACTGGATGTGTCATCACTGTACACCAACATCCCCAATGATGAGGGGATAGGTGTCATTGCTGACACTCTAGAAAAGGAGAGAAAAGGGGACCAAAACCCGAAAAATAAATCTTTAACAGATTTATTGGAAATTGTATTGAAAAGCAACAACTTCCAGTTCAACAATGTCAATTACCTCCAAATTGGAGGTACAGCAATGGGGACACGCGTGGCCCCATCATATGCAAATCTGTTTATGTCAGATTTAGAGAAAAAATTGCTCGAAAAATCTGAAAAACAACCAACCATATGGTTAAGGTTCATAGACGACATCTTCTTCATCTGGGAACATGGGGAAGATGATTTGAAAAAATGGTTGGAATTTCTAAACAAGGAACACGAAACCATTAAATTCACAGCGGAATGGTCCAAAGAAAAGATAAGCTTCTTGGACACCATGGTCAACAAAGACCATGAAGGCAATCTATACACTAGTTTGTATACAAAGCCAACAGACACAAATAGCTTTTTGAGGTATGATTCTGCTCATGCCCCAAATGTAAAACAGAGCCTGCCCTACAGCCAATTCCTAAGGCTACGGAGAATCTGTAGCAAAGAGGAAGATTATCTTGCATGCATAGCCATGAAAGAAAAACAATTCCTGAAAAAAGGTTACCCCCCATCCTTATTGAAGGAAGCAATAGAGAGAGCATCGTCCCTATCCAGGGAAGATCTCCTGACTAAGAAATCCAGAAAAGAAATTGAGAGAGAAAAAAACAAAGAAAGGGAACTTGAGAGACAACGTCTCAAAAAAGACAAAAATCTAGAAAATATGGAACCAGAGCAGGAAAAAGTTTTCCTGACATCCACATTCAGACCGAACTACAAAAAGATGGAAAGTATAGTGAAAAGGAATTGGGACAACCTGTCCCAGTCACACACAACCAGACAGTTACAAAGAATGCAACTAGTCACTGGTTACAAGAGACCAAAGAACATACGGGACCACCTGGTGAGGGCCAGGTGTGACTTTGACCCAGCCAAATGGGTCAAAAAAGAGGGAGAGGAAAAAAGGGTCAACACAAATATTTGTGTTGACCCGGAATGCATGGTCTGTCCAAAATTGGACAAATCTGGAAAGATTGAAATCACAAGCCAACTCGAGAGAGAAACCAAGAGAAACATATGCTGCAAAAGCTCAAATGTTGTTTACTGCATTGAGTGCAAAAAATGCAAAAAAAGATATGTAGGTGAAACCTACAGAGATGTGTTCTTTAGAATCAAGGAACACAAAGGCGATATAGACCACAAGAGATACGGCAAGAGTGAAGTGGCCTACCACTTCAACAAACCGGGACACAACAAATCCCACGATATGAAAGTCTATATCCTAGACTTCATTTATGAACACCCAGAGTCAAAAAGAGGCACAAAACTGAGAAAATCTATAGAATTTTCTTGGATTCAAAGACTAAAAACAATTGTACCGATGGGCATGAACATACTCGAGAGTCGCTATGGTTAGATCAGTACCCTACAAAAGCCACGTCATTTTTTTCCCACGCCAGCCCAGTCGGTCAAGACAGGGAGAAAAAATGAAAAATATTCTTTTTTACAAAAGAAATTATTTTTCACGAATATCTCGCCATGTCAGACAGGGTATTTTTAAATAAATAAGGTCAGGAAAAAATCCACCGCCTTGAGCAATTGGTCTTACCTAAAACTGCGATCCAACATGACCAAAATCCCCACAAGTAAAAGGGACCCACACAGATGGGCCCCCTAGCTTCCTCCTGGTGAACCAACCAGGGCCACTCATTGAGTTTGGAATTTCAAAAATTCCAACACAGGTCAAAACCTTCAGAAATATAAATTCTAAAACAAATAAAAAATATTTCTGATTGTAAATATAAATGTTCCCCTAGATTACACCTGATGAGGCCATTAAATGGCCGAAACATTCCAGATACCAAACTAAGCACTGAATAAAACATAGCTACATTGGCATAGCAACATAACAACCACACCATGTGACCCATGACTAAGTCTGAGGAAACTTATTCAAAATTTCAATATAAATTCAATTTAATATTGAATTGTGTAGGTCCAATTTATTTGGACAATTTTGAACTAAATTAATAACTGTGTGGAAAAACAAATGAAAGAATTGTGGGGGAACTGACCTGGTTCCACCACAACAGCCAATGAAATGCTTAGATTTGGATCACATGACCTGGCAACACCTGAGGAGGCAAACTCAAACTTACTTTTTGGTCATTAGGAATGTAGTGTTGGGACTATTCACGCCACGTCCACCGTACCCACTTAGTAGTACAACTTTTCTGGTACCAAGTAGTGAACATTTCTCTAGCTTGAGTTATGACACTTGTCTCACAACTGAGATATCCCATATCCTTCAAGTTCACTTCAAGGTATGAACCTAACCGTATGTAATCTGATGTCGGCAACTTACTACTTATTTTCAGTAGCATAGCGTCTGACAAGTATCCTAACAGCTCTGCTTTGAAGTATGATGATACAGGTACTACTGCAGCACAACCAATAACAGGAGCAGCGTCTGCGCTGGTATCCGACGACTCGTTGTCGGAACAGGGCAACCACACGACTTCGTAAGGTATTGGTGAGGGCAGTCACCACGGACCGGACGCGATACCAGTGGAAATGAGGTCGAAAAACGGACTGTGCGCCCGTAGCCCTTCGGGTTCCTCGTACGCCTCGTCGTCAGCGTCTTCTCTGTCTCACCCTGTTGCTTTAGGGCATGTATGTCTACTACGCGCTGCTGGGGCTGAGTGTCCGAATAGCTGTAAGTCTCAGCGCGAGCGGCGTTGATGGCGTCGGTTGATGTAGCGGTGGAGAGGTTCTGTGCAACGTGCTGCGTGTCAGTACTAGTAGCGGCAGTCGCAGCAAGAGGTGTAGCAGCAGCAGCAGCAGCAGGTGCAGCAGTAGCAGGCGCAGCAGTAGCAGGCACAGCAGCAGCAGGCGCAGCAGCCTCAGCAGGCGCAGCAGTAGCAGGCGCAGCAGTAGCAGGCGCAGCAGCAGCAGCAGCAGCAGCAGCACTAGCAGCACGAAGATCACCAGCAGCCGCAGCAGGCGCAGCAGTAGCAGCAGCAGCAGCGTGCTTAGCAGTAACAACCGTCGCGAGTGTAACAACGTCGCTACCACGACGACTACTACTACCACTACTACTGCTGCATGCGCTCGCTACAGCGGGAGGGTGATAAGACCAAGCGGTTGCGGCGGTAGTCTCAATTTCAGTAGCAAGGGGAGACGCTGACGCTAAACGATCACCGTTCTGCGTACTCTTCTTGTTCTTGAACTCGATTAGATCTTTGGACGACACTAGTTGTTGTGTTTTGCTCATGGTGGTGACTGTAGAGAGCAGCAAAAGACTGAGTGAGTGAATGGGTGTTTCCAGCCCCCTTATATACTCCTTCTCGCTTCTAGAGCTAAGCTACTTACGGCTCTGTTCAGCTGCCGCCGGCTGACCAGCGGCCATTCACAAAGAGAAACAAAAAGACTTAAGGTATGACGTTTTCAGCTGGATCCCTTTCCCCCTCCCCTTTGAGAGATCGACTGACATGAGCTAAGCTACTTACTGCCTTGTTCAGCAATTCAACGTGCGTTAGCTGTATAAAGGATTAAGCAGTTGCTGCCGCCGGCTGACCGGCGGACATTCACAAAGAGAAACAAAAGACATAAGTCATGACGTTTTCAGCTGGATCTCTTTCCCCCCTTTTTTGAGAGATCGACTGCCATGAGCGGGCGGTGTACCGACTGTGCTAATTCAACGCACATTAGCTGTATAAAGGATTAAGCAGTCATGAGCTTAGAGTGTGTATACAAAAAAACTACAGGAGGCGTGTGGTGTGAAGCAGGACCCCCTAAGACGGGTGTGTCTGTCTGTGAGTAGAGTCGTGTGCATGTGGTGAGCGACTTAAGTGTAAAACAAAAAAAATCACCGCCTCCTGCCGTGGTGAGTAGACCGGCCGGCGGCGGCCGGCTAGTTCAATAGGGGTGACAGCTGACTAAGGCTGTGCATGAAAATCCGATTTTCACCTGACCTCTGACGTTTGTTACAATGAATGCTAAAGGGGGAGAGAGTCGTCCTCAGGTAGGGGGTAGGAGGTAAAGCTATGGATAAGGAAAAAACACTATTTTCAGCTGGCTTCCACAGATGGCGATGACATACCCCTCGTCATCTAAGCTCTTAAGAAGCTCTTAAGGAGCGGAGCAGCTGCTAGACAGCTGGGGTGCTGTTGGAAATAGGATTAAACTCCCTCTGTATAAAAGCTCTGATTTCTGTTGGAAAAAAACCATATCAACTCTGACCACAGTAACGTATACTACCACCACCACCAGCACCACCGCCGCCGCCACTGCCGCCGCCGCCAGTCACAGCTGATCGCCTCATTAAAGCATGTGACGTCGTCACTTCTAGTCACATGCTTCATCAAGTCGCTTCCAGTCGCGTGATCTTAAAGACTCTCACTTCCTAAACAAAAAAAACGAAGAGACCCGCTTCTTCCTCTCGAGAGGAAGAAGCGTGTCTCTCGATTGAAATCTTTTTCTTTTCTTTTTTTCTTAAAAGAGACAAACGCCCCTTAGAGTGCCCCCCCACCCCCCTAGAGTGCCCCCCTCCCCCCCTCCCCCCCACCACTCGCCCCATGCATCCTAAAAGCGCCCCCCTCCCCATGCATCTTAAAGGGGCCCCCCTCCCCTTCCCTCCCCTCCCCCCCCTTTATACACTCTAAAGAACGCTTCTACCTAGTTCAATAAGTCACTTCCAGTCGCTCGTAAAACAATAAAAAATGAAAAAAAAAAACAAACTTATATCGTAGTGTTTTTTATTAGTTTACCGAAAAAAATAAGAGACTCGCCTCCTTCTCCTCCTCCTCCTCCTCCTCCTCCTCCTCCTCCTCCTCCAAAAAAAAAGATATCACATTTTAAAGCGCGTGACCCCTTAAAGAAGCTCATCTCTTCATTAAGTCGCGTGACGTCACTTCTTCTTCTTCTTCCGGTCACGTGATCAATCAGGTCACTTCCGGTCACGTGATCCTCAATCAGGTCACTCACTTCCGGTTGGCCATTAGGTCATGTGACGTCACTTCCGGTCACGTGACTCATCAGGTCACTTCCGGTCACGTGATCCTAAAGTAGGTCATATGACCTCACTTCCGGTCCCCTAAGTAGGTCATATGACGTCACTTCCGGTCCATAAGTAGGTCATATGACCTCACTTCCGGTCACGTGACCAAATGGCGGCCTCTGATTGGCTAACTAGGTCACGTGACGTCACCACTAATCCCCTAAGTAGGTCACTTCCGGTCACGTGACCAAATGGAGGCCTCTGATTGGCTGCAGGTCGATTGAGTAATAAACAGTACTTAACTATAGTCCCGTTCCGATACATACTATACTACTTTCCCAAATCAGTCTCTATGCATTTCCATAGAAGCTACTTGCTTCAGCAGCCTATGGGTGTGTTCTAAATGCGGTAGGCCTATACCTGGTATGCATTTACCACAGCATTTTCCCCGCACTTAAAGTTGCGTTCATGGATCTTTTTGAATAAAGAACCTGAAACTTATCAATAGTAGGCCTAAAGGGAAAAACAATTATATGAATACTGTAACCTACTCTTTAAAAAAACTAAGTGCATACACTTGGTTATACGCCTACCCTTAATCTCCTAACTTGAGCAGGTGATAATATATAATACTAATAGGCGATGTATAGTATTCTTTGATTTCATCAACTCCTAGTACAAAAATTAGAATAATATCATGTAGTTTAGGTATTTGCCACAAGGTGCCAAAAGTGATACATAGTCATAGATAGACTAAGTCGACGTATCTAACAGCTGTAATACAGCTGTAGACTTCACCTAGATTGAAGGTCTATAGTGGGGAAAACCACAGTGTTATTTTGAATGAGATACTCACTGTCAGGTGTAATGCTTGCAGCCACAGTTTCCTTAGTGTATTTCCTTCAGTTTAGCCTACATAATCCAGCTGTATTAAATGAGAAGAAGTATAATCCAGGCTTTATTCAAAGTTCCCTCCAGAGTTTGTTTCCTTTGGTAGCCATTTGCATTTTTGAAGCTGGCCTCTTGTGGCAAATACTTACACCAGCACAAGCAAAAAAGTCACCAGTAATCAGCTAATCCTGTAGTTAAGAGTCACCTGTAGCTGATTGCTGGTGACTTTTTTGCTTATGCTGGTGTAAGTATTTGCCACAAGAGGGCACTGTGGTGTATGTGGGAAGAAATTCAGTGATGAAAAAAAGTAGAGACTGAGGCAAGTCTAACTTCTTCTGCAGGGTAGGCACAACTGACCTAGTTTGCCGCGCTTTTATTGCTACTTCCGGTATGAGCGAGTCTAAGGTATCACAATGCTATATTCGATATACATTACATCCCTCCACCTTTAGTTTTGTACTCATAAGTCCAGTCTGGTAGGTGGCTTTATTACTCTGGTAGACTTTCTAATACCAACTGGTGCAGGGCTACTTGCTCTTGGTGTAGGAGGCATAGCACTAGGTAGAGTAGGCACATGGTGGTCTTGTGGAGTCGCTGGAGTGGTACTCGGAGGAGTACTGGGCTTCGGCATTGCAGCTGGCACTGGGATCTGAGGTGCAGGTGCAGGTGCAATGTAAGGCGGTATTGGTCTATCCTCCATGGTGCGACCGTTATCACGACACTCAGGCTCAGTTGGGACACGAGCTCTAATGTGATCCATGTGGCGTCTCCACACTCGTCCATCGTCAAGACGCACGATATAAGTGACTGGACCAGTCTTTGATTGGAGCACTCCCGGCATCCACTTGGGCATACCAGCAAAATTCACGACCCACACGGCATCGCCAACGAAGAAGTCACGTGGGATGACTGCAGGCTGATGGTACTGCCTTGCATAGGATTGTCTATCCATAACCTTATTGGACAGAGACGGATGAAGTACATCCAACAGGAAACGTGGCTTACGTTTCATCAGTAACTCTGCTGGTGCTTGTCCAGTAGTCGTCTGTGGAGTAACACAGTATCTGGAAAGGTAGCGTATTACCTTAGTTTCCAGATCCTCACCTGGCGTTTTCTTGATACCTTCCTTAAGCGTCTGTACGGCTCGCTCAGCTAAACCATTACTGGCTGGGTGGTATGGAGCTGTACAGATATGCTTAATAGCATTTTTCTTACAGAACTCTTGAAACTCTGAACTTGTAAAACAACTTCCGTTGTCACTCACAAGTACAACTGGAGTACCATGAACAAAGAATGTTCGTCTCAACTTCCTTATAGTAGCTTTGGAAGTGGATGTGTTCATGACATGAGCGTCAATGTACTTTGAATGAGCATCTACTATCACTAGAATCATTTGTCCATCAATTGGGCCAGCATAGTCTATATGGATCCGATGCCAAGGTTTACCAGGCCACTCCCAAGGATGGAGCTGAGCATGCGGCGGAGACTTGGATTGGACTTGACACTGCTGACATGATTTCACTTTAAGCTCGATATCAGCATCGATTCCTGGCCACCAAACATAACTGCGTGCGAGTGATTTCATCCTAACGATCCCTGGATGGCACTCATGGAGTTGCTCAAGAACACAGTCACGAGCATGCGGTGGTATTATCACGCGCAAACCCCACATCAGGCAACCTTGTTCTGCACACAGTTCTTCCCTCCTGCGAAAGTACGGTGCCAGTTCTTCGGACATGCTATAAGGCCAACCCTTCAAAACAAAGTTTTGGACGGAAGCCATGATCGGGTCTCGAGCGGTCCAAGAAGCAATTTGAGTACATGTCAAAACCTCAGAACACGTTAGAACCTCAAAAGCCAACACTGTTTCAGCAGGCACAGGCACGGGGAAGTACGGTGTCGTTAAAGGTAACCGGCTTAGTCCGTCAGCATTGCCGTTCTCCTTGCCTGGCTTGTAACGTAAACGATATTGGTAATTTGACATTGTCAGAGACCAACGCTGTAAGCGGGCAGTAGACATAGGACTGATGAGTTTGTCCTCTTTCAGCGGGCCCAACAGCGGCTTATGGTCTGTTTCCACGGTGAATTCGCGACCATACACATACTTATGAAACTTGGTCACACCGAAGATTACGGTGAGCCCTTCGCGCTCGATTTGTGCATAGTTCTTCTCAGCGGGAGCTAACGATCTGGATGCAAATGCGATCGGTCGGTCGGAGCCATTCGGCATCCGATGAGAGAGTACCGCACCCAGGCCGTACGATGACGCATCACAGCCAAGAAGCAATGGTAGAGCCGGGTTGTAGGGAACTAACACTTGCGAAGATTGCAATAGTTCCTTTGATTTAGCAAACGCTTGTTCCTGTTCTGGCCCCCACTTCCACGGAACATCCTTCTGTAGGAGCTGATTCAGTGGTGCGAGTGTCGAGCTGAGGTTCCTTAGGAACTTGTGGTAGTAGTTTACCATTCCCAGGAAACTGCGGAGTTCACTCACATTGGTAGGAGGTGGTGCGTTCTGAAGAGCTGCTACTTTCTCGGTAGTCGGGTGAATTCCTTCGGCATCCACCCTATGACCTAGATAGACACAGGAATCTTGGAGAAACACACACTTCTCACCTCTCAGACGTAGTCCTGCCTGCTGCAGCCGACCCAGTACCATCGTCAAGTTTTGATGTGCCTCCTCCTTTGTGTGCCCCGACACCAAGATATCGTCCAGATACACTGCTACCATGGGTATACCCTGAAGTACCTGCTCCAGAACTCTCTGGAAAATACCCGGTGCGGAAGATACCCCAAAACACAAGCGTGTGTACTGGTACAAACCTTTGGTAGTGTTAATTGTTGTGAGTTCACGGGAATCCTCACTGAGAACTACCTGAGTATATGCATGACTGAGGTCCAACTTGGAAAAACAAACACCCCCAGCCAACTTTTGGTACAAATCATCAACATTCGGAATTGGATATTTGTCCACCTTTGCTGCTCTGTTGACAGTCAGTTTGTAATCACCACAAATGCGAATCTCACCATTCGGTTTCATTACCGGAACGATTGGAGCAGCCCAATCTGCAAATTCAACTTTTACTATGACCCCGTCACGTTCGAGGCGATCAAGTTCAGCCTCGACCTTCTCTCTGAAAGACCAAGATAGTGTTCGCGCCTTGAACTGACGTGGTTGCGCATCAGTGTCTATATACAGTTTCGCTTCGTAACCCTTTAACTTACCAAGCTCGGGTTTGAATAGGTCAGGGAATAGTTTCCTGTAGTCCACATCTGAAAGAGAATGCACTGCGGACCAATCAAGACGTAACTCGTTGATCCAGTCTCTTCCGAGAAGACATGGTCCTTGACCCTCGACAACTAATGCGTCAAGTTGCAATGACTGACCTGCATGCTGCACATTCAATGTTACACGACCAAGTGGCAATAGACTTGCACCTGAAAACATCTTAAGTACAGGTAAATTGGTTTTACTTAACACCAGACCAGGATTACACTTCTTGACATTGTCATACTGAACCTTGTTCAAGATTGTTACACCAGAACCAGTATCAATCTCCATGTTTGTGGCAACACCATGTAAATCTACACATACAATGTAGGGTTTGACCCTTTTACTAGGCATGGCATTGGTATGAAACAAATTATACTGATACTCGATAGCATCGTCACTCAGCGGTGCTGCAGTAGCGCCTTTGTCAGTCTCAACAAAGTTTGTTGATTGTCTACAAACTTTCCCAAAATGATTGTATCGGGAACACTTGTGACAAATTTTCCCCCACGCGGGACAGTCGCGTGCTCGCTTGTTATGAGATGCGTCCCCACAACCAGAACACGTGCCCGTCTGGTCGGAAGGCTGCCGATGTTGTTGTTGCTGTTGACGTTGTTGATGTTGTCTGCGTGGCGGTGAAGACTGTCTCCTCTTGCCACGACCCCAGGAGTTGGGCTTTGACATCACCTTGTGGACCTTTGACTCCACAGGAGCGGTGGGCATAGACTGCGACATCCCCTTGCTTTGTCGTCCCGTAGACTCCTGAGTGCGCGCGAATTTTAGAAGAGCCGCCAACGTGACGTCTGGCTCATCGAGTCCCTTCTCTCGCACTTTTGGCCATCGACATTTCTGAATAATCTGAGATTTTATCTCACCGTCCTCATTATGGAACTCACAGTACTTAGCGAGACTCTTCAGCCGAACATGAAACTGATCAATCATCTCGTCATCTCGCTGATAAGCCTGCCTGAACTCATATATCTGATACTCTTTGATGCATTTAGGGGCAAAGTAATCAGTCAATTTGGTAGTTGCTTCATCAAAAGTTGTGGTAGCATCAATGCCTAGAGATGTAGCAACATCCATAGCGTCATCACCTAAGAGTAACATCAATGATGCAGTCTTTTTTGCCTCATTCGTGATGCCTTTGTACACTAGGAAGTGTGGGAATTTTCTAAGCCATCTCTCCCACCTCTTAGCTGCAGACTCCACTGGTTCCAACTGGAAAGGGTGCATAATGAAACTCATGTAAATTACATCATTTTTACATCATTTTCTGATTGGTGGTGACATCATTGGATGATGTCAATTGTCGTTCCCAAGATGTCTCATATGCAAGAAGTTTTTACGTGTCACTTTGCATGGGTATTTTACATAAGTATATTTACATTAAAAAAAATACATATCAACAATATGTTTGAACTTAATAATAATGACGTATATAATTGACCAGCTGTAGGCCTAAAACATGTCTGATACGTATAAATTTAGACATGTCAAAAAGATGTGATATGGAGATATGTACATGACATGTTGCAGGGATGACATTTATACCAGTTTTGAGTATACCCCCCTACGAGTAGTGATTATAAATCAGATAGGACATTTAGGATAACTCTGAGAGATTGTAGACATCATATATTTGTGTCCATTTTATGTCAATGTATGACATGTACACAGGCACTCTGCATAGGAAGCAAACACCTGCTCTGTGAAAGACACTTTGCAGGCATTTTCCATTCCTTACAAACACATTTATCCTAGCCAGGAGGCCCAGATGTGATATCAGCCCAAAGCCAGAATTTCTTCTTATACAATTGCAAAGGACACAGAAAAGGTGTCCACCCATGTGCCTTGGTTATCCAACTATATTTCAACAAGTCACTGTAACACAAGTGACACCTTTTATATCACAGAGGAAATTTAGTCCAACCTTGTCCCTCATTGTAGTTTATACATTTATACATTTACATGTTTTAGACATCTTTTACAGCTAGTCATATATATGGCATTCACCATGAACATGTCGCCGAAAACCCCTCCGCAGTCACAGGTTAGGGGACCCTCTATGACTATGTAGGTAATAGAAACGGATAACCTGACCTATTCTGATCATTATTTCCTCTTTAGCCCAAATGGGCCCCCATTAGGCCTATATGGATCCATAAGTATTCGGCCTAACATGATTTTAAAAGCTACACACTCATTTATATGGATGTTATGAACACAATATGCTTTATCACTAAATAATATAAATTCCCCCCAAATTCCCTCCCCTAACCCATCTTTAGACAGCAGAGATGCCACTTTTCCTACTTTTGCATGAATTCCTACTTTTTGCCTGAAATTTTTGTAGTGAATTATGTTAATTTCATTCAGAAAATCGACCAAAATTGTAGAAATTCCTACGTTTTGTTGATGACTGAGTGGCATCTCTGAGACAGGTGCTCACACATTCACTGCTATTTATATCCTGCGCGGCACAGATGTTGCGCTATTTGCAAACTGCGCAGCGCAATTCGCAAATAGCGCAGATTCGTACCGGTAATAGCAACGTGCAGATAGCCTACCACTACCAGTAGGCCTACCTACCTACAAAAAGGTAAAAACATGGGAAAAGTGGCAAAATGTTGAAACACTCCTTCCGTGAGGCGCGAAAACATAGTTAACCACTTTCACTGCAGATGGCGCATTTTGACAGCTCGCAAACGGCGTCATGAACGAGCAACCCAAAAGTTATCAACGGAACAGCCACCGACCATCCATTTGTGGACAACACAGCATGGCTTCAGACGTTTGCGATACTCCGTGTGAAATCCTTAAATATTTCTGACAACGATCGTGGGATCAAAAGGTAGGCATGCAGATACGATCAGCAACAGTTTGGGGAAGGTGGCTGTCACAAGTATATGGCTTTGTTTGGCGTGGGATTGTTTTTATCGGTGAAAAACTGGCAGTGCCAGCGACAGCCACCCCTCCTCCACCTCTCCCTCGTCGGGGCTGTCGGGAGCATGCTCGGGAGTCAGAGCGTGGCATGGGACGTTCACTCAGTCCCGGACTGGTATTAACTTAGCTATAATAACACCATGCGGGTGGAGTGAGGTGTCTAGTCATGATTTGTCTTGACATGCCGCTAACTGTGAGCCTAACATTTACACTGTACACGTATTAAGATGAGTGACTCACTGAGTTGTTCGGCCCCACTGTGGCACTGACACTGTCTGACACCTCGAGTGAAGGCCCTACTAGTACTACGATCATACGATGGGTTTGTTTATACGTTCACTTTGTACACAGGCAGTGTGTCACTGTGTGCGTCTCAATTCCGCCTCAGAAGTCAGTCACTCAGACTCAGGTCATTTCAAGGAGTGCTATTTCAACAACAGTGTCTACAGTCAACAACAAAAATAAAAAGGGGAGGGCACGGCGGATAAAATCCCCCCCCCCCCCCCTCCACATGAGTCATGAGCCTGATGAGGGTTGGAAATAGTTTACCCCCTGCCCTTAGATCCCCACCCCCCTCCCTGTTGTTCAAAAATCACCACTCCCAGTCAGACTGAGCAGCCTACATGTTGATCATGTTGTACCTACCTGCAGAAGCCGACCATGATGCATGATTCATAGTCATATTTCCGCACTCACTCATATTATATAAAATCAAAGAGACTGCTAGTTTCATCTACTTGTGCTGGTACAGTGGTAGGTTGCTGGCTTAACTACCCGGCGTTAAAATCTGGACCTCAGGAACACAGCTTAACGAAAGATGGATCATTGAGTGGATGGAAGGAGGGGGTTGGGCTTTATACATAATTAAGTCAAAAAATATCCACCCACATGCACCGTTGTCCAGTAATAGATGGCTCGGCCCTTAAGACATATATATGTTTAATTATCTACACTACAGTGTTGAGTTTAGTATCATCACCCAGAACTAAGGTACGTGAATGATAAAGGCCACGTATTATGATAAAGGCTACCCGGTAAGTTCAAATACCATCACTAGGCCTTTTAAGCTAAGCCTTAGCCTATCTGATATCTCTATCTCAGTAAATACATGAACTCATTATATACCCAGGACTATGCATTTCTACTTTGTAATTGTAGTTCCCATTGA
This sequence comes from Harmothoe impar, assembly GCA_947462335.1. Lineage (NCBI taxonomy): Eukaryota > Metazoa > Annelida > Polychaeta > Phyllodocida > Polynoidae > Harmothoe > Harmothoe impar. Next base: position 19,291,735 of record OX381716.1, read on the forward strand.
AAACTCCCCATGAGGACATGCGGGTATACACCTAAGACATGTGATGTTTAATAAGGTCATTGGAAGTATTATGATGATACCGATGTCCAGATCTGTAGCCCTACTGTCACAGCATGAGTAAGGGCGGGGTGTCGGGTTGGCAAGAAGCTTGGCTGAGTAACAATGTTCAAGGGGTATGGGTAATGGCAAGGCGTGAGGTGGAGGGGGGGGGGGACATCACTCAGAAGCCGGGGCAGCAGCCCAAAGGGTGAATGACCGGATGACTAGGTCCACATATTGTATGCTGTAGGGTGGTTTTCCTCTGTATTCTTATTACTGTTATTCTTGCTATTGTTTACAGATGCAAAATTAAGACCCCTCAGTACACAAATATCTCTCAAAATATGATTTAGACAGACCTCCTGTGTGTAATCAACCAGCACACAGTGATGTGTGCTACCCCGTAAGTGCCGCATCACACTCTAATATGCTTTTAAAGTAATTTTTAATTTACTTTGTCATCATGTCATGATGCATGAATGCACCCTCGGCAAGTCTTAATACTGCATCCAAGCATCATACCGAACCTGCGGAGTTGATACACTAAAGTCAAAACTGGAGAATTTGGTGAAACCCCTACTGGGAGGTCGTAATCCTTAATTTTAGGTGTTAGCTCATTAACATCAGATACCATCACCTCACACCATTTAAACAACCCATTTAAATGTTCATTTAATAGCAACTCACCCTATTCTGAGAATCATACTCTCAGACATCACAGGTTTACAGTGGTCATTTATGACACATAGTTTACCCTGGAGGTGATCAAGATTACCACAGGACATTTAGAGGTGCACCCCCGTGGGAGGGTTAGACTCACTTAATGACCCCCTGCAGTTTTATCGATTAAGTTTCTCTCTCAGTCTGGCGGCTTCGCCAAATTCTCCGGTCTTGACTATACCAAAGGGTCGGCATAATCCATGAATGTAATGAACTCACCAGGACTGCATTCATCATTCATGCATCATGCCGATAAAAGGCAGATCACATTAAAGCGTTACATGCGGCCACTAGAGGGATAGTGGAGTAGGGGACCATAGAACTACTTGTCAGGGGGTGTCCTGTGACATCATGACAATAGATTAGGTGCCACCACTAGAGCCGTCCCTCTACATGTACTTGGACGCCATTATGATCATTGACCCGCATACATCGATACCACATTGATAATTGTGTCTTTATCCTACATAAAACAAACTTGCCGTCCCTTTACTTTTATATGACAAATCTAAAAATAAAGGAGATGATCACTTCCCTTCAAATAGTTTGAAAAAAAGCGATTTGCTGCATTTACATTAATTTATTTCCACTAGATATCTTCTCCCCGCTCCCAGCCTGTTACTTAGAAGCGGTTATAGTTGGGTGTCCTCTTTTCTGTCCGCTCTTTTGTTTGTCTGGTGCCCATAAGCACAGACACAGACACATGTATTGATCTATCAAATTGATTCCAATGTAGCTTTCTCGCCATGAATACGACCTTAGCTGTCGAAATGGCGTTAAATAATCATTACTCACTCACTTTGTCTAGAGTAACCATTTTGCCCTCTTTATTAAAGTAGGTATCGAAGCTAAATTACTACAGTTGTGTATTTTAAAACACCTATCGAATAATCAATTTACATTTTGGCTTTATCAGGGATTATAAGGCCCCTATCTGCCTCGCGTGCCATGTTCCTAGACGGCATTATTTAAGCCGTCGTTATAGCTCTCATGTATCCTGATAAGAGCGATAAGGGGGAGCATACAGAGGATAAGCCGACTCTATTACTTAGTGTACATGAACTCAACCTGTGCCTCCTGATCAGCAACACTGCAATGTTGTGATACCAGAGGTGCTGGAGTCAAACATTGATATACATTAATGAGTACATGTACAGGGTTCTCCTGGTAGTGTTCTCCACTGACGGAAAAGTACCCTTTTGCATTAGGATTAGTAATCCTGGGCAGTGGATTCTGGGGTTGACCTGTGATCCCTTGTCTGGAGTAGAGATAAAGATGTGACCCTGCCACCCAGGTTAGCAGACATGAGCTAGACACATATATATGTATCAGAAGATGTATTTGAAGAACACGCATGGTATTAAATGGGGAAGGACCCCTAAAATCGATAGGGCGACAAAGCCTTTTCTTAAAATCGACAGGCGACATGGGGCTCAGTAACAAATGACAGGAGAAATTAAAAGATATTGACAAGGGACATGGCCTTTTCTTAAAATCGACAGGCGACAGGGGGACCCCCCATCGAGACTCCCTATTAAGGTTTGAAGAATAAACATAACTGTGAATTAAACAAGCGCCAGTATATATAGTAGTATTGTACAGTATTAACTGACGATGACAGGCTGTAAACTTATTCTCTTTTATTAACAAGACTTTATCACCCAGATCAGCAACAGGTGTTTTATCCGCCGATAAGTCATGGACGCAGCTCGGTCAGACCCTGCCCGGGTAATACAGCTTAAACTGATTACTCAGATAAGCAGCCATACAACAATATGAACAAAGCCAGCTGAACATAAGGGAAGGACCACTTTTTATCAACGGGGGGAGGGGAGGGCAAAAAGATGTGGACCCCTTGAACGGGGGGGGGGGGTAAAAAAATGTGGATCCTGCTTGGGGGGACGGTAAAAAAATGTAACCTGTTTTGGGCCAAAAAGCCTGCGTGTTACTATGCTTCAAAGGGACCGTGTGCGCGCCGATTTTCGACCCGTAAAAATGTCGACCCGGGGGTGGAAACAATTTCGTGAAAACACCCCCCCCCCCCCCGCCCCCGTTGTTAAAAAATGATCACTATCTAACCATAGTGTAGCCTGGTCTGGGGGTAGTGCTCCTTGTAACAACCTGTCAAGTAGATCTCCCCGCCTTCACAGGGACTGGTAAATTGCTACTGGTATAGGTTAGAAATGGCTACAAATGTGTGTTCTACACTCTAAAGGCATAAGTAGATTATTAAAGGATGTGTGAATTGTAACACATATACCGTAAATTCCCACGTGAAATGAAACACATATACCATAAGTTCCCGCATAGAACCGCGGGATTACAGAAGAAAGTACCGTTATGTGAAAATCCCTAGATCCATGCGTATTATATCCCAAATACAGGACGGGAGGAGGGAGTACACGTTCGGCTACTCTATGAGATATGAATGCTACATGACAGGTTGACCTGAAGTTTATCGGGACTTAACCCTTTGAAAACGGCATGATGCCTCAATGTTCGTGTTAATGTGTAATGATCAGAATGGGTCAGGTTATGCCATGATGCAGCAATGCAGCTCTAGCAAATAAGTCCAAAAAAAAGTATGCTTCAGAAAGTAACATGAAAGTACTAGCCAGCCTCTCAAAAGCCCCTAAAATTGACCAAAATAAGGGCAAAAATACGGAAATACGCACACTCATACAGCATTCATGACGTGTTCAGGGTAACTTCTTTGCATTTAAAATAATCCAATTTAATAAACAGGTATATTGATAGGATTTTTGCTAATGCGCCATTTTGGATAATCAAGGGTAGTTTTACTATTTAGAAAATGAATTGTGGACACTACCATTGTAACCTATGTGAAATGGGGGCACATTTCGGCAATTTAATGCGCCATTAAAGATGTGAATGTGTCAAATGGCGCAGGGGGCGGCCTTCTCAATATCCCTGCCTAAATTTCTTGTATAAACCACATCCCACGTATAACCCGCGACCAGTTTAAAAAAAGAACTTAGTCCGCACTAGGGTGCTCAATATGTCTAATTTAGTACAAATGTACTATACATGTAATATGATTGTATATAACCCGCACCCCTCCTTGTGAGGGCACTGATTCAAAGTTGCAGTTTCAAATTCCAACCCAGTCACTCAGTGCCTTAGGGACGTGCCTTAGGGACGGTGAGAATCTTAATTCAAGTTCATAGTTAATCAGGTAGGTTTCAGTCAAAACACGCACTGGGGTTTCGTTTGGGTGATATCTACATGGGGATTTACATCACTGCAACTACAACCAAACCAATAACAGCAACTAGACCAATGCCAACAACTAAACCAATAACAATAACAACTACCGTAAACCAATAACAACAACAACAACAACAACAACAACAACAACAACAACAACAACAACAACAACAACAACAACAGGAATTTCCATGAAAATAGATATTTCTAAGTTTATTCCTCTTTTTTGAATACTAGTATGCACTTTAGATATAGATTTTCAGAGTGATCGAGTACCTTTTCAGGGATTCTGTTAGTACCCGACTTTCATCTTTGAACCAATAGAAGCAACAAGGGTAGCAGCAACAACTTTGATATAAACGTAGGGTAGACATAGCACATTATATACTGTATGATATAAATACCCTTTTCTGATGACTGCAAGTCTCTGTATGACTTTGTCACTTTTTACTACAGCCCTACTACATCTTCTATTTGAGTAACCTCCAAATGTCTCCCACCCCAGCACCCCCACTACCACCACCACCACTACCACCACCCGGGGGACCCTCCCTCTAGGGGCCTGTAGCAGCATAATGTATCTGGGTCGTGTAGAAGAGGATACCTCCATCCCCTATGTCAGGGGCAAGTGTATATTCGGGGCATTTGATGAGGCTAACAAAGGTCTAGTTAATTAATGAAACTCCAGGGCTCTAGCGTTCACCGCACGACAGGCTTAAAGTTCAACTTAAAGGTTAAACTGTTAACCCCAAGTGTGAAACACCCAGGTCGACATATTTAAAAGTTTTTTAATTGAATAAAGAGAATCAAATTACGAATAAGATTTTAAACTTTAGTGTGATGATGGTATCTGATTCTAATTGCGGCAAATGGAACCTCCAATCGTACTACATGTATAGGGCCTAGTCGGGACTGGAGCTGGTTGCTGCGGCCAGCACTGATAAGAGCTGATAAGACTTTTACTAGCCTGTCCTCTGTTTGTCCCCTATTTGTACCCATGGCGGGATGTCTCATCAGGGGGTGTAGCCACAACGAGCGAAATATAAAATGGCGGACCCGCAGGGTATAGCTCCAGATTCCTATACCTGTGTAGGGAGGCGTACAGTGAGGTACACTCCGTATCATGTACCGTATCATGTACGGAGGGTCCGTATGTCCTATTTTTGCGTTTCTGTTCATTTTTGCGTTTCTACTCAACTGTCCGCATCTTACGGAAAAAAGATACGGCCGCGATATTCAGATTATGTACATACGGCCATAATTGCGTTTCAGCTCAACATGCGGAGCACAAAAATTCCGCATCTTTGGCGCATTTAGTCGGAGGGGTAGGGGGGGGGGGGGTGGTATGTCAAATAATGCACATATACCCTGTTTTTTAGGGCCTTATGTGTCTTTTGTGTGCCGTATGTAACTTTTGCTCCGTATGTGTCCAACTTCTACCTTTATGATCAAAGAAAAAAAAATATATATATATTGACTTTCAAAGAAATTATACCAAAAAATGTCTTTTCTTCTGTAACTCTGTTAATAATGGCCCTACAGAGCTAAAACTCTGCGTAGAGACTCCTTGTGTATAAACGCTGGTAGACAATAGCCATCACAGTACAGAGCTGGCTGGGCGCCAGAGGTGAAGAATAATGGTTTAGGCCACATGACCTCCCCCATTTGGCTTGCGATCTCCATTCCCTTATATATATATGAGAGGAGTTGAGGCCAGCATGACTTAGCCTCTAGGTGGCAGCACCAACACAGCCCGGAATTTGCAGTCAGTGGCTATACTAATGCTGCACATACCGGTGTAAACAGGGACGTGGCAACGGGGGGGGGGGATGGGGGGACATGTCCCCCCCACTTTTGACCCCCCCCCTAAAAGGTCAAACCAAAAATGTCTAGTAAAAAGGGGTCAAAAAGGGTCAAAATACCCCTCAGTCCCCCCTACTTTGAAACTGCTTGCCACGCCCCTGTCTGATGTACGATGGCCTGTTTGGTCAGTAAAACATGGATCCACACAGGGGAGAAACCTCTCTTGTGTTGCCTACCATGTCTGTAAAGTCCCCCTTTTTAAAGTGCTATATATATATATGTAATAAAATGGCCCTAGAATTATTTTAACGAGTAATTAAGTTAAGTCCAACTTCTACCTTTATGATAAAAAAAATTTAAAAAAATTATATGGATTTTCAGAGAAATTACATGAAAAAGAGTCTTTTCTTACATAACTCGGTAAATAATGGCCCTACAGAGCTGAAAATCTGCCTATAGACTCCTTGTGTTTAAACAGTGGTAGACAATAGCTATCAGAGTACAGAGGTGCCTTTCCCGACCTTTCCTATCTCTTCCCCAACCTCTCCTGTCTCTTCCCCGACCTCTCCTGTCCCTTCCCAAACCTCTCCTGTCCCTCCCCTGTCTCTTCCCCAACATACGGACCCTATTTATACCCTCCTCAGCCTACCTCCGTATGTTGCTACATATTATGACGTCACAGAGGGAATTCCCTAGGGGTTTCCCGGAATGTAGACTGGTTTTTGCACATTTTTCTAAAAGAGACAGGTGACAATGTCCGTATCTTGAGAGGGCCGTATGTTGGATGCCGTATGTTGATATTTTTGTAAAAAAAGATACGGAGGGTATAATGAGGGTCAAAAGAAACGGAAAATTTGCTTTGGTGATATTTTGTCCGCATCTTGACCGCATCTTTAGGCCGGATGTTGTTTTTAATATCAACATACGGTGAAACGGCTTCCAGGGGTGAAATGTTTCCTGTCTACACGTCCTAAAGATACATCAAGACACTTTAAGGGTAGAATAAGACAAAGTGGCCAAGGTTAAAACAGCTGTATATATTGCTGGGGGTATATACCGGTGGTGAATAGCGACCAACAATGCTGTCCTTTAATTAATACAGGGATATGTGGGGTGTGTGTGTGTGGGGGGGGGGGGGTGTCAATAAGCTGATGTGTATAGCAAGTTGTCACTAGTAGTCGTCGTCCTCTCAGCAATGATCAGGACAGAGGCTGAAGATGATATAGGTACATTTGTAAAAGGTATGTAGATTAAAACTAAACAAATATCAACAAACATGCTATGAAGTAGAAGTCTACTAGAGGTAACTCTCATGTCAATAAGGCCAGCACTGAAGCTGCCATGTGATGAGAGGGGGTGGCGTATCTACCAGTGCATGTACACATAGGGTCGCTTCAGGTAAACCGAACCAGTTTTTGCTTTACCCTGCAAAAGTCCCTAATAAAATAATTTTTCAAATATGATATATTCCATGAATTAACTAAGGCTATGGATGTATGTGATACAATAAAAATTTTTTTTATAATATGTGTTGTCTTGGTGTCAGACCAATTCTAAGGAGAAAAAATAGTGGTTCGCTTTATATGAAGAATTAGGTAAAGCGAACCCAAAATGTTGGAAAAGCGAACCAGTGGTCCTAATTAGACCATGAGATAGAAACAGACACCCTACCCTCTATGGGGGGTATTGTGAGACCAAATTTTAAAATACTTGTACATGTAGAAGGCTGAAGTTTACTTTTTTGGCCATTTGCACCTAGTGGGTTGGGGTAAGGCGACCATTTTCCAAGATGGCCGCCCTTAACATTTTTGGGTTAAGAAAAAATGGGAATCCTCTCCAGATGATATTCATTTCAACATATATAGTCATTTAGTATCTTAAATCGAAGCTCTATGAGAGAACTATCTACTCAATGATATTTGATAGTTGGCATGACAATATGGTTACCATGGCAACCAGATAACTACTGAATTTTTTCTTTTGTGGGGGGGAGGGGGGGTCGGGTTCTGCTGGGGCTTGTTGGCCTCTTATCTCTCACTACCAGTCGGTGAGTGAGTGGAGGCAGGCTTCTGGCCATCTAATCTCTGACTACTACTTAGGTGACTGAGTGAGGGGGGGGGGCTTCTTGCCCTCTGATCTCTGCCTTCTATCATAGGCAGGTGACTCAGGGGCGGGCTTCAGGGGCCAACTCCAAGATGATTGGTAAGGTGATTGAGGGGGCTTCTGGCCCTCTAACCCTTTCCCTGCCGCTTAACCCTTTCCCTGCCGCTTCACTATTGACAAATTGTTCCCAACCACCGGGTGCATTGCAGATGAATATGTCCTACTAAAACCGGCACTACACTACAGATAGTGCCCTGGTACTGCATACATGCAGTACCGGTTTTTGGGTACTGAAACACAGTACTGCATATATGCAGTATCGGTTTTACAGTGGTACTGCATATATGCAGTATCGGCAGGGAAAGGGCTAATGACCGACTATAGTGGTCAAGTGAGTGCATGGGAGCAGAGAGGTTTCTGGTCCTCTGATCTGCGACCACTGGTGAGAAAAGTTGGTGGCTTTTGCCCCCCTAATTTTGGCTTACTAATCTGGCAGAGTGGTTGCATTAGAGGGAGAAAAACACTTTGAATCTTGAATTTCAGTGGTCGAAGGGTTGGGTGGTCACATTAGAGAGATCTTTTAACATTAAAATAAAGAAGGTTGGTCGTAAAGAGAGAGTTGACTGTATTTATATGCATCACACCATTCCACAACTTCTTTCATATTCTCTTCCCTGTGTTGATAATCATTGTTGGTGAGATTTGTCTTATAGCATTCATACCCACAAGATTGCCCTCCAGGGGGTTATGGTCATTGTTGGCACACTCACATGCTCCAGAACCCAGCCAGTCTTTGGGGTACTCCAACAACCTGTCTCATCAATGTTATATATATATACACTGAAAACCTCAGGGTCGTCATTTTGACAATACCTAAATTGACAACTTTAGGTAGTCAAGGCGACGACCTTTGGTCATCATTTTGACGACCTAAGGTAGTCACACCTGATCCATTCAAAACAAAGTTGTCATAATGACGACCTTAGGTAGTTACATTAATTGGGTAGTCAAAATGACTACCTCAAGGTTGTTGATTTAGGTATTGAAGACCTAAAGTCATCAGTATTGACAACTCTCAAGTCCTAGGTTGTTCCAATGACTACCCCATGCTACCCCATGCTATTATACACAGAATGTGCAGTGGCACAGAACTGCCACCCTGTGTTAACATCTGTGTTAACACTGGGTGGTAGTGCATAACTATTTCAATTACAAGCTATAAACCAGTGACAGGAAGCAGAGTGGTCTCTATTCCTTTGGGGCCATCATTCTCATCCATTGGCAACTTATTTATAACAAATAATGCTACTTAGTTCAATCAAGAGTACACCAAATATCTGAAAGGGATACCTCTCATTAAGAGGTGAACTAATTAGAGACTATATTCATATGCCATTTTACAGAGCACCTGCCATTATTCATTCAGTATAGCCCATGACAGCCCAGGAACCGTCCTGAGGCAGGACGATGGAACCTGACCCCAGAGCGCCTGTGGTTACCGGGAGACTAATAAGAGGAGAGGTACAGGGGCCCAGTGTAGATTATATAACAGTCTGATGCAAGAGATGGTAAGATAACACGGTCGTCATAGGCTATACTGCATTATGATAACTTAGGTCGTCATAATGACTAGTCTCCTGCCTCTGGGTTTTCAGTGTATACATAGTAGGCAGCACCATCCAAGAAGCAATATTAAGTCTGTTTGAAAATCAACAGTAATAGGCCTAAAGGGCCGCTTAGTCCTACTAGGTAAGGTACACAGAATTTAGGCACTTGGATTTTAGGCACCCTGCCTTTAGGCATTCTGCCTTCAGGTATCCTGCCTTCAGGCCCTCTGGATCTGAGGTCCCCGGTCTTTTAGCACCCTGGCCGTAGGCCCCCCTGTCCATAGGCCACAACCTGTCATACATCCAACCCCATTTCACTGTCTCTAACAAATCATTCTGCATCCACTTCCCTCACATCAATAAAAAATCTCATGTCCACTACCACTTCCTCACGTCCACCACCTCCTTCTCAAGTCCACTACCTGCTCCTCACATCCACTAGGTGCTCCTCACGTCCTCTACCACTTCCATACACCCACTACCATCTCCGCACGTCCACCACATCCTCCTAACTTCCAACCCCTTCTCACCTCACATCCACTACCAAAATTCTCTCACGTCCAACCCCTCTCTCTTACATCCAACCTCTTCACTCATGCCCAACCCCCTTCTCATATCCGTGGACGTGATAGAGGGGATGGTAGTGTACGTGAGAGAAGGCATTGGACATGAGGGAGGGGGTTAGATGTGAGGGAGGGGGTTGGACATGAGAGAGGGGGTTGGATGTGAGGGAGGAGGTTGTACGGGAGGGAGGGATTGGATGTGAGGGAGGGGGTTGGACATGTGAGAGGGGGTTGGATATGAGGGAGGAGGTTGGACGTGAGGGAGGGGGTTGGACGCGAGGAAGAGGGTTGGATGTGAGGGAGGGAGTTGGACATGTCATTGAGAGAGAGGGTTGGATATGAGGGAGGAGGTTGGACGTGAGAGAGGGGCTTGGATGTGAGGGAGGGGGTTGGATGTGCGGGAGGGGGTTGGACATGAGAGAGGGGGTTGGATGTGAGGGAGGGGTTGGATGTGAGGGAGGCACGCCAGGGATAGCTCTCCCAGGTGCGCAGACGAACGTTTAGATCGTTATCTTAATTGCATTATTAAGATGGTCTAAATAGCTTATTATTTTTAGTCTATATATTGCTATGGCAACTTATATTTAGACCATAATGCATCAAAATAGACCTAAACTTTTGGTACTATCTTTTTCAGCGTGAAAAATTGGGCAAAATCATTTTTCATCCAAAAAAATAAATTGTTTGACATTTTTCATGATTTTTGCCTTAAATATTGCTCAAATTATATTAAAAATGAGATAAATGTCATGCAAGTTGAGGTGCCCAGCATTTCTAAAATAGTTGTATGTACAAACCGATTAAGATATGCAGAAACAATATGTCATAGACCACTGTCAGAAAAAATCATGGGATTCTATCAATTTTTAAACAAAGCACAGAGGGCCAAAATTCGGTCAAAATTGGTAAAAAAAACGGCCGATTTTGTGCATAAATGCGCGATCGGTCTTAAGGAGTAAATTCGCATAAATGCACGATTAGTAAAGGAAGAGTTAAGGGGCCTAGTTGGGACCTAATAACCCACATCCACTCCCATTAGGGCCATATTTACTAGATACATGCGTATAGGCAAATGTTCTTTAATTCTGAGGAATGTAACTCTAAACTACAAAAATATAATTGAAACTTTTATTATGATAACCAAGGGTGTGGATGTCAAACACCTGTAGTCTATGAGGCTTTTTTGTTCAGCCAAAATCAACCTCCTTCTGAATTACTTCTGACATATTTAATAGTTATTGAATATAATACACCCAAAACTTGGCAAAGGCTATTTTAAAAGATTTATCATACCTAAAAAAATAAACACATATGTGCCTAAGTGTCACAGAGGGCCTACAGATGCCTCCAAAACTAATCATAATACATATTTTGATACCGGTTCGGTTTATCTAAAATATCTGGTTCGCTTTATCTCAAAATATGAGATAAAGCGAACCAAAAAGAATCTTTTGATTCTAAATGATTTTCAGAGCATATTTTCATTTTAAGCAATTTTTTTACTTAAAAACCCCACAAAGATCATTCTAAAACCTTAACATATCAATTACCTATAGGCTTTCACTAATTTAACTGACTTTTAAAATTTCTGTCCAAAAAAGTCGGAAGCAGCGATTATGCATTTTTTGTCATTGTGATAACTTTGGGATGTTATAATGCATGTACGAATACACTCAAATATAATGTTTTAGGATTTTAAAGAAAGCTTATTACTCATAGTTTCAATTTAATAATAGCCAGAAATTATTTATACATTTCCATGGTCAGTGCACTGCAAAATGCTCCAACTGGTTCGCTTTATCTATGGTTCGCTTTACCTGAATCGACCCTAGACTAGGTGTAGGGCCATGTAAGACCTGGCCGCAGTGTTGCCGAAATGACATTGGCACATCGGCTTTTGCCGATGTAGAATCGTAATGGCTGATGTGAGGCAATCAGACACCGGACACAATGGCCGGCCATGATGTCAGCTTTCCAAAGGTGAAAGAATTTTTCAGATACTCCAATCAGAAGCAGAGCTATGGCCATGTAAACATTATTCAATCAATTTACACATAATAATCAATTGTGTAAAGCATTGAAAAGTTTTACATCTATATTGCGACATATTGATGTATAATGCATCAATGTATAGTGATATGGCCTGTGTAGAGGGTAAATGGCCTGTGTAAGATGTCGCGACACAGGCCACCTTGGCCTCTGTGCATAAAAAGTCTTCGGCAACACTGTGGCCGGAGGAGGCCTATGTAGTCTGACCTGACCACAATAGTCTACACGCATCACACCTCGCAGTGGGGATGTAAATACAGACACTGTGTAAGGTCCTATTACTGCATCACACACTGCGGTAGTATAACGATGAGCTGATTGCGATCTCTGTACTCTGTGTGTACATAAATCTACATACTGAGGGGTAGGTTAACCCTTTAATGGCCGCATAGTGCTTATAGCTTTAATTTGCCAAGAAACATGCCGACGCTATAGGGTTAATACATCCCCCAAAAAGAACTACATAATGCTTGAATGCAGCCCTGGCGAATTACTCGCGAGAGTTGCCTTGATGTACTATGACCATAAAGGACCATACTGCATGAAAGCACTATGCGACCCTGAAAGGGTTAAAGGGCTGAAGAGCTAGAGTCTACATATATATGAAGGATGCCTCAGAGATAGGCCCAGGGGTCACTAGAGACTAGAGGTATGTCAGAGTTTACGTTGTATCTAATGGTTAGCTTTATATGGGGAGTGAAAGTGTATCCAGCTACTGTAAATTCTCACGTAGAAGCCGCGGCTACTACGCAAGTCAGATCGCCAGTGCGGCTTATAGGATCGGCCTTGGAAAACGTTCTTAGCACGCCCATTACTATAGTTACAATGGTTCAATACACGTACCTCAAGATTTCCCCCAAATCCAACAATACAAAGGGAATAACCCGAGGGAAATCGGCGCTCACAATAGTCCCTCCTCGTAGTTCCGTATTTTCCGATTTTATGGTCCAGAATAAAATGGAATCAAATGTTGATCTTCCGTGACCTGCGGCACAACCCCTTTCAGGGGCGTGGCAACCGGGGGGAGGGGGGGGGGGGCACATGTCCCCCCCCCCCCCACACACACACACATTTTTGGTCAACCCCAAAAAAGGTCAAACCTAAAAAGTCAAACCGGAAAAGGTCAAAATTGACCAGAAATCCCCCTTGCCCCCCCCCCCCCCCTACTGCTTGCCACATCCCTGAGACTTCTGTGCTACATTTATATGATGGGATTAAGCGCACCCCACTATTCAAATTGCCGAGTCTATCCCTGATTAAAGGATGTTAGATACAATATTCAGGGTTCTCCACAGACTCAAGAATCACACCGTAAATTCTCATATAAGCAGCGGCTTGTACAAACGTTAGGCTACTCCAGGGCGGCTTATAGCAGAATTTAGGGTATTAAAATTGATGGATACATATTTTTTGGGATAGAAAGTGCTAAAATGGGTTTAATTTCTGTTCTAATTGATGGATTTTCAATATTCAAAAACTCATAGAAAGCTAAAATAACACCGGCGGCGATTTTGGGGTTATTTGATGCCGGCGGCAGTAAAAGGACGCCGGCGGCCCGCCGGTGTCATTGCAGTGTGGGGAGAACCCTGAATTATTGTGGTGTCAGATTTTGTAGGATTCATGAAGAACGAGACAATAAATGATTAATAAACTCAAAAAAAAATAGGATACAATAGTGGTGTTAGATACAATATCAGTAGTATTGTATGTATCGGAACGGGACTATAGTTAAGTACTGTTTATTACTCAATCGACCTGCAGCCAATCAGAGGCCTCCCTTTTGGCGGGAAATTCAAAAGCAGCCAATGAGAGGCCTCCCTTTTGGCGGGAAATTCAAATAGGTCACGTGACCGGAAGTGACCTACTTCCGGTCACGTGACCTTTGGGCGGGAAATTCAAATAGGTCACGTGACCGGAAGTGACCTACTTAAGAGGGTCACGTGACCACCATGTTGGCGGGAAATTCAAATAGGTCACGTGACGGGAAGTGACCTACTTAAGGGGGTCACGTGACTACTAGGTTGGCTTTTCAAAATAAGTCACTTGAGATTTTGATGGATAAATAAATTTAAAAAAAGAAAAAAAAAGCAAGCTGAAAAAAGCTTGCTAAAAAATAATTTAAAAATGTGGCTCTTTTTTTCTAGGGGGAGAGGGGCACTCTGGGGGGCACTCTTTAAGATGCATGGGGGGGGGAGGGGGGGGAGGGGGGGGGGGGGGGGAGGGGTAGGGTTTTTTAAGAGTGAGACTCGCTTCTCTGCCCTCTCTAAAAGAGAGGGCAGAGAGGCGAGTCTACTTACTATGAAAGGTATCATGATCGCGTTTATGATGATGTGCATCTCTTGCTGGCTAGACTTTCAAGCAAATTTGCTAAAGTCTAGCTCGTTATTGAATGTCCGGCCTAGCCTGACTTATCTATTATAGTCTAGCAGCGCCTGACTTTTGTATGAGAGTAGTATTGGCGACATTGGCTGACTCTGATATTTACTTGTGTGTACGGAGAGAGGAGAGGGTTCACAGCTACAGCTCTCTTAAGGCAAAGCTTGCGCTTATAGAGCGCTACTAGTGGAGGTCTGGATAAGAAAGCTATGGCGGTTGTCTTCAAAAAAAATAAAAAATAGTCATGGCGCATGTCGATGTCGCTTAATTATGCTCATATCTCATGTCGATTTTAAGAATTGCTCATGTCACCTGTCACTATGTTTTTCAAGCTTCATGTCAAATGTCACTAGACCTCATGTCGAATGTCGATTCTAAGAAACAGATATGTCACCATCTCGAATTTAGCGGTCCACATTGCCGCTGCTGCTGCTGCTGCTGCTGCTGCTGCTGTTGCTGCTGCTGATTTGCTGTTGCTGCTGCTGTCGGTGCTGCTGCTTGTGCTGCTCGTGCAGCTGCTGCAGCTGCTGACAGCTGCTGCTGCTTGTACTGCTCGTGCAGCTGCTGCAGTTGCTGACGATGTCACGGATGCTGTTGACAGATGCTGCTGCTTGTGCTACTCGTGCAGCTGCTGCTGCTGCTGCTGCTGCTGCTGCTGACGATGTCACGGATGCTGCTGACAGATGCTGCTGCTTGTGCTGCTTGTGCAGCTGCTGCAGCAGCTGCTGCTTGTGCTGATCGTGCTGCTGCTGCAGCAGCTGCTGCTGACAGATGCTGCTGCTTGTGCTGCACGAGACCGAGTAGCCGCTATTACTAATGCCACTAATACTAGTATGAGAAAATACATTTAGTCAGTCGACTAAATCAAGGATGTTTTCTGACTTCAGTGGATCGTTTAGCCATCGGCCACAGGCAAAACTTGAAACCATTTTATACATGGGACAATTGGCAGAGTCGAAACATGTTGGTACGACGGGGTCGATCATGTTCATCATCAGTTCAGGCAAAGGAAGTGTGTCGACAGCCCGCGAAAACTTCATGTCCGGATGTTTCAACACAACACTTTTTATCACACTCACACAGCTGCTTTGAAGAGTGAATCCTTGACCAAACTTGAGCTTTTCCAACACAGCTTTGGCCTCCTTCTGTGCAGTAAGGGATCTCTCTTTCGGGGTCATCGCAGTGCTGGCTAGCATGTCCTCAAAGTCTTTAACATAATGTTCCAACGGGCTACAAATGATGTACTCCAGATCATCGTCCGCATATGTCGTCTCCTCGCACCATACTTCTTTTGTTTCGAATTCCGTCATTTTCTGAACAATCTCCTCGTGAGTGCGTTGCATATATCGAAGCTTCTTCAAAGACCAGATAACTTGTATGCCGAACGCTGAAAAACCTGAAGGAATTTCACCACTACAGTCACACCAACTATACAGAGCTAAGAAAAATAGCTCCAACAAAATTTTCTCCCTCTGTCCAAATGAAACTACTTCCGTTCCGATGAAGTTGAAGCATGCTTCTATCCATTGCTCCTTGGTGACGTCCTTCCAATGTTTCTTTACCTCACATGCATCATAGGGCACTGTTTCTCTTCTTGCTTCTAGTGGGAGTTGCTTTTTCTTTCTTGGACTCATTTGGAGAGTTTCGATGCTCTGTAGCGTCGACACTTCGATAAGAAAAGAAGCTGTAAAGGTAGAAATAACCCTCATAACATGCTGAGCGAGCGTGGAGTGGACAATGCTACGATGAGTGAGAGCAGCGTTTCACTCCTTATGTACCCTGTCCTAGATAATCCTCTTAAACAGCTGAAAAGACTCTCTCAGTACAGAGTCTCTACTCAATTAAGTGATCTGTTAAGTAAGTTTTCACATGCTACTTGACTACTGCAGGAGGGTTTAGACTTAAGCAGCTTAGTGCACACACGTGTCTGTTAGAAAGCTACCTGCACACCTGTCTTCCTTTTTCACTAGTATTTACCCCTTGCCGACTAATAAGGCACCTATACACGTGTCAGCCTCCTTATATACGTCATTCTTCCTCTCGAGAGGAAGAAGTGTGTCTCTTCGTTTTTTTGTTTAAGAAGTGAGGGTCTTTAAGATCACGTGCCTGGAAGCGACTTGATGAAGCAAGTGACTAGAAGCGACGACGTCACATGCTTTTTAATGAGGTGATCAGCTGTGACTGGCGGCGGCGGCGGCG
This sequence comes from Harmothoe impar, assembly GCA_947462335.1. Taxonomy (NCBI): domain Eukaryota; kingdom Metazoa; phylum Annelida; class Polychaeta; order Phyllodocida; family Polynoidae; genus Harmothoe; species Harmothoe impar. Next base: position 19,308,422 of record OX381716.1, read on the forward strand.
GTGGCAGCGACGGTGGTGCTGGTGGTGGTGGTAGTAGACGTTACTGTGGTCAAAGGTGCTATGGTTTTTTTTCCAACAGAAATCAGAGCTTTTATACAGAGGGAGTTTAATCCTATTTCCAACAGCACCCCAGCTGTCCAGCAGCCGCTCCGCTCCGTAAGAGCTTCTTAAGAGCTTAGATGACGAGGAGCGTGTCATCATCATCTTTGGTGGCCAGCTGAAAATGGTGTTTTTTCTTTATCCATTAGCCTTACCTCCTACCCCCTACCTGAGGACGACTCTCTCCCCCTTTAGCATTCATTGTAACAAACGTCAGAGGTCAGGTGAAAATCTGATTTTCATGCACAGCCTTAGTCAGCTGTCACTCCTATTGAACTAGCTAGCCGCCGCCGACCTGTCTACTCACCCCAGCTGTCCAGCAGCCGCTCCGCTCCGTGAGAGCTTCTTAAGAGCTTAGATGCCGAGGGGTATGTCATCGCCGTCTGTGGTGGCCAGCTGAAAATGGTGTTTTTTTTCCTTAGCCATTAGCCTTACCTCCTACCCCCTACCTGAGGACAACTCTCTCCCCCTTTGGCATTCATTGTAACAAACGTCAGAGGTCAGGTGAAAATCGGATTTTCATGCACAGCCTTAGTCAGCTGTCACCCTTATTGAACTAGCCGGCCGCCGCCGGCCAGTCTACTCACCACGGCAGGAGGCGGTGATTTTTTTTGTTTTACACTTAAGTCGCTCACCACATGCACACGACTCTACTCACAGACAGACACTCCCGTCTTAGGGGGTCCTGCTTCACACTACACGCCTCCTGTAGTTTTTTGTATACACACTCTAAGCTCATGACTGCTTAATCCTTTATACAGCTAATGCGCGTTGAATTAGTACAGTCGGTACACCGCCCGCTCATAGCAGTCCATCTCTCAAAAAAAAGAGGGAGGGGGGAAAGAGATCCAGCTGAAAACGTCATGACTTATGTCTTTTGTTTCTCTTTGGGAATGTCCGCCGGTCAGCTGGCGGCAGCAACTGCTTAATCCTTTATACAGCTAACTCACGTTGAATTGCTGAACAAGGTAGTAAGTAGCTTAGCTCGTGTCAGTCGATCTCTCAAAGGGGAGGGGGAAAGGGGTCCAGCTGAAAACGTCATGCTTTATGACTTTTTGTTTCTCTTTGTGAATGGTCACCGGTCAGCCGGCGGGCAGCTGAAGAGAGCTGTAAGTAGCTTAGCTCTAGAAGCGAGAAGGAGTATATAAGAGGCCTGGAAACACCCGTTCAATCACTCAGTCTTTTGCTGCTCTCTACAAGCACCACCATGAGCAAAACACAACAACTACTGTCGTCCAAGGATCTAATCGAGTTCAAGAACAAGAAGAATACGCAGAACGGTGATCGTTTACTGTCAGCGTCTCCTCTTGCTACTGAAATTGAGACTACCGCCGCAACCGCTTGGGCTTATCACCCTCCCGCTGTAGCGAGCGCACACAGCAGTAGTAGCGACGTTGTTACACTCGCGACGGTTGTTGCTGCTGAGCACACTGCTGCCGCTACTGCTGCGCTTGCTGCGGCTGCTAGTGATCCTCGTGCTGCTAGTGCTGCTGCTACTGCTGCTGCTGCTGCTGTTGCTGCTGCCGCGCCTGTTACTGCTGTGCCTGCTGCTGCTGCTGCTGCTGCTGCTGCCACGCCTGTTACTGCTGCGCTTGCTGAGGCGGCTGTGCCTGCTGCTGCTGTGCCTGCTACTGCTGCGCCTGCTACTGCTGCACTTGCTAGCGCTGCGCTTGCTCCTGCTGCTACTGCTGCTGCTGCTGCTGCTGCTGCTGCTGCTACTACTGCTGCTGCTGCTACACCTCTTGCTGCGACTACCGCTACTAGTACTGACACGCAGTACGTTGCACAGAACTTCTCCACCGCTTCATCAACCGACGCCATCAACGCTGCTCGCGCTGAGACTTACAGCTATTCGGACACTCAGCCTCAGCAGCGCGTAGTAGACATACATGTCCTAAAGCAACAGGGTGAAACAGAGAACGACGCTGACGACGAGGCGTACGAGGAACCCGAAGGGTCACGGGCGCACAGTCCGTTTTTCGACCTCATTTCCACTGGTAGTGCGTCCGGTCCGTGTCGCCTGCCCTCACCAATACCTTACGAAGTCATGTGGTTGCCCTGTTCCGACAACGAGTCGTCTGATACCAGCGCAGACGCTGCTCCTGTTATTGGTTCTGCTGCAGCGGTACCTGTATCATCATACTTCAAAGCAGAGCCGTTAGGATACTTGTCAGACGCTATGCTACTGAAAATAAGCGGTAAGTTGCCGACATCAGATTACATACGGTTAGGTTCATTCCTTGAAGTGAACTTGAAGGATATGGGATATCTCAGTTGTGAGACAAGTGTCATAACTCAAGCTAGAGAAATGTTCACTACTTGGTACCAGAAAAGTTGTACTAGTAGGTGGAAGGACCTAGCCACCGCCTTGGAAGAATCTTACCGTATGGACCTCATCAAATTCTCACGTGAGTACATGGACAAGCATGACATGTGGGATGGCTTAGAGAGTGGAGACATGGAGTGGAAAGTGCAGAAATATTTCTCTCTTTTAGCTGAGCTCTGCCCTAGAGACTGGAAGACCATAGGGATCTACTTAGGGTTGACTTCTCATGAAGTAACTTCCATCTCTCAACCTGTGCCTTCTGACAGGACTGTGAAGAACCCTGTGTATGAAGTGCTGAAAGCTTGGAAGTACAACGAGACGTCTGAGCCTATGGCTCTGATGAAAGTGTTGGAAGACTACATGGGACGCGGCGACGTCGCAATGTATGTTCAAGGGTTGTATGCAGCTGTACCCAAAGAAATAAAAGTGAGCTGTGACACTCCAGTGTTGACGACTCTCGTCTGATCCCTGCAGTAAGATGGACATCTGTTGAAATCGATCCTACACTACAGACGTCTTTCACTATGCTAATAGCATCGTGTGGTAAGAGGCGTCTAGTATTCGAAGTGATAAACAACGTTTATTTTTTTAATATTTGGTAAATAAGTGAAAAAACAAAAAAAAGAAAAACATGCCGCAGGACGTTTGCGAAAAGTGTTTCAAAATTTTTAAAAGACCGTACAATCACGAGTGACCCGTAGAAAAATTAAGAACGATACCTAAGTTTTGCCCTCTATGCAGCGATGTCGGCTAGCGTCGCATACGACTTTCCGGGGTAGGAGGGGCAGCGTACGTCAGAGAATCCGACGCAGATTCCGACCCCTTGTTAGACCGAGTTTAAAAATCACATAAACGAGAACGTCAAAGTCATCGAGAAAGCTGTGCTAGAAGTTTACCGACCAACCTTAGCGAAGTTACATGTAGCGATAGGTGAAGCTCTCCTGCTAGAGGAAGCGACATTCACCCCTTCTCCAGGCGGCTTCGCTGCAGCTCACACCAGACAACCGTTAGTTCAACTGAAGAAGCGGCTTCTGAGATACATCCGTCAAGCTCCAGTCGTACGCTTCAACTCGGAGAGTTACGACTTGAACCTGATCAAAAAATACGCCTTCACTCGTTATTTGCCTCCGGAGACCGAAGAAACCAACAATTCAGCGTCATAAAGAGAAGCAATCAATAGTTGACGTAGTAGTCAACTTTTTTAGCACTTAGTTACAGCTACGCGAATTATTTGCGAGCTTTCACTACAAACGAAGAGAAAGGTTGCTTTACTTACGAATGGATGACGTATACCAAGAAACTAGTAAACAAAAAACCCCTGCCACCGAGATCGACTTTTTGACAGCGACCTGACGGGCGTCAAAATGGCCGAAATCCGACTACGTCACATGTCAGAAAGTTTAGTATGACAAGAAGAAGCAAACTATGACAGATTACTCGATCCACTACAACAACGAAGACGTCAAATCTTTCATAGAAGCTTTTTGAAAAAATCACGCTATTTTTTTCCAACATAGCAGCATTGTCATTGTCATGTTGAAAGACGCCATCTCTCTCGCCAGTTTGACTTTACAAGACCTCTTCCAAAAAACCTATAAGCTGTGTTCACAACGTTCCCTCCGTTCGACGCCGTCCTCCACGCTCTGATCAAAGAAAATGTAGTCAGTGGTCCTTCCATCATCTTCCATAGATTTCACGAGAAAGAGTGTATAGGTGTCTTATAAGTCGGCAGAAGGTGAATACTAGTGAAAAAAAAAGAAAGCGCGTGTGCAAGTAGCTTTTTCTAACAGACACGTGTGTGAACTAAGCTGCTTAAGTCTAAACCCACCTGCGGTAGAAGCTCTGTACTTAGAGAGTCTTTTCAGCCGTTTAAGAGGCTTATCTAGGACAGGGTACATAAGGAGTGAAACACCCCTGTCACCAGTCACACTTTCTCCACCCGCCCTTCATCTTCGTAGCATCGTCCACTCTACGCTCGCTCAGCACGTTACGATGGTTAGTTCTGCTATTTTCTTTGTTTATGAAAGTGTTGACGCTACAGAGCATCGAAACCCTCTCGAAATGAGTCCAAGAAAGAAAAAGCAACTCCCAGTTGAAGCAAGAAGAGAAACGGTGCCCTATGATGCCTGTGAGGTAAAGAAACATTGGAAGGACGTCACCAAGGAGCAATGGATAGAAGCATGCTTCAACTTCATCGGAACAGTAGTTTCATTTGGACAGAGGGAGAAGATTTTGTTGGAGCTATTTTTCTTAGCTCCGTATACTTGGCCTGACTGTGGTGAAATTCCTTCAAGTTTGTCAGTCTTCGCCATACAAGTTATCAACTCCTTGAAGGAGCTTCGATATATGCAAGGCACTCAGGAGGAGATTGTCAAGAAAATGACGGAATTCGAAACAGGCGAAGACACAATATGGTGCGAGGAGACGACATATGCGGACGATGATCTGGAGTCCATCATTTGTAGTCCGTTGGAACATTATGTTAAAGACTTTGAGGACATGCTAGACAGCACTGAGATGAACCCGAAAGAGAGATCCCTTACTGCACAGAAAGAGGCCAAAGCTGTGTTGGAAAAGCACAAGTTTGGTCAAGGATTCACTCTTCAAAGCAGCTGTGTGAGTGTGATAAAAAGTCTTGTGTTGAAACATTCAGACATGAAGTTTTCGCGTGCTGTCGACACACTTCCTTTGCCTGAACTGATGATGAACATGATCGACCCTATGGTACCAACACGTTTCGAGTCTGCCAATTGTCCCATGTATAAAATGGTTTCAAGTTTTGCCCGTGGCCGATGGCTAAACGATCCACTGAAGTCAGAAAACCTCCTTGATTTAATCAATTGACTAAATGTATTTTCTCATACTAGTATTAGTAGCATTAGTAATAGCGGCTACTCAGTCTCGTGCAGCACAAGCAGCAGTATCTGTCAGCGGCATCCGTGACATCGTCAGCAGCAGCAGCAGCAGCAGCTGCACAAGCAAAAGACAAACACCGTAGTCTCCTCATCCAGACCTCCGCTAGTAGCGCTCTATAAGCGCAAGCAGTGGCTGTGAACCCCCTCCTCCCGCCGTACACACGGGTAAATATCAGAGTCGGCCAATGTCGCCAATACTACTCTCATACAAGGGTCAGGCGCTGCTGACCTATAATAGATGAGTCAAGGACTATTCTACTGAGGGTCAGGCTACGCCGGAAATTCAATAACAAGCTGGACTTTGGCAAATTTGCTTGAAAGTCTGGCCAGCAAGAGTCCGGCATACTCTCCCAAGAGTTCAGCATTGCCAGACTATGGCATGAGGATCCCGCATGGTCAGACTTTCAAAAGCAAGTTTGCCAAACTCCAGCTTTTTATTGAATGTCCTGCGTAGCCTGACCCTCACTAGAATAGCCCTTGACCCGTCTATTATAGGCCAGCCGTGCCTGACCTTTGTCTGAAGGTAGAATTAGCGCTATTGGGTGCCTCTGATGTTTGCCTGTGTGTAGTCAAACCTCGCCTGAGAGAGACATACTTCAGAAAGAAAAGAAAAAGCGGCGTGAGAAGGTGACGGGATCCCAAGTGTCAACCCTAAGACTTACATTTGCTACGATCAAATCAGCGGAACCGGTGAAAGAAAATCTTAAAAAAAAGTGTACAGAAGTAGTCGTCTTCTTAAATGTTTTCGAAAACGAAAAACTCTCCTTGCGGTAAATATAAATTTCAAAAGTGGTACGAACCAAAAATGGCCACTTACACCATAGAGAAAGATGACGTGCGCTACTTGTATTATAAGCGTCGCGTGCATTCTAACGGTGTGACAACGAGTCCTTTAAAATATGAAAAAAGTGTGTTATTGATTGATTGAGCGCATCTTTTCAAAAATAGAGTGTTATTAGAATTGAAAAAAAGAAAATAAAAAAATAAAATAAAATTATTGTTGTGTTTATTTTCATACGTCTTCTTTTATTAGTAAGTAAAACAATTATAACAATTAACTAGCGTGTCCTCTTAAAGTGACACTTCCTCCGGTCGCTGCTGAATCGTCTAATTAAGGTATGTGTCGTCGTCACTTCTAGTCACGTGACTCATCAGGTCACTTCCGGTCGCGTGATCCTAAAATCGATCACTTCCTAAACAAAATTAAATTAAGAGACACATTTCTTCATGACCCAACCAATCAGAGGTCTCCATTTGACCAGAAGTAGGCCCCTCATTTGCATAAATGGGTCACTTCCGGTGTACCAGCCAATCAGAAGCCTCTAACTAAGTCAAGGTCGCTTGACGTCACTTCCGGTATGCCCTTATATGTACATGTGAAGGTCACATGACGTCACTTCCGGTATGCCCTTATATGGGCGTGTGACGTCACATGACGTCACTTCCGGTATGCCCTTATATGGGCGTGTGACATCACTTCCGGGCAAATGGAAGCCTCTGATTGGCTGAGTCATGACCTTGACCTCTAACTAGGTCAAGGTCACGTGACGTCACTTCCGGTATGCCCTTATATGGGCATGTGACGTCACTTCCGGTCAAATGGAGGCCTCTGATTGGCTGCATGTCGATTGAGTAATAAACAGTACTTAACTATAGTCCCGTTCCGATACATACTATACTACTAATATTGATTAGTAAAAGTCAAAGTATGTTCAAGACAAGTCTCCTTTGGGTGATATATAGTGACAATATTGATTCTCTGATAGCCTGTGTGTACAGGATAATAGCAAAAGAGTACACATGACATGGCCTTGAAAAGATCATTGACCTTCGAAGTGATAAGATATAGATAGTTATATCAATAGATACATGTGTCAGTCTTCAAGGACAGACTGGACTTATCTTAACAAACTAACTAACTCCATGAATTATATCTAAACTAATCATGCTTTTTTTTAAAATTTCCAGTCGCTATGGACCAAAAAGGCAGCGATGGACCGGCCGCGATGGCGGTTGATAAAACCTACATCAACGCAGGAGAGGAGGACCAAATGGTGAGACATCTAACCAGCTCTCGGCAGATTCAAATATCACACGGCAAAACCCAGCATGACAAAATTAGATATCGGAAAATTTTGGCTTGTATTTCTTTAATGAAAGTTGATTAAATGGCTTTAAATGCGGGAAGATTTACAAAATTAAAATACTATAGGATAGCTCAAATGACATTGATGGCGATTAGGGGTAGTTTTACACCTGATGGGGCTCAGGAGTCCACAAATGTGTCTATAGCACTGAATAGGATCTTAGATAAGCATCTAATAGGGTCTAGGGGGAATCGCCCCGCCAATTTTGGCATATGGCAGGGTTCCCACGTGTCATGCAATGTCATTGAATTTGAACGTTGTCTGGAATATCATAGAATTTTGTCAGGAATTGTGACATTGAATATGAAAATAAAGGAATTGATATTCCAAAATCTCCTAGAATGTACTATTTGCTTTCTAGATTTTAGAACCTCCACAAAAATGTTATAAATGTCATGGAAAATTGAGATTTTTGTTATGGGATGTCATGGAAATGTCATGGAATTCAATCTGAATTTTTTGTGGTAACCCTGATATGGATGTAAAAAGGCTATGCCTGAGTCATGTGCTCAGGGCATGTCCCCATGAGGTGCATACCTCAGCTGAGTGCCCTCACACATCAATAAGTGTTATCGGGTGGGCGGCACGGCCCATGTTGTACAGGCTAACCCTTTAAGGGCCGCATAGTGATTTAATTCACTATGCTCCTTTTTGTCATGATGCATGAATGCAGCTCTTGCAAATAACTTGCCAAGGATGCATTCAAGCATCATGATGACCATTTGGGAGTGTATCAATCATGTAATATGATCGGCATGATGCTTGAATACAGTACTGGCTAGTTACTCGTCGAGGCTGCATTTATGCATTGTGACCCCACAGTAAAGCGTTATACGGCTAATAAATGGTTGAGTGTTGTCAAGTGCCGAGATACCGATTACCGAATAATATTATGACTCTGCGTCTAGAGAAAATTTAGTATGGTAGCGGGAATAGAAGATAACATACCTAGGCAGATTTCTTCTAAAAGGGGGCTTCCCTCTATCTAATCCCATCTAATCCCAATGTAAGACACTGGTACATGATGTAGACATATCACGTCTGAAGATGTATAGTTTGTTGAGGAAGGCTTTATTTTGGGCAGATATGTTTCTTGGAAGAGAGGACTGTGACCTTGGTGAAGACAGTCTGACTTACCGTACTCCTACATATATGATGAATTATTATCTCGTATTATTGACACAGGTAGCTTTGCTACCAGTGTCTTATACGACTCCTTGGTGAGACACCCTGCTGAGAAAAGAAAAAAAAATTTCATTGATTAATTTTGGGGTGAAAAATTTGGCTGAGGTAAAATTTTTGCCCTATAGCCTAAAGTTCAACATTTTTCCTTTTCTATGATATAAAAATCATCCATTTCTATCGACTGGTTGTCCCCTAAAAAATACAAAAAATACCTATAAAAAAATGAGCCTACTTTTCAGCACTGTAGACAAACATGAATGTACTAGAATAGACTTTATGTCCTTTTTTGCAGTAGTAGTTAATTCAATATAAACATAGATTTCTCGTGGGGTAAGACACTTTTTTTAAGACCAAAAGTTTGATAAAAGAGGGCTGGAAACAATCAGTGGACAAAAAGAGGACGCGCAGTACATAAATTACTGCATTCTTTGTCAAACAAAGAGTGGCACCACTGGTACTTCTCTTACTGCGCGAGATCTCAACGTGTGCAGACGAAATCGTACCACCCATATCTTCGCCGTTTATCTTCCGATCGACTCGCTTTTTGATAGCGACAGAAGGCGGTACATGCCCGCAGCCTGCAACTGTCGCCCACACCCACCTGCACACCCACAGCCAACTGCTCTCCCACACCCACCTGCTCACCCACACCCACCTGCTGGCCTAAAATGGAATAACATACATGTATGACACATGACTTGAGGGTACCTTTTAACAAGGAATTCATTTCTGATGCCAGAATTGACCAATGAATGATTATAAGAGAGTACTGTATCTAAGTACATGATAAGCACTCACCAGCAGGACCCAGATTCAGGATAGGGTTGGGGTTGGGACATGAGTTGTACAAATTCACTATCACACATATTACACTCACACATATTGCACTCACACATATTACACTCACATATATTACACTACACACATTGCACTCACACATATTACACTACACACATATTACACTACACACATATTACACTCACACATATTACACTACACACATATTACACTACACACATGACACTTACACATATTATACTCACACATATTACACTCACACATATTACACTACACACATATTACACTCACACATATTACACTCACACATATTACACTCACACATAAGTATGTTTATCCAATGAAAAACAAATACCTGTGTCTTTTGTGATTAGGATCACACGTTAGATTTTATTTCTTATTCTGCTTTCTGAAAGTAACAGTGAATCTTAATATAAAGAAAATGATCAATTTCTCGACCAAGCTCAAAATAATAAATTTCTCAACCAAGCTCAAATTGCCTTCAAGAGCATTTACATACATATATCTGATCACAATGTAATTACCTGAAAGACTTGCAATATCAAAATGTAACAAACAAAATATACATGATATATCCCAATTTCAGGAGATAACAGGGTACTGTGTGAGTCGGTCACGGAACATCCTGACGTGGATTGGTATTGTGTGTACTCTGGGCTTCCTGCGTCTGGTGTTCTACTGGCGTCCTGAGTGGATGCTGCGCTGTACACACATCAAGTGCAGCCTCGGCCAGGCAGAGAAGGTCCTCCTACAGGTAAGTTACAGCCGGGTAAAAAAGGCAACATAGCCCCATTATTGCTGAGTACTCTTCCTAAAAGCTGGACTGCTGCTGTCATCACTTCTGAATACCACTGGAAAAATGAGTAAAAGCATATTTGATTAATCTGAGTCCGAATATGGCTTCCAACAAAAACCTCAGCACAGCGGAAGCAATTTATAATTTTATTGATGACCTGTATGTAGCCGTGGATTTCAAGAGGATCTTGTATAGATATTGATAAAGCATTTGATTACCTAAGCCACACAATGATTCTGAACTTTGCAAGATGCAAGAATTAACATGAAGTACTAAAATAGTTTGAGGCATATCAGGAGAATATGATGACAACTGTTGACCATGTTACAACTACTTTCAAATAGGTTGAATTTGGAGTTCCTCAAGGCTCGGTTCTTGGTCCTACTTTTCTTCATGAAATACATAGATTATTTCATCTGCAAATATATGTAACAGACGATTTGTCGATATGATATTAAATGTCACAGAAGTAGTAAGACTGATTATTATAACTGATTTACCTTCTTCTGTGTAGGACGAGTACCACCAGTGGTTTGTGGAGACCATCAAACTGACAACGCGGGATGGAACAAGGTAAGGCTAGAACTACTTGTAACTCTTCCTCAACTCACAATTACATTAATTGGCCTGGACTGATGGTACACTTGTCCTGGGCTGATCTGCAATACCATTGGTCTGAGGTCCCATTGGTTATATGCAGTGCCATGATTAGTGATACTTTTGGTCTGATAGCATTGGTCTTTTGTACCATTTGTCTGTTGTACCATCTGCGGTACCATGAGGTGTGGTAATATGATCTGCAGTAGGCTACCATTTGTCTGCAGTGCCAATGGTCTATGGTACCATCGGTCTCTGTACCATGATCTCTGGTACCGTTGGTCTGTGGTACCATTGGTCTGTGGTATCATTAGTCTGCATAACCATTGGTTTGCATTGCCATTGTTACATGGTACCATTGGCCTGCAAGATATTGGTCTGCGGTACCAGTGGTCTGTGATAAAGTTGGTCTGCGGTACCGTTGGTTTGTGGTACCATTGATCCAACATTCACCATTACATAATATATATGGACACGCCTATCAGCCGCACAATTGTCTTCAGTATTTCACATAATTTTTTATAAAATACATTAAACATATAGTTTCTGACGAAACCTTGTAGCTGCCCAGTTACTTTTCATTTAGACTTCAGTATGGCATTTTTATTTAAGCCACACAATAGTGCATGACATACACTTATAGCCTGCTACATTTGTTTCAGAGTTGAAGCAGAACATGGGAGGTGTGTTTGTTGGTTTTACTTTGTAGCTAGTCGCATAGAAACTGCTTCATTCCCATCACATCTTGGTTACTCATTTTCACACGCTTGTTTTTCTTGGCCTTTCTATACATTTAAAGGACACTGCATTTCACGCTGAATCTTACTTAATTAATTGTATGGCTACTGTTTCTTTAATGCACCGCCTAGATATTAAGTGGGTTGCCGCTGATCTTGGCCCTTTACTTTGGTGTAAGACTACCCGTTCTTGTAGTCCAATATTTACAGTAAGCGCCTTGATGGTTTGCTTCGTAGTGGTGGCCTCATCTCAGGTCAACAACTGGGACTACCAGCACATCAGTCATATACAAATGTACCACATAGTCGCGTTTAGGAAGTGGTCAGTTTTTAACAACAGCGGGGGTTGGTGGATTTGGGGGGACCAACTAAATTTGGACCCCTTGAAGGGGGGACCAAAAAAATTTGGACCCCTCTTGAGGGGGGACCAAAAGAATTGCACCCCTTTTTAATGAAAAAGCCAGCGCATTACTATAGCTCAAAGGGGTAGGCTGCATTGAATTTCAACTTGCCCAATGAGGGGGACCAGAAAATTTTTCGACCCCTCCTGTGGGGGGACCAAAATTTTTATCGACCCGCTCGCACGAAAATCCATCGATTCCCCCCCCCCCCCTCCTGTTGTTAACAAATGACCACTCTCTTAAACTGCCGCTTTCAAATAAGCGCCTGTCCTGTGTGAGCACCTAGGTTAGAGGGATCTTGGATTTCCGTTTACTGTAAAATCATGTTACTCTGGCATACCTTTGTATATACGGTTTCATGCAACACATATCTGCTATATAGAAGTGGGAGCTTTTATAGAGTATACACTGTACTTTTGTGTAGTAGTCTCCCACTGCTGGTACCTCCCCTCCTGGTAGATACCACAGCCATTAATGCCTCAAGGGTAACATAGTACTTAAAGGCACTTAAAGAATTCATACAAGATTGAAGCTCCCCATGCATCATGCCGCCCCTATAGGTTTGATGCAATCCCACAGGTTCTGCATGATGCACCAAGGCAAGCACTCGCCGGTGATGCGATGCTGCATCATGATAACACATGATATATTAAAAAGCATTGAAATACTGCTGCTTCCAAGGGTTTAACAAACATACTCTTTAACTAACCTATTCTCTGCTTTGAGCTCAATATATCTATATGTATATATGCCCCGGTATATATTATACATCACATGTCAAGCTCTTTCTATGACCAGCTATGAGAGTGCCGGGGAGATATATATAAGCTATATGGCGGCAGTGTGTGTGTTATGACAGTTTGATTGTGAACTGTTATAAAAAGCAGTGATTATAGTCACCATGGGCTGACAGACAAACACTGAGCTTCCTGTGCATGAGGTTAGTGGATGATTGCACTGTTTCCTGTTTATATATGCCTCACAAAATAGCACATATATGTGGGGAATGGGGCTGTAGGATATTAGTGAGGCTATATAATGACCCCCCTTCCAAAAACAAATGAAATCGAGAAGAATATTAGGTCATGGTTAAAGAGAAATATAATGTATTTGGTAGGTGGGCGGTGTAGTGGTGAGGTTTCAGCAGGAAACAATTCACATCCAGTACCAGTGGGATGAGGTAAGGTAGTGATAATTTGTTAACAACAGGCGGGGAGGGGGGGGTGGTGGGTTTGGGGGGGGGGGGGGGGATTTGGACCCCTTGACCGGGGGGAGGGGGTCAAAAAAAAATTTGGATCCCTCTTGGGGGGGGGGTCAAAATGATTTAACCTGTTTTGAGCCAAAAAGCCTGCGCGTTACTATGCTTCAGAGGTCCCACGCGGTTTCGCCTGTTGTTAAAAAATGATCACTCCCCAAGAGATGAAGAAATGAAATAGACTTCAGCATAGTGTTATATAGAGAAAACACCCAATGAAAAAAATGGGTTTAATGCATATAATTAGTCTCCTTCTATCATGGATAAAATACACATACCGGTAAGTCGTGTAATATGATAAGTACTATAATATGTCAAGAGTAAAGCACTACCATTTGAAAGAGAAGAAAATGACAACGACCTCAGTAAATATATCTGATAGAAAAGTAAATCAGACGCTGTCGATGTGTTTTAGGTGTGTCAATATTCCCTCCTGTAGTGGTAGCCTACATTGAAAGTCAAACTGCGCAGATATTACGCACCAGGAGACATGGACGTTCCGATATTTATTATACCCCGATATGAAAATTCCTTTCTTTAAGCATAGGGACTCATATGTCAGTGGCCTTTTTAGGCCATACGTAGAGCGGACATATGGAATATTCCGAATAGGCGAAGGGGCATCCGTATAGAGGAGGGGGCATACATGAAAGTAGCATGGACACTTTATGTTGCTATACATGTAGATCTATAAAAACCCATTTTCAAAAGCTATTTTCAAATGGTAATACAGGTAATAAATAATTCTCTTAGCACTGATGGATAGAATATAATTATCTGTAGAATAAGATGCAGCCCCCTCCATACGGAGACTGTATAATCTCTCCATTATGTTTAGGGTTGACCCTTTAAGGAGGGCATGATACCTTATTGCATTATGCCCTTGGTCAGCATGATGCATGAAGGCAATGCTGCATTCAAGCATCATGCCGACCCTATGGGATTGAGACACTCCCGAAGGGTCGGCATGATGCACCAATGTAGCACCAGCGAATTTCTCGCTGGGGCTGCTTTGGTGCATCATGATGACAAATGGCATTTTTTAGCGACATCCGTCCTTAATGGGTTAATACACTACATTGGTACTCCTCCATCTGTACCCGATGTTCATGTACCCTGTCTACTAATGACGTCACCAGGTAGGGGGGCTTAGGGTGTAGTGACAAATCTTAGCCCGAGGATATTACCATAAACATGAACAATATTAGTACCCACCCGCCGGGTATCCACAACTCGCTCCCATATTTCGCGATCTAGCATGGCTCTCCGTAGGATATCATCATTTTGGGCCATTTGTGTATATTTTAATATGTTTTTGTCAAGTTTACTTTGACCGTGTGTATGCAAGAAAATATAACTCTTCAGCTGCTGTTGTGGAATTATATTACATGTATATTGCAATGTGTTAATCATATTACAATGTATTCACAATAGCTGTTGAGTTTTATCAGTATATGTATATAGTTATTGATGTGATCAGATCCGACTCCCCTATAAGACAGAGACTGCTGACCTCTATACATGTCAGATAACTACCCGCATTGCCCACCTGTCTAGACGCATTACCATGGATACCTATCACGACAACAATAGACCCCTGTCACTATGGAATCATAATTACAATACATATAAATAATTTAGCACATTCAGTTCCATATTGTATGCGTGTTACATATTCATGATTGATATTTCTGCACCTGAAGTATCCTCTAAATGATACTGCAAAGTATTGTGTATGATGCGAATCAGTATACCCCAGTGCGGGTTATAAGGTTCTCCCAAAGTCTAAGTGCGGGCTATACATGTAAGTTTTTTTTAAAACAAGTATGCTACAGTACTTCTTGGCAAATCTTGGTACCCCTCCACCGACAGTCGGAGTGGAGTCGGGACAGGTACTCAGCCCTATAAATAGGGGCGCCGGGGGTTTAAATGGACATTTCCACATCACTATTGGGGCTAAAGGGCACTACCATAGACAACTTCTGGGTGTTGGTTATATGTACAATGCGGGTTAGATGTGTGACTTTGATTAGTACCGGTAATACATAATATTTTGACTAATAGAGCTCTCGGGTACTATCTAGTGGCATCTCTGACTATACCATGCACTGTTCTAGTTAGCATGGCTCAGAGATTTAGGCAAGCCCCCATAATACTGTACCATCCAACCCTGTGTGGTGAAGAAGGCATCTGGAGGCATCTAGAGGCACTGCTCTGACTGACTGGAAACCTGTTCAATTCCTGGAACATACTATTGCTTTCTTGATTGAGAAATCTTGTTACCGGAAACAAAATGCATATACATGTGCTGCTATATGTAGTTCCAGCAGAATGTACATTATTAAATGCAAACAATTTCTGTCTGAGGATTCAATAAGCAATTTAGCCTTCTTATCACACTGTAGGCCATAATGGGTTAAGCACCCAATATGGCGCGTTAAATACCTACTCTGTGGTGGTAATGGTGTGACATCATGTGTCTGATGCTGGTTTGTCATTATATTACATGGCGGCATCAACTATAACACATCCCTGAGCTGTTGGCAAGTCTTGATAGACGCCCCCAGCATTGATCTCTGAGCCGTTGGCGAGACTAACAAGGGCTGCCGTGATAAAGAGAGCTCTATAGAGTCTACTGTACTTGATGCCATTGGCAGGGCCGACAAAGGCTGCTTTGATTAAGTGGTGTTGCCAAATGCCGAGTCATGACTGTTACCCCTCACACCCAGTCATAGACCTATAAAGGTTACCGTCTAGAATTGGCTACCAGGAGATACTCGATTTTTGAATGTCAATGTAGAAATACAAGAGTCTCTCCTACGTCCCTACCGGGACATTTTTTTAAGGTTTTAAATGGAAATCGAATACAACCTCAAGACCTAGGTATAACAGGCCATTAATTCAAAGAATGCACCTTAATTCAAAGAATGTACCTGAAGAGTTCAGCTCAAGAATCGACATGAAATTGGAGATGAAGAAGTGTCTGAGGGGAAGCTGGCAGGGCCCGCATACAGCGGTGTGTGGGACACTGTCCAGAGGCAAATAAAGCCCTTTAAGGGCCGCATAGAGCTTTAAAGCTGGGCCGTCAGGGAATAAGTTCATCATTTTCCATACATGGACTAAAATAACAGTTCCACCAGAGGGAAGCAGTGTTTGGACAGGGGACCATGAGCATTGTCCAGCTACAACATATTCACCCTATCTTGTGCCTATAAGAGCTAAGCTCCCAGCCCTTAAGAGCCCTCTTGTGAATGAAAACTGAACTATATCCAAAAGTGCTTTTGGCCTCATTTCAACCCTGACCGTCAAGCTTTAATGTGCTCGGCACGATAGGTGAATGCAGCACTGGTGAGTCTACTCGCTGCATCCATGCATCACGCCGTTCCCTTGGGAGTGTACCAGCCGCATAGGAATGCCTGAATGCAGTCATGGTGGCCCAGGGCTGCATTCATGATGCATCATGGCGACCAAGGGCATAGTGCATTAATTACCATGCGGCCCTTAAAGGGATAGAGTACATTGAACGTGTATTCTGTTTCACTCTCGGCAGACTTTACCGGATGCACTTTAAGAGTTTATGGCCCAAGGCTGTGCAATCCATCCCCATGCCCATCCCAATATATCAGTTGACAAATGGAGAAAATTTATTTTGGTTTATACTGTACAAGAGTAATAAAATAAAAACGTAACCATTTAAAAGGCGCAATGATGCCCCAAGGCTTCATGTTTATTTGTCGTCAATCGCAGCGCCGGTCAGTAACTCTTCTGGGGCTGCATTGGTGTATCATGCTGACGCTTCATGAGTGTATCAACCCACTTAAGTTGGCATGATGCATGGATGCAGCAGTGGCAAGCTACTTGCTGGCACTGCATGAATGCATCATGCCGACATAAAACAGATCTGGCTTTACGGGGTAGATGAGACAGACCACCAGTATGATATTTAGTGTGGTTAAAGAGATGACAAACAGAAGGTCTCCCATTACTAAACCCAAACCGTTTCTTTTTAATCAAAAAGTAGAAATGATAAAAAGAAAACTCTTAGTTTGTATTGTGTGAACAGATCCGAAACTGTAATAAGGAGTGTCTGCCATTCACAGTCAGCAGCAACAGGCTGCAATAGTATACGACCGATTAAAAAACACTGTTTAATCGATCATTACATAGATACACGTATATCCTCAGTACACTTACCTCCAAGGCTAACAGTAGATGTATAGGTTTACACTCAGACCACAGGGATACCTTATAAAAGGTCAGACATTGAGGTCAAGGTGCAGACACTCCCCCTACATGCCTCTAGTGCTCCTTAGGCCAAAAAAGGTGTTTCAGGTAACATGGACAGAAAATGTATGGTCGATAGGTCGGATTTTTTCAAAACTTTCTTTTTAAACATGAAAGTACTAGCCAGCCCCTCCGAAGACCCTTGAATTGACCAAAAAAGGGTAAAAATACGGAAACCTCTTCAAAATTGCATAAAAAACGTAGGGTCAGCTCTGTTTTGATAGGGTGGTCGGGTGACCTGAAACAAACCTTTTTTTGGGCCTTAGGTCGGTACAGGGGATCCAGTAGATCAGATGCTGTCAGAGTCTGGGTGCAGCCAACCATACAGCGGACGGGGGGGGGGGGGGGGGCAGCGGGAAGACACAACACAGCCCCCCCCCCCCTCCCCGCTCTATCATCAGTCCCCATCCGCTTTAGCCTTAATCAATCTGTGCCTGTACCCGGACCTTATAGTTGACCCTTTTAGGGCCGTATATTTCGTTAATGTGCCATTCCTGTTATCGTCATTATGCATCAATAATTTGATCATTTGAGTACCGGTAGCTAAAAAATATTTTAGAAAAATTTAATTTGTGTCACTCACCAGGTAACTGTGTGGATGTAATCACTCCTGCTGGGTGAACGTGAGCGTCAAGGCATCATCAGGTCCATGACCCTTTAAAGGGTGCATAGTGCTTTAATGCATTATGCCCTTTACAGGGATGACAATGTTATAATTTTTTCGTAATTTTACGATTTTTGACCCCAATTACGACCATTACGATTTCTGCTTGCAAATTATGATTTCTAGGAATTTTGGATTATCCCTCCACATTGGACCACGGGGTAGGAAAAAAGAGATATGGAAAGAAACTCCTTTGACCCCCTTCTTTTGAAACTGCTTATAACAACCCTGTCAACAAATTGGTCTGTTTTAATGAGTATGAGTAAGTATTATTTATCACATTGTATGTGGAACATAAAGAAATCACATATGTGTAAGATCATTCTACAGGATATACTACTGTTACGATTCTTGTTAGGATTTCAAGTAAAAATTGTTACGATTTTGGAGCCTAAAAATCGTAACAAATACGATTTTGGGGGTGGGCAACTTGGCATCCCTGCCTTTATTAGGGACACTTACAATGAACGCACGGCTGTTCTGTGGCCGGCCAAAACCTGCATGGAGGGCGCCATGTTGGATTCTCCCTTTATACCTCACTCTTGCGCAGGTGGTTGTATGGTGAACGACCCAGTGAGCTGCACCATAGGACCCACTGCCCATAGCTACTCCAGGGTGAGAGGGAGGGGACTGAGATGGGTCATATGAAGCAGGTCTCCAGTGGGTCCTGCAGTGTAGTCTGTATGGGACAAATGGGAGGTATGCTGACCACCAAGCTGGAGTAGCTACACTGGGGCCCTGCCAGTTACTCCACACACTGTGAAGCTACATCAGGGCAGAGCAGGGTGACCATAGACTCGAGAGGGAGCATCTAGGTCACGCAGGTCAGTGAGGAGTAGTGGAGAGGTGGTGGGGGGGGGGGGGGAGGGTAGCGATGCGACTCGCCAGAGGCCGAAGGCCTCTGGTCCTCATAATGCGCTACGCCCTTGGTCGTCAAGATGCATGAATCCAAAATATTGCTTGAATGCAGCACAAACGATCTACTCGCCAGGGTTGCATTCATGCATCATGACGATTAAGGGTAGTTAAAATGCATTATCAAAGCACTATGCAGTCTTTAAATGCTAGGAAAATTGTCAATGGGAGCAAATATTGGAGGAATTTAGTCCAAATATAATCGAAATCCGATCCTTAAAGGGTGTGTATACGGGACTAGCACATCCTGGTACCTCAGGTAGTCAGGGGCTAAACTCCATCTCCATATCAGGCTAATCTCCTCTCCTCACACCTTGAACAAAGGAGCTGATAAAAAATTCACCCATGATGCACTGCTCTGGAGTCGGGAGCCTAACCACAATGCATTGCTCTGAGCCAAGATGGCGGCCCCCATAGCCTAATGCGCTAGTCCCGTATATATCAGTCTATACGAAAAGATTTTCACCATGCAGGTCCTGCAATTCGTTGTCTTTGCAGGCCCGGCTAAATCTTTGCAGGCCCGGATATATCGCAGTACAACCTTGCTATTTAGAAATAAAATATAAAGCAAGTGTTTGTACTGACTGATAATAAATAGGGTTGCCCTATATGTCACAATTATATTAATCATTTTAATATGTACATTACTGAAGAACACTGCAGAAAAAATTCAAGCTATCTATTTCATGCTGTAGAAGCCTTAATAATGGTCCGATTTACAAGCCGTAAAAAATGGCATGTAGGCAGAAATCTCTAGAATACAGCCGGCCATTTGGACCGACAGTAGCCATCTTTCTGCCGGACCGGCAGCTTTTTTGCCGGCTATAGCCGGTGTCCGGCAGGTTTTCGTATAGACTGTTATTATACGATCGGGCCACTCATCGTGCTTTTTCTGTGATATCCCCGTGCTGATATCTAGTGATATCGGCACCCTTCCGGTGGATATCAGCACGTTTCCGGGGGATATCATCCCGTTTCCGGTGGTCCTGAGCAATTCCGAAATTTCGTCCCCCATAAAATCCGAGGTTCTATGGAGACTCGAACACGCTACATCAAGACTTGAAGTCCGATGTGCTAACCACCACGCCGTGAAGACGCTGGTAGAGGTGGGTGGCGAAACAAGGAGTCTACAGGCGGATTTCCAGCCCTGTAGGACCATTATTTACCGAGTTACAGAAGAAAAGGCATTTTTTCGTATCATTTCTTTGAAAATCGATATTTTATTTTAATTTCTTTTTTACTATAAAGGTAGTAGTTGGACTTTACTTAGCTATTTGTTAAAATAATTCTAGGGCCTTTTTTTTACATATATATATCCACTTTAAAAAAGGTACGTTTTCACGCAGGCTCGAACCCTGGGCCTTCGGTGTGTGAGTCCGACGCCCTAGGTGCTTGGCCACAGAGGCCGCGGTACAACCGGAGGGACACCCATCCAACTTATCATGGCAGTGGGTCGGATCTAGGTCTGACCATATTGGGTCGGGTCCACGGCCGCGGTGCACCTACACTGGCACCCTGCTACTTACTCCAAGCACTGTTAGCTTATAGCAGGGAAACCATAGACTCGAGAGAGAGAGAGGTGCGGGGTAGGAGTGGGATAGGCTTACAGGGCATCATGCCGACTATTTGGGAGTGTATCAACATCATAAGGTTGGCATGATACAGTAAGGAGTTAATGAAATCGTATAATAAACCTAATATTGAATGGCTAACACCCTCACTCGGGGCTGTATCGCTGGATATCGTCACTCGTGCTACGCACTCGTGCCGATATCCAGCGATACAGCCCCTTGTGAGGGCGTTAGCCATTCATTATTGGTTAAATATATGTATGTAGCCCGGTACTGTCCGCTTAGTAACGTGTGTGTGTCTCTGTCTGCAGGGTGCAGGTGCTACGTAAGGCTGCGAGTTACTCGTCCCGCGAGGCAGGCGGGGCCGACGGTAACCCCCATCCCACCGTCAGCATCGACGACATCAGCGTGAGTACCTCAACTAAACTCAATATCTCTAGGTTATTTCCAGGAATGCAAACTTTATTTTTTGGAGGGGGGTGGGTAGGGGTTATATTTCCAAGATGAATATGGTAAACCTATCAGTACTACAGTGTTGCCAAAAACTTTTTATGCACACAGGCCAAGGTGGCCTGTGTCGTGACATCTTACACAGGCCATTTACCCTCTACAACTTTTCAATGCTTTACACAATTAATTATTATGTGTAAATTGATTGAATAATGTTTACATGGCCATAGCTCTGCTTCTGATTGGAGTATCTGAAAAATTCTTTCACTTTTGGAAAGCTGACATCATAGCCGGCCATTGTGGCCGGTGTCTGATGGCCTCACCTCAGCCATTACGATTCTACATCGGCAAAAGCCGATGTGCCGATGTCATTTCAGCAACACTGCAGTACGCAATTAGTCGGAAGCCATGTTACGAGCATTTAGACGCATACAGTATATTGTATACTAAATTGCATTAGAGGGCACAGTTTCTTACAAAAAATAATTCTTGTGTGTGGGTCAAATCAATTGACATCACAATTATTTGGGGGGAAACACAAGAACGTTGAATCTCAAAAGTTACTAGGTTTTATCTATAATGCCGCAATGATAACCCTCAGCTATTTTAAGAATACCCGAAATATAAGATAAAGAACTAACCTCTGTAAGTACACTTAAGTTATATATTATAATAATGATGTAAAATGATAAGAAAAGACGGTAAAAGACAGTAGATCTTCAGGGGTAAGAATACAGTAGTTTTACTCATTACAGTCCAAAATCAAAATGATACCCAATAGTAATTATGAAAGCATGAGAACCCATTCAGTATTAATCTGAAAATTAACATGCACTGTAACCACTGAGTAATAAACAGATAAACTGTACTGTACTGAGTAACGGGAAACTGATGATATATTGTATTACACACAGTACAACAAAACCGCCTTAGACCTAACTTCCTAAAAGTAAGAATGAGTAAAGTTATAAGTGTTTGTAATACGGTTTCTTCTTTTTTGTTTATGATAAGAAAATGCTGAGGCGGTTTTGACATGTTCTCTGCACTGGTTGTTGGGTAACTGCACGCTGAGGGTTCACCCACACCCCTCCCTCTGTGTGTGTGACTGGGCTAGGTCCTCTAGGCAATGTCCATGTATTGATTTCCATTAACTAGTACATTAATGGCCACTTTTAATGCATTATGCCTTTGGTTGTCATAATGCTTGAATGCAGCCCTGGTGAATTACTCAACGGAGCTGCATTGATGCATCATGACGACCATCTGGTGTTGAAACATTTCCAAAGGCTCGGTATGGTGCATGAATACATCATCTGAAAAAACGCATTATTGTAATAAAAAAAAAGCGTTCTAATGAACAGGGATATGATCTCTCCTACAATTTACTATTATTTAGACCTAAAAGTTGACTCTTTTCATATACAATAAAAATAGTTCTAAAATCACATCCCTGAGTAAGCAGATAATGCTGAGGAAATTCTGCCTGTCACACACAGAGGAGGGAGGGGTGTGGTGTTCTGTAAGATTACCAACAGTATATAAATATAACCCAGCCTTTAGAGCTAATAAGGACTGCTCCCTTTTTCTTTCGTTTTGCTCCTTCCACCCTGGCAGCCATCGAGGAGACAGCATCCGGTTGACATGGATCCCATCACCGCCTTACCATTGCTTAAATACGTAGGTCAAGCAAGTGCCAACTTCTTGTATTTGTCCACACTGTTTGTCTATTTGTGGTGTTTACTCATTGCATTGTCTTGTTGTGTTTTCAAAACTGTCACCATTGCAAATTAATGATAACAAATTTCTCACACACTCTCTTAGGTTTTCTTTTATAACAGGAATGTATAGATTCTGTTATTTTTGTGCTAAGGGTTCTTTTAAGGTTGGTTTAGCTAATACTTAAGGAAGAAAGAGTTTCTAGTTTGAATTTACGTCACTGAGGCTAAGTTCTTAAGTTAAAAGGGTTAGTTTAGGGTTGATTTAGCTAACACTACATTTAGGAAATGAAAGAGTTTCTAGTTTGAATTTGAACCCTATAGCCTAAGTTCTTAAGTTTAAACCATATATCTGGGGTTATGTTTGATATTTTACAGACAGTCCAGGGGTAGACACTAACGCTGGCCCGGGAGCCAATGGCCCGTAATTCTTGGCCCGGGCCCGTAGTTTTCCACAAAATTAGCTTCCTATGGGCCCGGGTGGCCCACAGGAATTGGGAAAGGGAATCCATGAAAAATGTGCTTCTCATCAGGAACCTGGATATTCTGATTACGTTTTGATATAACTTAATCAATGATAACTTTTTTTTTTCTTTGAAAAAAGCAAATAATTTTGTTGGGCCCACAGATGTAGGTCCGGGCCCGTAGAATCTCTAACCTGTGGGCCCGGGTGGCCCATGTCAGAAAAAGTTAGTGTCTACCCCATGACACTAAATGCCAGGTTCCAGGGATTTGAATTTACTTGAACATCTTTCTTAGATGTATTTGAGTTATGTGAGAAACAAATAAGGTCTCTAAGCTAGTTACTGGTGGAGCCTTGTCTTTTATGGACAGTCTTTGCCAAAGACTGGTGGTAAAACTGAAAACAGTAAAAAGGGAATATATAATTCTTCGACATGGCTGAACTTGAAGACAAGTATCTTTATTGCCTTAGTAATAAAGAGTGGCTGACAAGGCGGATGGTGAGCAGGACAAGGGGGCAATTAGAAGTACACGTAATTGATTAATTGGTTATTGATAATCATTAATCAATACAGAGACATTACATAGGAGATGTCTTCTGTGGAGGGGGAGACTTACATAACCCTCACATTCTGGTGTACATGTATGATGGTTGCAGTGAGATGAAAACATGTTTATATATGGATTCTTACAGCAAAATGAGATAACTGTTAGCAAATAAAATATTTTGAACTGTTGATGGCAAGAAACATAATTGAATAATAGAATTTGAAACCAAACCTGTAAAGAATACACTGAGTCATTTTCCTGATACATAGACCTAATGTATCATTAGTAGCTACTGTACTGTGGTGAATCTGTTAGGTGTTTTGTGACACTTTTTGCCAAGTGTGAATGATGAAGTTATGAATGTGTTGATTTCTCTTAATTCTGATGGTGATCATAGACCAAGATTTAGTACAATATTTCATCTATATTAAACAGATAACTGCATTCTTTACTCATACTACTGTATTACTATGGTGATAATTTCTTTGGATAACTCAAACAAGTCAACACAACATACATATGCACATGCAATGTCGAACACATCTTTCTGTGTCATATCCTATAACTCTAGAGATTACATATCCATGCATGCATTTCTGATAATAATTTAAATTACATTCTATGATGATCCCACATCCTCTATTGACCATCTAACAAGATCTTAAGCATGGCATGTAACTGGATGATATCAATGTTTTTGAATGCTAGGTGACTAAAGGTTTTGAAATACCTCATAAACTAGCCATGTCTGTTCTTGAGACCCTAACCATAGTATAGCTAAGAGGTAACACACAAATGATGTATGGACCCCATGCTGTGGTGAAAATCTCACCCAATGTTAAATGTTTACCTCAGTATTAATCTGTCACTAAATAACCTCTACCTATTTGCCTATTCTACCAGGATGAGTCTTTGATCAGGTATTTCAACAATAAGAAGATGAAGTATGTCTGGGACCAAAACACACTCAGCTTTACCAAGTTTAGGTACGTAAAGGCTGTAAATCACCAGCCCTCTTTTATTGACTCGGAATGAGTTTTTGGTATAGCTCCTAAACTTTCATTTGTAGATTTTTTTTTTGGTATGGTTCCAAACCACCAACTGTCCTTTATAACCTTGTAAATAATAACTGCGACTGTAAAACCCCACTTATAAGCCTATGTCACCTATTAGACAGATCCAACTATGAGATATCCTATAAGCCTAACAGGGCGTCAGAAAATTGCTTATATGGTACTATAGCATGCATATAAAACCTCACATAAAAGCTGCACTGGCGATCTGACTCACATACTAGCCGCTGCTTGTACGTGAGGTTTTACGGTAATGATTTTGACAATGGTGATGAAAGTACTGATCTAATCCAATCAAAGCCTACTCCGTCACATGAAAATTAACTCCTCTTAACTTCATTAACTCTCCACATGACATTAATACTATGTTATATTTGTCTGATTCAGGGGCCTTGAAGTCAACCATTCCTGCTCCTTCTTCCATGCAGCCAAAGGCCTGACCCTGCAGGAACAGGAGAGACAGTGAGTGGCACTTTATACTGAGCACTGTGAGGGAAAGGGAAGCTTGGTGTCTCAGACTCCCAGTAGAGGGAAATGCCGAATCCCCTCTATGCAAGGACGGAAACATCCTAAATTTCCTTAAATTACTGGTACTATCTAGAGGTACCTGCATACATGTAATTGAATATAAAGTGAAAAATACCTGATGGGATGAAGTTAATTGGTAAATATTACAGAAAATAGATCTGGAATAAGAGGCTGACAGGTCATAGTTTTGATGAGAATGACGGTTCACATCTATAGAACTCACAATTGTGTTGTTGTTTGTAGGCGGGTGCTGTATGGCTACAACTCCATCACCGTGCACGTCACCTCCATCTTAAAACTACTCTTCACACAGGTAGGCAGTTATAATCTATACCATGTGTGTACCACTAGTACTGTTAATTCTGGTGTATAACCTGCATATTGTGTATAACCCCCAACTGGACTTTGAGTATATTGTATAATGCACACAAGGTATGGTGTCTGAAAATGTCTACTTTACTACCCAGTGCTGTACTATACTCCCAAACTGGAATTGATAAAAGACCTTATTTGATCTCCTTAATGTAATTGGTCCAACTTTTTATTCATGAATACATGTACATTTACTATTATGTGTATTCTATATCATAACAGCATTTATTTCTATTTGTATTGTAAACATACAGGTGCTGAACCCATTCTATGTGTTCCAAGTGTTCAGCGTGATTCTCTGGTATAATGATGAGTACTATTACTACGCCACATGCATCATCGTCATCTCTGCTCTATCATTATCAGTCTTCATCTACCAGACGCGCAAGGTAAGTACAACAGTCGTCTGATATAGATTCAAATAGAACTTTCTCAATAGTAAAAAACGTGAGTAAATAAAAGCTGGTGACGTTTTATCAAAAAAAAGAAATTCCACATCACACAAGGGATGAGGTTGCAATTCTTGAACTCGTATACATTGCTCTCCCTGTTGTGACCATGAACCGCATACCAAATACCTATACTCTCATATTTTTCTTATATAGTAATAGAAATGGGGAAAGAACCTTTGACCATATGATGGAACCAATCACCATCAATGGCACTCTTGCTGAGAACAAGAGATTGATTAATTAATTCATACACCAACCTATTTAACTAACAGAGTAACTTACCTTTTGACTGGTCTCCTACAGTAACCTTACATTATTTGATGATAGCATCTTCTGTAATGCTTACAGATGCAGCGTGCTCTCAAGTCCACAGTGACAGCTCATTCCATCATCCCGGTATGTAGCGGGGATACAGCAGGTAAGTCAAAAGAGTCAGTTAGCAAAATTTTTATCGCCCGCCTTCAGTCCAAATTTTTATTGGGCAGCAAGAAGTCAGCCATCGTCAGCCTAAATGGTTGTCTCTATAAAAAATGGTTCTTCATGACTGTTTCGAGATTGTGAAAGCTAGGAAAAAGTTATATGGCCCACCAGAAAATATATATCAACCCTAGTATATTTGCACCAACAAAATGCATCTGGACTACAGAATATTAGATAAATTTGCTGTCGGCAGTCACCTAACTAAGGGAACAAACTATCACAGCCATATGGCTACCAAATGTATTCACAGTTGGGTGCCTCACTTGGTTGATTTAAACAATTGATTACAGTACATATTAATACCCTGTTACAGAGTTCATGGACGCACAGACAGACTTGCTGGTGCCGGGTGATGTCATAGAGGTGCCACGTCACGGCTGTATCATGCAGTGTGACGCTGTTCTCATCAGCGGTAACTGCATCGTCAATGAGAGCATGCTCACAGGTTAGACACCCATTACTATCATCTCTGCTCCTGATCTTACCGATAGCACTTAAAGATTTACATTTATTTTCTGTGTAAAGACTGAATAACAGTGTAGATATTTATTGTAAGAGCTGAGATGTATGTAATCTGAGATTTCCCTGAAAATTGGGATTTCAAGGTCCTTCTATCTACAAAAAAGAGAGATGGACCTCAAATTTGATATTTTCAGGGTTAGCTTTTCAGAGATTCTGTAAATAGCTGAGTTACATCTCTGTAAGTGTATGCATCACACAGACCCTTATTGAAAAGAGGAATGTGTTAAACTCAGTATTTCAGAGTTACTATAGATGAGAAGGCTTGTAGTAGTACAGGAACTTTAGATTAATTCTAGCCCAAACCTGGAATTAAATACCATAAAGCTGAAAATTTCAGGAATGGCTCGTCATTATATTAGGTTTGACCTCTTAAAAGTCCTGGAGTGTCCTATGCGGGCTTCCATTGAAAAACAGGCCAAATCCAATATGGCCGCCAAATAATCAGAATCTCATCTCTAATAATGACAATATCACTCCTAGAATAATTTAAACCTTACCTACCCCCCCTAAATTGGGTACAAGGAATCCACTGGTGTCATTGGTTAATTGCTAGGACAAGTGGTTGCTTAGCAATAGCAGGTTTGCATAGCAAACCAGACTTAGAAGCATGCATCTACGGCAAAACCCCAAGACTCCATTTAGGAAGATCCTTACATCACTCACCCCAACTAAATGAACCCCAATGAATCAATTGGTATGGCAAGGACCTCTAGTTGCTTAACAATATCACTTCAAACCATACAATTGCTTAGCAACTCAGGTTTGCATAGCAAAGTGGGCTTAGAAGCAAGCATCTACAGCAAAACCCCAATACAACATTCAGGAAGATCCTGACATCAACCACCCCTATACTAAATTAACTCCAATGAATCAATTGGTATTGCTAGGTCCTCTAGTTGCTTAGCAATATTACTTTCAATTATATCATTGCCTAGCAACACAGGTCTAACTTGTTCCTAATACAATATCAATAAAGCGATCCCCTCAAAAGGGACAGTGAGCATACCAATCATGTCATTAATCTCTTTCTTTTACATTCAATTCTTGCTAACATGTGTGCTTGCTTAGCAGCCTTGATTATATTTCTTTATTTGCCTAGCAACACCATGGGTTCCCAGATCAATTTTCATTCTGCCTTTCCTTATATTATAAGATAATCCTGGGATAGAAATGAAAGTGTAGCTAATCACTCGTTGCTAAAATATTCTCTCTAAAATTGATTATTCGGGTTAAAGGAAAAGACCAGCATGATTTCATGTGGCCTTCTATCGGTAGTATTGATTAGCAATATTCTGACTAGCACACTATCAAAATGTGTATCATGTACTTAAACCAGTAATAAAGAACAGAGTGACGTTACATGAGACCAAATATGTACCCAGTCATACAAATCCTATACAAGTTCAGTATATTCTACTACAATTTAATGTGTAATAGAAGGTAATATATGGTTAGGGAGCTATTCCTTGTATAGATGAAGTAATTACAACCCCATTCTCCTTCTCATTTTGTCCAGACAGTTATAAGGGAGGCCACAATAGTCTTATCAAGCACAGACCAGGGTGTGAGGTAGCTGTCCGATAGGCTCCACTCACTGACGCTTCTGTCACTCTCTACACAGATTGTTTTGTGAGACAAGAGTTATTTCAGCTGATCATGATGAATACAGTAATATGACTTAGTCAATGACCACCCCTCTATAACGACCGCCTCGTCATTGCGACCAGTTAGGGAAAGTCCCAACCATTTTTCCCTTTGTTTTAATGAATAAAACTCCCTCTAATGCGACCACCCCTCTAATGCGATCACCCCACCCTCCGACCACTAACATTTCAGTCCCAAAGAAGGGTTTTCTTCCTCTAATGCGACCACTGTGTCCATGTGGTCTTAAAAATGTTATGATACAAACCCCTGGAGTCACCTGTCAGAGATCAGAGTGCCAGAAGCCCCCCCCCCCCCCCTCTTTACATCAGATGGTCAGAAGACCTCCCGCCCTCACTCATCCACCTGACCAGTGGCTGCACATCAGAGGAATATCACATCAGAGGGCCAGAAGCCCTCCCCCCCCTGTCCTCACACCTGACCAGTGGTCACACATCACAGGAAGGGCACATCAAAGGGAAGGCCAGAAGAATTTTTATTTCTCTAAATTTGACAAAATCTTGATTGGTAAAAAAGAAAAGACTCACTCCTCTGAATTTGAACCATGTTGCCATTCGGTGAATATTGCTTCAAACTAAAGCCTAATTTCCAAATAGCCCCATTTACTTAACCCTTTCCCTACCGATACTGCATATATGCAGTACCACTGTAAAACCGATACTGCATATATGCAGTACTGTATTTTAGTACCCAAAAACCGACACTGCATATATGCAGTACCAGGGCACTATCTGTAGTGTAGTGCCGGTTTTAGTAGGGCATATTCATCTGCAATGACCCGGTAGTTGGGAACAATTTCTCAATAGTGAAGCGGCCCTTAAAGGGTTAACCGAAACTCCCCCTACTGTGACCACCTCGCCATTGCGACCACTTTTAGATAGTCCCAAGGGTGGTCGCAATAGAGGGAGTTGACTATATATGGAATGGTATATGGACTTAATTTCTGCATATAGCATTCAGAGACAAACGGAAAGTGCACTATGAGAAGTCTCAAAAGTAAACTCTACAAATATGATGAGACTGTCTATGTCTAACCAAGTGGTTCTGTTTCATGCCCCTTAACATGTAGGAGGCTTATGGGTGGAATCACCAAGAGGACAAGTACAAATTGACCAAGAACACAAAAGTAATTGGGTGTATCCTCATAAATGATATATATATATATATATATATATATATATATATATATATATATATATATATATATATATATATATATATATATATATATATAATAGTAGGTGTTCAATTATTCTGTATTTTATGAATGCCTTTGTGGTAAATTGGATAGTGTCCAGAATTTTGTATTATATTGTTAGGCCTATGATTCGTAAGAGGATGGCTAGGTATGTGGTTAAGGAGGCAGGACAATATGAAGCTCCCCTTTGAATGCCGTTGAATCCCCTGATAGCAGAAGCCAGCATTAAAGCTGGGCAGTGTGTGAATCCTTAAACATGTAGTGTGACTCTGCTGGGAAGGGGTGCAGGATAGTACATGTATCATCTATGTCTCTGATGTTCAACATGGGTAATATGATTCATTACTTGTATCACTCGGGTAAAGTTCTGTTCTGTTCCCCTTACCTTTATATGGTACTGTTGCTAAACAAAACAATCAATTGCATTCTTGTTGCTAAGTAAGTGAGACCAATGATAAAGGATACCAATGGATTTCTTGAGGCTGATTTAGAGGGGAGGTTGGTACCCATAGATATTTTATATATTGATTCTTTATATTGCTTCAACTCTTTCCAGCCACCTAGTGCATTAATGCACTACCTGGTAAAAACAGCTAGTGCATTAATGCACTATGAGGAGGGAATTTTTGGAATGAAATGCTATTTTCCTGAGTACACCAAATAAACATTTTGAACAGACATTACCTGTTATTATGATACCATATGAAAGGAAATCACATACATGTTGCAAATCAGTCATTTGAAAACATGTATCACAAGTACCAATTCCCATATTAACCTCAATATAACCCCATATATTAATACTGCTGGGTCTGGGGCCTCAATCTGCCGCATTCTGTGGAGGTTACACCATCAGAGAGCCGGATGGAAAGGGTTAATACCGCATTGCTAACCAACTTCAGTAACAGTTAATCTATTGCTAACCAACTCCCACAATTATAAATGACATCATTGTTTTTCTTTTTCCACTTGGTGCTTTTAGAATGTTCAATATTAATTCTAAATGATGTTAAAACATCTCAATCTGCATGGAATTCAACAACAAAAAAGTGAAATGTGAGTTACTAGGCAATTATGTATTTGAAAGTAATGATGCTAAGCAACTAAAGGTAAAAACTAAAGCAATATTAGCAATGTGTTCCTTAGAGTTGATTTAGTGGGGCTCTGTGATACCTGCACGTTCTTCCTGAATGGCACCAGGGGGTCTCGCTGCAGATATTTGCTTTTAAGCCCAGGTTGCTAGGCAAGCCTGCTGTTGCTAAGAAACTGCTTGTCCTAGCAACAAACCAATGACACCAGTTGATTCCTTGCACCTATTTTAGAGGAGAAGGTAAGGTTTGTATTCTTCTAAGATGAATATTGTTGTCATAGGAGATGGGTTTAACCCCGGGTTGCTAGGCAAACCTGCTGTTGCTAAGCAACCACCTGTCCTAGCAACAAACCAATGACACCAGTGATTTCCTTGGACCCATTTTAGGGGGGGGTAGGTAAGGTTTATATTCTTCTATGATAGATATTGTTGTCATAGGAGATGAGATTCTGATTATCTGGCGGCCATATTGGATTTGGCCGTTTTTTAAAGGAAGCCCACACAGGATACTCCAGGACTTTTAGTACAGTAATAACAATATCAAAACCAATCATTCCTGCGATTTTCAGCTTTATGGTATTTAATTCCAGGTAAAAACCTAAAGTTCCTGTACTATAGAGATTCTTGTGATGGAGGCTTTATTGCAGAATATAGTACAGGGACTAGTGTAGGGTAGAATTGCCTCTGTCTAAGAGACAGCAGATCATCAGGTTAAATACCACTCTTGTTGGGGGTTTTCCTAGGTTATTTTTAGGGTATGAGCTCCTGCTGTGACGCAGTGAGCTGCTATTGGCTAACCATGACATCACTGCTATTGACGTCATGGAGAGTATGGATCATTGACGTCATTCAGGGATTCCCAGTACAGGGTAATCCCTTTACAGATAGTAATGTTGACTCATAACAAAGTACCCTTATTCCTAGAAGTGTTTGTGCAGGAAGGGAAAATAGGGTACAGTATAGTAAACAATAACAGGATGAAAATAGGAGTCATATATAGTAGAAACTGGTATGTAACATCATCCCGGACTTAATTTTGAACTCACTCCGATGAGTTCTTGTCCGATCATGAGGAAAGGTGAGGAAGTTCTAAACTAGTCAAGTCTAAGGTTTAAGTTACTGGTATGTAACAAATGTATATACACAAGGGTCCATGAGTGATACCTTTTTGATAAACTAGAATGAACAGATTGGCATACTTGACAGCATTTTTACATAACAAAGTCATCATCATCTAGCGTTGGTCTTTTTTAGGTGAGAGTGTACCAGTGACAAAGACCCCACTCCCAAATCCCAAAGTATCTGCTCGTAAACCCGGGGTAGGGGATATCATGTTTGACATGAAGGAACACTCACGCCATGTGCTCTTCTGTGGTACTCATGTCATCCAAACTCGGTACTATGGCAGTCAGAAAGTGCGCGCAGTCGTCATACGAACAGGTAACTACTGTCTTATAACTGACTACTTTGATATAGCATCACAATGTAGAAGATTCATAAAGCGAGGGTGTTCTCGTGAAATGTATGAAATCTATTGAACAAACTAGACTTACAAATTTAGGGTTAGTATTTGGGAAATGTTTTTCTTTAATAATGTTGAACAATAAGCCAACTCAAATCTGAGGTCAATAATAGACTGGATACAATAGCTAAAGAATATACAACTTGTATCAGTATCACCGACCCTATGTAGATATTTAATATATCTGAGCTATCAAAATGATATTTTTGGCAAGTTATAATGTTTTTACCTTAGGTGGAAGGAAATAAGTTAACACTTAATAAGTGTCCTGCATAAATTTCAGGGTTTGCTACGGCTAAAGGTGATCTTGTCCGGTCCATCATGTTCCCCAAACCTGTGGACTTTAAGTTCAGTCAGGACGCTTTCAAGTTCATCGGCATGCTGGCACTGATTGCAGCAATTGGCATGATCTACACCCTTGTCCTAATGGTGAGTCGAAAACACAATTTACTACTAGATCAAACTGTTTGAACCGATGGGTTTAGGAGGGAGCTTCCTACACCTCACATATCTTGTCTTTCCTTTTGTTCTCTTTCATATTTAACCTGTTTAAATACACGTATAACCATAGCAGATAAAATATCACTTAAGTTCCAATATGCAATTACTCATTCAAGGTGCTGGGGGTCCCAAAGGTGGTGCTACAGTGAGAAGGAGTGGTATGCTCGGTACTGTGAAGGATTAAATGGTTTTCCCATACATCTCAAAGTAAATATTTTGATAAATTTTGGATCAAAAATGTTGAAAGTGTCTATTAGTGTCAGGCAGACAGCTTAGTCCCTACCCCTTAAAATAAGGCCCAGACTTGGCAATGGTCTTTGCTATATATGAATTTAATATGTTATTTTCCCACAGATCCAGAACAAAGCAGAGGTTGGTCGTATCATCCTCCGCACCCTTGACCTGATCACTATTGTGGTCCCGCCTGCTCTGCCAGCAGCCATGACAGTTGGCATTGTGTTTGCTCAGAATCGACTCCAGGTCCACAAGGTTTACTGTATCAGCCCGAGGTCTATCAACTTGTGTGGGGCTATTAACACCATCTGCTTTGACAAGACTGGCACGCTAACTGAAGATGGACTGGACATGTGGGGTATCCTCCCTGCCGTCAACAACACGTAAGTATCCTCAAATATACTATATGCAGCCTAGGGGGAAAGCTCAAACTTTCTCCTTCCCACATAAACAATTTTTTTTCTCTGTTATTGATTATTCCTCATAGAATAAAGGGCAGGCATGGCCTTTTATATATAACAAAATTGATATGAGAATACTTATTTTAAAGTATATGTAAAGCATTAGATATTTGTAACCTGATGCAAGTGGGGATCCATTGTCATAACTGTTCTCAAGGAGTCAAACACCCCTTTGTTTTTGCAGGTTTCAGAAAGTAGCCCAGTCTGCACTTGAGCTGGGGCGTGGGGCGATGGTGTCTGCCATGGCCACCTGCCACTCTCTCACCATCATAGAGGGCAACATCTCAGGTGATCCGCTTGACCTCAAGATGTTTGAGTCCACTGGCTGGGTAGGTATTTCTCTGTTTAGTTTTGGAATTGGACAGGAATTTGATTATATTGACACTCTGTAGGCCTATGCTGTGTAACTTAAGTAGAACTGAATTATCAAGGTATTTCAGTATGGATATCTAGAAAATAAACACTGAACTAGTATTGAATATCTATTGTGCCTATAACCATGGATGCAACCCTTTTACATGGTCTACCAAGAAAAATAAACAGGCTTTATCAGCTCTTAGATGTTGACATTGACCATTGCACATTTGGCTTTAGCTGTTGCACCACATTCAATTCATATGGCTTTAACCCCTTGACCTTAAAAGGACCTTGAAGAGCCTGGAGAGGACACAAATCGGTTTGATGTGATCATGCCAACCACTGTCCGTCCTAAGACGCCTGACCTGGTCCGTACATCAGAGAACTTCGATACAGACGAGGTAGGATACACCTTGTCATATTGCTATATGGGGGAGCAGGATTTTCTTTTTTTGGTTTGATATTTTGGTATCAATTTTCATTAGGGACATTGATTATTAATCCACTTATGTTAGATAAGGAATAAAAACAATATATTCATGTTCCTATTATAAATACTATGATAGAAGCACTGATCATAAAGTTAAAAGAAACAAGTTTATTTGTGTCTTAGACATATTTAACATTACATTTGATGCAAATATGTAATTTCTTACAGAACCTGCCGTATGAGATTGGCATCCTGCGTCAGTTCACCTTCTCATCCCGGCTGCAGCGTATGTCGGTCATCGCCCGCACACTTGGCTCTGACCATTTTGATCTTTATGCGAAAGGTTCTCCAGAGATGATCGCTTCTCTGAGCAAGCCTCACACTGGTAAGCATTTTTTCTGTAAATACTCCTTTTTATTTTGGGAGTTATTTTTAACAATATAAGAGAGCCCTATATTTTCATCCCAAGAGGGATAAAAAAGTGACGAAAGGAATTCTACCCCTACTCATCAGAACTGTTCATAGATTTATTCCCTGCAAAAAGTACCAACAGTCAGGGAGGAACTAGAAACTCATTACTTTAGTTCTTACCAGCAACTTCACTACTGCACATACTACATAGTCATAGGCCTACCTGTCCCGGTCGGGGGTGTGCCTACCAACGTTTGGCGAACAACATGGTGCAGGGCGGGAACGTAACTACCGACCAGCACCCAACAAAATCGCCTCGGGTGAACTGCATCATGGGAGCAGTATCGATTTTAATGTGGTCCTAACAATGTGTTATTAATGTTGCAGTGCCAGTTGACTTCCATGAAGTGTTGATGCGCTACACTCAGCAGGGGTTCCGGGTTATTGCCCTGGCGTGGCGGCCGCTGCGCAAGCTGAGTTACGTCAAGGTTCAGCGAGCTCAGAGGGAACAGCTTGAATGTGACCTGGAATTCCTCGGTCTGCTCATCATGGAGAACAGACTGAAACCAGAGACCACGCCCACCATACGGGATCTCACAGAGGCAGCCATCAGGACCATCATGGTCACCGGTAAGTAAGACATTGATGAACAGATTTGATTGCTGGGCATTTGTATGAAATCTGAGTACTTTTAACTTAGTTCTTCCATCTGAGTTTTCTCTGGGTCGCTGGGTTACCAGGCCGTTTGCTTTTAACTCATGCTAGTTAGAGCTGCAACACAGAATAGTTCATGACAAAATTGAAGTGTTCATTTTAGT
Organism: Harmothoe impar; assembly: GCA_947462335.1. Taxonomy (NCBI): domain Eukaryota; kingdom Metazoa; phylum Annelida; class Polychaeta; order Phyllodocida; family Polynoidae; genus Harmothoe; species Harmothoe impar. The sequence goes on from OX381716.1 coordinate 19,344,420, forward strand.
ATTTAATTTCACCATCTAATATTTCACATACATGATAGTTTAAATTTTCCCTTGTATCCCTCACAAGGTGATAACATGCTGACGGCTCTCAGTGTGGCCCGGGACTGTGAGATGATAGAAAAGGATGGTCGGGTCATCCTAGTTCATGTGGTACCCCCGACCGACAAATCGCCGGCCACCGTGGAGTGGACATGTGCAGATGACCCACAAGAGAATACCTGGGGCGGTGGGACTTCTCCCATCAAGGTATGTCATATTTTCATAAATGGACAATTATTCTTACCATAAAAGTAGTGGCGTTGCAATTCTTAAACAAAATTCTTAAACCTGTGGCTTAATAATTCTTGGTGGTCACCTTTCTTCTCGTTCTCCAGTTGTGATCGATGAAAAAGTGATTAACCAACAGAACGGACCGACGACCATGGCCGTTAAACCTAAAGATATCAAAATTGATTTCGTGTAAAGCATCTAATTCTCACCTTCTATTTAAATGATAAACACAACATGACTGCCATACATCCTTATCATGTATACCTGTTGCAGCGGGCAAATGTTATTTATGTGCATAGTTAACTATATGTTACTGTGTGAAAGGCAACATATTTATATAATTAGAATTAGGAAGAAGGCAAATTTATGAACTGTTACTATGATGGCATATTTATAATCTATATAAAAGATCGCCTTATGTTATACAGACTGCTGCACCAATACGCCTACTGACAGAACAGCGCATTCATTTTGCTATTACTGGAAAATCCTGGGAGCTTATCCGACGCTACTTCCCTGAATTATTACCAAAGGTAAAATTGGTGTCTATTACATCTACTAAACATCTACCTATGTCTTTGCCTGTATTCAAAAATACTCTGAAAATCAATCTCACCTTTTGATCTGTAATATGTCGACCTTTGTTAGAGATTAAAGTTGCCTTCTTGTGCAAACTTAGGATTGTAGCCTTTCAAAAAATGAGATCAACTTTTTAATGGCTATGATTTTGTTCTTTAATCTGAGCTGGTTTGTTTATTCATACCAGTTGGTTGTCCGTGGAACTGTGTTTGCACGAATGTCTCCTGACCAGAAAATGCAACTCATTGAAACACTACAGGAGGTCGGGTAAGCTGTCTTTATTATAAAACCTTTTTTTTTTGGGGGGGGGATTCTTTTTTCATATAGGTCAATTTTCTCCCCAGAAGCAAATGGTAGACTTAAAGACAATGTTTTAGATTAAAAAGGTAATATGAAAACTTGTTTAGATCATCAAGTTATGCTACCTGTCATAGAACATAGGGGTGTGTGAAAAGGGTGGGCGGTTCTGAAAAAGTGTTAGCAACCATAATTTGTATAATATCCCCCATTTAAAATGTGCATGCTATTTTTTTTTTAATCAACTAGGTACTATGTAGGGATGTGTGGGGACGGTGCTAATGACTGTGGTGCCCTGAAGACTGCACACGCTGGTATCTCCCTATCTGAGGCTGAGGCATCAGTCGCTTCCCCGTTCACATCCAAGGAGCCCAACATCAGCTGTGTGCCTGCTGTCATAAGGTATATTATAGACTACTGCAAGCTAAATTATATCTATAGGGATGACAGTACCATTGCTATATTGAAAAAAAGAAAGAACAGAAAGGTCCTTACAAGATGTGGACAAGAATTTATATGATACTCTGAGAAGTGCATCAAGTGTGATGTTGTTGGTCCTGTAGTAAGGAGAATGATATACATGGACTAATGGTATTTTGTCCTGAAATTGTGGGAGATGTTTGATATTTAAAGCACAGATGAAACTGCTTTAAACTGATACCACAAGAAGTTAGAATAATCTGCAGTGCTATTATTACAGTTTAACTACAGTTTCCACTGTATGAGAATTGCATGTATTTAATCATACATTTGTGTGTTGCAGAGAGGGCCGCACAGCGCTGGTGACATCATTTGGTATCTTCAAGTACATGGCATGCTACAGTCTGACTCAGTTTGGCACTGTTTGTATCCTCTACTGGGTGAGTAGTATTGTACAATGTATATCTATGGATATCTAAGTGATCCAGAAGAAATTAATAATCTTTTTTTTATTAACAACTTCAACTACATCATATGATATTGTATCACATTTTGCAGAATACATTTTCCCCAACATCCAGAGTGCTGAAAACTTTTAAATATTTATGTGATATTAAAACGCGGGTGGCACTCTCTATCTCCATGGCCTTTCTATAACAACACATTTACTACATCTGTACCATCATATCAGATCCCCAGTGTTACACATTATAATTTAAAACAGCCATTACACTTTATAAGTCACTGGTGTGAAATAAACATTGAAAGGACTCCCCCCAAGTCTCTGATAGGCCCCATTGTCTATACAAACCCTGTTCTCATGTTTTTTATACAGATCAGGGCCAACATCACTGATTTCCAGTTCCTCTACATTGACCTGTTCCTGTTAACCAGTCTCTGCATCACATGTAAGTACTGGTAGGACTCACTCAGTAAAAGCTGGCCTATGGTTTACCCCTTACAGGTGTGTGCCTGAGGTCAAGGACATTTATTGATTATAAAAAGGACAATATTAATGTGTTTTTATTTGCGTCACTGCTGGACCTAACTTTCTTGGAAGATTGATACACATAAAGTAAGCGGACTCTAAGATGATGTGATGGATATTCAATCCCTTCTAATACTGGATCTTTATCCATTTTTCTAAGCTATTTATTTATGACTACCTATATATTGTGCTAATGATTTAAGCATTTAATCATAGCTTGATGTCCAAATACTAAAACTGCCACTGAATAATGACACAGCTAAGCCAGTATAACCATCACAAGCCAGTCAGTTATAGAACAGGGTTTCCACCCATCAGTTAAAAGTCAGTTTTGCTTTGTTTTGCTTTAAACGTCAGTCAAATGTCAGATAAAAAAGAAATTGTCATATTCATCAGTAATTTTTTAGATTTCGAGAAAATGTCAGTTAGGCCGCTTAAAAAAATTTATCAGCTTTACGGATACTTTTCTGAAAAAAGTGGTGAGGGCGGGAGGCTTTTTATTTTTATTTTTATTTTGTTTTTGGTTGACGAGGGAGGTCCTTTGTTATTTTTATTTACTCAATATTGTTTCTATTGTACTATTTCTATATATTACCCTACATAAATCCAATTGTTAACCATGTTATTGATGTGCCCTAATTAAAAACATAGAAATAAGGAATAATATGCTACTTTAATTATGTTTCTACACCAAATAATAGCTGAGATATGAAGTTCTTTTTTTTTGAGGGAGCATTTTTTCAGTTGATGCGGATTTTAAAATATTTTTTTAGGGAAAAATGGAATAAAAAGCAGTGATGCGGCCTCTTCTAGGTGATGCGGGCGGTGTCTGTAAAGCTGATTATCTTTTTTAAGTGGCCTTAAAAATAAGTTTTGAGCAACATTTTCCTAATGGTACGAGACACACCATTTGAGTTCTAGATTTTCAAAAATGTCTCGTTCCAGTAATAAGCGAAATGCGGGTTATACACACAAAATTGTGGTAATAAACTTGCCAGTTGAAGGAAGTATTTACAGTTAAATGTCAGTTAAAACTGTGACCGAAAAAAAGTGGAAACCCTGATAAAACCACTACACATGTTGTTTCCCCCATACAGATGGCTACACGGGTGCATACCCGCAGTTGGTGAAGCGTCCTCCCCCAGTCAGCCTCCTGTCATTCGCACCCATATTTTCAATCACGGCACAGATGATCATCGTGCTGGGGATTCAGGTGTATGTGTGGCTCTACACGCGCCAACAGCCCTGGTAAGTGTCAGTACACAGGTCATCTCAGTGTAGATGAGGGCTGGAAAGGTCAGATTATATTATGGAAAACTTGTGTTTCACCCTCTTATCATAGGTCTATGTGGAGAATATTTAAATTGTGAGAAGGAAAATTCTAGTGCCAGTCCAGGAGCTAGGATTGTGTTTGTGTCAATAGGCCGAATGATTTGAGGGTTCAGGATGACCTATAAGTTATAAAGTGTTGCCAGAAACCTTTCATAGGATCAAAGGCCTGTATCCTGGGATCTTATACAGGCAGCTTTTTCCATTTACACAGGCCATATTGGCCGATCATATTCATGTCATATTGACTGTTCCATACTAATACTATAAGAAGAACAGAAGCTTCTGTAATTTGATTGAATTTGAAAAAGTTTAAAACCACTCCAAAAATTCAGCTTCTATACCAAGAAGATGTTATACCAGCAAATGTTGGTGTGCCGGCATCATTTCATCTACACTGTATAAAATGTACAAAAATGTGTAACAATTTCATACAGCCATACTGACTACTTTGTGTGTGCACGTGTAGGTTTGAGGCGTATACGTGGACTGAGGAGGAGGAGTACGTAAGTCATGAGGTGACGTCACTCTTCACAGTCTCATCGTTCCAGTACATCACACTGGTCATCATCTTCTCTAAGGGTGCGCCCTACCGCAAAACCATCATCTCAAACTGTAAGTAGAATTAGGGACTAGGGTCCTGAAGTTGGATTTTAAAAAAAGGGATGCTAATTGTGGTTTTACTATACTGTACCATCGCGTTGACGCACTGGGTATTGAATAAGCGTCAGTCTTGTATACTCGCTGAGGGTATGAGGGTATTGAAGTTACTCGCAACTATTAAAGATGTATCTTGAATAAGCGCCTGTCTTGTATAAGCGCCAGGTGTAAACAGCCCTCCAATGTTATAAGTGCCAGGGCGCTTAAACACAACAGACACTAGTTACTACAAACACATGTACAATTTTATACACCAACTGTTTCTAAGTTTCTATAGGCAGATATATACACATGTATCAGAGAATTCCCTGCAAACAAGATCTCGGGCAGAACTCGTGCGGTTCTTGAGTCACAACTCGGGATCCCTGGGAGAATTGTGCACGTATCTGGCACGAGAATATGTGAACAGCTTTTGACTGTCATATTCTGTAGAATTCCACGTTATTTATATCAAACAGAACTTGGGAATTGAACGTTGGCAACTGAGTAGAATCCAGGTAGGTCACAATGGCACGAGAAAGGCACGAGATATTCCCAAGAATTGTGAACATGTCCTTAGTACAATCAAAACTTGGGAATTGAACGTTCACAATTGGGTAGAATCCGGGTAGGTCACAATGACACAAGAAAGGCATGGGAATTGAACGTTCGCAACTGGGTAGAATTCTACCCAGTTGCGAACGTTCAATTCCCAAGTTCTGATTATAATAAGGATATGTTCACAATTCTTGGGAATATCTCGTGCCTTTCTTGTGTCATTGTGACCTACCCGGATTCTACCCAGTTGCGAACGTTCAATTCCCGTACCTTTCTTGTGTCATTGTGACCTACCCGGATTCTACCCAGTTGCGAACTTTCAATTCCCAAGTTCTGTTTGGAGGGTTATTATTTATAAATTCCTTAGTACACATTTCACACAATTTCACATATTGGGGTTAAACTATGTGATAGTTTTGGATATTACTTGGACTATTTAATACTATGTGTAATATGACTGTTATACCTGTACAGTAATATGACTGTTATACAGTGTACCTGTATATATGACTGTTCTTCTTGTATAGTAATTTGACTGTTCTACTGTACAGACTACTTCCTACTGAACCTGGCGGTGTGCACGCTGGTCACCCTCTACTCCGTGCTCTACCCCTTTAAATGGTACAACGACCTGCTCGAGGTAAGTTACCTTCTAAGACCCTGGTATGTTTTTTGACAATATACAGAGTAATATAGTGAGTGCATTAAAAACCACTCTCATGACCATATTTCACATAATAAGCACTCTCCTGTTGAGGACCTTTTGAGATTAGAAAATGTCATTAAATCAAATACAAGAGCGCCAAGGGTGCTTATTACATAGAATATGGTACTCATGATGAGAGAGATTCAGAATCGACAGGCCTCCCTCTCCCACCTCAACAAGAGTCACATGATCTTGATAATGATTCATAATATATTACTATCCATCTTACCCAATGCATAGTACTTGATATAAAGGAAATCTGTAGAAAATCAAAGTCAGAGTTTCAGAATGGACTTCTACATATTCATGACTGATGGGTGTGTTATGTTTGTATAGCTCAACTCTCCCCAGAATTAAGGCTACAACTACATGTGCCTAAAATTGGGAGCCATTCTATTTGTGTGAAGGCCTATCATAGTGTGCTGTATGTTGCCTGTATTGTGTAAACTCCATTGCTAAGCCCTATTATGATGTGCTATATGTTACTTTTAGCTGAGGCTGGCCCCATCGTTCCCCTTCCGGCTGCTGCTGGTAGGGATCGCGTTCCTCAACTTCCTCGCCTGCTTCATCCTCGAGGTAGGTGCTGCTTAGTCATCTCTTAAGAGCTGTATAGTGCTGTAATGCAGTATGACCGGTATCATCATGATGCATGAAGGCAAGCCCGCTAAGTAACTCACCAGTGAAGGGTCGGAAACCGGCTATAGCAGGTCTAAGTGAATTATCTTGACTTGTCTTAGTGATAAATGATATTGTGTCAAGGAGACCTGAAAAAAAGACCAGGATCTTTTGTTATGAAACCCAGAATTTGGTGCCAAAAAGTTAACCCTTTTATATTATCAGTACCCATCTCAATATTCACATAAATGTGTATTATTATATTGCACTAGGGTTTTCTCTGAAGAGTCAAATCTTCAGATCCTCATGATATGACTACTCCCCAATCCCCTAAACTTAGATAAGTTAACATTAAAGATCGGTACAATTATAGTGTCCCTATTGAATATCTATAGTGATATATCTTTCTCTTATACCATAGATTTAATGGAGATCCAATAGTATCATCTACCAAACCATAATTGGAATATTTAATAAAGAAAATAGATAATATAAAAATGAACCATTTCACCCCCGTCTTCTTTTCTAATTGCAGACGTTTATCCTGGACAATGAGTGGCTGAAGGGTCGTTGTGAGGCTCTCAAAGAGCGAATCAAGGCCCGTAAACTCCTACCATACGAGACAATCGAGGCTGAGCTCCGCGGCAACCCAAGCTGGCCCCCTGCCTCCAGCAGCCGGCCTCTGGCTGACGTGCTCCGGTTGGAGAGTGGTGCTCACACGGAGGTTGGGAGCGGCAAGCTAACGGTGGAAGACGAATCGTCAGTGTCCGGGAGGATCCGCACCCTCAGTACAATGTCGTCTGTATCAGGGGGGTCCTTCGAGGGCCGCAGCTACGCTGACAATGTTAATATGAGTTACGAGCCTGATGTTACACCGACTGATGTATCGTGCGATATCCCTAATGGTGTGGGGAGAGCTGGGAAGGGACTGGAGCGAGATGACAGTCTGGCACCTTTAGTGGACAATGAGGTGGGGGCTGGGGACCGGCTCACCACCGCCTTGTGATGCCACGCCCCGACGCTGAGCCGGCTCGAAACCCGTCACTCGCACCCCGGCCTCCGGGTGGTCTGTGCCAGGCTGGCTGAGCACGTGTGTGCCCCTGACCCTACTGAGGGGTGGATAACATGGGCCTGCTCCATAGGGATAAGGCACAACAACGATGGATGTGCACCAACTATGAGCCCTTCAGACTGTGGGAAACTATTGTTAGTAATGGCTAGAGCCAGCTGACACAAAGGCACGCATGGACATTATATATGGACACTAATTTTACATGTATATTTTAGGAGTTTTAGACGGTGACGAAACACCGTATAAAATGCGTACTCGCTCATCATTGACGATAATGTGATTCATAAATTTGTTGAGTTGAAAGAATGGGGGAAAATGTTAGATGTTGTAATAGGGTGATAGATGATGCATGTATCTGTGTGTCATGTAATCTAGAGATGCTATACAGTAGTGTATAGTATATGACTGGTGCCATTGTTATATTATGAGCACTGTGATTTGTCTTGTACTGGATCATACACCGTACTTGTTACATCCTTGATGTTTAATATTAACCATCATACATTGAACAATGAACATGCCAAGGTATGTCTACACATACTCTGACTCGCGATCATGGGACTTTGATTGAGAGACAAAAACGTACGCTCTAATCATATTAGATTCCTGAACTAATTCCATGCTGAATTTGTTCAAATAATTCTTTGGACATATTGAAGTGCTCTTCCATCTTCGTTGTGCGGGAGACTCCTCGCTCGTTATGTATAGCCCGACCAAACAAGGATCATCAACGATCTCAAAATCTCAAAACCAGGAAAAGTGGAAGACCCTCTTTAAGATCATAGTGATAATCTATGTTCATGCACAGCTGACTGTCTTATGGCCGGCCATGTATTATTACAATTATGACCAGAAAAGTATTCTTTTATTTCTGTTGTATCAATGGAGACTGGTGTTTATTGATATTTGTGTGTTGATGATATTTTACACATGATTTGTGAGTTTGTAAATTTTGTAAAGTAGATTTAATTTATGGCCTTACAATTTGATACTCAAACCTTGTTAATTGGGATTATGTACTGCACCGTGATTACACATTGCATATATCGCCAATAACTACTCTACAAAATCCTTTACAATTAAAGCTTGTATTTAAGACCGTTTAAAAAGCGAGGTATTCCAGAGGATAGACTGTTTTGGGAAGTTAATCAAAGATGGAAATGTATGGAAACTTTCATGTGAAGAACAGATATATGAGGCTAGTGATCTGGCAATGTTCAAAAGGTATATTTCACATGAAGAGTATTCTGTAACAAAATATTGTACAATACTAAAATATCTATACAGAATTTGTGAGCCATGATGAAGAAGTCATCCTAGTCTATTGTAGTATGAGAATTTTACAAGAAGTGTGTTTGAGTATTCTCCTTTTACTAAATATAAATACTAGCTCCTCCTCTTACTTGACCTACATGCTGAACTCTTTTATCTTATTCGATAAATGCTTAACCTTCCATGTTTACATGTATATATATAATATCTGTAAAAGCACCTCATGATTATTGGTTGGCTTGTGCGTTTGAATACGATTTGTTTACCCAGGTTGAAAGACAAGGCCCCAATGCTGTTCGTATGATGGTGTGGATAATGTAGAAATAGTGCCAAGAGAAATTTTAATTCATGTAGTCTTGAGTCGAATGGATAATATATGCCGGGTGTACGCTGGCTGATATAGATAGACGTAAATGATCTTTTTAATATTTACAAAGACAGCAACATTAACTTAAATGGTATAAGAATTAAACGTATGCATGGTCTATTAGAAAACACTTAGTTCAGTTGGAGCTGTTGATAACAGGGCCTTAAGAGTAAGATGCATAGGCAACAGTTACACAGGTTGCATAATTACATTACCTTATAGAGGGTATATATACATAAGGGAGTGGTAATTCTTTTACAACAGGAGGGTGTTTTGAAATGTTTGCCCCTTCCTCTATTTCTATTTACATCTGTTAACAAGGGTTTGTTTACAGTAAACTTATTGACAAATGCCCCCCCCCCTTCAGAGGGGTTTCATATTTCACCCTGCTCCTCCACCTTCTCCACAACTGTTCATATAAAATGGCCACTCCTGTAAATTGATGAACTCATTTCCCACCTTTGTTGAACCTAGAATGACAGCACACCCTATATCTAAGACTCAAGATGACTTGAATCTACATCTGTAATAAGAACAATGCTATTATTTTGTATACAGTACGTGTACATGTATCTCACAAATGTATTACACCATGATTCACTCAAATAAACTGACATGGGCTGATGAAGAAAATTATACTGAATGTGTTCTCTTTTCAAACCATTAACATTGACACTCTAGTACTGTGGGTATACTTTTATACACAAATCGGAACCCCAGTATTGGTTTTAGGATTAGCCCAAGCCAAGGATGTGGGTAAGGCCACTCAAAAAAATGGTTTTCTCCTCACCAAGCACCGATTGATAAGATTCCTCAGAATCAGAGCCCAGATGTAGGATATAGGTTTCCTCAATATCTGGGTGTAGATTGCATGCGAGATCCAGATCATACATGAGGTTCTACAGTAGTCTTTCATCACTTTGTCAAAAATACACTCAGGTCAGTTTTCACCAACCATGGGAATTAGAAACTTCTGTCTAAACCAAAATCTTGGACAAACTCTACCCCTCTCAAGGTTATTCAGGACACTGAACATATTCAAATATTCAAAGAACAATGGTAAATAGGTTGAAGATTTATTATGAATGCTTCTTATTAGAAAGTTGGAAATTACTATTTTTGGCCTCAGTGACCATCTCGGAATTTAAGCAACTTTCAACATAGGTCACTTCTAAGGTATTGAATATTTTAGATTAGATGTGAAAGTGTTTTTGTGTCCGGACAAGCCTTTAGCAATAACAAATTGATTAAAATTGAATGCATTAAAACATTTTCAACTTTTAAACGTTAGGGGGCGGGTAGGGGGGGGGGTTAGGTATATCAAATTTCAAAGGGAATGTCAGATTCTCGTTTCTCGTGATAAACAGGAACTTTAAAGGTGTTTGTGGGGAATATCTGACCAATTTAGCTGAGTAACAACCCGCTACTGATATTATTTTGAGACCAGACCTCAAAGAACTTTTTCCGCACAAGCCCGGGACTCTTCAGAACTTCTGATACATAGCTCATTCCTGCAAAATCCAGCTATTTTTGAATTTATTCAATGTTAAAGTCTTAAGTTACTGTACTATAGAGACTGCTACAACATTGATATAAGATAATAAATAAGTGGTTATGGTACCATCATGGTGAAGCTACCCAACCATGTGATGGTCTGTGTCGAATCTGCCCTATGCTATTAGGCACTAGCGAGATACTGGTGCTGCCACCAGGTGTTGCTCCGGTACCAAGTGTATCCCCCTTGTCACCAGCAACCAGCTCGGACAAATCTCAGGTCCGTGATTAGGGTACAAACAGGATGTGAGTATTGTGAGTGGGTTGTACCTGGGCATTGTTTATGTCACCTGTCCCTCATAGAGTAATGGTTAGCATGGTGGATTTATGATGCAGAGGACCTAAGCTCAAATCCCTGTCAAGTAACATCTTGGTGACCATACCATAAATTTACATTCTTATATATCAAATATATTTTGCTTTGATAGGTAGAAGTGAGTAACAACCTTGAAATGATATCAAAGAAATATCAAAAGTCTTTGAACAAATTTTTTATTCCTATTTCAAAGGAACTATATGTATATAAATAAGAAAAGGTATTGGTTGTTAATGGTATGGTGACAAGAGGTGGCCTGGGAGGGATTTGAGCTTAGGTCCTCTGCATCATAAATCCACCATGCTAACCACACTCACAATACTCAGACCCTGTTTGTACCCTAATCTCGGACCTGAGATTTGGCTGAGCTGGTTGCTGGAGGTTACACTGGTTACACTGGTACCAATCAACATGGCGCTGTACACAGGACATCTTGCTAATGCGGAATAGAATCTGTAGCAGCATAATGTATAACTGGGTCATAGAATAAGGTGCACTTATCTGTTTTGGTTGGGTGAAGCGACAACAACAGTCAGGCTAATCAAATGGGTAGTTTTCCCTCTCTGGCACAACGTCCACAATGACACCAAATTCAACCAACCTTACACCCATGTCAACCCAGGTGTTACTTGTAATCACCCTTGGACTATGGTAACTCCCATTTTTATATCTGGGCTACAAACTCCCTTAATTTTCCTAAATACTGATATCTGCAACTATTTCTGTAGGAATATGGTATGGTTTATTTCACCCCAGCCTATGCCCTTCTCCTGTGACATACCCAAGTGTTGCATGCACTGATATTCCTAGGCTCCCTATACGACTAATCTCTCAGTCACGAGTACCTAACCTAGTTAGTCATTTCTTGGCTCCCTATATGACCAACCTAGGTAAGTTATTATTGTCAGGTTGGTCAGTACTGACCAACCCACCTCCTTAGTCTTTTAATTTCCAGGGGGAGCCACTGAGTGGTCATCATAGTATCATACAGGTGGCACCAACTAGTGGTATACAAATACAACACACCAATGATGAACCTAGGTTAGCCATTACTGACTGACCCCTCAGTCATTTTTGAATATAACTTTGCCATTGTGACTTACACACATATGATGAACCTAGGATAGTCTGTACTGACTAACCCTTTCAACCTTTGGATTTTCAGTGTGAGCAGAGATGAAACTTGATTGGGTGTTGTTGTGATTACTTCCTTGTGCATGATCATGAAGTGTGACATATATCCCGCTCCCTGCCCACCGCCTGACAGGGTATACCTACCTGGGCATACAATAGTCTCCCATATGAGCACAGTGGGTACTACATGTATGAGCATAGCACTCTACAAGCTGGGATATGCCTGAAAGGAGTGACATAATTCTGAAGTGATTTAGGCTGAGTGTTCTCAGAAGGTAGTTATGACTTGGATCTATTATAATGGGAAAATCCCACTGTGGTGAGAAGTGGGAGTGGTGTCATTCTTCTCACCACAACAACAAGCAAACATCACATACAGACCATAATATATAATACACAGGCCACCTGAAACGTCTAAGTTCATGGAAGAATGCTTAAATGGCCATAAATGTAGCTTTTTCTTCGCTACATTATAAAATAGTATTTATTAGTTCTGGGCACTACCTCACTCTGCATCTTCATAGTATGTACAGTTATCATGTATTGGCATTATGGATTTCATCTTTTGCATTGCATTATTACATATCTCTATCTGCATTTCCCTATTTATGTTGTGGGCTTCTCCTCTTAACAATAATAATGTTTGTAATCTCCCAGGCAAGGCAAGATGGACCAAAATGGCATGAGTGGACCATCTCAGATGCAGGTTGGTAAGAGCTACATCAACGATGGAAACAAGGACCAAATGGTGAGTCATCTAATATGGAGAGTATCTATTGGCCACACCCCCTACAATAAATTGATATCCTGTTTTTACCCTGAATGACCTCTAGACTCAGCAGGCATGAGTGATGTAGTAGGTGAAGTAGTAACCCTATATGGACAGAATACTGTTTTAATTCATTATGCCCTTCATCCTCATGATGCATGAATGCAGCCCTGGGAGTAATTTGCCAGTGCTGCATTTAAGCATCAGTCAGACTCTATAGGGTGGATTATATTCTCAAAGAGCCAGCATAATGCATGCCAGCATTATTGATTGCTCTTTTGTCAGTAACACCTTTGCCTTAGACATGAATATTGATCCCTCTCTACATTATTTCTTTGTCAAATTTCAGGAGATAACAGGGTACTATCTGAGCCGGTCACGGAACATCGTGACGTGGATTGGTATTGTGTGTACTGTGGGCTTCCTGCGTCTGGTGTTCTACTGGCGTCCTGAGTGGATGCTGCGCTGTACACACATCAAGTGCAGCCTCGGCCAGGCAGAGAAGGTCCTCCTACAGGTAGTTGTTCAGATCACATCAATCCAACTTAACCACAGTCCCTCACTAGTTTCAATGTAAGTAAAAGATATCAGACATACATATTTACGGTCTGATGTATATGGATTAATCATCAGTTATGGCAGGTTTTACGTTATGTTAAATTTGTTACCATAATTTTATTTCAACAGGACACAGGAACTGAGGTTTTTGGAGGAACCTGTGGAATAAGGATTTTGATACAGCTCACAATGGGGGCATTAATGGAATGTGTTCATTTTGACACACATTTAGCTTAGTTGTACATACTCCTAGAATGACTCCTTTTATTGGGAGAGTACATGTTATAACTGACATCTTTATTTCTTTCTGTTCCATATAGGATGAGTACCACCAGTGGTTTGTGGAGACCATCAAACTGATGACATGGGATGGAACAAAGTAAGGCTACAGCTATTTGACCTCAACACAGTCTAAATACACTGCAGGCTTGTGCTCAAAATCAAAAGCTCAATATTTTCTAATAAATCAATGTACTTTATATTTTGCATACCCTCGTAATTATTTTGCATCTATAAATGTTGTGTGATTTATTTTTAGATAAAACTAAAACCTGTGGGATACTGTCTGATACTTCCCCGAGAAGTCAAATTAAATTGTGCTGTGTGTAACCCTTAAAGGGGCATTCTCACCACTCGCACTTACCACATAGCAGACTAGAACAGTACTAGAATTGTGAGTGGGAAATGCTCAGTGAGAATGCCACTTTAAAGAGGTATATTATGTCTCTGACAATTAGGCCCAGGTCCTGTAGTAAGGATTCACTACTGTTTGTGTGCATGATGGTGGGTATTCCCCTCCACTCTGTCTGTCATCAGTATCTAAACCATGGAACCAAGAGGGAAAATAACAGAATTTTCTAGAGAGAAGTAAAAGTTCTAACTTGAAATTATATTTTAAAAAGTCAGTGGGAGGGAATTTGAAATAGTGAGAATAGGACCTCACTCAACAATTTGCACTGCCTGCCTTTTAGAGGGGTCTCTATAGTTGCGTGGAGGAAGTTTCGGCCTTTTCTAATAGTATATTGGGTACACTTCTTTGGTGAAATTTCCTCACCCCCAACCAGCCTAATGTTTGACTTCCTAAAAGTGGTGACACAGTCACCTAGGGAGCCATGCATCTAGCCGAGAGTGTGGGGGGAGTGGTTTTCCGCAAAAAATTTTTTGCGGAAAACCACTCCCCCCACACTCTCGGCTAGATGCATGGCTCCCTAGGTGACTGTGTCACCACTTTTAGGAAGTCAAACATTAGGCTGGTTGGGGGTGAGGAAATTTCACCAAAGAAGTGTACCCAGTGTATTGACTCTGGTGTGAACCATATGACCGCACAAAACCAGTAGGTGACAAACACTTTGTTACACAAAGATGTCATCTATCCACAAACTCACCACACATATCTCACTAATATGTGTGACAAAGACAAGATAAAAGGCCCCCCCCCCCCTTGCCGGGGATATGGGATGCCCCCAATCCTGCACCTATAGGTACTTTAAAAATACCTATCTGCCTAGGCCTAGCACCCCACAGTGCCCATAGGCCCACCCCTCAACAATCCACAAGGCTTGCCATAGGGGTCCCTCACCGTATTTATTTTTTATAAAAATAAAAAATAAAATACTTACAAATTTATTTTTGTACCCTACATGCTTCTGATGAGTCAATTGACGAAACCGAATCTACATGTTGCTATTCAAATATGCTCGCTGAAAAAAACCTTTGGCAGCATAAAAGAATGTTTGTTTATACCTAAGTGACCATAGATTGTTGATCTACCTATAAGTTACCCTTACAGGGGGTGATGGGTAAGTTCTAACCCACACCCCAATCTACACCCAAAAGTCACATAACAATAAACAAACACAGGTGTAATAAATAGTTTTTTGAATAAAATTCAAAGATTATTTTTAAAATAGATCTCCCACCACAGAGACCTATGCAAGTCCACAGCCAGATGGTCTCCCATCTAGGCAGTGACCTTGACCCAACCACTGGGCCTATCAGAGGCCCAGTTGTGGGACACACCTTAGCAACATTGTAAACACTGACCTGGATTGGCTCTAGGTTGGTCACATGGCATCTTGTGAGTTGTGGAGGGAAATCTTCCTCTGGTTTTGTGTCATATTCGGTCAAGCAAGGGTCCAACCCACTCCTCGTCTGCCAATCCTCACGGATTGGCCACACATTCTAATAGTATATTAGTGATAGGCGTGTATGTGGTAGTTGATAGCATGTGTACGTAATAATAGTTATGCACACTTTTATATATAATTATGACATACCCCCTCTGAAAAAAAATACCAACAAGACAAGCCTTTAGAGGAGGGTTGTTAGAAAACAATACAATTGTATGCACGTTATCATAGTACATTGTATCTATACTAGACCTTTTGTTGGCAGCCTTGTAATGTGTCTATGTATATGTGTGTGTGGCAGGGTTGTGACACATCAGGCCTCGAGCTACTCTACAGGTGACGCTAATCCCACCGTCAGTATACAGGACATCCATGTGAGTAACTAACCAGCTAATGTTCAGCCTGCTCCAAAAATATATAAGAGTGTGTTTCAAATTTACCATATCAGTATGACCTTATTTGTCAAGCAATTTACAACAATAAACACCATACATATCCTGGTTTAGATAGTCTAAAGATATTTCTGAGTGCCATTCCATGATCATTCTTATGAATAACTTATAAATAATTGTTTCTGTAAACCCTGGCATGAGACCTATTATTCTGTGCAACTAATGTATTGCAAAAAAGGTGATGCAGTTTTGACACTTTGCACCACTAATTGTTCCTGGGCTCACATTCTGTACCTCAACAACATCTTATTTGCCTGTTCTACCAGGATGAGTGTCTGATTAGGTTCTTCAAAAACAAAATGGTGAAGTATGTCTGGGACCAAAACACACTCAGCTTTAAAAAGTCCAGGTACGTAAAGTCTGTAAACCACCATCCTTTATCAACTTGCAGAATGAGTTTTTGGTATGACTCCAAGTCACCCATTTTCCTTTGGGGTGATGGCAGTTTACTTTGTTCTTCCATACAATTTTGGTTACCAACTGGTGACTCAGACCCTTAACTTCATTTGATTTTGGATTGACATTGAAATTTCACACATTTTACATCTACTGTAAAACCTTGCGTAGAAGCGTAACTCCCATATAAGCCACACCCGACTCTGGGCTGATCCTATAAGCTGCACCAGAGATCTGAGAATGGTGACTTTTAGTACTGTACCATAGTAGCAAAAACTCACTTATAAGCCACACCCTGACCCTAGGCCGATGCTATAAGCCGCACTACCGATCTGACTCGTGTACAAGTTGTGGCTTATATGCGAGGTTTTACGGTACATTACCTTAATATTTTGCTGATTCAGGGGCCTTGAAGTCAACCATTCCTTCTCCTTCTTCCATGCAGCCAAAGGCCTGACCCTGCAGGAACAGGAGAGACAGTGAGTGCCACTTTATACTGAGCACTGTGTGTGGATTGATATCTAATGGCATGTTATCCAGCTAGCAAAATTCATAGTAAATCATTGATCAGGTCTTTAAACATCTAAATCTTTTCATATTGGTTCTGATATTATTTGATTGCATAGGCTTCGTGCAGCTTGTACCCAAATTGTTGTAGGATGGATTCTGAGATATCTTTTAAACAGAGCAATAAAGACATTATAACATCCTCCTTTAAAAGATATCTAAATGATGTAAACATGGTGTCCTGATCAAATGATATGGCTGAGATTGATTATTCCTTGATAGCATTTGCTTGTAAGTAGAAAATGTCTGTCAAATCCAATATTAAGGTGGACAAGGTATCCAGGAGTTGACTCATCAGTCAGGGTACTTACCTTGAGATATTGTTTTTCACAGGCGGGTGCTGTATGGGTACAACTCCATCACCGTGCATGTCACCTCCATCTTAAAACTACAATTTACACAAGTATGTGGTCCATAAATATCTATATGTGACAGTCTAATGTTATTTATATCACAGCTCTCCATTCCCAGAAATATGCCTAAGGAAATGATGACCAAATCATGACTAAGGCACTCCGATTTATATAGCATGTGTTAACTGTAATGGTTGTACCCAACACAGGGGTGATTTGTATATCTCAAACATCAATGGCATGACTGTAGAAAGCATTAGTAAAGGTTTCAGTTTCAGTCTATGGTCAAGCACTTTCATCTCTGTCAATAATATAACTACCGGTACTGAAACAGTTCTATCGGTCTCAGTCTTTCATCATAATCATATAGTACTACTAGTGCACTTCATTACTGCAATTTCTATTCTATTTGTTATAACAGTATGCACCACTGTCTACTCTGTATTCATACAGATGCTGAACCCATTTTACGTGTTTCTGGTATTTAGCGTGATTCTGTGGTTTACTGATGAGTACTATTACTATGCCTCCTGTATCGTCATCATCTCTGTCCTCACCCTGAGTATCTTCATCTACCAGACACGCAAGGTGGGTCACAAAAATCATGTGTGTGCCAATTACAAAAACCTAATGCCTATTCCCTAGTTTTACATTCATACTCATTGGAAATAAGACTTCATGCAGCACAAGCAAATGTAATGATATGACAAAAAATTACTTCAAAATTAATTGAAATTTGTCGTGTTATTTTGGAAATTAAACCATGTTTTATCTGGGGATTTATTGCTCTACCATTGCAAAACTGTACCATGATACAATGTGTCTTTAATAGGGATGAAAATGAGCCAAAATATGGAAGCTTCATTAACATTGGATAATACCCTGTTAATAACAACCAGATATATCCTAATTCATATCCTGTAGAGCTACTCAACTTAAACTTAACTACACACTTTATGATTTTCGACCTGCTACTAAAGATTCCATATAATGTCTACAGATGCAGCTTGCTCTCAAATCTACTGTATCACCCCATTCCATCATCTCTGTCTGCAGTGGAGATACTGCAGGTCTGTACTAAACTAAATATCTTTACCCTGCATCACAAGCTTTAGTTCTGCCAATAGATCTAGACTGCTCTTATTGCAAAAGATCAAACTTATTCATTTAATTTGGCCCAGATACAGATAAACCTAAATAGTTGAGTGTGTTTGGGTCTTTTATTCTACCAGTTTACTGAGATAGCATAAGACTATGTGCAATATACATATTGAGATTATGCACGGTGTACAAATGAACCCAGTTCAGTTCATCCCAACATGCCCTTTACAGAGTTCATGGACGTACAGACAGACCTGCTGGTGCCGGGTGATGTCATAGAGGTGCCACGTCATGGCTGTATCATGCAGTGTGATGCTGTCCTCATCAGTGGGAACTGCATCGTCAATGAGAGCATGCTCACAGGTTAGTCATAACTCTGAATACCTTGGGAGTCAAAAGAGACCAGGCTTACATTGCCAACAGCTTGCATTCTACATAATTATGTGTAATAATATTTCATATTCGCTTCTACAGTCACACATCCTTGGCCACATGACCCATCATCCAAACTAGTGAACTTGTTCCAGAAAAGTCCTGATAAGTTGTCCAACAGACACTTATTCATCGCTAATCTGGTGATAATGTCAGACATTTCACACATCAAGCATTCAAAGCCAAATCTCAGAATTTTGTGCTTTGATATGTTGTGTACATGGGAAAAAAATTCAAAGTAAGTGATACATAGATCTTGCTGTTGGTACTTGGTTGATGGTTGCGTTAAAAAAGATATCAAAGCACATGTATTGCATTCATCAATTTAGTCTTCTTCAGGATTCTTCAGATTTTTGTCTTGCTACCAATTCTTTATTCTAGTTTAACATATGGCTATACCTCTACCCTTGTTATCAGTTATAGCTAACTTCAAAACTATAAACTTTGACTTTAACAGTTGACATTTCTCTCATCTATCGTTTTTAGGTGAGAGTGTACCAGTGATGAAGACCCCACTTCCCAACCCTAAAATGTCCTGCCAGAACCCTAGCAGTGGTAATGTCATGTTTAACATGCAGGAATACTCGTGCCATGTTCTCTTCTGTGGTACTCATGTCATCCAAACCCGGTACAACGGCAGCCAGAAAGTATGTGCAGTCGTCATACGCACAGGTAACTGTCATTTTATAACTGACAAAAAGGTAGTAAAGCACTCACCATTATTATCATCCAGCCACAGGGGCAGCACTTTCACAATAAGTTAGTTGAGTTGACTGCTGCTCCTGGGTGCTGTTTTTCCTCATCATACAGATGTCTGCATGATACGGCCAAAATATGTGGAAGCAATGTGAAGAATGTGAAAATAATGAATAAAAACTTTTCTTTTACCACAAATGGTACTTATACATACAAATGCGGACATCCACATTTGAATACGGCGGTCAGTATGATACGGCATTTGATAAGCAGAAACAGTTTAGGCTAAATCTCTATCATATGGACCCTCTGTATCATGTGGAGAAACAACACCCTGACCTTGGGGAGGGGGGAGGGCATATTGTTGTTAGTGTCTATCATTTTAGAATAGCATATACACATAGTAGATGTATATGCCTGCACACATCCTGTAAACTTTTCCTGAAACCTTCAACTGTAGGGTTTGCTACAGCTAAGGGTGAACTTATTCGCTCCATCATGTTCCCCAAGCCTGTGGATTTCTGTCAAGATACCTTCAAGTTCATTGGTATTCTGGCACTGGCTGCAGCAATTGGCATGATTTACACACTTATCCTCATGGTAAGTTAAGAACACTTTAAAAATTAATAATATGAGTGATTTAAGGGTAACCAATTCGAGTCACCAGAATAAATGTTTAAAGTTTGTGATGAGAAGGGTGAACTTTTCATAATATTGCATATTAACATTACTGTTTGAACAGTGTGTGGGTTTAATTTGTCAATAACTACAGGAAGAAGAAAATGTAAGCTACATCAAAAACTGTCCCTTCCCAAAAGTTATCTAGACTTGACCAGCTATTGTGTTCTTTCAACAGATCATGGAGGGAAGTGATGCTGGTGACATCATTAAGCGTACACTTGACCTGATGACGATTGTAATCCCACCTGCACTGCCAGCAGCCATGACTGTGGGTATTGCTTTTGCCCAGAGCCGCCTCAGGGCACTGAAGGTGTTTTGTATCAGTCCAAGGTCTATCAACTTGTGTGGGGCTATTAACACCATCTGCTTTGACAAGACAGGCACACTGACTGAAGATGGACTGGACATGTGGGGCATCCTCCCTGCTGCCAACAACAGGTGCGTTTAACTTCTGTCTACTTGTAACATATATATGTATTTATTCAAACTTTCATACCATACACATCCTAATCTTTATTAAACACACAGATGATAACAATAAAGAAACCTCTGATATCAGGGGATATTACAAATTGAATTGGGCCTATGTATAGAAGATAATTATGAGCTTTTCTTCCTATGTTTTTATATGAGTATATTACAGTGAATCATCAGGGTATGAGTTCAAATTAAGAGAGTAATACAGGTCATAAGGATCAACATGGGACTTTTACATTCTATAGAGAATATAACTATAGTATGTGTAAAATGTTCAATGTGTAAAGGGTTTAAGCTATAGTCTAATTCATATTACAGGTTTCAGAACGTTGCTGAGTCTGCACTGGAGCTGGGACCTGGGGCTATGTTCTCAGCCATGGCCACCTGCCACTCTCTAACCATCATCGAGGGCAATATCTCAGGTGATCCGCTTGACCTCAAGATGTTTGAATCTACTGGCTGGGTAGGTATTTCTCTGTTTAGTTAAAATACATTTACTCATGCCTTTTGCTAGACTGTTATTTTGAGGCATATAAGATGTAAAATGATTTTATTCATTATTATAGTTTTTGACTCTATTCAGTTGTGTACAATGTATATGGTCCTATTCATCTTCTTCTTCGATGTGATGATGTGAATTATGGTGATTTATGGACAGTTTGCATTTTCCAAATTTGAGGAAGTATGGGCCTACTGTGCCTGAAATATCCAATTATTGATGCTGTATGGGTGGGAGCAGACACCAGAAAATTACAAAGTTGTCTATTGCATTGAAAATCTAAAAAAGAGCATCACAATATAGAGATATTGAATATGAGCCTTGACATTTCTATGACCCTGATCCTTTGACGCTTACCTTAAGGAGCCTGGAGAGGACACAAGTCAGTTTGACTTCATGCCAACCACTGTGTGTCCTAAGGCACCAAATCTAGTTCAATCATCAGATACAGAGAATGTAGGTTATAAGTTTGTAGATTCCCTTTTTTCTTCTGGTAGAGTGTGGGTCCAGGATATAGTTTACAGCTAAAACCAAAAGGGCATTTTCCCTGTGCTTGTGATTCTCTTGTAGGATAACCCAGAACAATTTAGTACTAGAAGAAATAACATTAGGCTATAAATGTAAGGTTTTTACCATTTTGATTAGCAAACTCTCCTTGCATGAAGTAGGAGAAAGCTTTATAGATAAGTTCTTTATATTATTACAATGTAGAACAAATTTGATAGGATGGTACTATCAAAATTAATGGTGCTTAAACTGAGAACGATAATAATATTTATATGGTGATGCCAACATGTTCTTAGTATGTAATGGGATGTTTATTTGTTTGTCCAATTGATTTAATTTGATTCAAGGTCTGGTTAAAAAAGTCAGAATATTATCCTGCTTGCAGAACTTTCAGTATGAGATTGGCATCCTGCGTCAGTTCACCTTCTCATCCCAGCTGCAGCGTATGTCGGTCATCGCCCATACCCTTGGATCTGACCATTTTGATCTCTATGTCAAAGGTGCTCCAGAAAAGATTGTTTCCCTCAGCAAGCCAGAAACTGGTACATGTCACTTCTCACTTCTGTACATTTCTTTTTACAACTTTTAAAAACAAAGTGTAATATAGACTCTCCTTCTCTTGTACATAGCTTTTGATGCTAAACTCCTAGAAAGGCATGTTGCCAGCATACTGCTGTCCAGAATAAATGAGACATGCTTAAATGACAACAATTGAACAGTCTCAATCATTTTGAGCACTATATTCAACATAATTGGCACTTAACAAAATTTATAAACCCATTATAATTGAGCTATTTTGGGTTACATATAGTCCAAAATTTGGTCATATAGAGTGTGTGTGTGCTTATATTATTGAGGGATGTGCGCTAAATACTTCAAATATGGTAGGCCTTATCATCAAGACACCTAGGAATAGATGACAATGAGTCACTTGTCTCTGCAGTGCCAGCTGACTTCCACAACATGCTGATGCACTACACCCAGCAGGGTTTCAGGGTGATAGCAGTAGCGTGGCGGCCACTACGTAAAATTACCTTTATAAATGTCCAGCGAGCTCAGCGGCAACAGCTTGAATGTGACCTTGAGTTCCTTGGTCTGCTTATCATGGAGAACAGACTGAAACCAGAGAGCAAACCCACCATACAACACCTCACCAACGCTGCCATAAGGACCATCATGGTCACAGGTTAGTATACACTCATAACAAACCCATTAGGATATAATGTCAGTCCCTAAACATTCGAAAGGTATTCTTTAAAAGAGTGAAAAGATCCTACAATAATATGGAATGGGTTCATCCAAATAAAGTTTCCATACATTCATTCAAATTCTGCAATTCGAAGAGAAGCTATACAGTCGACCCTTACTACCTCAAACATTTACTTCCACGGATCCCTCCCTTCCTCAGACAGTTGCCTGAGAACTTCCCTCATATGTTCCTTTATAATTGGACTTGATTCCTTGGACAATTATTTTAAATTTATTAATTCCTTGATTAGTTGAGTTGAGTTGAATTTCATTTATTTATACTCTATAAGGTAGGCCCAGGGCCTGTTTAATTATTTGAAATTTCCAAGCATTCGTCATTATAGTCTTTAATCAATAGACCTATAATAGAGTGCTGTAACATCCCTCACAAGGTGATAACATGCTGACAGCCCTAAGTGTGGCCCGGGACTGTGAGATGATAGAAAGGCACAGCCGGGTCATCCTGGTTCATGTGGTGCCCCCTGCTGATGGGACCAAGCCTGCCATTGAGTGGACGTGTGCTGAGGATGTACGAGATGATACGCAGGGTGGCAAGACCTTCCACAATAAGGTACATAATAATAGTAGAGGTCATATAAAGGTTGTTATCAAGAGAACGATATAGCTGATTAGCAAGGGCACATTGCTTGTCATACCAGAAATCCAACGTAACTCTGGAAAAAGCTCCGCTAGAACTCTTACCGTAAAACCTCACGTATAAGCCTAACTCGCGTATAAGCCGCACCCCGACTTTGGGGCGATCCTATAAGCCGCACCAGGGATCTGATTATGGTGACTTTTAGTACTGTGCCATAGTAGCAAAAACTCGCATATAAGCCGCACCCTGACCCTGGGCCGATGCTATAAGCCGCACCGCCGATCTGACTCGCGTACTAGCTGCGGCTTATATGCGAGGTTTTACGGTAATTATAGCTTTATATAGCAGCCCTATTGCAATATTTCCATCTTATTACTCAATCAATTAAGCCATTATGTATATATACTAAGGGAGTGCTCATTTTTTAACAACAGGGGGGGTGGTGGATTTGGGGGGGGGGATTTGGACCCTTTGACCGGGGGGGTAACAAATTTCAACCTGTTTTGAGGGAAAAAGCATGGGCGTTTCTATGCTACAAAGGGGCGCGAACGCGCACAATTTTCCGCCTGCGGGTGGGGGGGGGGGGGGGTAAACAATTTCAACCCCTCTAGGGGGGGTGAAATCTCACCACCCCCCCCCCCCTGTTGTTAAAAAATGAGCACTCCCTAAGTGAAACCTGTGTATAGATCCCAAATAATGTCAAAATGTAAGTATTTTACCATTGTTGTATCTTTGTAACCTAGATTATCTTCATGTTCATAACAGACTGCTGCAGGGCTGCAGGAGCAGCGCACACATTATGCAATTACAGGAAAATCCTGGGAGCTCATACAATGCTATTTCCCTCATTTAGTGCCAAAGGTGAACTCAATATTCTTGTGGCTAACAATGATATGGTGTACAAAAAGCATATATTCTTGTTAAATGACCATAGTCAAATATACTATAAATCAAAATAATATTGCTAATCTCTAATATCTTCTTCATATAATGAATTTCCAGTTTTGAAGATAATGATCAAACACATCAGTTGTGCATCATTTAACGATACAAACATCTGGTGAGATTACATTTCTCATTATTGATAATACGATGTGATGTTAAAAAATTGAATACTGATCAAGAGGCAGTGTCATATCTACTATACCCTTGATACATATTCATCTGTAATGCAAGCCCAGCTTATAATCTTCTTAAAGATAGAAGCAGTGATATTCAAGATTCTGCCCTTAAATCTGCGTTGGTTATTTTATTGTTTTAGTTAGTCGTACGTGGGACTGTGTTTGCCAGAATGACTCCTGACAATAAAATGCAACTTATTGCAGCATTACAGGACATAGGGTAAGCTCTCTGTACATATAATTCATGAGTTCATATATATATGTAGGGGCTTACTGTAAACGTAGATAATTCCGTGTGTATAAATTCGGGATTTTTGGAATATTCTAGTTCTTTAACTACAGGGGATAAATATTCGCTCTGTACATATTTTCGCGGATTTTTCTTTTCCGCAAAATTCACGAAAATATGTACAGCGCGAAAATATCTACGTTTACAGTAGTAATTCCCGCACCTGAGAGGTAGGCCCGCAGGGGTGGCCCGCTCAGGTAATCATTGTGCCCCTCCCATACCAATCCAATAACGTGAGATACGCACATCTGATAGGACATGGTGATGTAGCTCAGTGGTAGAGCAATCGCTTGGCAGGCGGGAGGCCCCAGTTTCGAGTCCCGATGTCTCCAAAAACATCATTTTCGGAGAAACCGTGTCCCTCACACATACTTGAATGCACATATTTATAACATATACACAAATCATAAAAGGATAGCAATTTGTAAAGAATGAATGCACATGTAGTACTTGTAGTGCTTAAACTAATGTGGCACCCATACTAACCCAGGGGGTTACTTTAGTAATGATCTATATTACCGGTGATATGGTCAACTACCCTCTTTTGGTCATTTTATATTTTATACATCAAACTATATTCTATCATGACAGGTATTATGTGGGTATGTGTGGGGACGGTGCTAATGACTGTGGTGCCCTGAAGACTGCACACGCTGGTATCTCCCTGTCTGAGGCTGAGGCATCGGTCGCCTCCCCGTTCACATCCAAGGAGCCCAACATCAGCTGTGTACTCACCATCCTACGGTATGTTCTGAGTATTTGTATCTATTATTTTGATTTTGTAAAGTGTATTTATTGTCATTTGACGATTTTCTAAATATAACAATCAAAAGAAAATTTTAAGAAATCATATAATTTGTGTCCTCTCTGAGGTGTTGCATCTGTGGAGATTGCACAAGGGTTAACACCATAATCTGCAGTATAACACACTAGTTTCTCAGGCAATGAAACATTTGTCAATTGGCTATAACAGGTGGCATTGTGTAGGTTCTAAGTGCGCATTGTAAAAAAAGATAACAGAATATTTGTGTACTTTTCTTTAGTCTTTAAAAAAAAAGTTTCTTCTATGATACAGGCTTATACACCTTACACTTGTACTGTTTGTCTGCTTAGGGAGGGCCGTGCCGCACTGGTGACATCATTTGGTATCTTCAAGTACATGGCATGCTACAGTTTGACTCAGTTTGGCACTGTTTGTATCCTCTACTGGGTGAGTAGCACTTTTTTATATATCTTTCTTTATCAATATTTTATTGGTTTGCTGTTGGCAGTCATGTTGCAGACTTCATGTAAATTATACACTAAATGGTTTATATCTTAGTTATAACAAGTCCTACTCAACTCGGGGTTATATAGAAATATTAAACATACAGTACTTATGATTAACACTAGATCACCTTGTTTTCCACGTAGATCGGGGCCAACATCACTGATTTTCAGTTTCTCTACATCGATCTTTTCCTAGTGACCAGTCTCTCGATCACATGTAAGTAGGCTTAATCTTGGAGGACATATAACATATATGAATATCAGTTTTAATCACTGTAATTTCATTTGAGTGGACCTGGGCTAGTGTCTCATTAGCCCATGTACTTGAACAGAGATCTGCACTTAAATTACACCTTTTAAAATGAGCTTTTGGGTTTCAGGGGTATCTGTACTTACACAAGACATGTCCTCTTTTGAAACCTCTGAGATGAAAGGGCTATAATGGTAGATGGGAATTTCCGGATACCACGACTCAATCTTCAAAATATCCCATTAGCCTACTGTTGCAGGGTCCTCCCTCCTTTCAAAGTCTTCAATTTAATTCCTTATGGCAGCATAGTATTTACTAAAAGTGTATATATTGGAATATCTTCCTGGTCCCAGTGTGACTCATTTTACTTTACCTGCACAGATGGCTACAGTCCTGCATACCCAGAGCTAGCAGCTCGCCCTCCCCCTTTCAGCTTGCTGTCCTTTGCACCCATCTTCTCCATTATGGCACAGATGTTCATCATTCTGGTGACTCAGGTGCTTACCATGATATACACCTCCCAGCAACCATGGTGAGTAGGTGGCATCTGTCTGTAAAGTGAGATCCCTGCACCTGTACAAACTCTGCATGACTGCCAGAAAGACATTTTCTGCCAGTCCAAATGCAATGGTGGCCTGTTGATAGGGAGTTCACCTTACATACAGTAGGGCATATGTTCAAATTCTAGTTGTGCCCTACTTTTAGCTGTCAATGAGGAAACCTTTGCAATTATAAAGTACAGCAGACCAATGGCTGTGGTTGATGTATGTTATTATAATTTTCTTTTGGGATTCATAAGAATTTACTGAAATAATGCTTTGAGCATGAAGAATAATTATTTTGGCAGTCCACTTTAAATAGGGAGATGTATAATCGTATTAGTAACTGGAGGCTTTTTGTTCAATATACAGTAAGATATGCAGATCTAGTTTAATAGTCGGGAGTCTTGTGTCACTCCCAGCAGGTGAAAAGAGTTAAAGCGTGTTAGGTCACGGTTATAATTTACTTATAATTACTGAATATGTTTATTACATAAATTGGTTATGATCTTTGTTTTCCTATGTGGGAAGACCTAGCTCTAATTATGTGAGAAAACATGCATACGTTGTATTGCCACTAGTTTTAACATATTATACACTTGTATAAACATCATAAATAATTCTCTCTGTACTTTTAGGTTTGAGGCCTATGTAGACAATAAAGAAAATGACTATACATCTCATGAGGTGACAGTGCTCTTCACCATCGGGTCATTCCAGTATATCATCTTGGTCATCATTTTCTCTAAAGGTGCCCCTTATCGTAAGACCATCAACTCCAACTGTAAGTACCCTAACTTTTCCACCAAGACTTAAATGATTTTGATACCATAGAATCGATGGCCAAGAGTCTTGAATTCCCCATGTGTGTTATGTACATAGAGAAATAGAAGAAGATTTTAGAATCTAGTTCCTCAAAATCAGCTATTTTAGTTAGATACTCACTTTTGCAGCAAACCCTTTACTGCTATGTTGTATATTGCCCAGCCTTCTTCTTGCTGAACCTGCTGGTGTGTATCGTTGTCACTATCTACACAGTGATCTACCCATTTGAAGGCTACATGGATTTGCTTCAGGTGGGTCCTTGGTCAAAATAGAAACATTGAATAAATTTCCTATCTCACATTTGCATGTATTTACTGGGGTTTACACTTTTGTCAAGTCATCTTCACTGCATACTTAACTGATTTGAAAATATTACATTTTCAAAAGTTTACTGAGTTGTAAAAGCATTAGAGAGCAGTCTTGAGGTATGATAAGAAAAGGGTAGCTGTGAGTTGTCTGAGGTAGTGAGGGATCCAATCTTGTAAGTAAGTTGTGATGATAATTGTAATATCAAAGTTCCATACAGTTATGCATTATCAGAGTGTTTTAGACTGGCATTTCCCATAACACATTAATTTTTGCTGCTTCACCTTCAAGGCAAGGTTATTCATTTATTTTACATGATTTTTGATATGTTGCAATACATTTTCTTTGAAGCCAATTAAGATATCTCTAAAACTTGAACTTACCCATGTGTGTGTTACCTGCAGTTGAAGCTGCCCCCGCCCATCTCATTTCGAGGGCTGCTGGTAGGAATTGCATTCGCCAACTTTGTCACCTGCTTCATACTTGAGGTAGGAGGTCACTTATCATTTGTCCCATTTTATAGGATGTTTAATGAATCTCCTTATCATTTGTTAATTAAATCAGAGAGACAGAGAAAAGGGTTGAGTTAATTATTTGTCAAAATATGCATTTCCATATTTCTGAAGCCCATTAAATCTTTATACTTTAGATCCTTCTACTTTACCCTTGATATACTTCCACCAACTTTTAAAACTGTACACAATTTGTCTGGTTTTGTGTGACCCAGTTATGTACAAAATAGAATACAAAGCTGCAACTCAATGCTCATAGATTATTTTTTCCTGAAGTAAACTGCTTCTGTTTGCAGACATATGTTCTGGACAATGAGTCAGTGAAGGGTTTTTGTGAGGCTCTCTGGCAGAAGATTACGGACCATAAACTGCTGCCATATGAGAAGGTGGAGGCTGAGCTACAGAACAGCCCAAACTGGCCACCTGTGTCCACCGGCCGTCCACCGGCTGACGTTCTCCTGTCAGAGAGTTGCTCAGAACCTGGAGCTGGGAGTGTCAAGCTGACAGTTGAAGATGAATCCACCATCAGGGGAGTCAACAGCTACACAGGGAATGTGAATAGGAGTTATATTCCTGATGTAACACATTTTGGCGTATCATATGAGTTTCCTAATGGTGAAAGGAAAGATGTGACGTTGCTGATGAAGGAGGCTAGTCAAACACTGCATATGGACAGTAATGTTGGTTTTGGGCAGCTGCATAGCACTCACTTGTGATGTAATGAACTCTACAAACTGGATTCAGCCACTGAGATGGCGATGTGTTGTCTGTAACTGGGGTCAAAATTGTTTAGTAGACTCATTGACTACCAAATCCCTCCCTCCTTTATCTCAGAGGAATTCACATTTCACCCTGCTCCCCCATCCTCTCCATAACTATTTGAGCATGGCACTTCTTGTAAATTGATAAAATCATCTCAAGCCTTTGTTGAACTTAGAATAAAAGGACAGCACACCCTATATATGAACCCAAGATGACTTGATTTGACATGTGTAGTAAGAATAATGTTATCATTTTGTATACAATCTGTTCATCCCACAAATATGATATGTGATGACTCAATCGAATAAACTGACATGGAGTAATGAAGCAAGTTTGTCTCAGATAAGTTCTTTTTATGATTGATTTTATTCAATAAACTTTCAGGGGTTATATAGATATTTAGTTAAAGTAAAATCTAAATATCTTTTTAAATATAGAAATGTTGGTTTCTGTCTTTTTGGTTATACACAACACACACCAATGTATGCTGCAATGGTCACTTTTTGTTTCTTGTTTTACTCTGTGTTTCCCTACTATAACACGTCACTATAATCATGGGGAGAATCATGTGGTATGATTTTTCAGATGCCCTTCAGTGAGAGTCCTACTTCACTTATCTAGGTTTTCCCCCTGACAGTGAAAGGCGTGATAACGCTTGGTTTGTCCCGGTATGATGGTCTTATTCTTATAATTGAATATGGTTTTTATGTAGGATTTCTACTGTAACCATCTGGCAATCAGTTTAGTTGGGTCATCCATCGGTAAAACCAATTAAATGAGACATCACAGTCAATAGAGTTTTACCCAACTGTTTTTTTTTCATGGTTAGGGAGGGTTCGCTCGATTGACTCTCCTTGGCATTAGTTGAAAAACGCCCCTTGTATGTGAATTCTTATGCCAATAAAAATAATCAATCAATCAATCAATTATTTATGGCCGGGGTTGGGGTGAGCATTTGAGGGGGGGGCAAATTGTTTTAGGGGTATTCAGAGGCGGGGGGGGGCTTTTTTTTACCCTATTCTTAGGGGGGGGCCTTTTGGGGGGGGGGTATTCCTTAAAATGTCATGAACTTTGTACGTTGAAATGTCGCGAATTTTGGTAAGAGCCTGTGTTTTATTCTACAAAATTACATCAATATTTTCAAAATTTTCGAAAATTGTCCTCAAAGTCCCATCAAATTTCTCACTGCATCGCATTTGACACTCACAATCAGCCACCGTTTTGCCAGTCTTCAAAAAAGCGCTGGCCTTATGTAGGCACTGGGGTACGGAGCTTTCAATTTATAAGCGCTGGGGGCCTTAAACTCAACGGTATGTAAGTCGAAAAACTGAGATCGAGTGTTTGAAGTATAGGGGTTTGACTGTTGTTTTTGTAATAAAGTTAAAAAATGATGTAGGGTGGGGGGGGGCGCTTTATTTTAACCTATTCCGAGGGGGGGCCTTTTTTTTCCAACCTATTCCGAGGGGGGGGGCAATTATTTTTGATGTATTTGTTTTCCCAAACGCTCACCCCCACCTCTGCCATAGATAATGAATCCTCCCTTACACTATCAATTGCCACACAAAGTCTTCCTACACTAAAAGCATTGACTTAACAGAGCTGCCGGAGCAGTAATATCTTTCAAAACCAACCAGCAATACAGGAGGTCCTCTTGGATCCCATCCTGATCTGATTACACTAGGCTAGCAGGTCATATTCATAAATAACCTTAAGTTAGCTAGTAAGTGACCCAGGTGCTGCGGGAACTGGAGCGGAGCGCGGGAAACTCACAGCGTAGGTGTTACATAATATCAGAATAACAACAGACAATAATATGGGGGTAGATGCCTAAATTCGACATGGCGACGTGGCCATTTCTTAAAATCGACATGTGACATGCAGCTGGCTATGTAGCCTATAGTACTGTCTACCACACTAGTGACACGAGGGAACTTTTTAATGACATGACATAGGGTATTTCTTAAAATCGACATCAGACATGGCAGGTTCTTAGGGGCGACATGGGACATGGGAATTTTAAAACACATGACATGGCCATTTCTTAAATTCGACATGCGACATGGGGGGCCCCCCATCTAGACCCCCAATAATAATAGTACATCCCAGCCTATAGGGTAAACCGCCCCTAAGTGGCCCCCCTGCATGACAAGTACCTATAGTGGCCCATCTATACCTCTATACATCAGTCTTTATGGTTAAATTTTCCAAATTTATTAATACAGGTATGAAAGAAGAGTCAATTATGTACCAATATCACAGTTTATATTATCCATAGAGTAGCCACAGTGTTTTCTACAGAGTGCCAAACATGACATGTCTGTGTGACATGTAGCCCTCTTTTCATTGATAGCTTTCAAGAAAAAGACTTGCTATACCTCAACAGTGTGCCTATAGTTTTCCAGTAAGATCCAAACTTTTACCTCATTTTCCACCCATATTACCTTTACATTGACATGCCATCTTCATTTGGTGAAAATCCTATATCAATTAGGTAGATTTTGCTGATTGATTGTCACCAGTACAGGAGTACCTAAAGTGGCCCAGAGACTCAACCATGAGTGGCCCACCAACAGTATAGGCTATGCTGTGCTTTGCCAGATGTAGGGTGAAATCTATTTGAAGATTGAATACAAAATATATGGATTGCCCCCTAGAACCCAATAAACAAAATATGTTATATGATGTGGGAAAAACGTTTTTTCCTTATTTTGTCTATAAATTTACATGGAGATCAACCTGATTTCTGGTCAGAGAAAAACTGCTCTATTGAGTATCGAACCCAGGATCTTCTGTATGCTAGGCTAATGCTGTACCCCTACTCTATTCTGGATATGGTGTTAGAACTGCTGAAAGCTATACTTGTATGACATTGAGACTGAGTATGTACATTGGGAATTCAGATCCAGGCCTTCTGTAATAAGGGACCTTATGTCTATGTTTCATAAGCTATGTCAGGATTGCTAAATGTCCCTATTTGGATAGGTTATACCTCATAGCCACAGCTTAGGGCTGAGTGAACAAAAAATGGGGGCACTTCTACACTCCCCACACTTGTCTGGCCTCCGTGGCTACATAGGCAGGGCTTAGAACTTTAGTGTGAGAGGTCCCTGGTTCCGGTCTCCCCACAGTTGAGGCCTTTAGCAACCATGCTGTAGCTCATTAAATGTAGACATTGGGCATACAAAGTTTTTTGGTGAACCATATAAGAACATAAAATAATGTTATACAGAGAAAAGTTCCTGAGTATTAATTATTTTTTTGTTTAGTGGTACACTATGCCCCCAGAAGCAGAAATGGGCATAATTATGCCTAGAGGTCAACAGAACAGAAGGTAGCCCCCAAGAAGGCAAGATAGGAGAGTAGCCTTAAAGCATATTCATAGGCTTGCTATTGGAACTAACAATGTGCATGAGGCTATATTTCATTATATTCTAATTGTAACCACATTTACCAAGTTACAGATGCATAAACAGTGTTTTATTGGAGTGGGCCACTCAAGGTACAAGGTGGGCCAGTTATGGTACCAATTTAATGTCCAAAGGGTACCTTACTTTAATCAGCATTTTCACAATGTATTACATAGAAATCAATATTTTTGACATGTTCATAGCATTCCAAACAGTGTCCCAATGAAAAGTGCTGCATACTTCATGAGGATTGGATCACTCTTTCTACATGTAATATTGTATCAAAGTCAGTCTTGTGGGTTTCAGCTCCTCAACAGGGCCACATATGGGCGGTTTACCCTAGGCCTTGCCTTGTATCGACCAATATCACATTAGGATTAAGACTGTAGTACAAATAGAGATAACATATAACAACAGATGGGCAGCCTGCTATATTACTATTTCGTTTCACAGTGGACATCCAGGTCTGAGTGATATAACAAAGACAAGAACTTTAGTAAATGCCTCATTCAGCAAAAACAACAACCATTTGTTTTCATATAGTATTGAGGTCAATTGTATTTATAAACTTTATTTGTTTCCCTCCTCCCACTAAACACGCCAGTATTAGGCAGTCACTTTTTGTTACTTAGGTACTTTATCATTAGGCCTCATAGTTGTACTGGTGTGTTTCAGGTTTCCAGACCCTATATATACCATGCAAAACAGAGCCCACCTTATGCCATGAGAATTTCCTTGAAATTTTGGTCATTTTGGCTATCTTAAGTTGGAAAAAAGAGTCCAGACTGTATCCACACATCAGCGCTCTATAGTTCATGAGTCCTTTTCTGAATACTAAAGTTTTGAAATAAACTAAAAGACAATTTTATCTCCTTCCCCTCTTTTTAAATTAGTTTAGTTTCTTTTCTCTGGGGGTGAGGGGATAAAACAACCCTAGATTTTCAGACCATGTAACCTGAAACACATCTTGTTTATTTCCCACTTAGTTACCAGGTATCATGGTACAGTGAACACCCCTTCCCCTCGCTCTGATCTTCTTTCCTGACCTGGTGGGACCTGAAGCAGCATAATGTATCTGGGTCGTGTAGTATAAGCTACACCTGCCCTACCCCCTCCTGCCATGGTACCTGCATAGGCATACAATAGTGTCACCTCCCCATGTGAGCCCAGTGGATACCATAAACATTGTTCCCCAGAAACTGGAATATGCCTTAAAGGTGTGAAAGAGTTCAACTCTGAGGTGATACAGACCCAGTGGTCTCAGAAGGTATGTCATGACTTTGATCTAATTTTATGGGAGATCCCCACTATTGGAGGGAGTGAGAGTGGTGTCATTCCCTCACCATAGCAACAAGTCATATAATCACAGTACTTATATGTTATATGTATATATAGACCTACAGGCATGCATGATGGAAGGGCTATATATTCAGGCTTCACTTCTAATGGATACACCAGAAAGCACCTCCACAAATGGCGTCTGAATTTGAATTTAGGTATGATATATATATATATATATATATATATATATATATATATATATATATATATATATATATATATATATATTTATTTATAAGTCGCATGATAAGATTAAATCAAGATTATCATGCCATTTCATATGAGGTGCACAAGAATGCCTACTCTGCATATTAATGAATTATTGGACTAAGACACAATATCATGTATAAATATCATATAATTTGTGATGTCATGTCATGTCTATAATGAATCTAGTATAATGTAAATAGGGTCCATTAATAATGGGTGAAAGAGTGTAGTGTCATCTTCTCTAGGCTACTATATCCAACGTCATGTACCTATATACTATATATACCTGAGAGAACCCCTGTTCTGCCTGTGTGTACATAGTATATATATGTATAGGTACTGGGCCCTACTAGCTTCATGCACCAATAGTCATATACCCCTCTAGCTCCGTTTTAGTATAATTAATCAGCACAAGTCTATACCCACCATCCATACCTCATCCTAGATGATCAAATAGATAGATCATGAATAAAATATCCTCCAGGGTAGCAGTAGTAGTAGTAAATAGAATACAATATAATATATAGAAGTGTCAACGCCTTAATGTTTGATTCCAGGCACATTTAGTTCTCACAAACTCTGTAATGATATCTAAAAGCATAGGATTCAATGTAGGAAAAAAGTGGTCGTTCATGTAGCAGCTAGTTCTACAAAATGGACTCTCATTTGTGCTTGAAGAGTGTAGGTATGATAAAGTGTATATTTTCTGAAAGGCTACAGAGTGAGGAATTCAGAAACTTAATTCCAGAGAATGCAGTACTGGAATGTTTTTTTAATGTATGAAGTTCATCCTGTGCATTAAACTTGCTTAATTTCCCTACTTGAAAAAGTCAAAACTCCTAGTTTCCACATAGGATCAACACAATTTGACATTTCATTTATTTCCTGGCTGAAATATATGAATAACAGGTAAAGTAGGGCCATTATCACCAGTCTCAGCAGTGAATTTAAACACCTCCACATAAGGCCAAAAAAAATAGAAGGTTTGTTTCAGGTCACCCGACCGACCCTATGTAAACAGGACCGACCCTACGTTTTTTTTATGCAATTTGTAAGACATTTTTATATTTTTACCCTTTTGGGGGGTAAATTTTAGGTTTTCAAAAGTTTTGAAAAAAATCGTCCCGTTTTCATACTTTTTTGGGTCAATTGTAGGGTTATGTAAAAAAAAAAAAAGTAAAATAAAAAAATAAAAATCCGACCTACCGACCCTAGAGTTTCATCCCATGTTACCTGAAACAAAACTTTTTTTTATTTGGCCTAATAGATCTTACTAAAGCCATTTTGAAAAAGGGTTTAAGTTGATGGAGGAATTCTTTGAATTGCCATAAAAAGTCTTATCCGTTTCTGCAACACTGACTTTGTCGGCTTATTGGCCAGCTTTTTTTGCAACAAGGCCAGCAGTCTGCCATTTATATGAAATAAGGCGGAGAGTTTTTGGTAAGACTAGGAGTGAGATGGATTGTTTCCTTAAGCCCCCCCCCCCCCCCCGGCCGAGGTTCTGTTTTTTAGAACATTATAAACTAGCGATTAGAAAGGTGATACAGGTGTCCCAAAGCAAGGGTGCTCAACAGTTGAGTTTGAATTTAATTTTCTTAAATTTTGCATCCAAACAGTGGAAATTATTGTTATCAATGATGTGAATTTTGCATGATAACATAACATTTATACATATTTCCCCATTTATTTAAATTGTTGGCCAGGTGTTGTTTTGTATTCTGCCAGGTAAGGCGAAATGGACCAAAAAGGCATCAGTGGACCATCTCAGATGGAGGTTGGTAAAACTTACATCAACGCAGGAGAGGAGGACCAAATGGTGAGTTGTCTAATATGGTGATTATGTGATGGAAAACCTCCGCGGACCTGTAGAATATGGTACATAACCTCTGAGCCTAAGAGGTTATGAACCAGAAGATCTTGGGTTCAAATCACCATAAGGCCAAACTAATTTTTAGGCAACGACTTCTTATGAGTATAACAATAGATAAGTAACCAGTAGTTCTTATGACGTCCTTCACACAGGTGTTCCTCTGTGGCCTACCCGTTCAGAGTTCATCAGATTGGAGGATTTACCAGCCTAGGTTCAAATCCACTAAAGGCAGGGTTTTAAAAGGGAAACCATCCCCAGACTTGACCTAGTTCATATAACCTTCTGAGGAGGTTATACACATAACCTCCTGAGGAGGTTATATGAACTAGGTCACTTCCCTCAGGCTGTTCAACATCACATAGTGGTCTGAGAGAGGAGTATATGCCATATAACCTACAGTAAGAACAATAGACCAAACACCCAGGCGGAGTATAATAATCTTATTAACCTCATCCCCCAACAAAAAATGGATTAAAGCCCTTTAGGATAAGCACTCTCCAAGATGGCCTTGTTTTCAAAGTATGAGCACTATTGATCGAGTAAAATATCAGGGGTGATCCCTCTTTATGCATTATGTCTTTACCACAACAGACCTAGCCAGTGTGAGTGGTAGAGGACGCATTTAAAGCATAAAAAGCAGTGTACCTCATTCCTTTTAGAGGCATTGCTCTTCAAAGGATCATTGGTATGTGTCAGTAACACCTGTGCCTCACATGATTGATGGAGCCACTGTTCATTCCTTCTCACATTTCAGGAGATAACAGGGTACTGTTTGAGTCGGTCACGGAACATCCTGACGTGGATTGGTATTGTGTGTACTCTGGGCTTCCTGCGTCTGGTGTTCTACTGGCGTCCTGAGTGGATGCTGCGCTGTACACACAATAAGTGCAGCCTCGGTCAGGCAGAGAAGGTCCTCTTACAGGTAAGATATGGCGGGGTTGGATTAAAAAATACATGGTTATGGAATAATGTGGACCCATTAAGCCCCTATGGCCACCATTTTGCTATAGCCAGAGTCTCAACCAGATATGTCAGCCCACGAAAACATTTTTATTCATAAATACATCGTAAATATTTTGAAACATACTGACATCTGATTTCCCACTAGAAATTACCATTTACTGTACATTTTTATACTGTGTGCTAAATCTGGGCTAGGGCTGGACACTTTGAATCTGGGCTGACCCATCTGGGTGTCCATTGGTACCCCTCGACAAATAGGACCAAAAACCAGGGTGGGCACATCAGCTTGCCCAGGTAAAAACACATATGGGCCCCATTAAGCAATGCTGACTGGGTATATACATATGGTTTGGTTATGTATAGTATATCACATAAGAAGTACCAGTAAGACTGATTATCCTCTGTTATAACCGGCATTTATCCTCTGACTTTTCTGTGTTTTAAGACTGATTAGTATAACTGATTTATCTTCTTCTGTGTAGGACGAGTACCACCAGTGGTTTGTGGAGACCATCAAACTGACGACGCACGATGGAACAAGGTAAGGCTAGAACTACTTAACCCCAACCAAACCTATGACACACTGCATACTAGTGCTGAAAATGAAAAGCTCAATATTTTCTAATGAATTATGTAATTCTAACATACTTGAATAAAAGGCATAGTTATGTAAGTGATTAGCAATAATTCAAAAGTAAAATGTCACATTTATAGTAGAATAGATAGAGTAGTGATTTTGATCAACATTGGCACTTGTGGTGGCAAGCATGTAAATTTGCCCCTAAGTGTTTCAAAGTGCTGAATCCAATTCTAAGTAGAAACATCACTTTGGAAACGTGTTTCTACTTGAAAAATCGATTTGAAAAAGTAGAGAATTTAGTCTTTTAATCACATTAAATTCGATACTGTTCTGACAGAACAGGAAAAAGGGATCACATACATAAAACTACTCCTGCCCACCCATGTTAATCATATAGAATCCAAATTAGCAATGACTCTCTTTCTGACTCTCTTTCTGAATGGAGTCAGTGCCTGACTGCCGTTAGAAAGGAAGCTATGTGACTCCCTCATAGTGGCCCTGGTTTTGCCTTCAACATGCCTTCATGAGTCACATAAGTCCCTTTCTAAAGAAATTCAGGCACTCACTCCATTTAGAAAGAGAGTCAGAAAGAGAGTCATTGCTAATTTGGATTCTATATAATTAACATGGGTAGATGGAAGGAGGCAAAACCAGGGGAGTCACATAGCTCCCTTTCTAAAGGGAGTAGGGCACAGACTTCATTCAGAAAGAGAGTCAGAAAAAAGACATTGCTAATTTTGACTCTGTATAATTAACATGGGTGGATAGCAATAGTTTTAAATGTGTGTGCTCATTTTTCCTGTGCTGTTAAAATCATATCACATTTAATGTGATTAAAAAACATCATTTTCTACTTCTTTTAATTTCAAATCGATTTTTTAAAAGTAGAATCACTTTTCAAAAATGATTTTTCCACTTAAAAATGGATTCAGCACATTGGGAAGGACTTACAGGCCAATTTTCATGCTTGCGGCTGGTGGTGCCTATCTTTTTTTCACTATCTACTGCACTATTACATAATCTAGAGTTTCTGGCCATCCAATCTTTTGGCTTAACCAACAGAGGATGGATTAGTAACGTATTTATCATATTTATACCCAAAGGGTGAAGTATCAAATTGTTCTTTTGGGTTAGTTTTTATTTAGGTTGTGTACATGCTTCTCACAAGTTAGTGAGAAGTATGCTTTTATGGCCCTCTATATCTATTCCAGAGTCAAAGGACCTCAAGGCAAAAGGTATGTTTGCTAGTTTAATGTGTTGCTAGATTGGAGAATAGATTATGTATAGATGCTGCTTCATGCTTCGATAAAAATTCAATTCAATTTCAAATCTCAACTTCATTTTCAACTGGAAATAACATTTGTAGTTTTAGGATCCTCCAGTAAATAATGTGTATGTGAAGTTCCCAAATATAGGTGCAGGAACTTGTTTGCTACTTCCATGAGTGTGTCTATGCTGTACATAAGAAGGCGCCTTTACTTAACCACCTTATCTAGCCACCATGACATGATAAAGACCTCTTGTGTAGTACTTTACAGTGTACTAGTGTAATAGCGTATTTACTCTAAATCTTATTTAATCACATGATACCACAGCTGTTGGCATTGTCTTCATGATAGAGGAAAAGGAAATATCCACTTGAGTTGTCCTATGATGAACTCATCCCTGACCACTTTGTTATCAGAAGTATTATCTCTCTCCTCATAATTTACCTTCTTTGGTAATAGTGGAAAAGCCCAGATATCTAATTTCTAAAAACAACACTGTAAAGTGGTATTCATAATAGCATTTGATTGAGAACTAGTATAAGGCCAAAAAAAAGGTTTGTTTCAGGTAACATGTGAGGAAAATGTAGGGTCGTTAGGTCGGATGTTTCTTTTTGATTTTTTTTTAACATGAATGTACTACCCAACTTTTTTGAACCCCCCAAAATTGACCCAAAAAGGGGTAAAATCATGCAAATTTCTTCAAAATTGCATAAAAAAACGTAGGGTCGGCCCTCTGTTGATAGGGTCGGTCGGGTGACCTGAAACAAACCTTCTTTTTTTTGGCCTAAGTGTCAAGAACATCCTCAGAAAGTAGCAGTGTGAATGCGAGTCTCAGGGTACATAGGGACACGCCTGTCATTACCCTACTTCTCCACCCATGACATGCCAGGTATAAATCTGTATTGTGAACAAGGTGTTGGAGACCCGGCGTTCCCTGAGGAGGAGGACACAGGTTGTCGTGATTAATACATACAGCACACAAAAGAAAACAGTGCCCAGGATGCTACTGTGGGTCCATTACTGGGGCCAATTACTGGGCCCACCGGCAGGAGGTAATTGGGTAACGCTGAGGGTACCTGAATTCTTAAGAACATTGTAAATGGGGGCTTACAATTTCTCTGCCAAGAGGCTACCCAAGAACTCAAATGAGTTAATGTCTACAATGTGAATTTTGAAGGGGAACATGACACAGGGTGGGTGGAATGGGGGGGGGGGGGGGTGATAACACAGTCCTAATGTTTCCAATACTGTATATGTGACAGGAAGAGTAAAGGTTCCTCAGGATACAACTTACACCCTTTAGATTATTAATACCCGGTGATTTTAGATGGAGTTTCAGCTTACGCTAAAGGGATACCTTATAACATGTCGTGGTAGAGAAACACATCCTTTAAGACCTTTAAGGGCCGTATAGTGTGTAAATGGACTGCACTGCGTTGGTGCATTATGATGACATACGAATATTGAAACATCATGATGACATTAAATGGTTAAATATCTCCCTAGTTCAGGAACAGTGTGCAATACAGATATGCAGTATTTTGTGAGGTATTACGTGGGCATCAGACCATATAGTGTGGACAGGGGCTAACTGGATTGGGATGGATGCATCCTATATTCCTTTAAGGGCCGCATAGTGTCTTAATGTGATATGTGAGTATGACAATTTTAGTCCAGGGCCAGTTTTTCAGGGGACAAGATTCACCACTGTTTATGTACGTGTGTGACGCTGGGTATTTCCCTCCATTTGTGTGTGACTAATAATTGCATTAGCAATTGACGCATTACACCAGGAAGTAAAGTCAACAAAATTTCCCAGAATTGGTACAAGGTCAAATTTGAAATGAAGTTGATTTAATGGGAATGACTCTAAAGTATTTAGGATGAGTGAGGAATGCGTGTGCTTTTATGGAGGTCATGGCATTGGTATATGCAACAATAGTGATTGACATGATTACATAGTGTAGGGGCACGAATAATACGTGTACATATAAGGTACGTGGAGTCAGAGCGGTAAGTGCCTCCAACGGACACTAGGTGGCAACACCTAAGCCATGTCCTTTCGGTTATCCGGTAGCGGAGCCAGGCAGGGCACTCCAGACGGCGCTACGGAGGAGTGCCACGTCGACACTGCTTGGTCCGCGCTCAGGGTATATAAGAGGCCGAGGTTGGCTACCTCAGAGAGTTCGTCCCAGGACGAGCTCTGACCCACACCTTTCGTACCTTCGCTTTGATAGGGGCACCTACACCCCTCCCACATTATGGCTCCTGCACCAGCCATGCTGGCTCAGGGCTTGACTGTCCGGTATTGTTAAGACTTCGAACTATCGATAGAATCCTGTGTGTCTTCAAATGGTTGAAAGACCAAGTGAACCGAGTAGAAACCTTCGTGTACTTTTGAGGCTGTGATCGAATAAAAACCTGTTGCATTCAAACCGAATTTGGAACCTGTGTTCGCGTTATACGCATATGAAACCCCTACATTGGTGCCGTGACCAGTTCGGGTGAAACACAGAATAGCACAGTCGGTTAGGGTGAACATGGCTGAACAGGCAAAGGGTGGAGCGTCCCTTCATCCTATTTCGAGTCTGGATCCGGAGGTGGTAGCAGCCCTTGAGAAACACTATGGGCCAAGCCGTTCGAGTTCGACACCAAAACCAAGGAGAGGCAATCCTGATACTATTCGGAAAGATCTGGGGTCAAACCTAGAGGATTCTTTGTTTGAAACTGGCGGTTCGAAGAGGCACATTGCTCCT
The DNA here is from genome assembly GCA_947462335.1 of Harmothoe impar. NCBI lineage: Eukaryota > Metazoa > Annelida > Polychaeta > Phyllodocida > Polynoidae > Harmothoe > Harmothoe impar. The sequence continues at coordinate 19,386,267 of OX381716.1, forward strand.
ATGCCAACACAGGGCATGAGCATGCTGCATGCTGAACGACACCAGCGGCAAGAAGTGACACGTCGTCATTTCGCCGAAGAGAAGGGTCGATTCGAGGAAGCAAGGATTGCAGAGATGGACAGGATGAATGCAGAGTTTGAAGCTTTGAGTCATCGGTTGGTACAGCTCCGAAACAACGAAGGCGGAACTGGAACATATGGAAGACCAGTTCTCTCATCAGCAGAATGTCTTGCGGCGACGTACTGAGGCTCTTGAACAACGTCAAGATAAGACCGTACAAGAGTCAGACGAGCTCCATGATACGATCCAAGAGGCAACCAAAGCGATGATGGAAGAAAAAGATCGTCTGATCCGAGAAGTGAAAGATTTACAAAGGAAACGAGAAGAGGAGTCAACTCGAAGTGGCCATTCGGGGTTCGATCATGTCAGTGGTGGCATATACAACTCGGCGTCTGGTGGGGGTGGTGCCGCTGCCTCATCCGGAGGGAGACCGAAACGAGTGACCATTGATACAGGTGATTCGGATGGAAGATCTTCACGGCGTGACCAACGCCCAACGTCATATGATGACGACTATTCGAATCCTCCCAGCCGTTCGAGCTCTCTCGAGAGACCAAGCCGTTCGGGTTCGAATGATGGATCTTCAAGATCTGATCCGAACGAGCGTTCGAGTGGCCCCTCAAGGAGGTCAGGGAGATCTCCTACAAATGCAGGTAGACGAGTCTCTCGATGCGAATCAATGTCCCCTGGGATGAAATTGATTTATGATTCGAACCCCTGCATTGCTGAAATGGGAGTTGACTGTGTTAGCAGACAAGCTGATAATGCTGAATCGTTGACTGGAGCATTGAGCAGTCTTTTCTGTTGCACAGAGACAACCACAACGCTGCTAGACGCACTGCAAGCACTCCGGTTCCGTTCACAGGCAGACAGCCATGGCAGGACTGGTTTGCAGACTTCATGGACGATATGAGGTATAATCGGTGGTCAGAGCAGGAATCGTTGGACGAGCTTCTTCGGGCATTGAGAAATGGCCCCGGCAAGCTAGCTGTTTCGAGATGGGGAACGATGCATGGTGCCGGATCGTTTACCCAATTGGTGGAATGCGCCAGTTATCTGATCGGTAATGTGGGTAATGAGGATCCGCTTCGATTGTTTCGGAAACGGACTCAAAAACCAAACGAGTCGCACCGTGTGTTCGGTCTAGAATTGCAAGCTCTCTTGCAAAGGGCTAGACCAAGATGGCAGTTAGATGACCCACAGTTCCTAGATGATTTGTTCTCGCAATTTATTGAGGGATTAAGGGATTCTGATGAACGGACCGCAGCATGTGATAGTTGGAAGGCTGGAACTTCTCTCACTGATTTGTTCATGGCCATAGAAGACTATGACAGGAAACAGCATCTGCTATCTTCGAGAGTACTTTCGAGAACTTCCAGTATGGTACAAGACCCACCAGCCTCTGATACAGAGGAAGGTGATTCTGGAAGGGAGGAGGAGATTGGCGCAGTTGCTCAAAAGAACAGCGGCAAATCTTATTCCAATTCGAATTCGAAGCGCTATCCGAAGGCTGACAGGAAAACACCACCTGTGACCCCAGGAGCTACAAGCGCACCTTCGACTACATCCTCAACTCCCAGTTCTATGGAAGAACTTTTGTTAAGGTTGACTGACTTGATGTCTGGAAACCAGCAATCAACAGGGAGGAATTCGAAGCCGAGAGTGGACAAGACCACTAGGAAGTGTTACAGGTGTCAGGCCCTGGGACACTTTGCTGCAGAATGCCCAGCTGAGAAGCCGGTACCAAAGCCTGAGGAGAAGAAAACGGAAAACTAGAGGGGGTTGCTCGGGATGGCAATGTAGTGACCCCTAAGGTGAATGAAAGCCAGCTTATCACCAGCGGTGCAAGCAAGGAAGTCCGAGGTGCAGTAGAGATTGGAAGCTTAGAGGAGGGGCCTGATCAGTCCCTTCTAAGTATGTCCAATGAACCCAGAGAAGTAGACATCCGAGGAGGAAGTACTGGGGAAGCGGCGAATTGGATACAGGAGCTGGAGGTAGTCAGCAGTGCCCGATTGTCCCCGGATCATCCCTGTTTGAAGCACTTGAAACAACGGGGGGTAGATCTTGGTGTCACTAAGGATTTCGAACGCTTCACCGTCAACCCATCACCACTGGATGGGAAGAGGTGGTATTTGACTGTAGCAGTGAATGGAAGGTCTGCGGAATTCCTAGTGGATACTGGAGCTAGTCACTCCATGATCTCTAAGAGATTCCATGACCTTGTAGCCGATGAACCAGATAACTTCACAACGAGGGTAAAAGCTCATTCGGCCGACGGTAGGTGCATGCAGACGTTTGGTAAAGCGTTTTTCGAAGTCAATATAGGTGGACAGGATTATCTCCTGTCACCTACTATTGCTGATCTGAGTGATGATGGCATCATCGGATTAGATTTCGCTGCGTTGTACGGGGCAATGTTGGAACCTTGTAGGGGGGTGTTAAAGATAGAACATCCATACAAGGTGGCCGTGCAATGCGTGTTGAGGAAGGTATCTTCTGTAGCCTCGGTGGTACAGACGGTTAAGATACCCCCAGGACAGACATGTGATGTGCTGTTTTCGAGTGACAGTATCTTCCGAGATCAGATGGCGGTGGTTGAACCTGATGTGGTGAGACTTGCATCGATTGGACTCGAGAGTGCAGATACTTTCGTAGGCAGTGGCAGCAGGAATTTAATTCCTATTTCGAATCCTGGTGGTGAAGTCCGTTATCTGATGAAAGGTACTCCCGTGGGGCAGGTGATCGTTGCACAGGCAAGCACCAGTATACTCTCAGAAGATACCAAACCGAACCTTGAAGGGACGTTCGATTTGCGTCCGGAACTTCAGAAGTTGGTGGACGATTCGAGCTTGGTGACGGGGGACCAGAAAGATCAGTTGAGACGGGTATTGGTGGAATATGATGCAGCCTTCGGGGAGCCCACTGGTTTGGGGCGAACTGATATGGTGCTACATTCCATCACTACAGAGGAAGCTGTACCTTTCAAAATCCCTTACAGACGCCTACCTTTGAAGAAGAAATTGATGGCCGAGAAGGAAATCGCTGATCAGCTGAGATTAGGGGTGATTGTTCCCAGCACTAGCCCCTGGTCCAGTCCTGTTCAGATGGTGACTAAGAAAGACGGCACAATTCGCTTCTGCATCGATTATCGAAAATTGAATGGTTGTACTAAAAAAAAAAACTATCCTCTCCCCCGTATAGACGAGACTATTGATTCCCTGGGCGGAAACCAATGGTTCTGTACGCTGGATTTGCAATCCGGATACTGGCAGGTTGGAATGAAGGAAGAGGATCAGGAAAAGACAGCTTTTTCGAGCCATGTCGGTCTTTTCCAGTACAATGTGATGCCGTTCGGATTGTGTAACGCCCCTGCAACATTCGAAGCCATGATGGAATCTCTGTTGAGTGATCTGTTGTGGAAGGAGTGTTTGGTGTACCTGGACGACGTAATTGTCTTTGGGAAGACCTTCGAATCGTGCCTGGCTACTCTAGTCAAAATTTTCGAGAGGTTGATAACCAATGGTTTGAAATTGAAAATTGACTTTACTTTACGGACAGATCACTCCTCCTTAAGGTGGCTGTTGAACTTTGAGGAAGCAGAAGGAATGATCGGTCGATGGCTAACCCATTTGTCCGAGTTCGGGTTGGAAAATAGCCAAATCCAACATAGAGCAGGGAGCAAGCATATCAATGCTGACGCCCTTTCGAGAAGACCCATACGGAAATGTTCTAGAATGGATTGTGATGATTGTGGAGCCCATAACGCTGTAATAGCTGGAGTTCGAATGCCATATGATGTAGGACATTCTAAAGCAATGGAATGGTCCACCGAAACTATCAGGCAATTCCAGAAGGGTGATGCTGTCATGTCAAGACTAATAGAACAGGTCTCCAGTGGTGCCCAACCACAAAGACCAGCCATTTCGATTGAGAACCGAGAAATGAGACAGCTACTTGCTCAATGGTCTGAGCTAACTGTTGTTGAGGGTATCTTATGTAGGTGGAAGATAACACCGTACAAGACCAAAATTCGGCAAATCGTGATACCCACAGCTATGCGAAGGGATATCATGTATTTCGTACACGGACACCAGACCAGTGGACATTTTGGAAAGAAGCGCTCCCTTGCGCGACTCTCCAGAAGGTATTACTGGCCTGGCATGAGTAAAGATCTGCTTAGGTGGATCTCTACTGTTGGTGGATCTCTATTGTTGTCTGAGCAAACCAGGTGAAGGCCTGGGGAAGTTGCCACTAACTCAAGAGCTTTGGGGAGTTAGATTTGCACGCATAGCGGTTGATATCATTAGTGGCCTTAAAACCACTCCTGATGGAAACATGTGCATGATGGTGATCTCTGACTACTATTCGAAGTACACTAGAGTGTTTCCTCTGAAAGATCATAAGGCTCATACATGTGCTCGTGCATTTGTAAAGGGCTGGGTGCTTCATCTAGGCGTACCCTTGATGTTGCATAGTGATCAAGGCAGAGAATTCGAATCCGAGTTATGGGCAGTGATGTGCCATAACCTTGCTATATGCAAAACCAGAACGAATCCGTACAGGCCTCAGTCTGATGGTCAAGTAGAAAGGTTCAACAGAACCTTGATACAAGTCCTGAAGCCTCTGGTCAACAGTCAGATGGATGATTGGGACGAGCAATGCGAGTTTGTGGTACATGCTTATAATAGTACGGTGCATGCTTCCACCGGTTGTTCCCCCAATCTGTTAGTATTCGGAGAGGATTTGATTATGCCTGCTGACTTGGTGTTTGGCGTAGCTGGGATAAACGCAGAAACACCCTGTCAGGTGATGTTCGTGGAGGCATTGAGGGATCAATTCAAGTCCGCATACGAGATGGTTCGAAGTGAGCTAAGCAAATCTGCTTCATGGCAAAAAGTGGGCTATGATGTAGGTTTGAAACTTAGGTCCTTTCGTGTAGGGGATGAAGTAGTGAGGCTACATGACCCCCTACAGCAGCTGAAGCTGTCACCCAACTGGGATGGTCCATTTACTGTTCGGATTGTTTCAGAATCTACAGTGGTGATCAAATCCTTGTTGGGACGCTTGTATAAATCCAATGTAGCTCGTCTACGTCGGTGGCAGGGTGATGCTTCAGCGCATTCGAAGTCAGGAGAGCATTCGAAGTCAGAGGACACTGAGCGGAGAGCGACCACCCCGGAACGACGTGGTCCTGGTAGACCTAGGAAACTAGTGATACCCTCAGATGAGAAGAAACCTATGCCTCCTGGTATTGGTAAATTAAAGCGGGGCCGGGGTAGGCCTAAAAAAATTTTACCAATTCGAGCTTCTAGCAAGAAGGATAAAAAGTGCGTAAAAAAGGTCCGGCAAATGAAGGTCTGAAGGGGAGGAGGGCTGTCCAATTGACTACTGGACATCCTGTCGAATCTTCCCGGACGACCAGGTCTAAAGAACCCAAGGTAGGGTTAAGGCGCAGTCCACGGCATAACCGGGGGATTGCTGTGACCTAATTTGTATACACAACAAGAAGTTTCGATCCCATGATGGTAGTACAGACCTAATTGCTGTCGAGTGAGCAGAACTAGGGCGGGTGTTGATCATGAACGTCCCTGAGGGTGGCAGACGGATCTATCCGGCGGGTATTCTTATGTTACCCGTAATGACATTTGCCTACACTCCTGAAGAATTCATGATTAGTGGTACCCCTGGTCCTGTGGAACTGACTCAGTAAGGATTACACTCCGGTGAGCTACCCATTCGATTAGTGGCGGGAAACGCGAGCGTCTCCCGCCGCGTTTTCCGTTAGAAAAGGGCTATCCGGTGAGGCGTGAACGCTGATTGGTTGACCTTCGCTCCCGCGGCGGGCGTGGCATCGCGAGACAAGAAGGGCGGTCGCCATATTGGATCAGTGCCAAGAAGACGCGCGGACGCTGCAGGGCAAAGGAGGAGGAAGAAGGGTCTTGTTATCGACCAAAAGTCTCCAAAACCACATCATAATACGCGCCAACCTGGTTAGTTCCCGCTCATAGTGTCATTTGGACACGCGGAGCTTCGTACTCCGCAAATCTTCGATTTTAAACTTCGTTTTCGTTGAAAACATTCGACTTCGATGGAGGAGCAGTACACCCCCGGTGAGGGCCTCCAGTCCGACGAGCTAGATCTGTTCGGGATGGATGATGGCCAATTCGACAATGCTCAGGAATCGGATTATGAATCTGCCTCCGAATCCACCGGGAGTGCAGTTACCGTCCGTGTGGCGGGGATCGGCTCCTATTCGACGGCTGAGCGGGACAGCATGGCCATGCCACCCCCGGCTACAGTCAACCTGGGGCCGTTGCCGTGGCGCAATACCACAAAACGTGTTGCTTCGAAGGACATTGACAATTCCACATCAACCCGGCTCAACGCAGCAGGTGATGAGGAGGAAGACGAGATGCCGGAGTTGGAGGAGGTAAGTCAGAAATTGCCCATTCAAGCAGTGTCTGACAAAGAGTTGGAAGACTTCGTACGAGTTTCGCTAGCCCAGCAACAACTTATGGAAGTGCTGGAGTGCGACCCGCCATTCGACACCTCGCTGCAGCTCCATCCCACACTCATGGCGATGGTGCTGGACAAGCTGGAAGAACACGAGTTCTACCACCACGAGGGGAGTTGGCTAGAGAGTTACGAGGGAGCCATCCGGGGTGCCTACAAAAACGAGATCATTGGACAGATCCTACTGCGATGTGGTACGAACTTTCGGAATCTCCAACGAGCCAAACAAATGGAGGAATCAGTGCCCTCAAGTGATGGGAGCACCACAAGTACGAAGGGGAAGAAAAAGAAACTCACCAAAACCAGAGGTAGTCGTAAAACTTCCAAAACTAGTACTCCTCCATCTACTCCGTCCATGTCTGAAGTATCCGAACCTGCCCTCGCTCAGTCCGAGTGCTCTTCGAGTACTCCCCATACAACGTCATTCGAAGAACCAACTACTACCACTGGGACCACTGAGTCTCAATCCGAATCTCTTCCGAAAGCCCCGGGACCTTCACCAGTCCCATTCGAAAAGGATCCAGCTACTGTGGAGTTGACTCCGATGGAGATCAACTCGGATCCCTCAGAATCAGTTGAGCAGGAAGCTCGTTATGCTCAGGTGGTCAGAGAATCCAATGAACTCAGGGCAGCCAATGAACAGTTACGGTTAACTCTGGAAGCTATGCAAGCTGTCCCCAGAACTCCAATGACTCAAGCCCAGTCCCGGAAGAACCCCAATCCACAGCAGAAGGGACGGTCCTTGTCCGACGCTTCGGATGTGGAGGAGGTCCCATTCGAACTTTCTAAGAGCCAGAAACGGAAGGCAAAGAAGAGTGAGGCACGACAGCCCTGTCTCCCTCATCCTTTACCTCCCCAAACTACTGCGATTAATATGTCTCCAACTGTGAGGTTGGTGGATGTGGTATCCAGTACGGCTTCAACTCCTTCAACGCCTCCTAGGGCACCCGCCAAGACGCTTTCGACCCCTCCAACAACCCCGACCAAGACTCCAGTGCAGGTTGCCATACCTGTATCCCCATCTACGTCCTCCGAATCGGGACATTCGAACACGTCACCTGTGGTTTCTTCGCCCCCTCCAGCTGCTGGGGCAAACGCCTCAGTAGACGTTCCGAGTTCTCGGGCGGAAGAAATGATCTGGCGCAATGCCACCGGGGGCTTCAAGAAATTTAGGCCCGAATGCATGGAACATTGCAAACGATCCAGGGATATGTATTCCTGTCCCAAAGCAACGGACTATGAGGGGCTGTCTGATGACGAGGAATGGATGAGGTCCAATATGACTTCACCCAGTACCTTCGCATGGACAGAAAACTGGTTCAATCGGCTGCAGGATCGAAAACAGTTCCCCGAGTCCTACTACAACCATGAGGGACGCCCCAAAATTCGATGGGCTATGGCCCGGTACAAGGAAGGGGTAAGGGAGGATTGTCCATTCGATTCCTGTCGCACCTACTTTGCACACGAGAACCGCCCCATGCCTACTCGTCTTCGATTTATGCGGCATCTGGTTGAATGCCACATGCACCACCGTGCGATGTACATCTGCGCTGAGACTGGCAAAGCAAACAAAAAGTGTTCGGGACTGTGGACCACCCGAAGAGACAGAATGATCGAACACCTGATACAATGTCATGGCCAAGCCATGATGTTGGCCAGAAAGAACGTAGGAGATCTCCATGCAACACTGGTGGCAGGCCTCAGCAAAGTAAAGTTCGACAGCATCACGATTGAGACCTTCCAATTCGGAAAGGTCCAGGTGACCAGGAATTCGAAGCAGTCAGCTGTCTTCCAGCGTACAGATCGACGTGGTCGACTGGACCTGAACAGCACCTTGTACAAGGAGTTGTACGACTGGAGAGCGGCCAACCCCCTTACGGGGAAACGAAGTGAAACCAGGAGTCCGGCGACTTCCGAACCTGACTGTAAAAAGGTCAAATCGGAGGTTCCGGCTCCAAGAGCTCCAACTGCAGCACGAGGGCGCGCGACAACGATTGAGCACCGGTCCCCACTGCAGGACTTGCGTCCTGACTATGGTCCAGACTTCTCGGCCCCCAAGGGTCATTCCCAACTACAAACCCTTCGTCCTCTGACTCCTGGTAACCTGGCTAGCAGGGCTGAGTACCCTTCGATGGACTCCCCTGGTCCGGAAGTACAGACTGAGAGGGATCCGTACAAAAATCTCCCCACGGGTATCTCTGTAGAGGATGCCCTTCGCCAACCGGACTCCCGGAACGTGGAGATGGGGGATTCGGATCACTTTGTGCTGCCTGGGAAAAAGGACTTGGTGGTGACGACCACCATCCTCACTCCTCGGGCAGTAGACGAGGTGAAACCGAAGGCTGACAGTTCTACAAAGTCGGTGGGGCGTAAAACCCCTGCCACTAGTGCGAATTCATCATTCATGCAAACTGAGCCTGTGGTGGACCCGGTTCCAGTGACCACTTCGAACCCAGTTACCACCACACCAACGACAACTACTAGAGGAGGGAAAGCAGCAACTGTCGCTGACACCGTGCTCACCACCACTACCACCACAGCCACCGTGCCTTTTAGGCCCAACGTTCGTGAAGAACCGGCAGTTGATCCGAATAGGTGGTATGAACTGATGATAAGTGGTGAGAACATTCGTCCGAGGGTACAGTTTCCAAAGGACTACTTCGAGCCTGTGAAGGCTCCTGATGCAGTGTTGCATAAGGAGCTATATGAACGATGGCTGCATGAACACCTAGCTGGCATGCAGCGATATGCCGCCTGTGTGGCAAGGGCATCAGCCGACTATGCCATCACCATGCAGGGCAAGGAGGTCGAGAGACTGAGGCAGATCTTCGAACAACAACGGATTGACGAACAGGCGGAGGCAGATAAGGTGATCGAACTCACCAAGCAGCTGGAACAATCGAAGAGGGAGCTCACAACGGCCCGTGCCTTCCAGAAAGCTGCGGAGGACACCTTGGACGATCAGGCCAAAACTTTGAAGGCGCTGAACGTCAAGTTCATTCAAGTATTCGGGATAGGACTCACCCAATGGAGTGGGTCCCTCGAAGAGCTCCAGGGCTTGGTGAAGGACTTATAAGATAATTTGAGTATTCGTTTGTTCAGTTGTGTTTTTGATGACTTGTGCATATGATGTTTCGATGATATCTTAATAATTGTGTTCGTAATTATAAAACGTCCATGATTAAGGTCATGATTCGAGGGAAAAAAACATAAACCAGGTGTGAACTGCATAATTGTCAAGAAATGTCTTCGTTGTCTAAAAAAAAAAAAAAAAAAAAAAATGAAAAAGGTGTTCATACTTTAAGGAGTATAACTTATACTGTATACTATGATTCGAACCAAAACTGTACATAGTGTTCGATACCTACCTTTATCTCCAAAAATTTTCTTTTTGGCCATAACAACTGGTATTCGGATTTCGAGAGGATATCTATTTTTAGGATATAGAGTCATATATCGGTTGCCTCATGTGGAGGCTAATATTACTACATTCCTTGGTTATAAGAGTTAATGTCACACCTATGTTGGTTCCATGTGTTTCATAATTCCAATAGTTCACGTAATTACCTCTCCAGGGACGGTTCGCCCACATAAATATTTTCGAGCCATTACTTCTGTGTCATTCCGTCCTAAAAAGTCACATATCGTGCACTCTTAACCTTCCTTAATATGATTAATGTAGTAATCAATATTGTATCTCAACAAAAAAAACATACAGATCTGTGATTACTGTAGTTAGAAATAGTATAGAACATATATATTCGTATATATTCATATCTTTATTAAAGATGGATACTCACGTATCTATCTTGTCGTTATGGTGTTGGATCTGTAAGATCCCTGTTATGTACATAGAGATGTAAGTGTTGTTTGGTGTAACAGGTCAGTCTAAATCTAAAATTGTACTTTCTACATGTATGTGTAAAACGTATGTCGTACCTTTGAATGTACCCCGGTATTGTCATCATGTACACTGATATTATTCTCCTATATTCGAGTATATTATATTATATCAGATGTATTTCGACCCTTGTTATAATCTGGTGGGGGTGATGTAGGGGCACGAATAATACGTGTACATATAAGGTCCGTGGAGTCAGAGCGGTAAGTGCCTCCAACGGACACTAGGTGGCAACACCTAAGCCATGTCCTTTCGGTTATCCGGTAGCGGAGCCAGGCAGGGCACTCCAGATGGCGCTACGGAGGAGTGCCACGTCGACACTGCTTGGTCCGCGCTCAGGGTATATAAGAGGCCGAGGTTGGCTACCTCAGAGAGTTCGTCCCAGGACGAGCTCTGACCCACACCTTTCGTACCTTCGCTTTGATAGGGGCACCTACACCCCTCCCACATTATGGCTCCTGCACCAGCCATGCTGGCTCAGGGCTTGACTGTCCGGTATTGTTAAGACTTCGAACTATCGATAGAATCCTGTGTGTCTTCGAATGGTTGAAAGACCAAGTGAACCGAGTAGAAACCTTCGTGTACTTTTGAGGCTGTGATCGAATAAAAACCTGTTGCATTCAAACCGAATTTGGAACCTGTGTTCGCGTTATACGCATATGAAACCCCTACAATAGTAATGGACATAATTACATAGTCTCTATGTTGTCATGTAAAAATTGACAAAAGAAATTCCACCAAAATTCAATCGATTTTGCTGTAAATCGCACTAGTGTCATGTGATCGTTCATGATGACGTCACAGCAAGTTTTTTCCATGGGTTTTCAAAGAAATAAAAGTCCACTCCTTCATTTTTTTTAAATCCCCGAAAATACAATTACCAGCCTTTATGGGGTGGGGGAAAGCAACCCAATGTTATATGGTATGGATGTTTCCTAATACATTGTAGCTATACTAAAATATATAGACAAATCCCAACGCCCATAGATACTGTCTCTGTCGTATTTCACGAGTGGGGGCTGGGGCAGTATCCTACGAAGCTGCAGGCTGAGTGGGATGCGCCCCAGCCCCCACGGGTGAAATACGTCAGAGAGGTATCAATGTAGTTGGCATTTGCATTTATTTTTTGATTTGAAGCCATTTAATGAAGAAAAACTGTTTTTTCTTAGCCCATTGAACACGGCCACATTGTATTCAATGGGGGCCATTGAATACGACCTTTCCTATAGTTAAGCATAGTAAATCATGTATTTCAAAAAAATAAAGGCCTGTTGTTGATGAGCCTTGTAACGTGTCTGTGTCTGTGTGTCCGGCAGGGTGGTGGTACGTCAGGCCCCGAGCTACTCCACAGGTTATGCTCAGCACGTCAGTATACGGGACATCCATGTGAGTAACTAACCCACTCCTGGTCAAATCACACAGGAATAAAGATGTGTTTCAGGCTAGGGAGTGGTTATCCCATTAATAGGTGGGGGAAGAGGAGGGGACAGAAAATATTTGTACCATACTCGCTCACGTGAAAATCCATCGGCAGTCTCCCTCCTTGTTTAAAGAAAACCACTTCCTTACCTGACCTTAATCTGCAAAGCAATTCTGAAAAAAACATGTCAGGCAATATTAGCGCCACTAGTATTTTAGGGTTGGTTTAATGGTTCACTAGTCAAAGTTACAGACATTAGTCAAAGCGGCTGTTCACGAGTCAATTTCTGGGTACTTTTGACTAGAAAATATGTATTATAAGAAATCTAACCTATTTTGCCTGAAACAATCCAACTTTTATGGCCCTATCGGCGATGTGTTTTTCCCCCATCTTTTGCAGATTTTCCTAATTCCTGGACAATATCATTTTCTAAAAGACTATTGGCAATCAATACTTTTTTAGGGATTCGAGGCAGGTTTGCAATGACAGCATGTTGTATACACCTAAAAATATCAGAATAAAATGAATTTTGTTATGGAGTACATGTATCCCGCTCCCCCTATTTTAAGATTAGACAGATTATGTAAATGTCAAGATAACAAAAGATGTATAGGCACGGCTGTGAGTCTTTTTTCCCCGATAATACCATTCTGTATCTTGACAATCTCTCCCTATTTGCCTTTTCTACCAGGATGAGTCTCTAAGCAGGTTCTTCAACAATAAAAAGGTGAAGTATGTCTGGGACCACACCATACTCAGCTTTAAAAAGTTCAGGTGTGTTAAGGCTATCTATCACAATCCTTTTATCAATTTAGAGAATGAGCTTTTAGTATGGCTCCAAATCAATATATTTTAACAACTTGGAGAGGGTGTATATGGCTCTAAACCACAAGCTGTCTTTTTACATTATTGAATAGTGTATTTCTATAATATAAAAACCTAATCAATGGATTTTGGTCTCAGCCTGACATTTTAAAGGGACATTTTACTTCAGTTGAGCCTTGACTGTATTTGGCACTTCTCAAAAATAACATTGTTTCCCCATCTTTACATCTATATAATAGTAATGCTCTGTTGCATTTGTCTGATTCAGGGGCCTTGAAGTCAACCATTCCTGCTCCTTCTTCCATGCAGCCAAAGGCCTGACCTTAAAGGAACAGGAGAGACAGTGAGTGGCACTTTATACTGAGAATGTGTGGGAAAGGGAAGCTTGTTGGGAATGGCATAATGCATACATGTGTTATTTTATGGCAGCAAATTCATATTACCCAAATGGTTTTAGGAAGATGTCACCAAATAAGATAAATAACATTAGGATGTATATAAAACATATTGTAAGATGCAATATCAAGATGTACAAAGCATCCAGGAATTGGCTCACGAGTCAGGATGCTGACTAACAACTCGATAGCATTGATGTAATGTATGTGATATTGTTGTTTGTAGGCGGATGCTGTATGGGTACAACTCCATCATTGTGCATGTCACCCCCATCATCAAACTGCTCTTTACACAGGTAGGGGATACATTAAAGGTTTAGTATATTGGTTAGTTGATGCCACTGGTTGCTACCACTGTTACCTGTAAGGGGACACCCATGTAGCCCTGGTATATGACAATCAAGCCTAGCAACCACCAGCCATATATAAAGCAGTTCTAGATGCCTCAATTGTTCATCATAATCATGTTGTACTAATAATGCCATATACAATTTTGATTCTAAACTTTATGACAAGATGTACTTCAGTATACTATGTCTATTGTATATACAGATGCTGAACCCATTTTACGTGTTTCAAGTATTTAGCGTGATTCTGTGGTTTACTGATGAGTACTATTACTACGCCTCCTGTATCATCATCATCTCTGTTCTCACCCTGAGTATCTTCATCTACCAGACACGCAAGGTGGGTGGTAAAAAAAATGAACAAATAAAAAAAAAGTAATATAAAAAATATTCAGTTTTACAACTATACTTCTGGGAAATAGCGCCTCATGCATCACAAGTTAATGCTATGATATGATGAATTATTGCTAAACTTTATTCAAATTGATCTAATCATTTTTTGGGAAGTAAACCATTTTGTATTTCAGAGTCTGCTGTGCTACTATGTTACAATGTACATTTAATGAAAATGAAAGTTTCAATAATAATGAACAGACCAATAATGTTAGTAGCAACCAGATCTACTCTAATAATCATTCATCTCCTGTACAGCTACTCAAGATGAAGCAGTACATACTCCATTAATTAGACCTGCTGATTTATACAAATTTGTATACTGTTTATAGATGCAGCGTGCTCTTAAATCTACTGTATCAGCCCATTCCATCATCCCTGTCTGCATTGGAGATACTTCAGGTGTGTGCCAAACTAATGTTTACTTTTTATCGCAAGATGTTCCCTTTATTTCTCATGGCACTGCCTTGACATTGACATTGCAGCTTACAAATGGAGAAGTTATTTAGGGAGTGTTCAGTCCTTAAGGGAATGGTCATTTTTGATAGCAGGGTTGTTGATGGAATTTGGGGGGACCAAAAATATTTGACCCCTTGAGGGGGGGAACCAAAAATATTTAGACACCTCTTGTAAAAAAAACTGCACGCTTTGTAACTTAAAAAGGCCGGTCTGTGGGGAACCTAAAGAATGTGGAGGGGACCAAAATACTTTTGATTCACTCCCCAAATAACCCACGAGCCCTCTGCTAAAAAAAGACCACTCTCTAATAACAGTTTTTTTTGCATAGCTTTGATAAAGAGCTCAACTTATTTGTTGGTCGAACACACAAATTCCAACCTACACAAAAAAGTTCACACCTGAAGTAATGCATTACACTATATGGTTTTCCCTATACAGAATTCATGGATGTGCAGACTGATATGTTGGTGCCAGGTGACGTCATAGAGGTGCCACGTCACGGCTGCATCATGCAGTGTGATGCCGTCCTCATTAATGGTAACTGCATCGTCAATGAGAGCATGCTCACAGGTTAGTCATAGCTCTGAACGTTGGGACTTATCAAGAGATAAGAAATGAAACTAGACTAAAATTATCAATAACTTGTATTCTAAACAGATCAGATCAAAGAAATCCATCTGGTGACCTCCTTAAAAAATACAATACTCTCGGAAAGTTAGCACAGGTAATGGCATCATCTTTCTTGTTATCCACTTGTTTCCAAAGTGAAACTCAAAGTAATATGTTATAATTACTACTACAGTCCCACATCCTTGGCCACAATGGGGACATAGTTCTCTCTTATGCATGTGTTTCACTGTTGACAAATTCTAGCAAATCTAGACTCATTCAAAGCAAGATTTCTCAATTTTATCTTGCTACAAATTCTTACATTCTAGATTAATACATGGCTAAACGTCTATATGTCATTGGAGTTACATAGATATGGCTGTGACTTTAACATTTGACTCATACATGTATATCATTTTTAGGTGAGAGTGTACCAGTGACAAAGACCCCACTACCCAATCCTGAAGTGTCCCGGAACCCTAGTAGTGGTAATGCCATGTTTAACATAAAGGAACATTCACGCCATGTGCTCTTCTGTGGTACTCATGTCATCCAAACACGGTACTATGGCAACCAGAGAGTACGTGCAGTCGTCATACGTACAGGTAACTACCGATTTACAACTGACAAAAAGGCAGTTGAGGCCCAGATTGTTATCATCATCTTAGGTCACCACAGTTTCTATTCTATATGATTTAACATAATATCATCCTATCTTGTCTCAGGAGTAGGCACTTACAATTGACTGTAGTTCATGGCTTCTGAGGTGCCATATGTATAGTAGTGCCATCTGTTCTGTATGAGATGATCTACTATGTACCAGTTTGTAAGGCTTTCTCAAAAACTTCAATTGCAGGGTTTGCTACAGCTAAGGGTGAACTTGTCCGCTCGATTATGTTCCCCAAACCTGTGGATTTCAAGTTCAGTCAGGACGCTTTCAAGTTCATCGGCATACTGGCACTGATAGCAGCAATTGGCATGATTTACACTCTTATACTTATGGCAAGTTAAAAACTTGATTTAAAACAATTTGAGTGTCCCTTTTGTAATTCATGCTTGAAATGTGTATGGGTATCATTTCTCAAATATCTGCAGCAAGAAAAAAGTTTCCCTTCAAACAAAGACCTTTACCTGAATCGGGAGTCTTGACCAGCACTAAGTTGTTATCATATTCTTTCAACAGATCATGGAGGGAAGTGATGCTAGTGACATCATTAAGCGTACACTTGACCTGATTACTATTGTAATCCCACCGGCACTGCCAGCAGCCATGACTGTGGGAATTGTTTTCGCACAAACCAGGCTCAAGGCACAGAAGGTGTTTTGTATCAGTCCGAGGTCTATCAACTTGTGTGGGGCTATTAACACCATCTGCTTTGACAAGACAGGCACACTGACTGAAGATGGACTGGACATGTGGGGCATCCTCCCTGCCACCAACAGTGTGTAAGTATCCTAATATGTCTGAATGACAATGAATTTAAGCTCTGTCTACTTGTAACATAGATAACTTACCAGCTAAACTTGCTGATGTGGTCAACCGCAAATTATACATCATTTGTGTGTATTTAGCCTTCTAAAACCCATGGATGACCATGTAAATTATGAGATTAGTCAATTAACCTTTTTGAAACTAAGTTTTCTTATTATTGCATGCAATTATATGAGTGGTTTATCAAGAGAGAGACAAATACAGAGTGTGAAATAGGTAACAAATCCAAAGTTTTGTGTTTTCAAAGACAGAGGGTTTACTTTTGCATATCATGGGATTTTTACACTTTTCTAATACAGTGCATGTTCTCTAAAGGTTTATGCTGTTTGATATTCAGGTTTCAGAAAGTGGCCCAGACTGCACAGGAGTTGGGACGTGGGGCCATGCTTTCTGCCATGGCCACCTGCCATTCTCTCACCATCATAGAGGGTAATATCTCAGGTGATCCGCTTGACCTCAAAATGTTTGAGTCCACTGACTGGGTAGGTACTCTCTGGTCAGTTGTACAATTACACAAGGCTTTTGCTCGATTGTCATTTTGTCAGTTAATGCACCACCAGTCTTTTCTGGTGGTTTGTTCTTTGATACTTTAGTCTTAGTTTTAGTCTTTAGTCTGCTTACAGAATAGAATATCTGCAAAATGAGCCCTCTTTGTTCAGAGGCAATGGAGGAAATGCTCAAACTCTGGACAGATTGCCTGCAATATGATGATGCTAAATCTACTTTTTCTTGTAATGAAGTAATTTATCAAATAGTCTCTCTTCACGCAGTATGCCACTATATCAAACCTGCCTTCCTGGTATGGTTTACCTGCATATGAAATCACCCTTTATAGATGTTTGTACTCTGTTGGAGGGACATTTATGAGTGCATGTAGAAGTATTAACTAAGTCTATTCAATTGTGTATTCCCGTTTAATTTAAGCAAGAATTTACCTTAGGCCAAAAAAAAGGTTTGTTTCAGGTCACCTGACCGACCCTATTTTTTGGTCAATTTTAGGGTCTTTGGAGAGGTTGGCTAGTACTTTCATGTTTTAAAAATAAAAGTTAATTTCAAAAAGTCTTACCCACCGACCCTAGATTTTCTTGCCATGTTACCTGAAACATACCTTCTTTCTTTTTTGGCCTTAAAAAGAGTGCACATATAACATCGCAACATACAGATATTGAATGTGACCCTTTACATTTACATGTATATGACCTTGAACCTTTGACCATGACTGTTTAAGGACCTTGAGGAGCCTGGAGAGGACACAAGTAGGTTTGATGTCATGATGCCAACCACTGTGCATCCTAAGACACCTGATCTGGTCCATTCATCAGAGAAGGTAGGTTATAATTAGTTTGTGAATTTCCCTGCTATTTCCCCTGTAGAGTATTCTTCTATGATTTATCCAAATACTTTACTGTCAAATATGGCTATTGTCATATGCTTGGAGCAACCAAATACTAAAAGAAGATATCATATAGATGTAAATGGTATAAATAGTAGGTTTTAACAAAGTTATATGCACTTTTCCTTGCACCTTAATCAGTTTGCATGGCATAAAGCGATCAGATTAGGGTGTTAAAAGGACTGTTCTTCAAATTGGTATAATTTGAAATATTAATTCATCCAAGAACTGATTCCAAGTATCAACTTGTCTATAGAACCTGCCGTATGAGATTGGCATCCTGCGTCAGTTCACCTTCTCATCCCAGCTGCAGCGTATGTCAGTCATCGCCCGCACCCTTGGCTCTGACCATTTTGATCTCTATGTCAAAGGTGCTCCAGAAAAGATTGTATCACTCAGCAGGCCAGACACTGGTACAGGCCTCTTCTCACTTCTGTAGATTTCTTCTATGAAGTTCTTTTGCTTACTAGCAAGATATATACTACATTTTTGCAATAGTATAATTTTGCATGCTGAACTCCTACACATATACATTGCTGTTCTTCTGTTCAGAGTCATATCCTTAGGACTGCCAGTACTTTCTAGAGGCGCACTGCATTAGCGTATTGTTTCCAATACAAACGCAAAATCTTTTTACTATACGCATTGGCCCGCCATGGCAGTGCTAAGGATATGGAAAATGTGTATTTAGAAAACAGTAACAATTTCAACCATCTAAAGTAGGCCTAATCACCAAAGTACCAATACAACATACTTCAGACAATGAGTCATTTGTGCCATTTTGAATATTGTCATGAAAAACTATATAGGAATTTAAGCAATCAACCAACCAACCTTCCCAGCTAACAAAAATTTTTTTTTTTATAAATGTCAAAATAAAAGTTTTTAACTTTATATAACGTGATGCCACACTAAGGAGCCATAGAGAAATGTTATATAACGTTGTATAACATTTTTGGTTTACTGGGTTTTATCTGCAGTGCCAGCTGACTTCCACAACATGCTGATGCACTACACCCAGCAGGGGTTCAGGGTGATAGCAGTAGCGTGGCGGCCGCTGCGTAAAATGACCTTTGTGAATGTGCAGCGGGCTGAGCGTGAACAGCTTGAATGTGACCTGGAATTCCTTGGCTTGCTTATCATGGAGAACAGACTGAAACCAGAGAGTAAACCTACCATACAACACCTCACTGAGGCAGCCATCAGGATCATCATGATCACAGGTCAGTATATGCTCATCAGGAACTGATATCAGTTTCCAACTTATTTTTAAAGAGAGCAGTTCCTCAAAAGACACTCAAAATAATGTGTATTGGGATCAGTCCAATGATCTTTAAAGGGACAGTACCCTAATTCATTCAAATTCTGCTATTCAAACAGAAGCTATACATTGTTCAAAAGCATTTATCAGTACAACCATTGGAAATAAAAGCAGCCGGGACATAATGTAATACCTCACACTACATATATACCGGTAATAGAGTGTTATAAAGTCCCTAACAAGGTGATAACATGCTGACGGCCCTGAGTGTGGCCCGGGACTGTGAGATGATAGAAAGGCACAGCCGGGTCATCCTGGTTCATGTGGTACCCCCTGCTGATGGGACCAAGCCTGCCATTGAGTGGACATGTGCTGAGGATGTACGAGATGATATGCAGGGTGGCAAGACATTCCCTAAAAAGGTATGTGATAGAAGTAAAGCAGAAAGTCACAAAAAGGGCTATTATAAATGGAAGAGCATACCTGAAAAGTTAGAGATGGGTAAATTTTTAATAATGGTGTGGGTGCACGGGTAAAAGTGGTGAGTTAAAGTGACCCAATGCAATACAACATATAATAGCCACAATTTTTTGTATGACAGCCCAGAGATGTGATTCAGTTATATATCTGCCACATATGAATAATATCATAAAACATGTATATTTTAGATATTATCTAGAAATAAGTCAAATCTGTAGGGTAATTTACTATTGTTGTACATTTGTAACCTAACTATTGTCTTCATGTCCTAAATAGACTGCAGCAGGGCTGCAGGAACAAGACACACATTTTGCAATCACAGGGAAATCCTGGGAGCTCATACGGCGCTATTTCCCTGACTTAGTGCCAAAGGTGAATATGACATTTTTGTGGCTTATAATAATGCAAATACATGCATTAGAACTTCTCTTCAAATGAACATATGAAAAAATACTGAATTCGACACAATTGTGTTAATCTCTAATATTTCATTCATTAAACAAATTACCAATGTTAAAAATGGATGATTCAAAATAGATGATTCTAAACTAAGACCATTTTATGATAGAAACATGGTGAGGGGGCATTTTCCATCATCAATGCTACATTTTTGTAATCCTATATAGGAGGTTCAATTGTATCTAGGCTCATCAAGGGGAGGGGCTTGTCATATGCAACTTTATATTTCTATCTACCATGCCTAACTAACAGTAAATTATTCATCCCTAATGCAAACACAAGCTTCATAGTTTTTATCAAAGGTTGAAGTATTGTTTCTGGTTATGTTTCTGCCTTTTTAATCTGCGTTGGTTTCTTTTTTGTGCAGTTAGTCGTACGTGGGACTGTGTTTGCGCGAATGTCGCCTGACAATAAAATGCAACTCATCGAAGTATTACAGGACCTTGGGTAATGTTTCTGTACATAAATTATTCATGAGCTTGTAAACATAAATTCATAGTATATTCATAAACTGTTAAAGGTTAACAATTTAAGCAAAGTCAGTTCTACCAGTAGCAACTGTTTAAACTAATATGGCACTCATGCCAACCCATGTCGCTACTCCAGTGACGAGCAGGGGTGCCCATAGATATTATTGTATTGTTGTGTAATTTTTCTCAAATACTAAAATAGGATTTTAAATAAGCTTTTGTCTTGTACATGTATAAGATTATATTTCATACAAGTTTATCAAGCTGAATTCTATCATGACAGGTATTATGTGGGTATGTGTGGGGATGGTGCTAATGACTGTGGTGCCCTGAAGACTGCACACGCTGGTATCTCCCTGTCTGAGGCTGAGGCATCGGTTGCTTCCCCGTTCACATCTAAGGAGCCCAACATCAGCTGTGTGCCCACTGTCATAAGGTACATTCCTATTTTAAATCGAGCCATCTACAGACAATTCCATGAATTCAATCTGGCCATCTGCATCCTCCACTAGGTAAAAAGCTTGACAAGTATTGCATCTGGGATTATAATCTGGCTCCCAAGGGCAGTATCAAAGCTTATGATACAGAGGTTCTTTCAATTTTTTCTTTAGTAATACAGCTTAGACTTGTACTATGCCCATTTGTCTGCTCAGGGAGGGCCGCGCAGCGCTGGTGACATCATTTGGTATCTTCAAGTACATGGCATGCTACAGTCTGACTCAGTTTAGCACTGTTTGTATCCTCTACTGGGTAAGCAGCATTTCTTTTTATCATCCTTTTGTATCAACACATTATTGGATTTCAGTTAACGGTTATGTTGCCGGCTTTGTACACTTGTGTTTGTTATATGCCCGATGGTTTATATTTCAGTTCTATTAGTCTTTTGTTGTGGTCAGCCTCACATATTGGTTATATGGAAAGATAAAAGACACAGTGCTTGTAAGTAACACTGATAGATCACTTGTATAACATTGTGATATTGTTTCTACATAGATCGGAGCCAACATCACCGATTTCCAGTTCCTCTACATTGACCTGTTCTTGGTGACCAGTCTCTCCATCACATGTAAGTAGAACAGGCTTAGTCTTGTAAGACATACACCACATCTCAAAAAGAAGTTTAATTACTATAAATCCTGTTTAAGCGCACATGCGCTTATAGATTTTAAACTCCTGCTAATCCCTACACTTATAAAGGGACCTATGCTTATATGAGGACTTAATTTGGGTTTCAAGGGGATCCTACACCTGCACCTAAACAATACCTGCATTCTTTTGAGACCCCTGCCCTTAAATGAGCAATTACTGTAGGTGGAAATCAGGTGATATCACTCAATCTCTAAAATAACTGTTGAATTATCCTCACTCATCTCAGAGTCTGCAAGTTGATTCTTATACATAGGCCGACACACTGGAGTACTTATCATTTTACTTTTCCCACACAGATGGATATACTCCTGCATACCCACAGCTAGTAGCTCGCCCTCCCCCTTTCAGCTTGCTCTCCTTTGCCCCCATCTTCTCCATCGTGGCACAGATGGTTCTCATTCTAGGGGCTCAGATTTTTACCATGTTCTTCACCCGCCAGCAGCCATGGTGAGTAACTACATGTAGCGTATGTTTATAAAGTGAAACCCATGCACCCCTACAAACTCTGCATGACTGTCAGAAAGGCTTCTGTTCCGCCAGTGCAAATACAATGGTGGGCTGGTGATCATACATACGTTTTTATGTTTACTTTATTTAAGTTTTTAACAGCTTTTCTCATTGTCTAATTGTTCTGTATTTTTGTATTTTTTTGTATAACATGTATCATCAACTCTGGTTGTTATTTTTGGTGTTTTTTTCATGATGCTATGGACCTTTTGTACCTCAACTGAGTCTGAAATAAAGCTTTGAATTCAATTGAATTTATAAAGTGAAACCCTCCCACCCCTACAAACTCTGCATGACTGTCAGAAAGTATTCTGTTCCGCCAGTTCAAATACAATGGTGGTCTGGTGATCAGACAGCAGTATCTGAAGTATACCAGGGTTGTATTTATGTTTGCAAGCATGTTTACTTTATCTAAGTAAACATATATGTGTGTAAAGTTGTATTTGCATGGATTCTATAGAAGATAACATGATAGTAGTTGTGTACAAACATCATAACACATTTTTTTCTGTACTTGTAGGTTTGAGCCATATGTGGTAAATGAAGATGATGACTATGCATCTCATGACACAGCAGTGCTCTTCGCCATTGGGTCATTCCAGTACATTATCCTCGTCATGGTTTTCTCTAAGGGTGCTCCCTATCGTAAAACTATATTCTCCAACTGTAAGTACTGCATTTTGTCTAGAAAGTAGAAGAAAAACACAGGCTAATTTTATGTGGTCTTCCATCACTAGCATTAATTTGCAATATTTTGACATACAAACCATCAAAATGTTCAACATGTCTTTTCCTTTAAATCGTCTGAATGAATCCAGATAGTTTTGGATTTCTCATGTACATAATGAAACAGAAGAAGATTTTTGAATCAATTTAGTAGGACCATCTTTGCAGCTAAGCAAATTGAATGTTATGTTGTATATTGCCCAGACTACTTCTTGCTGAACCTGGTGGTGTGTATCGTGGTCACTATTTACTCGGTGATCGACCCATTTCAAGGCTACAATGATTTGCTTGAGGTGAGTCCTGACTCTCGGAACACAGTTAGTAATTGACTATTACTACATGTCTTTGTATTTACTGGGGTTTGTAATCTTTCTAAATATCAAGGGTGTGTTGAGTTATAAGAGCCTTACACAGTCAACCTTTGTTTTATCAGCCTTGGGAATTAGAGGAGAGAGCATCTGAATAGTGATCGATCTGAAGTGTAATAGAAAAATATAATGGTAGTTGTGAGTGCTTCTGGTAGTGAAGGATCCAAAGTTATGAGTTTTTGAATTAGTGATATATTGTTCAAAGTTCTGTGCAATAATAGACTGATTTGAGTGTTCTAGACTGGCATTTCCTATAATCCATATCAATTTTTGCTGTTCAGTTTCGAAGCAATGTTATCTATTTGACCTGTTCTATTATATATGACCTTTTGATATTCTGGAGCCTGTAAAGATGTTTTCTAAAACTTGAACTTACCTGTGTGTATATCATTACCTGCAGTTAACACTGCCCCCACCAATGTCGTTTCGAGGGCTGCTGGTAGGAATCGCGATCATAAACTGTGTTGCCTGCTTTATACTAGAGGTAGAGCACTTATTATTTCTACCATCATATTCAATTCTCAACATCAGTTACTATCCGAAGCATGTAAATCCCGTTATCAGAAGGACTGATATAAAGAACCTCCTGTTATAAGGAACATGTTTCCATTGCCAAAATTGCCCATAGGAGCATTGCTTAAAAGGAGCAAATGTGCCTTGCCAAAAGGCCCTCCTTATAACGAGATTTCACTGTATCAGAGAAACAAAGATTATATTTGTCAAAACATGAATCCCCATATTTTTGAAGGCCAAAAGATTCCTCCTGTGGTTAATCGTATTGGTGTTTATAATAAAGGTGATGCAATACAACAGCCACAACCATCGGCCTCATCTTTATTTTAAAAGTCTGTTGTATTATCAACAATTACTTTAGTATACAAAGCTACAACTTAATGCCCCTAGCCTTTTCCTCCCAAAACTAAACTGTTTCTTTTTACAGATGTTCATTATGGACAATGAGTCAGTAAAGGCTTCTTGTGAGGGATTCTGGAAGAAGATCAGGGACCCTAAACTCCTGCCATATGAGAAAGTAGAAGCTGAGCTACAAAATACTCCAAACTGGCCACCTGCGTCCACCGGCCGGCCACTGGCTGATGTTCTGCAGTTGAACAGTGGTTCAGAACCTGGAGCTGAGGGTGTCAAGCTGACGGTTGAAGATGAAGTCAGGCAAGTCCACAGCTCCAAGGGGAATGTGAATATGAGTTATATTCCTGATGTAACACCTTCTCACAGGCAGGAGGATTGTCAAACACTGATTATGGACAATAATGTTGGTGGTGGCATGCGGCGTAGCACTCGCGTGTGATGAACCCTATCATCTGGATCCAGGCACTGGGAAACTGATCATTGTGTTGTCCCTCAGTGAGCAGGTGTGTATCAAAGAACAGCCTAAATGGATGACTGTGTTGACTGTATTGGCTGTATTATTCAGTGAGGACATATGCATAAAACCTGGGGATGTGCACTAATTTTTGGCCGCCACCATTACTTACTCCTGAAGCCTGATCTCACATAGAGATCCACAGACACTTTATCAGAGTATTTCCAATGTTTATCAGGAACAGTTTGGATGCTGCAGTGAAAAAACTCACTATGACAGACAAAAAAATCTTATTTAGGCCACACCAAATAAAAAAGTTGGTCTACGGATTTTGCTTTTCAAAAATTGGTGAGGGCGGGCAAATTTTTTTTTTTTTCCAGTTTTCTTTTGTCTGTGGATTTCGACCTTGAATCAGGGGAAGGGGGATTTTTTTTCTGGGGGAATATTTTTAAATATCTTTTTACACATTGATATATCTTGCCTCACGATGAAAGAAAAGGCTTCAAAAAAAAATTCCAATCCTTCAGGAAATGATGCGGCCGGAGTCCGTAGACACAATTTTGCATTTCCGAAATTATGGTGCTGGAAATCCGTAGACCAACTTTTCAATTTGGTGTGGCCTTATATGTTGTTGTATAAGCTTAGCTCGTAGTCTGAAGTAATCACTGCTGCAGTATATATACCAGGGTAATTGTCACTTATTATGCTCATGGGAAACATGTCTGCACAATACTCTTCATGGTCCAACTTTTTCCCTGTATCTTCTGACAATCGTACCGCAGAAATTTAATTAGCTGTCCATTTACGCTCGAGACGGACGTTTATACAAGATAAGAATGAATGACTTAAGTCATTTCAAGACTCTTCTACCCCTGGTGCTTATACACTTGTACAAGTCTGTCGTCTTTTTGAAACTGGACCTAGATACCAATTGTATGGTATTCTACATTATATTAGTAATCATTGACATTGTTATGAATCTATTTACATGTTCAACTGACAGTACCAATTTCATGTTTGTTAGGATCCATGGCCAATTAACCTCTTTCATATGTAAAATAAATTTAATTAATTAACATTACTTGGTCTTTTGTTTCTTTTATACACCTGCTGGCTCCTGAAAGCCAATCTCTAACAGGGTAACCACCAACTATGGATATGCAATCAGATGCAATCTTTTTTAAAGTATCTTCTATTTAGAGAGTTGCCATGGTTTGAATTTAAAATCCGGGATTTGATGGATTTCTGGGTGCGCCAAAAATTACCCAACCTCTTCTAGATGATTTAGAATCTCCCTTTAAACTATGGTAACATACAGGTGGGGTTTTTTTGACAATAGAGGACTTTTTGGTATTTAAAAAAAGAAATCCTACAAAATTCCTTGACATCTTAAGAAAATGTGTCTAAAAATTCTTGGAATTACCTGACATTTCCCTGGCCTGGAGCAAATATTTTTTCCATGACATTTTCCCTGATGATGGAAACCCTCCACTTATGTCACCAAACTCACAGGAGTCTGCTTGTAAGTGATGTTAAGATAATTTCCTAATCACGACTCTTCTATTTGTCTGGAAACTAGGAGGTAAGGCCAAACCCATTTAAACTTTCATATTTCATGAAGGAGTACTAAGCTGAAACCTGGTTCTACAAACCTAGGAGAGCAGTTCATCTGAATTTCATGATTTTCTTGTCTTAATTTGTCATAAAAGTTGTGCCTTCTCATTAAGAATAAAAAGAATAAGAAATGTTTCTTAGGGCGATGTCATATTTATTCAGCAAGTATTTACATTTTGACAGTTACATAGATATGATGTTACATCCGAGGATGATTCTTTTTACATGAGTATACGACTTCAGATGATGTTTATTTATTTAAAACCGTATTTGCTTTTTGCTTTTTATCAACAGTTGTTTGTAATAACTTATATATAACTCATCAATAACTTGTATGGCAACAATATCACAGACCATAGGTTATTCAATATTTACAGATCAACATGATGAAAATATCAAATATACAAAAGAGAGTGCATTCTGTTGCAGGTTTTTAGGTGTGTTTTTTATCCACAAAGTATTTGCACTGTATATAAAGTGCTATGGGCAACAGGAGTTTGGTACAATGTATTTACATGGCCTCGGCCATGCCTCGTTCACAGACTCTGGCAAACTCCACGATAGACTTAGCCAACTCTTCATTCGTCACACCTTCTGACGCAGCCAGTGCACTCTGGCCGAAATGTTCAGCTTGGAATTGAAAATTTGAAAAGTACAATTCAGAGCCATTCATAGACATAGTGTAGAAATACCAGGAGGCGATGAAGGGGGTGGGTGGGGGGGGGGGGGCGTTACAACCACTACAGCATAGATATGAGTCTTAGTATTTGCCCATTCGTAAGCTAAGGCTTATATACACAGATTAATATTAAGATGTCATTGAATTATTTTTATCATAAAAATTCCCAGGGTTTGCATTATATCATTGTGAGAGTCTAGTTTTGCAAAATGCATTTCTTGCTACTCAGTATAAATACTTTTATTATCCTCCCTTTTTTAACTCCTCCGCACTTACATTCTGGATATCGTGCAGCACGTAGTAGAGCATGCCCAGTGCATGGGCGGTGCGCGCCTTGATGTCGGGTTTACACTCGGGCTGGTGGTCCCGCATGTCAAAGATGGCGTTCAGAACCTGGATGGCCTCCGCCTCCTGAGCCTCGTCTGGGGGAGAAATAGCTACGTGTTAACTCTTTAAAGGTGGCATAGTGCTTTAATGTACTATGCCCTTTGTAGTCATGATGCATGAGTGCAGCCTTGGCGAATAACTCGCCGACCCTTCAGAAGTGTGCCTAACTCGTCATGATTGATGCTTGAATACAACACTAGCGAGTTACTTACCAGGGCCGCATTCATGCATCATGCTGATAAAGTGCATAATGCATTTAAGCACTATGCGGCTCTTGAAGGGGTGACCCTTTACGAATGGCATAATGACTCAAGTTTCAGGTTCATTTGTGATTGCAGCAGCGAGTAACTCGCAGGCATTGTCTTGGTCCATAATGCAGACCTTTGGGGGTGCATCAGATGAACCTTTTGAGGCATTATGCGTTGCTTAATAACAGGTTAAAGATGGTTTATCAGCTATTTCTAGACAATGCCTTTTATTTTAAATCGTTTTGATAAGTCTATATATATGCTGATAGCAAGAATATGTTGTTGGCAGAGATGTGCCTGAGAAATACAACTCTGCTGTATATCATCAAAAACAAAGGGTTGATGAATTCTGATCATTCAATGTAACGGTGAAGTAAAAGTATACAAATACATGTAAATATTAACATAGAATACATAACTATACAAAACGTCAACAGACAAAAAGAGGTGTTTTTGACATTTAAAATAAATAAATATGAACATTTCAAAGTGAAATTATACAATAAGGCAGGATCCTGGGCACCTTGGGACCCTTGTGACTCTGAAAGAGGGTGAGGTGTGTGGTGTATTTATAACTTGTGTTTGTATACCTGCCACATGTTATTTAGAGAATAGGAAACCGTTTTCTTCACATGAGACTGTCTGTATTTACTTTTGGTCGGCGATCGCCTGGCATATGGTGATCTCTGCTGCTGTCTCAGTCAAATATTTCCCCATCGTAACTGTGTTATTATAAATTGATTTCTCATCTTACTTCATGCTGAGCACTTTACTTTCTATTTGTTCATATCCTCTGTGAATATTGCAAAGGAGGTGTAGCATATCTCAGCATAGAAACTACTTTTATTTAATAACATTCATCGTACAAACATCCACAAAACGGCATGGGACGTATGTAGGTCATTAAGACGCCTGCACCTCGGCACCCGGCCCACATTGATTTCCCGCGTGTAATGGCGCACTGAACCCACGACGTCATTATCGTATGTGACCCACTACCATTTCCCCCCATAGAAGAGTAGAGGAGGCAGGCTTGGGAATAAATAATATTTATTACATTTGGTATCCGATTATTAATATTTGTAGTAGTACATACATGTGAATTATGACATTATAAGAGATTGGGTAAAATGACTATGATCATGTATGGTTGTAGATACCATTGTATTAACGTTAAAAGATTGAGGAATAAAATAAGATTACGCCTTACATACATTATCACAGTGAATATGACAGTAAATATTAACAATGAGAATGCGGATAAACATGAATTAGAGTATGACTGTTAAAACACGTGGATGTTTATGGATAAAGATGAGTTGAACTGAGTGGGTCTGAGTTGGTTCCATTGCCATTTACTAACTGATGTTTACATGCTCATAACGGATCCAAGATGGCCGCCGCACATGCGCACATACAATGTATACAACACACAACATCCTCCCTTTTAACGGAAAAGATAATCTCTTATATCTTAGGATAATACTATAGCTTATTCAGAGTTAACTTGAGTCTTTGGAATAGTCCTGGGATGTTACTGTCTTTGTATGAGATATAAGTCTGTCTTTGGTTCATAATTGAATTAATGAGATTTAAGACTTAAATGATATGTCTCTAGATATTTCATGTATCTTTGTTCTTATAGAAAGTGTCAAGTAAGATTTTATGAAAATAGGGTCAGGTAGACTGCCTGACACCCACACGTGAAAGACAGGGATTATTCTGCCCTATGTGTCAATCACGTCTCACTGGTAACGCTGTGGCGCTACAACGGCCCTGCCAGACCGTGTGGTTACCACCGGTGGTGCATGCACCTCTGCCGGTTCAGGTGGTACAGTCTGCTCAGCCACCGGTTCATTCCTACGCCTCTGATGTGGAGTGGCGGGTTTGACGGTGCGCTGTGCCTTCGCTGGTGACGTGACTGTTGGAGTGATGTCACTAGGTACTTTACTGGCACTCATTTCCTCACGAGTGTTAGGCTCCTTGGTCTTCTTCAGGTGCTGACGGTTTCTCCTGAGGATGCCAGTTGGAGTCTCCACGGTATATGACCTTTCATCTAGTCTCTCTACCACTGTCCCCTTGGTCCAGGTCTTGGTGCCAAGTTTAAATGGTTCGAGTCTAACCGTGTCTCCTTCCTCTAAAGGAGGCAATATGGCTGACTTCGTGTTTGCGTGCTCAGCCTGAATTGCTTGACCTCGCTTGATGTCGCGTCTTGTATGCTTCAAGTCAACCACTTCCGGCTTTAGGAGAGCGGGTGCGGTCGGAAGCATGGTCTTGGTGCGTCGGCTCATCAGCCTTTGTGCAGGGCTAGACAGCATACCTTGTGATGGCGTATTTCGGTGGTCCAACATAGCTAAGTATGGGTCGGTTCCGGCCTCGCGGCACTTTCTCATGATCTTTTTAGCGGTCTTTACTGCTGACTCAGCTTTGCCATTCGCCCTACTATTGTACGGGCTGCTCGTCATTTGTTCAATGTCCCATGCATCGCAGAAGTCGCGGAATTCTTCGGACACGTACTGTGGCCCGTTGTCGGACACCAGGGTGTCTGGGATACCGTATCTGGCAAAGTGTGTTTTTAGCTTGCCGATGATGGTTGTAGAGTCTGTCACAGGTAGCATGTCGACTTCCCAGAAGTTGCTTAGGTAGTCAACAGTGATCAGGTAGTCGCGCCCGTTTAGGCTAAACATGTCCGTCCCTACTTTGGCCCATGGCCTGTCAGGTATGTCGTGACTCATTATCGGCTCTTTAGGATTTGCTGTTTCGTACGTCCTGCAGATGTGGCACTTCGAGATGAAATCTCTGATTTCTTGAGCCATGTTTGGCCAGAAGATGCTTTCCTTGGCACGTCGTAGGCATCCATCTATGCCGAGGTGCGACGAGTGGATCTTGACCTTCAGGGTCGCCCTCTCGCTCATGGGGATTATCACTCGCTCACCTCGGAATACCAGTCCTTCATGCACTGCTAGTTCATCTCTGAATGAGAAGTATGGGTGTAGCACTGGTGGTACATCGATCTTCTCGTTGGGCCATCCTCTTAATATGGTCTCTTTCAGTGCCGTCATTGTTAGGTCGACTTCGGTGGCTCGACGGATGGTCTCAATCCTGGAATCGGATATGGCCACGTACTTCGTTGCATTGACGTTCTCAAATTCTTCGTGATGTCCCTCCGTAGTCTGTCTGTAAGCTCGAGACAGAGTGTCGGCGAGATACATCTCCTTCCCAGGCGTGTATATGACTTCCACGTCATATTGCTGGAGTCGCATTAGCATGCCCTGTAGTCGCCTAGGGGCTCTTGCTAATGGCTTCTTCATGATGCTTTGTAGAGGTTTGTGGTCAGACATCACGCTAACCTGTCTACCAAACGTGTACTGGTGAAACTTCTCTGCACTCCACACCATGGCAAGCATCTCTTTTTCTATCTGTGCGTAGCGTGTCTCGGTGTCGGTTAGGGCACGGCTGGCGAACGCTACCGGTTGTCCGTCTTGTAGAAGTGCCGCCCCGAGTCCAGTCTTGCTGGCGTCACACTGGATGGTGAGCTCCTTGCTTGGGTCATAGTACCTGAGAACTGGTGCCTCACTCACAAGCTTCTTTACTTGTTGAAGTGCTCTGTCTTGGGCACCGGACCAGTTCCATGGCACGTCTTTCCTCGTCAGTTGCCGGATGGGTTCCATAACATCTGACAGTCGAGGTAGGAATCGTGCTAGGTAGTTAATGAATCCATTCAGACGCTGGACTCCCTCAACATCGGTCGGTTTCTGCATATCCATCACGGCATCCACCTTCGCAGGATCGGGCTTTAGGCCTTCATGCGTGATCAGATGTCCAAGAAACGCTACAGATTTCTGGCGCAGTTTCATCTTCTTAGGGTTCAGTCTGATACCTTTGTCCTGGCATCGCTGAAGTAGTTGTTCCAACTTCTTATCGTGGTCCTGTAGGGCTTCGCAGTCGGTCTCGCCAGTGCCGTATACCATCAGATCATCTGCGATACAGATGACTCCATCCAAGTCATGGATGCATTCATGGAACTTTCTGGCGAATATCTCTGACGAGACGCTTGTACCGAATGGTAATCTCAACCATCGGTATCTTCCGTACGGACTTGCAAATGTAGTCAGTCTCGATGACTCCTCGTCTAGTTTCACATGCCAGTATCCGGACTTCAGGTCCATTGTCGAGACTATCTTCGCTTTGGATAGTTCTGGCAGTACGTCATCTAGCGTGCAGAGGGGGAAGTGCTCTCGTTTCAGTGCCTTGTTCAGTGGTCTAGGATCTATGCAGATCCTCAACTCTCCGGTCTTCTTCGTAGCTGTTGCCATGGCGCTGACCCAGTCCGTCGGTTCGCTAACAGGCGCGATCACACCCTGCCCGACTAGCTGGCCGAGCTTCTCCTTGACCCTGTGTTTTAGGGCGTCCGGGACCTTTCTTGAGGGTTGGATCGATGGTGTGACGGTCGGGTCGACATGGAACGTTGAGATACCTGGCATGCAGCCGACATCTTCTCCGAAGACCTCTTTGTATTTATCTAAAATTGGGCACTTGTAGACTTCTTCCTTCTTTTTCACGCTCGCTACTCTCTTGAAGTTGTCTTCAAGGACAGAGATGAGTCCCATTTGTTGACTCGCCGATACTCCCAGGATCGGCATGAGATCGCTGTCCTCCACGACTACGAATTTTACGTCGTAGCCTTTTCCGTTTGCCGGGTTCTTTATCTTGACTCGGCACTCTCCGAGTGGGCGTTTTAGCGTCTTGTCCCACATCTGGAGAGTATTTTGTGGTGGGCCTAGCTTGGTGGTGTCGACATATTTCTTTGGTATCAGGTTGACTGATGCGCCACAGTCGACCTGGAAATTAACTGGAACGCCCTTTATCGTCATGTTGGCGTATATCAGTTTGTCGCTTTTTAGATTCACCGCGCTGACCTCCTTTACTCCATTTATGACCTCATACTGGCTTTCTTCGCTCTCGGAGTCGTTCTCTTGCACGGCGCGTACCTTCTTGGTCCTAGGGGTCTTCTTAGTCTTCGATGTCTTCTTGCAGGCAACGTCGAGGTGGTTCCGTCCGTTACATACGGAACACCTTTCCCCCCATGCCGGGCAGTGTTTCCTTCCGAATATGTGGTTGCCAGCGCAGAATATGCAGTCCTGCGGTTGGTCTCTCGATTGGCCTCTCGTCTTCTTCCTGTTATTCTGTTTGTGTGGCTTGACTCCGTGAACCTCTGCCGTTCCGCCGCTGGCGTTGACGTGTTTTAGTCGCAAACCGGTTGCTTCGTCGGTGCGGCAGATGTCGATACACTTTTCGAGGGTTAAGTCTCTGATGTTCAGGAGTGTCTTCCTGGTCTCTTCAGACCGGATGCCCATCACAATTCGCGTAGCAGAGTGTCTTTGAGGCATTTACAGAAATTGCAGCTTTTAGTTAGGAAGCGGAGCGCCGTTAGATATTCGTCAAAACTCTCTTTCTCTTGTTCCCTACAATTGAAGTTGTATCTCTCCATGGTCTCATGCAAGTCCCCTATAATGTAGGCATCAAATTTCTTTATTATTTCTTTGAGTGTCCTATTGGCTTCGTCTGCGAAGACAAAACCATTGTAGATTTTCAGGGCATCTGTTCCTATGGAATTTAGAAGCATGGAGGTTTGGTACACAGCAGCAGTTGTGTCCAGGTGGGAGATTACAGTGTAGTTTCCCCACTGCTGTTTCCACAATAGCCAATTTTCAGCCTTACTAGATTGCAAGTTTAGAGGGGCAGGAGGCCTGATACCAGGCACAAAGTGGTGCACTGGTGCATTTCCCCCTGGGGGAGGAGCATTCTCCCCATTACCTTCATTGATTTCAGGCATTGTGCTGGTACCTATATACTTTAGTAGTAGGAATTGGTGACTAGCAGGTCACAGTTCAGACTAGTGTAGCCTATAGACTAGCAGGTCTATAATTGTCACTTTAGGCCTATATAATTTCTATACACTATCAGGGTATAGATATATTCTCAACACACTATCAGGGTGTTGATGTAGAGCTAGTATTTATTAGAAATGTCTCTGGAACCAGTTGCTGTGGATCTCAGGGTGGGCTGGCAAGATGGCCACTTTCAGTGACAACACATGTGTATTCTGCTTTTGGCTTCAGGCGGAAAAGTGCAATAATCACTCTTCCAGCGTGAATAAAAATTATGTGTGTCTACTCACAGTTTCTTGTTGCCCTTCCCTGACCCTTCACCTGGCTGTCACCATGTTAAAACACGTGGATGTTTATGGATAAAGATGAGTTGAACTGAGTGGGTCTGAGTTGGTTCCATTGCCATTTACTAACTGATGTTTACATGCTCATAACGGATCCAAGATGGCCGCCGCACATGCGCACATACAATGTATACAACACACAACAATGACATAAATGCAATTAAAATGACATGTACACGTTAATAAAAGTGTGAATGACTTTATACCTTATGGTATGAATGAATATTGAATATTTTGAGTATTGATTTATGAGATAATGGTGATTATTAGGTGTGGGAGGGTGGGTGAACAATACGTGTGTACTATTCGGGGACAATTAGAAGACTGAGGAAGGAAGGGCAGGTGAGTGGACAGTTTTAACGTTAGGGGCCAGGTGGCGTTAGTAGTGGTATAGTAAAGTTGTGTTGGGAGAGTGGACGTAGGTCGACGACAATGACAAGTAATCCCCGGTAAGGATTACAACACCATTTTGCGTACAAAACTCGGCAGGGTCAGGTCCTGGGTTCATCAACACTGCGACTCTTCTGCGACATGAGGAGAAAATAGTGACATGGGGAATTTCTTTAGTCTTAATCGATATGGCGACACGAGCATTACACAGGACATGGGGACAGCCCCCCCCCCCCCCCCCCCCCCCATCAAGCCTTAAGGGCCCCAAACCCCCGGGGGTTGGTCCGTTCTTTCTATCTACCAAAGTACAGTATCCCAGTGGCGAAGCCGCTGGTTATTAAGAAGAACTCAGAATACGATGTAGATCGATCTCCGGCCGGAAGTAGAGTCCCCGACGCTGGTACCCGTCTTTATTCTCCACGAACGCCACCCGCTCCATTTCCCGCGCTACAACAGCCTACACACTGGAGTACTTATCATTTTACTTTTCCCACACAGATGGCTACACTCCTGCATACCCACAGCTGGTAGCTCGCCCTCCCCCTTTCAGCTTGCTGTCCTTT
The DNA here is from genome assembly GCA_947462335.1 of Harmothoe impar. Lineage (NCBI taxonomy): Eukaryota > Metazoa > Annelida > Polychaeta > Phyllodocida > Polynoidae > Harmothoe > Harmothoe impar. The sequence goes on from OX381716.1 coordinate 19,420,931, forward strand.
GCCCCCATCTTCTCCATCGTGGCACAGATGGTTCTCATTCTAGGGGCTCAGATTTTTACCATGTTCTTCACCGGCCAGCAGCCATGGTGAGTTACTATACAGGTAGCGTATGTTTATAAAGTGAAACCCTTGCACCCCTACAAACTCTGCATGACTGTCAGAAAGGCTTCTGTTCCGCCAGTTCAAATACAATGGTGGTCTGGCTATCAGACAGCAGAATGTGAAGTATACCAGGGTTGTATATATTTACTTTATTTAAGTAAACATGCATGTGTGTAAAGTTGTATTTGCATGGATTCTATAGAAGATAACATGATAGTAGTTGTGTACAAACATCATAACACATTTTTTTCTGTACTTGTAGGTTTGAGCCATATGTGGTAAATGAAGATGATGACTATGCATCTCATGACACAGCAGTACTCTTCGCCATCGGGTCATTCCAGTACATTATCCTCGTCATGGTTTTCTCTAAGGGTGCTCCCTATCGTAAAACTATATTCTCCAACTGTAAGTACTGCACTTTGTCTAGAAAGTAGAAGAAAACATAGGCTAATTTTATGTGGTCTTCCATCACTAGCATTAATTTGCAATATTTTGACATACAAACCATGAAAATGTTCAACTGGTCTTTTCCTTTAAATCGTCTGAATGAATGCAGATAGTTTTGGATTTCTCATGTACATGAGGAAACAGAAGATTTTTGAATCAATTTAGTAGGACCATCTTTGCAGCTAAGCAAATTAAATGTTATGTTGTATATTGCCCAGACTACTTCTTGCTGAACCTGGTGGTATGTATCGTGGTCACTATTTACTCTGTGATCGACCCCTTTCAAGGCTACAATGATTTGCTTGAGGTAAGTCCTGACTCTCAGAACACTGTTAGTAATTGACTATTACTACATGTCTTTGTATTTACTGGGGTTTGTAATCTTTCTAAATATCAAGGGTGTGCTGAGTTATAAGAGCCTTACACAGTCAACCTTTGTTTCATCAGCCTTGGGAATTAGAGGATAGAGCATCTGAATAGTGATCGATCTGAAGTGTAATAGAAAAATATAATGGTAGTTGTGAGTGCTTCTGGTAGTGAAGGATCCAAAGTTATGAGTTTTTGAATAGTGATATATTGTTCAAAGTTCTGTGCAGTAAAGACTGATTTGAATGTTCTAGACTGGCATTTCCGATAATCCATATCAATTTTTGCTGTTCAGTTTCGAAGCAATGTTATCTATTTGACCTGTTCTATTATATATGACTTTTTGATATTCTGGAGCCTATAAAGATGTTTTCTAAAACTAGAACTTCCTGTGTGTATATTATTACCTGCAGTTAACACTGCCCCCACCAATGTCGTTTCGAGGGCTGCTGGTAGGAATCGCGATCATAAACTGTGTCGCCTGCTTTATACTAGAGGTAGAGCACTTATTACTTTTACCATTAAGGTAGATTCACCCTGAGTCGGACACATACCCTGAGACGGACAGTGAAATTTAAGTTTATTTATGTACCCTACTACATACTTCTAGTGCTTCTTGGAAAGAATAACACTTTAACCTTACCACTGTTTACAAATTAAGGACTTGAAATCCTTGAATAACCACAAAATCAGGTGTCCGTCTCAAGGTATGTGTCCGACTCCAGGTGAATCTACCCTATATTCAATTTTCAACATCTGTTACTATTTAAAGCATGTAAATCCCGTTATCAGGGGACTGATATAAAGAACTTCCTGTTACCATTGCCAAAGACGCCCATTCTCTCTATGTTTAGTATTGGTAATAAGGAGCATTGCTTATAAGGAGCAAATGTGCCTTGCCAAAAGGCCCTCCGAGATTTCACTGTACCAGAGAAACAAAGATTATATATATTTGTCAAAACATTGAATCCCCATATTTTTGAAGGCCAAAAGATTCCTTCTGTGGTTAATCATATTGGTGTTTATAATAAGAGTGAGGGAATACAACAGCCACAACCATCGGCCTCATCTTTATTCTAAAAGTCTGTTGTAATATCAAAGATTATACAAAGCTAAAAATTAATGCCCCTAGCCTTTCCCTCCCAAAACTAAACTGTTTCGTTTTACAGATGTTCATTATGGACAATGAGTCAGTGAAGGGTTCTTGTGAGGGATTCTGGAAGAAGATCAGGGACCCTAAACTCCTGCCATATGAGAAAGTAGAAGCTGAGCTACAAAATACCCCAAACTGGCCACCTGCGTCCACCGGCCGGCCACTGGCTGACGTTCTACAGTTGGTGAGTGGTTCAGAACCTGGAGCTGAGGGTGTCAAGCTGACGGTTGAAGATGAAGTCAGGCGAGTCCACAGCTCCAAGGGGAATGTGAATATGAGTTATATTCCTGATGTAACACCTTCTCACAGGCAGGAGGATTGTCAAACACTGATTATGGACAATAATGTTGGTGGTGGCATGCGGCGTAGCACTCGCGTGTGATGAACCCTACCATCTGGATCCAGGCACTGAGAAACTGATCATTGTGTTGTCCCTCAGTGAGCAGGTCTGTATCAATGAACAGCCTGAATGGATGACTGTATTGACTGCATTGGCTGTATTATTCAGTGAGGACATATGCATAAAACCTGGGGATGTGCACTAATTTTTGGCCGCCACCATCACTTACTCCTGAAGCCTGATCTCACATAGAGATTCACAGACACTTTATCAAAGTATTTCCAATGTTTATCAGTAACAGGTTGGATGCTGCAGTGAAAAAAACTCACTATGACAGAAAAAATGTTCTTATTTAGGCCACACCAAATAAAAAAAGTTGGTCTACGGATTTTGCTTTTCAAAAATTGGTGAGGGCGGGCGGGCGAGTTTTTTTTTTTTTCCAATTTTTTTTTGTCCATGGATTTCGACCTTGAATCAGGGGAGGGGGGATTTTTTTAAATATCTTTTTTTACACATTGATATATCTTGCCTCATGATGAAAGAAAAGGCTACAAAAAAAAATCCAATTCTTCAGGAAATGATGCGGGCGGAGTCCGCAGACACAATTTTGCATTTCCAGAATTATTGTGCGGGAAATCCGTAGACCAACTTTTTAATTCGGTGTGGCCTTATAAGTTATATGTTGTTGTATAAGCTAAGCTAGTAGTCTGAAGTAATCACTGCTGCAGTATATATACCAGGGTAATTGTCACTTATTATGCTCATGGGAAACATTTCTGCACAATACTCTGAATGGTCCAACATTCCCCTGTATCTTCTGACAATCGTACCACAGAAATTGAATTAGCTGGCCATTTATGTTTGAGATGGACGTTTATACAAGATAAGAATGTATTACTTAAGAGACATTTCAAGACCCTTCTATCCCTGTGACTATACATGGGTGCCCAGAATTTTGATCGTGTCGCCGTGTCGATCTTTAGCAAAGGTGCCGTGTCGATTTTTATCCAATACTAATTACTCTAAATCTTTGTGTCCGTCGATTTTTAAAACCCCTGTGTCGGGCATGTCGAATTAAGAACCCCCGTGTCGCCGTGTCGCACGTGTCGAATTTTATCCATGTATAGTCACACCCCTGGTGCTTATATATTTGTACAAGACTGTCGTCTTTTTTAAACTGGACCTAGATACAAATTGTCTGGTATTCTACATTATATTAGTAATCACTGACATTGTTATGAATCTGTTTACATGTTCAACTGACAGTACCAATTTCATGTTTGTTAGGATCCACGGCCAATTAACTTCTTTCATATGTAAAACAAATGTAATCAATCAACATTACTTGGTCTTTTGTTTCTTTTATACACCTGCTGGCTCCTGAAAGCCAATCTCAAACAGGGTAGCCACGAACTATGAATATGCAATTAAATGCAATCTTTTCAAAAGTATCTTTTATTTAGAGAGTTGTCAATGGTTTGAATTTAAAACCCGGGATTTGATGGATTTCTGGGCGCGCCAAAAATTACCCAACCTCTTCTAGATGATTTAGAATCTCCCTTTAAACTATGGTAACACACAAGTGTGTTTTTTTGTTGACAATAGAGGACTTTTTGGTATTTAAAAAAAGAAATCCGACAAAATTCGAAATTCCTTGAAATCTTATGAAAAAGTATCTAAAAGTTCTTACATTTGAAATATCCTGACATTTCTCTGACCTGGAACAAATATTTTTTTCATGACATTTTCCCTCGACTTTTGTCACCAAACTCACAGGAGTCTGCTTGTAAGTGATGTTAAGATAATTTCCTAATCACGACTCTTCTATTTGTCTGGAAGCTAGGAGGTAAGGCCAAACCCATATAAACTTTCATATTTCATGAAGGAGTACTAAGCTAAAACCTGGTTCTACAAACCTAGGAGAGCAGTTCATCTGAATTTCATGATTTTCTTTTGTTAATTTGTCATAAAAGTCTTGCCTTCTCATTAAGAATAAGAAGAATAAGAAAAGTTTCTTAGGGCGATTCCATATTTATTCAGCAAGTATTTACATTTTCATAGTTGCATAGATATGATGTTGCATCCGAGGATGATTCTATTTACATGAGTATACAACTTTAGTTGATGTTTATTTATTTAAAACCGTATTTGCTTTTTGCTTTTAATCAACAGTTGTTTGTAATAACTTATATATAACTCATCAATAACTTGTATGGTAACAATATCACAGACAATAGTTTATTCAATACTTACAGATCAACATGATGAAAATATCAAATATACAAAAGAGAGTGCATTCTGTTGCAGGTTTTTAGGTGTTTTTTTTATCCACAAAGTATTTGCACTGTATATAAAGTGCTATGGGCAACAGGAGTTTGGTACAATATATTTACATGGCCTCGGCCATGCCTCGTTCACAGACTCTGGCAAACTCCACGATAGACTTAGCCAACTCTTCATTTGTCACACCTTCTGACGCAGCCAGTGCACTCTGGCCGAAATGTTCAGCCTGGAATTGAAAATTTGAAAAGTACAATTTAGAGCCATTCATAGACATTGTGTAGAAATACCAGGAGGCGATGAAGGGGGTCGGGGGTGGGGGCGTTACAACGTCCACTACTACTACAGCATAGATACCGTAAAACCTTGGCTATAAGCCGACCTTGGCTATAAGCCGAATGTGAGTTTGGGAGTAAAAATTCGGCTTGAAATTATTTTCACTATGTTTCTACATTATTAAAACCTCGCCTATAAGCCGAATGGGAGTTTGGGGCTTAAAATTCGGCTTATAGCAAATAAAAACGCCAAATAAAATTCGGCTTATAGCCGAGGTTTTACGGTATGAGTCTTAGTATTTGCCCATTCATAAGCTAAGGCTTATATACACAGATTAATATTAAGATGTCATTGAATTATTTTTAATCATAAAAATTCCCAGGGTTTGCATTATATCATTGTGAGAGTCTAGTTTTGCAAAATGCATTTCTTGCTACTCAGTATAAATACTTTTATTATCCTCCCTTTTTTAACTCCTCCGCACTTACATTCTGGATATCGTGCAGCACGTAGTAGAGCATGCCCAGTGCGTGGGCGGTGCGCGCCTTGATGTCGGGTTTACACTCGGGCTGGTGGTCCCGCATGTCAAAGATGGCGTTCAGAACCTGGATGGCCTCCGCCTCCTGAGCCTCGTCTGGGGGAGAAATAGCTACGTGTTAACTCTTTAAAGGTGGCATAGTGCTTTAATGTACTATGCCCTTTGCGGTCATGATGCATGAGTGCAGCCCTGGCGAATAACTCGCCGACCCTTCAGAAGTGTGCCTAACTCGTCATGATTGATGCTTGAATACAACACTAGCGAGTTACTTACCAGGGCCGCATTCATGCATCATGCTGATAAAGTGCATAATGCATTTAAGCACTATGCGGCTCTTGAAGGGGTGACCCTTTACGAATGGCATAATGACTCAAGTTTCAGGTTCATTTGTGATTGCAGCAGCGAGTAACTCGCAGGCATTGCCTTGGTCCATAATGCAGACCTTTGGGGGTGCATCAGATGAACACTTTGAGGCATTATGCGTTGCTTAATAACAGGTTAAAGATGGCTTATCAGCTATTTCTAGACAATGCCTTTTATTTTAAATCGTTTTGATAAGTCTATATATATGATGATAGCAAGAATATGTTGTTGGCAGAGATGTGCCTGAGAAATACAACTCTGCTGTATATCATCAAAAACAAAGGGTTGATGAATTCTGATCATTCAATGTAACGGTGAAGTAAAAGTATACAAATACATGTAAATATTAACATAGAATACATAACTATACAAAACGTCAACAGACAAAAAGAGGTGTTTTTGACATTTAAAATAAATAAATATGAACATTTCAAAGTGAAATTATACAATAAGGCAGGATCCTGGGCACCTTGGGACCCTTGTGACTCTGAAAGAGGGTGAGGTGTGTGGTGTATTTATAACTTGTGTTTGTATACCTGCCACATGTTATTTAGAGAATAGGAAACCGTTTTCTTCACATGAGACTGTCTGTATGACTCACAGACCGGTCAGGTGTCTCAGAGGTATGAGACGGTCAATATGTGAAGCATGAGGTTTCTGTTATCTTTTCAAAATAGTTACTGACTTTAAATATCAGATAATGACGCCAACATTATTCAAAAGCTATGTTTTTTTTGACAAAAAGAAAGGTGTGTTGTTGCGCTTATTCAGTACACAATCGCAAACGGCTTTTATGCTATGATTTATAAGGTCACTGTGTTTTGAAGTGAGACAACATCTTATATCTGGATCGTTCCGATAGCTATCCAGAGAATCATCATTTAATAGCATTTAGAGCTTCTGCGACAGTTCTCAAAATTCGGCATGGACGAGCATCAATAGCTACAGTCTCAGAAGTTCTGTGTGCCTGCTATGATTCACCAGTAAGTGATTTAGTTAGTGACAGCTACATATTCATACAACGGGCTCTACTGTAATTCCACTGTATAACCCGCCTCGTACGTAAAACCTGCACCCCCTTGGGGTGTCATTATGACTATTACTGAACAATGATTCTAAAGATCTTGCAGATAACTTCCAGAAAGATACTATAACCCGCACATGGGTTTTGATTTATTGCGGGTTATACATGGGAATTTCTCGTAATAATTGAACCGCAGTGGACATAAGTTAACGTGGACCTCTCTCAGAATACAGGGCGTTTTGGTAATTTTTAGCTCAATTTGGCTCCTCTATGTTTGGCTCAGCTTTTTCCCACGTGATTCCCATACCAAAATTAATTGACTTGGATTTAATTTTGAGTAAGTAATTTTCATATATCTATTGACTTATCTCATCTAAAACATGTCAGTTTTGATTGGAATTGTCCCAACTTTCCCCATTTTAACAAATGAACTATTCATATCTCTGTGACTTTTTAACAAAACCTGACATACAGACAAAGATATTAAACCTTTTAGATAACTTTTCAATAAAGATAACTGACTTTTAACTGATGGGTGAGAACCCTAAATGCTTCTGAAAGGGTCTCAAAATTTAATCAACTATTTTAAACTGTCCAAAGATCAGCTTATAGATCTCTCTAAAAGGTCAGCTCATAAATTTCTCAAACTGATGTTTGGCTTCTCAGAGGGGTCCGCTTTGGAAAGCGGTTTTACAGTAACGTGTAAAGATTGGTTGTGATGGACGAAAAAGACGATTAAGTTGAAACAACATTCGATACAAACCAGAAAATGCTGGGAGTTCCTCTGTTATGTTATTTTTGTCACAAAAATGTCACGATTCAAAGTTAAACGATATAATAGTAACACAAAAGAAGGAAACATTGTCTTGAGGAGATGGAAATCCGGGTATTCAAGGATAATAATATATAATAAAGGATAATAACCTAGTATAAAAACATATCAATCAATCTAGAGACATGAGAGAGGGTAGTACAATATATAAGTAAATGGATTAGGCCAAAAAAGAAGGTGTGTTCAGGTGTCCCGACCGACCCTATTCTTTCGGCACAAACTTAATTTAAGGTGGTCTTTTTTCATAACCTAATACTATTTATTTTATCAACGAAGCTATAAAAGTGAGAAAACGCTTTTCATAATCATAAAAAAGAGGTTTGAAATAACAAAAAATATTCTACCGACCCTATCTTATTTTGGTCATGTTACCTGAACACAAATTCTTTTTTTTTATGCCTGAGAACACGATTATAGCTAAACATGTATGATCACCAGCATCTATATATATATATATATATATTCTATTCTATCTGTCATAGCCTTTAATACAAATTAGGTTTGTTATATTCTGTCAGGTACAATATGTGTAGAGGTTACTTACCGAGCCCCTCCTCGTCTTCCTCCGGCTCCTCGGCTGTGGGTCCGATACCTTTAGGGGCGGAGGGTGTGCGGGTGCGCACCTTTACTATGCGGTGCAGGTGTTCATGCCAGATGTCTGTCACCTGATAACAAATTGTCAGGTTAAACTTAAAGTAGATATGCCATAGAAACTATACTCCTCCATGTCTTCACATCATAAAACGTATGTCAATTTTTAAATGTCATACATGTTTATAACCTCCAGTTCTTCATATGTGACAAAACCTATACCTAGATTATCTTTCTTTTATTTATGTCACAAAACCAATTACCTCTGTTTCCTATAAGCTATCTTGACGTTTACATAAATTTTTATTGAGTCAGTTTTACAAATTACAAATGTACCATGGAGTTACCCCTGGTTATACAATAGCACAGATAGGTAGACAAGATGAAGCACCATAGTATGGAGAGACAAGATGGCTGCCAATGCAGTTATCATGCAGAGTGATATTTCACTACCTACCCGTTCATACAGTGAGTCAGCGATATCCATGCGGCTCTGTCTGAAGAAGACGTTAGCCATGTGGAAGTAGCCGCCCGACGTCCGGATGTCGTCCGTGCCAAACTCCTCTGATGCATGGTATATCTGGCAGGAAATAAAAATATAAGCCCTGATACATTATTTATTTCTTCTCATCAGTATTTTCTTTGTGTATTAACATTAATTTGCTGTAGAGCTAAGTTTTATAATATAGTTTGAAAAAAGGTGTGAATATAAGTTCACTTTATTTATTATGAACTTTACAAATTGAGAGAAATGCAAGTGTGCTTTTACTAGTTTTAGAGCTACATGTATATCCAATGATATATACCCTGAGCTTGAGCCCATTTGACTATTCAACACCACAGTGCAGGTTATAGGGGGGCTAGTATTAGCCTAAAGGTCTAACAAGTTCAAATCCCATAACATTCACTCTTTAAGCCATGGCGAAAAAAAATTCTCTATGCGATGGCGGCTTAGGTCAAATTATATACTTACGTCGTCAGCCAGTTGGCGCAGTGCTTCGTCGTAGTCTCCTTTAGCGGCATAGAGCAGGCCCAAGTTCCGGTAGAGTTTACTCTTAATGGCCGCTGAGCACTCGGGTGTCTTGAGTACTGTCCATTGTGCCTGAGACAGGTACTCCTCCGCCTGGGATAAACGTCCAAGTCCTAGCGTGATATAACAAGGATACACTAAGTATATGCATAGATATGTATAGTGTACATCTATGGTATGTGTATGAGGGGGTGATATTAAAGCTGGGCCGTCAGGGAATAAGTTCAGCATTTTCCATACATGGACTAAAATAACAGTTCCACTAGAGGGCAGCAGTGTTTGGACAGGGGACCATGAGAATTGTCCAGCAACAACATATTCACCCTATCTTGTGCCTATAAGAGCTAAGCTCCCAGCCCTTAAGAGCCCTATTGTGAATGAAAACTGAACTATATTCAAAAGTGCTTTTGGCCTCATTTCAACCCTGACGGTCAAGCTTTAATATGCCATTGGAGCACAGGCATGGAATCTGGGATTCAAAATAATATTGCCTGACACATGAAAAATCTTTTCTTTCAACTGATTATCAACAGAGATAAAACATGGAAAAATATATTGGGATGGACCTTTTAATGTGTATCTAACACAGTTTGAATATATACTCTGATTTAGCTACAGATGTGTTTTTTTTTAATGATTTTATATAATTGATGTGGATAAATATAAAATTGCTGTATTTGCTTATGAGAAGGCTAGACTTAAAATCCTGGGCTACACTGCACTCACCGATGCTGGCCTCGCCCAGTATGAGGTAGGAGGGCACGAGCTCGATGCTTGCCAGGCCGTGCACTTCTATGGCAAAGCGCAGAGACTGCATGGCGGCGGGTACTGCCTGTTCATGGCGACCCTCAAAGAGTAGCTTCTGACCCGTAGTGCGTGTCAAGTCAATCATATGTTTCTGAAATAAATAATGGAACTAGAAATGTACTCTTGGACACTTGAGAACTGCAAGCCCTGGATCTGTTCTCCCTTTTTCGAATCGCCAAAATAAGTTTGATCTCTAGATTTCTCGGATCTTTTTTTTCTGGAATTTTTTCCCTTAACTTAAGATTAAAGATACACTCTTAATTGGCCCATTCATTGGAAGATAATTTGAGAGATACAAAAAGTATGGCCAATACCATTGGGTCATGGCAAGCCATGGGCCTGCTTTAACAGAACCATAAAACGTTGCATATTACCTGAACCTTGTGTAAAATCCACATCTAGAACTTGACTTATAAATTGTAACAGTTAAATGCGAGGTCTTACAATACTAGTAGCTAGGTAACTGATCAACTTACTTGACGGGACAAGAGCTGTTCCTGACGATGCACCCGCTCCTCCTCCGAGGTGGGGAAGGGCACCGTCCGTCTGAGAGGCAGAAGTAACTGACATATCTTTTCATGGATGCCGAGCCAATCTACCTTTTGATGTTCAACTCCACTGTGGAAAAAAAATCAAGATTATTTGTAATAATATTACCAGTATTTTCTTTTAAACTTTAATACTAAGGCCACTCAAAAAAAAAAAGTGGTTTCTCATCACCAAGGTAAAAAAAAAAATGAGGAGGGAGGCTTTTTTTTTTCTTTTTTTTTTTTTACCCGCGGGCTAAAATGTATAGGATAATATACGTTTTTCATGACCAAAATTCCCATTTAAGTAGTTTAGAAATTATTGTTCTTTAAAAGTGGGGAAAATGTAAGTTATTTCTATCCCACTGCATTACTGGCAGTATAAGCTTTAATTTGATACCAAATATGCCAATATTTGTCGATTTTTATCATGTTTTTCATCTAAAATTAGCAAAAAAAAAAAAAAGTTTTCCTCTAAACCTGATTTTTATGATGCGCGCGGTGATGAGAAACCATTTTATTTTTTTTGAGTGGCATAATAGGGATGAATTTTTACCCATGCCGTCATAATTTAATGTCAGCATCTAGGCTTATGGTAGCTGTTTTCTTTAGCATGTCAGTACTGACACTGTGAGTCACTCACAGTAGTGTCACAGTAGAGTCAGTGAGTTACTCAGTTACTGAGTGAGTAGTCAGTCCTACAGTAGTCAGTGCCCTTTCGTCTTTTACTTCTAGCCTAGGGCCTCATGTAGCCTTATACTAGTTGTAGGCCAACCTAGTATCAGATTCATAGGCCTAGTCTACGGCATCACGCCTGAGTCAGACCTCGAGACTTACATGGTAATTGTTGTGAGGATTCACGTTAACTTTCAGGTAAACTAAATCTTGTGTAAAGCCTAAAACTGGTACATTGTAATATTATTAGCCTAAGGCTAGAGAGGCGGGCGGACTCTCACATGCGCTTCACGGGACAGCCTGTCTACCTAAGGTAGGTACTCTAATAAAAAAATGAAAATTCATCAAATTCAGCCTCTGCTACTCCCATTCTATCAACATTTTTGAGAGGTTTCTTAATCTTTTGAAATTAGGTTTCTATCTGGTCTAGAACCAAACATACAAGGCAAATAGTGTCCAAAATAATAAGCCTACTTCCACTATAGAAATGGTAGAACAATGGATTAAGGAATTGTGATGTAGGTGTGACTGGCTAGCCACGGCTCATGACATGGGCAGCTTTTACACCTTTCATGGCCGGGGGTGTGGGCAGTGCACCCCCGGCCATACCCTGGGGGGGCATGGGGTGTATAAAGCCCCGGCCACACTAGGCAATTTTGAGCAGATCCGACCCAACCCGACCCGACAATCGGACCTAATTTACCTGGCCGGTCTGATAGAGTTGTGCATGCTTCCGACTGTCGGGTTGGGTTGGGTCGGATCTAGGTCGGACCACGTCGGGTCGGGTGAAATCGGCTAGGTGTGGCCGGGGCTTAACTCCCATCAGGGCCCGTAAAAACGTAGGTATACTTGCATTAAATCTATTCTAGTGAGACAAGTATTAAATAGACTCTGGACAGTAATTTTTTAAACACAGAATAACAACATATAGGAGCACCTATTCCTTGAGTAATAGAAACATTGAATGGAAATTATGGCTGTGGGAGCTAGTTATGTCTCCAAAATTGTGTGCGCGATTTTACTCCCAGGGCTAGTATAAACATAAAAGTATGCCTAGTTTCGGGTCCATACTATTTTTTGTACCATCCTAAAACAATAGTGGGCACTCTCAGATATGCATACAACTTTGTATGTAGGCTATTTAATACCCAATAAAACTCACAAGAATAAAATTTAGATTCACAGAATAAGACATTTTGCCGAAATCTTGCCCTCAAAAGTACCTTCACATTAGGTCTGAAGTATCTCAGTCAAAAATTGGAGTAATTTATCCCTGATTTCGCTGGTAGATAGCTCAACTCTGTAGCTAACCAATAGTTACAAAAGCAGCACAAAAAACGGCCGAGGTGCACCAAAATTAACAGAAACGGCTGAGGTGAATTTCCGAGGGTGCAACAGCATTACTACAAAAACGGCTCAGGATAGCGGCAGCTCTTATCTCACAGGTGTGAGGCAATACTGGAGTGCCTACCTAAGGCTAAGGCAGGCCTATTTTTCGTGGAAACGAGTGGGCGATATTATGGTGATTTGACGGAATAACTTCTTCACTTACCAGTAATACGTGACTAAACATTTAGTACACTGAATGAAAGCTGGCTTTTGGCAAAGTTCACATACTAGATTTACTCCTTTAGGATTTGCAAGTGGGTTGAGGGTCATTTTAACGGTAAATCCAGTGAATAAAATCAAGTTTTTGCCGACGGGTAGCAAAGTTTGTTTTGGTTGTTGCTACATGCTAGGCGCATGCGCAGATTTGAGTATTTTTCTTTGACGCCAGGGGCAGGAGGCGAAATGAAAAATCGCGTTTACTCGCGTTTTATTCGTGGTTTCCAAGCTAAATGTCATGCTCCGCTTTCCTCTGAGTCATCTGCAGGACAGGCATGTACTGTTGAGGAAATAAAGCCATTAATAAACGTGAATTTCGTTCATTTTTGACGCTTTTAAAATTATTTAGTGTCGCCATCTATCGGGAAAAAAGTGTACAACTTGATAAGCCAACAGCGCTGATTGGCTCATGGCATTATCCAATGGACGCCTACGACTGAGATGACCTAGATTTTAAGCGCCATCTTGGCAGAAAGAGAGTGGCTGCCCCAAAAGAGGAGGAGGCAAATACCATTGGAAAATCATGTCTTCTAACGAAAGTGAGTACACCGATTGATTCTAAATAATACACTGTAACACAGAGTTTCACTTGAACGGGTCGCTGAGATTTTCCACCAACGTATGAGCGTATGATCACTGTGTAAACTTGGGAACAAAAGCCCCATCATCTGACAGAAGAGTCATTAGAGTGCGTGGCCTCAGTTCATCACGATTCACATCACACTGATTTTGGACGCCCACGGCTGGGCCCTAGATCTACAGATAAATAGGACTAGATCTATGATCTAGACTGTATAATTAACTTTGGAGTCTTGTGGTATTATGCTTTTATGGTTGGGGGTAGTGGTAAAATATCACCTAAACTGAGGCTAGAGCAGTCGATCATGTTTTGTGTGTGTATTCCATTCATCTGGGGAGACTGGATCACGATGGATCTTTGGATGAGCTGATACTGATGGTCACATAGTGATAAAGAGTCATCACTGCCTGTACTGCAGCTTGCATCACTTGCACTCAGTTGGTGCAAGTATTGTCTGCTGGGTGACTCAGCCTTTTGACGCAGCATTTATTCTTTATCTGGAATAGAACATAACGCCTTACAGTCACACCTTGGGGAAGGGGGAGGCTTTGATTTGATTGATTGGATATTGAATTAAAGAATAGAGATCTGTAGTGTAGAATGTAGATGTTAAAACTACCGTACTGTAGTTCAAGGTGTAGGCCTTTGATATATAGTATCCTGTGTTGAGGTTGTGGGAAGACGGAATCTCGTCATTCATTTAGTATGGAATAAAGGTGCGGGGGGGGGGGCGGGGAGTATAAGGCCTAGCATATGTTTGATAATTGCATGTGTATGTTTAGAGGAGCTGCAATTTTCCATATTAATTACTGAATGAATACGATTAAATTGTGAACTATTTTTTCATGGTATATAACATAAAAAAAGCAACATGTGCATTGAGCTGTGATATGGCACCCTCCCCCTCGCTTGCCCATCGTCCTGACCAGACTCTTTCTACTCTATTCGTAGGTAACCGCCAGTGATCTAACACCTTGTTTGGCCTACCCGTGACACACTAGTCACCTAGAGCTTGGCTTTTCGAGCCGTGTTCGTGGAAGTGAGAAGTCTTAAGCAGAGCGTGCACATTGGTCCTATCAAAATCATGGAGAATACTATTATCAACCCGGCTGATAACTTGGACGCAACTGAATTACCCCCTAACAACCTAGTACTCTTTGTGCGAGCGGGAAAAGATGGTGAGAGTTTGGGAGGGTGCCCGTTCTGTCAGCGAATGTTCATGTTGCTCTTAATCAAGACAAAAGATGAGGATATCGTCTTCACCGTCAAGACTGTCAATATGGCCAAAGCGCCACTGGACTTTAAGAAGATTGCCAGCCGCCTGCCCGTTATAATGCATGGGAAGGAGATCATCTCTGACCCAGATGAGATGATACAATATGTCGATGAGCACTTTCCCGATCCGCCAATGGCGTACGACAGCGTGAAAGCCGCTACGGCCTGTCAAGACGTCTTCTCCAAGTTCTCCTTCTTCATAAAAGATGTGTCTCACTCAGCCACACCACTGTTGGCCGAGTTGCAGAAACTCAACAACTACCTGGACCAGTCACCGCACCTGTTTCTAACCCGCGACTACCCCGACCACCTCGACTGTATCATGCTACCCAAACTACAACATATCAGAGTGGTCGCCAAAGCCTTCAAAGACTTTGACATCCCCGACAATCTTAAAGGATTCTGGCGGTACATGGGGAATGCCTATTCTTTCCCTGTATTCAAGAAAACCTGCCCCTCTGACCAGGAGATAGTATACCACTGGCAGAGTAAGCCTGAATTACCACGACTATCAAAAGACAAGCAGAGATTGTATGCACCCGAAGCACCAAGTCGGTTTTCACATACGGTGCCTGAAACATCTTGAAGCTGAGATTGTCGGCCGGCGAGCCCATCTGAGGTCATAAATTGACCTTTCCCTTCTGGATCCGTTGGAGTTAATTACAACCAATTTGCCGAATTAATTATCGGACAGCTGCCGGTGTTCGTACCTAGCCGCGCCTGTCACTGGCTTTACCTCTACTGTTACCATGGTGACATTGCCGCCAGCTTACCTATATAAGTCAGTGATAAATGGGTTCAAGTGATGAAACCATAGTTTCAGATAATGACACTTGTTAGTATGGATGCTGTGGGATCTACACTTTACTTCTTTATGCATCACATAATCCATGATACTTCTACATGGTTATAAAATAAAGGATTTCAGTAAGGATTTCAGTAATACAACTTGTACATACATTAGAGTTGTACAGAGCTACATGGGTTAGTTGCTTACAGAACAGACATAAGGATCTATTATATCTTGCCTAGACATACCTTTACAAATGCCAAAGGATGTTTCATGGAGTATTGATTAGAGAGTCTATGTATCACCAGCTTTGTTTTTCGTGAGGAGGGTTGTCCTCACCTTTCCTGCTGAGCGACTGATGGCATTGTATGACTGTGATTGCAAGCTTTACTCAGATTTCTGAAGAAACCGCTTTGAACGGGAAATCATCTGACAGCTGCGATGGAGGATGCCAAGCGCCGCTCCATTTTGTACATTTCTTCGGGTTTCACGGATCGGCATGTAAAATACAAGTAGCTTGTGCTTTTCAATTTCTCCGAAAGAGGGAATTTGATGTGGCACTTATACTGTATGTTGTCTATAGCAATACTTGAGATGGAAATCCACCAGTGTTTGTGTAACGGGAAGTCGTAACGACATGAATGTGTGTGGGAGGGGGACGGACAGGGTGTCACGCGGTGGGCTGACCACCGGCATGGCAGGCCCGATGTAGGAGCAACACCCCAACACGTTAACATCATTCCTCCTGTAGGCTGTCCCCACCGCCACAGTCTGTCGTCACCAGCACAGCTGTCGCCGAGACAAGGTCCGGTTACCTTAGCAACATGTCGGTTACCTTAGCAACATGTCACCAGCAATCCAATCACTGTCAAGGTTACACAGTGGATCCCTTAGGAACATTGGCGGAGTATTCGAGCTATTGGTACTGCTTTTGTGTACACCATGGAAAAGGTATAGGTGATAGTTTATAAATCACAGAAGGCTTCGTTAAAATTATAAAGAAGCTACGGTATTCAAAGTTAAAAAATGAAAGCGTCTCTACATTTTCACTCAACGTAAATTTGTATCTTGATGTCCTGGTCTTAAAAACTCGATCTCTGAACAGCTGAGATGAAGAATAGAAGTTGTCAGTATTTTGTGTTGCAGTATATACATTATTTATTGTCTAGCATTTTATCAGAAAGAAAAATCGACCTTTTTGGTTACCTCATGGTGCATTATTGAATTTCAGAGGAGATGTGGTACTTATATTTACATTGTGTAGATAATGCCCTTTTGTGTGTTTCAAAAATGCATGCTTTAATAATTGGTAGCTATATACCCATTTGTTCACTTGTCAGTTAGCCCCCCCCCCCCGCGCCCCCTTCCATTATGTACAGTAGACCCTGATCTCTGTTAGCTTATCATATTTCCATTATGCTTTACTTCCAATTAGCATTGAAACCAGTATTTTAATTTGATAATATTTCCAATTATTTCACATTACACTTGGAAGAAATGTTTGAAATCAAGTCAAGTTAGACCAATCTTAAGGGACCTTTTCTTACTTAAGGTATGTACATAGAGGGTCACAAATAATAAAGAGTTTTCAGTCTTCCACTTAGCCTACTAAAAGGCTCACAATAAAGATGTCACAACTAGAGATGACATTTCAAACACATATTTATAAATCTACTAGCATGTGGTAAATTCTGAAACTTATTTCAAAGCCAAAGAAATGTTATCTGAATGCCTGCTATATTCCTATAGTCTGACATTTGAGAAAAGCATCGGCACAATTAGCACAAAATAGCATGAGTTATATTTGAATTTATTGAATCTCAATACCGTAAATTCCTTTGTATAACCCGCATCTCGCGGCTAATACACAAGTAAATACGGCTCTTTACAAAACTAGCGCCGACAAGTCTGATTATAACGTATACAGAACTGTTTACACACCTAGTTGTCATACAATACCATTGGGGTGGTATATTTGGTACATTGTATTTTATTTATTGGCTTTATTTTCCAGCTGATCTGCCTTGTAGTCATGAGTTATGTGTTAAGACATTATCCGTGTTTAGGGCTTTTTAGCCTCGTGCTTCTTTTATTAACTCGGTGAGACGAGTTATTATTTATCACTTTATGTTGTATTTGCTCCTAGTTTTATTAGCATCACGTCGGTTCTTGGTGTCTTTTGAGTTGTCAGTCTGAGTTGACAAACCACAGCTGTTGTTAGTTATAAACTACTTGATGTAGACAAAACCACGCTACCACTTAATATAATACATAATTAGCACAAAAATCTCACTTTTTTCCTGCTCCAAGATAACATTACACTCTCATTTAGGAAGATCTAAGATAAATCCTGTCATCACTGAAAAATAGGGGGGAAATGCCCCCTGACTAAACTGTAAAATGTTACTATCTATTTTGGGCTCGTTCTGTATCAGTGAAGTATAAATTACAACATTATATATTTAACGCTTATGTGAGGCTGGTATAGACAAAGTGGTAGCCAGTGTTTAATACATGATCACCCGCTTCATGGTGCTAGGGTTATCTTTATTTTGATTTAATTCATCTTTATTTACAATACGTTATATTTTTTTAGCAAGTTTATGCCAAATTGTTCCCCTAGTTTAGACAACAATGTGGGTATGAATAATAATTTGTGTGTGACATTAAAAGAAATCAAGTCCATGGTTGCTATTATCAAAGGTGTTCCAAAAGTTTGGGGTTGTGCCATGATAGAAGTTTGAAGGAAAATGCATATTTTGGAATTAAAATATACATTTTCAGCATCATGTTTGTGCATTATTTGAAGCTCACTAGCCAGTAGGATTGATGTTATGTGAAAAGGAAGTTTTCTCATCTAAGGAGACATTGAAACTTGATTGTATTACGTCATTGCTTATGTGATATGATTGTTCTACATAGTTGCCTGATGATATTAAGTGGAGGAGGTATATCTGACGATACGTCGCCTGACAATACGTCAAGTATTAGATGCTGACATAAAGCACAGGCCGCTCATATTATGGTCGCATCTCATATTTTAAAATCTGTCATGAATGGGAATAAGATAATTTGCAATGAATAATGAAGATGAAATGGAGAGAAATGCTATAGATCTACAAATTTGCCTTAGCTTTATGATATACAGATATATACAGCCACAATTTGCGTACTGCAATTTAGTCATAGAATATTGTCGAAAAATACAAAGTTATGAATCTAATATGTGATTAGAAATTATAGTGGATATTGTATTAATTAGAAAGTTCTGAAATATATGAGACTTCCATGACGCCTGTTTGTTCATGACAATACTATTACAAAGTTTGAAGAGATTCTGGATCGTTGCCATGGTTATTGAACTAATCGTGTGTGATTACTCACGTTTAGAACTTGTCGTATATCGGTCGCAGCGAGCCCAATTGGACGGAGGCACACTGTACTATGAGAACACTGTTGCATGGTTTTGATGTATGATGGGAAATAAATATTTTTTTCGGAAAGAGAAAATTTGTCCAAATGTTGTTTGTGTCAATGTAATAATAATTTTATCAAATGTCAGTAAATATTCATACCAACTGGTATATAGACAGCCATACTTCACTGGGTGATTTAATGGGCAGGGTAAATCAGATATGTCACACTTGAAAAATGGCTGTCTTGAACCATTGTTTATAAATAGGGTTTCATTGAATTATTGAGGTGAAAATACCATTTACAGCTGCAGTGAAGAACACGAACACCGTAAATAACTTGAACATCCTCTAGGACTTATTCTTACATTCCAGATATGAAATGAATATCTTCAGTATTTTAAGCAATTGGTGTACGAGAGTTGGCTAACATACATGTTATATATACTTTAATAAATAAGCATGTTACGACTTGCCAATATGGGGCACGTTTAGGAAGAGAGAAAAAAGTATATACAATGTAACAATAAAGTCAGTGCAGTGCCCGCTGTGTGTGGACCTGTTTGGCCGTCACTAAGGGAGTGATCATTTTTTAACAACAGGGGGGGGGGGTGTGGTTTTCCGCGCGGAGCGTGCGAAATTTTTTTCACCCCCCCCCCGGTCAACGGGTCGAAATTTTTTACCCCCCCCCCTAAGGGTCGGAAATTGGCGCGCGCGCGGGCCCTTTGACGCATAGTAACGCGCGGGCTTTTTGGCCCAAAACAGGTTAAATTTTTTTGACCCCCCCCCCAAGAGGGGTCCAAATTTTTTACACCCCCCCCGGTCAAGGGGTCCAAAATTTTTTGCCCCCCCCCCCCCAAACCAACCCCCCCCCCCCCCCCTGTTGATAAAAAATGATCGCTCCCTAAATTATAGTGTTCCCGGCCAGCAGAACGCGACTATACAGCAGTACTAGACTAACAGCATGCTACACAGGCTATCGTTAGTACTCGTAGACATATCTAGGTAGCCTACTCAACATTACTTTGGGAGCTAAAATTATACAAAGTTCTTTATTTAAAAAGGAAATTAGATTAGGTGTTTTTGAACTATAAGAGATGTACAAGTGTTTTTACCGGCGTCCCATAGGGGTTAGAATATGACATAACCGTTCCCTCTAACTGGAGGGTTTGACCCCCGGGGCTTGACCCTGGTTTTTAACCCTACCCCATGTTAACCACACAGAGTAGGACGTGGGGTGCGTCACGTGCTATGACGTCATCACCAGGAGACACGTGATCACCACTAGCAGCTAACGAGCTCCCTGCCGGCCCGTGTTACCATGGTTACTGTAGTGACAACAGTCATGTGGAGGATCCAGCAGGGGGGGGGGGGGGGGGGACGTCCACTAGTGTGCGTTCTGATACTCTGGTTTAAAGGAGCATAATCACCAAGCGTATCCCACTCACAATATAAGTACTGTTCTAGTCTACTATGTGGTTATGTCCGAGTGGTGAGAATGCCCCTTTAAACCTCCAGCAGGAACATCAGAACACAAACAGTGTTGGTGTAGACCTTTGAACTTTACCACACATGAAAGACATCTTTAGCTGTATATTGGGTAGTACCCCCTGGCTATTATCTAAAGATACGATCAGGCTATGGCTATTCATAAACTATAGAATGTCACTGTGAGAGCTGTTAGACGCCTTCATGTCTCCTGTTCTCAATTTAATTCAAAACTTTATTCCAGACACGAAGGCCGTTGGCTATAAAGCACAGTAACAATTACATGTTATACCGATACACAAATAAAATCATGAGATATTAAAGTGTATACAGATGGTGCTACCAGCATCTCTGGCAGTCAGACTTAATGAATCAGGTATTGTGGGAGGAGAATAGCCCTGCAGTGAGGTATGGCGGTGCACACATTCCACTCAGTAGGTAAGGCGGGACACAATGGGCCTGTATCACATACATGCCATGGTTTATATTACTTTTTATGTACATTCTACATGTAGCAGTAACAACAACGCATGATTGTTATCAAGGCCGCAGTGTTAGACTTTGAGATGCGTCGGGACCCAGCGATGTAAAGACAATATGAGGCTTGGAGGGGGGGTGCTTCTGATAATAATACGGTACATCATATGTGGTGTCACAGAGGCAGTGTTGCCGAAATGACATAGGCACATCGGCTTTTGCCGATGTAGAATCGTAATGGCTGATGTAAGCCCTTCAGACATCGGCCACAATGGCCGGCCATGACCATAGCTTTCCAACAGCGAAAGAATTTTTCAGATAGTCCTATTAGAAGCAAAGTTATGGCCATGTAAGCATTTTTCAATGAATTTAAACATTTCTCAATACATTTTCACAGTAATCATTTAAAAAACATCAGTATGAAATCCTTCTGTATGACATCAATGTATACACGCTGGTTTCATGTGGCCTGTGTATAAGTCAAATGGCCTGTGTAAGATCTGACTACACAGGCCACATTGGCCTGTGTAGGCCACATTGGCCACATTGGCCTGTGTGCATAAAAAGTTTTCGGCAGAGGCCATAGTCTTTTACGGACCGCTTTATGACGATTAATATTTGTTTGTCGTCGTGATGCAGCGCCGGCAAGTAGCTTAGCATTGCTGCATTTCTGCGTCACCTTAGAAGTACATGTATCAACATTTTTTGGGAGCTGACAACCCCACGATGCTTCAATGCAGCACTGGGAAGTTAGAATGTACTCGCCAAGGCCTGTACTCGAGGTGAATCTTATGTGGCGGTGGACTCGCTTCCACCCACTATGACGCTGATATAGTGCACTTGAGGTGGAGGACGAAGAGGAGGGCGGGGGTGTCCACAAAGAAATTTCCTCCTGTGGAAACAGCCTACCAACTCTCCACAACCCCACCTGCACATGGTTCATAAATTGTTCCTGACCTACCTGACCTACCCACCCACCCTCCTCCCGCTGCTACATTCCCCCGTGGTGCATGTCTCCCTCTGTGTAGGACGTTAACATGGACTCTGACATCACATCTCACGGCACAAAAACATTGAGGAAAAACCCAGAAATAGAACAGTCATTAACTGTCAGCGCAGATGGGGTAGGCCTTTTTTTTCTTAAAAAAAAAGGACACAATTGTGATGGGGGTGGGGGGGGGGCGAGAAGTCTGTTGTGTGTCATGTACTAGAGACCATGCATCTTTGTCTTAAAATAGTTATATGTAGGACAATTGACATTTTCTCATCCTCAATACTTTACATGGGAGCGGGTGTTACAATTTGTAGACCAGCTAAATTAGGATGGTCAAAGAAAAATACACTACCACCCATCCCCCCCCCCCTTCCATGACATTCCACTGTGCTGCACGACTCCCTCTGTCTGTGACTTAAGGGCAGCTGCATGTTTGAATGAACTATACCCTTTTGTCATCCTGATGCATTTATCAACCCTGGCGAGTAACTCGCCAGTGTTGCATTCATGCATCATGCCCACCCTATGCAGTAGATCCTGGTAGTAGATACAACACCGAACAATCTGCGGTGCGCGCGGTGCTGGCATAGTGTTGATGCATCATGCCGATATGAACATTGCACCGTTTTTAAAGTGTTAACACAAAGTCTAACAAACAGACCCCAGGGAACAAACAGTGTAGAATACAGGACAGTAAAGCAGTAACTGACCAGTGTAGGTGCCGGGGGGGGGGGGGGGGTGAGACAGGACTAGTTAAGTGGTGGGTGGCAGGTGGTGGCTACAGCAACACCGGTCCATGTGGGGCCAACAAGGAAAGAGCCCCGTGTGTTTCGGGTATATGAGCCGGAACGGCAGATAATGAAGCAGCTAAGCAGAAAAGATGATCCGTGATACAGCTAGCTATTTCATAAAACAAGCAGAAACTTTCCCTGTACTCTACATTCCCTTTGCAGTCTTTGCGAAAACTGTTTCATCTCACAGGACATTCGGTCCTGCAAATTTTCAATGTTGAAGGACCAGCTACATTTTTGGAGGACTGGATACTAGTAGCCACATATCTGATGATTTCTGCATTTTAAGTATAGAAGGGTTTTGTCCATTAAAGATACATTTTAATTGTAATCATTTATGGCCAAATCAGGATAGATAGATAGTTTTACACAATTTTTTTTTTTTTTTGAAACGTTTTTATTTTCTCTGGTTAACAGCATCAGTTATACACTAACTGTTCTACCTCCTGGTAACCAGTAGGATTGACATACATATTTCAGCTTCAGAAGCCCAACTGAATTCTTTCAGTTTAGAAAAGCCCACCTGTGAATCTGCTGGACCGGTGGCATTTTAGAAGGACATTGCCACTGTCATTGGCTTATGGGCCAGCGTTAGTGTCTACTCTTGTACTTTGTGAATTTCTGCCACTTGCCCACAACATAGCCAGCATTATAAAAAGGTATTCTAAATTCCTGTCAAACTAACCAGAAGCACACATATTTGTTATTTTGGCCGAGATTGCTAGTGGTCAGCTGGGTAGGAGGAGGAGGGGGGGGGGTCTCTGGTTGACAATGCAGCTGGAAAGAAAAAGTGAGTGACCACAGGTTTACAGTCCTAGGGGCGTTCTCCGGCAGGGACTAGGGAAGTAGTGGGAGCGGCCAGGTGAGTTTGAAAATATTCTACTTTTTCTTTTTTAAATGGTGTTTTGTTGAGACAAATCGGTACTTAAGTACATAATAAATCTAGAGAGGGTGTATTGCGCTTTTGCGATAAGTACCCCTGACACATATATTTTGATGAAAAGAGGTGAATCATGTTATACTTTGGAATTTGGTGGGATACCACAAACCAAACAGACCACAGTAAAATGAGTTTCCAGTTTTTATTTTTCAGGAGATCACTTGCTAAGTACAATGTAGTCGAGGGCTTTACAGGATAACGTTTCGGCGCACAATAGCCTTCATCAGATCCTAGCCTAATGCTGACAATTTATAAGAGTGTATAGCTGTTTAATTTATACTATGCTCTGATGGCATGCCATGGTCTACTTTTAGAATAGGAAGCAGAATTTAAAAAGAAAGAAGGACATATAGGTATAGGCACTTAGCTAGGTGGCTAGAGGATATGGAAGAATGCTTTAGTGCTTCTACATGTACTTAGATTATTGAGTGCCACCTATATACCTCCCTCCAACCAGGGAAGGAAGCGTAATGGTACATCGGATGGATGATCCAAATCGTACCTTCCATTGTAGATTAAAAATAACAACCTTGAAACTTGAACTTGTTGGTTAGTCAGTGCAATGGCGAGATGGGAAGTATCTGTAATAGATTCTATAGAAGAGGGGAGCTGTGGTGTGTACAACAAAATGCACGACAGCATACCCATGTTTGGTGTCTCAGACTGTTACTTCTACTGTTACTCCTGGGTGGTAAGTAAATAAGGTTCACTTCATTTTAGTGAAAAATCCTGCACTTAAATACTAAACGTAGTAGAGGATAGGGTGGGTGAGGAGGGGGATGGAAGAGGGGCAGAATTCTGTATGCCTGCTTTAAGGCAATGACAAAATATGTATGCCTGCTTGAAACTCCACTATCCCCCTTCCCCCTTGTAAAAATGTCTCTCTTCTTTACAACCTAGTCTATGTATATAGTGCATGTAGTAAAGTCTAGCGGCCCCTAATGTATGCAGCCCCACGGCCCACTCTATATGGAGATGAGCCTGTTAACATACAGCTCAGGGACCAGTCAGGTCTACATAAACATGTCTATGTACACACGGGCAACCAGCCTGCCGAGTTACCACAAGCCATGTACCCCCCCCCTGCCTCCCCCAATACAAGAATAAGGGGGGAAGTTACAAGACAAGGGTTTGTTTCATGGAGTCGAACCAATACCAAGGTTGACTTTTGTTTTCCAAACTCCATGATTGATGTCCTTTGCCACACGCCACACATACAAGTGATGCAGTGAATTCTTGCATATAAGCCTGACTCACATATATCGTATAAGCCGCACCCCTTCCTTTTAATAAATCATATAATCCGCACAGGAGATCTGAAATTGCTAATTTAACACCATAGTTTACTTATAAAACTCTCATATAAGCCACGTTTATTATCAAATAATAGTTGCAGGTTATACGCGAGAATGCCACGGGTTATACCTGAGAATTTTCAATACTAGAAATAGGCCTGGCCGGGGAATGAACCGCTGACATTTTGCATGGGTGGCGGACATCTTACCACTAGGACACCGCTGTTACCTCCAGCACAAGTACATCCACCTGAGGACCTCATCCAGTCATGTTTACACCCCTATTATGTTATACTCTGATATTTTATTGCGTATTGAAGAGTTGTTTGGTCGGCAAGTTTATGAGACTGTACTAGGCCGTGTCGGTGAGTTGACGGCGCTCTGCCCCAACAAGTAAATATCGGGCTAAAAAAGTACCTCGGTAAATACAGCACGACCCGCGCTCTGACACAGTTCTCCATTGATTCTGTTGTCATAAACTTTTTTACACATGACTCTTTCTATCATCAACCCATTAATAGGGGCACAGTTCTTTGATAATGACCTTTTATTTTCATGAAACAGGAATGTATGTTGAGCCTATACACTGCTGAAATGTCGGCATGATGCACCATTGCGGCGCAAGTGAGTTACTCGCTGTACTGTAATGGTGCATCATGACAAATTTTCTTTAAAAAAAAAAACGCAGAAAAAAACCACAAAAAAACATTGACATGTCGTCATTGAGGGGCTAACCGTGCTCGTATTTGTTTCTATGAATAAACGTCTGTTGAAGCTTTAAAAAGTGAAATATTTATCATAAACTGTTCAAAACATGCACAGAAAAACCTGGTCCAATGTATCCTCAATGTATGTGCGATATACGAGATGTAGTTTTTGCTAAACAGTGTCGACGAAAAAATATTCCAGATGAAGGCCAAAGTGGCCTGCATCTTGGGATCTAACACAGGCCTTTTCCCCCTCACGCCGGTCATGTGTACTTAAGCATTTTGTAGAAACTGCATTTTAACTGACCGGGAACTACTACCGTAATGACATATTTTATTGTTGACTCAGGGAGCCTTGCTCCTAGAGTCTTATGCGACGCCTCTGTGAGACGTTTTTCAGGGGAATCTCTTTTTTTTTCATTTTCCAAATTTATCATAGAAACTTTAGGCCCATTGATCAGAAATGCACATAATCGCATAATTAAAGTGTTTTCCTACCAAGTGATGCAAGAAACATTCTCGTACCCCTACTGAAACCCCCTGAAAAAATTGACTAAAGTAGACCTTTCCAAAAAAGATCATTTTTTCCTCACTGTAGACAAACATGAACAGTACTAGTGTAGTCATTTCGTCAATTTCGGCAGTTAGTGTTAAACCTATGGGAGATCTGAGTTTTAGCAAGGTGAGACGTTTTTTGTCAGACCAAAATGGCATAGGAAGTGATGTGTGGACGAAACTGGTGTCTATTATAGGGTCTGTACACACACACCATATAAACACACACACTATACACACACACCATATATACACACACACTATACACACACACCATACACACACACTATACGCACACACCATACACTATAGACACACACTATACACATACACTATACACACTTTACACACAACATACACCCACTATACACACACACTACACACACACCACACACACACCATACATACACACCATACACACACACTATACACACACACCATACACACACATCATACACACACACTTTACACACACACCATTCACACATGCTACACACACACACCATACACACACATCATACACACACACCATACACACACACTATACACACACACTATACACACACACTATACACACACACCATACACACACACCATACACACACCATACACACACACTATACACACACCATACACACACACCATACACACACACCATACACACACACTATACACACACCATACACACACACCATACACACACACCATACACACACACTATACACACACACCATACACACACTATATACACACACTACACACACACCATACACACACACTATACACACACACCATACACACACACCATACACACACACTATACACACACACTATACACACACACCATACACACACACTATACACACACACTATACACACACACCATACACACACTATATACACACACTACACACACACCATACACACACACTATATACACACACCATACACACACACTTTACACACACACCATACACACACATCATACACACGCACTATACACACACACTATACACACACACACCATACACACACACTATACACACACACCATACACACACACTATACACACACACCATACACACACACCATACACACACACCATACATATACACTATACATACACACTATACACACACACCATACACACACACTATACACACACTATACACACACACCATACACACACTATATACACACACTACACACACACCATACACACACACTATATACACACACCATACACACACACTTTACACACACACCATACACACACATCATACACACACACTATACACACACACCATACACACACACTATACACACACACCATACACACACACCATACACACACACCATACATATACACTATACATACACACTATAGACACACACCATACACACACACCATACATATACACTATACATACACACTATACACACACCATGCACACACACCATACACACATACCATACCACACTATACACATACACACACACACCCTGAGTCTTTTGTGATTGGGATCACACGCTAGATTTTTTTCTTATATGTAAACTTACAAAATTCATTGCAGAATGTTTGAATATTAAGGTTATTTAATGCTCACTCTAACTTCCCTTATGATTAAAGTATTTCAAAAATTCTTTCACTGTTGGGAAGCTGAGATCGTGGCCGGTATCCCGAGGGCTTATACGGGTCATTAAGATTCTACGCCGCCAAAAGCAGCTGTGCTGGCGTGATTTTGGCAACACTGTTAAAGTGACTAAGCTACCAGCTGATTGTGTGTGTTTGTTTGTAGATGAGGCGATGAACGTAGACATGAGTATGTTGGGAGGCAGCAGCGAGGCGGTCAAGACGGCCGGCATGCCGCTCAGCGACTTCACCATGCAGCTAGAGGACTACACTCCCACCGTAAGACACTCTCACACCTCCACTTAAAGATGGGTTAGCAGCTAATTTGGGGTGGATATTAATTTTTCAGTTACTCAAAGTTTTTGTGTTCATAATGTCCATGCAAATGCGTGTGTAGCTTTTTAAATTATTCTGATATTTATATATCCATAAAGGATAGAGCAAATCATGATCATAATAGGTCAGCGGACCCAACGCTGTTAGAGAAAGGAGTCCGCTCACCTGGTTTTCTCTCTATTTTATGAATTTACAAGTAGCAGAATGATTTAAAAAGCGACACACATTTTTGTATGGATGTATTGTGATGAACACAGATACATTGAAAACCTGTATGTCGACCCCAAGCTCTCTCCATCTTTAACACTTTAAAGACGTTGCCTTAGACCTTTAAGGGCCGCATTGATGCATAATGACCTTTGTCGTCATGATGCATAAATGCAGCACTGGCGTATTAGGGAGCATGGCACATTAAAGCACTGTGTTGTCCTTATAGGGTTAAGGGTGGTATCATGCTTCAATTGTCATGATGCACCGGGGCAGCGGCAGTAGAGCCCAGCATTTAAGCACTGGAGGGATGCCCTATTTGTTTGCCCCAGCTGCAGAACAAACTAACCTGTTTTGACCAGTCCCAATGTTGGTCAGCTGACGCCCACTACTGAGACAATAACAGTCATGTTTTAAATATGGCAGGATTCTGGCTGCACCCGGTGTCATGCTCATGTATAGGTCATTAGCTCTTTAAGGGCCGCATAGGGCTGTAATGTGCCATGCCCTTTGTCTTCATGATGCATGAATATAGCGCTTGTGAGTCCACTCGCCAGGGGTTATTTCATGCTTTCATGCATCATGCCGATCCTTTGGGAGTTTGTCAACCCAGCGGGATCGGCGTGATGCATGAATGCAGTACTGGTGAGTTATTCGCTGGGGCTGCATTCATGCATCATAATGATAAATGATCATTATGCGTTAAAGCACTATGCGGCTTTGTAATGATGGGCGGAGGACGACTGACGCGCTGTGGTTTATTCAGTGACCGGTGGAGGTCAGATATGGGATATTCAGTTATAATGGCCTGAGGCGTGGGTTAAAAAGAGTACAGGTAATATCGACATAGCCCACCACACCTAGACATAAACAGGATACCCACACACATACAATAGTTACCGTACCGTCATATCAAAGTGCCTTGAAACTTATAGATTTAGAGATTTGGATCTGGCACTTATATAAAACAGGCGCTTATTAAAAATTAGTTTTTAGTGCTAAAGAGATCATTCCCCTACCCCCGGTACTTGCTATTATACAAGACTGGCGCTTATTCAAACCAAGCGCTTAAACGCGACAGTACGATAACTCTCTTAGTACATCATGATACCGCAAGGATTCACGTTCATTTGTTGTGTTCCTCCAACGCCGCGCCTCTCCCTAACACTGCAGTCACACAAAGACTCTGAACAATGTATAGGGCTACCATAATCTGGTTTGTATATCTATAGATATTCAGTCACCTGATATGTAGGGACACGTCCAGCCATTAGCTTAATTACCACAGTGTGTGTGTTAACTAGAAACCTGATACATTCTGCATCAGGAACTCCTACCGGGTAATGGTGAACACGTGCATATGTTTTCTGTTAGGCTGAATATTAAAGCTTGACCATCATGGTTGAAATGAGGCCAAAAGCACTTTTGGATATAGTTCAGTTTTCATTAACAAGAGGGCTCTTAGCTTAGCTTAGCTCATATAGGTGCAAGATAGGGTGAATATGTTGTATCTTGACAATGCTCATGGTCCCCTGTCCAAACACTGCTGCCCACTAGTGGAACTGTTATTTTAGTCCATGTATGGAAAATGCTGAACTTAACCCCTGACGGCCCAGCTTTAATACAAATTCTCCCCATAGGCTGTATAAAGAGTATCCCTCCCAGGTGTTGACTCAAATCACAACATCTGTGTGCCTCCTTCGGCTGAATGAGGTCAAGCTATTACATTGTACTGACATAGACCCATACAGTAGTTATAGACCCCCCCCCCCAGCTCTGAATGACCACTCCCTAATTAACTGTAAATGGGCTGTTAGCCCTATCAGGAGCCATGCCTCCAGGCTTCGTGTTCATTTGTCAACATGATGTGTCAATGCAGTGCTGGTGCGTTACTCACGAGTTTGCAAGTTTAGATACGACTACCGACCCTTCAGGGCTGTAACAGTTCTGTATGGTCGGCACGATACATGAATTTAGCACTGTCGAGTCAGGAAAACTGCTGTTACCATACCGTCGCGATAAAGCGCCTGGTCTTGAAAGAGCACTGGTATTGAATAAGCACCGGGGATATAGGAGCCTCCAAATGTCTCTTAAGCACTTAAAACATGACCTTGCATAAGCGCCTGTCTTGTATAAGCGCCTGTGTAAGAGCCCCGCCAAATTGAAGAGCGCCCCGGCGCTTAAACGCGACGGTACGGTATGTGCAGGGCCCGGCCTTTGTCGTCATGATGCATGAATACAGCCCTTTCGAGTAACTCGTCAGAGCTACATTCAAGTATCAAGTCGAGCGCTACAGTGTGGGTTGAAACACTCCCGAAGGTTCAGCATGATATAGTAATGCATCTCTGGCAAGTAGATACGCCAGGGCTGCATTCAAGCCTCATGACGACCAAGGGCATAGATCATGATTATATTAACCTTAAAACACTGTGTGGCCCTTAAAGGATTAAAGCACTGTGCTGCCCTTGAATTCAGGGGCGGACCCAGGAATTTGAAAAAGGGGGGGTCCACCAAACACCAAAGTACCGAAAAGTGACGCGCCTCGACTCGCAGCAGAACAAATCATCATTAAAAATATCTAAAAAAATTTCCAAAAGGGGGGGGGGGTCCCAACCCCCAGGACCCCGCCCCCCCCCTCCCTGGATCCGCCCCTGAGACTTGAATGGTTAACTACTGGGCCTCCTGTTCTTCCTCAGCTGTAATGAAGCACAGTTCTCCATCTCCCTGCCTGCCCCCCCCCCCCCCCCACCTACACCCCCCCACCCACCACCACCTACACCCCCACCTGCCGGCCAAGTGGCTGCCTGCCTCCACCCTGCAGCCAATCCCCCTGCAGCCTTGGCACTGCTCCAACCCCCTCCCCCCCCAGCTCCACCCCCAGGGGCCTGGCCAGCATCCATTACAGGCCATACCAACAACCTTACAGCTAGACGGGCGGCAGTCTCTCTAAGCATCATCTCATCTTTACAGGGGATCCGGTAAACACAGATAAGTGAAGGGGTGGCCCAGGAATTTGAAGAGAAAAAAAAGGGGGGGGGGCCCTCAAGAGTGAAGTGTACCTTGAATTCTGTAGAAACTGCAGCTTATACGCGAGTCTAAAAGTAGACAAATTGGAATTTTTTGTCAAAATCGAAGGTTGCGGGGGGGGGGGGGGGGTCCCTGGACCTGAAATTTAAGGACTCCCTATAATGCAGATTCCATTCTTCGACTACCGTACCATCGCGAAAAACCGCCGGGCGCTCTCCAATTTGGCGGAGCCTCAATTCCGAAGAATCATTCAAGATCCTATTTTAGTGCTTAAGGAAGGTTTCAAAACCTCTGTACCCCCGGCGCTTATACAAGACCAGCGCTCTTTTGAAACCGGCGCTCTATCGCAACGGTACGGTGCTTGAAAAACTTCCCAAACCAACAGATTAGATAGGTACTTTTCCCAAACCAATAGATTCAATAGGCTAGCTACTGGCTGTGTCTCATGAGATGGAGCCAAGTGTGAACGTCTTTGACCAGGTGCCAGCTTTGACCTCACGCCAGCTTTGACCGGCTAGATAGAAAAGGGTTTATTTAGGGCAGATTTAGATATGAATGGGCTACTAACTACTAATGTAAAATGTTGTAACATCCATTAACCTTTTCAGCCAATTTTTATCTTCAAATGCCCTTAACAAGCCCTTTTCTATCAAGCCGGTCAAAGCTGGCACCAGTTCAAAGCTGGCACCCGGTCAAAGACGTTCACACTTGGCCCCATCTCATGAGACACAGCCTACTAGTAATGCTGCAGACATGAGCAGGTCTAGTGCTGGCTGTACCCCCCAGGGACAGAGGCTATCAGCCTGCTGCACCTCCACACAGTACAACAACAAGGGGTGGGGAGCTGGGTATGAAGGTTGGAGTGGTCAGGGTCTGAGGGATGCTGGCTAACCCTCTAAGGGACACATAGGGGTGTTATGTCCTATGCCCTTTAACGTCATGATGAGTGAATGCAGCCCTGTTGAGCTTACTCGCGAGGGCTGCATTCATGCCGACGCGTCAGGAGTGTATCAGTCCTGTGGGGTGGGCTTGGTGCATGAATGCAGCGCCGGCGAGTAACTCACCAGGGCTGCATTTATACATCATGTTGACAAAGGGTATACTACATCAAGCACCATGCAGCCCCTTCAGGCTGACCTTGTGCTGCCTTTGAAGCCCTTTGCTGTAACCATGGTGCCAGGACGAGGACTTTGTGAAGTTGGGTCCGGTAGACCCATATATCATTCTGATAAAAGTTAATATTTTGTCTTTCGTGGGATGAGACCTCATGCACCCTCCCATCCAACTATCTTCATTGTGGGTGACCTTTAAGTTGACCCTTTGATAATGGCATGTTGTATCAAAAACTTTCAATGCTTCATCAAAAAGCTCAAAAAGGCCCATATTCTCATCTCAGGAATTTAGTGTTTTGATTTCTGCAGTACTCAATGTATATGCTATGTACCACTTAAATGTTTTAAATGGCTGCGATTCCCAGCCCATGTCAGCAACTGTTGGTAGTCCCATGCAGACACTACCGTACCATAAAGTCTAACGTACAGCCCGAACCAAAGCCCAGTGACAGGTTATGCACAATTGCAAGGTTCTAGGCCTGCAGGTTATACAAGGCTTTCTGGAAGAATTTTTATTTTTTTTATTTTTTTTATTGAAGCCTCAATTTAATTGACCTATTTACAATTTCAGTCTATTGATCTTCCGGCATCAAGTTTTGTCGTCACGGGTCCGTCACATCTTACACAGCATCAACAGATGGGTCAACTATCGTCTATGATCTTTCAAGAGGTATCATCAGGATACAGACTTTACATACATAGTTGCATCATTGAATGACATCATGCGTTAAAATTTTACATCACTATATACTTTATGAGATACAGCATTTTTCAATCTGACAATTACTATCTTGATGTCTACGCCCATAAAGGGTAACGCTTGTGTGTGTGATTCGGCGCTCATGATGATTATTTCGCTGCAAATATGGCAGAAACTAACAGAAAGATTAACAAGAACTGGATGAATGTACAATATGGAGGATGAGGAAAAATTAATAAATACTATAAAATAATATCTTTCTCGTTGTACTTTAGTGCTAGCACCACATTTTTAGGGACGGGAGTATGCCAATTTCAACCAATAGGACAGGTGGGGGATTATTTTTTCTTCTTACATTTTTTCTTTCTCTTCTCCAGAAGAGCAGCCCTCTTACCCTTCATGAGAGTCCCGTACCAACGCTTTATTCTACCCTTAAATATAATTTTATGTTCAGACTCTTGTGTATTATAAGGTAACAAGTTCCATAGAGTTTTCCCTCTGTAGCTTGGACTCTTCTTGTAGCCCGATAGATGGGGCCTGGGGAGATAGTAATTTAGTTTTTTGTCAGCTCTTGTGCGATTTTTGGACTGTTTTGGAGGGTTTTTCTTAAATTTTCTATACATAAGGGAGGTCAGTAGTTCTTTACGTCTCTGCTCCTGAACCGGGACCTCGCACAATATATGCAAGTTATCCACAGTTTCTGAATGTAGACCAACCTGAAGTATATATCTCAGCGCCCTGTTTTGAATAGACTGGATACGCTCACCAAAACTTTTTCTACAACAGTCAATTAGGTAGGAGCAATAATCAAAGTGAGGTAAAATGCTGTGATTGAAAATGTCTTGTGCAGCACACTGAGGTAGTAAGTCCCTAAGCTGTCCTAGTTTAAAAACATCAAAATTAGTTTTCTTTATGCATGATCTGGCAAAAGGCTGGAAAGATAGAGTCCTGTCGATTGCGGCTCCAAGATAGGTGAAGGTATGTACCAATGCAATAGGTCTCCCAGAGACCTTTGGTGTGTCTTTTGGACATCTCTTGCATCTTTGCGTTGAGCCATACCAGGCAAATTTGGTTTTTTGCTCATTAACTGTCAGCCCAAGGCTGGCGCATTTCAACATTAGGGCATCTAAATCTCTCTGGAGGTAAAAAAGGGCTAGAGATGGGTTCTTGTGAGCTGTGTACAGCACTATATCATCAGCATATAGTTTTAAAGTTGTTTTAGTAGTGATGCTGGCTAGGGAATTTATGAAAAATATAAAGAGGGTGGGCCCTAATACCGAGCCCTGGGGTACACCATATTTTACAGAGACTAGGTTTGAGACTGATCCGTTTGCCACAGTACAGTGACGTCTATCGCTCAGGTAGGCTCCTAACCAGAGTAGCATTTTTTTCTCCATTTTTGTGTCTTTTAGCTTTTGGAGAAGCATACTATGATTTACGCAATCAAATGCCTTTTTTATGTCCACATAGCAGGCCGCCGTGACTTTAGCATTATCACGAGCTAAGAAGAGGTCTTCCGTGTAGTCAAATATAGCTTCTGCTGTACTTAGATTCTTACGGAATCCATATTGACATTTAGAGAATAGACCGTTATTTTCCAAGAAATTAACAAGATCAGTTTGTACAAGCCTTTCAAGAATTTTGCTGGGGAGGGGGAGCATTGATATGGGCCTCCAGTTTGAAACATCCAAGATGTTTCCAGTCTTGGGAATAGGCGTAATTGTAGCTATCAACCAGTCGTCAGGGATGGTTCCAGTCTCCATGGAAAAATTGAATAAGTGAGTGAATTGATTCAGGCAGATTGACATAGCGTCTTTTATCACTCTGGAGTTAACATGTAATATTCCTGATGGTTTATGTACCTCAATCTGTGAGATATGAAATTTTACACACTCTTTCCCAAATTTATTAAATTCTGGTTCTAAACTGGCATAGGATTCATCTGGTGGTGTATAGGACTGAGTGGGTAGGCGAAGTTTTTTGAATAATTTCTCACCAATCCCCCCGTAGAACTCATTAATAAAATTCGGTATATCACTGATATCCTCCTTTGTTTCCTGGTTTTGCAATCTCATCACTACGTCCCTTTTTGGGGGCTTCAGGAGCGCATTTATTTCTTTCCAGAACCTGAAGGGGTCTTTTTTATTTTCCAGAATTTTCTTTTTAGTGAAGTTGGCCTTAGCCTGCCGGGCACTTATGGTGATCTGAGAACGGAGACGTTTGGCTTGTGATAGATCAGGATGATTTTTATATCTTTTAAACCGTCTTACATGATAATTTCTTAGATGAACCAGCCTGGCAGTTTTAGGATCAAACCATTGGTTGTGGTAGTCCTTTATTTTCCTTGTCCTGATTGGGCAGTATAGGTCTAGGTATTTTCTTATCAGAGCCAGAATGAAGGACCATTTCATATCAATGTCCTGAAGAAGGTAGAATTTTTCCCAATCCTGGTATGTCAGAAACTCCCTAAACACGCCAAATTGGTAGTTTCTATAGCTTCGGCCTGTGAAAGTCTTTGTCGTGTGAAGGTTTCTAGACTTCTTCTTTGTTGCACTGACCGGTAGGTGGTCACTCATCAAATTCGGTAGAGCGGCGGAGGAGGCAACAAACCTGCTGTCAGTTATAATATTATCTATTGCAGTCCCTCCAGGCTTGTTTAAATACGGTCTGGTGATACTATTTATTAGCCATTTCATTTTTATGTCCCTGAAGAAGCTCTTTAATTCTCTCGTGCTAGAATCTACATTAGTCAGGAAATCTGTATTGAAGTCTCCAAGAAACCAATTTTCCAGATCTGGGTTGTAGATTTTAAGTAGATGTGTTGTAAACTTGTCCATGTCTCCGTCTTTAGGCCTATAAATCGTCGTGATTCTCATCTGCTTTTGTTTTGGTATTTTAACATCGACAACAAGACATTCAATATTCCTGTTTACAATGCTCAGGGGCATGTTCATACAGGTGTAAGGAAAAATAGAACTATTTATGTAACATAGAAGTCCACCCCCCTTCTTTTTTCTGGCAGTTCTTTTCCTATCAATCCTATGATAATTTTTACCACTCCAAGATATAAGACTGGCATCAAAACCTTTGTGTAGCCAAGTTTCCGAGAGTGAAACAAAATCATAGTTGTTCAATTCCAACGAGACGTCTACTAATTTTTTCCCAAGGCTCCTGCAGTTGAAGTGGCATAGCTTGATCCCTTTAAGTTTTCCATCTCTCCTGGCCTTATTAACCATTTTGGGTTGGAGGGAAGACTGGTATTATTATTCTATAAAACATGATAAAATTAGAATGAAGAAAATCGAGATGGGTGATAACTGGACACAGTGAATTTATTCTGAAATCCAGTTTGATAACTAGTGGCCTTGCATCAACAGGTGGAGATGTATTGGGCAGCGCTTGAACTTGACGGTGCAAACTTATGACTCGTATAAGCGGGAGTGCTTAAATGACTAAAAGTCAATTGTCATAAAATAATAAGGAACACATTCAAAGATGCGTTAAAAGTACATGATAGGGGCCTTAAAGATATCTAGCGTGTGCAAATGTGATAAAATGTCATATAGTTTCCTGTCATGGAAAATCATCATCGAATAGTACAATATCAAAAAACCTATATTCTCAGAGCCCAGGTGCGGGCTATACAATGTTCTCAAAGACTAGATGCGGTTTATACGTGAAGTGCCGGTTGTACGCGAGACTTTACGGTAATAATTATATCCCTGCCCCCCGGCTGATTGCAGGATAGACCTCCGTTACATCATGTTGTTGCGTGTCTGTCGGACCATCAATTTATCTAGATGTTACACTCAATTTATCTAGATGTTACACTTTTCCATATCTAGGCATCACTTTGGACCCTGAGCTGTCATTTATTAGTCACAGGAAACAAGCAATGTCCAATATTAGACATAAGGTTAACGAGCTGGGCAAAATAAGAACACATGTTGATAGTGCCAGTGCCCTAAGCATATACAAGGCCATGGTGATACCATCATTTGATTATGGTGATTTCATCTGGGACAGAGGTAAAAAAGGTGAAAATTGGGAGCTTCAGTTGCTTCAAAATAAGGGCCTACGTACTGTTTATAAGGTGAAGCTCGAGGAAAACCCAATGTACAGTACTGATGAGTTGCACACTAAAAGTGGATGCCTTTACCTTAATCATAGACGTGACACCCACTTATTATATTATGCTTTTTCATTGTCAAAAATGCCTGACATGCTTGATGTACGCGATATACCTACACGTAGACACTTAGGAAATAGGCTTAAGGCCATACGCAGCCTTAAACCAATCGTGACAAAAAGTGCCCTTTATAGGGCCATTGATAGGTGGAATAACCTGAAACCCTCCTACACGCTTATTGACTCCTTGAGGGACTTTAAGCTAGCCATTAAGCGTGATTACCCGGACTGCTTCATGGTGTGAACATGCCATCCGACTTACAATGACTCATCTCTCATCTCATCTCATCATTCCTTTATAATAATATACCACAGTTGTACGAACATATTATAATTTATTCATATATACTAATATATTACATAATGTATACATACTACAAGGTTCTCCATAGCTTATTATGACAGAGATTAAGACCGTCCAACACTTGATGTAAAATAGATAGGGGTACGGACGGCAGAAAGGCAATGCGCCTAAGTCTAGGTTTGGCTATATAATATAGTCATTAGACCCAATAAATACTTTAAAAAAAAAAAAAAAAATGCGTGGAGTGCCATTACACATCCCTATTATACCACAGTAACATCCCATTAATGCAATCTTGTTGTAGCTATTAAAGATGGGTTATCAGCTATTGCTTTGTAGTTTTATTGAAATCAAAAAAAAGTTTAGATCAAAAGGGCAATGCTGTCATCAATTGAGAATCATCCGCATTTATATCCATTTTATGACTCTAATGTACAGACAAACATCTGTGAAAAAGTGTGGAAAAAGTGTGGAAATCATTATAGCATAATTAATCATCGTAAAACCTGGAATATAACCCACAGGTTAGAGGATTTTCCCCAATTTAGGTTGCAGGTTATACGAGGAGTTTAGTTAGTTCATGTATAGAGTACTAAAGTAGCAATTTTTATACCCTAGGTGCGGGTTATAGGATTTCCTCAAAGTCGATTTGTGGGTTATACATGAAGTGCGGGTTATACACGAGGTGCGGGTTATACGCAAGGTGTGGGTTATACGCGAGGTGCGGGTTATAAGCGAGGTGTGGGTTATACACGAGGTGTGGGTTATACGCGAGGTGCGGGTTATACGCGAGGGGTCAGGTTATGGCTGTGTCCAGTAGGTAACTGATGTCCCGTCTTTAAGGTGTCCTGCGGCCACCATTCATCATAATCCTCCACTATAAAGCTCACCGAGTCATCATCATAATATCATATGGACACCAATAAACTTCCACTACCGTAAAACCTCGCGTATAAGCCGCGGCTAGTACGCGAATCAGATCGCTGGTGCTGCTTATAGGATCTGCACAGAATCCAGGTGCGGCTTATACGCGAGTTTTTGCTCCTATAGTACAGTACTAAAGCCACCCTATTCAGATCGCTGGTGCGGCTTATAGGATCGGCCCAAAGTCGGGGTGCGGCTTATACGCGAGTTAGGCTTATACGCGAGGTTTTACGGTAGTCACGCAGACTGCTATA
Source organism: Harmothoe impar (assembly GCA_947462335.1). Classification (NCBI taxonomy): domain Eukaryota; kingdom Metazoa; phylum Annelida; class Polychaeta; order Phyllodocida; family Polynoidae; genus Harmothoe; species Harmothoe impar. Next base: position 19,459,880 of record OX381716.1, read on the forward strand.
CAGTCAAAAAGCCACAGTTGTTTTACTCCCAAAGACTCAAACTAGAACATATAATTACATAAAATGTCTTATAATTCCAGTAAGTCCCTGGATTTTCAATCTGGCCTTTAAATATGGAGCATCAGCAACTTAGTTAGAAACATACAGTGGCAGTCATGAACGCGGTGCTAATTGTGATAGGCATATGCCCAGTGTGAAGAATACTGAATGATGTTTGCAGGAGAATACAATGATATTATATGCAATGTAGATTATGATAGGGCAGGCCGATGTTTAGAATGAGTAGGGTCACACTGTTAGCGCAATGAATAAATGAGTTGGCAAAGTGTATGAATTTATTATACAAGTGCTATCTATAGAATACAGTATGACAGGTGAGGTAACACATTGTCTAACTTTAACACACACCTACAATACCACACCTAGTGTGTCTAGTACTTATGGATATGGGTCAAAGAAAGGTTAGAAGAAAGAGAAAAGAAAAATAGATATCATCTGTGAAAATATATTGCTTCTTCTGTCCTGATAAATAATCATCCGTCTAAACTGCTATGAATGAAAATCAACAAAAGCCTAAATTTAAAAAAAAAAAGAAAAAAAGAAGACCAGAACTAGAGTGTCTTATAAAGTGAAGGCTAAATGCCTGGTTGTATAGTTCTAATGTAGAACACGTCGACAGTGGTGGACAGGAGGTGGGAATGTAAGTGGGCGGTCGGACAGTCAGTCAATAGTTGTGTTTTACATGGACCGAAGAGCGCATGAGGATGCCTGTTATGTTGCACCAGGCGCCATCTTCACACACAACGAATTCCCCACCTGAGCTGTCCCCAACTTGCCTTCACAATGTGTTCTATGCATGGTAAAAAGATATGTCCCTGCCCTCTCCTCCTCGGAATTTCTGTGGCAAAATCCTGCACTAGCAAATAACTGCATTTGGAAATTGAACGTTAGCGACCTACCCGGATTCTACCCAGTTACGAACGTTCAATTCCCAAGTTCTGATTGTAATGTCAAAATGAGGATATGTTCACAATTCTCGGGAATATCTCATGTCTCTCTTGTGTGATTGTGACCACCCGAATTATACCCAGTTGCAATCGTTCAATTCCCAAGTTCTGGTTGATATAAATAACATGGAATTCCACAGAATATGACACAGTCAAAAGCTGTTCACAAATTCTCGTGCCAGATATGTGCACAATTCTCGCAGGGATCCCCGAGTTGTGACTCAAGAACCGCACGAGTTCTGCCTGAGATCTTGTTTGCAGGGACTTTACAAAGGTGTTTTTTTCAATATCCGACTTGCATCCCTGAATAAAACTAATGATGTCACCACAGTAGCCCATCATAGACTAACCACAGCGTATAACGCCTGGAGAGAGACTAGGAGGTCAGCTATTATACAGACGTCAGAACTAGATCTTTGTTACCATGGTAACGCGTGATGGATATGGTCCTGTCTCCATTCTCAAGGTCACTGCTCTGACCCTTTAATTAATGTGCCGCCATGTTGGCCGTCACGTGACCCCCGAGGTCAGGGAGGTGGACGTCATCTGTGTCAGGTCAGTCATGCTGCCAAAAAGTGGAGCTCTCACTTCTACAGTCCACCTACCTACCACACAGATGTCAGCGTATTAACAGATGTAAAGTGGTTCACATCCGTGCTACCTTTTTATGTTGCTGGAGTATGGGGCCTGCGGTGAAAAGTTTGATATTTTAGTAAACCTCTGAGTTCCATTGTGTGCCCTAAAATTGAGAATAGGGGGGTCTTAGAAGTGAATCCCTGCTCTGGTTTGATAATAAATAGTGAAAAATGGACAGGGATAACTGGGAAGTGGTAATGGGACAGCGATAATGGGACAGCAGTAATGCCTAAGGGGACAGTGGTGATGGGAAAGCAGTAAAGGGACAGTAGTTGGAATGGGACAGTGGGAATGGGATATTAGTAGTGGCAACAGGAAAGTGATAACAGGACAGTAGTGGCAATGGAACGGTCATAGCGGGAGTAAATGGGACAGTGGTAACGGGACAGCAGTAATGGGATATTAGGAATGAGACTGTAAATAGTAGTAGCGGGAGAGTGATTATGGGACAATCAAACAGTAGTGGAAATGGGACAGTGGGAATCATTGGACAGTAATAGTAACGGATAACATGGTTATGGGACAGCAGTTATGCCTAATGGGACAGTGGTGATGGAACGGTGGTAACAGGACAGCATTGCTGATATTGGAAAGTGGAAATGAAACAGTGGTAAACAGACAGCAGTAATAACTAATAGAATAGTGGTTATGGGAAAATGGTAACGCGACAGTAGTGGGAATGGGACAGCGGTAACGGGACAGTAGTGGGAATGGGACAACGGTAACGGGGCAGTAGTGGGAATGGGATAGTAGTGGGAATGGGACAGTAGTGGAAATGGGACAGTAGTGGGAATGGGACAGTAGTGGGAATGGGACAGTAGTGGGAATGGGACAGTAGTGGGAATGGGACAGTAGTGGGAATGGGACAGTAGTGGGAATGGGACAGTAGTGGGAATGGGACAGTGGTAACGGGGCAGTAGTGGGAATGGGACAGTAGTGGGAATGGGACAGTAGTGGGAATGGGACAGTAGTGGGAATGGGACAGTAGTGGGAATGGGACAGCGGTAAAGGGACAGTAGTGGGAATGGGACAGTAGTGGGAATGGGACAGTAGTGGGAATGGGACAGTAGTGGGAATGGGACAGTAGTGGGAATGGGACAGCGGTAAAGGGACAGTAGTGGGAATGGGACAGCGGTAACGGGACAGTAGTGGGAATGAGATAGTGGTAACGGGACAGTACTGGGAATGGGACAGTGGTAACGGGACAGTACTGGGAATGGGACAATGATAACGGGACAGTAGTGGGAATGGGACAGTGGTAATGGGACAGTACTGGGAATGGGACAGTGGTAACGGGACAGTACTGGGAATGGGACAGTGGTAACAGGACAGTACTGGGAATGGGACAGTGGTAACGGGACAGTACTGGGAATGGGACAGTGGTAACAGGACAGTAGTGGGAATGGGACAGTGGTAATGGGACAGTAGTGGGAATGGGACAGCAGTAATGGGACAGTACTGGGAATGGGACAGTGGTAACAGGACAGTACTGGGAATGGGACAGTGGTAACAGGACAGTACTGGGAATGGGACAATGATAACGGGACAGTAGTGGGAATGGGACAGTGGTAATGGGACAGTACTGGGAATGGGACAGTGGTAACGGGACAGTACTGGGAATGGGACAGTGATAACGGGACAGTACTGGGAATGGGACAGTAGTGGGAATGGGACAGTAGTGGGAATGGGACAGTAGTGGGAATGGGACAGTAGTGGGAATGGGACAGTGGTAACGGGGCAGTAGTGGGAATGGGACAGTAGTGGGAATGGGACAGTACTGGGAATGGGACAGTAGTGGGAATGGGACAGTAGTGGGAATGGGACAGTAGTGGGAATGGGACAGTAGTGGGAATGGGACAGTAGTGGGAATGGGACAGTGGTAACGGGACAGTAGTGGGAATGGGACAGTAGTGGGAATGGGACAGTAGTGGGAATGGGACAGCGGTAAAGGGACAGTAGTGGGAATGGGATAGTAGTGGGAATGGGACAGCGGTAACGGGACAGTAGTGGGAATGAGATAGTGGTAACGGGACAGTACTGGGAATGGGACAGTGGTAACGGGACAGTACTGGGAATGGGACAATGATAACGGGACAGTAGTGGGAATGGGACAGCGGTAAAGGGACAGTAGTGGGAATGGGACAGCGGTAACGGGACAGTAGTGGGAATGAGATAGTGGTAATGGGACAGTACTGGGAATGGGACAGCGGTAACGGGACAGTACTGGGAATGGGACAATGATAACGGGACAGTAGTGGGAATGGGACAGTGGTAATGGGACAGTACTGGGAATGGGACAGTGGTAACGGGACAGTACTGGGAATGGGACAGTGGTAACAGGACAGTACTGGGAATGGGACAGTGGTAACGGGACAGTACTGGGAATGGGACAGTGGTAACAGGACAGTAGTGGGAATGGGACAGTGGTAATGGGACAGTAGTGGGAATGGGACAGTGGTAATGGGACAGTACTGGGAAAGGGACAGCGGTAACGGGACAGTACTGGGAATGGGACAGTGGTAACAGGACAGTACTGGGAATGGGACAGTGGTAACAGGACAGTACTGGGAATGGGACAGTGGTAACAGGACAGTAGTAGGAATGGGACAGTGGTAATGGGACAGTAGTGGGAATGGGACAGTGGTAATGGGACAGTACTGGGAATGGGACAGTGGTAACGGGACAGTACTGGGAATGGGACAGTAGCGGGAATGGGACCGTAGCGGGAATGGGACAGTAGCGGGAATGGGACAGTAGTGGGAACGGGACAGTAGTGGGAATGGGACAGTGGTAACAGGACAGTAGTGGTAATGGGACAGTACTGGGAACGGGACAGTACTGGGAATGGGACAGTGATAACGGGACAGTACTGGGAATGGGACAGTGGTAACGGGACAGTACTGGGAATGGGACAATGATAACGGGACAGTAGTGGGAATGGGACAGTGATAACGGGACAGTACTGGGAAAGGGACAACGGTAACGGGACAGTACTTGGAATGGGACAGCAGTAATGGGACAGTACTGGGAATGGGACAGTGGTAACAGGACAGTACTGGGAATGGGACAGTGATAACGGGACAGTAGTGGGAATGGGACAGCGGTAACGGGACAGTAGTGGGAATGGGACAGTGGTAATGGGACAGTAGTGGGAATGGGACAGTGATAACAGGACAGTAGTGGGAATGGGACAGTACTGGGAATGGGACAGCGGTAACGGGACAGTAGTGGGAATGGGACAGTAGTGGGAATGGGACAGCGGTAACGGGACAGTAGTGGGAATGAGATAGTGGTAACGGGACAGTACTGGGAATGGGACAGTGGTAACGGGACAGTACTGGGAATGGGACAATGATAACGGGACAGTAGTGGGAATGGGACAGTGGTAATGGGACAGTACTGGGAATGGGACAGTGGTAACGGGACAGTACTGGGAATGGGACAGTGGTAACAGGACAGTACTGGGAATGGGACAGTGGTAACGGGACAGTACTGGGAATGGGACAGTGGTAACAGGACAGTACTGGGAATGGGACAATGATAACGGGACAGTAGTGGGAATGGGACAGTGGTAACGGGACAGTACTGGGAATGGGACAATGATAACGGGACAGTAGTGGGAATGGGACAGTGGTAATGGGACAGTACTGGGAATGGGACAGTGGTAACGGGACAGTACTGGGAATGGGACAATGATAACGGGACAGTACTGGGAATGGGACAGTGGTAACAGGACAGTACTGGGAATGGGACAATGATAACGGGACAGTAGTGGGAATGGGACAGCAGTAATGGGACAGTACTGGGAATGGGACAGTGGTAACAGGACAGTACTGGGAATGGGACAATGATAACGGGACAGTAGTGGGAATGGGACAGTGGTAATGGGACAGTACTGGGAATGGGACAGTGGTAACGGGACAGTACTGGGAATGGGACAGTGATAACGGGACAGTACTGGGAATGGGACAGCGGTAACGGGACAGTACTGGGAATGGGACAGTGGTAATGGGACAGTACTGGGAATGGGACAGTGGTAATGGGACAGTACTGGGAATGGGACAGTGGTAACGGGACAGTACTGGGAATGGGACAGCGGTAACGGGACAGTACTGGGAATGGGACAGCGGTAACGGGACAGTACTGGGAATGTGACAACGGTAACGGGACAGTACTGGGAATGGGACAACGGTAACGGGACAGTAGTGGGAATGGGACAGCGGTAATGGGACAGTACTGGGAATGGGACAGCGGTAACGGGACAGTAGTGGGAATGGGACAGCGGTAATGGGACAGTACTGGGAATGGGACAGCGGTAACGGGACAGTAGTGGGAATGGGACAGTGGTAACAGGACAGTAGTGGGAATGGGACAGTGGTAACGGGATAGTAGTGGGGATGGGACAACGGTCACGGGACAGTAGTGGGAATGGGACAGTAGTGGGGATGGGACAGTGGTAACGGGACAGTAGTGGGAATGGGACAGTGGTAATGGGACAGTAGTGGGAATGGGACAGTAGTGGAAATGGGACAGCGTAAAGGGGCAGTACTGGGAATGGGACAGCGGTAATGGAACAGCAGTAACGGGACAGTGGTAACGGGACAGTACTGGGAATGGGACAGTAGTGGCAATGGGACAGCAGTAACAGGCCAGTAGTGGGAATGAGATAGTGGTAACGGGGCAGTGGTAACGGGACAGGAGTGGGAATGGGACAGCAGTAACGGGACAGTAGTGGGAATGGGGCAGTACTGGGAATGGGACAGTGGTAACGGGACAGCTGTAACGGGACAGCGGTAACGGGACAGCAGTAACGGGAGAATATTGGGAATGGGATAGCGGTAACGGGACAGTAGTGGGAATGGGACAGTAGTGGCAATGGGACAGCAGTAACAGGCCAGTAGTGGGAATGAGATAGTGGTAACGGGGCAGTGGTAATGGGACAGTAGTGGGAATGGGACAGTAGTGGGAATGGGACAGCAGTAACGGGACAGTAGTGGGAATGGGACAGTAGTGGGAATGGGGCAGTAGTGGGAATGGGACAGTAGTGGGAATGGGACAGTAGTGGGAATGGGGCAGTAGTGGGAATGGGACAGTAGTGGGAATGGGACAGTAGTGGGAATGGGACAGTAGTGGGAATGGGACAGCGTAAAGGGGCAGCACTGGGAATGGGACAGCGGTAATGGGACAGCAGTAACGGGACAGTGGTAACGGGACAGTACTGGGAATGGGACAGTAGTAACGGGACAGTAATGGGAATGGGACAGTAGTGGTAACGGGGGAGTAGTGGGAATGGGACAGCAGTAACGGGACAGCTGTAACGGGATAGTTGGGATTGGACAACAGTAAGAGGAGAGCTGTAATGGCACACAGTAGTAATGGCACACAGTAGTGATGAGACAGTAGTAGACAGATGCCCGGGATGGATGCTGCTCACTCAGGCCAAAAAAAAAAAAGGTGTGTATCAGGCAACCCGCCCCTAGGTTCAAAAAAGGGCCGACCCTATAATTTTTTCACCAATTTTGGAGATTTTTTTTTTTTTTCAAATTTTTGTTACTTTTTTCCTCATTTTTTCCTAATTCTTTCAAGAATAACAAGCTCCCAGTAACCTCAGAGGCCTGAATAATTGATTAACATCAGGAAATGGCTTTCTGAGAGGTATATCCAACAACTTTCATCAATGGAGGAATTGTGGAGTCATTCTGGAGAGTCGCGCGTTGATTTGTCAATTCGCGACTCATTCCTAGTACTCTCTCTATGTAAAAAAAAAAAAAAAAAAAAAAAATCCGACCTACCTTCCCTAGATATTCTGACCATGTTACCAGGCCGTATTACACACCCCCTGTTAAATAACCCATGGCTGTATTTAACGGCCTGTGAGGTCATCAAAAATGGCGGTTTGTTTACATTTGAACGGCGGAAAAAAAAAGCCATTTTAGCCTTTTTAGGCTCCCCCCGTCAGAATTTCAATAATTTGAATCAGAAAACATGAAAAATAAATACAAAGGAACATTTGTTTTAGCCTGTTAAGTGGGTTATTTCACTTGTTGAAGGTGGGGCTGCATTTCACTCGGCCTACGGCCTCGTGAAATACGGCCCCACCTTCAACTCGTGGAATAACCAATTTGACAGGCTAAAACTCGTGAACCTTTGTCTATGTATCTCTGTCCTTTGGGGGCAAGAATACCAAGAATACACCTCATCCATGTGAACACACCCACTGTCTTAGGGAGTGATCACTTTTTAACAAAAGGGGGATGGGGGGGGGGGCACAAAATCTTTTACCCCCCCCCCCCCCCATTAGGGTCAAACCGGCCCTTTGATGCATAGTTAAGCGTGGGCTTTTTGATTCCAAATTCTTTACACCCCTCCTCCCCAGGTCAAGGAATTGAAATTCCTTTGCTCCTCCCCTCCAAACCCACCACCTCCCTGTTGTTAAAAAAATTGCTCCCTTAGGGAGTGATCATTTATTATCAGCAGGGGGGTGGTGGGTTTGGGGCGGGGGCAAAAAAAATGGAACCCTTGACCCGGGGGGGGGATGAAAAAAATTCAGACCTGTTTTGAGCCAAAAAGCCTGCGCGTTACTATCCCTCAAAGGGCTCACGCACCCGCCGATTTTCAACCCGTAAGGGGGGGGGTAGAAAATGTCAACCCCTTCACCGGAGGGTGTCAAAAATTTCGCACGCTCCGCGCGGAAACCCCCTGTTGTTAAAAAATGATCAGTCCCTTAGGTCATCAGCAACACCCTATAGGTGGTCCTACACCCACTAAGTACATCAGCAGTGCCCTATAGGTGGTCCTCCACCCACTAAGTACATCAGCAGTACCCTATAGTTGGTCCTACACCCACTAAGTACATCAGCAGTGCCCTATAGGTGGTCCTCCACCCACTAAGTACATCAGCAGTGCCCTATAGGTGGTCCTCCACCCACTAAGTACATCAGCAGTGCCCTATAGGTGGTCCTCCACCCACTAAGTACATCAGCAGTACCCTATAGTTGGTCCTACACCCACTAAGTACATCAGCAGTACCCTATAGGTGGTCCTCCACCCACTAAGTACATCAGCAGTACCCTATAGTTGGTCCTACACCCACTAAGTACATCAGCAGTACCCTATAGGTGGTCCTCCACCCACTAAGTACATCAGCAGTGCCCTATAGGTGGTCCTCCACCCACTAAGTACATCAGCAGTGCCCTATAGGTGGTCCTCCACCCACTAAGTACATCAGCAGTGCCCTATAGGTGGTCCTACACCCACTAAGTACATCAGCAGTGCCCTATAGGTGGTCCTCCACCCACTAAGTACATCAGCAGTGCCCTATAGGTGGTCCTCCACCCACTAAGTACATCAGCAGTACCCTATAGTTGGTCCTACACCCACTAAGTACATCAGCAGTACCCTATAGGTGGTCCTCCACCCACTAAGTACATCAGCAGTACCCTATAGGTGGTCCTACACCCACTAAGTACATCAGCAGTGCCCTATAGGTGGTCCTCCACCCACTAAGTACATCAGCAGTGCCCTATAGGTGGTCCTACACCCACTAAGTACATCAGCAGTGCCCTATAGGTGGTCCTCCACCCACTAAGTACATCAGCAGTGCCCTATAGGTGGTCCTCCACCCACTAAGTACATCAGCAGTACCCTATAGGTGGTCCTCCACCCACTAAGTACATCAGCAGTGCCCTATAGGTGGTCCTCCACCCACTAAGTACATCAGCAGTGCCCTATAGGTGGTCCTCCACCCACTAAGTACATCAGCAGTACCCTATAGTTGGTCCTACACCCACTAAGTACATCAGCAGTACCCTATAGGTGGTCCTCCACCCACTAAGTACATCAGCAGTACCCTATAGGTGGTCCTACACCCACTAAGTACATCAGCAGTGCCCTATAGGTGGTCCTCCACCCACTAAGTACATCAGCAGTGCCCTATAGGTGGTCCTACACCCACTAAGTACATCAGCAGTGCCCTATAGGTGGTCCTCCACCCACTAAGTACATCAGCAGTGCCCTATAGGTGGTCCTCCACCCACTAAGTACATCAGCAGTGCCCTATAGGTGGTCCTACACCCACTAAGTACATCAACAGTGCCCTATAGGTGGTCCTCCACCCACTAAGTACATCAGCAGTACCCTATAGGTGGTCCTCCACCCACTAAGTACAGAGGTGTGGACACCACAGGTAGATGTGTGTGTAATACCAGAGTTATGTCCCTTTAGGAAATGCCGTGACCCAGTGGGTGGATATGAATATGTTAGTTATGTATTCATACCATGTCTAGGCGCGCCGGTATGACCAGGTTAGGCTGAAGGGTAATGGTGTTTCATATGGACTTGATCAATAAAATAGGGCCTACCTCAACCGTTATGTACCGTAATATGCAAACATTTAGATCACATGTAGCCCTGACGTGTGGTTGAAAACCCACCGTTTAGAAAGAAAACGTTAGAGTTTCTAATCAAATTCTGATCCGCTGCGCAACACCTTTCAGTATTGGGTGTGGAACGCCACCCCTCTGCCCTACCTACCTCACATTTAATCATCCTATTATGGGCCCTTTTACAGGGTTGCCACCGTCAGGGAAAGTGTCAGGGAAGAGGTATTTGCTCTAGGTCAGGGAAATACATTTCAAATTTAGTTTTCAAAATCTCAAAATTTGTCAGCGAAAATTTTTGATAACCAAAAAATGTCATATCTTTTTGATAGAAAAAAATACAAACCTGTGTGTTACTGCAGTTCAAGGGTGAATAAGAAAAAAATCTGAATCCTCTAATGGAGGTTGGGTGAGATTTCTGTGTACTTGCGCGGAAATTCACCAATCCCACTGTTGTTAAATAATAACTCACCTTTAATATGTAGAAAATAAATTGTTAAAGATTAAATTCGATTACGTATTCATATACGGAGGCCATTTAAAAAAAAAGGGTATATGTCTCAATTGTCAGGGAAATTTGATATAAAGTCACCAAGTTTAAAACTTGTTGGCCTATGTAATAATGTATTATTGAAAACTAATGTAATATTGCGTGTGTTGCAGATTCCTGACTCGGTGACGGCCTACTACCTTAACAAGGCCGGCTTCGAGGCCTCAGACCCCAGGATGTGAGTACATGTAGCACTGCACCTTAGGCCAAAAAAAATGTTTGTTTCAGGTCACCCAACCGACCCTATCTGAACAGGGCAGACCCTACGTTTTTTTATGTAAATTTTGAAGACATTTTTATATTTTTATCCTTTTTTGGGCCAATTTTAAGTTTACAAAATTTAAAAAAAATAAAGTCTCCCCGTTTTTACACGTTTATGGGTCAATTTTAGAGGGGAAGTAGAAAAAAAAGTTTTAATTTTTTTTTTTTAAATACGACCTACCGACCCTACAGTTTCTTCTCATGTTACCTGAAACAAAACTTTAATGTGATATGTCATTGTCGTCATTATGCATGAATGCAGCCATGGTAGGTATAATCGCTAAGGCTGCATTCATGTATCATTATCATGGAGGGCATATTCCATTAAAGTTATATGTGGTCCTTAAAGGGTTGGTTCATACTACTGCCTTTATAGCCATGTCTAAAGGACCAGGCAAATAAAAGAACACTTGCTATCCTTCATAAAAAGATGGGAACGACCAATGTTGTACTGGACAAGTGGCATTATTAATTTTTGTACTGATTCAATCAGGCCTGTAGTGGACCAATAGCATTAAATCCATATGATCATTTCATAGATCTAAAGTCAATAAGTCGCAGAGAGAATGTTGGCTATACTATACTGGAAGTCACTTGTACCTGGAAGAAAGAAGACAAATTCATTAATGAAGAACATCTCCTTCGCAAAGTGATGAATATTAATAATAAAAAAAAGAAAACAAAAAAAAAAAGAAAAAAAAAAAAGAGCCTTGCCTTGTGAAAGTTTGAATTGCATAGAAAGGTTTCGCTAGACGTTAATACTTCCGGGTTACTCAAAGAAACAAGCAAGCCCAGTTTTACTTCAGGGAAATACAGTTAATTCGATGGCGAGTCTAATGCAAGGAAGACGACAAAACATGATGGGCCAGAATACCTTTACTGTTGTGAAGCTGCTCTAGTGCTTCCATTGTAGGACGTTGTCCCTGTAGGAGCTGTATATTGCCCGACAGGCAGACAGTTCCGTTATTGATTACCGATATTGACGTGGCGCAGACTGACAGAGTAGCCTAATTACCGACCCTAAAAACATAGCGTATAACCCCACAGCTTGTATGCGAATCACACTCAGATTGAATTTGATACCAAAATGCTTATCTATATAGGAACAGCTTATATGAGTGTATTTATAGCTATAGAATAGTACTATCAAAGATTTTCAGAATCCAGGTGCGGGTTATAGGACATTATCAAACTTCAAGTGTGGCTTGTATGCGAAGCGCGGCTTATACGCGAGGTTTTATGGTAATGGGTATTGGCCCAGGATATTGACCTAATTACCATTCTACTACTGTCTGGAGTGAACACTACAGTGACTACAACTGGTAATTGCACATAGGGCTCAGTTAGTTAGATTTCATTTCTGGGCTGTAATTGCTCTTTCAATCACAATAATATTAAAGGTACTCACTGCAAAAGTCTGTGCTGGAACCTGGTGTATGTCAGAAAAACGATATTACAATACGTGGCTTGTGCTGCCCTCTCGTGGCATATGTCTATAAGATATGCATGGTACAATATCCCACCAGCTTCACACATTGACACAGGAGTTGGTGGTATAGTGGTTACCAAGTCTGCCTTCAAATCAGAAGGTTGAGTGTTCAATCCCAGGAGATCCCAAGAGATTTTCCTTGATAGAAAGAAGTTATTTTTTTCCAGAAATAGGGGGGGGGGGACACCTTGTCTACATGTATTTTGAATTGTTATATAGGCCTAGATTATAACCGAGGACTATTATATGTTATTGCTAACTTAAATTGCATGGGTTAGATGTATAGAATCTATAGTGAACTTTTTTTTCTTAAAATGAGTATTACAGAAAAATGAACACTGTGACATGTGTTTTTTTTTCCATTTCCTATTTAATCATGTTTTCAACTACTATAATCCAAAGTGATTTGTAGATGGCAATAGAACAACATGTTCGTCTGAACACCAAACAAAAGTTCTCCAATAACCATAGTTAAGAGTTAGTTTTCAAGTGCTTTCCCATAGAATTGAGCACGGTAACATGGCATTTTCTTTACATTTGTTACTTCCTAATATAATAAACTATTTCTATATGGAGTTATTTGCAGATATCAATAGAATATCTAGATCATCTAACAGGAAGAAATTCCCTTTAACTAGGTACCGCACATAAGCGAGTCATAGCAGCGAAATCGCCGATCCTCAGAGAAAAAATGTCGATCTTTACAAGCCTCCAGAGACCAGGAAAATTAATGTACAGAAATATCAAACCCCTCAATAGAAAGATATGGATCTGCTTGTTTGAAATATCATTGGTATTAAGTAGGTTATACTTGCTATGCATGCGCAAATGGGTCTTCACTGGAGGTCACTTTGGGTCAAATTACAGGTTTTGTCACCTGTTTTCCTGCAGCTGATTTGACTCTCTGTCATATAAACTGGATTTCCCATTGCACCATACATTGCACATAAAATATACCAGCACCATTGATTAGGATACACATCAGGCTTCACTGTGGTCCCCGGGACGAACAAAAATTATTAAAAATTATTACTTTTGTAGCATTTAATAGAAAATATTAGGTTAAAAAACATATTATTATTGAAAAAAAAAGTTCGTCCCGCCCCTCACACTGAAGTTCAAAATAGTTATTACAACCATGTGAAATGAGCTAAGCAATCCTATGGATGGTGCAATGGCAAAATTGAATCATAGTTATTTTTCTATACAAATCCTATATAGCATACTGGTAAGCTTAAAAAAAAAAAAGTTAATTTCCATAAAAAATTATTATGGTATTGATGTTGACATGTCATGGGTAGTATGTGTTTCGAATTACAAGAGGATTGGACTGCTAGTTAACGATCTATGGCACCATTTGCAGTATAGCATTTGTGACAAACATACATATTAGTGATCTTGCCATTTTTAAATGAATATGACTCAAAAGATACATATAGGAAATGATCTGAGAAAAATTATTCATGCTCTATGTAACATGTAGATACATAACATGTAATACCAAAGTCCTCAAGTATGTATTACTTGAACTAGGTATGGGGTCAAAATGGCAGAATGGCCATTTTCAGTGGTAAGGGATTGGTATTTCTGCCATGTTAGAGGGTACAATATTTCAATACAAATATGTCTGAACATATTCTGAAGATATTTATGCAATGTCCATATATAGTTGATTGGGAAATATCTTTTTTCAACTGCAAATTGTCATCAAAATAAGTGTAATATCACTCTGAAATTGGCCCATTGGCTATTGAAAATGAAAGATGCTAAATGGCTGAAACTTTTATTTTTGGAAAACTCATATAAAATTAACTACTGAACGGATCTTAACATAGTTACCATCATTCTTCAGCATTCTTTATCAGCTTCCTAACCAGTATAATAATTTTGTTCAGGGAAGGGTTTCTTCAAACTATCCGTGGTACCTACTTTAACATGGCCTACTGTGCCATACTTGTATATGCCGTTTTCAAGATGAAAGAACACTAGTGCCGCCCTGGTGTGTGGACGGTGAACCTGTGAACTGGGAGTGGTAGGGATAGGGGGGGGGGGGGGTTGATCCCCTGTGTACCTCAGCATTAATAATGAACATGAAGGCACTACTAGGTCAGCTCCATGCTGTAAGAGGCATCTATAGACCAATGCATCAAGAAAGGGTGACCTTTTCATAATAAAGTTGTGTTAACGTTGGTTTTAGCAGAATCCTCATAACATTTTCTGTAATTGTTATGTTTTGCAAACTTCTTATATAAGAAGATTCACAGGACAATTATTTTCCATATACCGGTAATGTATTTTAGAATGCAGGATTTTGAGGTTATATTTATGTATTTGTCTGTTACGCTTCAGAAATGTTCAAAAACGTTATCAAGAACTTTTATAAAGTCACCCTTTCTTGCTGCATTGGTCTATAGTCCCCGCCCTGCCCCCACTCAACAACATACATGCGGCCCAAACATTAACCATGTATGGGCCGCATATTGATCTAATGGGTCATATCCTTTATCAATATGATGCATGAATGCAACCCTGGTGAATGACTCGCCAGTGCTGCGTGAGTGCATCATGCCGATCCCAGGCGGGTATGATGCAACGATGCAGTACCGATGAACTGCAGGCACTGCATTGGTGCATCATGACGACAAATGCTGTCTTGAGGCAGCATGCTGTCCAGAAAGGGTTATTTTAAAAGTGGAATAATTAAACTGGTTCTTGGTAGGAAGATGTGGAGGCAGGTGGAGGCAAGGTGCGGTACTGCACACGCTTTTCAATTCCAATCCACTCTTCTTTTTATCAAGTCTGTCCAATGGGAGATGGGAGCCTGGGGTGTATCTGGTAATACATCCCAGTGACTACTGAACCTTCACATCAGGTTTAAGGGGGATTTCAAGCAATAATTGATGAAGTTAGCTAAAATTAGCAGTCAAAATTTTAGATTTTTATGAAGTATATGGCTGTGTCTCATGAGATCGGGCCAATTGAAACGTCTTTGACCAGGTGTCAGCTTTGACCGGGTGTCAGCTTTGACCGGCCACCATAAAAGTAAATATTCAAGAAAAATAAATTTCTTCTTTGATATGTAAGGGATAAAATAAAGAAAATTGGCGGTGGTTTACATATATGGCTTTGCCTGCCCTAAATAAACCGTTTCATGTCAGCCGGTCAAAGACGTCACCCTGTGAAAGACGTTTAATTTGGCCCGATCTCATGATGTCTGTTTTAACCCTGTACGAGCCGCATACTGATTTAATACACTACCACCTTGTTGTCAAGATGCATGAATGCAGCCCTGGCGAGTAACTCGCATCTAGCAGCATGCCGACCCTATTGGCTTGATTCCGTAGGACCACCAATATAATCATAGTTCTTGAGTTTTGGATAACATTGATCTGGGCCAAAAAAAAAGAAAGGTTTGTTTCAGGTCACCCGACCAACCTTATCAAAACCGGGCCAACCTCACATATTTTATGCAATTTTGAAGAGATTTCCGTATTTGTACCCTTTTTAGTCAATTTTAGGGTCTTCGGAGTGGCTGGCTAGTACTTCATGTTTACCGACCTTACATTTTCTTTTCATGCTACCTGAAACCTACATTTTTTTTGGCCTTCGTAAATCCTCTGACTTGTTGAGATTCATAAACTGTATATTTTGACATTCAGTGTGCGGCTGATCTCCCTTGCGTCTCAGAAGTTTATCTCAGACATCGTGAACGACGCGCTACAACACAGCAAGATGCGGGCATCTGGCATGAGCTCCAAGAAACAGGGCAAGGTGGGCAACATCAATGTTTATAAAATGTGGTACTTAGGCCACTCAAAAAAAAAAGCTTCTCATCACCAAACAATGAAAAACATGACGAGGGCATTTTTTTATTCGATTTCTTTTTTTTTTACTTGGGGCTTTAAAATACATAGGAAAATTTGGACTTTCACAATGAATTTTCACATTTTAAGAATTTGGAGTTTATTGATCAGTAAAAGTTGTTATAATGCAAGTTATTCCTAGCTGAATGCATAACTGCCAGCATAAGCTTTAATTTTGATACCAAAATTGCCAACATTTATCGAATTTCAACATATTTTTCATCAAAAATGTAAAAAAGGGACAAAAAAGGTTTTCCCCAAAAGATGAATTTTATGATACGCGCGGTGATGAGAAACAACTTTTTATTCTGAGTGGCCTAATAGATTACCTTTAAACTTTTTATTGTACATTTAATGTTGGCTATATTGGAAATAAGGAGTGTAGCAGTGGTGCTCTAGTGCCTGTTTCAGACACCAGGTGGCGCCATCCTACTCAGCATCAATTCACACACTTGTCCCTCTGTCCACCACTTTGTGGATCTCTCCATTACTCTGCCTGTCTGTCTTCTCATTTAATCAGTATATATCCGTAGCTCTCTTCCTCTCTCTGTCTTTTTCTCTCTCTATCTTGCTGTCTGTCTCTGTCTCTATCTCGGCTTTTGTCTCAATGTCTCTGTGTTTGGCCCCCTCCCCCACTCCCCACTTCTCCACCATGCGTAGGTTCTTGGAGTAGTTTTAAAATGATAGTTACTTTCAACTGGAATTTATGTCTACTCATATTGTAGTATTAGTTTGAATCAGTAATAAAAACAACTTGTCTACAACATGGGTTTCAATGAGACGCCTCGATATAACTCATAGTTTTATACTTTACCTTTCTACAGGACAAGAGGTACACATTGACGATGGATGACCTGACGCCGGCCCTGTCTGAGTACGGCGTTAACGTTAAGAAGCCGTACTACTTCACATAGACACACGACCACCACAGTACCGGCTGACTCACCGTGCAGCATGCGGGGCACGGGGTGCGGAGAGCAGCCCGCACATAGTCTCAAAGAAGTATACTGAACAGGACTCAACAAGGCTTCTCATAACTCATCATTGTTGGCACCTATTTGAATTGTTTTTATCAAGTGCCCAAACAAGTCTTTTACACGTGTTTTATATTAGTCTATTAAATGTTAGTTCCGATACCGTAATAAAGACATAATAAACACATCAATGGAAGACTACATCAATATAATTAAGTTAAAAGGATTCCGGAAACTGCACCTGAGCTTCATGGAGGAACTCGTAAATTGAATAGATCCTCTGCAATGTTGCTAACGGATGAGTGGAAAGTCCCCAAAAAATAATTAATATCATACGGTCCTCTGTGGACATCGGAATAGATTGATGCCCTTTTGAACGGATAATCTTAAGTGGACTTGGAATATGATATATACGTCTGGCCTGAATGAATATTATTTGTATGTATGTAAATGATATTTTGAGTGTATAGATTGTAACAAATTCCATAAATTGTGCGACTGGAATCATCATCACAGAATAAATTTAATCGAATCACTATAAAATGGTTGGAGTTTTTTCTGGGTAAACCCATCAAAATCTGCTTCAATACGCGATGCCTGAATGAATCATGCTGGCCCTCCAGGAGGGAAAAGTTGAAGCGTGTATGATCCTGTATGTATCACTGGCGATAAAATGAGCTTATTGTATTAAAGCTGGGCCGCCAGGGAATAAGTTCAGCATTTTACATACATGGACTAAAATAGCAGTTCCACCAGAGGGCAGCAGTGTTTGGACAGTGGACCATGAACATTGTCCAGCTACAACATATTCACCCTATCTTGTTCCTGTAAGAGCTGAGCTACCAGCCCTTAAGAGCCCTCTTGTGAATCAAAACAGAACTATATCCAAAAGTGCTTTTGGCCTCACTTCAGCCATGACGGTCAAGCTTTAAAGCCCCGTGTAGCTTGTAAAGGGTTAAACGTCTCCCCAATTGTCCGGCAGCATGTGCCCCCTGGTGATGAGGCAGCGCGCCTCCTGATACCACCGGGAAGAGATCTAACGGTTAGGTCACCTTTTTTTGATAACTTGGTTTACAGGTTTATACTGGGAGGGCAGAGGAGTAGTACAGTAACTTTAGACCAAGTTGTAGTCAGAACATTGAATAAATTCAAAGAAAGCTGGATTTTGCAGGAATGGTAGGTTTACATATGAGGATTAACCTGTCAAAAGTCCTCATGTCTCCTGGGCTTGGCTTTTTTTCTACATGGGTTTTCGTATGACATGTCAAAATACCACCAAACTGCAGATTATGCGATATCAATCACAAAATACCATCTTAATAATGAAGCATTATTATTGTCCAATTAGGTATAATCATATTAGGCAATACAGTAGACAATCAGCCACAGGGCATTGACAACATTTTTAAACTATGGAAGGCCATTTGGACACAAAGTTATAAATTGATTGAAATTTAGTATAAATATGGCCCTTGACCCCTAAATTTGACATGGCAATATGGCCATTTCTTAAATCCGAGATGGTGACATGACCATTTCTTAAAATTGACATGGGACATGGCCATGTAAGTGACATGGGACATGGGGCATTTCTTAAATGTGACATGTGACATGGGCCTTAGTGACATGAGAAAAAGTGTTGGAGAGTGCATCAGAATGCACTATTTCAAGTCTAGACATTCCAAATTTTCTTAGAGGGTGCCCCCGAACCGCCCTTGTCTTCAATGCTTACATTTCCCGGAGCTCAGGGTCTAAAATGCATCAGAATCCACCAATTTGGTTCTAAGGATTTCAAAGTTTTCATGGTGGTGGCCTAATCAACTATATCTCTTAGTGACACTAATGACATGGGTTTTTCCTTAGTGAAATGTGACATGGACCTTTCTTAAATTCGACATGCAACATGGGGACCCCCCCCCCCCATCAAGGACCCCATAAATGTCAACTAGCCAAATCTGCGATTTCATTACACAATGGATGGCCATTTGAAACAGTTTAGGGTATGGGGCTATGGGGTGGGAAATGGTCTGACATGACAACAGAACAGGTCCTCATGTGGTCATTGAAATCCTCTAGAGATTGACCCATGGTAGGGGAGTCGCAGAAAGTGCACTTGCCAGATGGGTCTTAACAATTCCACTTAGTGTGCACGTAAGTAATGCAATGGAGAAGATCTGTAGTGAAACATCTGGAAATTCAGAACAACATGGAGAGCTTCCTGGTTCATGACCTGGTCTAATTTATTGCATGGTTTCAGCCACACTCTCCTAATTGCCCTTGGATGCTGATGAACTGATTGTGGCAACTGCCTTAGCCATATCTGCTACAGGACAGATAGTGGTAGTGGTTGGATCCGACACTGACCTTCTTGTCATGCTGACTGCTCGTGCGAAACCTTCTGACGCTGTATTCTTTCTTCAGCCTGGTAAAGGTAATGTCCAGAAACTGTATGATATACAACAGCTTCAAGATGCCTTAGGTGACCTTAAAGACCACCTCCTTTTTCTGCATTCAGTATCAGGATGTGATTCAACATCTGCCCCGTTTGGAAAAGGAAAGAAAACTGTATTCAAACTCCTGAGAAAAAACATTGATCTGAGAAAAGAAATGGAGATCTTCAATGATCCAAATGCAAGTCATGATGAGGTAGCTCAAGCTGATGAAAGGTTCTTCCTCTGTTTATATAGTGGTGAGAAATAAGGGAATATTGACCAGGTTAGGTACAATAATTACAAGAAGACCATAGCATGCCAGTCAATCAAAATGTCGTTTGAACTGGCTACTTTGCCCCCCACAAGTGCTGCCGCAAAACAACATTCTTTCTGAACCTACCATCAAGTTCAAGCCTGGATTGGAAATGAACTGCTGCCTACAGACTGGGGCTGGAAGTTAGAAAATGGTACCTTGTTACCTGTCCCCACAGATCTACCAGCAGCACCTGACAAGATCCTCAACATGATTAGTTGCAACTGTAAGAAGGGGTGTCAGCGGCAGTGTGGGTGCAGAAAGCTAGGAGTGCCATGTTCCACAATGTGTGGTATTTGTGCTGGTGTGGACTGTCTGAATGCTGCTCCAATAGAGCAAGATGAAGTAGACTTAGTCCATGAGCTACTGGCACCCCTCGTGCACCCCCCCCACAACTCACCCCCATAGCATTTTTTTCGTTCCTTAGGGTCCCTAGAACAAGATCCAAGATGTTAACATTGATTATCTTGGGATGCACTACCGGTTTTGGCTCGTTATCCATGTGCGGGTTCACAGCACTTTTGGATCTGTTTTTATATCACAAAATTCTGGAGGTATGTTCAGACTTTGAACTGTAATAGCATCTTCCCATCAGAGGATATCTAAGCTAAGGGGCTCATCTGAAAGAAAACATAATTTCCTATTGATTGATGGCTGTTATGTGCATGAGAATTGAGAATTGGCTGCGATAGAGGCTCGGGAACATCAGAGTTTGAACTCGCAAATTGAAGGTTTTCACCAAGAAAATGGCAGTGGACACTACAAACATAAATATCACAACCCCTTATCCCACATTTGGCCACCCAATCTCATATGATATCAATAGAACAAACCCTTTTGATTCATTTGAGCCATAGAACAGCATTTTCTGATGACCACAACTAGATTTATTCTCTTAGGTACATGGACACTCCCTTGCTCCGACAGCACTTCATTTCAGGTGATTCAGGAGTGCACCTAGGATAAAAGTATAATCTATCATAGTAGACTGTTTACAATGGGGTTAAACTAGACCTAAAAATGATACAGATTAAGAATATTGCTGTTTCTACAAAATTTGGCTTTGTGGAGAGGCCATAAATGGTCAAAATCCAAGATGGCGGCTGATATATTACAATTTCGCTACTTAATGTATAAATAAAGGGTCTAACAAGATTCTAATGACAACAAACCCCAGTAAATCCACCCTGGGGAATACAATGGAGCCCTTAAACTGCTGCAATAGCTAGCTATTGCCTAGCAACAGCTGCTTTGCATCGCAAACAGTCCAAAAACATGCGCATAGACAGCTATTTCCATAGTATTTCATATGAATCGAAATCCTGATGAACGCTCTTGGATACATGATAGGAGTGACACAGGATACAGTGAATACATCTCTAGAATAAGAGGTTGCCTAGTAATAGCTGGTTTGGATAGCAACATAGCTAAAATCTATATCCCTGTGAGGGCTGTGAAAAATGTCTTCTAAACACCAGGAATTCAACACTGACTCTCAGACATAAATTCTTTTTACAATTGATAGAGTGAGTTAATGTTGCTAGTCTAAGGTAATAGAATATACCAAAGACTGTATCATTGACATCAGAGCTGAAACCCCCTTCCTGCCCCAACCTCCAGCCTCCTCCTAAGAAGCTTTGTCTGGAGAAGCATGATTCTGATTCTGAGGACTCATCTCAATGTGGGATGTCCTAGACCAAGATGTTCAATGGACACAAGTAGAGCCCATTCAAAAATAGAGTCAGAAAACTCAATTTTGTTCCTGAGACTTAATTTTCCTAATAAGAATAGTGGACTATCACACACAATGGTATTGGGCATAGCAATACTGAGTGATGTGGGTACTTGGCACAAGCTCATCAGTCACAGCTACAATTGGGTTTCTTACTGGCTATGTCAATATAGGTAACAACAACCACCCTACTAGCCCCAACCTTGGAGGTTGTGAAATTTTGATATGCTGAACCGCACCCCTTTTCTAATGCCTCCAACCTCAGACATTGACCGCCCAACCTTTCCTGTACTCCCATAGAGAAAGAGCCTGTAGATCAGGGGGGGGGGGGTAGCGGATCATGTTACTAACTGATTCTCCATATGTTGAGCTTTTATTTGTTGATCCTGATTAATATCATTCTCAGTAAAACAGCAAGAAAGAATATGAAAGTCCTGGTAAGATCTTAAGTGTTGAAGTACACTTAATTATCCAACAATGGTGACGCGACCTGATAATGAAGTTTAGGGCATGACCCCATAGCACTCCACAATCCCCTTGTGTATGATAGCATTGAGCCTAATCTGCCTAATCTCATTAGTTTAAGAGGACCTTTAGCAATATCAATGATAAGGCCATTTTCTTTTGAGACTAGGGTGTATACAACATATCTTAACAGAATTAAAGTATTTTATTTGATAAATTTCTGTTGGGATAGGTCATTCCCAGATCGAATTATTCTTTTAGGGGAAACACAGCTGTAGCATAAGAGAGCCAGTTCTAAGACAATATTATCAGTGCCATTCCCTGCATTCTCCTGGGTGCACCATTGGGAAGATTCTGAATGATGGCTTGGTAAACATTTGCATTCATTACCAGTTTAGATACTCAGGGTTCTACCTCCACCACAATAAATCACATCTGACAACCTTTAAAAAGTCATCCCAGTGCTAGCCTCAGCCTACACTGCATGGACTAGTAGTTTTGGGCTGGGAGTACTAGACTGGGTGTTTCACAGTGCCCGACAGAGGTGGTGGCAGCCGGTAATGAGGCGCATGTCCCTCAACCCCTGACCCTGAAACTTCCTACTCCTCAGTGTGCTGCAGTGGGTGTGGTGGGGTGGAGATCTATGGGATCAGGGAGGTATACATCTAAGATTAGAGGGAGACATGTACCATCACTACCTGGGAAAATAATCAAACAAACTGATATTGCCATGGTTGATATTGCACATCAAAGCAGAAACCATTGCTATTGGCTAAACCCCCCCCCCCCAACCTCTAGGGGTGCACTGTTGGGGTGAGTTGGGGATGGGGTGATGCATGGGCATGAGAGGACTAGTAAAACAAACAAACCTGTTCAACCTCTTGTCAAGACTCTCTTCTCTACCAATAACCATCCTTGACATACATGTAGGATGAACCTGCACACATGCATAGCGGCCAGTCATTCCAGCTACTGGGCGGTCTGGGCTTATGCCAACACTGGATGGCTTACTGCAATGTCAGTGTACCTAAAGTGTGTGCTATTCATAGCATGATAGAGAGTTAGCATGTGCTGAGCTGGTAATAACTGTGTGCAAGTATGGCATTTAGCTTGGTTGCTATCCAAACCAGTTATTAGTAGGCAACCTCTTGACAAGAGTGAAATGTGTAAGGCCTCTGGTTTATTTCCGGGTTACTGGTATCTCCAAATCCTTTTTCACAACCCTCATAGAAGTATGGATCTTGGTTTGGTTGCTATGCTAACCAGCAATTGCTAGGCAACCACTTGTTCTGTTGGTTGTTTTTTCTGTAACCTATGTCAATTAAAGTATGATATAAAGTTGGTGTATCTGAGAGCATTCATCTGGACTTCGATTCAAATGAAATACTACAGAAATAGCTGTCTATGCGTATGCTTTTTGGATTGTTTGCTATGCAAAGCAACTGTTGCTAGGCAATAACTAGCTATAGCAGCAGACTAAGGGCTCCATTGTATTCCCCAGGGTGGATTTACTGGGGTTTGTTGTCATTAGAATCTTGTTAGACCCTTTATTTATACATTAAGTAGCGAAATTGTAATATATCAGCCGCCATCTTGGATTTTGACCATTTATGGCCTCTCCACAAAGCCAAATTTTGTAGAAACAGCAATATTCTTAATCTGTATCATTTTTAGGTCTAGTTTAACCCCATTGTAAACAGTCTACTATGATAGATTATACTTTTATCCTAGGTGCACTCCTGAATCACCTGAAATGAAGTGCTGTCGGAGCAAGGGAGTGTCCATGTACCTAAGAGAATAAATCTAGTTGTGGTCATCAGAAAATGCTGTTCTATGGCTCAAATGAATCAAAAGGGTTTGTTCTATTGATGTCATATGAGATTGGGTGGCCAAATGTGGGATAAGGGGTTGTTATATCTATGTTTGTAGTGTCCACTGCCATTTTCATGGTGAAAACCTCCAATTTGCGAGTTCAAACTCCGATGTTCCCGAGCCTCTATCGCAGCCAATTCTCAATTCTCATGCACATAACAGCCATCAATCAATAGGAAATTATGTTTTCTTTCAGATGAGCCCCTTAGCTTAGATATCCTCTGATGGGAAGATGCTATTACAGTTCAAAGTCTGAACATACCTCCAGAATTTTGTGATATAAAAACAGACCCAAAAGTGCTGTGAACCCGCACATGGATAACGAGCCAAAACCGGTAGTGCATCCCAAGATAATCAATGTTAACATCTTGAATCTTGTTCTAGGGACCCTAAGGAACAAAAAAAATGCTATGGGGGTGAGTTGTGGGGGGGGGTGCACGAGGGGTGCCAGTAGCTCATGGACTAACTGACTGTCACACAGAGAGAGTAGTCAGTACTACCCAGGGAGTAGTTTCTGATTGATTGAGAAATACTTATCGCAAAATGCATATTTGACACTTATTATGCAATATAATGGTACTCTGACATAATTTACTGTAATAAAATGTTCATATGCTTACTTTCCGATCATCTGCCAGCCTTTTTTTCATATATTGTTATTCAGTTATGCTTTTTAATTTGAATTAAATGAATTTTTGAGCCTCCAGCGACAAAAAACAAAGAATTTCACCTAAAAAAAAAGCCAAGCCCAGGACAACTGAGGACTTTTAGTATGTTCATACTAGTACTAAACCCAATCAATCCTGAAGTTTTCAGCTTTCTTTGAATTTATTCAATGTTGAAATCTAAAATTACTGTACTAGAGGGAAAAAGTTGCTTTACACACACACCCGAAGTACCAAAAATTCCCAGAGGGCAGAGGAGATGGAAGAAACCTCAGTTTTGGCTAATCTAATGAAGGTTTGTTGAGAATTATCCCCAATCTGAGAGGCCTTTTTCTTTTGCAAAATGCCAAAAATCTCTCCGGTGGATCCGTAATGCAAGTTATCAAAATAAAACAACATTAGGACGGAATATTGAAATTAAAATCCATATAAATACCTTATTTGACATTTTGACATTTCTTTAAATCTATATTGGCAGAGATAATGGGGCCGTCCATAAATGATGTCACGCTTTTTTGGCCCCTTTTTGACCCCCCCTCCCCCCCATGTCACGTTTTGTCACGTTTTGCTTGACCCCCCCTCCAGGCGTGACATCACACAAGCAGCTACTGCCCCCCCCCCCCCCCTTGATCGTAAATTAATACAGGGCCCCGGGCCCATGAGCAAAACCCCAAGATCAGTCTATACTTGATATCGGAGACATAGATGTCTCTGTTGATATCAACAAACACTTCTAAGGGGTGAGTCACTATAATTACTAGCTGGGGGGTACATGGTTTGGGAGATTTTCCAGACACAACAATTTTTTCCAACCCCCTCCCACCAATCAACTAGAAATAATCTTGACCCCCTCCCCCCCCCCCATTATGTTCGGATTTTGAGAAGTGCCCCCTACTCCTCTCCACCAAAAAGAATTTGCTCCTACAGTTTGAATTGTTTTATTTTTGTTCCATTTTTCATTAAACCTTGTGAATAAGCTGTTTGTGGCGTATAGGATTATTTATAAGAGCACAGCTCTTAGTCTATAGATACCGTACCATTGCCATAATGTGCCTGATCTAAAAAAAGCGTAGGTCTTGAATAAGCACCTGAAGTATAAGGGTCTCCAAATCTTTAGCACTGTAAATTCCCGCGTATAACCCGCACCTCCCGTATAACTTGCACCCCAACCCTTACAAAGAATCCCGTAACCCGCACCTGGGGTCTGAAAATTGTGATTTTAGTACTATTCTTCACTTTCAAAAACCCTCAGAAGATTGTATAGGAAACCTAAGTCTCGAGATAAAATGATGTCACAATTTTTTCCCCAAACGTAACTAAAAATACCCACATCTAAGTTAGCCTAAATAGGTCCCAAATCTGAAACTTTTTAGCCCATTATATTAGTGAGTGGAGATATATATGGAGACAAACATTTTTCGCACATCCTGCAGGCTTGCAGGCGATAATAGGGGGGCCCGAAAGTTGGTGATCACATTGTTGAGATTATTTGACGACGCGGGAAAATATGTTGCCGGATAACCAGCGTCTAGATCACTTCCGTAAATAAATGTGACGTCACTAGTTGGCGCCTTCCTTGTCACGATGGAAGCAGGAGTTAGCCCTTTGTCGTTTTATGCATGAAACCTCGATAAAACCAATAGGATATGGGCCCTGACATGCTGTCTGCGGACTTCTGGAGGATTGGTGAAGGGTTGAGGTAGATGCAGAGAGGTTGGAGACACCGGATGGTCGTGAAGAACCGAGATTGAGACACATGAAATTTGGCAAACTGAACGCCGAGAAACACGCCGGGGACGCAGAGGCGGCGTGGGGGCGACGTCGGAGAGGCGGCAGGTGCCGGGGACACGCTACGGCCCAGGGAACCACGTGTGCACGGCGTGAGGCTGGGCAGGAGCCGTGTATGTTGTGCTGCTGTGTGTGTGTATTGAGTTGTGTCCAGGGACACGATTATTGGACAACAAGACGTTGTGGGTTGTGCCAGACTGAGACAGTTACAGGGAGTTACAGACAGTGGCTGGGAATTACAGGAGACGTGTAACTGTAACTTGTAAGTAGCCAGGAGGGTCTGTATTGTGCATTGTGGACACCAAGTCGACGTGGGGTGTGAGAGGTACGTGCAGTACGTGTATATCAGCTGTGTTAGTGGATATTGTGAAGCTGAAGGTGACGTCAGGAGACTGCAGGTGACGTCAGGATGTCGACTTGGGGTGTGTAGACAGTTACAGTGGAGCCTACATGTGGACTTGTAGTGGTGCTGTCGAGTTACAGAGATGATACACAGAGGAGTACGAGTTACAGCACTGGAGACGTGTCAGAGGCACTGGTGACGTGTCAGAGGCACTGGTGACGTGTCAGAGGCACTGGTGACGTGTCAGAGGCACTGGTGACGTGTCAGAGGCACTGGTGACGTGTCAGAGGCACTGGTGACGTGTCAGAGGCACTGGTGACGTGTCAGAGGCACTGGAGACGTGTCAGAGGCACTGGCGACGTGTCAGGTGTACAGGAGAACATAGTGTGTACATGGGACACTGAGTGATGTACGGCAACACTGTGTGTACAGGAGAACACGGTGTGTACAGGAAAACACTGTGTGTACAGGAGACACTGGATTTTTCTTTCTTTAGAGTAGGGAGGTGAGGGCTGAAGCCTCACACGGAAATGAAGTACTGGTGACCTCTCTTTCCAAGTTTTAGGCATTATGTTTTAATTCAATGGTAATAGCAAGTGATCGCTATTTGTCTAGTTTGTGTAACTAAATAAGTTAAAGTAACTGGTTTATTTTAGTATGTAACTTGACAGTCATTCAAGGACTACCAGTTTACTGGAGGAAACTTAAGAACTAACATTTAACACCAGTTTACTGGAAAACATTTAAAAGTCAAGATAAGGACTTCAAAAAAGAAATTGGACATTTAATACTAGGTCAAGGACATAGACCTGTATCTGAAAGACACTGAACATTATTTCTCAAAAAGTAAACATTTTATATTCAGGAGGAGTGTTTCAATAACAGACACTAAAACTATGTTTTGAGGAGAAGTGTTTACACTCATATATTCATATTCATAAGTTTCTTATTCATGGTATATTCTAAAGGGTTTACTGTATGTTCTAAAACAGTATATTTTCACTTGTCGAGGAGGAGTGTTGAGATTATTTGACGACGCGGGAAAATATGTTGCCGGATAACCAGCGTCTAGATCACTTCCGTAAATAAATGTGACGTCACTAGTTGGCGCCTTCCTTGTCACGATGGAAGCAGGAGTTAGCCCTTTGTCGTTTTATGCATGAAACCTCGATAAAACCAATACACATGACGACACTTAGGCACCCTATAACCCACACTAGACGTTTGGTTACCGTAAATTCCTGCATATAACCCGTGGGTTATACACAGGAATTTACGGTAAGTGCCAAAACAGGACCTTGGATACCAAACCTTGGATAACAGCCTCTCTTGAAAAAGGGTATCACCATGCAAGAATGGATACACTCACATGGGAGCATGGACAAGAAAATCTTTCCAATCTTAAAATCGATAATCTTAACACCAGAGGGCACCACCGTCTTGGGGTAGAATGCACACTGCACCCCCCCCCCCCCCGCGTCCACATAATCTATCTAGCATTTTCCAAAAACAAGAAAAAGGGGGAGAAAAAGAAAGAAACAGCAGTTCGGGGGCAGAATCCCCAATCTATACAATGGCATTACTAGTTCTAGTATAGTGGCACCATCTTATCAGTATTTAAGGCAATGATGAGCAGTGATAATCTTAAATGAATGTTATAATCTCAAATGTTTGTAACTATAAGATTATAAAGTTTTTAAGATAATTGATTTTAAAGGAGCTCTGAATCCACAACTCGGTGCGGTTAGGTCACAGACTCAGTGCTCCTTTAAGATTGGAAAGATTTTCTTGTCCACGTTCTGCCTTGAATATGTCCCGACAAGCTATTACAATGGCAAAACTAAAGAGCACTCTAGTACTCCAGCACATTGTCGTGATGGCACAATATGCAAGGTTTTACGGTAATTCTGGTAGAGGTCTTGTACTTTTCCATCTTAGAATATTCATTGTGCCACCATTATCATAAATAGCGTGGTCAATAATCAAGTCTAGGCGATAGTCTAATGGGGTTAAGTAGGTAGAAACTTAGATATTTGATAGTAGGGGCCTATGCAATACAACTTTGAACACATGTTGCAGACATGAAAATGTAATATTTTTCCCCAAAACGTGACATCATGCACATGCCAACCCCCCCTCCCCCCCTTGTCACGTTTTGTCACAAATGTTTGACCCCCCCTCCCCCCCTAGGGCGTGACATCATTTATGGACGACCCCAATACAGAAATGAAACTGCTTCTAATCATAATGTTCAGCTCTTTTTCAATACCTTCAGCCTTCGATCTGCTAGTGCTATATCAATAGACTGTACCCAAGATATAAAACGAAATGTGCATTGT
Source organism: Harmothoe impar (assembly GCA_947462335.1). Lineage (NCBI taxonomy): Eukaryota > Metazoa > Annelida > Polychaeta > Phyllodocida > Polynoidae > Harmothoe > Harmothoe impar. The sequence goes on from OX381716.1 coordinate 19,488,987, forward strand.
TATCAGCTTTTATTCAGTATACCTGATGTGGGCTGGTTAAAACATTGATCAATAGGATATAGCAGTAACCCTTTAAAGGCTACATAGTGCTTTGATGCGTCATGGCCATTTGTCATGATGCATCATATGCAGCACTTGCCAGTGCTCCATTAAAGGGGCATTCTCACCACTCACACTTACCACATAGCAGACTAGAACAGTACTAGAATTGTGAGTGGGAAACGCTCGGTGAGAATGCCACTTTAATGCATGAAGATCCCCCATAATTGATATACCACCGAATTAGTTAGTTACTCAGCAGGCCTGCATTAATGCATCATGACGACTCCAAGGGCACTAAAGCACTCTGCAGTCTTTGAAGACATCACCAAACATTCTCGCTTACTGCCATGTGTCTACACGTCGACGGCGTCATTGGAATCTCAGCACATGGAGGAGACACTGAACGACATGGGGATGTAAGTCGTTGGGCGTCATGTGCATACACTGATGTGACGTCACAACTCCATGGTACACATGCCCTAGTACATACGCCAGGTCCCTAAAGCACAGGTTCACCTTGCCCTCCGTGTCATGACACAGTCCCTCCACCACACACGTGCCTGGTTGGGAGAAGACCATGTTAGCGAGCCCAGCACCGTGAGGCGCCACCACCATCAGGGCCCGGTGGAACGTGCGTCTTGTCACGTCATAGCTCGGCAGTGCTCTATCTGAGAACACCTCTACATCCCCAAGTTGAAACATCTTTGAAACTTTACGGAGCATGGCTAGAATGGATTTGTGATGATTGAACCAGCGTTTCTGGGAGCGTTGGATGAGGACGATGGACCTTCTGCCAGTGACTGGTAGCGTGGCTCTTAGATAGTGGGACAGCATGTTGATGGGCAGGGTGGAGGGCTTACCACAGGCCGACGCTGTGGGCAGATACACCATCCCTGCCCTTACAGGCCCTGCCACCAGGCGGCGGTGGGACAGGCCGAGTTCCTTCAAGAAGGGCCCCATGAATGACTGCTTCTTGTTCACATGGATTTTCACCTGTTTGTTGCTGTTTAGAAATGGCAGCACCAGAATCAATCTTGGGAGATTCTCAATAACAAAGTGGTAGAAGTTATCTCCATAGTACTGAGATATAGTGAAGACTTCCTTGTACATAGGTAGTGTTGTGAAGCTGATGGCTCTGTTGTCCGCTTCAGCGAGCTCATTATCACACCCCCCGACTGAAAGCAAGGCACCACTGGTGATTACATCACCATTTGGATACACAATGGCATCCCTAATGATATGAAGAAAGCCCACTGTCATCTTTCCTCGATGTGGGGGAATATTCTTGATAGAACCACTGTGTATAACAGACCTAAACATAGCTGTTGACTTTCCAAGATTGTGCATGTCAGTATAGTTGAAGACTGAGTTGAGAGGTGCCTGGAGGCAGTTAGGTTTCCTATGAGATCTTACACCTCTGGATAGCACTATGAGAGCAGTGCAGTTACTGCTATGACAGATATACCACCGTGGGGGTAGAGTCCTAAGGTACATTGCTTTTGATATGTTGAGAAACACTGTCCTCAAATTGACCAACTTCTTTATTCCAATGGGAAAGTTCCTACTTACACTGTACAGGGTCTTACTATCATTGCTAAGGTTATATGTTGAATTTAATGTACTTACACCATTTCTAGCCTTGATTATACTATTTGAGAAATTCTGTGTGTAAGAATAGAGATGCATTCTGAGATCATCAATCGTATCCTGTTTGTCCTGGTTATTGTCTGGGTCACTGTGGTAGTACTGTGTTGTATGCACCATCCTCTGTTTAGCACCATCTAAAATATCCCGGTTGTATGATTCAGCTGGTCTGGTCAGATGACCTGCCTGGATTTCACTTGACATCCTCCATAATAATGCATACTTGAACAGTAAGACAACAACTACCAGTGTTAAAAGTAACGCTATGCATTTCTTAAGCCTGCACTTCCTCATCCTTCTGTGTTTCTGTTGTATGGCTAAAGTATGGGATACTATTGTGATGGATATACATGAATGTATATTCATATATTTCTGTCTTGATTTGTGAATGTTAAAATCTGAAATAACAACATAATGATCATAATGAAGTATCTCTTTAATTAGCAGGATGCAAAAATAGATTAATGTGGTATTCTATTATCTCATTCTCAAGGCATCATGCATAATTAAACTATTGTTCTAACAGTTTCATATTTAGCATTGAGCAGGATGAATCCATTTATGCTGGATAATAGTACAGTCATGACACAGTTGTTTACACGGTCAACTCTGACCTTACTCGAGCTGATGAGCACTTGGCTATAGTGACATATTTTCCCATGGAATTGCCATGGCCAATTATCCTAATGGGGTGCACACGTACTAGTATATGTGGGCCTGCTAACATACATGTAGTAAAACAAGGCATGCACTAGTATCCTCCCAACCATTCATGCATACTACATGTAGCATGTCTATGCATTCTATTGTGAACTATGTAGTGATATAATCCTAAGCTTTACATGACTTGAGTGTTCATCTCTTTACATTTCATATGAATATTGACATAGTTGTCTAATCGAAATACTATGGATGAAGAAAGAATTTTAAGAGGGTCAGGTGATCACTCATTATGGCACCTCGGGCCATAGATACTGGTATAACATACAGCATTTCCTATCGCTTCTAAGTTATTTCACATGAAATTAACAAAGACCATTTGAAATGTCATTTGAATACACAGCTGATTACTTAGATTACAATGTAGCAATTACATACCATTGATAAATCGATGGGAAAGGAGAAGGAAAGTAGGCATGCATATTTACCTCACAGGCTCCATGGTCATGTCCTGACTTCTGAAATAACTTAACTGAAGTTGCTCATGAGGTATCCCTGACCCCTAAGTGTGCTGATATGTATAGTCCAGGCTCGTGCATTACAGGATATGCTCTCCGTGAGGACATATAATATTATCAGTCATAGACAGGCGGAGAAAGGGGCATAGTTTTACACCAACCCACCACACATATAGGTCACTGTGGTGGGTAGAGGGTGTGATGATAAAACAGGGCTATCATACGGATATAATAGTAAGCCTAGTTGCGCAGAATTATGATTATGTTTCATTAGATGCGTGATATGGCAATCTCTATGCTAAAGTATAGGGGAAGCCCTATCCCCTCCATCAAGTACTGTTATATCTTAATAGCATGTGGTGACCTTTAGGGAAGAAGAAAACCAAGAGAAAATGCTGCTTGATGCCGAAGTGTGTTGTTTTTACATCATTTTCAGATTGCAAGAATATATTTATATTGTTATTTTGGTAGCCTTTACCAAAATGTGCATTTTGCTTTTGCTTTAAAGTTGGTATCCCAATTGGGGTGACTAGAATTGACCCCTCTCAAAAATTACCTGAAAGTCCTGAATGTATACTTTTCTTCTGAAATGAGTGCTTAATTCTGGTTACCAAGAGCCTTAAAGGCATTTATGTAGAGTGTTTAATAACGTCTAAATCTACAGCTTTCATGGAGAAAACTCAAGCATTGGCAAACCATCTGTAATATGCTGCCACCTGTGCAGATGTCAATGAACTAATGTGTTCATGAATGGAGTTGAGCAACTGGGTCTGCAATAGGAATATCTTGTAAACACTATACACAGCTGCCACCTTGTGGTTTAGAAGAGAGGTATGCTAATTGCTTTGTTTTTGACTGCCCAGTGAAAATTAATTTTTGCTACTGTGTGGGGATCTTTGTATGGAAATAGTTCTCATAGAGCTTTAATACTTTCACATATGTCTTACAACATCAGCATGCTTATCCCCATGTTGGAAGTGGAAATTCGTCACCACAACAATTGGGATACCAACTTTAATTCAGACAAACTGGTGGTGGGACCATGTGGAGATTTTCAGAACCTTTAGAAACTCACTAACACCACCTGGTGGACGTTATCAGAATCTTTAGAAATTCACATACTCCCCTTTGTGTGTGTTGGTTCAGGGCTAATTTTTGAGAACATTTTAGTAAGTTTCCCCAAGAGACCCTCGACCCTCGGATTTAGAGGCAGGCACTCAACTGACTTAGCTAACCAGACAAATGTCAGCATGGTCTATTGATGAGATAGTCAATGGTTCATGACTATAGTTTGGAATGTCCCATTTGGATGATATGTTAGCTATTCATTTGCTAAGTTATCATAGAAATTATAACGATGACCCACTCTGATATGTTGATATGTTACAGCATGACTAAGTCTGGGGAGGAGTCCATACACCATTCCTAATAAATGAATGTCATTAGGCCAGAAGTCTGTCAGTTTCTATGTAGAGATCAATATGGCTAGGTCAATCACTTCCATATTTGGGTTGAGCATTGATTATATGTGTAGGGGCTGGGGTAGGGTTAATCATATGGCGGGTTCTGTTGGGCGCTGCGTTGCGAACTCCGTCTAAACCCTTCAGCCCGATGGAACTCGTCTGTCACTCTGGATCCAATCTGGACACAGACCCTTGTGATCATATCGGCCACGAGCCTACTGACCCGCTCCGAACTCTATAGGGAGTTCGCATTGAAATAGCTACGCCTGCCTAGGTTCTTGAATAAACCTGAGATTTGCAACCTGTACACTTGATCTGAACTGTGTCGACCTTGTTCTTTACTTAATAACATTACCAGTATTATAAGGAACAAAGTCTTGTTTATTACACTGGTGCCGTGACCAGTTCTGAGTGGAGCACAGGTTAGCCTGTGCGAGCTGTTAGACCATGTGCTCTGGAAGGAGTACGGAGGTCAAATGAGGCTAATGCCTCATCATTGGAGGGAGCAGCTGCCCGAGGAGTGGCAGTGACTCCAACGAGAGGTGTGATTGCTCAGGGTAGAGCCATAACGCAGAGGAGAGATGAAGCATCTCCAAAGGGAAGGGTGAGCGAAATGTTAAGTCGTTCACTCAAAGAAATGAATCTGTCAACATTCAATATCGGCGGATCCAGACGAGCAGCCCCCACACCCCGTATGGATGTGAATCCGGAAGAAGGGCAATTTGACGATTGGAGAGAGTCCAGCAACGACTCGAGCTGGCTCAACGAGAGTTGCTTGCACTCCAAAATCGATCGATGGAGTGGAGCGGCAAATTGCAGGCTTTGGAACGGGCAATATGCTACAGGAATTCCAAAATCAAGGAGAAGGATGCCCGGTTGTCGACTCTGCTAGAAGAGAACGATAAACTAATGCAATCCTTGAGCATATTTCGAAAGGGTGAATACGGATCTGAACCGGATATGCGAGCCAAGGGACCGGATGGCCAACAATAGCTAAGGTCCGGCTGGAGATGATCAAAAAAACTGATAGCTTGAAGGAGACTCGGAGTAGTCTCACCACCGAGGTAGGCTTACTAAGAACCAAGAAATCTGCTATGCAGCAGTTCTTGATGGAAGCTCGTCAAAGTTTGCAAGACAAGAAGGGGGACTGTAGCAGAACCTCCTATTCATCCGTTGATAATGACACCACCTCAGCCGGTCATTGAACCAGGGCACAGTAGTGCCAGGTTCTTTAGAGACAGGTATTTTTGGACTTTTTGTCAAAAAAGTCCCTTGCTTTCTGTCCCTTTTTTTCCTGTGAAACATTTGGAAATAAAATATTTAAATGCTGCTACAAACAAGTTTTGATCAATGCCAATCCATGCCATCAAAGATTGAAACTAAAAAAGCAATATTTCATACACAAAATTGATATTGAAAAAAAGTCACCTAAACAGCACAAAACCAACTTTTTCGGCGCAATGCTAAAGGATAGGGTTTCAAGTAAAGTACAGACCTTCATGAAGTGTCCCTTTACATGAAATCCTCTTTGTTCTAATGTAAAAACGGGGTGAGACACTTTTTGAGACGCTCTGAGTCTGAGGCCGCAATATTGCCTCTACCTTCGGTAACCTTCATGAAAATTAAGGTAAGGCTATAGCTTTTTAGTTCTCTCAACACCCGTAAAAGATATGGTGGCGCCACTCGCAGTTCTCGTACTCCACAAGAAGTCAACGAAACATCACGACAGTCCCACAGTGACAGCGACACCGTATCTCTGCCGTTTATCGTACGATCAACTCGCTTTTTGATAGGGACAAAAGGCGGTACATGCCTGCAGCCTGCAACTGTCGCCCACGCCCACCAGCTCTTCCACACCCACCGGCTTGCCCACACCCACCGGCTCGCCCACACCCACCTGCTCAGTTGAAATATGATGACATACTAGTGTGACACATGATTTGAGGGTAGTTTTGACCCAGGAAAACATTCCTGCTCTCAGAATTGACAAATAATTCATTGTTCCTGAAATAAAATTCATGGATTCAGTCATTTAGTCCATCAATTCAATCCCTTTATCAACCTGACCCTGAGTCGTTTGCAATGTTAATCACATATTCAATCTTTGCTTACATTTCATTTTCATTTTAAAATACAGTGAAAAAAAGAAAACTAAATGAAAAACAACAGTATTGCAAAAAAAAGCCCTGGTTCACATGTGATATATATCACATATACCATTCATTATATGAGCTTCTCGGACACCCCCAATTTACCTGGTGGTCGAGGGGTAACAGTGGAAGGTGCTCTGTTCGCCCGGAAGGATGGGCCGAGCCAGGGGTCGCGGAATGGCCAGTGTATACTCACCAAAAGTGGGGAAACCTGGCATAAAGCAAATAGTAAGGGATTTGGCTACCGGATCCTCAGCATCTGGAGGGTCAGTGGCCCAGGATGCGTTGGCGGCATGGCAAGCTGCCCAACATGGTTGTAGTGTATGTGTTGCAATCAGGTAGAGGTATTGCATCATCCTCTTTCTACTGTGTACTATGCATGTTTCACCAGTTTGGTCATCGCATCGTACTTATTTCTGTGAAGCTGACATCATCCTTCTGGAATGTTCCAGACCCTATTGAACTTAGGTAAAGGTATTGCATCATCTCTTTTTCTGGAAGCTGACATCAGCCTCCTAGGGTTATTGCATCGTACTTATTCCTCTGAAGCTGACCTCAGCCTGTGGAGTCTGACATCAGCATGTCTGTGGCCTATAAAAGGCAGTGCTGTGGAGGTGGTGAAATCAGTAGCTTCAAGACCACCATGGGGAGCAGACCTGTGTCAGAGTGCTCCAGGATTACCCCACCTGTATACATTGGACTATATTGAACTTGCTGAAGCTGGACTTTGTACCTGAGGACTATAGGAGACAATATTCTTTGTACAGTTAAAGTTAAAGTTAAAGTTGGAGTTATACACAGTTCCATTTACATTCACCAAAGGACTTGCAAAGACTTCAACACTTTAAGACATTATAAGGAGTGTATGGACTGTATGTGTGCTACTGTGTCAAACCATAGGAAATAAGTATCTACCCAAGAGATCTCCTGTGGCTATTCTATGTGATTGCAGGACATTCATCAACTCTGTAAGAGTACTCATGCACCTGTAACTGCTCTCATGTGGAAAAGGTAATAAACAGTAGCAAGTCAACTTCTGTCACAATACTTTGTCTCAATCATTGGCTTTGGCCACTACATTTGGTACAAAGAATATTCTACAAGAACCAGGATATTCAACAAGTACACCAAGTAAGTCATCATGTCACGTACAGGTTCAAGGCAAAGAGAACCAAGCAAGATGCTGGACCCTCATAGTGTCAATACTGAGAAACTGTTGGCACTACGCCGTTCAAGCTGATACAACTGATGCAATGTGATGCTGGTCTACCTGAACTTCAAGTTGCAGCTGAGAAGATGACATCTGCATTTAAGGACTTATATTCAGTGCACCATGACTTCATGGATTTAGTGCTGGACATTCAACCTGATAGGGCCACTGATGAAGAGGCCTGGTATCAACAACTTGAAGACAGGTTTCAAGGTGCACAAAGACAATATATCTGTCTTCAGGAACAGCATAGCCTGCAGGAGAGTGTCAAACCTGAGGATAGTGTGTCACAGGGTGGCTCTGGTGCCACATCCAGGGCGTCGCGAGCATCAAGTACCAGAACCAAGGCAGTCGCGAAACGGGCTGCCCTTGAAGTCAAGGCTAGAGCTCTCCAGGAGCTGCAAGAGCTTGAGCTTACCCAACTACAACTGCACCAGGAAGCCGAACGCCAGCACGAAGAAGCCGAACGTCAGAGGCAGGAGGAAGCTGAACGTCAACGCAGAGAAGCTACACATCATCAGAGGGAGAAGCAGCAAAGGCTAGAGCTTGAAAAGAAGAAACTGGAGCTATGCCATCAGCAGCTACAAATGCAGACTGAACTTGCTGCTGCAGCAGCAGAAGAAGAGGTCCTGACCAAGAGTGTTCATAATCCTGAGTATCTATATAAGGGTTCAAAGGTCAGTCAAACGTTTGTTGATAACTGTTCAAATGTTAACTTTGATTCTGTTTATGATAATGTTGTAGCTAGAGAAGATACTGATGTAAAGTTGCAATGTGGGGAGATGCTTGATTCAAGTATCGCCAGTAGGGCCTACCGTCATCTGGGGGTCCCAAAAGTGCTAGTACTGCCCAAAAGACCAACAAACCTACAGCCTTTAGCTCAGACAACAAAGGATCAGGGGGTGTGGGAAGGTCAATGCTCAACCCATTTGCACCTGAGTGGACAGGATATCCAGTAATAGAGAATGCTGATAAAAGGTCAGATGAGACATTCACCATTGGACAAGTAGCTAAACTCATGGAGTTAGTTAAATCACCACAAGCTCCAGTAGCCATAAAGCAACCGTCTGAACCAGTTTTGAAGGGTCTTAGTGAAACTTTAGGTGAAATTCAGGAGAGGAGTCAGTCAGCATTAGAATCCCAAATGATGACTCAACGCCAAAAGCTCAATGTCATTCGCCTTCCTAAGACTAGCCTGACAGCCTTTGATGGGGATCCTTTGAAGTATTGGACATTCATGAATGCCTTTGACAGCTGTGTTGATAAGACTGATGTTGAGGATATTGATAGACTTATTAGGCTGTTAGAATACTGTACAGGCAAGGCATTAAAGGTGATACAGCCAAGCAGGGCATGTGTGCGTATGTAATTGGTCTGACCCTTTCCTCGCACATACACAGGAACTATAGGTAAGGCGATCTTTGTGCTTTCAACGTCTGATTGCCCACATGCATAGCTCTTGGCTTCTACCGGCTTGTCTGGGGACTTCTGCTCCTCATTCTGTTCTCTGTCCTTTGCAGACTCAGGCTCAGAGACTTTCAATGGTTGATGCAGCAATGTTGCGTGTTTCCCCTTACAATCCTTCTCTTGACAGCCTCTGGGTCTTCTACATTCTTTAGATGTATGATTGCTGTAGTCAAGACAATTGAAACACAGTCTTTTTTCTTTTGCCACCTCCCGTCTCTTTTCCAGGGGCATCTTCTTAAACTTCTCACATCCACTCACTGTGTGACCATCAGCATCACACATGCGACACTTGTAGCTCTTGGGCTTATCCTTTGGTGATGCATCAGTGGGTTTGAGCTTTGCATCTTGACTTGAGCCAGGGCTGGTCTTGTCATTAACCTTTACATTAAAGCTTGATCCCTTCTTCTTGGGTATGGAAGGCTTGGGCTTTGCCTCCTTGGGGGCTGACCCTACATTTTCAAATACTGGATCATTGGCCTCTCCAGCTGCCATCTCAAGGAATTTTAGAAACTCATCAAAGTTTGGATATTCTCCAAATCTCTCACGGGCCTTATATGCCTCCTTGCGCCATTGGGTTTGAAGATACATGGGCAACCTTGTCAGGATCTTCACCATTCGGTCCTGTGAGTCTACTTCTTTAAGCTTGTTCATAGCACGCAGTGTCTCCAAACAGCCCCTGACATCATCAGCAAAGTCCTGAAGGGCTTCACCATCATTTGGCTTCACTGCTGGGCCTTCAGTTATTTTAGAGATACATGCCTTTGAGATTACAAAGTCATTACCAAATCTTTGTTTCAACAGGTATCTTGCTTTCTTGTAACCTTCTGTTGCGGTCATCAATGCACATGGACATACCCTTTAAGGTCACACCACCAGCACTGATAGACAACAAGAAAATGGCAGAGAAACGTCTACAGAGTCTTGGGAGAAGACTGTCAAAGGATCCTGATCTTCATATACTTTACAAGACAGGTATAGAGGATTTACTCCAGAAGGGATATGCAGAACCTGTTCAAGACAGTGATGATGATAAGGATAATGGAATCAAGTGGTATATCCCACACCATTTCGTTACAAGTCCAAATAAGGATTGTCTTCGATTGTGCAGCAGAATATGGTGGTACATCATTAAACAAGTAAGTGCTGCAAGGCCCTGATATAACCAACAAACTGATAGGCGTGCTACTAAGATTCAGGGAAGACCACATAGCAATCATGGGAGACATAGAAGCCATGTTCCATCAAGTGCGTGTGTCTCCACAACACAGAGACGTATTAAGGTTCCTGTGGTGGAAAGATGGTAACCTTGACCTTCCTCCACAGACTTATAAAATGGCAGTGCACTTGTTTGGTGGAGTATGGAGCCCTAGTTGTGCAAGCTTTGCTCTAAAACGCACTGCTGAGGACCACAAGACTGAGTTTGATGAAGAAACTGTCAAGACCGTGATGGAGAACTTCTATGCAGATGACTGTCTCAAGTCACTGTCAACAGTGGATCAGGCAAAGAAACTGGTAGAGGAGCTTTGTCAACTCCTGAAACTGGGAGGTTTTCGCCTGACCAAATGGATCTCCAACAGCAAAGAGGTTATAGAATCTGTTCCGCCTGAGGACAGAGCAAAGGAAGTCAAAGACCTAGACCTTGATTCAGCATCACTTCCTGTTGAAAGAGCACTAGGTGTCCAATGGGATACCCAGGAAGACATGTTTGGCATTAGGATCAAGCAAAAGGAAGTGACTTTCACCAGAAGAGGGCTTCTCAGAGTGGTCAGTTCAGTGTATGACCCTTTGGGATTTGTATGCCCATTCAAACTACAAGCAAAGAAGATATTCCAAGATGAATGCAAGAGAGAGAAAGGATGGGATGATGAACTGGAGCCTGACAACATAAAGAAATGGAAAAGATGGCTAGAGGATCTCCCACCTCTTGAAGAGTTTAAGATAAGGCGTTGCCTCATACCTCAAGACTTTGGTAAATGTGTGGAAATCCAACTTCACCATTTCTCTGATGCATCGGAAGAAGCCTATGGCACAACTTCTTATCTACGTGTGGTGAATGAGCAAGGAAATGTCCACTGTTCATTCTTGTTGGGAAAATCACGACTTGCTCCCGTCAAACACATGACTATTCCCAGACTAGAACTTTCAGCAGCTGTGGTGGCTGTTAAGATGGATAGCCTGCTCCGCAGAGAGATACGCCTGGAGGTTACCAAATCCATCTTTTGGACTGACAGCATGATAGTCTTGCAGTACATCAAGAACACCACCAAGCGGTTCCAGACTTTTGTTGCCAACAGAGTAGCAATCATCCATGATGGATCATCACCGACCCAATGGAGGTACGTAGACACCAAGTCAAACCCAGCTGATGATGCTTCTTGTGGCCTCAGTGCAAGTGAAATGCTATCCAGCAGAAGATGGAAACAGGGGCCGGACTTCTTGTGGGAAGAGGAGTCCCAGTGGCCAGTTGTTCCTCAAAGATCTCCTGCCCTATATCGGATGATCAAGAAGTCAAGAAAGAAGCCAAGGTTTGCGTTGCAGTCACAGATCCAAAAGACCGCTTGGAACAAATGTTCAAACGATATTCAAGCTGGTTTCGTTTGAAAAAGGCAATTGCATGGCTGTTTCGCTGTGGCGAGTGGCTCCGAAAGGGAAAGCCCAAACTGACTTCTGATCTATCTGTTGATGCGCTCCAAAATGCTGAGAAGGACATTATCAGGCATGTGCAAAGAAGGTGCTATTCAGATGAGCTCACCAGCCTGGCATCAGGTAAGCAAGTCTCCCATAAAAGCACTATCTACAAATTGGAGCCGTTCAGAGATGAGGATAACATGCTCTGTGTACAAGGCAGACTTCAAAGTGCACCTATAACTGACTCTGCCAAGCACCCCTTGATATTACCAAAGGACCACCATGTTGCAGAGCTGATTGTACGACACACTCATGAGTGGATCTCCAAACATCCAGGACGAGAGTATGTGCTCTCAAGACTGCGGGAGAGATACTGGATACCACAAGGGCGTCCCTTGGTAAATAGAGTGCTGCAGAACTGTGTGATATGCAAGAAATTGAGAGGAAGATTAGGTGTCCAGAGGATGGCTGACCTGCCAACGGACAGAGTTACACCTCACAAACCACCCTTTACCTACACAGGAGTAGACTGCTTCGGTCCCTTCTACGCGAAGAGGAGCCGGAGCCAGGAGAAAAGGTATGGCTGTTTGTTCACCTGTTTGACAACAAGAGCGATACACATTGAGGTGCTAAATTCAATGGATCTGTTAGCTGGGCAGTGGAAGGGGGCAAAAAAGTTCCTGAAGTGATGGTTGTTCTTGACACCGACCGTAAGATATCTGTCTTTGACAACTTGTTCGGTGAGGCTAAGCTGCTTAACTTGGGCAAAATGTGCTCTCAACTTCCTCTTGGATATGTATTGATTCAAGGAAATGTGAAAGTACCGGTGGTGCTTGCCAGACTGAAGACTGTGTTAGATCCTCCTGAGAAACCCTGGGTGTCGGTTCACACGAGGAAACTGGACTCACTACATGTGTATTCAGACAGAAACGCCCTTCACACAGGAATGCTGCAGTTCATGGATGACATGTAGGAGAAGAAAGGCAAACAGCTAGGCATCTCCCTGAAAATGGTGGTGGCACATGACGACACGTGGGATTTCAGTGGGTGTGCAGACCTTGTGACTGCACCTTACAGTGAGGTTGTAGATGCTTTGACGAGGGCAAGAGTGAGCGTCAATTTGATTGAAAAGAAAAGTTTGAAAAGAAAAAAAAAGTGTTTTTAATCTACTTCATTCAAATTGGCCCTGAGTTTCATCCTCAGTATGTTCCTCTCTTGTTGGAGCTGACGTATTTCATACTGAAAAGTCTTTGAAAATATTCGCTCTTTGAATATCTGTTGTCTGAGCATTTCCATTTCCCTGTCCTTCATTGACATGGCCTCCTTCAAGTCCTTGATAAGGTCATGTTGCTGCTGTGTAATTTTGTTTAGACAATCTATGATGTTCTCCATGATTATCAGAAAAGGGACACCAACATCGATAATAGGAATTAAATTTTACAGGTGAGATTTTTTTTTTTGAGTGTCGAGTTCAGACCGGGTGCACTGAGCAGGAAGAATGACGTCAAAGACAGAGTGTCCCATATGCAGATAAGAGGTGGCTTGTTTTTCACATCATTTAAGTAGAATGCACAAGGAGAAGTCAGTCACCGAGAGATTGTATCAGCAGTTGCTTTCCGAGAAGAAGGATGAGATGACGAGCAAGCTAGAGCTGCCACTGAATGAACCAGCTTTCGTTCACTTGATGAAGATATCTGTCGAAGGTTTTTCCTCCACGGGTGACCTGGGCTGTGCTCTGACTTTTGTGAAAGCAGAGAAAACAGAGAATGCTTTTGATATTCTCCAGGCTGTTCTCTCCTGTCTCCTTGAACAAGAAGACCTAGATCACAATGAAATCAAGGACTTGGTAGATTGTTTTGTTGCTGGGAGAGCATGTAAAGTGCATGAAGTGGGAGTCGGCTTCTACCTTCCAAAGTGCACTCAACAGAGCATCATGAAGCTGGTTGGCTTCATATGTGGTCAGAACTGGGCCGAAGTGGAAAAAGAGCGTGAGACGCTTTTCAGGCGGCAGCAGGTTCACATAGCAGCGATGACCAATCTGGCTGTGAAGAATCTCCAGGAAAAAAACAGAAAAGAAAATGTGGTACCTGATCTGCTCCTTGTTTTGTCACGTATCATATATACATGGGGAAGAACGGAGATGTCATCTGCTGCAGACCTACTTTCCTGCATTCACTGACAGCTACAGGGATTCTGCAAGAGACATGACTCCAACCTTTTCCAAGAATCTTTCTTGTGTCTTCTTCGTTCGACCTTCAAGAATTCGGGAAACAGTGCGAATGACATTCAGGAAAATGTTTCATTTTTGTAAAAAAGAAAGTGTTGAAAAAAAGAAACATCGTTTCTATTATCCATGTCATGACATTGTGGTTCACATGATGCAAGATCTGCTGGTCCGGGCATGAGAAACAAAGTCCACCGTCGACAGCATTGCTCTGAGAAAAGCTGTGGCTATGTCGCAAGGGGTAATTAGTTTCATGCCAGATGGAAGACATTTCTTTTCATGTGGGGATGTGCTGTTGAGTACAGATACGACATACTTGTTCGAAAGGTTTTGTTGTGATGTTTCTCTCACAATGCCCGATGTCTCGGGGTCTACTCTGCTCCACTACGCTGCTCAGTATGCAATAGAGACTGTGTTCAAAGAAATGAGAGAAAGAGTAAATGTAGACACCCTGCGGGAATTCCAACAGGCATGTACCAGCATCAGACCTGACGACAGCCACAGTGTGTGTTCCCTAATGGTGGAAAGGAGTAGAGAAGATCTTCTCCACAAGTACATGATCAAAATCGCTCAGATAGATCCTTTTCAATCTGAGTTTGCCGATGTCTACTACAATTGGTTACACGAGGCCATATTTTGTGGATCTACTTTTGTGGTCATCTATCTGTCTATGCGTCATAGGGATGACATGGAGAAATCATTGCATTGTTCAAATGAGGGTGAGCTTTTCAGTCCTTTAGATCTAGTGATGGCATCCCCAAAGTTGTCGAAGTCAGAGAGACAGTTGTATGTGGATACAGTTCTCTCTGTCTTTGAGGGGGGGGGGGATGAAATTACTACACCATACCCTCCACGACCTTACTCTCTTGTGCTCCCCTGTAAACAGGATGCAGGTAACTGCCATCATGTCACCACTAGAATTGGCTGTGATATGCCTCAGAGACAATATTTCAATGCATGTAAGATCTTATCCTGGTTTGAGCAGCTCGGTCATGCCCCCTGCCGTCAAACCAAAAAAGAAACCACCTACTCCACCTGGCGGACCAAACTTTTAAGTCTATCGCCCCCTAGTGTCAAACCCTTGTATGAAATCACACGTCTTGTAGAGTTTCTAACAAACACACAAAGCTACTGAAAGATGATTGTCAAAACCATTTTTCTAATTCAGTGTTACTATTATATGTATTTAATTGAATATTCTTTTATTCATACGTCCAGGGCTCTTGATGGAAGGTAGGTGAAGAACCAGCTCCCTGGGAAAGGGAGGGGTCTCCAAAACCGATGTCATCAATTTTAGATCCCAATTAACTTAAGAGTCTATGGTTCGGTGCATTGAAAATAACTTGGTGTCTGCATGCATTGATACAGCACTGCTGAAGTAGGTAGGACAATCATACACTGCATCCCAAGGTCTGTATGTGCCCCAGTGCTAAACAACCCATATGAAACAATGGATTTCTTATCACCATAGACTGAAATCTCAATAAAAGCCTCTCCAGACTTTAAGTATAGGGGAGACCGGGGCAGTTTTGACCACCTGGGCACATTGAGCCGCCTGCTCTATTTGCTATTCCTTTGGGAATTTTCTGGCAGTATGCCTACCACATTACCCCCTTATATAGACAGTTCAGATTAGCAACATCATGATGATTTTAGGATGCTGATTATAAAGTTAGACAACAGTGGGTTTCGGACGAGGACAATGTGAACCCTGCAACTACTCAATCAGAACTGAATCAGGTAGGCCCTATGCCCATTGCTCATTGGTTTACTGACCTCAGCCATGACCTGGTTTGGCTCTCTCTCATTGGTTTATTTTGTTATTCAGGTCAATAACAAAATATTTAGTCCCAAGAAGTCTCTGTTTCCTTTGTGGGGAAATATCAGTAAAGTTCTAAATTTCCACTAAGAAATTTTTAGTACCAATGTTTGAGCCAGACTGTCAGGTGAGTGAGTTCTGTATTGAGTTTCAGCTGTTCCCAGCTTCATCAGGTGTATGCAATTTTTTTTTCAGATTTTAGATTTCTCAATTTACATTTTGGATTTACCAAATAATTATGTGTGGTCACTTTAGATTGACCTGGTGACCTGTGATGTCAGATATGTGTGCAATTTAAAGGGGCAGTCCTAGGACATTGGATCCATGTGGATCTGGGTCTACTGATTCATGATAGTGCAGTTTTTGGTTTCGACCCATATCAATTCTGCATTGATAGTTTCCCGTATTGTATTTTAATAAACTACATTCACATTTCTTTATTCATTTTCACATTTTCACTTAATATTTTTGAAAGTTTATGGTAGAGGCAACATTAATGGGAATTTTTCCTTTTTTCTGATTATTTTCTACTTCTCCATATTTGGTGAAAAATAGGTTGTTACATGCATAAAATCATTACAGCAACTTTGTGATTATTTTCTTTACAGTGAAAACATATTGAGACATGATGTTTGAACATATTAGTCATCTAATATACCCCATATATTTGCATGATTGAAATAAAATCACTGGAGAAAGTATTTCCCCTTGCTTTAGGGCCTCAAAAATCAATCAGAAAACGTATTGTTTAAGGGCATAAAGTTTAACTGTCAATATTTCCACCTAAATTAAACTGAAATGACATATAAATCAAGGTACTACATCCTTGTGGCCATATCTAAAGGTGTGCACAGGTAAATTATTGATTTTTAGTGTATTTATGATGTTTCTAGACATGTTGTGTTCGGAAGATGTTGTGTTCAGAAGATGTTGTGTTCAGAAGATGGTAGAAAAATGTTATATACAGGCAAATATATGCTAACAAACACTTACTATGAAGCATAGGGAGCTCATATGAATCACCTCATGGCATTAAATTGCTATAGTTTATAAATGATAGTTTAGCTAGAAACCAACATGTTGTGTTCATGAGGTGTTGTGTTCATGAGGTGTTGTGTTCAGAAGATGTTGTGTTCAGAAGATGTTGTGTTCAGAAGATGTTGTGTTCAGAATGTTGTGTTAGTAAGATAGTACAAAAACACCATTTAGAACCAGGGGTTTGATAAGAAATTAATAACTATTCTCAAAATAACAGATATCAATGACCTCATTACAAAACCATGGTCGATTTTATCCAGATATAGTTACATGTAAATCAACATGTTGTGTCTGTAAGGTGTTGTGTTCATAAGATGTTGTGTTCAGTAGATGTTGTGTTCAGAAGATGTTGTGTTCATTATGTTGTGTCTCTTAGATAGTATGAAAAGGATGGTTAGAAGCAGGGTTCTGATACGAAATCAATCCCTCCGTTGATTATAAACATGTATCAATAAGGCCAATACAAAAAAAAGCCCAATTTCATCTATATCTATATAGAAATTTACATGTTGTGTCCAGAAGATGTTGTGTTCAGAAGATGTTGTGTTCAGAAGATTTTGTGTTGTTGAGATAATAGAGAGAGAAGACATTTACAAGGTGGGGCATGAGGAATAATCACTTACAATTATTATTATCAATAGTTAACAATGAGCTCATGCCGAATAAATGGTTGATTTCATGTATATTTATATGTAAACCTAGATGTTGTGTTCATGAGATGTTGTGTTCATAAGATAACTTAATGCTTTATTATTCAAAGTTAGCTCATTCGAAATATGGTATACCTTCACTGTCCAAATTGTACATACAACTACTACAAGTTCCAATGATTTTAATATAATATTTCTAAGCATTTCATGCTTTTTTAATCAATGTTGTGTTCGTGAGACAGTGTGTTGTGTTCATAAGATTTAGCACTACCACTGTTCAGCAGGTATTATTACAGGGTTTTGGAGGAATAATAGCAAATAATCTATGATGAGAGGGAAGATATATGCATAAAGTGCTCATGGAGCTATCATATATATGAAAAAAAGGAATGCTCATGTACATATTTTAAAGAAGAAATATGGCTAATTATGGAGATGCACAGACTGGGATATAAATGTTTAAAGCAAAGACTTTAAAGTCCTATATAATATGGAAAATAGTAACGATTTTTTTCTTTTCACTGAATATGTATGTATAGGTATGATATGGAACATAATACTTAACATAGGTTATATTGAAAAATACCATTTCCCAGCAAATAGCCATTGATTTTAATGTTAATCTCATGAACACAACATCAGACTGGAAGCGAGAGAAGGTATACATCTTCATGTCACTCCAGGAAGCCGTTTCACCGTATGTTGATATTAAAAACAACATCCGGCCTAAAGATGCGGTCAAGATGCGGACAAAATATCACCAAAGCAAATTTTCCGTTTCTTTTGACCCTCCGTATACCCTCCGCATCTTTTTTTTTACAAAATATCAACATACGGCATCCAACATACGGCCCTCTCAAGATACGGACATTGTCACCTGTCTCTTTTAGAAAAATGTGCATAAACCAGTCTACATTCCGGGAAACCCCTAGGGAATTCCCTCTGTGACGTCATAATATGTAGCAACATACGGAGGTAGGCTGAGGAGGGTATAAATAGGGTCCGTATGTTGGGGAAGAGACAGGGGGGGGACAGGAGAGGTTTGGGAAGGGACAGGAGAGGTCGGGGAAGAGACAGGATAGGTCGGGGAAGAGATAGGAAAGGTCGGGAAAGGCACCTCTGTACTCTGATAGCTATTGTCTACCACTGTTTAAACAAAAGGAGTCTATAGGTAGGGCCATTATTTACTGAGTTATGGAAGAAAAGACTCTTTTTCATGAAATTTCTCTGAAAATCCATATGATTTTTTATTTATTTTTTTATCATAAAGGTAGAAGTTGGACTTAACTTAATTACTCATTAAAATAATTCTAGGGCCATTTTATTACATATATATATAGCACTTTAAAGCTGGGCCGTCAGGGAATGAGTTCAGCATTTTCCATACATGGACTATAATAGTAGTTCCACCAGAGGGCAGCAGTGTTTGGACAATGGACCATGAACATTGTTCAGCTACAACATATTCACCCTATCTTGTGTCTGTAAGAGCTGAGCTCCCAGCCCTTAAGAGCCCTCTTGTGAATCAAAACAGAACTATATCCAAAAGTGCTTTTGGCCTCACTTCAGCCATGACGGTTAAGCTTTAAAAAGGGGGACTTTACAGACATGGTAGGCAACACAAGAGAGGTTTTGTGGCTGGGGAAAACCCTTCCACATCAATGAGGGCATAAAGATGAGATGAGACGTCAGTTTCGGTAGTTGGTATCTTTTATTAATAGTAATATTAATATCAGAGTACCAGTCACTAGGGCTCAGTATAGATGGTAAGTCGGTGGTTACTGAGATGGTTTCTTGTTGGTTACTGATTTCCCTCTAGCTGCCCGGGGCTTAAGTACAGGTGCCCGGCAGGTAGAGGAGGAGCCCATGTGACCAGAAGTTGATGTAACAGTGGTTTTCATTGGATAACATATATTTGACATTTGATTGGATAATTATATATTCATGGCTTTAACATGTGGCGTGCGCTGGACCGCGGGTGGGGAGCCTGGGTCCAGTGCATTATGGGTAATAGATTGCATAATAAGTAGCATGCACACGTGGGGGCTTTGTCGCCCACCTCCAGGTGGTCTCCAGCCGGCTCAAGTGGCCTGGCAGTGCCGCACTGATTAAGGGTGTCCAGGTTGTAGCATTGTTTATGTGTCTGACAGTTAATCCTTGGGGTCAACATTTAGTTCATTTGTTTGTGTATAGGTGACCGGTCGGTGCCTTGTCGTCTGGAGGGGCTGACAGTTACCTATTGGCCCTGGGATAAGGGTATGCTTGTGATCTATGGATTAGTTATGTATGGGGGGCAAGTTAGGCTTGGCTTAATGAGTAATAGGTATGTCTGACGTCTAGGTGTTCTTTGATGGACATATGGATTGAAAATATGTATAAAGTATTGTGCGTATTACAAATAATAATAACTATGAATATTAATAATCATAAATCATAATTATGACGCAATATGACGTAATATGACGTAATACATTCGATGAAGGTATAATAAGGGGTTTTGTGGCGTGACAGTTTCTCCCCTGTGTGGATCCATGTTTTACTGACCAAACAGGCCATCGTACATCACAGGGGCGTGGCAAGCAGTTTCAAAGTAGGGGGGACTGAGGGGTATTTTGACCCTTTTTGACCCCTTTTTACTAGACATTTTTGGTTTGACCTTTTAGGGGGGGGTCAAAAGTGGGGGGGACATGTCCACCCATCCCCCCCGTTGCCACGTCCCTGTTTACACCGGTATGTGCAGCATTAGTATAGCCACTGACTGCAAATTCCGGGCTGTGTTGGTGCTGCCACCTAGAGGCTAAGTTATGCTGGCCTCAACTCCTCTCATATATATATAAGGGAATGGAGATCGCAAGCCAAATGGGGGAGGTCATGTGGCCTAAACCATTATTCTTCACCTCTGGCGCCCAGCCAGCTCTGTACTGTGATGGCTATTGTCTACCAGCGTTTATACACAAGGAGTCTCTACGCAGAGTTTTGGCTCTGTAGGGCCATTATTAACAGAGTTACAGAAGAAAAGACATTTTTTGGTATAATTTCTTTGAAAGTCAATATGTATATTTTTTTTTCCTTTGATCATAAAGGTAGAAGTTGGACACATACGGCACACAAAAGACACATACGGCCCTAAAAAACAGGGTATATGTGCATTATTTGACATACCACCCCCCCCTACCCCTCCGTATATTTTGGACTAAATGCGCCAAAGATGCGGAATTTTTGTGCTCCGCATGTTGATCTGAAACGCAATTATGGCCGTATGTATGTATCTGAATACGGTATCTTTTTTCCGTAAGATGCGGACAGTTGAGCAGAAACGCAAAAATGAACAGAAACGCAAAAATAGGACATACGGACCCTCCGTATGATACGGTGAAACGCCTTCCAGAGCAATGGTCAAAAAGGCTGCCGTGCCAATTTTAATGTTTGTTAAAGATCAGAAGCTTTACAATATCTAGGATAAACGTGGTAATGATGAGACATTATTTCTAATTTTATCAACATATTTAGAGGGTGAAAAATCCTGTAGCCCCTCCCCTAAGTAAACAGTATTGATGCAATAACGGTTGATTGGGAAAGCACGCGTGAGGTATATCTTGCAATAATGAACGAGGCGAAGCCGAGTTCATTATTAGCTAGATATACCTCACAAGTGCTTTCCTGATCAACCATTAATGTGTTTATACCACTATTTCTTCAAATATATGAGTCTCATATCGTATAAGGCCTACCTTTTTCAATTGTCCATTTTGTCTTGCGGATCGACTGGCACACTCACTGCCGAGCGCCATGATTTTGTTGATCGTCCGGTGAATGTGTCTTGAATAACATCCAAATATGGGGAAATTAGACAATGTCAAGCTTATTCCCTCAATCCAGAACATGTTTAGAGCTCCTTGTTGATGATCCCGTGCAGTATTTGCCTTTTAATTGCGTAAATTCTTCATATTTCGACCTTTTGTGAAGGCCGCCAGCATGTTAGATCTGTAAACAGCGGGACGCGTGTGATCACGTGACCGACTGACGCAACCAACACCGCCAATTCGAGAGACCAATGAACTAGAAATGACGATCAGCTGATCGAAGCCACCGCGGGAAGTAGGTCAATCAGGCGCATTGGTCACTCGACTTGGCGTGTTGGTTTTACATGCCGTCCCGCTGTGTACAAGTCTAACCGGGCTGGTATCGATCGCAAAATGTCGAAATATGAGGATTTTACGCAATTAAAAGGCTAATACTGTACGGGATCGTCAACAAGGAGCTCTAAACATGTTCTGGATTGAAGGAATAAGCGTGACATGGTCTAATTTTGCCACATTAGGATGTTATTCACTACGTTTTTGGTCGAGATCATGGCGACAAGGTAACCAAAGCTAAGGTTTCATCTCCACTTATTGTCCAGCCCCCTTGGCGCTGAGGCTTCGCTGCTCGCTTATGGCGTGCGCGGTCCGGGTTCAAATCCCGGACGAATTTCGTAGCCAAAATGGCTATGCCTATCTTTCATTACCTTGTTAAAATATATAGAGACGTCTTGGTGTAAAAAATAAATTCTGAGCGTGCGTCCTAAGATAACAGCACGGCAAATATCCACTCTAGGCACGGGAAATGCCAGAATCATGGTATAAGTGAATAAATGTAACTACTGGTATAAGCTTAGGTGGCAGACCGGCCACCCGAAGGTGATGTATCTGAATGTATAATATATACATGTTGTATTGCCCAATAGAAAAACAGTGCGATAACTACAAATGAAGGTCTTTATTGGAATTCCACTATAAGGGTGCAATGGAATTCCTATACCCCATTAATTTAATTGCATTGTGTTCATCAGGTTGATATCTTTCATTGTCTCTTTCATGTGTATAAGCTGGATATGTATAGTTCGACAAGTAATCACAGTTGTAGCATGAATATTAGCATACTCTAAGAAATGTCCTCATTCATTTTGGTTTATTTCCTTTCAACCCTTTGAGAGCTTCTAACTTATCCAATAGTTCTGTTCTGTTTGGTCTGTTTTTGGTGGCTTCTTCAAGAACAGTTATTGCCTTGTCAATGTCTTCTACGTCCTCATGAAGAACCACAGCAATCAGTGAGTACTTCTTGTCCATATCAGCATCGTTTTCTGCTTCACTGCAGAATTTTGTGATAAATGGCATCAGTTCATCAGGTGAATCTTTACAGAGTATGGAAAGTCTTGCTATGAGGATATCTTGATTCATCGGGAACTTCTTTAGACCATAATCTAATGTTGCTTCTTCCGGCCTGACAGGCTTCTGTCCTGCTGGTAATGAGTTATCAGACAATGCAAGTAAGGCATAGTCCTGGCCTTTGCATTTTTTGCATGTGACAAGCTCATATGCAATATCTGATGCATCTATGTAATTGTCTCTGGCCATGTACCATTTGATGAAGCGACGGTGTAGTGGTGGAAGGCCATTGGCCGACCGACCTGACATGGTCTTCAGATAGGCACGCACTTCTCTGAATATTGGCTCGGCCTCTTTGTATCTGTCCAGCATTGTCAGCTGGTTCACAACATTCTCTTGTGCCATCATCGTCCGGTATGAACCTCCAGGAGCAAGAACCTTTAAGATTCTCAGGGATTCCTGGGACCACTCTAAAGCCTTTGTGTGATTCTTGCGATGAGTCTCCAATGTCCCAATGCACATGATGGAAAGGGCCACATCAAAGGCATCCCTACCCAATAAGTTCTCCTTAATCTTGAGTGACTTATGGTAATATTTCTCAGCCATGTCTAAATCTTTCTTCTTTCTGTATGCAAGGCCAATATTGTGATAGTTGTACGCAATATGAAGAGAGAGTTCATTAGGCCGTGCTTCTTCTCTCAAAGTATTTGATTTCTCAAAGAGTTCTAGTGCCTTGTCCAATTTCATCTGAGACATTGCAATGTTTCCTAAATTACAGTAGCAGCTTGATTGTTGTGTTTCAAGACCTTTTTTGGATTGAGCTTCTAGTGACATATTAAACCATTTTTCAGCTTCATCCATCTCTTTCACCTGATAATGGCACAAGGCTATCCCATTGTAGGACGTACCAATGTCCTCTTCATCCATGCATTTAGCTTTTATCAACTCCTTTCTCATTTCCAATACCTCTTTGTGCAGCTCCAACGCTTCGGGATACCTCTCAATACCAGCCAGGAAGCAGGCTTTCTGGTATTTTACCACACAGTTGTATTCTTTGCGTTTAAGTGGACTTATCATTGGTCTATGAGTATCAATTTCCAGTTCCCTATCAAACAGGTATAATAATCCATGGAACAGTTTAGAATCAGTGAACCAATTTCTGATTGTTTGAATGAGATTTGACTTCCATTTGATTATTTTTTGCAGCCTATCTGTTTCATAGTAGTCTAAATTCTCTGCGTATCATTTGGCCATGTTGATGTCGAGGCTTCGCATATAGCGATTTGCAATTGCCTGAGCCGGTGTCCCCATCCACTGCCAATAGTCGTTTAGTTGAAACTGATTAGACTTGCTTATAGTATCAAATATTCTGATATCACTAAGGACTTCCATCATAAGAGCACGATCATTGCTCAGCTTAACAAGGTGTAGAAGTTCCAATGCGATCCTGACATCAATCTTTTCGACAGACTTTTTGTACAGGTCATAGAATATTTCTGAAACCTTCTTTGCCATGACGTTCTGCATCTCCTCTGTAGGCATGAAAAAAAGCTTCACCGCTTTATCAAAGTCTGGAAAGGCAAACCCAAGTATGTTGCCTGAATCAGTCAGAAATGCGCCAATGGCATAAATAACCGGTGCCCAAATGTGTTGTGGCATTGGGAACTCTGATTCTGAGATACCCTTTTGACATAGGCATAGAGCACACATGACCTCTTTGACAACATTCCCCACATACTCTGTATTTGAGTAATCCTCCTGAATACGCTTAATGACCTTGACAAGAAGCCCTAAAACGTCATCAGAGTCAAGAAGGTCATCAATTTGCTGGTTAAGCTTTCGGAAGTGGCCAGCAACACAAAGCTCGTTGATGAGGATTTTCAAGAAGAATGGATTATTTGTTTTTGTTGAGTTTGTGATCATAAGTAACTGCTCTTGATCCATAGATTTCGAGTTATCCTCCAAGAGTCGGTCGCACATTTCTTTCTTGTCTTCCTCAGTCAAGGGGTCAATAGTAATTTTCCTTGTTTTGTGACCGTCATTTAATATTTCCAAAAGCTCTCCTACCCGTTCTCCGCCATCCGTCAAACTGAGAATGATTTTTACATTATTTGGGAGTTCTTTTGGCAGCCAGAACAAAGGCATGGATGTCTTGCTTAGTGATATCTTATCTATATTGTCAAACACAATAATGAGTTTCTTTTCTTTGTGTTCATCCATTTTCATTTTGCGGAGATTCTCTGATAGCTTCTCAAATAACGTGGACAACTTTGGTCTATCAACACCCTTGTACTCAAAACCCTCCCCAGTTAGGGCATTTTGGACAAAGTCGATGAGACGATTTATGATGTATCTTGGCATGATGCTGTCAGCTTCAGCTCCTACAAAGTGATAATAAACCAAATCCTTAGGGTCTTTCAAATCAGTAGAACTCATTTTGTTCTCCAGCCAGTTACTTAGCAGTGCAGTTTTTCCACATCCTGTAGGGCCTATGATTGTTAGTGGGTGATAACTGCTATCAATACCATTGACATAACTATCTAGCTCATCAAGGTATTTCTGCCCCCCAATGTACAGGCCACATTGAGATGTCTGGTAGGCCTTATGTGCCAGAGTAACTTTTTCTTTTTCCCCCATTGGTTTTTCAATTTTGGCAAGGATTTCATTTTCAACATATTTCCAAACTCGGTTGTATATGAAATCAGCCCCTTCTTGAGGATTCTTGTAGTCCATAGAAACACCCAGTGTTTTGTCTTTACTTGTTAGCACTTGTGACTTTAGGTTCTCTAATTTCTTAGAGCTGTTGTCATCCTCTGCAGTGAAATTCCTCTGCCTCTTGGCATTGCCTGCGATCTCTGCTTCTTTTCTCATTTTGTCATCATATGCTTTTTCCCTGAAGCAGAAACTGGCAGGCATTTTCCCAGGATTATTAACATGTCCATGCAAGAACTCCACCTCAGTCACACTCCTGTCCCTGTAGTGGTCCACCCAGGGATATTTCTCTGCAGATCTGTTGAAGTTCTCTTGCAGCTCTGGGTCATTTCGGCCATTCCAGCCATAGCGCTGTCCGTACAAACCAATGAACACATCTGATCTGTCAATTTCCTTCAAGCAGATATTCACTGTCTGTGAAGCAGAAGATGACGAATGTGTTATTCCCCATCGCATGTCAACAAGTTTTAGATGTAGTCCTTTTGCACTAAGTGCTGATTCTATCTTTGGCCAGTAGAATTTGGTTAAAATGTCGCGCTCCATCTCCATCCCATTAAATGGAGATGAGATGAAAAGCCTCACGACATGGGGGTTCTTGAGATTTAATCCTTCCATTTTATATAGTTTTCAAAATATATAACAAGCCAGCTCTTTTTAAAGTTGTCTGATGGCAAAACAGCCTTTCTTCCACTAACTTGCTAAACACTATGCAAGTAGTATCATATTAAAGGAAGCCTCTGTAAGAGGTAACTTCACAGTAAGAGCCAATTAGCAGTCTTGGTTAAGCAGAAAGATTCACTGACAATAACTCCTGCAGCGATATGCATGCATGTGTACCTTCTGTCTCCAATAGTCAGCACTGTTGGCCACCCACGTCAACCGCCTCAGTGTGATTAGTGAATGATTGATACTTCACAGGATGCCTCCATAGCGACAACCTGCAAACAATGAATGTACATTAGTTATGAGATACATATGAGATACATAACAGCTATATACAAGTGTTTTGTTTAAATTAAATAATTTAAAAAAATCTCTATTGGAGAATTGAACATATCTAAACAACAATATGCCTATAGCGCCTGCATAATATCAGTGATGTGTACATGGTTAAGAACAGGTGTGTGTGTTGGGGGAGAGCACTTATGAAAATGTGCTACCCACACCCCACTTTCAGTGCCTTATTTCCCCAGGATTTTCTGTGAATTAAGGTAATTTTGGCCAGTGATCCCACTCAGTCGTTAACATGATATTTAATTTTATTACTTAATCTATATATTGTATTGATTCTAAAAACATGTTTCAAAAAAAGATTTAAAATGTTCATTTTTGAATTCATGACAGCCCTTGGAAAATTACTGTCCTTGCATCTTTGGTGTAGGCCTGAATGGCTTATATTGGCCTAAATGGCCTTGTTCTATTTGAATGATAGAATCACATGAGAAACATAACCATTTGGCTTAACAGATTTGAAACAAAGCAACCTTTGCTTAACCTACATGGGTTACCCATTAAAATGATATATAACTTGCACCAATGATGGTGTCCAGTATTTCCAAGTAGAGTGATCATTAACATAATTATATGCTAGGCATCTACCTTTTATTGCGTATTTTTAGACAGATACAAAATGGTGTACCCTAAAGAAATGAGTTGTTCTAGGCACAAACTAGTTCTATTCACCCTATGTTAACTTTAAACGATTATTTATGACCTAAAATACAGTTAGTTGTTACCAATATATAACAAGCAATGAATGTTGAATAAAATCAAAAAACTTTTGGGAATGTGTCATCATTGATATTGATCAGCTTTAATCAGGGCCTAAAGATGGCCATTTTACGGTCGTTTGTGGCCGTTTGGGGAAATGAGACACGGCCGTCTGCGGCCGTTTTGTGGTTGAAAGGCTTAAAGCATGACCACTTCGTCCAGGGCCCTTGGTGGAAGGCAGGTGTTGAGTTTATGGTTCGGGACATCTAACATTAACAGATTCCATGGATATCATGAGAAGGGGATAGGGTGTGTCTCGGATATTTTTTAGAATATACAGCTGACGTATTTTGCATAACAGAAACCGCTCTCATGGGTTAGCAACGAATGTAGAATTGATGATATGTGGTCATGGGCATACTTCTTGCAGAAGGATACTCCAAGTATCACCATAGACTGAAATCTCAATAAACCTCTTCAGACTATAAGTGTACACTTTAAGATATGCTCAAAATAACTCAATTTCATTTTAGGTTTAATACTATTAATATTTCACCCATTGAAAAAAATGTATGTGCCCTCCTTAGAATGACCATTTAGCAGTGAGTTTTCAATGAATGCTCATGAGGGGTGGTCACTATTCTCATGGAGAGTGATTATGGAAATTTTGCAGTCTAGACTCATGATACTGCACGAGATGAGACATATTTAGTTGTATTGATTGTTAAATTTTGTCACTAATAGATATGCGAAATATCAAACTAGTATAATAACTTGGATGTATTTGCTGTTGCAAACATTATCTGTGTTGAAACAACTGAATATTACCGTAAAACCTCACGTATAAGCCTAACTTGCGTATAAGCCGCACCCCGAGTTTGGGCCGATCCTATAAGCCGCACCAGCGATCTCATTCTGGTGACTTTTATACTGTACTATAGGAGCAAAAACTCACATATAAGCCGCACCCTTACTCTGTGCCGATCCTATAAGCCGCACTGGCGATCTGATTCGCGTACAAGCCGTGGCTTATACGCGAGGTTTCACGGTACCAGACAAATGAGTCTAAATGGACCTTCCGACCCCCAAATAGACTAACATTGTGAAAGGGACAAATTGGGCTCCACGACCACTCATGGGCTGGCTGTTGGGCAAATTGAAATATTGATGAATACACCACTATGTTCCATTAGTACATTTAGCAATACGCGACTGCCAACAATTGTCTTGTGTTAAAAGTCGGGATACTTCTGAAATAATAATCCTCAACTATGGATTATATTATAATTACATATTCCTTTGATAAAAGTATGTGTGGCATACATACATCAAATAAATATGTCTCATGGGTGCTTGTCAAAATGGTATTTCATGCATTATCCCTTAAGCAATACACGCTGAACAGGTACCAACGAATGGTCGTCAATATTGTGTTGCCAAGGCAAATAATATCACTATTTGTTCTGCAAAAGACCTCGAGCTCTGGTCTTCTGACATATGATTATAATGATTATATTAATTGGTAAGTAAAATACAATTGCAGTGCAAGCTGGCCGATTGAAAGGGGTTTTCTAGACTAGGCATGGGATGGGGGGTGCATGCACAAAAAGAGGGGTTAAATATTTTGAGATTTCACTTGAATTTGCCATATCTCATGCATACGGATTCTCCTATATTAACAGTCTAGCAAGGTACATTATTTTATTTTGTATTACAATAGTTACTATTCTTAGTCAGTCAGGACATCAACAGGTCATTTCTTCAATTGTTTTATAGATGGATATTTCAACTAAAACTACCCAAAATCTCCACCACTGAATAGAAAAGACCATTCTTAGTAAGATTATCATGGGTTACAATTAAAATGTGTTGACTAAAATTGGCGATAGTTCTTTCCCTGGAGCATATCAATGAATCCAGTAGTAAGGTGTGTTGCATTCAAATTTCCGGGATAAGTGAAGTATTGTAACATATGGCATAAATCTGTGCAGATATATTGCATGGTAAATTTGGTTGGTAATAGATGAGACATTCATTATAGGACTTTTCAACACTTTTTCTATTCTTTTTGAAACCCCTGCTCCTGTAATACCACTACAAGTTGAGGGATTTACAACAGTTTTACATTTGATGTAATGGCCGATTTTACAATTACAGACTTTTACAGACATTTACAACAAAATTTACCCTAAATATAAAACTGATCAACATGGATCTTTGCATAGGCTTTACATTTGGATCAAAGCTCATAATGGCCGTATTTGCATTAAATTACAAGTTACCCAAAGTCCAGTAAATCTCGATATTACACTTTTGTAAACCCATACAAAGGCTTGTAAACCTCGATATTACTCTTTTGTATACTCAAAATTTGGACTGTAAATCTCAATCTTACATTGTTATAAACCCATGCAATGGCCTGTAAATCTCAATATTGCACTTTTGTAAACCCATAAAATGACCTGTAAATCTCGATATTATTATTGTTGTAAACCCATGCTTTTGTTTGTTTGTGTAGTTTAACGTCCCACTGACAATGGCCTATAAATCTAGATATTACACTATTGTAAACCCCTACAATGGCCTGTAAATACCGATTTTACACTATTGTAAATCCCTACAATGGCCTGTAAATATCATTATTAGACTATTCCCTTAGAGGCCCAGTCAAGGGTTCTATTTGACTAGGATGTCTGACTCGGTAGACTCCAATGTTATAGCCCCTTCCCCTTCTACACCCCCCCCCCAACCATGAAAGTGGGCGACCTTGTCTGCTCAGCATTGGAAACTATGAAGAATAGGCCTAGGGGGTATATGTGGTTCTCTTGGGTCTTTATCAGAGTGATACCAAATGAAAAGGGGGATTTTCCAGACCAAAATATCCTGCTGAATCCAAATATTGTGGTCTTGATTCTCGAAACCTGACCAAAACTACTCAAAATTGATGTTTGAAGATGCAAAGTATCAAAAGAATGTACAAAATAATGTTGGAAATGTTTGGAACAGAATCTATACATAAACCTGCCAATTTAAATCAGTACCTCAATCTACCTATTCAAAATTGACCTATCCCTCAATCCGACAGGCACTCCTGCTGTGTACCACTCTACCTATCCTGCACACTGCCTATCCCTCAGCCTACCTATCCCTCAAGCTACATATCCCTTGAATTAGAACCTTCTCTTAAATTAGCTCATCCCTCCAAAAGCTTAAACCCGCAGTTCTTACTGCACGTGCAGTAACAGTCAGAGCCCAGTCGGGACAGGTACTCAGCCGTATATATAGGGGCGCTGAGCCTTTAAAGGCTAAAGCTTTACCCCTCTCCATGCTACTCTTGCCCACTTTCTGTGCCTACCTATCCCTGGGTCTACCTATCCCCAATCTGCCTATCACCCAGCCTACATATCCCTCATTGTGACTATCCCTCACTCTGCATATTTGTCATGTTTAATCACCATTATCCATCTTTTTAACTATCATGCTCAGCATGGAGCCATTGATACATGGACAGGCGATATTTGCATAGTATAGTAGATCTCTGTATGCTCAACCTTAGAATCTAAAATTGCATACATGTAATAGACAACTTACATGTTAAATGTGCACAGCAGTCCAAACCATGTGAGGCTCCGTATTAGTGTGTATCTTGTAGTGGATATCCCTCTTGCTTGAATGCCAAACCTAACTCCATGAGGTTAGCCCCGTGAGGGTATGGCGGTCTATGCTGCGCCGTGTGCGTATGAACTCACTGCATATCTTAGCACCCACATGTCAAACTGACCTGACCGGTGCACACATGTGTCAATAAAGCACACATCACCCATAGATCACAGAATGCCATGGTGCATTGCAAATCTAGACCCGAGAAAGTCACATGCACTCAGACCCCCTGTGCCAGATTGAACCGTGCCCCTGTGTAATACCACACTCTGTGACAAGGTGTGAAAGCCATCACCATGCATTACATCTCATTAGACACATCACTTGATTATTATGGCAGGTAATGGTTTCCCTGAACAATAATTCTAAAAGATGTACAATCACTAGATACGTGTCTTCATAAAGCTCTGAAATTGTATCTGAGACTGGCAGATTTTCAGCATAAAGAGAATCATTTTTACCATGAAGTGGATAAATGTTCCTTTCCTATAAGATAAGAAATTCTCTCTATTTTATTTATCAAGTATAAACAACTGATTAAGATACGGGTTTCTTATACAAAGCAGGGATCAACTTCAAAATAAAACGGTTTATATCTATATATTGTTATACATTGAGCACCCCATAGTGGTAGTCAGGGAGCTCTACCCCAGTTGTGTGTGGTCTCCACAACAGGCTACAACAAGCTCCAGTCAGCGTACACAGACCCGGCTCCAGCTAGACTCCAGTCTAAGGGAGGGTTCATTATTTATGGTCAGAATGGGGGTGAGCATTTGAAGGGGGGGGGGAATTCTTTTTAGGGGTATTCAAAGGGGGGGGGGGGCTTTTTTTTTTCCCTATTCTTAGGGGGGGCCTTTTTTTTTAGGGGTATTCCTTAAAATGTCACAAATTTAGTACATTCAAAATTTTTGGCAATTTTTCTCAAACTCCCAGCAAATTTCTCACTGCATCACTTTTGACACTCAGAATCGCCCACCATTTTGCCAGTCTTCAAAAAATCGCCGGCCTCATGAAAGCACTGGCAGTACGGGACCTTCCAATTTATAACCACTGGGGCCCTTAAACTCGACAGTATGTAAGTCAAAAAACTGTGATCGAGTGTCTGAAGTATAGATGTTTGACTATTATCACTCACCAGCAAGTATATCGAGACTTTTACACTAACACACCTTACAAGGTAGTAAATTGTAGATGAAAAAAAGTGCCCAGGATTATCAGTATACGCCAATGTCGTTTTGTAATAAAGTTATATAAGATCTAGGGTGAGGGGGGGGGGCTGTGGGGCCTTCAGCTCACAAAATTGCCTTGAGCCCACAAAAGAGTACCATTTTGTTAGCTGAAGGCTAACACCGGGCCTTCAGCCCACAAAAGTGGCTTTAAAGCACAAAAGCCTTCAGCCCACAAAAAAAATGTCTTCAGGCCACAAAAGCCTTCAGCCCACAAAAGCCTTCAGGCCACAAAACAAAGATGCCTTCAGCCCACAAAAACCTATATACATGCTGGTCTCACCTACCATACTCTAAGAACTTTGCGTAAATGCAGATATTTCATTTTTGAAATTGATGTGATTACATGGATGTATTACCTCCTAAATATACTTAGGAGATTAGATTATAGTATATTAAGTCTCTATAGAAACACATTACCTCAGGTTACTGATCTAACTTAGTATTTAAACAGATACACTATATGTGTAGTCTAGTTGGAATATTACTATGTAAGCATGGTGGAAAGAACCAGACCGGATAAGGCTGGTATCATCTAATACAGGCACGCCTTGTGCAAAGCCTATTGGTATCAGGATAAATAAAAAATATAAAAAGTAAAAATCTAGCTTTTTATATGAACTAGCCTTCAGCTCACAAAACCGTTATACTGGTTTCACTGGTATGTAAGATCAGTATATATATATGTTTTGTGACTTGAAGGCAAGTTGATATCTTCTTATGTGAGATCAGTATATATATAGGTTTTGTGAGCTGAAGGCAAGTTGATATATCCTTATGTGAGATCAGTATATATAGGTACCCAGCTTCGCTCCTCCTCATCATTGAAGTGAAACACGATGAACAGCATCGTTACCACACTCAGCCCAACAATGGATATGCACAAAACCAGTTGACAGCACTTGACTCTAACATGCATTGCTCTCCTAATTATAGGACTTGTTATTCAATGATAATATTGCTGATGTCTTTCTTCACATAGGACAAAGCACATCATGTCCACACTGAAATACAGAATAGCAGGACTTTTCCTGAGGATAGCAGATCAGAAAGGTTGCTTTGAAGATGCACTCCGGAATGCTATTGACACAAATAAAAGGGTAAAAGGGATCTCACTGGTCCAAATTTCTGTTCAGGAAAACATTCTACTTGAGAAATTGAACGGTTTGACTGAAAAGGCAATGTGTTTGATAGCTCATCAGCAATGTTCTGAAGTTGACAGTGTTGAATTACTGAGATCCATATTTTTGCAGTTGAAAAACCTAAAACGCCAACTGAAGCAACACAGGAGTTCTCGAAACATCTTGACTTGGGACATGCAAAGAAATAACAACTATTTCCTGCAAGCTATGCAACATAACCACTTTATGGAACAATACTGCAGAGAAAAACTTCAGCACCATGCTAGAACCTCTACAGAAAAACTCAATAAAAAGGCCCTCAGAATGAAGTTGAAACGAGACAATATGAGGGACTTGTACAGTGAAATGAAATGTAATTCAGACGTAGAAGATGCAGAAGACAACGATGACAAAGAGAGCGGGTTCTCGAGCTGGTTACAAGGACTGGTCAAGGACAGGGACACATCTAGTTGTCTTGGGGACCTTTTACTCAGTCAGGATGTGACTGTACAAGACTTAGAAGAGAGACTGAAAGCTTTGAGAGCAACATAGAGGTCAACCCCTTTTACTTTTTGCAGCGTACATGCAGGGAACTCCAATGGCAAGAACAATTACTTTCACAATATTTGATGTATACATGACAAATGTAGATGTATTAAGTCCGGGGCAGGCTTCCCTGTGAAAATATGTGTCATCCAAACTGCTTATCATGTTATAACACTTGGATATTGCAGAAAAATCACCTACATCTTTACATGTGTGCTTGAGTTCATTCTCTATTGCATCATTTCCAATACATCGGTATAATATTCCTGTGCTATTCATCACAAAGTCTCCAACAGTGTAAACGATGCCAGTGATGAAAACCATATTTCCTGGGATTCACACCCTTCGACGCTTTCTCACCAGGAATACTGTACGGCATAACACTAGTGGCAGAAACTGGCTTCTTTGTGTCGAGTCTGACTTGAAAACAGTCGAGGACCTGATGGCGAATCTGTCTGCACATCAGGTGATCGGAGGAAATGAGGCAGAAATGGAATACTGTGTCTACTCGGCGAGAAGATATACACAGACGATGGTTTATGTTCTACTGCATTGGGAGTGCACGTTTTCTCAACTGGAAATGGCTTTCGGTGAAGGCTTGCTCGGAAGACTGATAAAGGATCATTGTTTCCATGCACTGAAGGACTTCCTTGTGCGAGCCAAAGGAACCGGCATAGGTGAATGGAGTACATTTTTCTCTGTAGAAGAGGTGGAATTCTCCCAAGAACTATTGAACGTGTTTGCAATAGAGTTGAAGATAGGCTCCACTTCAAAGATGGTGGTTCTGTACCATGACTTGTTCAAGCTGTACGACAAAGAACTCTGCCACCGACTGGGGGTGTCGTTCACGGAGGAAGATGCGGACAGACTGTATCGGGACCACTACTGTAACTCCATTGCCTTCCGCAAGCATAACCACCATTTATGCCTGGTGAATACAGCTGTAGATATGAAGAATGCATTGATGACTATGTGGATTACATGTTTGAAACTAATTGAGCTGTCAATAAAAATCGAAACAAAACATGGAAATAGTTGTGTCTACAGAAGCATTCTTCCTGTTGGTTGTTTCTGAATCAACAGTTGCTTATATGCTAATGACGTCACATGACATTTGCATATAAAGATGCCTAGTGGGTATGTCATTAACATGCAGGTGACTAATTTGCATATTGTGTCACGTGACATCATCCAGGTATAAATATCACCCCTTGCATGAGAGAGAACTAAAATAGGATTTTGAAACTTTGACTCGAGGGTTCTTCAGTGGCCATCTCCTTTATCTGTGAGACAGAAAAATGGCATTTCCTGGACTTCTCAACACTGAAGCCATGTGCGAGTACAACTGTCGTGGTATGCGTGTTGTGTATTATGCCTTTGTTCTATTGCTAAACATCACCCTACGTGTGGTAGTACCTGTCATCGCCGTCATAAAGCTGCTTAGGGTAAGTAGAACAGGGTCCTTCACTTAGATGGTGGTATCCATATGTAATGTTCTTAACTTGACACTTGTGTAGCCATGTACAGCTCATGCCATTGCCATCATAAGTGCAGTCTACTCACCATTGATGCATCATAAAGACATATAGATATCTGAGCCTCCTCCCCTGATGACTATTTTCATGTTTGCAGTTTGAGGCGTTCAAAATAGCGTTGGCGTGGTGGCTACTGATGATGGGGGCCATCGTGTTGCTGTTCGTCGGCATAGTGTATATCGTGTCCTTCTACAACAAGGCTATCTGCACCATCCTCTGGTGGTTAAGTTTGGAAATTCCTCACCCTCCCGAGGGTAACCTGCCTCATCAGCCAGAAGATAGTAAGAGAGATACACATAGTGAACTCAATGTGTACATAGATTTGAAAGAGGTTGAATAAAACTAAATAAGAGAAAACTAAAATTGGATTTTGAAACTCTTACTTAAGGATACTTCAGTGACCATTTCTGTAAGACAGAAAAATGGCATTTCCTGGATTTCACGCCCTGCAACGCTTCCTCACCAAGACCGATGTAGAGCCTGACACTAGTGCAACATACTGGCTTCTCTGCATTGAGTCTGACATGCAGACCCTGGAGGACTTGTTAGCGACCATTGAAGCAAATACACAACATCATGTATATCCTGCCAAAAAATATGCCGAGATGTAGTGTTCATTGCACTTCAATGGGATTGCACATTTGCTCAACTGGAAACAGTGTTCGGTACTCCCTTGCTTGGAAAGGTCATCCAAAAATATAGCTTCCAGGAACTAAATAATTTTCTTCGGGGAGCCAAAGCCACCAAGGTAGAAGAATGGAGCACGGTTTTCTCCACAGAGAAAGTTAAATTTTCCCAAGATTCGTTGAACAGATTTGCAATAGAATTGGGGATAGATTCCATGTGTATTTTAGTGAATTTTTACAGTGAGTTGTCCCTGTTGTTTAACACCAGAATCTGCAACCGACTGTATGTATCAGTCACAGAGCAAGATGCAGACAGGTTGTTCAAAGACCACTTTCGTAATGCTTATGCATTCATGGGTCATAGCCGACAGTTGTGATTTGCGAAGAGTGCTGTAAAGATAGTAAGAGAGATACAGAGTGAACCCAATGTGTAGATTTGAAACCGGTTGAATAAAACTCAAAAACAAAATAGTTGTGTTTTGAAATTTTCATGCAAACTAAAATTGGATTTTGCAACTGTTACTCCGGGGAGGGGGGGACCTCAATGATGAAAACTCATGTATAGAAAAATGACATTTCCTGGACTTGACACCCTTCGACCCTTTCTCTCTGACATTTGTGTAGGACCTCACACTCATGGGAGACACTGGCTTGTCTGTCTCGAGTGTGACGTTCGAACGGTGGAGGAGTTGTTAACAGAACCACGATACAGTGTTTATCCTGCCAGAAGATATGCCCAGGAAATGGTTTTCTTAGTACTGGAATGGGATTGCACCTTCATTCGACTGGAAACAGTGTTTGGTGCCCCCTTACTTGTAAGAGTCGCCGAGGAAGATTCCGTTCAGCAGCTGAAGGACTTTCTTCGTGGAGCAAAAGGAACCAATATGGAGGAATGGAGCACGGTGTTCCCCACGGTAAAAAAAAGGTTCAACCTAGGCTTGTTGAACGAATTTGCAATGGACTTGAACATCGACTGCAGAGACAAGTTGGTGGCCTTATACTGTAGGTTACCTAGGCTGTTCGACCCTGAGTTCTGCCACCGAATGAAAATATCAATCACAGAGCAAGATGCAGAGAGGTTGTTCAGGGAACACCATGCCAATTCTATTGCATTCATGGGTGATAGCCGACAGTCACAGTTTGCAAAGGTCGCTATACAGATGCAGGAATTGAATTCGATGCATGATTGAAATAAAAGCATACCCCCCAAAAAAAAATCAACCCTTGTTGTTCCTTTGTGTGAAAACCATGAATAGAAATTACCATGTTGAGAAATAGAGAAATGGAAGAAGAATTCAAAAGCCACACAGAAAAGAAGTGTGCCCTTAAGAAATGTGAGTGTCACTAAAAGCATCAGAAGCCAAAATTCGATTCAGCAGACCATGTTTTTACCTGATGAGGGTTGGGTCAACATAGAAACAAGTAATAGACAGAGATGGATGCAAACTGGGACTTGGAGACCATGGTAATGCTGCAGAGAATCGAGGATATGACCGAGTGCCACCATAATTCTAACAGCCAATTTCCTTTCTTGAAAACTGGATACCTTGTAGCCAAAAAAGTGCCAAGAAACGAAGCCGACCAACCAGATATACCGAGTCCAATGACACAGTTCATTTTCGATTTGCACAGGGAGTACGTGGAGTACTTTGTACTGGATGACTATGTGAATGGAAGTTTTTACCTACTGTTCAAATACCAATCTTTCAATGACGCAAACTATATGACCGAAAAGGTGTTCTGCGAAAAGCATTAGACGTGGTGCTGACAGAAAAATGGAAAAACTGTACCCGATGGAGAAGTTCTATGCTGTGATAGAAGAGATAGCTTGCATGCGTGTATTCATGAGAAACCTGTCTCGCTGCACCATAGTTCTACCCGCTGGATTTTTTCATCTGCAGAATGTCCAGAAGGTGACAGGGCACAGGGTCTTGTTTGAATTGTCTCCTTTTCAATACACCGAGATATTCTGTTACACATATGTAGTCGAAGATGGAGAAAATTACATACAAACCGCAATAGCCAGATTCATTTCCATCATGGATCGTCATGGTATCGGCTATGTTGTAGTAGACGACCATGTTCAGAGCTACATATACCGTAAATTCTCGCGTATAAGCCTAACTCGCGTATAAGCCGCACCCCTAACTTTGACAAATTATATAAGCCGCAGAGGGGGTCTGAATATTACGATTTTGGTACTGTAGTATACTAATAAATACTCTCGTATAAGCCGCACCCTATATAGGCATGTTTGGTATCAAAAGAAAGCTGAGTCTGACTCGCGTACAAGCCGCGGCTTCTACGCGAGAATTTACGGTACTTATTTTTCGATGCAAGAGCAGTAGAAGAAGACAGCATTGTACTCAAAGAGTTTGATGCAGCATACCAGGTATACTCTAAAAACAAATGAGGACACTTTGTTTTTATTGATAAAATTGATTGCATGCGCTTAAGAGTGAAATACTGGTCCCCTGAGGCAAGAGTGCTGTCACCTGCTGGATTTGCTCATCTCCAGGACATGGAAAATCCCAACCCTCTACTTCTTCTTAGCCGACTATGGACTACGCAAGCCTGTTTGCTCAAAAGTGGAGATTCTGACACATCCACTAAAACAGCAAAACTGAAGTGCGGACAAATGACCAAGAAGAGGAAGAAGAGACATGTTTAAGGGAAAGCACAGTTTTGTTTAATAAAAGTCGTAAAAACATTGAGAACTCATGTGTTAGCTTTTCGTGGAGGGGAGTGAAAACAGATGTAGAATTCGATTCAGCAGACCGTGTTTTTACCTGATGAGGGTCGAGTCAACATGTAAATGGCAAAGATGACGACACTTCCAGGATGGGACTTAGGGAAGGAGTACGAGATATTGGAAATGCTACAGAAAATCAAGAAAGAGACAGGCTACAGAGTGGGCCAGAATTTGTACAGCGATTTTCCTTTCAGGAAAACGGGATACCTGGTAGCCAAAAAAGAGCCAAGAAAGGAAGCCGGAGAACCAGATATACCGACTCCAATGATCAAATTCATTTCCGCTCTGCATACTCATTTCGTTAGGTACTTTCTACTGAATGACTATGTGAATGGACGTCTTTACCTACTTTTTAGCTACGCACCTGTAAAAAAATCAATGCTAGACCCAAAAGGCGTTGCGCGCGAAATATTAGATGTGGTGCTGACAGAAATGAAGAACTGTACCTGTGGGACAACTTCTATGCTGTGATAGAAGAGAGTGCTTGCATGCGTGTATTCATGAAAAACTTGTCCCGCGACACCATAGTTCTACCCGCTGGATATTTTCATCTGCAGAATATTGAGAAAGTGACAGGGCACAGGATGTCATTTGAGGAGAACAGCTTTCCTTTTCAATGCACCACGGAATTCTCTTTGAAGTATGTAGTCGGCACAGAAGATGGAGAAAATTACATACCAACCGCAATAGCCAAGTTCATTTCTATGATGGATCGTCATGGCATGGGCTACATCGTAGTAGAGGACCCTGTTCACAGTAAGCTATATATACACATCAATAGAAAAGCAGTAGAAGGAGCCAGCATTCTGTGCAATGAGCTTAAGGCAGCATTGCAAGCAACCAGTGGAACCAGAGGAACGAATACATATTATTTCCCTGACTGCATGCGTGAGAGAGTGAAATACTGGTCCCCTGAGGCAAGAGTGCTGTCACCTGCTGGATTTGCTCATCTCCAGGACATGGAAAATCCCAACCCTCTACTTCTTCTTAGCCGACTATGGACTACGCAAGCCTGTTTGCTCAAAAGTGGAGATTCTGACACATCCAATGAAAAAGCAAAACTGAAGTGCCATCAGTGTGGACAAGTGACCAAGAAGAGGAAGAAGAGACACGTTTAAGCACGGTTTTATTACTGCTGTAAAATTGTTTAATAAAAGTCGAAAAACATTGAGAACTCATGTGTTAGCTTTTCATGGATTATTTTCGAGGGGATTGAAAGAAAGAAACCATAAATGCAGATGCTCTGCCAGAGTAACCTCTCTCGAGAAACTCACACAGGTTGTCAATTTTTGAGTAAAAGTATGTAAAATCCAAAATTTGATTCACCAGACGGCCCTTTTACCTGATGAGGGTTGAGTCAACATGTAAGTAGCAAAGATGACGTCACATACAGGATGGGAGTTGGGGAAAGAGTGTGAGATAACGGAAATGCTGGAGAAAATCAGGAAGGTGACAGGCTACACAGTCTCCCTTGGTGGTGTATACAGCAAATCTCCTTTAAGGAAAGCTGGATACCTGGTAGCCAAAAGAGAGCCAAGAAACAAAGCCGGAGAACCAGATATACCGACTCCAATGACCAAATTCATTTCCGCTTTGCATACACATTACAAGGCATACTTCCTACTGGATGACTATGTGAATGGACGTCTTTACCTACTTTTGCTGTAGAAAAATCATTGCTCGACCCAAAAGGTGTTGTGCGCGACACATTAGACGTGGTGCTGACAGAAATGGAAAAACTGTACCCGACAGACGACTTCTACGATGTGATAGAAGAAATAGCTTGCATGCATGTATTCATGAGAAACTTGTCCCCTGACACCATAGTACTACATGTTGGATTTTTTCATCTGCAGAATATTGAGGAAGTGACAGGCCACAGGGTGTCCTTTGAGGAGGAGATGTTTCCTTTTGAAGAGACCAGCAGACTCTCTTTTCACGGTACAGAGGAAAGTGACATACCAACCGCACTGAACAAATTCATTTCCATCATGGATCGTCATGGGATTGGCAATGTTGTAGTAGAGGACCAACTTGACAATGGCATATACATACTTTACAATAGAAAAGGGGTAAAAGAAGACAGCATTGTACGCAAACAGTTAGACGCAGCATTGCAGCCATGCTATTCGTTGGACAACATTTCAAAACATCACATGTACCTACTAATGGAGGTCTGGTCCCCTGAGGCAAGAGTCCTATCACCAAGGCTGTTTGATCGAAAGTCTGACAGATCAGCAAAACTGAAGTGCGATCACCTGACCAAGAAGAGGAAGAAGAGACGTCTTTTAGATGTCTAAATCTGTCAGGGCATTACTCGTATTTTTCTTTTCTTTTTATTTGAGAGATGTGTATAAACACATCCTCGTTTATTTATACTGAATAAAGAAAGAGCTTTTTCAGCTCGGTGTACATCCTTATCCAGTTCCAGGTGTACGTTTTTTACCTTGTATAATATATAATAACAACAATGATAATAATGCGTATACATAAATGTAGTTACATTAGACATATCCAAATATCACATCGCGATTACATCACTACCCATCATAAAACATAGATTTTGACTATCATCGTGAACTTGGATTAATTCTAACATTATCATACATGTATATATATATATATATATATAAAAGACCGTATTTGACCCACATTCTATTCCTCGATAATATCCACTTGAGTAATGTTGCATGTATGTATGACCGTAAGGGATGGGCTCCCTTTACAACAGTAATCATGTGTTATCAAAAGCTGTATACCGGTAGAATTTCCAATATTCATGAATTAACAATTCTATTGAGTAGCATGTACCTGGCCGAGTAGTATTTACACATGAGAGCATATATGGTATACAAAAGTACATATAAAAAGTATTTGACTTGTGGCTCCTTTGGTATGGGGGGAATAAGGGGGGGTGGGTGTATGTCAACAAAAATTATCACAGATTTGTTCAAAAGTACATAAAGTTGTAGTTCGTGCTACCGAGCCATTTTTTCCTATTTAAATTGAAATCATCATATGTTTCCAAATGTCTAATACTAACATCAAGACTAATCCATAGCATGGCTCCTCTGTATAATACATTTTTTCTTCATGTTTCATTTTTGGGCAGGTAGGTTTTAAACAAACAAGCATCATGCGCTCTCGTAAATATCTGCCTATCATTTAACATGTCTGTGTTTTTTTGCTGTTTATACATAAAATTATATAAATGCATAATCCTTTTAGGCTTAAGCTTAGATATCTTAGCCTCCTGGTGTGTCGCAATGGTGGGGTACATATGATTAACCTTTAAACATTTCCTGAGTGCTTCGTTTTCTATAATTTGGAGTCTATCTAGTACATTTTTATTTGCAACATCATACAATATGTCCCCATAGTCAGCATGTGGCAAAACCATGGTCTTATAGATATCCAGCAGGGTTTTTGTGTCCAAAAGTTCGTTCAAATTTGCCAATAAATATGATTTAAAAATCATTTTTTTACATGCTAACTCTGCTTGCATATTAAAGTTTAATACCTGGTCTATCGTAACCCCTAGATATTTCACAGATATACATCGTTCTAATTTCTTACCATCCAGCATTAATGAGTGGTCCACAATTTCCTTCAACTTAGACCTAAGACCAAATATTATATAATTTGTTTTTTTAGCGTTTAAAGTGAGCTTATTTTTACAAAACCATTTGCTTAATAGCGTTAAATCTTCTTGCATATTTGTTGTTAAACCTTGTAAATTTCCACCCGTTAGAGACAGTACGGTATCGTCCGCGTACAAAAAGGACGTACAATATTTTGACACATTTATGTAGGCTAAAAATAGGGTAGGGCCCAATATTGACCCTTGGGGTACTCCGCAGCTCACCTCACCTTCATCTGAGACAATCCCATTTGCAAAGGTTTTTTGTTTTCTATTTTTTAAATAATTTTTTAACCAATTTAGACTTGAACCCGAAATTCCCATTTTTTCCAATTTTTGTATTAAAATTAAGTGATTTACGGTATCAAAAGCCTTTTTCAGATCGATTAGTGTTGCTATTGTATATTGTCTATTATTTAACCCTTTATATATACTGTCGGTGAAGTGAGCTATGGTGTCAATTGTCGAATGTCCCTTTCTAAAACCACCTTGGTTTTTATCCAATAAGTCATGAGACTCAAAATAATTCATCAGCTGTCTATTAACAACCTTTTCAAGAAGTTTTCCTATTACCGGTAATAGGGTGACTGGTCGTAGATTTGCAACGTCCGATTTGTCCCCATCTTTTTGAAGAGGTATTACCGTACCAATTTTCCAACTATCAGGTACCATGCCCTGAGATAAAGACAAATTAAACAGATTGACAACCTTTTCTGGAATGGCCATCAGACAGTCCTTTAGCGCCCTGGAGGAGACTCCATCAATACTAGAAGCCTTGGATATATCAATATCTTTGATAATGTTTACAACTTCTTCCAAGTTTGTTTCAAATGACAACAGCGTTGGGGCCTTTGTTTCACCATCAAAGGACCAAGGCTCAACATAATTCCTAGCCAGATTTGGCCCTATATTTAGAAAGTACTCGTTTATAAAGTCAGGTGTTTTCTCATGCTCAACAGCAATATCATCAATTTTGTTAATTAATTGAAAATTTGAGGATTTTTTTTCACCCTTAACCAATTTATTAATTATTTTCCAGAATTTCTTACTATCATCCCTGTTCTCCTCCAGTGCGTCTTTCACATATTTGGCTTTTGCCTTACG
The DNA here is from genome assembly GCA_947462335.1 of Harmothoe impar. Taxonomy (NCBI): domain Eukaryota; kingdom Metazoa; phylum Annelida; class Polychaeta; order Phyllodocida; family Polynoidae; genus Harmothoe; species Harmothoe impar. Next base: position 19,532,279 of record OX381716.1, read on the forward strand.
TATAAACTTGACAGTGTTGTGCCTCAGGCGCTTGGCAATCACCCAATCTTCTTGAGACTTAGTTCTGATAGCTTTTTTCAAAGTCCCCCATTATAATAAGGTCTTTTCGCCTTAGATTTGCCAATTCAATTTTATTATTAAAAGTCTCAATAAATTTCGCTTCATTTCCATCAGGGGGCCTATAAACATTTGCAACTACAATATTTTTCTTACCATTTCTGATTAACTCAGTCCACATGATTTCAATGTCATTTGTACTGGAATTCAAATGTGCATAACTACTGTTAGAGTACAGAACATCATTTCTAATATAAATACCTACTCCTCCACCACCCTTTACAACACTGTCTTTTAATAAAAGTGGAAAACAAGCTTTTTTTTCATTTTTCTTTTTTTGGAGGGGGGTAAAATGAGGCCCAGAATGAAACCATAAATGTGGATACTCTGCCAGAGTAACCTCTCTCAAGAAACTCACACAGTGTTACTCACACAGAGGATCACACTTAGTATGGGGCCTTGAGAAGGGTGTGTCCTTTTCTCGTCCAAACATGGCATTATGAGTAGGATCCCCTGAGGCAAGAGTCCTATCACCAAGGCTGTTTGATCGAAAGTCTGACAGATCAGCAAAACTGAAGTGCGATCAGTGCGGCCAGCTGACCAAGAAGAGGAAGAAGAGACGTCTTTTAGACGTTTAAATCTGTCAGGGCATTACTTGTATTACAACACTGTCTTTTAATAAAAGTGGAAAACAAGCTTTTTTTTTCATTTTTCTTTTTTTTGGAGGGGAGTAAAATGAGGCCCAGAATGAAACCATGAATGTGGATACTCTGCCAGAGTAACCTCTCTCAAGAAACTCACACAGTGTTACTCACACAGAGGATCACACTTAGTATGGGGCCTTGAGAAGGGTGTGTCATTTTCTCGTCCAAACATGGCATTATGAGTAGGATTAGAAGGGTGACACTCTCTGGTGCCTCTCCACCCGAAGTTATTGGAACTGTAGCACTTAGTGTCTGGGCCGGTGGTTTGAACAGGTATAGGAGGGAGTATCTGACATAAGTGAAACAGGAAGGGGAGTGTCGGAAGTCATGATCTAGCATATGGGTAACTGAATGAAGAAAGGTTTCTCTGCTGAGCAGACCAACCCTACACCATGAACATGGATGCAGTAAACATTGTTTCTGTTATCATTGCTATCATTGTCTTTGCTATCATTGGGGAAAAACATGACTGAAATAAAATGTCTGAGTCAACACAAGTGTTCTCTTGTTCATACTTTTGAAAATGTAATACATGACAGGGACAGAAGAAAAATTGTCTGCCCAGACCCAGGATCGAACCGGGAACCTTCAGATCTTCAGTCTAACGCTCTCCCAACTGAGCTATCGAGGCAGAGTCATGAGAGGAGGACAAAATATAATACAGATTCATGTGTGAAAGGGGCATGCATTAGCACTGGGGACAGGGAGGTGCAGCATCACATCTCTCTAGTGGAAGGGGAGAGCACCTGGTAATATGTTAATGGGGATATCAAAGAAATTTGCATATAATATACAGGCTGTCGGGTGCATAGGCACTGTGTCACGTGGTATGCCGCACGATTTGGTTCATGCTCAGTCTCGGCCCACACAGACATCTAAGGCTACACGGGCACTGTGTCACGTGGTATGCTGCGCCATTTGGTTCGTGCTCAGTCTCGGCCCACACAGACATCTCAGGCTACACGGGCGCTGAGTCAAGTGGTATGCTGCACCATTTGGTTCGTGCTCAGTCTCGGCCCACACAGACATCTCAGGCTACAAGGGCACTGAGTCAGGTGGTATGCTGCACCATTTGGTTCGTGCTCAGTCTTGGCCCACACAGACATCTCAGGCTACACAGGCACTGTGTCACATGGTATGCTGCACCATTTGGTTCGTGCTCAGTCTCGGCCCACACAGACATCTCAGGCTACACATGCACTGTGTCAGGTGGTATGATGCACCATTTGGTTCGAAACCATGCCCAGAAATGAAAAACGAGGTCTGAAATCGATGGCAATTGTTGCCATGGTCGATGCTTGCAGACAACAATTGAAACAGGTTTTGAACGAGGTCTCATTTCGTTGCCAATTGTACGTGTAGTTGACGATTGCATGCGTATGTCAATGTAAGTGAGGGCCAGATTTTGCCAAATCACCATGTCACAGCCTGTTCTAATGCACCATCTGGCAAATCACTGAAAAAAACGTGTCCACCTGGCCATCAAGTGTGATCCTCTGTGTGAGTAACACTGTGTGAGTTTCTTGAGAGAGGTTACTCTGGCAGAGCATCCACATTTATGGTTTCATTCTGGGCCTCATTTTACTCCCCTCCAAAAAAAGAAAAATGAAAAAAAAAGCCAATAGATGGAGACTCTTTCATCAACTCCTTGATCAGGTTTATCTCTAGAAGAGGGATTCCTGAGAAGATCAGGTCAGACAATGGAACCAACTTTGTTGGTGGAAACAAGGAGCTGCATGAGTCAATAAGAATGTGGAATAAGGATCACCAAACCAAGGAAAGTCTTCTCATCAGAGAAATCAAGTGGGAGTTCAACCCACCAGCTGCAGGTCACATGGGAGGAGTCTGGGAAAGACAAATCAGGACGGTACGCAAAGTACTAAATTCCATACTCAAAGATCAAGTCCTTGATGATGAAAGATTGAGAACGGTATTCTATGAAGTTGAATACATTGTCAATGGTAGACCACTCACTCCGGTATCAGACGATCCAAAGGACTTGAAACCTCTAACTCCAAATGACTTACTTCAGCTAGGTGTAGGACTTAGAGCATCCCCAGGAACCTTCCGAAAGGAAGATATGTATGGTCGTAGATGGCATGTACAGTACTTGGCAGACCAGTTCTGGAAACGGTGGGTAAAAGAGTATCTCCCTACATTGCAGCTAAGACAGAAATGGTTAGAAACAAAGAGAAATGTCCAAACAAATGATGTGGTGTTGGTTATGGATGAAAATCTGCCCAGAAATAGTTGGCCACTTGGTCGTGTTGTCAAAACGTTCCCAGGTAAAGATGGCCTAGTGCGGTCAGTAGAGGTCAAAACTGCTACAAATGTACTCGTGAGACCTATTGACAAACTCTGTTTGCTTGAATCTGCCACATCATAGATGTATGATCGTGTTGTGTTTGTAAGTAAAGGATATCCAAGATGATGTCATATTGTACACAGAGATGTTATTACTATGCATATTGTATTGTACCTAAATAGTGAAGAACATACACAGATAATGTTGTTCCATAAAAGGTTGTATGTTATTATCATTTATGTATGCTGATGTTTGAACTATGTTCTATTGTTCACTGTATGCACTATAGATAGTATTGTGTATGTCATTGTCATGTCACTCATACAAGTGTAAAGTTTGAAATATTCATATTGATATTTATGAAGAACTAAGGAATGTTTGTAAATGTTCACTTCTATGGTTCACATTTAAGGGGCCGGGAATGTAGTGTATGTGTTGCAATCAGGTAGAGGTATTGCATCATCCTCTTTCTACTGTGTACTATGCATGTTTCATCACCCAGTTTGGTCATCGCATCGTACTTATTTCTGTGAAGCTGACATCATCCTTCTGGAATGTTCCAGACCCTATTGAACTTAGGTAAAGGTATTGCATCATCTCTTTTTCTGGAAGCTGACATCAGCCTCCTAGGGTTATTGCATCGTACTTATTCCTCTGAAGCTGACCTCAGCCTGTGGAGTCTGACATCAGCATGTCTGTGGCCTATAAAAGGCAGTGCTGTGGAGGTGGTGAAATCAGTAGGTACAAGACCACCATGGGGAGCAGACCTGTGTCAGAGTGCTCCAGGATTACCCCACCTGTATACATTGGACTATATTGAACTTGCTGAAGCTGGACTTTGTACCTGAGGACTATAGGAGACAATATTCTTTGTACAGTTAACCCTTTCAGGGCCGCTGCTGCCTCTGGGCAGCATCTAAAATACCCTTGAAAAACCGCTGCTGCCCTAGGGCAGCAAATTTGCTACCCTAGGGCAGCAATATCACTAAATTACAACACCTGCTATGGTACAAAGAATAGGAATTTTTGAATCAATCCAAAAATATTTAACATGAATACTACGTCCCCTTGTCAGAAAAATGTAAATTCTGTCTCCAATATAACTTATTTTACTCCTTAGCCACTATCCCAAGGAGCATATACTTGCAAAGTTGCATATTCCCATGGCATAGGGCCGGTGGTTAAGTCCCAAATGACGTTTTTCAAGGCCAGCAGGGAAAGGGTTAAAGTTAAAGTTAAAGTTGGAGTTATACACAGTTCCATTTACATTCACCAAAGGACTTGCAAAGACTTCAACACTTTAAGACATTATAAGGAGTGTATGGACTGTATGTGTGCTACTGTGTCAAACCATAGGAAATAAGTATCTACCCAAGAGATCTCCTGTGGCTATTCTATGTGATTGCAGGACATTCATCAACTCTGTAAGAGTACTCATGCACCTGTAACTGCTCTCATGTGGAAAAGGTAATAAACAGTAGCAAGTCAACTTCTGTCACAATACTTTGTCTCAATCATTGGCTTCGGCCACTACAATGATAAAATGCTTACACAGCATGAAGTGCCCGCGGCAGAACGTCAGAGAATGACAATTGCTCAGGAGGAGGCGGCTCGGGGCTACCACACTCCGGGTACATTGGCTGAGTGGCAGACTGCCCAGGTGGAAAAGATGTTCCAGGAATAGAAAACCCTGGAAGATCAGAGACGAGAAGTGTTTCGAGCACAAGAGGCTGCCATTGAGCAACAACGGAAGCCTTAATGAGACTCTTGAAGAAGGTACATCTGTCTTCAGGGATTCATGATGCCTTGTTTTCTAAGGAGCTGTTCTCTCAGCTCTCAGATCTATATTCATTACATCTGTGAATGTACCCACACGGTAATAAACCTCTGTCTTTGCTTTGTATTACATAATGGTTGTCATTAAGAGTACTAGCAATACACATTTATTTAAAGAGAAAGTGTTTTTGGCTGGGATAAAAACGTAAAAGTAAAATTCTAATTGATATTCTCAGATTGTAATAATCCTTTTTATATACTTTATGAGTGGATCCTATAATTTAAAAGTAATTATTTTCATCAAGATTTAGGCCATGATGCCCAAATTATAATGACTCTCAAATGGTCTTCAGTTTGGAGTATTCTATAATAAATCTTAATACCATAAACGAAAGTACCCCAAAAAAATACATATTGGCTGATTTGAGATTATTCGTATATTCTAATAAGCCTCATCATAAGTTTCATCATTTTAATAGAGTTTTAACCCCAGCATGATATTTTTATTCAAATGATTTTGCGATTATGTTACATTTTGTTTTAGCTATAAAACGTCATTGTTTTACCCATATAACATTCCCAGTAAACAAAAAAAAGTAATACAACATTTTATAACGTTATATGACGTTTCTTTAAGGCTCCTTACTATGGCATAACGTTATATAAAGTTTTAAAATTTTATTTTGACATGAAATAACGCTTTCATATTAGCTGGGTTATCATTTATATCTTTTTTACTTCCCATGTGCTTATGAAGTGATGTGGGCAAAATGACATCAACATCTCTAATTTCAGGGTTTTTTCCCTTGCAGAATCTGATTTGTTATAGGTAGCATCCAAATTTCCTACGAAAACATGTTATTTATGACAGTTATATGAGCCAATTTGACAAAAAAATATTGAGTTGAAAGCTTAGAGCTTAGTTAGGGGTGGGGGGTACATTTTGCCCCGGCCTACAGTTGTATTAATCGTTTGTGGTTACAATAGTAGTAATGGGCGGCATAAGCCTTTATACATATATATATATATAATACGTGTATAGTATTACTAATTCAGGTTTAACTACAAGGAATAAATGAATATAATATGATGTTATGATCCAATACCATAACGTCCCATAACATGCGGTTTAATATCTACTACACAGAGAGAAGAAACAGCGTCAAAAGGGAGTCCAGGTCGCCTCCAGAATGACTCCCCTGTTTAGGGGAGTCCAAGTCACCTAGGGGAGCCTGGGTGACTCTCTGGCTGACCTAAGGGAGTGCTCATTTTTTAACAACAGGGGGGGGGTGGTGAGATTTCGCGCGGAGCGCACGAATTTTTTTCACCCCCCCCCTCTAGAGGGGTCGAAATTTTTCACCCCCCCCCCGCCGGCAGGCCGAAAATCGTGCGCGTTGCGCCCCTTTGTAGCATAGTAACGCGCGGGCTTTTCCCCTCCAAACAGGTTGAATTTTTTTGCCCCCCCCCCCAAGAGGGGTCTGAATTTTTTACCCCCCCCCCCGGTCAAGGGGTCCAAATTTTTTACCCCCCCCCCCAAATCCATCACCCCCCCCCCCCCTGTTATTAAAAAATGAGCACTCCCTAAGGGAGTTACCTGGGGGAGCTCTCTGAGTCACCTATAGGTTCCCTTAGGCGATCTGGACTCCCCCCAGAGAAGGGGGTCATTCTGGAGGGAAACTGGACTCCCTTTTGACACTTCTTCTTCTCTCTGTGTAGTGTTGTGTTGCATGAATGTACCTTTTTCTATGAATATTATTTTAAGCATTGATCTGCACTACGACATGATATTCTAAGTCTAAATAACGACAACACACTTACCATTTGGCAATGTGTACAGCTTAGTCTATACTAGAAATGTCCAGGAAATAGACCAATCCTGTTTTTCACACTGTTGAATATGTCATGTCCTCCCTTCATACCTTACTCTATGTTGGAAAGGAGACAAGAATGTCTGAAGATTCAACACTACATGTATAATTTACTCAGGCTGCTGTTTTACGCAGGTCTCGTTGAAATGATCTAAGTCTATACTGTAGTAATTAAAGCAGGAGATGCAAGCCTGAGGGCACCTCACCATCTCTGAAACATCAGGAGTGTGTGTTTGATATGCATAATACGCACAGAATACGGACAGATAATCAGATGGTCTGTCATTCTAGTGCCGACTTAGTTCTAAACGTTGTTTACCATTCGGCAATCTTCCTGTGAAATTATATAATCATGAAATTAAAACTTTTGCTTATATTTTATTGATATTCATTTAGCATTTCACTATAATTAATTAAGGGCCACTCATGAACAATTACATACACGTACTTATGGGCATAGCAAGCCAAATAAGCATCCTTGAATTTCACTGTTAACGTTTCAGTACCGATGATTCAATATTTAAAGTCAAATTTTCGCTATTTCAAAATCAAGGATCACCTACTAAATATCCTATTTTAGATAATCAATATTGATCAACCTTTAGTTATTCAATATCATAGTTTTCTGAAATTGATATCAACGTCTCAATATTAGATGTTGTGGTTCCTCTTTGGTAAAACTTTGCAAATACGAGTTGATATCGATTTTTGAGACTACTCTGATTTAAATCCGTCAACTCCAGCAGATTTCCATGCCAAAAACTCCGCCTGTTGTTGTCAACCATGTTCACCTATAATATATACATGTTATGCAGTTCTACGATAACGCCTTGGTTTCGGGCAGTTTGACCTGACGTCTTTTTCTTTTCTCCTGCTGGACACTTCACTACACTTGCATAGATAATCGTTAGGCTCCAGAACTTAGTCATTACTGGTTAACAAATCAAGCAATAGTACCTAAACTTTTTGGACGTGTTTATTTGCCCTTTGAGAGGTCCTCAATCTCATCAATTTCAGATTTGAATTTAACCTTGCTTGTCGCCCTGTGCACACCAGCAGACAAGGTATTCCAGAGTACAATTCCTCTGTAATAAGGAGACCTTTTATAAAAGTGACTTACTAATTGTGGCAATTCAAATACGATTATAGTTCCACCTCTGGTAATAACACCAGATCTTTCTGGAGACTTTTGTGCTCCATCGACTGAGACAAGTTTTAGTGATCAGTGTTTTAGTGTCAGGACTTGTGTACATTAAACAAAGTAACAATTTGTCCATGTGCCGTTGAACCATTTCTATTTTACAAATATCATGTAACTCTTCAATATGATATTTTCTGATATTACATTGAAGACAGATGGGTCTTATAGTACATTTATATACAAGAATGCTGTAATCTCTTGTTAACCATTTCCTCAGTGCAGCAAACCCAAACAACTAATTACATATGTTCCTTTTAAGGATTTTGACTTGTCTGTCAAAATACAGTGCACTATCAATGGTAACCCCAAGATATGTGACATGTTGGACCGTCTGTACCTTTTGCCCATAAAAAGTGATTTTTGTGTCAGGACATCTCTTCAGCTTATGCTTGCTACAAAACCACATGAATTCTGTTTTCTTGGGGTTGATAGTGAGTCTATTAGAATAGACCCATTCTGCAAAAACTTTGCATTCAGAGACAAGAACATTTTCATCAATGTATAAATCAAACAGTAGAGGGCCCAGCACAGAGCCCTGAGGCACACCATAATTAACTTTGCTAGTTTCTGATACATTCCATGCAAAGGTTGTCCTCTGGCTTCTATTGTCCAGATAGCTCTCAAACCATTTGTAGTTTTTATATGTGAGGCCCAATTCTGCTATCTTATTTAATAATTTAGAATGTATGACACTATCAAATGCCTTAGTAAAATCCACAAACAAGGCTCCTCCTATCAAGCCATTGTTTCTATAACCATACATTTCATTGACTAGATCACCTGTCCCTGAGCCTCTCTTATACCCATATTGGCTATAGATAGTCATTGTCTGGCTCGTTATGGGGGAGATTCGAGATTCCCTTGCTGCTACGTCACAGGACGATGATTGGGGGGCAAACAGAAGCCTCTACGTACATAGTTGGATATATACTCAACATGGTGATGCCATTAAACTGAACTTTATCATATTTACTACACATTGCTTGTATAAGTCTCCAGTTTTCAGTGTAATGATACCCATTACATGTATACTGTTATATCAACCTTTATGGTCATTTGCGATGTGTTGATGGGACTAAATGGGTGAGATATTATGGTTCATAAACGCTATAAAGTATCAGCCACGGAGCTTCTGTTTGCCCCGACTGCTCTATTATTAGGTGCAATCCAAACTATAACCTCTCCTATACCACCAACCTATGTTAGTTCCCGTAAAACCTCGCACATAAGCCTAACTCGCGTATAAGCCGCATCCCGACTTTAGGGCGATTCTATAAGTCGCACCAGCGATCTGATTATGGTGACTTTTGTACTGTATCATAATAGCACAATCTCACATATAAGCCGCACCCGGACTCTGTGCTGTTCCTATAAGCCGCACCTGCGATCTGATTCGCATAGTAGCTGCGCCCTATACGCTAGGCTAGTCAGTACTGACCAACTCACCATAGTCTTCTACATTTCAATGAGTATTATGCTAAATCCTTTTGAGTAAGGCATAAGTCATAGATGTTGTTTTGCCTCAGTCATTTTTGAATAGCACTTGGTCATACCTGACCAATGTTCCTATGACTAACCTGGGATAGTCACTACAGACTTAGGGCTTGGGCATTAAGATTGTCAGTGTGGGTAGCAGGAGTAGGATCACGAGACACGTTTGTGTGGGTGTTATAAGACGCACTTGGTGCTATATATTAGAGGAAGGTGCCGCACACACCCAGAGTAGACTCAACCTCCCATCTACACGTCCACACAGAGGTAAGTTTGTGTTTACAAAAATCTTTATATTGAATTTCATTGCATTGTTTATTGCTGTATTTCTCAGATTACAATTTTGTGTCCACAGCCTGTTAATATCATAATATCTCATCTTGTACTTTTTAGGGATGTTCTTACTAGTTCTCTTTACCAGATATTACAACAAAGTGAATTAGCACTAATCCCCTTGAGCTGTTCCAAAAACACAGACTGCACGAACCCCTTCTCTTTTGTAAATTGAAAAATGACATTAACTATTTCCATGGTATTTTTCAACTCAGTACACCATCAATATGTTATTGAAGTAGCAGAATTTTACTTGAAATATTAGCTATACATATACACATTTTATTAGACCAAATTGCCCTTTGCTGAAAAAATGTGTTTTATTTCACCTTTAATAGGAAACCATGCACAAAGTGCTGCTTCTTGTGGCCCTGGCCGCGTCCCTGTGTGCTGTTGGTCACGGCTGGCGGGGAGGAGGTAAGAGACAGGGACATCGTCCACATCATGGCCTGCATCCAAAGCCCAAGCCGAAACCGCCGAAACCGCCGAAACCGCCGAAACCAGCCTACTGTAAAGGGTATGATGTCCCTGGGGATTGCGAGGTAAGTCTGTATGGCACGTATAAATAGGCCTGCTTTTATTTGAGGTTTTTTTCTACTTTGGCCTGAAAAGTACCTAAAAAATGACTCGCAAACTTCAGTACCGACTTGCCAGCAACAACGCTTGACGCGTGGACTATCAAGTTGACTCTGAATAGCCCCTAAATTACTTTAAATATAAACAGTTTTTCAAAATTCGATAAAAAAAATGTCTAGGGCCGGCCCTATTTTGCTAGGTAGGGTCGGGTAACCTGAAACACACTTTTTTTTTTAAAATTTGGCCTCAACTGCATTAACTCCTAACAGTACATGATTCATGAATCATCACGACACATACACTGTAACGCATTAAATGTTTAAAATGCCATTTTGATTCCTAGTGGTGCTCAGTATGAGTCAATAAAATAATTACACTAGATCTACATAATAAAGGTCTATTATATACATTGTAATTTTTCTTTTCACATACCACAGCCAAAGGGTCCCGATGAACTGATGCTGTGCGCCTTAAATGAAACGACGTGTGGAGAGAACATGACCATGACGTGTACAGACAAACCCTACTTCCTACGTGGTCTCAGTCTGACAGATGTGGACGGGGCTCCTCTAGGGGCATGTATTAATGACACAATGGTAAGTTGAGGCCACTTTACACTGTAAGGGTCGCATACTGCTTTAAAGTTGGGCTGTCAGGGAATGAGTTCAGCATTTTCCATACATGGACTAAAATAACAGTTCCACTAGTGGGCAGCAGTGTTTGGACAGGGGACCATGAGCATTGTCCAGCTACAACATATTCACCGCCTATAAGAGCTAAGCTCCCAGCCCTTAAGATCCCTCTTGTGAATGAAAACTGAACTATATCCAAAAGTGCTTTTGGCCTCATTTCAACCATGACGGTCAAGCTTTAATATGTTGTGGCCGTGGTCATCATGATGCATGAATGCAGCCCTGGTGGCTCTCCTCATCATCAAACATAATGCCGACCCTGATATCAAATGTCCAGGTATAGACCCATGCCTTTCTACATATCTGCGCCTTGCGCATACATTTCCACATGTAATATCTATTAATTTTGATTAACACAAAAGTAACCCTTTCACCTTAATTTGGCAGGAGTTGGAGGACGATCTGTACTGCTGCAAGCCGGGCTGCCCGTGCCTGTCAGGAGGACAGTGCAGTGCTGACGTGGTGGGTACCTTCAGCACCAACACCACCGGCCTCTGTGTACCTGATGCCTGCGACCCGCAGGTAGGCATCAAAAATATATATCTCACCTTCAAAAATTGCCATTTACCTTTTTTTTTCATATGGATTATAAAGCATGGGGGTCAATTCTTATCAATTGTTCACATGAAGCAAGTGTCCCACTTTACCAAAAATACAAGTGGCATGGGACGCTTCAATTTTGAAATGTCATCTCTAAGAAATGGGCTATTTAGGCTACATTGGTTAAGGTATTTCATATCCTTTTTATATTCTTTGTTTAAAGGAATAAATACTGAACCTATTTGATGTGTTTTACATTTTCTACTATTTGAAGAAAATGTTTGTATTTTTACCCTTTTTGGGTCAATTTTCAGGTCTTCGGAGAGGCTGGCTAGTACTTTGATATTAAAAAGTGTTCAAAACGTGTTTTTTTAAAAGTCATTCCGTGTTAACTGAAACAATCTCTCTTTTTCTTGCCTTATCAGAGTTTCTACATCCAAGTTTAAAGCGTTCATATCACAAATAGAAACTCTGATTTGTGCCGAACCTCTAGTTTTTCAAATCGAAAAAGTAGTTGTTCAAATCGAAAACCAGTGTAAAACTCAATTTTCAAGTGATAATGGAGTTTCTCAAAATGCAGTTCTAATAAACCCCCTTTTCGGACCGAACCAGGAGTTTTCTAAAATGTTGTTATCGGAGTTTAAAACTTTGACACTCCATTTTCATTTTGAACACATAATTGTTCAAATACTGAAACTTCGATATCGAAGGTGAACAAATGGCTTGCCACAATATGACGTTGTCGTATATTGCATTGATACATAATGCCCCTTGTCGGCTAGTGAGCAACTCACCAGTGGGGCATTCATAAACCATGCCTAATACCCTTTGAGAGCATTTACACATCAATCGTCAGGACTGCACTCATGCATCATGCCGACCAAACCTTATGCACTATGCGGCCCTTAAAGGGTTAGGGTGTCTGGCTATCTAGGATTGCAATCATATAGATATGGACTGTGCACATGGATTCCCTAAACTTTGCAAATGAATGGATGATGTGATTATTTTGTCACGTATTGTAGACAACCTACTACATGTATTGTAGTTTATTTACTTTCTCCCTCAAACAGGAATGTGTCAATCATACTGACTGTACAGACCCCAAGGCTGTGTGTGTCCAAGGCAATGACACATCATACTGTTTGGTAAGTCTGAACGCATTCATGGTATACCCGTTACGTATTAACCACAATATTAAAGTTATGTATAGTTGTGGCTAACCGACCCAACTAAACATGTATATATATATATATATATATATATATATATATATATATATATATATATATATATATATATATATATATATATATATATATATATATATATATATATATAATATTCAATGGGCTAAGAAAACGCTAGGAAAACGCTATCTTTCCCTCATTAAATGGCTTCAAATTAAACAAGATAAAAATTGATACCTCTCTGGGGCACATCCCCAGGGAGGTTTCTTGAATTCTTTTTACCCGGATGTGTGGTCATCAGCCTGGACATCTGACCCATATACAAGTATGCTGATTTCTTGATCCATGTCGATGTAAAATCTTGAAAAGTATACCCATATTGGTGCATTGTATAACAACTCATAACACTATCTTGTGCTATGTAGGCCTGGGTTGAGACAGTAGAATGAATAGCATTGAATATATAGATTATTCTAAGCAAAGGATATGGGGGAGGGGATCAGTTTATTCCTCTGTCTTGTTTATCAGACATGTGTCCCTACTGAGTACCATTACGGAGGTGATTCTGAAAAAAATGTAAGCATATTGGTGTACACCACTCCCCTACAAGGGACTGAAAAATGACCCATATCCCTCCAAATCATGACCACACCTCCAGGTATACTTGGAGCTGACATACCTCCCTGGGGGCACATCCCACTCCGCCTGCTGCTTTGTGGGATAGTGCCCCAGTCCCCACTTATATATAAATTTGAATTTATTTTACTTATAGGTCCCACAATCCAGGCCGCAGGGGTATACGTGTCCAGGTCTAGAAGAAGAGAAAGAAGAAGAGGAGAAGGAGGCAGAAGATGATCCGGACTGTGATCCAGAGGGAGAGCCAGAGGGAGAGCCAGAGGAAGAGCCAGAGCCAGAGGCAGAGGCAGAGGCAGAGGAGGAGTCAGAGGAGGAGTCAGAGGAGGAGTCAGGGGAGGAGAGGTGGCGGGGTCGTGGACGTGGTGGACGTGGTGGACGTGGTGGACGTGGTGGGCGTGGTGGACGTGGTGGACGAAGATGGCGGGGGTGAGACGTCTAACCAAGAAGACACACTAGCCTGTCGTTGAGCGAGAAAGAGGGAAATCTGTGGTCAGGTTAAATAGAAGTAAGCCTGTGTTAGATAGAAGTGGTGGAGTGAATTTTCTTGCTGGAACTTAAGTAACCATCGTAGAACCAGCTGTTACCAACACTAGCCACTGGACTGTCTTTCCAATTGTCGGTCACATAAGGCATCCACATATAGTACAATATATAACCATATACATTGCACACACGAAACTAACATGTTTTAAAGTTTTAAACGTATATTCATCCATCAAATGATTTTCTAAATAACGCTGGTATAATATACAATTATACATGTTATATTTATCCTCGTCCTATATAAAGGTGCACGCATACAGCTGTATATACATGGGGTTTTGTCGGCTCACTGTTATAGTCCTAGATATACCAGAAGAAAAGCAGCAGAAGAACGTGTAAGGGGGAAGGCTACGTGGAGTTAAAGGTTTGCAATAAATCTGAATTTCGATATAGAATCTATATTGTGTTTTTCGTTCTTGTAATGGAGGAAATCCGGGGGAAATCCGTGTAATCGTGTATGTAAGTTTCTAAATCCTTCTGGTACATAAATATATCAGATATAGGTAAAATCATGGTCAGAATCGGTCAGGGGACCCTTCTCTATGATAGAGACCCTGACATATTCTGACATATATCACGATCACAAAGGTCTGCTACAAGCAGTTGCACAGACAATAAACACATATTGTGCAACAAAAAGAAGAGAAAGAAACCGACCCTATAACTTAGCGGCAAACCCATTGTTAAAGGAGAATGACATGGCTCAATTAAATCATTAAAGTTCAAAATAGGGAATTAAATCTCATCAACGGAATTACAGCATATAGGCTATTATAGACACTTCACAGAAAAAGGACAAACTCATTCATACAAGCTATTGGATGGTTTATCCTTAGCATCTTAAAGTTGGTATCCCAATTGTTGTGGTGACGAATTTCCACTTCCAACATGGGGATAAGCATGCTGATGTTGTAAGACATATGTGAAAGTATTAAAGCTCTATGAGAACTATTTCCATACAAAAATCCCCACACAGTAGCAACAATTAATTTTCACTGAGCAGTCAAAAACAAAGCAATTAGCATACCTCTCTTCTAAACCACAAGGTGGCAGCTGTGTATAGTGTTTAAAGATACGGTGGACGTTAGAAGCCAGATGCGTCACGTACTTACAAAGGTCAAGGTCGCATTTCCGGTTTGGGTTAGCGAACCCTTTTTCCTACCCTAACGTCACCCTAATCTATTATAACTACAAAAAGAATTCTGGTTCTGGTTGGCGAACCCTTTTACCTACCCTAACCCCACCCTAATCTATCATAGCTACAAAATATTATATATTTATTTCTAATGATTTAAGCGGCCTTGCACACGATGCATCTGGCCGAACGACGCCTGGTGTTTAGAAGATATTCCTATTGCAGACCCAGTAGCTCAACTCCATTCATGAACACATTAGTTCATTGACATCTGCACAGGTGGCAGCATATTACAGATGGTTTGCCAATGCTTGAGTTTTCTCCATGAAAGCTGTAGATTTAGACGTTATTAAATACTCTACATAAATGCCTTTAAGGCTCTTGGTAACCAGAATTAAGCACTCATTTCAGAAGAAAAGTATACATTCAGGACTTTCAGGTAATTTTTGAGAGGGGTCAATTCTAGTCACCCCAATTGGGATACCAACTTTAAATTAAGCGATCTTAATCCACAAAGCCTATTATGCCTACCCTTTTGCTCACACCAGGAGCTTACACAAATAAAGCATGTCTAATTCTGCTTTAATATTAAATTGAGTTGTTGACCCGGCCTCTACATTCGATATAATGCCTATAATTTTATTTGCCTGACATTATTCAAATGATAATCATTCCGACAACCTAATAAACGTCTTTTTAAGTATTTAAAAAAATGATTATGTACAACATAACTAGAATCCCAACTTGGTTGATCAAATGACAATCACGTGTAATACTTGACTTATAAGTTGTCATTCATCAGGGGTTAATACTTTTGCCTAATATCCAATGCCTACTCATTAATGTAAAAGCAAAACTTATTTCTCATAGGGTGTGAAAGTAACCCGATACCACGCAAAAAACGGGTGTTGAAATAACCTCGAATCAGGACAGGAAGCGATGTCACGCTATGGGCGATTTTGGAAAAAGTATTAATCCTCAGCAAATAAAGATCTCTACTGGGAATGCTTTCATATATCCGTGTGTCAGACATGCCCCCTGCTATATCATACTTTTTTTTTTACCGAAGGGATGCTTCTGGAAGGAGATATCTGCAAGTTTTCTAAAGCGCCCATACCTAATACGTACCGCGCCGTGACTTCCTGTCCTGATTCGAGGGTTTTGTCACCCGCACAATCGAATGTAAACGGGTAGGATTTTGCCCCCTGTTGTTAGCGCCTACTTCTCAGAACAAGTAAGGAATATTATTGAGGTGAAATGAAAGTGTACCATATTGCACGGTAGGCCTGCCATCTTCCCACTAGGCCTTGGATTTTCTCTTTTTAAAGGCGCACTGAGTTGAGGACCTAACCCTGCCGAGTTTTGTACGCAAATGACGTCGTGGGTTCAGTGCGCCTTTAGGGAGTGCTCATTTTTTAACAACAGGGGGGGGGGGGTGGTGGATTTGGGGGGGGGGGGGTAAAAAATTTGGACCCCTTGACCGGGGGGGGGGGTAAAAATTTAGACCCCTCTTGGGGGGGGTGAAAAAAATACAACCTGTTTTGAGGGGAAAAGCCCGCGCGTTACTATGCTACAAAGGGGCGCGAACGTGCGCGATTTTCGGCCTGCCGGGGGGGGGGGGGTAAAAAATTTCGACCCCTCTAGCGGGGGGGGTGAAAAAATTTCGTGCGCTGCGCGCAAAATCTCACCACCCCCCCCTGTTGTTAAAAAATGAGCACTCCCTTAATATTATATGGCTTGTATAAGTTATATGCCTAGCCAATGTAAAGAAATAGGCCTAGCTGTTGTCACCCCACTCTCATTGTGTCGGCCTAGCCTGTACAGTCCGTAGCCCATACCACCGGTTAACAGGTCGGCTCATCGGTTTCGAGAGTAAACCTATTAGAAGTCATTGCTGCCACCTGACGGAATAGTTGGGAATCACACCTGTATACTGGCCTGCGCGCCAATCCTCAGTCTTGACTCAGATCTCACCGTGGAAGGATCATTTTCACGAACAGACCGCTATATTCTGATCAAGGCTACAGATACGCAATATTTTATAGAACCCTCATTTATTGCGTTTTTAGACCTACAAGGGTACACAATACCACTGTGACCCTCAAAAATTTGAAAATCTTAATAATATAGTTATAGTTACGAGGAAGGACCGACTCCACCATGGCCGCCGGCCATGGACACGGCACAAGGTCAGCTATACGCCGGCAACTCGACTCGGACATAAAGCGGCTGGAGGAGGAAACAGCTGCACTGTCTATCTCCTTGGACTACAGCTCCATGAACACGAGCGCGGACAGGAGTAGGCACGTGTCAAACTCCTCCACCTCCACCAAGGTATCGGTCGCCTCAATTTCAAGTTCCCGCCACCGGCGGGCGTCCATGGCAACCAGCAACAGCCGCCATGACACCTCTCGTGTTTCCAACCCATGCACCCACAACACTTCAATGCGGGTGGTAGAACTGGAGCAAGAGTTGAGGACTGTCAGATCGCAGATGGGCTCTATGAACAGTCAATTGGACTTCCTGGTACAGGACGCCAAAAATAGAGCCGACGCGGCAAAGCGGGAGAAGGAGGAACGACAACGACGGGCGGACGAGACCGCAGAGGCGACCCGTCAACAGCAGCGGCAGCGAGCAGAGGAACGGGCCGAACGGCAACGGGAGCGGGACGAATGGGAGCGGGACAGGTCGAAACGCGACCTAGAACGACAACAACTATCCCGTGCGCTGGAAGACGAGCGCCAGCTACGGGCAGAGCGGGAGACACGGGACAAGGAGCGGGAGAAGCAGCTACAGGAGAAGCTACGCGTCAAGCGGGAGCAGGAGCGGGTCGAATCCCGCACACTGCCGCCCGCGAATCGACTAGACGACACCCTGCCCTACGACCATGGGCGGGCGACACGCGACACGGCACGTGACCACCACGCGTCACAACAAAGCCACGTGCGGCAGAACACGCACACCGCCACGGACACACTGCATATCCCCACCCCGGCGGAGCTACGCAGTGACCACACCGCACAGGATTACATCACAGCGCAGCTAGAGAGGGAACGCTATGAGATTCAACGCAGCGAGGGTAAGATGAACTACATGACCACTATCATTCCCGGCACAACAAAGCCAAAACCGTATATGTACATGCAGCGTGAATCTTGCTATACCCTCAAACAGAAACTTGATGCTAAAGGTGATCTGCAATCTCTTGAGTATGTGGACGCCGTTTTAAATTTAGTGGACGACGAAGACAGCGCATGGTCCATAGAGGACAGGCAGCACATCAGAAAACACCTCAACAACGTCACACACGACGCAATGTCACGTCATTGGCCAGACGTGCGTCGTTGGTCAGACTACGTCTTTGACCAGGTTGAGCGCAACAAGCTCAAGTGGACAGACAAGCAGGAGATACAGAATCTACGTGTGGAGATCTCCATGACCGGAGGTGGAAAAGATAAGACCGGGGGTAACAGTAGCGCCAACCATTCTAACAGCACATCCGGTAACCATGGCAACGCAGGCTCACAGAACAGCAGCTCACGCAACAACGAGGTCATGTGCAGCGATTTCAACTCCCCGCGGGGATGCAGACACCGACAGCACCACGGAGAGGGTAACAACAGACGACTCCACTTCTGCCTGTACTGCAAAGCTAAAGGCAAGGAGTCAAACCACTCCATATTGGAATGCAACCAGAAATTTAAAGACGCGTCACCCCACCCCCATAGTCAATACGGGGGCGGTGGGAGCACAGGTTTCTGGCAGAACAACAATGCACAGGGCGGGTACCCACCAAACGGCGGCCACACAAACAACAACAACGGGGGTAACTTTCGCCAGCAGCAGCCACAGAACGGGTATCCAAAAAACGGGTAGAATGCGCACCAGGACACACCCGAGCCTTGGATGCGCATAATTATGACAGTATGTATTTGTATAATCGATTTGATGTATTAAATTCAGTGCCGCTCGATGCCACAGCAGACAACACGCGGCCGAGCGAAACCAAAACAACAAAGATGGCGGACACTGGGCGCCGCCATCTTGTTGCGTGTGACGTCACGAGTTCTGGGGTATCGACTCCCAGCAGCCACCGCGTCTACACACAACATGGCGGACAGACAGAAAAACCGCCAAAACAACGCCTCGCCTCTTCACGCCGGGAGGATTTGTGCTCTACTGTAAATAATAGTGACATTAAAGACGAGCAAAGGCGGGACAGCATTCCTACGGTGTCTGTTCATAACATTGACGCCGGGAAAGAAGAAAACAAACCACGCGGGCCGCGCTATGAGAGAAACCAACACACGGAATCTCAAACCACGCCGACTCAGCCACATTCCATTCATGTTAACGATGGGACTTCACACGCTTCGAAAGACCCACAAGTGAAATATGAAGGTATGGTTCCCGATTTTGATCGAATCAAACTCATGTGTGAAAATAACAAGTTTGATCCGACGATAGACATTTCACCACATGCATTTGCCGAATACCGTAGAGATAACTGGCCCACGTTCACCCAGGGCCACAACCACCCCGAAATAGCCAAAATATATGACATTGTTCGAAATACAGGTTTGCCAAACTCCATCGGTGCAAAAATCCCTGTACCCACGTCACTAAATGTTGAACAATGGCACGCTCACCTCGGTAATGACGAAAAATATTCTGAATTATTAGATTTCATTTCATACGGCTTCCCATTGGGTTATATGGGACCCATTTCAGACACTGACGGCGTTAACAATCACCCCAGCGCCACTAAATTTGCCGAACACATAGACAAATTCATAGACAAAGAGCTGTCACTGGGAGGCCTTAAGGGCCCATTCCAATCTCCTCCGTTTTCCCCCTGGGCCCATGTATCACCCCTCATGAGCCGTCCCAAAAAGGACACCGAGGCCAGGAGGATAATCACGGACATGACATTCCCTCGCGAATCATCCATAAATTCATACATCTTTAAAAATTCGGTCAATGGCAATATACGCCAACACAGCCTACCTACAGTACAGGAGGTACTAGAACAGGTCAGGGAGGTCGGTACAGACGCCATGTTATCTACTATAGACATTTCCAGGGCGTACAAAAATCTGCTCTCAGATCCGGCAGACTGGGCCCTTCTATGTTTAAATTGGCAAGAACAATATTATGTTGACCTCAGCGTCCCGTTTGGGTCGCGCGCAAGCGCCAATCACATGCAGCGTATTGCAGACAGCATTGTAGATCTTCTAGCACAGAAAGATATATACGCCCGTATGTATTTGGATGACATCATAATTGTTTCAAAAAATGCTTCCAGGGCCCCACATGACTACAAGTACGCACGGGACCTCATCTCCACACTGGGCCTGCCGGAGGCAATCGACAAATTACAACCCCCCGCGCATCAGGTAAAGTGGCTTGGAGTAAACATTAACGCCCGTACTATGACAGTTTCCGTCCCGGAAGATAAACTGCAGGAAGTTAAAGGAAAAATTAAATACTATGCACAACGAAAATCGATCTCCAAAAAACAGCTTCAATCTCTTCTTGGGGTATTGCTCCATGTAGCAAAGTGTATCAAGCCTGCACGTTAATTTGTATCTCGGCTATTAGAAAACCTAAGACTCATGAAGGGGAAGTATATCAACCTCAACTCAGACATGAAGAAGGACCTGAAATGGTTCGAGGAGTTCAGTACCGACTGGAATGGGATAGGCCTCATACCTAGAACTGATCTCGCCAAGACCATATACGTAGACGCTTGTGGGAGTGGGATTGGGGGCAGCGACGGGGTATACGCATACGTCACACCAATTAAAGATCCTGTCAAAAACATTACACATTTGGAGGGGGCAAATGTAGTGGTGGCGCTCCATACATTCATATCCGAAAAAGATCGGGGTTCAAGGATTTGTATTAAATGTGACAATGAAAGCGCAGTCTCAGTGTTCAGGTCAGGGAAGGGACAAGATAGAACACTATCAGATTCAGCACGTGCATGCTGGATGATTCAGGCCCTGTTTGACATTGATTTTGTATATGACCACATACCGGGTAAAGAGAACAATCTGGCAGACGCCCTCAGCAGAGCACACCTGGGGAAGGCTGAATTTAGAAGAGCGCTGACCCTGTCTCAGAGGGACGGCTTGTCATTCACTGCTGCATGTACATATATATTCGGTATTCTCACACCCAGTATTACTTCCAGATCCGGTGTACCAATTCTTCCAAGAACGAGCGGCCCTAAGGCAGGAGCAAGCCAGAGCGGAGGGTACTATGAAGAACAGACGATCAGCAGCGGGGCAATACTACCTATTCATGAGACGAGTAGCCCGCAACCCCATCACGCCGACCTATCAGGATATATGCGGGTTCATAGAGCACCTGTGTCTGAGAACCAAACATCCTGGAACTATAGCCAACAACATTACACACGTCTCCCAACACCTAATGCTGAGGGGAGCCGACGTGTCAGTGTTCATGCATCACAGGGTGAAAAGGGCAAAGGAAGCGCTCGCCAGGAACAAAAACATTCGGTCAAACAAGAAGCCACCAATGCCCATGAGTCTACTCAACGCTGTTATCAAGGCCCTGGACGACACCCACAAAGGCTGTGTCGTCAAGGCAGCGATCCTTGTGCTCTACCACGGCGGTCTGAGGAAGACCGAAGTGATCCCACAGAGTGCCAGGAAATATACACATACCTGGCACCTCACAAGAGGAGATTTGGAGGTGAAAGACAACTGCGTCCACCTAGTGATCAAAGGAGCAAAGAACTTACAGCTATACAACCAGAGCAAGGCCGTGACCCTATACACATCAGAGGACCCAGAGACATGCCCAGTACTGGCGATAAAGAAAGTGCTGAGCGACATGCCTACAGTGGACAACAAGGAACCATTCCTCATGAACACAGGAACCAGATCACCAATACCAGTGACATACATAGAAAAGGAGTGGAGACGGATACTGGTGAAGCTAGGTCACCCGGAAAGACAATTCTCCCTGCACTCACTGAGATCGGCAGCGGCCACCCAAGCTTACAAGGGAGGCTGCAGTGAGCTAGACGTCAAAACCTTCGGGGGCTGGAGATCCGACGCCCACCGACAGTACATTCACGTAAAATCTACCAAGAAAGTCAGCAAGACCATAGCTAAGTCACTAGCACTATAAACTTTTACCCACCATCCCACCTCTATACAAATAACTTTGGCTTTTGGCCCATGTTTATTCAATGGTTTTACTGTAAACATGTATATTAATATCGTATAATATAAATGTTTTAATACGTCTACATAAAATTTACAATCTATAATAAATTTTATAAACCCAACTCCACTCGAACTTATACTTTCCATAATCAGGTAGTGTAGTAATGGTCGGCTCATCGGTTTCGAGAGTAAACCTATTAGAAGTCATTGCTGCCACCTGACGGAATAGTTGGGAATCACACCTGTATACTGGCCTGCGCGCCAATCCTCAGTCTTGACTCAGATCTCACCGTGGAAGGATCATTTTCCCACCCACCCACACCTACAGGATAGACTTAACGGGTGAAGCAATAGACTGTGATATGAACTCATATTCTTACCTACATGAACTTTTATCAAGTGTATCACTGTCTTAATATTCCATGTTTATTCAATGGTTTTACTGTAAACATGTATATTAATATCGTATAATATAAATGTTTTAATACGTCTACATAAAATTTACAATCTATAATAAATTTTATAAACCCAACTCCACTCGAACTTATACTTTCCATAATCAGGTAGTGTAGTAATGAACTGGCCGGTGGCGGGAAAGGCAGGGAATTCCCGATGCGTGCTAAAAATAGATACTGGAGCTCTTCAAGCAGAAGTATAGCGTCTTGCGTGTAGCGTTGTGCAGCGGAACCTATGCTTGGAGAGTAAAGGGGATTCCCCGGAAATACAAAGCCAACTTAAGCCAGCCAGTCTGAAATATTGACGTTGGAGGGAGTAATTCACCACAAACACCTCTTATATACGTCGTGGGCAACTTCTTTGTGGTAAAGTATTACTTTGTTTGAAAGTCAATTGTTTGAAGTTATCAAGTTGCCTTGTAAAGCTGCAATGATGGTCAAATTTTGAGGTGTCAAACTGAATATCACGTATTATCGCCCAAGTGGATCTTCTCAAACAAACACACACTGACACAGTTCAACTTCAAGCCTTCAAGGGACTTCAACTTCAACACAACACTACAGTCTACAGACTACTAATAATCACTGTAGTAAGGGAGTGCTCATTTTTTAACAACAGGGGGGGGGGGGGTGGATTTGGGGGGGGGGGGGGGGTAAAAAATTTGGACCCCTTGACCGGGGGGGGGTAAAAAATTTAGACCCCTCTTGGGGGGGGGGGTGAAAAAAATTCGACCTGTTTTGAGGGGAAAAGCCCGCGCGTTACTATGCTACAAAGGGGCGCGAACGCGCGCGATTTTCGGCCTGCCGGGGGGGGGGTAAAAAATTTCGACCCCTCTTGCGGGGGGGGTGAAAAATTTTCGCGCGCTGCGCGCGAAATCTCACCACCCCCCCCCTGTTGTTAAAAAATGAGCACTCCCTAATGTGTCCTTTGCACGACAGACCCCCACACTGACTGGCACACACTGTCACTGTGACATCGTCACTGACTGACTTGCACACCCATGTAGGAAATTAAAGTAGGCCTAGAATTCCTAGGAATGAATGATACTACCTTGAAGTTTAAAGGGGGCGGGGGGGATATATTAAATATTTAAAACTGAAGACGTGGAGTGATATTGAAATATGAAAAGTGGGATGGTCTTGCTTTATAGGAGTAGGCCTAGACCTAAGCTAAGGCTCAGTCTGTAGTAGCCTAGTATTTAAAACATCTACAGTGTAGGCCTATGGCTATGTATTGTACTTGTACTAAGTTGTAGGCCTATTAGGGAGTGCTCATTTTTTAACAACAGGGGGGGGGTGGTGGTGGATTAGGGGGGGGGGTTAAAAAATTAGGACCCCTTGACCGGGGGGGGGGTAAAAAATGTGGACCACTCTTAGGGGGGGGGGTCAAAAAAATTCTTAGTCACTCTTCCTCCTTGATACTACATTTTCCCCGACCCTGAGTTATTTGTGATGCAGTCACACGCTCGATTTTTATCCAAGCAGAGGCTGCAGATGTTTTAGCCACCCGGTCTCATGCCGATTCTCATTTACATTGGACCTCATGCTAGGTTCTTGCTGTATTGACCAATGCAGATCCAACCACCCTTAATGTCATTATTTCCATTCTTACAGAATAGAGCAATATCAAAAGTTAAAAGGGAACACCAGAAGTAGAAGCTAGGTTACAGTTGGTAGGACAAGATGGACAGCTCCCACCAGTCGGCGCTGCGGTCTAACCGCGTCTACTTGGTGCGTAACTTAATCGTCCAGGAGGAGCTACTCTCCTTCCTAATTGCCAAACGCACCTTGAGTGAAGACATGGCAGAGGAAATCAAAGAGGTTGGTTGTATTACAGAATATTTTCACTCTATGTTGGTTCTTTACATTTTGATGCTTAGAAGATAACATAGAATTAGTTAAGTCATCCACATAAATATTGTGTTTTAACCCTTTTAATAAGGGCTGGATAGTGCTTTACTGAGCTGTGCCATTATTCGTTATGATGTATGTTTGCCTTCGTGCATTATGCAGATTCTTCCTGAGTGTATCAAATTCATTTGGTGCGTTTGTTAGGCAGTGTTGCCAAAATGACATCGGCACACCGGCTTTTGCCGATGTAGAATATTAATGGCCGATGTGAGGCTCTTGAACATCGGCCACAATGGCCGGCCATGATCTGAGCTTTCCAAAAGTGAAAGAATTTTTCAGATAGTCCTATTAGAAGCAAAGTTATGGCCATAGAATGATTATCAATAAATCTACACATTTTTTAATACATTTTGTCGGTATCTATCAATAAAACTTCGTTTTGAATGGCCTTATAGCATCAATGTATACACAGTAGTTTCATGTGGCCTGTGCAGAAGACAAATGACCTGTGTACGATCTCGCTACACAGGCCACATTGGCCTGTGTGCCTAAAAAGTTTTCGCCAACACTGGTTAGGCGCCAAATATCTCGGTTTAGTGAGTTACTAAACCAGCGCGACTGTAGCTTCCAATAGAGGCTCGCAAGCAACCAGCTACACTTAACCGGGGTTTATGCCGCCGGTTACTTGCAAGCCTCTACCAGAAGCTACAGTCACGCATTATTAAACTGAGACACCGCACAGCGCACCAATAGTCAGTGTGATACTTGAATGCATCATGACTGCCGGGTACTAAAGTCATAGCAAATTAAAACATGCGGCCCCTAAGGCTAAAGGGTTAAATGAGTGTGCTGGGTTTATAGAAGATAAGTTAAGAGGGTGGATTAAACTCCCAGGTTAGGCCTAAAAAAAAAGAAGTTGTGTTCCGGTATCCCGACCGACCCTACGTTTTAAGGGCCGACCCTAATTTATTTTTGGAATTTTTTTTTAATTTTTGAGAAAATGTATGACATATTTGACGTTTTTACCACTAAAATTGACCTTTTTTTACCAAAAAAAAAATTAAAATTAAAAAAAAAATCCGACCTACCGACCCTGTTTATTTTTGGCCATGTTACCGGAACACAACTTTTTTTTTTTTAGGCCTTATACGTGAGAATTTACAGTAAATATCATATAAATGGTACTTCATACAGGTCTACCGTACAAAGTCAGCCAAGGCGGGTGCCTTGCTGGACCTGCTGCCGCGTCGCGGGCCACAAGCCTTCCGTGCCTTCATCGAGGGCCTGGTGGAGAGCGACCAGGGGCATGTAGCGGACCTGCTGGACAAGCCGTGTGCGGACCGGTACCGGGTGCAGACGGGGCGGCCCCAGGAGGACACCTACCCTGAGGGTACACCTGTACACAGACACCAGCCACACCTACCTGTACAACACATCAACAACAAGGTGGAGGACAGTGAGTGGGGTTATCATGTATCTAGTGGCAAAAGTGTATAATCTACAAAATGTTATTGTTCATTTGGATTTCCTTTATAGACTGGTATAGTCCGTGGCACCAAGAAAGGGACTATTGAATTAGGCTTGTTTTTTATGTGAAATCGCATGTAGAAACAATTCAAATGGGCACAAAATATTTCCCAATGAAGAGCTAAACACATACACATGAGAATAAATGTTTACAATCAGGGAAATTGTTCATTCTCTTGCTGGTATAGTGCAGTTTCACGACAATATTGGTAAACACTCTTTATTGTACACTGGAAGTATAGGGAATATCATCAAAACTTCCCCAAAATGCTGATTTTAAGCAATTTTTGAATATTTCGATCTCAAAAAAAAAAAAAAAAAAAAAAAATCACTTTGTGGAAAGGCTCACATTTGCATTTCTTTAACCAGAATGTTCTAAATGGTACCATTGTGAAGAAAAAATTGTTCCCTCATCTATTTGATGACTAATTCCATAACTGACAGTGTATTTCAATTTCTATAGGTGCTAATGCAAATCAAAGTCAGCAAAAATACAACATTTCAGAAATGTTTCTAGGGTATTTATAAATTTCACAATTACCCACATTTCTCCAGAGAAACTTGACATTGTCATTACCTTAAACTACAGAGTCTTGGCTAAAAAACGTTTTTTACATGAACATGATGCGACTACTAGTGCCAAAGTAGTGGTTCATTACATGAAATGCAAAAGGGCAAACATAGTTTGGCAGTCCCTTTCTTGGTGCCACGGACTATATATATTATAATTGTTAACTGAAAATTAAGTACAGAATGCTCTGCTCGACCGATTTATTGACCAATCTGAATATAATGCAAAGCATGTTGTAAAATGAACATAAAACCTTGAGGCATTGGCATGATGCATGAATGCGATACTAGCGAGATATCTTCAAAGGTTGATACACTCCCGAATAGCCGACTTGATACATGAATGTAGACTCGCCAGGACTGCATTCATGCATCATCAAGACCCGTGACATAAGACATTAAAGGACTATGCGGCCCTTAAAGGGTTAATCTGTTAATTAATTTTTATAAAATAACCACAGAGTGCGCTACATTGGAATTGTTGCTTAAATCAGTAAATGATTATGGCTTTGAATCAGTAGCAATTTTCGCCTCGTGTCTTTTACAGATGAATCGTTCATAAGATTTGAGATCGTAAATGTAGATACGACGGACGGAGTAATGAAGAATAACGATGTGAGTGTGAAACTTGCTTCATGATTGTTAGATAGATGCAGCTCATGTGCTTTTTGCTTTCAGCGGAATGCTTCATAAAATTCGACATAATGAACGTCGATATGGCCGATGGAGTTAGGAAAAATAACGATGTGAGTGGAGATTCATCTTTACAGAATGTCATGTATGAAACATCATAAAAAAGTGAAAACGGCCAAGAAAACAATTTGGCCAGAAAAGTGTCATAAATCGCAAAAAAAAAAAAAATTCCCCCTAAAAAACGACTTTGGTCAGAAAGTGTAAAAACTCGAAAAAAGAGAGTAAAATTCCCAAAAATGTGTTACGATAATGTGGTCCAAAGTTCGTTAAAAATACGATTTTGGGGTGGGGTAACTTGGCATCCCTGAAAATGGTTAATCTGACGAGAAAGTGAAAAAAATAGCATGGACAAATCTAGGTACTGTAAACGTAGATATTTTCGTGTGTATGAATTTTCACAAATTTGCTAAAAAGTACATTTTCATGTGTAATTAAACATTCGCTGTGTACATCCATGAAAATGTCCGCAGTGCCAAATAAAGTTCATCAGTAAGTTAAAGCTTGACCGTCATGGTTGAAGTGAGGCCAAAAGCACTTTTGGATATAATTCAGTTTTTCACCGGTATCTGTATTATATTGTGATATTATTATCCCTTTTCAGAATGCCAATTATGAGATGAAGTCTAAACCGCGAGGTCGTTGTATCATTCTGAACATCGACCAGTTTGCGGCAGAGGCAAACCAGAAAGACCGTTACGGCTCCAACTTTGATGTCGTCAACCTCACAGAGCTCTTCAAAAACCTGCATTTTGAAGTCAAATTGTGGACAAACTTGTCAAAGGACGTGAGTGCAAATTGCCATTCAGGCATGATGTTAAACATATGTTGAATCTGACATCTGATTAAAGCTTCCACTGTAAAGCAATTCCTTTTGATAAATAATTGTTTCCATTTGTATTAATATTAAGATTAATCAATTTGTATTGATATTAATCTTGTATTAATTTGTAGAAAATCTTATCATCCATCAAAGAAGAGCGTACCGCAGAGCACCATGCGAAGTATGATGCGTTCATCATGATCATCCTGAGTCACGGGCACGAGGGTATCATCTACTCACAGGACGGGCACAAGATCAGCATCGAGAAGGAAATCGTCAACCAGTTTAACGGAGTCAACTGTAAACACCTCATTAACAAACCCAAACTCTTCTTCATCCAGGCCTGCCAAGGCAGTAAGTGTGCTATATAGGGCGAGTAATTACCGTGAAAACTCTCGTATAAGCCGCGCCTAGTACGCGAGTCAGATCGCTGGTGCGGCTTATAGCATCGCCACAGAGAGGGGGTGCAGCTTATATGCGAGTTTTTGCTATTAAAATAAAGTACAAAAGTCACCATTATCAGATCACTGGTGCGGCTTATAGGATCGGCCCAGAGTTGGGGTGCGGCTTATATGCGAGTTAGGCTTATACGCGAGGTTTTACGGTAATGTCTCTTAACTACCGTAAATTCCTGTGTATAACATAACCCATATCTTGCTTAAATGTCTCAGTCTTGATTACCTATTAATTGTAGGCTCATGTAATTGCCCGTTTAAGTGCCTGACTAGAGGGTATCGGTATATTAATGTTTAATCCCCCTGTGTGTCAGATGAGAAGACGATCGGCGTGGTGGCAGACGGGGAGGAGGCGGACGCCCAGGTACAAGTGGACGACTTGGAGGACTTGATGAAGCAGCTCGGGGATGGGGAGGACACGAGCGACTCGGTCAAAAAGACGCTCGAAGACATGACACACGAACAAGCTGACATATATGTTGCATATGCAACTGTTCCAGGTGGGTAGAAAATTGAAATAGAAAACAAAATCATTTCACAACCGTAACTATACCTTGTCTGGGAGAACCTGGCGAGGCCGACAAAGGACCTGGCTAATGAGCTCTCTGTGCGAGGATTTGGTCAGTGGTTATATTGATACCTCAAATAAACCAGACGTTTCACCTTCCATCAGCGTATTTAATCAAGGTGCTAATAAGAGCACTCCGTCCTGTCCCAAAGTGTTATGGCCTACAATGACACCACCAAAGGGAGGAGGCTGTAGGTGTCGATATTAGCACCAATAAAGGTCCTAAGGCCAAAAAAAAAAGAAGGTTTGTTTCAGGTCACCCGACCGACCCTACCAAAACAGGGCCGACCCCACGTTTCTTTATGCAATTTTGAAGAAATTTCCCTATTTTTCTTCGGAGAGGCTGGCCAGTACTTTCAAGTTTAAAGAAAAAGTAAAAGAAATAAAAATAAAAATCCGACCTACCGACCCTACATTTTCTGCCCATGTTACCTGAAACAAACCTCTTTTTTTTGGCCTAACACCCTGACAGTCAAGGGGTTCGTCAGGTCCTCACAGATAAGGTTGAGTAGGAGTACTTTTGTCTAAAAATGTACACATCTTGTGATAAGTTAGTGGATTTTTTGTTCAAATTAACAACCTAAAGTGATACTTAAAGCCATTCCCTAGCACTGATCTAGTAGCTCTTGTATACAAACCCAGTAATCAGAGGTCGCGCCCAGTACTTTACAGTGCTACCAATATCGAACTGTATTTTATCATGTAAACATTTCTTCATTAAATACTTAAACATTGATATGGTTTCTGTGTTTCTGACTTTCACCGGTAGGCTCTTCCACGTCTATCTAACTAAGACTTCAATACTTCTTTCATAGGGAGTGGTACGGATCAAACATTATTTGAATAAAGGACCATGGGTAGCTTGGGTATATGCTGGCTTGTTGGCAATAAACAGAGGGTTTTGAGCTCGTGTAATTGCGAAAATTCTGGCATAATAAATTTGCCTGTCAAATAATATTGGTAAATTGCTTCTTGATGCACAAAGCCAGTTGGGGCTTGGGGACTAAGACAGAATATAATGTCGAAAAGTCAATCAAAGTTAGCGCATATGTCTTGTAGATTATCAAAAAAACTGCGATTTGGTTGGTTGTCACTTAATTAAAAAGATTTAAAAGCCAAGTTTTGCTTTAACTCTTTGACATGCTGATATCAATTCAGCTCGTAATCGAAGGTAAAATGTCGAAGATATTTATAAGATGTGACGAACTTAAGTCTTTGAATTTTGGCTTGAATGTGTAAGTGAATCAAATGGAGGGTTTTATATTTCTGTTGTGAAGCAAAGATATTGATTTAGTTTTAGAAGTAAGGTTAATTTGTTTTTCGAAGCCCAATTTGTGAAAGTATTTAAAGCATGTTGCATATTGAGTTCTTAAGTTTGTAATCAAAAGCCAGAGGTGTAGAGTACAGTGCATAAAACAAAGATTTGATATGAGAATTATCAATTTGTAAGTTGTTCAGATGTATTAAACAGAAGCGTGGACCAAGTATGTGAGGAAACCAACCCTCAATATATATATTGCTCCACACTACCCTTATGAAGCAAAATGACATACCGCTATCAAAGACGTATTGTGTTCCACTACACAACCTAACTAATTAATCATAAGAAAATCATGGCATGAAATCTCTGTTCTGTACATACTTGTTTTTCCCATTTTTCAACTCTTGAAAATCGCAGTGAAAACCGTGACATTGTTTGAATAAAAAAATCTTACAAATCTTACAAAATCTTATAATCTTACATCCTACCTTGGGGGGCACCACATGATATATTTACGCTGTCGGAAGTTGTGTTATTAGCTATTGTTATTTGAGTCCTATTTACAAAGATGTTTTCAAGCCATTATAAATTCTGTCCATGAATCTAATATTTTCCCAGTTTCTTCGAAAGAAACGAGTAGTTTAAAGAATCGAATGCCTTTTTTTCACATCGATTAAGGCTGCTGTTGATGACATATTATACCCCCTCTAAGGACAGCATGTCGCTAAGAGATATTCGTCCTCATGATGCACCAATGCAGCTCCGGCAAGTAACTCACAGATGCTGCATTGGTGCATTATGCCCTCCCTTTGTGAGTGTCTCAACCCCATAGGGTCATCATGATGCCTGAATGCAGCACTGGTGAGTTACTCACCAGGGCTGCATTCATGCATTATGATGACCAAGGGCATGTTGCATTACTGCATTATGCTGTCGTTAAAGGGTTGTATCTAACCTAACCCTGTATACTGCAGGTTACAAGGCGTGGCGGCACACCTCCCTGGGCTCCTGGTTCATGCGGGACTTGGTGACCGTGTTCGCTAAGTACTGTCACATGGAGCACGTCGCCGACATGCTCACACGAGTAAGTAGACTGTCTTATATCAGTGCTGACTATAATGCTTGAAGACAGAATATCGGCTATTGTGATCTAATTTTGTTTGCCATATTGCGAATCATCACTGGAAATTAGTCCATTTTGTACTTTAGTGAAGGTCCCATCAACTGCCCTCTCTACCACAGGCATATGAGCAGACGCTGGATATTATAAGCATATCATTTCATGATTCTTAATTATATATACAATCTTATGTTGATATACTCTGAAGGCTCGGCATAATTTACCAATGCAGCCCTAGTGAGTTACCTGCTAGTGGCTCATTGGTGCATAATGAAAGCCTTGTACATGATGTGCTTAACGCCTGTTGTGATTGTATTGCAGGTTAACCAGCTAGTAGATGCGCGGGCGGTGGAGGGCGGACAGTACCGACAGATCTGTCGTCACGTCAGCCAGCTCCGACGCCGCGTCTTTCTGCTACCCGGCTACTTCGCAGACTGACCGACCCACAACTAGACACCTTAAAGAATTGTGATATATGAATTATGTAAATAGACAGAACCTCATAAGAGGGGTTCTGAAAAAGATGGCATCGCATGGGTTGATTGCATAGTGATTTTAGAAGCCTGAGTTAGGCTCTAGATTGATTTTGCCTTTTCAAAAGATAAAAAAGATAATGATGTAAAAAAAGACGTGGTGATGTGATATTGCATTATATTGATAACTTTTGATATTTTGCTGCAGTGCGATATCTTTATGGTATCCTGCTTTATCATGATGACTTTGGTTATCGCAGTATAATAAGTGTATGTACACATCATATCACATTTATTCGAGGTACAATAAATCATGATAAACCCATGAAAATACTCCATCAAGTGAAATCTAAATCAGTTAGACTCAGACTAAATACAAAGCTTAACCCATGATTGGCATTGAAACATAGAAGTTGACATCAGTCCTTGTTCGCATTGTAAATAAACTATTTAACACTTTAATAAAGAGATATGCATGTGTCAAATTGAAGCTAGACGTGTTTGAGACACATAATGAAAGTGCAGCAGTACCATAGTCTATACATTATGTCTATGGCAATACTAAGTCGATGTAATAACGTTGGGTGCTTGGAGTGCTTCATTTCTACACATATCGAGTAAAGTATTATTTTTTTCGCATATCAATTGGCTATTTTCTATTTCTCAGTCGGTTGATTTTCTTTGCAAGCACGATGTACATATTATGTTTTCTTTTCACCTGAACTCATACTATGCTCTGTACTCATGGGTAACTCACACCCATGTTTCATTTATATTATGTTTAACGGTTAAGGGGGGACAATTTCTTTTTACCACGGTCGGGTCAAAAAAAATGCAATGCCGACCCCCTTCATTTGAGGTTGGGGGGGGGGATGCAAAATAATCTTAAACTAATTTCGGGGGTGAAATTTTTTTTGAAATTTTCCCGTCCCCTTGTTAAACCATGATCAGACTCGGTACCATAGTACAATTCTGATGTATGCATACCCTTGTATCGACAGGATGACACTTTATATTATAAGCACGTCGCCATACTGGGGAAGTAAGCTTCTCTGCTATCTGTCGGTAAGTCTAACGACATGGACATAGATATTTATGTCTGTGCCATAGGCTATGGTACCGGGGGCTTAAACATCCATTTATATAATCTGATAAATTAACAAGATGTAAAGCATATTGGTCCTTTCCCATTCCGCGTTATTACCCCAAAGTAAAACCCATGAGGACATACTACTGGTGACATGGGACTAGTTTACATGTAGTATTGAGAGCGGGATTACATATTCAGGGAGACGATTCTTAACCAGTCAACCAGCCTCATCCTAACCCTTTAAGGGCAGCATAGTGCTTTAATGCGCTGTTACGCTGCTCCTGCATTCAGGTAAAATGCCTACCCTAGGGTTCATCAATTATCTATTTTTCACAATTCTGTCACGTGTTTCTCCTTCTGTAATTATTGGTATATATTCTCATGTTGTACATATAAATGGGGACAGTTGTTACTACCCCAACAGACTGCATGTGTCTTTTTGTATATATTTTTGTTGTAGCAATAGTCTTAAAATGCCGGTCCAAACTGATACCAGTTAACAACATCAGGAAATAATTGGTTGCGTTCAGTCAGTTAATGAACTATTGCATTCTATCAAGTGATATTCTTGCCAATTTGAACTCCAGTAATCAAAATAGTTTTGGTGGAGATATTAAAATTGGCAACCTTTCTGTACACACCGTATGGTCATGTATTTGTTGTTGTTGTACCGTATGTGCTTCTAGGTTGTATGCTGTACTTGGAATATTTAACAAATCATGAAAACTGAAGCTATGCACTTGACACATCAAATGGATGTTATGTACTGAAGTCAATAAAAAAAAACTAAACTGTACTCTCGCGTTGTAGTATACTGGAGACATTGGATGCATTACATGTACTGACGTGGGTTATATCTCCGCATGGTCTTTTACTGGAGGGAAGAAGTCCATACAACGTAAATTCTCACATGGAATCCTAACCCGCGTAGAAGCTGTGCCCCCAACTTTGACAAATCCCACAGCACTAAGGGAGTGGGCATTTTTTTAACAAGACGGGGGTCGGTGGATTTTGCGCACGAGCAGGGCGGACATTTTTAGCCTCCCCCCCCCCCCCCCCCGCGGGATGGGTTGAAATTTCTTTGCCTCCCCCTTTAAGGGGTCCAAATTTTTTTATACCCCCCACAAATTCACTAACCCCCCCCCCCCCCCCGTTGTTAAAAAATGACCACTCCCTTAAGTACCCATTTCATACCACAGGTGTGACTTGCGGGTTGTCGCTAAGTGTAGGTCGGCTTATACAAGGGTTACACGCAATGATTTTACACTACATGCATTTAAGTTTGGGCTATTTTTAGTTAAGAAGAAACACTCTAAAAGTGGGGGAATGCATATATGTGTCTCTCCATGGGTTAAAATTCAACATGTGCGACATGGCAACACAGGGGTTTTAAAATCCGACACGTGCGACACGGTCCTCTTAAAAATCGACGGACATGGATAACTCAAGTAGACTATTATATTGTATGGGATAAAAATCGACACGACGACACAGCCCTTTTGCTAAAAACCGACACGGTGGTCAAAATAGTGGGTACCCATGTAGAGGCACATATATATGTTGTTTGCAAAAGTCTTTTGTTGGTAAAAATAACACAAGAGTAAGTAGGGTTGACAATGTGTGTATTTGTACAGTACATATAAAACCAGTGTCGTTCAACGACATCTTTATTTCACATATTAAAATACACTGTACATATGTGTACTACTACAAACCGTGGTGACTCGTGCGTCAGCGACACAACTCCATTCGGATCGCCTTTGGCGGCCTTGACGTGGACCATTGAATGCGACTGCTGCTTTCCGACCCTTCCCTCTTCAGAAGTTGATCAGGAATTCTTTTAAAATTCAGGGGGGAAATAATAGGCCAAAAAGATAATGAGGGTGAGAACATGCTATAATGAACTACCATTCGCAAAAAAGCACCAGCCTTGTAGGAATAATTGAACATGTGTTTCTATGATAAATGGGGGGATTTCTCATTTACCTCCGCTATTATATGAAGTTAAACAGCTAGTTTTTGTAATGAATCAATTTCCACCTCTGTAGCACAACAGTCGGCAGTACTGAACTTGAGTCAGTTGATGTCTATATCTAGTTTTAATAGACAGGACCTATCAGGAACCTTTAGGTTTACTACCACTAGTTTATCAATATTTCTATCACGTCATGAGACAATTCAGTAGGTTGAAAATAACTTACTACTAAAAATATCAGATTTCCTAATATCTTGACCATCTGATACCACTTCACAAAAGCAGATACCGAATAAAATCTACAGCTCAAATCACATGAGGAAAATGTATTTCATTTGTTGACAGAATATCTCTATACTAAAATTTTAAGCGGCTAGACTCATGTCGCCGGTGCATTAGCGGCAAATCGTGGTAAACTTATTCATCGCAGCGGGTGAGCTGCAATTGGTCGGTTTCCTGATTGTATTGGTTCATGATTGTACAATATATGGGGACTTAGAGAACATAGACATCTATTAGAGACTTACTATATAATATACCCGTCACAGGCTAAGAGACAAATATTGTAGTTTCCATTATAATTCATTTTAGAGCTATGCTTAATACATGTTACCCGGTTACCCCGGCCGACTTATCAGTGGTAGAGCACAACCACAATACCACCAAGCAGGTTAGATGAAGCGCTGGGCCAAATCCTGATTCCATTGCACTACTCCCTCCTTAAATCCATCAATCAACATTCCTCCCCTCTCCCCAGCATAGAAGTCCACACTTTTATATCGTGATACAGGAAACTTTGGGTAAAATATACAAACAGAATAGCAATCCATTGTGACTCGTAATACCGGTACTTCATTTCATTGAAATGAAACACAAGAGTTTCAATTAGGTTTAATGAGGGAATTCCGGGCCTCAAATATGACAGTGGTACACACTAATTAATAACATACATTTAGTGAGAGATCATGCATTGCACACCTCCTGATATTAACTACCGGTACTTGCATTTGCTGTTGTAACCATGATAGAGAAAGTTAGGAGCATTTGCCGAAACAAATATTAACACAATTTTTCTGGATAGTGACCTTTTCTTGTTGCATGGGTCTAAAGTCCAAACAAGGTTTTGTCTGAGAAACAGGTATTAAACTTATCAATATCTACCCTACAGATAGAAACACAAAACCTATGTGACAGCACGGTACAACATTGGCAAGTACTGAAGCAAACATTTCCTCTTTGGGCTGGCATTGTGAATCAACTGACTGCGAAAATGTGGCGTAACTGCGCTTCGCATTTGCATGGCAGTAATTGATGGAGAAACATAGATAATGAAATACCAGTTACAAAGATGGATAGGAGATGTGATAGTCATTGACTCACTTTAAATACGTGTAAAGGTATGGGTTTATATGTCATTACCTAGTAGGAGAATAAATTATAGACCATTCACATGACAAGATAGATACCATTCACAGAGAATTCCTGTGAAAATAACAGGGTTATGGAATATCAGTCAATGGTAGGAGGTAACGTTTATGATGTGTATTTGTAGAGAATTCAAAATGCCCTCCATGTTGTTTTATAGCTCGCTATATCTAGCTAACACGGACCAGGTTTCTCATTATTACATGTAGTAGTGACTTAATACCTTAGAGGTTCTCTGAGAATGTACTCTTTACACCCTATACAGCTACCCTGTGAATTCTACAGACATTATCCACATGTACTTGTACTTCAATCACAGTACACACCTAGTATTCTACACTACCAACCCAGACACACTCCAGTCATGTCTACTCAAACACATACAACTCTTTTCCGAGTTAAAAACGACCCCATCTAAAAAATATACAACTCATTTCATCGGCGGTGACTGAAATTAGACTCGGTAGGTTCATATTGTAAACTGGCGAGTTGATTATATATTCATTATCATAGCACCTTATTTGGGGGTACCAAAGTTGGCGGCGAGCCGAGACCGGCTTCCGCGGTTGTTGCCCGGCGCTTCCTGGTGTTGCTGACCCTGGTGACCGCTTGGGTTTGGTGTCTTTTGTCTTGTCGCGGGGCGTGGTGGGGTTGGCAGCTTCTGTGGCTGCTTTCTCTGAGTGAGTGTTGTTAGTTTCCTGGATGAGCTCCTTCCTGGCCTCTGGTTGTGGTGCGGCTGGGGCGGTGGTGGGGGCGGTGGGCGTGGTCGTCACATCCTTGTCAGGTTTAGTTTCCCGCTGAGGCGTCTTCTGTTGACGCATCACCTGTGATGAGAAAATGGAATCATTATTAGACAAAGTGAAATCCTCCCGCTGTCTGGGTCTGCACCTGGCCCGCATAAAGTCTTAGACAAACAGCTGGCTGTGATTTTCATACTTTTTTTGGTCCCAAGTAAAAAATAAAAAATAAAATAAAAATGTTTTTCAGAGCTTAATTATTTTTGAATAGTAATTACCCGAGGTAAGGAACGTAGTGGATTACTGAAGGGGAATTTAGGTTCT
Organism: Harmothoe impar; assembly: GCA_947462335.1. Lineage (NCBI taxonomy): Eukaryota > Metazoa > Annelida > Polychaeta > Phyllodocida > Polynoidae > Harmothoe > Harmothoe impar. The sequence goes on from OX381716.1 coordinate 19,569,869, forward strand.
AACGAAGCCTGGCACCACGTGAGTGCCAGGGGAGCATGGGAGAGAGACACCGGAAGTAGCCAGTTACCGGAGCGCGTACACTAAGGGAAATTCTAAGGGCAAACCAAACCAAAACAATTTTATCTCACTTCCAAAACATTAATAAACCACCCTTCGGTAAACCGAAACATTTTTCCTGGAGGTCAGAAAAGGGGGAAGGTTGGAGGGCCCATGCTCCCCTGGCACTCACGTGGTGCCAGGCTTCGTTAGAACCTAAATTCCCCTTCAGTAATCCACTACGTTCCTTACCTCGGGTAATTACTATTCTAACTCACCCGGCACCACTACTTCGTGCCGGGTAACCTGGGAGACCTTCAAAGCAACCCTTTAGAATTATCCCTTCTAGCATCCCTAATCAAAAAACAGGACTACTAGTGTTGGTGTTTAAACTTCACCTGTAACTTTTATTTCCAACTTTGAAAAACTTAAATGCAGTCAACTCTGACCTGCACCCATCATGTAGCGCAATGTCATATCAGCTCATATCCTGTTAACACAAATTTGTAACTTGACACTTTATCTTATCGTGTCCTCATATATGCAACTATTATCTCAGTCCATCTATCCCATGTATCTCAATCATGAAAGAATAATTTTATCGGCCTGTCCATGTTAAACATGTAACCATCCTGAGTTAAACCGCGTATATCACAACAAATGCCTCCAAGGTTTTACCTGTCAGCCACGTAAAATCACAACCAATGTAGCCCCAACCGAGCTATATCACAGAACATAAATAATACCCTAACCACTCGGGTTTGTTCTCATAAATAAATTAAATTTATACTCTATCTTGAGTCCATTTATAACTTAAAGTACTTAAAGTTCTATCAGAATGAACGAACATGTGAACAAACAATATTCCCCACTTGGGAAGTAGTTAAGCATAATTGTCCAATAATGCTGTCCCCAGCGTCACCTCTGGGTCCAGCTCGACTGGCTTGTTGTAGTGTCTTGCCATGGTGGTCTCCGATCTCCAAGACCCATATCTCAGAAGAACATTGGTCGCCAGCCCCAGCCTTGCTCCTGAAGACGTGCCTGCCCCTCTGGTAGAGTGTGCAACGAAGCTTTTTGTGTTTACTCCACTGTCATTCAACACAGACAAGACCCATCTGGATATTGTGTCCCTAGACACCGCCCCAAATGGTCTTCTGAAGGAGAGGAAAAGGTCAGAGTACTTTCTAACTGGTTCTACCCTTCTGAGATATTCCTTCAGTGCCCTGACCACACACAACTTTGTCACCCTGTTATATGGCTTAAGGGATAGGTACTGTAGGGGATCTCCAGTCCTAGCCGCCTTCATCTGCTTAGTCAGAAGGAAAGTCACCTCTCCGTTGTCCTCCTGTTCCATCATTTCCACATCCAGCGCCAGGGCCACCTGACCTCTCTGCCCTGTCGTCAGTAGGATCAATATCAGGACTTTCTTCACCAGTTTTTCCAGAGTCAGTTTCTTGTTGTGTTCCCATTGCTTCAGGCAGTGGAAAACCTTCCCCACACTCCAGAATCTGCTGTACCTAGGTCTCGGTGGGTTTATCACCCAGGCTGACCTACAGGCTCTGGACACCCAGTACGCTTTCCCCACTGTGTCACCATTCGGTCTGCGTTGTAGAAACAAAGAAAGAGCGCACCGCGCTGCATTTATAGCACCATAAGAGTAACCATCTTCTGACATCTGTCTAATGAATGTGCATAACTGAAATTCAGAGGGGTCCCTCCTTGAAACCTTTGTAACCAAACAATGTGTTTTCCACTTCTTGTAATACGTTGAGTAGGTTTTCTTTGTTTCATCCTGCCAACTTTTCAGCAGGAAGTCGGCTGTTGCCCTATTGCAGCCTTCCATGTGAACCAGCCTGTCCTTCAGAACAGTAAAGCATTCAGGCTCACTCCTCTTGGGAACCTTGCGTCGTAGTCTGGGTTGCTGTCTACATTCGTTCGTTTTCTGCTGATTTTGTAGCACAACTTTGCCTTGCTTTTTACTCTGCTGTACCAATACGCCGACGGCCAGTCTGGAACCACTAGAACAAGCCGTGCCGGTCCGTCCTGCTCTATCTTCCTGAGTATTCTTCCCACCAGACTGAAAGGAGGGAAAATGTAGGCATTGATATTAGTCCAGCTTACAGTGAAAGCATCCACATATTGACAATGTGGGTCAGGGTCTAGGGAGACATACAGTTCACATTTTGCATTCTCCCTGGAAGCAAAGAGGTCAATTTCGGGAACACCATATACCGTACATATCTTTCTGAACACTCTATCACTGAGACTCCATTCAATGTTGTCCCGGAACTCTCGTGAAGCTTTGTCTGCCTCGACATTCAAAACCCCTGGCAGATAGGATACAGTGAGCCAAGATTTCGTTAACTCCGCCCACTCCCATATCCTCGCAGCCACTGCATGGCAAGAGCCTGATCGAACTCCCCCCATTTTCCTGACGTAAGCCATGGCTGTAGTGTTATCTGTGGAGACATGTACATGCAGACCACCTGTTCTGCAGAATGCCAACAGTGCCAACCTGATTGCCTCTAACTCCAATACATTAATGTGTTCTTCTTCCCCTTTTATCCACCGGCCTCCAATGGATTTTCCTTCAGCATAGGCGCCCCAACCCTGATTACTTGCATCAGTGAACAATCTCAGATCTGGGGAGTCTGATCTAATTACTCTCTCAGCTAGCCTGGCCTTGTACAGCCACCAATATAAGTCATCTCTAGCCTGCTCAGGTACCACCATTTCCGCATCAAAACATCCTTTAGACCTCACTAATGCCCTGTTCTTGCTCAACTCTAACTTCTTGGTATGTGCCAAACCATAGTCTACCGCCGGGGTGTAAGCTATCATGATGCCTATCACCTGTGCCACCAAACTTATCGTCGGTTTCTGCTGTTTCAAAAGTTCCAGAACCGCACCTTCAACTTTTTCCAGCTTATCCTGTGTTAGAGTTACCGTCATTCTTCTTGAATCTATTTGAAAACCCAAGAAAGTCACTTTCTGCTGAGGCTCTAGACTAGACTTCTCTGGGTGGACCACCAAACCTGCTGCATCTAATAGTCTACCCAACGTAGCTACACTTTTCTCACAGTCCTCCCTTGAATCTCCCATTACAAAAATGTCATCTATGTATGGGAAACATTGTACATCCATAAGTCTAGCCTGAACAAACAGTGGGGTGAGCAATTTTGTGAAGTAGAAAGGGGCACAAGATAGCCCATTGGGCAGTACATTGAACTGGTAAAGTTGAACTGGTAAAGTACCCCATCCCATGTGAACTTCAGGTACTTTCTGTGGGCCTCCCAGATCGGTACTGAAAAATAGGCATCTTTTAAATCAATGGATGCAAGCCAGCTCTCTGGTCTGACCATCTCCACTGCCGTGCTAAGTGAGTCCATTTTAAAGTGTTCATACTGTACTACCTTGTTTAACTCGGTTAGGTCCAATATAATCCTCACCGACCCATCTGGCTTTTGTCTAGTGAAAATGTTAGAGATCCATTATCCCTCTTCATGGCCCACTGGTTCCACTATCCTTTTTTCTACCATGTCCAACAACTGTGAAGCTACTGCATCCTTATCAACATTTGAGAGTCTGTACGGTCTGGGGACTGTGAATTGTTCTGGTGTTTCAGTGAAAGGTATGCTCACACCCAAAATATTCTGCAATATCCATTTGTCATCAGTTATTGAAGCCCACAACTCCCAACATGTATTCACCTGACCCCCTAAAAAATTCTCTGGGACGTGAGTAAATGGCTGTTCTGCATTAATCTTCACATTTAGTAAATCATGTTGTATTTGTGTACTGACCTGTTCACACTCTCTCGGCTGTTCTATCGTTTCTTGTTGAAATCGTGGCCGTTTGGCTTGGCTTGTACATCCTGCAGAGGACTGTGGTGCTGGGCTGGCTGCCGCCCTCTTCCTCTGTGGCTTCTGTGGCCCTGACCCCTGCCTCTCTGGGGTTGCGAGGGATGTTGAAAACCCTGGTGTCCACCACCACGGTCATTGCTGTATGAGCCACGGCCTCGACCTCTGAACTGACCTCTGCCTGCTCCTCGACCTCTTGCCCTGAAACCACCCCTGGCCCTGCCCCGGGCCCTACCTCTGGGCTGGAATGTCTGTTCTGGCATGAGGTCACGATACAACTTCTTGGACTTTTTTACTTCATCTACAGTATCCTGTATGTCCTCTCCTAGCAGGTACTCACCACCGACATCTGAATTCACTAGTGGTGTTGCGACTGCTCCATCCATGTTTGGGCGCAGAGCATGTCGTCTTCTTCTTACCAAAGTAGTGTTGGCAAAGAAAGCCAACCTGACTGCTTCAGCCACATCATAACCTATGCTATTTAATGTGGCGTCACGGGGGCCCCTGTGTACCACCAAGTCACACAGTGGCATCAACGCAGATATAGCTGCCAGTAACAGTTGTTGGGTTAGCTGTAACTCTGAATCCGCTCTTTTCACTTCCTGGGGCACTAGGTTGCTTTTATAGAAAGCTTTGTCCATTCGCGGAACCAATAGCTGTTTCAAGTTATCTGGTGGAGGGTAGCTCTCTGCAGCCTCCTTCGCTGCTGTGAGGTCCTTTGTGTTTTTAAACATCGTCCCCACATATTCTGCCAACCCTGCTGAAATGGGTGGGCCGTAGAATTCTGTATCAGTGTCTTGTACAAGTTGTCTAGCTCTGTCTGTGAATGCTCCCCTTCTCATGTTTGCCATAGGGTCGGGCTTTGCCTTTTCTTTCTCTTTTTCCTTTTCTTTGTCCGGCTGAACGCCAGGCCCGTCCACAACAGCCGCTGCAGCCGTAGACACTTTCCTTCTCTTAGGCTGTTTGGGAGGTTCCTCCTCCTCTTCGTACTCATACTCTTCATATTCATACTCATTCTCCTCAGGAGTCTCACCCTCTTGCTCTGCTTCTTCATAACCTTCATCATAGTAGTTTGCAGCTACTGAGTCATATTCACAATCATCACCATGTAAAAATGACTCAGCATAAGCGGTACTCTGTCGGTCGGACATCTCCTCCGTGTGCCGTCTAAACTGCTGTCGAGCAAACCTGCGGCGACCTGACTCCCTGGTCATGCTTCTAGCTATGGTCAACAAGTCACCCGGTTCATCTGTCTGCACATCCTGATGTGTCAGTGCTGCTCCTCTACCAGCATTGGTCATGACTCTACCTCTCTTGACACCCCGACCCCTTGTGGCAGTGGGGCCTTTAATGGGCGGGTTGTAGTCATCGTCCTGTTGGACGCCTTCTTCCTCATCGGCACCATTGACAGCAGCGGTGTCAATGCCACGTGGGCCGGTGTCACCACTGTCAACATTGGTGTCAACCTGGCCCTCACCGTCCACCATTTCGTCCCCACCATTTACTTGCTGGATTCTGGGGATAGTATAATTTGAGAAAGCCATTTGGGTGTACCTGCGAGTTGGATAATCCTGTTCATACTGAATATCCATCTTCTTCAACTGCTCTCGCTTGGCCTTTGCCTGCTCTCTCTGTCTTGTCAACTTTTGTTGATCCGCCGACTGGCGTTCCTCCAGCTGGCGTTGCTGCTGAGCGAGGGACTCCTCACCCGAAATTTCTCGGTGATCTGTCGTATTTTCAGTGAGGTCGGGAGTAGCTTGCTGTACTACAGTCCCATCCCCAGGAGACTTTTTCTTTCTGCCGGTCTTCTTCACCTTCTCGGTGGGCCGGTCCGCCATCTTGGATTTGGCGCAACTCGTGTCGTCCCGTTCAGATCACTGAAAACGTACGAAAAAGTTCATTAGAACCGTAATTTGCTCTGTCTATGCAAGGAGCACACCTTTAAAAAGGTTTTTCACCTAAAATTGGTGAGTAAAACGGGGTAAAATACCCCAAATAAGGTTAAATACTCACCTACACGCTCCAGTCCTGTTTCTCAATCCGAGTGTGCGCGCGCAACTGGCTACTTCCGGTGTCTCTCTCCCAGGTTACCCGGCACGAAGTAGTGGTGCCGGGTGAGTTAGAAGTGGCCTTACCAGTGTTTTTCATATACTATATGATATAGTGAACGCCTAATTATACATGCTTGTTGTTTAATATGGCACCAAAATAAGTTGGATATTGTTATTTCTAGCGACTATAAGAAGAATATATTTTGAATTTACTGCGAGTCGAGCAGAGGATTGCAAACGGGGAAAATTGGAGGGAACAGCAACACCAATTGAGCACTAACATGGCTTGCAATTTCCACACATAAGACAGAGCAGCCATCCATGTGGAATGGGAATTGTGAGCCACACATGGAAGATCACTCATGCCTTTTGTAGCATACAGCCCCAAACAATACCGTCCCTTCTACAATTTATGAGGTGTTAAATAACAAACACAAGGCCTCCCTTACCTGCAGTGGCACAAAGGGGTTTTTACTGGGCGTCTTGGGGGCGTCCATCTCGGCTCTCCGCTCGTTCTCTGAGTGCTTCCTCTCGCGGTGCCCGTCCTCCTGGTGCCCGGGGACCGGCTGTGGCCAGCGGTCCCACGACCCGTGCCCCTTGCCCTGCGGCTGCGGCCCCTTGTTAAAGGCGTGCGGGTGCTGGTTAGGGGGTGGAGGCCCCCCGCGGACATGCTGGTTGGTGTGGTGGGGCATGCGGTTCTGGTGGCGGGGCCCGGGGGCCCATCCAGGGTGCTGACCTTGACCTTGGTGGTGACCTTGACCTTGGGGGTGACCGTGACCTTGGTGTTGACCCTGACCTTGGGGGTGGCCGTGCCCTTGGTGTTGACCCATGCCGCGTGGTCCGGCTTGGAATGGGTGGCGTCCGGTCATGGGGGGTCCCTGAGGTTGGGGTGGGTTGGAGAAACGCTGCCCAGGCGGATGGTACTGGGGCGGGCCGACTGCTTTCCCTTCAAGGAAACAATGTAACATTTAAGCATCGTCAAATCGATAGATATAAGTCAGCTTCTAAGGATAAAATGTTCTACTTTACGTTATTAATCCTGATCTCCCGGTAATCATCAACACGACCCATTGTGAGACATTTTACTATAATTTTAAGATGAATAAATATATCAGAAAAATAAAATCAGTTAGAGCCAAAACTTTAATCTACAAAAACGCGTTTTTACCCTTTGTCGTCATGAAGTACCTGGCTTTATTCAAGTATGATGACGACTCTAAGGGCACTACAATTCTGAAGTGTCGGCATGATGTATGACCGCAGCCCTAGCGAGTTACTCGCCAGGACTGCGGTCATACATTATGCCGACCAGATAGCAGATGCACTATGCTGCCGTTAGAGGGTTAAGTAGAGGCTGTGGTGTGACTGTAGACACTGACCGGTGGGTATGACGGGTGTAAAGGCCGAGTTAGGGGACGAACAGAAGGCCCCACGCGGCCGCTGCTGGTGTTGTTGCTGCTGCTGATGTTGTTGTTGCTGGTGGTGGTGTTGTTGCTGCTGGTGTTGTGGGTGTGGTGCGGGGAGGCCGGGGGCGGGCGCCATGGGGGGTCCTCGTGGGGGTGCCATCAGGAACGGAGGTTTGACGCTCCCCTGTCCTCCCTTCTGCTGCTGCTGCTGCAAATCCAGAAAATTGACATTGCTTTAATTTTTCCCTTTTTTCCCCCATGGGCTCTACTTTTTAGCGAATAACAACTTTTTTTTCTTAAAAGGCATTTCAAAATTGATTGATTCATATTTGATCCTAAAACTCCTTGAGTTATCTGCACAATACTGGGAGCCGGTATATCTGATTAAAACATGACACAAGCTCCAACCTCTCACATGTATCAAATCTACTGACTGAATCTTCACATACATAGGAAGACATCTTTATTAAACCCTTTTATAAGGGTAACATTTTGCTTGTCGGCATGCTGCATGAATGAAGCAAGACAGGATGATGTTGTACAACATACCGCGCAGTGCTCGCAGTCTTACAAAGGCAAAGTCATATCACAGGCCATAGAAAATATTAAACATTCCTGCCACAGGCCATACAAAAGTATATATAATATATATAAATATATATACACAAAAGTACACGGACACAGTCAACGAACCTACAGTAGAAATCTCTGTGCCAGCATAGCTCCTAGGTATTACACTTCATGAAGGATCCGGGGAACACATTGCACTTAGAGCCATTTCATAGTAAGCCGATAGCGGAAAAAATGACTGTTTAAAACGACAACAGCAAAGCGAGTACCAAAGCCATGCTCTACTACATTGTAATATACACAATAAGTAACGAGTAAAGTCTGTAAGCCTCTGACACGTGGGGCACCATGAGAGGGTTGATACGTCAAATTGAAGGGAATACAGGAAATCCTGTAAAAGTGGCATCTTTGATAAAAGATAACGTGGGACCACGACGATCAGTGTATTGAGTTGACTGTTGCTATACAGCTATGTGGATGCGGCAGGTACACAGAGCGGGTACAGGGCCGAGTTGTGGTGACCAGCACTGATAAGAGTTGATAAGCTGGGTACAAGCTTGTCCCTGGAAGTGATGGTTACCCAGGGACAAGGTACCAATCAGGGTGTGCAGTGTTGCCGAAAACTTTTTAGGCACACAGGCCAATGTGGCCTGTGTAGCGAGATCGTACACAGGTCATTTGTCTTCTGCACAGGCCACATGAAACTACTGTGTATACATTGATGCTATAAGGTCATTCAAAACGAAGTTTTATTGATAGATACCAACAAAATGTATCAAAAAATGTGTAGATTTAATTATAATCATTACATGGCCATAACTTCGCTTCTAATAGGACTATCTGAAAAAATCTTTCACTTTTGGAAAGCTGAGATCATGGCCGGCCATTGTGGCCGATGTTCAAGAGCCTCACATTGGCCATTAAGATTCTACATCGGCAAAAGCCGATGTGCCGATGTCATTTCGGTAACACTGGTGTGTCTTATCAGCGACTGTAACCAGCAACATTTTAAATGGCGGACCCGCTGGGTATGACTCAACAAGTCTATAGACACACACAATGGTCAGGCACGGTGACTGGACGCGGGCCAGGCACGGTGACTGGACGCGGGCCAGGCACGGTGACTGGACGCGGTCAGGCACGGTGACTGGACACGGTCAGGCACGGTGACTGGACGCGGGCCAGGCACGGTGACTGGACGCTGGCCAGGCACGGTGACTGGACGCGGGCCAGGCACGGTGACTGGACGCGGTCAGGCACGGTGACTGGACGCGGGCCAGGCACGGTGACTGGACGCGGGCCAGGCACGGTGACTGGACGCGGGCCAGGCACGGTGACTGGACGCATGCCAGGCACGGTGACTGGACGCGGTCAGGCACGGTGACTGGACGCGGGCCAGGCACGGTGACTGGACACAATGGTCAGGCACGGTGACTGGACACAGTCAGGCACGGTGACTGGACACAATGGTCAGGCACGGTGACTGGACGCGGGCCAGGCACGGTGACTGGACGCGGGCCAGGCACGGTGACTGGACGCGGGCCAGGCACGGTGACTGGACGCGGGCCAGGCACGGTGACTGGACGCGGGCCAGGCACGGTGACTGGACGCGGGTCAGGCACGGTGACTGGACGCGGGCCAGGCACGGTGACTGGACGCGGGCCAGGCACGGTGACTGGACGCTGGCCAGGCACGGTGACTGGACACAATGGTCAGGCACGGTGACTGGACACAATGGTCAGGCACGGTGACTGGGCACAATGGTCAGGCACGGTGACTGGACACGGTCAGGCACGGTGACTGGACACGGTCAGGCACGGTGACTGGACACAATGGTCAGGCACGGTGACTGGACACGGTCAGGCACGGTGACTGGGCACAATGGTCAGGCACGGTGACTGGACACAATGGTCAGGCACGGTGACTGGGCACAATGGTCAGGCACGGTGACTGGACACAATGGTCAGGCACGGTGACTGGACACAATGGTCAGGCACGGTGACTGGACACAATGGTCAGGCACGGTGACTGGGCACGGTCAGGCACGGTGCGCTAGACGGTGCGCTAGACGTGCGGCGTGACTCACATGTAGCGGCGGCGGTGGTCCCGGGGCAGCACGCAGGTAGCGGGAAGCCATCAGCATGTTGAGCGGGTTGAGGCTGCTCTGACGCTGTACCAGCAGCACACAGACAGAGGTTAGTGGTCAGTGCTCAACACGCATTAGTGCCACACAGTATCATGGAATACTCAGGGGGGTCAAATGGGGAAGTTATTTCCTCAGAAGATTGCGTGTGAAGTGACAAGGCTATGCGCATGGCGGGCCCACCTACTCCAATTTCTTGTGATTGTCATAATTTAAAAGTACATGTACTAGGTTTGGGGGGCATGCCCTCCAGGAAAATTCTGAAAAACTAGAAACTAAATCGCGCAATTTCATGTATTTCAAGTCCCTGAGCTGCTAGGTGTGTGCTGTGTAGACCTGGTGTAAGTGGTAGGACCCTCACACACAGTGCAGCACCGTCATGTAATGCCTCTCTACTTACTGAGTGGAAAGCCTTGTCAGTTGAGGCCTCAAGGGTGCACATACTTCTTATTCTTAACAGTTTCTTTCAACATCACAGAATGTCAAGCTTTAAGCAAGGAATTGTCTGGATTTGGTGACCTTTGCAGTCTCATTGTAAGCATCACTGCACTTTGTCTTTTGTCCTCATGATGCGTAAATGCAGCCCTAGCGAGTGACTCATTAGGGCCGCATTTATGCATCATAAGGACCCTATGGCATCGATACACTCCGCAGGGTCGGCATGATGCACCAATGCAGTGCCGGCAAGTAAATTGTCTACACTGCGATGGTGCATCATGCTGTCCTTAAAGTGTTAACAGGTGGCACACAAAGTGTCCATCCTTCAGACACTCACCATAGTGAGGAGGGCGTGACTCGCGGCGCTCTCCGCTGCCTGGTCCAGGTTACGTGCTAGTGACCCCTCAAACCGCAGTCCGTTAGCCAGCGTCACTACCGCACTCGCCTGCAAACATAGGGTGGTTAACAATAATGACTCGGAATATCTCATCTTGCAATGTCTCTATTTATGAATGGCACACTACTGCCTCATTATAATACAGGTTCAGGGCTATTAAAAAACAATGTTGTTCAGTCTACAATAAAATATATTTGTTGCCTTGTAAGGGGAAGTTTTGTGGGTTTACTACCGAGGAAACATTAAAAGGCTCTTACCTTTTTGTCAGGACCGTATTTATAGTCGTATCGAGGGGGTGGCATTCCAATGGCGGCCGACCACTGTTGTAGTTCAGTGACTCGAGACCTAGACATGAAAACAGACAAAATGACATTGATATCTAGATACAATAAGACCTATAAGTGCCCTACCGCCCATCTTTGAAACAAGGAATTACCAACCTTTCCACAGTTTAAGCAGGGAATATATATCTACACATAAGTTCATAACATTAATAGCATTAATATATATCTACACATAACAAAACCTGAGGTACTGATGCGCTAGTCCACAAAATTCAGACAAGTTTTCAAGAAATAAACTTGATTTAATATGGAAATCCTGATGAAATCGCAGGAACTCATTTAAAGGTTGAAGAGTTTACTGCTAATGGCCATGATGTAGTGTTAAAGTAGGCACCTTTTGCTGGGGTGGTGGTGTGGGGCCTGCTGGGGTCCCGGGGGTGCCGCCATCCCAGGCACGGGCTGCCGTTGCCCCAGGGGTGCCTGGACGGGCTGAGACTCGGCCTTCTGCTTCTTAGCACCTACACACACATAGACCACGTATTACATGTTGATCAATATTTGTCACAAAAGTTTAGTAAATCCAATAATGTCTACCATATGGATTGTAGCAATAATAATATTCTTACGACGGGTGGATCTGTGAGCACGGCCATATTGATCTCGCATGGTTTAGGCTGGCCACCACGGCCTGGACTACATGATTTGCAGTCAAAAGCCAAAGCAAAGCATTTATCTATGTAGTAGGGTGCCAATAGGCGAGTTTTGTTGAGTCCCTATATATTTACCTTGGAAGAGTTCGTCGACAGAGACAGATTTTCCATAGGATTTGGGCGCCGTCTCGGGGGCACTGGCTGTGGCCACGACTGGCTTTGTGTCGACGTCCTTGGACGGCTGGCCGATCTTCAACATCTGGTACAGGGCGGCTGTACCCTCCTGTGTGACATAAAGATAAGTATGACACACACACCTACCATGACAACCCGATGGGGCTGATGCACTCCCGACTGGTCAGCATGATGCATGAATTTGATTGCAGCCTCAGCAAGTGGACTCACCAGGGCTGCATTCGTGAATCATGACGACCAAGGACATAACACATTACAGCAGCATGCTACCCTTAATTTGGCTTAAAGGGTTAGGTTTTAATGTAATAGTTGAGGTATTAATTGTTGATTATCAGTTCTCCCCCAACCCCCGATTACTCTGACTAGAACTAACAAGACCAATTACCACAAAATGTTAATATCCAAGTACTGTAGGCTACATTATCAGTCAGCAGTGCAACACTGGGACTAATAATGCGTAACGTGATATGAAGAAAATATATTTTATTCAGCCAATCTGTCCATGCTTAGAAAATGGCAATAGAAAAGTACATGTTGAATTCAGTACACAAACTAGTAAATTCTGAGTCGTTCCAATAATTATGTACCAATAGATCAGCAAGTTTGATTGACATATTTCACATATGCGAATGTCAAGAGTGTAAAAAGCATTGCACCATTGGTTTTTAAACCTCTGGATCTAATGAGCTTGTATCGGTAAAAATAAATCATTTCTAGAATTGGACAATATCGACTATGAACTAAACGAACAATACACCGCATTCACTTTCTACATATAAGATAGATACAACAATTAACAAAAGGTCTCTAGAGATACGATCATGCTTCTGTGACATTTCCATGTCACAGACTGTCTATATTAAACATTTAAAGAGAATATTCATGAATGTAGAATCAATGAGACACGTATAAACTAAAAAACACACAAGCTTAAAATGCCATAGTATAATGCAGAACATATATGCTCTGCCACGAACATGTCCACAGTATGCTCAACTACACACCTTGAACAACCCCCAACAATGTCTTTGTGCTTATTCCCTATACCTTCATATATTTCTCACTTTTCACATTTTTGAATTAGCCAAAGTTGGTGCATAAGTCGAAATAAAACAGAGGTTACTTGTATCAAAAAGGCCAAATTACATAAGTTTCCCACTTTAACCTTTTTTCCGCCAAAGTAGATGTGATGATTCACATCTAATACTTTTTGCCCCATATGGCTAAAATGCTTGAGTAGGACAAAAACAACTTAATTTCCCTATTGAAAATAATTTGTTATGTTTATCGAGTGAAACTAAGACGATCATGGGTGAGGGTTGTAATGTCCATAAACTATGTCCATAAACTACCATTTACCTGTAGGAACTGTCAAGTGTCATTTTAAAAAGAAGAAAAAAGTAGAATAAAAAATCCACAATTTACTGACAATCAGTATGTTGCTTTATACTTTTTATAGTCTTTTAGCGTGGCTATTTATAAGTGCATAAAATGGTCGTATATCCCGATATTGTGAGTTCGGAGCTGAACTATGTTCTAACCAATTCTTAACTATAATTAGTTGGAACATATCACAGCTCTTTAAAAGCGGTTAATATGCTTGATTAGTTATCTCACGGAACCAGTGGTGGCCGTGATAAGATTGCACTCGTGCACTTGTCACATCCAGCAAAAGCTTACATACATGAAGTGCCATGGTGGTGTTTTAGGTTGACATCACCACCTCATGTATCGAGTACTCACCTTGTTCTGTTGGTCTTCGATTTGACCTTGGGGTTCTTCAAGGTCGGTGATGATGAGTTTCTCGGCGGCCTTAGACGAGCTGACGATAACGGCAGGATCAGACGTCTTCTTCTTGGGCGCCTTCTTGGCAGAGATCTCCAGAGAATTCATGATGCTCAAAAACTCATCGCTCTGTCCATGTATAGCGTCCTAAAGTGTAAACAGATATATTCATCATCACTCATCTGGTGTATGTGCCTACATTTTCATTTACAAAAAGATTGAACAATTATCAAGTCTAACTAATTATGAATCTCGTTTAAGGACCGGAGTGTTAACGCCTTCATGCATCATGCCCTTGGTCGTTATGATGCATGAATGCAGCCCTGATGAGTAACTCGCCAGTGCTGCATTCAAGCATCATGTCGACCCTGCAGAGACACTCCCGAATGGTCGGCATGATGCACCAATGCAGCACTGGTGAGTTACTCGCCAGTGATGCATTGGTGCATTATGACGACAACGGACAAATGTCATCTTTTAATGACATGCCTTTCTGAAAGAGTTAAGGGAGTGGTCATTTTTTAACAACAGGGGGGGGTTGGTGGATTTTTGCGCGAGTGGGTCGAAATTTTTTTGGTCCCCCCCCCTCAGGCAAGTTGAAATTGAACGCAGCCGACCCCTTTGAGCTATAGTAACGCGCAGGCTTTTTCGCTAAAAAGGGGGGCAATTTTTTTGGTCCCCCCCCTCAAAAGGGGTCCAAATTTTTTTGGTCCCCCCCTTCAAGGCGTCCAAATTTTTTTGGTCCCCCCCAAATCCACCAACCCCCCCCCTGTTGTTAAAAAATGACCACTCCCTAATACCCAGATACAGTGACCACAACTAACTTACCTCATCCTTAGACTGCTTCTTGTGTCCGTCCTTCCCCCCCTGACTGGGGGTGTTCTGCTGTACGGGTGCCACAGGCAGTTTACCGAGTGCTAGCGCCGCCTCAGCTAGTGAGGGGGGTGCGGCCCCCTGGGGCGCCTGCCGCTTCTGGGAACTACTCTCAGCACGCTGTTTGGGCTGCGACCGGCTCTGGTTCGCAGCATTGCGCTGGGCGTTGTTCTGGTTGTTGCGTTGTGAGTTGTTCTGGTTGGAGTTGCGTGGTGAGGCGTTGTTCGGTTGGGAGCCGTCAGCGGCGGCCGGTCCCGCTGTATTACCCTGAAGTTGCTGCCAGAAGTTGGCGTGGTTATCGTCATCCTGACAAGGAGACACTTTACATCTTTAATAGCGTACATATAGAAAAAGTAATATTCATATTCAGCAAGAATAGCCTGGCCGGACAAGCAGATCATATTCCCTTAAAAGGTCTTACAGTTTGTCCTTTAATACAATTATGTTACTAGCAGGCAGTATAGCAGAGCTCACAAACGTAGTGCCGGTGAGGAACTCACTGACACTGCATTTATGCGTTGGACTTATTCAAAGGTACGTTAAACAATCAAAGTGTATCAACCCTGTTGAATAGTCATGATACATGCGCGTAGGCTTGGCAAGTTAATCTCCAGTGCTGCATTTATGAATCAAGACAACAAAAGGGCACAGATATTGGAGCACTATGCTGCCCCTAACTTCTAACACAATGACCTACCTTCTGACTGCCGGTGGGGGCGGGGCGGCGCCCCAGCTCCTGCCCCTGCGGCTTGCCCCGGGTCAGCAGCTGTTGGTACGCGCTGCCACTCGACCCTTGTCCACTCGAAGCCTGGAGCGAAATCAACCACACATACACATTTATTTTAATCAATTTAATAACATTTTGTTTGCGATATCAACACATTGGCTGGATGTTGTCTCCGAATATATACCAATTTTTACTTGAGATTGGACATTTATTATGTTGCCTACATAGAGTAAAACTTTACAGAAGGAGACGTTCCTCATAACATGACACTTATTGCTTTTAATGCTTGTTAAAAGGGCAACATAGTTCTTGAATGCACTATGTCCCATGTCTACTTGACAGCTGGCACTGCAGCAGATGTCAAAGTGATACACCACCATGACTCACCTGGTGCTGGCCCTTCACATTACGGCCCCCGTTGCTGTACTTGGAGCTGCCGGCCTGTGAGTAGGACACGTCCTGGGAGGTGTAACCCGTAGACTGCGGCTTCACCACCGCCATGGGTTTGGTCGGGTACCCCGCCTTGGCTTGCTCCTTACGCTCTCCGTGCGACAGGTTAATCACGGCCGACGGTGGCAACTGGTAGCCACGGTTTGGGGAAGATCTGTGCAGAGAGGAGGATTGTGGTTTTTAGAATTTTATTTTAATTCTCCCAAAATCTCTTCTTGATGTGTTGTACTTTTTAACATTTAAATTAACTTATGGAACAGACTAGAGGAATATGTGTTTAGACTGACATGTTTCGGCTTTGCAAGCCTTTGTACTTTTATCTTACAAAGCAACAATCCATTTTTGTTTGGGTAGTTTGACATACTGTGGGTACTATCTAAGTGAGATAATTGTTTTTTAACTTTTCAGGTCTGATAACACATCAATGTGTATTAGTAATGTGTATAACTCATTTTTGTATCTGACCACATAGCTTTTCTCAAGAAATTGAGCACAAGACCTTGTATTACCATATTATAAAACGAAAAACACCGGGATAAGCTGAATTTATAATACTGCTCTATCTTAACTTTACTAAAATAGCACCAAAAACCATAATTTACACAAACGTGTATTGTATCATATTTAAAGGTTAACTTTGACTATACCTCAACGCAAGTCCCCCGACAAAGGGTTCGTCAAAGATGACGTCGTACACGGTATCCAGCACCTTTTCTGCAGGGTGGATGCCGACGACGGTGCCACAGAGACCGAGGGGCACGGAGAAGCCGTCCCGAGCGTTCACCACCCGGTCGTACAGCTCCACCTCCACAGACACGTCCGGCACCAGGTTCACCTGCGCTGCCAGCGGCTGTACGCAATTAGACAATAAGACATTCATGTTACAGTGACATTTTCATATCATTTGATAGTCAGGGATACCAAGTTACCCCACCCCAAAATCGTATTTCTTAAGATTCCTGGACCACAAAATCGTAACAATTTTTGGCTAAAATCGTAACAATAAAATGTATTTCCTGAAGGGTCAGCATGATGCATGAATGGATTGTAATGATTCACCTAAGTCGTAATCTGGTGCATCATACATGATTTATCATTTGTTTGTTCCTCAATGCATAGTGTTATATTTAATTGTATAGATATGTATGCTCTATGACCAATTAGTTTTATTTTAGTTGTGTGTATGCATAGTAAGCTATTTATCCCATAACTCTGTATGGTACATTTACATCCCAGAGGTACTTGAAAATCGTAATTTGATAAGGGTCAAAAATCGTAAAAATACAAAAAAAAATGTAACACTTGGCCTCCATGTGATAGTGAAATACCAGTGAAAGGATAGAAATGTTCATACAGAAGTAAGATATGTGGTACCTCTCCGTGAAAAGGTCACACTGGTGCATTAAGATTTATGTCAATTTCTGGACATGATGCACCAGTGCAGCACCGCTGAATTAGCTAGTGCTGCATTTATGCATCATAACCACAAAAGGGTATTCTGTAAATTGCTACTTTTATAGTATTGTGCTATACCTATTACTGGCAAAAACCCTTGTACACATGTAGCCGCCTCCCGAATGGGTATGTTTGGTGCAGAGATGCCACTTAATCGTCAACAAAATGTAGGGAATCTTGCAATTTTCTGTAGGAAATTGACATAATTCAATCTCAAAATGAAGTAAAGAGGGAGTAAAGAGACACGTACCCTGTAGAGGAGATGGGGGCGGACCTGCATCTTGGTGTGCTTCTTACGTTTACGGTTCACCTCGTTGTTGCGGTCTATCTCCTTCTCTATCGCGGCCACGACCTGCTCGTCCAGAACCAGGCTGCCGCACTGTGAGGGCGGCACCTTCATACACGGCAACTCCTTCAGCCACTTGGTGAGGGCCTTCAGGCGGTCCTCAGTTCTGGAACACGAGACATGTGAGTTATAAGCCACTTAGTGAGGGCCTTCAGGCGGTCCTCAGTCCTGGAACATGAGACATGTTAGTTATAAGCCACTTGGTGAGGGCCTTCAGGTGGTCCTCAGTTCTGCAACACGAGACATGTGAGTTATAAGCCACTTGGTGAGGGCCTTCAGGCGGTCCTCAGTCATGGAACAGGAGACATGTTAGTTATAAGCCACTTGGTGAGGGCCTTCAGGCGGTCCTCAGTCCTGGAACACGAGACATGTGAGTTATAAGCCACTTGGTGAGGGCCTTCAGGCGGTCCTCAGTTCTGTAACATGAGACATGTTAGTTATAAGCCACTTGGTGAGGGCCTTCAGGCGGTCCTCAGTCCTGGAACAGGAGACATGTGAGTTATAAGCCACTTGGTGAGGGCCTTCAGGCGGTCCTCAGTCCTGGAACAGGAGACATGTCAGTTATAAGCCACTTGGTGAGGGCCTTCAGGCGGTCCTCAGTCCTGGAACACGAGACATGTTAGTTATAAGCCACTTGGTGAGGGCCTTCAGGCGGTCCTCAGTTCTGCAACACGAGACATGTGAGTTATAAGCCACTTGGTGAGGGCCTTCAGGCGGTCCTCAGTCATGGAACAGGAGACATGTTAGTTATAAGCCACTTGGTGAGGGCCTTCAGGCGGTCCTCAGTCCTGGAACACGAGACATGTGAGTTATAAGCCACTTGGTGAGGGCCTTCAGGCGGTCCTCAGTTCTGTAACATGAGACATGTTAGTTATAAGCCACTTGGTGAGGGCCTTCAGGCGGTCCTCAGTTCTGGAACACGAGACATGTGAGTTATAAGCCACTTGGTGAGGGCCTTCAGGCGGTCCTCAGTCCTGGAACAGGAGACATGTCAGTTATAAGCCACTTGGTGAGGGCCTTCAGGCGGTCCTCAGTCCTGGAACACGAGACATGTTAGTTATAAGCCACTTGGTGAGGGCCTTCAGGCGGTCCTCAGTCCTGGAACACGAGACATGTGAGTTATAAGCCACTTGGTGAGGGCCTTCAGGCGGTCCTCAGTTCTGTAACATGAGACATGTTAGTTATAAGCCACTTGGTGAGGGCCTTCAGGCGGTCCTCAGTCCTGGAACACGAGACATGTGAGTTATAAGCCACTTGGTGAGGGCCTTCAGGCGGTCCTCAGTTCTGTAACACGAGACATGTGAGTTATAAGCCACTTGGTGAGGGCCTTCAGGCGGTCCTCAGTTCTGGAACACGAGACATGTGAGTTATAAGCCACTTGGTGAGGGCCTTCAGGCGGTCCTCAGTTCTGTAACAGGAGACATGTTAGTTATAAGCCACTTGGTGAGGGCCTTCAGGCGGTCCTCAGTTCTGTAACAGGAGACATGTTAGTTATAAGCCACTTGGTGAGGGCCTTCAGGCGGTCCTCAGTCCTGTAACAAGAGACATGTTAGTTATAAGCCACTTGGTGAGGGCCTTCAGGCGGTCCTCAGTCCTGGAACACGAGACATGTGAGTTATAAGCCACTTTGTGAGGGCCTTCAGGCGGTCCTCAGTCCTGGAACATGAGACATGTGAGTTATAAGCCACTTGGTGAGGGCCTTCAGATGGTAGACTGAAGAGTCGAAATATTGTATGAATGCAGTCATCACTTTAAATAGTTGGTAAATAGTTGTTATCCTCACTGATCATTATTTTGATAGTAAATGAATAAATCTCCCCTTATGTTGTTTGTCATGTCGTTTTTCGAGCACAGTTAATTTTTATCTGAGCAAGTGAGAAGGTTTATCGTTGACTTACTCTTCCTCCGGGTCTCCAAAGATATCCTGCTCAAAGTAGCCGTCCTCGTTGTTACTGTTCCGTGAGATGAAGTCAAACAACTCCGGGAAGCTGGGGGAGGAAAGGAAACAACACCATATTACAACTCACACCAGGAGAAATGTTTCATAAGTGTGACTGTGTTTGGTCACTCTCGACAATACATTAAGTGATGGTTGGTACATGAATACACAGGAAAGTTTACCGCAGCAAGAGGCATGGACCTCACACATACAAATTAGAAAGAAATCCAGCGGGTTGAACCCTTCATCTATGGCACTCGCAGAACATCACTCATAGGTCTGTAAAGCCTACAAATCGTACAAACTTGCCATATTTGGCACGTGAAAGACTCGGTACAGAACTGTGGTCACTCCTGCTAGACCCAGGAGTCTCTAAAAAATACACCATAATTGACGTTATAAAGGCCCCCATTCCATGATAGAGCCCCACCCCCTCTTTTGAGCAGTTTTCTAGACTAGGCTTATTTTTTAAAAGTTTAAAAAAATTAATATTCATCAACTTGCGAGGTAGATGTTCTTACATCGCTTATGAACAAGCATGTTACTTACTTGCGGACGTAGTCGTGTAGAATCATTAGAGTCTTCTGTGAGTAGAGCCACTGCCCGTCCACACGCTTGGTGTAACCCACCACCTACAACACAAAGTGGCACGTCTTTAACTTAGGTCCATGATAACCCCAGTACATGGCCAGGCCATTGTGCACCAACTTGTGCCTTGTGCTTCTCTCTTTTTTTTCTTTTTTTTCCTTCTCTCTTACCCATGTGTAAGTGTTTCCCACCGTGGTATCTCTTTATCAGCGTTTTTAACCTCACCCGACGAAATTTAAAATGGCGGACCCACTGTATTTCTAGCCTATAACTCAATAAGGCTGGCCCTCCTCTATAGCCTGGTCTTTATGGGCATCATGAGGGTCATTTCAGTTGAAACCAGAGATGCCACTCTCTTGTTAGACAAAAAGTAGGAAATCTTCAGTCAATTATATGTAGGAAATAATTCCCAGTGAAAAAGTAGGAATTCCTTCAAAAGTAGGAAAAGTGGCGTCTCTGCAACTCACCTCTTGATTCTTTTTGCTGAACTTGAGGTTGAGGCCGACGTTGGTTTTGCCGGACTGGAACTTGGAGCTGCCGCGTGTGACGTAGATGGTTCCCGTGATGCGGGACAGGAGGTGGCCGTTAATACCGACCCGCTGAGCCACCACGTACCCCGGCAGGTACTGCACCGCGATGTTCTGTTACAACAAAGTCAACCAGTTTTAGAGACCCCAAGGTAAGGCGGACAAGGGGCTAGGGCCACAAAAATAAAATGTTGGTACATGAATTTCACTTTTTTAAACATTTATTTTTGGTCAATGCGTTTTGAAAATTTTGCAAAATGAGGTAAGCAATATCCATTAAACAATTTCTTTCCCTTTACAGACCAATGACTGGCCTATTTAGGCCATGTTTATATACACATTGAGTAAAATTCAGAGCCGGCAAATTCATGTTCTACTAGCTGTACCACACATATTCTACACATGTTCTACACATATTCTACTGGGGACAGACCAGTAAGTACGGTAAAGGTAGAGACGCTATATTGAGCCCTGCTGTAGCCTATAAGTACTCTACATACCCGCTCTCTGCGCATGATGTCCTCGAGGGCAGGTTTCTGTAGGATGGTGAAGTCCACGCGTACCCGGCCGTCATTCTTGGGCTCTATGTCCACCACCTGTAGACAACAAATGAGGTACATCATGTTAGTATTGACATAGACATAGGCGTCTAGTTTTTTTCATGTATCTAGAATATGACGATATGTGACTCATGCTTCCCATTCATTGTTTATGGCAGACTACATGTACAGATTAGTCATCACCCCCCCACCGCCCCACTCCCTCTCATTTTCTTAAACTCCCTAATCTTGGGAGACTTTCATCCCTGTATTTTCCCACTCATCCCACCCAACCCACCAACAGAGACATCTCATTATTCCCAGTGAGGTTAAGATGGCTTCGTTCACTGAGGGTCCCACTAGTCAGGAATTGTATAGCTACAGCGGTCCTACCTGTCCCATACAGCCGTAGTGCGGGGAGCCCAGCATGAAGACCTCAGACTTGGGCGGGAAGAGCTCATCTAGCGTCTGGTATTGTTGGAACGCAGGCGCATTCACCGCGATATCCTAAAATAAAATGTATGTAAGTAAGAACAAATGTCGTGCCAGGATATATAGAGAAAGACATTAAACACACATGTACCGTATGCAAACTCTAGATGTGAACAAAACAATGAGACCTAAAATTACCATGTGAAACAAAGGTGAAATGTTTACGTACTTTAAGCTAAAATTAACCAGTAGACGCTATGTGGGATACCATGTACTTATTTTGTACACAGCGGCTTACCTTGATGGTACACTACAGACAGAAGGGGACGGCCATACTGGACCACTTACGTTGACGGTAGACTGCAGACAGAAGGGGGCGGCCATGCTGGACCACTTACCTTGACGGTAGACTGCAGACTGAAGGGGACGGCCATACTGGACCACTTACCTTGACGGTAGACTGCAGACAGAAGGGGGCGGCCATACTGGACCACTTACTTTGACAGTGGACTGCAGACAGAAGGGGGCGGCCATACTGGACAACTTACCCTGACGGTAGACTGCAGACAGAAGGGGGCGGCCATACTGGACCACTTACCTTGACAGTGGACTGCAGACAGAAGGGGGCGGCCATGCTGGACCACTTACCCTGACAGTAGACTGCAGACAGAAGGGGGCGGCCATACTGGACCACTTACCCTGACAGTAGACTGCAGACAGAAGGGGACGGCCATACTGGACCACTTACCTTGACAGTAGACTGCAGACAGAAGGGGACGGCCATACTGGACCACTTACCTTGACGGTAGACTGCAGACAGAAGGGGACGGCCATACTGGACCACTTACCTTGACGGTAGACTGCAGACAGAAGGGGACGGCCATACTGGACCACTTACCTTGACGGTAGACTGCAGACAGAAGGGGACGGCCATACTGGACCACTTACCTTGACGGTAGACTGCAGACAGAAGGGGACGGCCATACTGGACCACTTACCTTGACGGTAGACTGCAGACAGAAGGGGACGGCCATACTGGACCACTTACCTTGACGGTAGACTGCAGACAGAAGGGGACGGCCATACTGGACCACTTACCTTGACAGTAGACTGCAGACAGAAGGGGGCGGCCATACTGGACCACTTACCCTGACAGTAGACTGCAGACAGAAGGGGACGGCCATACTGGACCACTTACCTTGACAGTAGACTGCAGACAGAAGGGGACGGCCATACTGGACCACTTACCTTGACGGTAGACTGCAGACAGAAGGGGACGGCCATACTGGACCACTTACCTTGACGGTAGACTGCAGACAGAAGGGGACGGCCATACTGGACCACTTACCTTGACGGTAGACTGCAGACAGAAGGGGACGGCCATACTGGACCACTTACCTTGACGGTAGACTGCAGACAGAAGGGGACGGCCATACTGGACCACTGCTTCTCTAAGGTGATGTTCCCCTGGTGCCCACACACGTACCTGACAAGTACACAACCACAGGTCAGTGACACAACGCAACATTAAGCAGCTACATGTATTAGCATGAACATCTAGAAAGTGGTGGTCACTTGTGCTCATGTTATAATGTATATGAAACTGCTAACCAGTCACTATAAAAATCCCTGATTTATTATTTCTCATCAAACATTTCAGGCACTTTGGGACCATCGCCTGATGGTACAGCAATCCAACCCCTGTCCTTCTAGGTGTGAACACATCGCAAACAGAAGGTATCCTAATTAAAGATTGATTGTGTGATATACATCACATGTGACCCAGGGCTATAGCCATTAAGAAACAAGTCCCAATACCCAAGTCCCAATACCCAACCCCCAGGTAGTGCCAGAGGAGTGGATGGTCCCCAACAATCGTACTGATAGATATCTTTGACATCTCTGTGCACCCAAGTAAGCCTTTCTTTAGAGTGTAAACTGTACCAAAATCGTCTCATAAAAACGTCTCACCTCCTCTTTAACATTGAGCTCTATGGGTGTCTGTGTGAACGTGCATCTTTTAAAGTCAGGATTCAAGGTCACTGGCCTATCTTCAGCATTAGTTCACATAGACTCCGTTTTCGGGCTGTTTTTGACAATTTTTGAGGGGCTTTTTTCATGGGGAATTTTTTTTTGTTGACATTTTGAAAAAAAGAGGGGTACACAGATTGTTCCACAGTAGAACTTAAGCTTCATTTTGAACAGAAAAAACAAAAAACAAAGGCAGGGTGAGCGTTCAAAGTCAGCTGACCAATCTAAGTTTTTTGTAGGAAAACCGTCTCACAGAGACCCAGGGTACCCCTGGGTCAACAATTCTGTTTAATTTAAATTGATTCACTTTTCTAACAGAGTGCGACTTACTTGCGTCCAGTCATGGGACAGGCGTACAGTAGCAGGCTGGTGTAGCCGACATCAACGCCCTTCTTCGTCTTGTACCTGTGGGAGAAGTAAGATATATAGCTTTAAAACCAAGTAGGCTGATTGATCTTTGACAGAGCACAGTGACGGTTCAGTTTACGAGCATGGATTTACAGTAATTGTCATTAAGTTCCTTACGTGGATGTGATGGAGTCGCACTCCTTGTTCCAGATGGTGTTACTGTCCTTGTCGAGCAGCTCCCGTTGTATCTCCACCTTCCCCCCGCTGCCCGCAGACCGCGTCTTCTGTTTGTACCCGGACGTCTCCACCACACTGAACCTAAACAGGACAACATATCATATAGTGTACGTCAGTATTAGTGTCTATTGAAGATCAGGGGAAGCTTTCTAGAATCAAAACTCATGCAATTGGAGATGGGATTCTCACTGCATTGTTCTATCAATTTGCAAAAAAATGACACATTAAGAACCCACATAAAAGTTTAATTGGTTTGGACCGCTGGCTTGTACAACACCTATCAAAATTGCTTTTTAAAATCAGTTAAATTACAACCAAGGAAACCATTTGTGCCCTCTCTAATACATCTGAATTTGTAAGTATGATTTGATTTCTCCATTACACCTATCAATAGGCAGACTATGTGTAAATAAGGTTCTTTTTTTTTATAAGGCAAGGCGTGAACTAAATTCACTGATGTCCATGAGGTTTGTGCCTTACCTGAGTTCTCCGTCTGAGACGGCCACCACGCGCGCCTCCTCCATGTGTGGCCAGTTTACGAACACGGAGCGGCCCAGGTACTCGGCCGCTACCTGCTCTATATCCTGTAGGTCATGGAGGAAAGGGGTTAACCCTCTAGGGGCTGCACAGTGTTTTAAGGTCCCTGGTCGTCATGCTACATGATTGCAGCCCTGGTCACTAACTCGCTAGGGCTGCATCCATGTATCATGTCGACCCTACCGGGTATACACACACCGTACAAATGCTACGTTAAAGTAGGGGTAAATTTATCACAGATCCTACTCCATATTCACAAACTTTCCTTTTTTTTTTGTAAATTAAGTAGAAGTTCTAAAAATACGAAATCCCATTTGATTCAGATATTTAGGATCTACCGGTAGTCAACTTTTTGCGGTAAGTTACTATTATTTAATGCAGAAGTTCCTGAGTGAAAGCAGGAGTTCTTGCAAAAGCAATGGCGTCCCTAAATTCAAGGGATTTGCTGAGAATCGGACTGGAGGACCACCCAAGCACCATGTATTATTTCATTCTAATCAATCATATTTGGAAGTATCTTTCATTACTTACCGGCGGTTCTATTTCTTCAATGGCTACGATTGTGTTCTCATTACGACTAGCCTGTTGGAATACCACCACTCCACACTTCTCCAGATGAGCCTGAGCAACAACGAATAAAACATGAGTTATAGAGTGTGCTATTTAAGACAAAAGATACATAACACAGTCAATAATATTTATTAAAACTACTTCTTTAATAAAAATCTAGAACTCTTTATAAGAAAAAAATCCCTTGTTTTGTTCGGAGCTCCAATTCCGGTGAAAGCTTGGCATGCACCGACTCACTAGATCCACCTATCCCTAATTCCAAATCCTCTCCGACAATCTCTTCCGCATATATACACACATGGAGATATTTGTAATGTAAGACAGTACAATGGTGGTTACCTTGTGTGGTATGTGTTTGAGTGTGGGGAAGCCGGGGAAGTAAGTGTCCAGTCTGACGCCAGGACACAGACCTTTACGCAGCTTACTCCGCTGCATCACAAAGCCGTCTTTAGGCACCTCCGTCACTCTGAAAATCATTATCATGCCAGACATTAGTGAAGTTTAGTTTCATAAAAGTATTTCATTTGAACGGCCGCTGTTGCTAGAGTGAAATCACAAGACAGAACAAAGCCTTTCTGAAAAGCTATGAGCTAGGACAAAACGCATATCCAAGTTTTCTTTAATGATTAAGTTAAATATCAACACAGAACACCTACAGAGATGTAAGTTGGGTGTTCGTATTTTGAATGGAAGGATTCTAGAATCCCTATTTTCAGGGAAATCCCTGACCCTACACATCAAAACTGTACATCTCGTCATGTTGTTTCAGTGTGAATAACATAAGGCCAAAAAAAAGAAGTTTGTTTCAGGTCACCCGACCGACCCTATCAAAACAGGGCCGATCCTACTTTTATTTATGCAATTTTGGAGATTTTTTAAAAATATTTTTACACTTTTTTGGGGCTAATTTTAGGTTTTCAAAAAGTTTCGATTTCCCCCCCGATTTTTACACTTTTTTGGTATCATATAGGGCTGTAAAAAAAGAAAAGTTTGAAAAAAAAAAAATCCGACCTACCGACCCTAGATTTTCATCCCACGTTACCTGAAACAAACCTTTTTTTTTTTTTGGCCTAATATGAAAAGTTGCAAATTTTTACTATAAAAATAATAATAAAGTGATGGCTCACTTGGCGTGATGGTTGACGATGTCCGGCCACAGCCCGGGTAGAGAGGTGGGGTAGGTGCCGACGGGCTCGGGGCTGTACTGGTACAGGAAGTGGGGGCCGTGCACGTTACGGGCCGCCTCCACGTGAAGCAGGGCGCGGTACACGGGCTGCATGGCCGCCAACAACCGCGTCTATACACACAAACATCTCCACATCAATCAACTTGGTAAATCTTTGTCAAAATATTGATGCGTAAGTTAAGTTAAATATTTAATATTACCGGTAGATGCCATACAGATTTTTGATTAACCATAAAACCCCACCTTTAAGACGACCCCGCCTTTAAGACGACCCCCTTGTTTGAGAAAAAAAATCGTCTTGTAGGAATTCACCTTTAAAATGAATTTCTCTGTAAACCTTTATATTTAAACCCCGCCTTTAAGACGACCCCCTAATTTTGGAGGAAAATCCGACTTGTAGGAAAAATGAATCCCAAATAAAATCCGTCTTAAAGGCGGAGTTTTACGGTAGCCTACTCCAAATACGAAATGCAATAATCAGCAAAATGCATGAAACATGTTGTTTCTCGGACCGGAAGCTAAAAAGTCCAAGTTTAGGCATGAGTAGTCAAACAGCTAGTAGCCAAGCTGAAAATCTGCCGAAGAAGTTTTACAGACATCACATTGTCGTGGTGTATAGCCGTAAGGCCACACTTTTTTGATTCTTTGGGTTACAGACACCATGAAAAATATTTCAAGTACGGAGGACAAAATAAAAAAAATAAATAAATAAAATAACATTTTGTCTTTCGCGTTTTGCTACGTAAAATCATTAATAATGGTCCGATTTACACGCCGTAAAAACTGACATATAGCTATTGAAATAGGGATTCACAATTTTATTTTTAGTGCGGGGGTTTCCAGGGTAGTGCGGCGGGCCCCTAACCCAAAGAATAAAAAAAGTGTGGCCTAACCCACTGACCTCGTCTATGAAGGGGATGAGAACCACCGCCTCCCACTCCTGCATCTTGCCGTTGAGATCCGTCTCAAAGTCGGTCGGGTAGTAGTCAATGACGGGCGAGTTGTGGTCCGTCATCAGTTTCTGTAACACAAATAAGACTCAGATTCAAATCTCAACGTATCTGGTTTTATTAGACATTTCTACAGACTTGATATTAAAGGGCAAACTCAGGATCTTCCATTGACCAAATAAGGTCTCAGAATCTTCATTTGACTGCATATTGTCCAAAGATGCGTTAAAGGCTACCAGCCTAGGCCAAATAAAACGAAGTTCTGTTCATGTATCTCATAATATTTTACATTACTGAAATGCTGAGAACAGTAAGAAAACTGTTATAACATTTACTACCGGTAATCTAAATAAAAGATAAATCCCGCCCCCCTACCCCCGCTATTCCTTTTGGCCATTGTACCTGAATACAACTTCATTTTTCAGTGTTACCACAAACACCAGTTTTAACTTGCTGTAAAGTCTCATGTAGAAGCTGCGGCTAGTACGCAGTCAGATCGCCAGTATGATTTACAGAATCGGCCCGAAGGCAAAGTGTGGCTTATACGCGTGTTTATGGATGTATATTGAAGCACCATAATCAGGACCGCTGTGTGGCTTATACGATTTGTGTGCCTCTACATGGGTAAAATTCGACACGTGCGACACGGCCCTTTTAAAAATTGACGGACACAGACCTTTTAATTGGGACCTGGTATATGTTATACAGATAAAAATCGACACGGCGACACGGCCCCTTTGCTAAAAATCGACACGGCGACCTGGTCAAATATGTGGGTACCCATGTAGAGGCACATTTGTCAATGACTCAAAGTTAGGGGTGCAGCCCATAGGCTATACGCGAGAGTATGGCAAGACGTTACAGTAGCACTAGGACCCTGACTGCCACAGCAGCCAGCGCTGACTCACGTGGAAGGCGTCGGGGAGGTTCTTGCGGCTGGCGGCGGGTAGCACGGCCATGAGCTGCTCAAACGGCAGGAACGGCGTGCCCAGCTCAAACTCTATCGTGAGGTGAGAGAAGTCCTTGACGTCTGAGATGTAGGGCGCGTAGTGGTGGGGGTAGTACCTGCAAGCAGCAACACACTGTCAACTACTGATATAGGGCTTTATTTCATGGTGAATACGGCCTGTCAAGGTTAAAGCAATGGGAGGGCCGTTCCCCAGGGAAGCGTGAAATAACCCTTGGTCGTATTTCACGCTGTGCCCGTATTTAACGTTCCCAAGGGTCGCCATGGGTCGCCATGGAGGTCGCCATGGCGTTTCTAGGTTACCAAAGGTCACGTGACTAGTTGCGGAATTCAAAATGGCGGCCGACGGAAGTCAACAAACACCGCGGAAGTAAACACACATCGCAGAAGTAATCAAACATTATTGTTTTATCAATTCTTTACTGTAAATACCATGAAATAAATACAGAGCGTCACTTTAAAGTCACCTTGTCAGTGGTTACTGCCCTCGAGCTGCCTGCCCCGTACTGCACTAGGCCTGTGGCCAGCGTGCAGTACGGGGCAGGCAGCTCGAGGGCAGTAACCACTGACCCGGTGACTATAGCGTGCAGCTCTGTCTATTTAGTGGTTAGCACAGAGTCCCAACATGAAGAAAGCTGTTATCTATTTTTTATTTGATAAGACTGCTCCATTGTGCTTTGCGACCCAGTTGAACAAGCCCAAGCCCGATCAAAAATCTATGCGTGATGGTTTGTTTGCATTTGTACAGCGTTTTTTTTTGAAAATCTCATTTTGAATAGAAAGAGGTCAACCTGTTTAAAAGCCACTCTTTCGAGACTATTGACCGAGTTATTTAACTTGTCGAATGTTGGATCGTCATGATGCACAAATGCAGCACTGGTGAGTTACGCACTAATGCTACATTCATGCATCATGGCAACAAAAGTGCATAGTGCATTAAAGCATGATCAGTCTTTGCGAAAGCTTTTTCATCCCACAGGACATTCGGTCCTGCAAATTTTCAATGTTGCAGGACTGGCTACATTTTTGAAGGACGGGATTGCCACATATCTGACAATTTATGTACTTATGTAGTATAAAATATTTTTGTCCAGTGAAAATACATTTGATCTATAATCATCTATGGCTCAATCACGATAAATACATAGATTCACACAGTATATTGACTAACATATTTCAGGTTTAGAGACCAATTAAATAATTTGAGTTTTAAAAAGCCCAACATGTGACTGGACATTCGGTCCTGCTACACTTGTCAATTTGCTGGACCGGTGGCATTTTAGGAGGACATTGCCACTGTCCTGCATGTTTTTGCAAAGACTGCATGATGCAGGCCGTATAGGGTTAAGAGAGAGGAGTCCCCCTGTGGGTGTACTTACCAGCTCCAGGAGGGTACCCCGTCGTAGTAGTAGTAGAGGATCCACTGTATGGCACGCACGTAGCCCTCCGCCTGGTCACGCAGGATCTGACTGAATCAACCAGAAATGCCACTTAGTCATTGACAAAGGGTAGGAAATCTTATAAATCTGGTCAATTTTCTGTAAAAAATTAACATATTTTAATACAGAAAGTTCAGCAAAAATTCCTACAAACGTTGGAAAAGTGGCATGTCTGATAAACCCACATGGGGGCAACGTTAGTAAAGGTTTACTGAGCTACAAACTGCACCTGGTTATCATCCTATTCCTTGTAATATATCTTGGTTTATATATATGTCGATCTCAATGCCCCGACCGTAACAGTCGGACCAGCGTGAGGACCGGTACTCAAGCCTCTTATACCCCAGGCTCGACTCTAATAACAGCTCAGAGCTGAGATGGGGGATTGGATCAGTTATGTAGCTAACAATTTCTTTTTGGTCAAAAAAGTCAATTTTAGTAGTAAAATCGCCAAAAATGTCATAAATTTCCTCAAAAGTTAAAAAAACGTCCCAAATAAATTAGGGTCGGCCCCAAAAACGTAGGGTCGGTCGGGATACCGGAACACAACTTTTTTTTTTAGGCCTAGTTGTATCAACGAGTGCTTACGGAGTGACATGTTCGTATCTGAGTTTCTCCATGTAGTAGCCGTCCTTGTGATGGCGGAACTCATGTCGGAACATGCTATCTTCATCGTCGCTGCTCTCGGCCTCCACCTCCTCCTCCTCTTCTTCCACCTCGATCTCCGCGTCTGCCAGTAGCGCCACACCGAGGTCTGCAATCACACCGGCAACCAGCATTTAGGGAGTGTTCATTTATTATTTACAGGGGTGGGTGGTGAGATTTCGCCCCCCCCCCCCCCCTTTGAACTATAGTAACGCGCAGGCTTTTTTGCTAAAAAGGGGCTTAAATTTTTGCGCCCCCACCTCAAGAGGGGTCAGAATTTTCACGCCCCCCCCCCCCCCACCCTCGGGAGGGCTCGGAAATTTTCACGCTCCCCCAACCCACCATCCCCTCCCCCTGTAACTAATAAATTAACACTTCCTTTAAAGATTTTTTTTCTTTTTTTAGCATTTAAAGAAACAAGTACCGGTAGCCCATCATATTATAGCTTCTTTTACTGCCACAATTATGTAATGGAAGGCCATCTCATTTTGATAACTTGGGCTTCGGGCTTGTACAGCCAATATTTTGGGCCTAGTCTTATAATTCCAGAATCAATTTTGGTTCATCTGCTTGTACATCACAAATTCTGTAATCAAAATCCCAAATACTGACTTAATATCAGTTTGTCCACGACTCCTGTTCCTAACCCTTAGCCTCGGGTTGTAGGGCTACACCCTCCCAGATAATCAATGCCTTTAAAGCTACTTGCTACATCTTTTTCATATGGTGTTGGCATTGTCACAATGTTACCCAAGTTCTCTTACCTTTTTCTAGCGAGGTTAAATCTAGTGCGTCATTTCCCTTTTCTTCTTCCTCTTCAGATTCTTGGTGATTGACTAGAGCCATGTATTGATTAGCTGTGAGTAACTTGTTGAACGGTTTTCCTTTCTTCCCCTGCAGAAAAAAACAACAAAGGTTACTCAAATACTTTATTCTTGAAGCAAAAGTGATCTACCACAGATATAGATAAGATTATAATTTATTTCCGACTTGTACAGCACTGTGCCTAACCTCCGTGAGTAACTCGCCAGGGCTGCATTCATGCCTAATGCCGACCCTACGGGGTTGAGACACTCTCAAAGGGGCGGCATGGCACACCAATGCAGGACAGGAGAGCTATTCGCCAGGGCTGCATTCATGCATGATGAATTTTGAGCCACATGTTTCCTTAAATGGTTAAAGCACTATACAGCCCTTACAGGGGCGGATCCAGGGGGGTGTCCCGGGGGTCCGGACCCCCCCACCCCCCTCTTTTGGAATTTTTTTTAGATTTTTTTAATGATAATTTGATCCGCCGCGAGTCGCAGCGTGTCACTTTTCGGTACTTTGGTGTTTGGTGGACCCCCCCCTTTCAAATTCCGGGGTCCGCCCCTGCCTTAGAGGGTTTAATCACCATGTGGCACACCCGTACCTTGTTGTTGCGGCCCCGTTGGTGGTGTCGCTGCTGGCTGCTGCTGCCGGACGCAGCGTTCTTCCCCTCCAGCCACTTCAGGTCAGCGTACGTGTCCCGGAACTGGTCCGTGTCGTGCTGTAGGGAGTACACAACCCTTTATAGCAATGTGTTTACCCACCGACATGTTATGCAAAATTATACATGCACCCAATTTTTACTGGGTAGCTTCTGTCCTTCTCTCTGAATGTGCTTATTTCAATCTTTTCTATCTGCAAAGACCGAAACTAGTAGGAATATTTTACACAAGAAATGCGGTCCAGTTATATTTTAATTTAGTCCTACAGCTTATTTACTCTGAATTTTAGGTAATATGTTCTTTTACCCAGAATTTTCTTTTACCAGGGTTTTTATTCTCTGTATAAATAAAAAAGTGTTCACATATGACTTACCCCAGCTAATTTCTTCATGTACTTCTCAAACCGTGGTAGATTCAATTTTCCTGATTCGTTGAGGTACCCTGAAAATTAAGTGAGTGACATATACAGAACACTATTCATTTATAGTCTCTATCATTTTTAGTAAGGAAATTCTTTCATTTCCCCAACTACAATGGCGTAATATGACAAAACAGGCTTTGTAATCCACAAAGCAACACTATTAGTGGCGGTACACGTGGTTGGGGAACTTATGGTACATCGACTCATATATAGCATTGATCAAAATGGTATAAAATTATTGGGATTAAATTAAACACTTGAAAGTAGGTCTCAAAACAGGGCTGCAAAGGACGCCATAATGTATCATGTCCTTGGTCGCCATGATGCATGAATGCAGCCCTGGCAAATAACTCGCCAGTGCTGCATTCAAGCATCATGCCGACCCAATCGCCGATTAATCAGGTCGAGACACTCCCAGAGGGTCGGCATGACGCACTAATTCAGCACCGGCGAGTTACTCGACAGGGGTTCATTGATGCATCATTAAGACTAATGTCAACTTTTAGCATGGACGGTATAACATGCCAACACTAGCAGCCTTAATCGCTGTGGTAAAGGCATTCGATTCTTTAAACTACTAGCTTCTTTCAAAGAAATTGGAAAAAAGATTGATTGTGTGATCGACATCACATGTGACCCAGGGCTCTAATAACAACTAATATAATCCTACTAGTTGGTAGACCTCCATCAGGGACCTCTATCAGGGACCTCCATCAGGGACCTCCATCAGGGACCTCCATCACAGACCTCCATCATGGACCTCCATCACAGACCTCCATCATACACTTTAGTTGTTCTAAGCAATGCATGTCTATACAGCTAATTTGACCTTTCTTTAGGGTTGAAATGATACCAAAATCGTCTCATAAAAACGTCTCACCTCCTCTTTAGCATTGAGCTCTATGGGTGTCTGTGTGAACGTGCATCTTTTAAAGTCAGGATTCAAGGTCACTGGCCTATCTTCAGCATTAGTTCACATAGACTCCGTTTTCGGGTTGTTTTTGACATTTTTTGAGGGGCTTTTTTCATGGGGAATTTTTTTGTTGTTGACATTTTGAAAAAAAGAGGGGGACACAGATTGTTCCACAGTAGAACTTTAGCTTTATTTTGAACAGGAAAAATAAAAAACAAAGGCAGGGCGAACGTTCAAAGTCAGCTGACCAATCTACGTTTTTTGTAGGAAAACCGTCTCACAGAAACCCAGGTACCCCTGGGTCAATAAGTGGTTGGGTGTACTGACCGTCTAGTGTGGGTAGAACCTCCTTGTACGTCTTCCACAGGAGGGGCAGTGCGTCGCCGTGAATGTGGACGTGGGGGAGATGCGGGATGAAGTCGTTGCCCACCAGGAACCCCATCAGCACCCAGTCGTCGATGATACACTCCAGGTCGTACCGGAACGGTATCGTGTCCTGCAATCATACATGTATCATCTTATCATCAATCATATTGATTTTCATCAATCATATCAATAGTATATATTTGCAGCTCTCACTACTTGTGGTTTCAGAGTTTATTTCAATTTCATCAATATAAAGATGGATGAATCAATTTATCAAATTGGATTAGATTTTTAGCAGTTGCAATGGACAGCCAAAGAGTGGATAATGCTATCACATTATTTTGATCTATAATTACAACTATTATTTGCCAATTGATCACATTACTTTGACTGGTGGTGTATTCCTTACCCGTAATGAGCCAAACTCAAAGTCAAGGTACTCGCGGAGAAGCTGTAAATGCAACAGATGGAACGTGGTCTGCTCGGGCGCATTGCTTCTTTTCTGAGAGTTTTTCCCGCCAAAGCGAACTTCTTCTCGCAGCAATGAGAAATGTGGGTCGTGGCTTACCATGCCTAACATAATCTGTAAGAAAACGTATAACATTTAAAAGTGGTTCAAGGTGCTTTGTGTTCTGTAAGTATGATGCATTCACGCAGCACTGGTGAGTCTACTTGTATGCATTGCATTTTCTGACTTTTCCCTCTTTGAACAATGATAATGCACAATTTTCCTCCTGAAGAGAGGTGAAATTTCTCTGATTAAAAAGACAACAAAAGTCATTATGCATTAACACACTATATGCCTCTTAAAGGGTGAGATACAACCCAGTAGATGTTTATTATACAAAGGTTTCTTTAGACCAACATTAGACTTACTAGATCAGCGTCCAGCCCGTACAGACAGTGGCGTGTGTCGGCGTCGTAATCAGGACGTGCACGTTCATGACGGATGAAGTCCATGATCTTGTGTTCTCCTTCTCCGGGCGTCTGTCACAACCACAAACAAAGCTGTCATGCATGTACACCCAGAGAACTCCAGTCATGGCCTGTCACCAATCTGTGGTCTTGTTTCATGTTATCAGTTGCATATTTTACAAATCTTCTACACTTGATTATAATTCTATTTGAACAATATCTTTATCACGCAAAACCCATTATACATCTACAGGGGTAGACACTAACGCTGGCCCGGGAGCCAATGGCCCGTAATTTTGGGTCCGGGCCCGTAGTTTTCTTCAGAATTACCTTCCCATGGGCCCGGGTGGCCCACAGGAAATTTTGCAAGATATTTGATAGGAATATAACTGATCAGTATAGGCATGTAATATGCCGTCGGAAAGAGAAAAATGTGAGGAAATGAAGCAATTCGGTGTCATTTTAACATTGGTAAATCAAGAATTTATATGATTTTCTCTTTAAAAAAAGTAAAATATATTCCCTGGCCCACAGCTAAACGTCTGGGCCCATAGCTTTTTGGAGCTACGGGCCCGGGTGGCCCACAGCTGAAAAAGTTAGTGTCTGCCCCTGCATCTATTATTGCCAACCTGTTAAACAGCAAGTATCATACACTTTATTGATGAAGTCTGACAGATTCAGAATCTTGAACCGGCAACCAATGGACTATATATCTTTACAGCTCTGTATTGATGTGTGTGGGTTTACATACCTCGTGACCAGAGAGGTAGATCCTAGGTCCCTGCCATAGTTTGTCCGTTGACACTTTATTCACCACAAAGTATTTTAGTTGTTCTTGGAGCTTTACCATAAACTTCGTTCCTGAAAGATAAGAATAGTTTCTTTGAGATAACAGTAATCAACCTCAGTTAACAGTGCATGTCTTTTAAAGTTGGTATCCCAATTGTTGTGGTGACGAATTTCCACTTCCAACATGGGGATAAGCATGCTGATGTTGTAAGACATATGTGAAAGTATTAAAGCTCTATGAGAACTATTTCCATACAAAAATCCCCACACAGTAGCAAAAATTAATTTTCACTGAGCAGTCAAAAACAAAGCAATTAGCATACCTCTCTTCTAAACCACAAGGTGGCAGCTGTGTATAGTGTTTACAAGATATTCCTATTGCAGACCCAGTAGCTCAACTCCATTCATGAACACATTAGTTCATTGACATCTGCACAGGTGGCAGCATATTACAGATGGTTTGCCAATGCTTGAGTTTTCTCCATGAAAGCTGTAGATTTAGACGTTATTAAATACTCTACATAAATGCCTTTAAGGCTCTTGGTAACCAGAATTAAGCACTCATTTCAGAAGAAAAGTATACATTCAGGACTTTCAGGTAATTTTTGAGAGGGGTCAATTCTAGTCACCCCAATTGGGATACCAACTTTAACAGATATGTATTTACATCAAAGTAGATGGGATTTCTTTTGTACTAGAATTATTTATTCAAGGCATCACAATAGATATTGTCCATACCTGGTGTGATACAGTTGGAGTCGAATCGTTCTTCAGTCGGCAAGACTTCCCCTTTCTCGAGTGCTTTTGCTTCAAGAGTTTCTGCTTCACGCGCTGACCTGAAAAATCAATATGCTGTCACATATATACCACACTCAACGTCAGAGCTACACACGCAGGACCCAATATCTGCCATGGTAAAGGCTGAACTGGGCTTTGAAGTTTCCCCATATTTCTCAATTCATCCTGTAGAATGTTTTGAGCTACATTAATGAGCTTAAACCACGGTGGTGGGGCAGAACAATAGAGTTCGCACCTTGGTTATACATATGGTTATGACAATGGTCATAACCATAGTCTATCTATTACATACCCAAGACTGTGGGCCTGAAAGACCAATTCTTAGAGAATGTCTCCACCACTCGAATCAAGAAACCTCAAGTGCGGGTTATACAATATTCCCAAAGTATAGGTGTAGGTAATACAAGGGTTTGGGGAATAAAGTACAGTACAAAAATAGCTATTTTCAGACCCCAAGTGCGGTTCATATGATTCTCTCAAAGTTGGGGTACGAATTATACGCAAGATGCAGGTTATATGCGGAGATTTACAGTAGTATTTCCCACGTACAAAATAAAGACCTACCTGAATCGTCGGCCACGCTGCTGGTTCATTTTGGCACGTGGGGCGACACCGTCGACGGCCATGTAGAAAACCTTCTTGGGCTTAATCATGCGGAACAGCACTTCTATGTAGTGGAAGATATCCTTGAATATTTTCTCTTCTGTTATCCTAAAATGTGGATTGTCATCCTCGGGGTGGGAGCAGATGTGAACGATGCCGTTCATGTCCAGGTAAAGGTTATCAAACTCCGGAATCTGTTCAAAGAAACAAGCGGTCTTATGAGAAATGTCATGATTGAGAGATTCCCTTGTTGTGACAGTGTTGCTGAAATGAAGCCAGCTCCCAAGCCTGGAATCGGATAGTGAAAATAAAATTTCTCCCACTGGACAGCACTTTTGCTGCTACCGTAAATTCCCGCGTACTACCCGCGGGTTGTACGCGAACCAAACTCAGCTTTCATTTGATACCAAACATGCCTATATAGGGTGCGGGTTATACGAGGGTTTTTATTATTATAGAACAGTACTAGAACATGAATTTTCAGATCCAGAAACGGGTTATAGGATTTTCCTGAGTTGGGGGTGCGGGTTATACGCGAGATGCGGGTTATACGCGGGAATTTACGGTAGTTAAATCTTCAATTTTGAAGGTAACCGGCTTGTTCTGTACGGGGAAAGGAGTTTGATCTTATCACATATCATTTTATAGTCACATACACCTCACTCCTCAGTTTTCTTTAGGGATGTCATCGATAGTCACTATATCGACATATCGTTATTCATAAAATGATGATATAAATCGGATCGACATTTCTGTTATATCGATATCTTTGACCAGCTGAATTTTAGCTTTCTAACAGTGAAAATATTCCCAGATATTCCTATTAGAAGCCAAGCTATCGTAATTTAAGTAATATGCAACAAATTGGCAGGAAAATGGGCTTGTAATCGGACATTCCAGATCTAATCTGAGAGAGACAGCATATATCTATATAGACATAGTCTGAGAACCCGGTCCTCTGTCATATACTGCCTATATTTTATTGTTATTTACTGTATAGGTGAAGCATTTTCCGGCCATTAACAACATAATAAGACTAATCCAAATATCGACATATATCGAAATATCGAGACCAAAAATCGTGATAATCGGAATCGGAAAAAAGTGCATGTCAATGAGATCCCTAGTTTTCTTATAAAGAATCTATAGCCTATGCTAGAACATTAACATCCTCAACATCTGGTATTTTGAAAAGCTCCAAAATCTGTTCTTTTGAATCAACACCTGGACCGCTTATACAAAACATGTACATAATGAACAATTGCTAGATGGCATGCCCCATATGGAACAGCCATATAGACAATGGGATCAATCTTTTTGTCCACCAGCGACATAAAATAACTTTCCTTCTCCATGGGGGCAGCCAGGTGTGAGCTGCAGGGGTGAGGAGGAAGGGGGGGGGGTGTTGGCTAATGTCATTTTTCAATAAATGAATAAGTAGACTCTATTAATAAATAGACTCTATTAGCATTGTGCCTTTTAAAAATCTAAATAGCATTACAGGGATACTTGTAACTTCTACATTTTTAAAAGTTTTTCCTTTAAATATTTTTGTCACAAAAACTAATTTTTGCATAGATCTAGAGAAAAAATGCAAACATGGTCATGGACAGGGACTTATTCTTTGCCAGTTGGGCTACATTTAGATAGGCTAGGGCCAATAGAACGATAATTGATTCAATACATGTTATCAAATTAGTGACAGCAAGAAGAGGCTAAGAGACATTCAACGCTAAAGCCCAATGTGGATTGCACAATATCTGAACACCAGTCAGTCAGTGAAAGTGTATTCCATTCTCATTCACAAACCACAATTACATAAACGAGTTCTACCAATCCATGTAGATCTATGTGTTAAACCTCTGCCAATTAGTCTAGGTATGTGACAATAAAATTCAAAAGCAAGATTAGTTCTTCCTTTTATGGCAGTCATTTGGAGTAACATGTTAGAAATCATATCCTTTTGGAATTTCTCAGTTATCATAACTTAAAGGGAAATTAGAGCACTTTGAATGGGCCAAGGTTGGGCATATTTTCGTCATTATTTTAAACTCTACAAAGAAGGATTGCCTGTGACCTCTTCATGAATTTAGGCTCAAATTAAACCTAAGAAATACCCCTTTAATGTATATATTTCCTGAAAGGCAGCAACATTGCGGACATATTGCAGTTTGTTTGGAGAGATTCTGGCATCTAGAACCAGATATATAGAATTTTTATAATAAAAAGTTAGGAAAATCCCTGATTATTTGCGAAATTAATTAACTACCTAATTCTGCTGCTCCTAGAAAGCATAGTGCTCATCCATAGATTTGCTTTATATTTGGCCAAGATGAAGTTAAGACTATATACTAATAGGCCTATATGTTTTTATTTTGGGCCAAAAGTATCTTCAGGTAAAAACTGAGGGATTAATTAGATGTTGACTTAATTAAGCGTGTAACTAATTAACCAATTAATGTTTAGCTAATTTCAAAATACTGGGATGAAGGAAATTGTGTATACTTGACATATAAATTATAAGGGGCAATATCACTTTTGTACTACCCCTATTTAAAAGCTAATTACAAAGAGCTACCCCTGCACAGTGCTCCAAAACTGGCACAGATTAGCACGACGCCCCTGCAGCCCCAGCAGGCACGGACGTTCACATACCTAAATTCAATTACTAATGTTATCATGATTATATTAGTTATGGATCTATGTGTGCGGATAGATAGAGATCGTTAGACATAGGCCTATGTGATCAATGAAAACAGAAATTGAATGAAAGTTACTGGGTATGTGAGATTTAGAATCAATGAGAAGCACAGGAAAAACACTGCATGAAAATCTGGCCAAAACTGGCAAAAGGTCAAACAAGAACCCACCTGATATTCTTTGACGACCTCGCTGAGGCATGGGTAGCGCTCGCTGATCCATCTATAGAATTTGGGCACCCCCATCTTGCGTTTTTGAGGGTTCTCCCAGGTAAAAATCTGTTAATCTTGGCGTAAACTAAGAAAAATATTGCCCAACATTTATCATACAGCTGACACAAATGGCGCTGCGGCAGATTCTCGTCCAAAACAACGCGCTTGGCGAGAGATTTCATATGTACACTCTCCAAGCAGTTGCTTTGCTCTTTACGTAAGCTCAAAATCAAGCAAGCGATGCTTGAAGAGTGAATATTTTCTTGCCTCCTGAGAAGAGTTCCAGTTTGTTTTCGCAGGGAAAGAAAGTGGCCGGCCTGTTTAGAGAAATTATTGAAAATGGACATATTAAAATCCCTTGTGCCTGAGAGCGTGAAGTCGCTTCCAACGCATATGGTAAGTACTGTTTGGTGTGGCCAATTTTAGAGAGTTCAAGTAGTGTAGTTTTGCTGAGAAACGCCAACATCTGTCGACTTTGGCGACAGACCCTGCCGGCTTCAGGCCTTCGCTCCATCTTCCTGCATTTTATGGTTTACGTGTCAATTTCCACACCCTAGGGCTAGGCTACTGCGCCTAATGCTTCCCACATGAATACACAGAGTGTTAATTGAAGTTTCATGTGGAGGTCATAATCTCATTGTAGGCCAAGTGACCATCTAATAAATCAATAAATACGGTAGGTCTGAGGGACGAGGCATCTTCAATGATCTTGTCATAGGTCCATGACAGGAATTATGGACGATTCGCACTACTGTCAGTTCGCCCTAGATGATTCGCACTACACCTCCTGGATGATTCGCACTACTTGCTGGACCATTCGCACTACCCCAGGGCAGGAGACTGGGGTTGGATGATTCGCCCTACTGCTCCCCGGGGTGTGGGCCTATCCTCCCCGGGGTGTGGGCCTCTCCTCCCCGGGGTGTGGGCCTCTACTTCCCGCCTTTAATGTTGTA
Organism: Harmothoe impar; assembly: GCA_947462335.1. Taxonomy (NCBI): domain Eukaryota; kingdom Metazoa; phylum Annelida; class Polychaeta; order Phyllodocida; family Polynoidae; genus Harmothoe; species Harmothoe impar. Next base: position 19,610,609 of record OX381716.1, read on the forward strand.
ATGGGGGGCTCTGCCCCCCAACCCCCGTTCTTTTTCCCTTTTTTTCTACTCTTCCTACTGCCCCCTAGCCCCTTAGCCCTTTTCTATCCGAAAAAAATCAATTCTAAAAAATAAATAACCTATATTTAATTAAAGAGTGGTACTAGTGCGAATCATCCAGAAAGTAGTGCGAATCGACTAGGGCGAATCATCTAGTAGTGCGAACAGACAGTAGTGCGAACTGACACTAGTGCGAATCGTCCATTTCCCCATGAGGATACCAAGTATGCGTACCTTGGTACTGTCGATGTATGGTTGGAAGCAATCCAACAAGTGTGTGTGACCTGTCGGTGGGGAAAAATTGGAAAAGCCTCCATCATCTGAGTCCATGCTGGGATGGGGGGGGGGGGCAGGCATTTCTCAAAATCTCAACGTAGAGGGGGGGGGGGGGAATTGGAAAAGCCTCCATCATCCGAGTCCATGCTCGGAGGGAGGGGGGGGGGGGCAGGCATTTCTCAAAATCTCAACGTAGGGGGGGGGGGGGGGGGGCAGGCATTTCTCAAAATCTCAACGTAGGGGGGGGGGGGTCAAGATTATGGTAATTTGTGGGGGAGGGGAGGGGTAGGATTTTTGGAAAATCCACCAAGGTCCAAGGCCCCCCCTCCCACCTATGCCTTTGTAAAGTCCTATATGCATTCGTCATTAACTATTTAACCCTTTAAGGGCATCATACTGCTTTAATGCATCATGCCCTTGGTCGTCATGATGCATGAATACAGCCCTGGCGAGTAACTCGCCAGTCCTGTATTCAAGCATCATGCCGACCCTACATGGTTGAGACATCCCCGAAGGGTCGGCATGATGCAGCAATGTAGCAGCTGTAAGTTACTCGCCGGGGCTGCATTGGTGCATCATGATAACAAATGTCATCTTTAAGTGACATGCGTCCTTAAAGGGTTAATGGAGAGGTCATTAATCAATAATTATTTTTTTTAAAAGGGGGTGGGGGGAGGGGGGGTGAAATCTAGCGTTAAGGCTAAGCATGGACATTCATGGGCTAAGTTACAGAGCCTCAGAGGTGCAGACATTTTTAGAGCGTGCAGAATATTTTGCGCCCCCCCCCCCTTCGCTGAAGGCGATAACATTTTTTGCCTGCCTCTTTTGAACTATTCTAACGCTGTCCTTTTTTGTGCTAGAAACGGGCACAATTTTACGCCCCCTTCTCAGGAGGGCCATTATATTTCACGCCTCTGTAAGTTACACTAGTGTAAGTTACAGTTGCAGTGTAACTGCCTTAAAGTCAAACCGTTTAATTTATACAGTAGAATCTCGTTATATAAAGGAGGACAGATATAAGGAGCAGACGGTTATAAGGAGCACATTTGCTTTGCCACTTTCTTTCCCCATACATTTCTATAGTTAAAAAACCCTGTTAGAAGGAGCGATTCTCATGAAAAATCGTTTATAAGGAGCACTTTTTGACCATGAATGGGATATATTTACAACAAACTTCCTTGAAACGAAATTTTACCCATACCTTTCTATAGTAAAATCATGGCTTAGGAAATGTCCTTACACTAAAGTCATGTCTCCACACTACACAGGGAAGCCCTGGCAGTGGGTAGGCGCTCCTACACTACACAGGGAAGCCCTGGCAGTGGGTAGGCACTCCTACACTACACAGGGAAGCCCTGGCAGTGGGTAGACGTTCCTACACTACACAGGGAAGCCCTGGCAGTGGGTAGACCTCCCTACACTACACAGGGAAGCCCTGGCAGTGGGTAGGCGCTCCTACACTACACAGGGAAGCCCTGGCAGTGGGTATGCGCTCCTACACTACACAGGGAAGCCCTGGCAGTGGGTAGGCGCTTCTACACTACACAGGGAAGCCCTGGCAGTGGGTAGGGGCTCCTACACTACACAGGGAAGCCCTGGCAGTGGGTAGGCGCTCCTACACTACACAGGGAAGCCCTGGCAGTGGGTAGGCTCTTCTACACTACACAGGGAAGCCCTGGCAGTGGGTAGAGGCTCCTTCACTACACAGGGAAGCCCTGGCAGTGGGTACTTGCCTACACTACACAGGGAAGGCCTGGCAGTAGGTCCCCCCTCCCCTTTTTGCCACTGTACGGGTGGTGGGCTGTATATATGACCAAAATCGGTTACAAGGAAGGTTGGTTACAAGGAGCAAATTTTCCTTGCCAAAAGGTGCTCCTTACAACGAGATTTTACTGTAGTGGCCATTTGTTTTCAAAAAGAAGGGCTAACGTTGCTGGGTTGGGGAGGAGAATACACGTATGTCCCTCCAGGGCAGGGGGGGGGGGGGGCTAAAAAACTGTCACCTCTTTTTGGCATAACCCAACGCGTTGTGCCTTATGGTTAGCTATTTCAAGCCGGGGTCGAGTTCGGGTGTTCCCCTAGCCCCCTACATCATATATATATATATATATGATCTTTGTGTGAGTTACAGTGTTGCCAAGATGTCACCAATTTAGAACCGTAATGACCGATGTGAGCTTATTAGATATTGGCCACAATGGTCGGCCATGACCTCAGCTTTCCAACAGTGAAGTTGCCACATATCAATATCAATTTAGATGAAATTGGCTTTAAGAAATCAATGCATAAATGGTTGGTTCATATGGCCTGTGTTAAAGCCAATAGTCTTGTGTATGAAGACCATTGGTGAGGGCCTGTGTGTATAGAAAGTTTTTTTCTGCAACACTGGAGTTGGAACAATTTGGCCCCTCAAGCTGGGATCTGAAAAATAGATGTTCGCTTCCGCAAAACTTCATGGATAAATGTAAGCAATGTGTTCTTTCTTCCCAGGACTATGAAGGGCAACGGAGAGCAGAGCGGACATTCCAAGTGATCATCATTTTGTTTGCAGTAAGTCCAATCTGATGATATATCATTCTTATAATATATATAATATAGTAGGCCCCTATTCAGATTTAAGTTTTACTGGATTGTGCTGCTCATATCAAAGAGTTTGAACGCTGTCTAGGAATAATATACAAAAGTAGATGCCTAAGCATACATAATTTAAAGAGTACCGGTACTTTCCAAATAAGTAGACATACCGTAAATTCTCGCGTATAAGCCTAACTCGTGTATAAGCCGCACCCATAACTTTGACAAATTATATAAGCCGCAGAGGGGGTCTGAATATTCCGATTTTGGTACTGTAGTATACTAATAAAAACTCTTGTATAAGCCGCACCCTATATAGGCATGTTTGGTATCAAAAGAAAGCTGAGTCTGACTCGCGCACAAGCCGCGGCTTCTATGCGAGAATTTACGGTATTAGTTTCTGTATAACTATATAAACCAGTGTCTAATATTATCTTCCAGACGTCAAGTCTAGTTTAGGCCACACTTTAAAAAAATTCTGTTTCCGGTGGAGCGGGCGGGTGACGTTTTTTTCCAATGCCACCCGGCCGCTTTTTAATTTTTTTAATTTATTTTTTTGGTCTGGGGAACCTTTTTTGGCTGACCCTCTAAGAGTGTATCACACTACTGTGGTGCCTCAGACGAGGTATAATGGGAAAAGAAAACAGCTGTCGCTGATAAAAGGTTAATTGAATTATAATGTGTTACTTTGGGTGAAGGAATACCAATCCCCACCCTACCAAAAAAAAAAAAAGATTTTGCGGCCGATCGGGTGAGTTATTTTTAGCCCACCCGCTCCACCGGAAACTGACTTTTTTTTTAAAGTGTGGCCTTAGCGTGGACTAGTAAACTATAATATTATATGCTATTGTTGCTGGCGTATGACGGCGATGTGTTGTGTTTCAGGCGGTGGGCTTCTCGTGGGGCTACATCTGTCAGCAATTCTCACAGACCATGTACATCCTGTGTGCAGGCTTCAGCCTCTCGTGCATTGTAAGTATTTACAACACAATCATTAACCCTTTAAAGGCCGCATATCGCTTTAATGCATCACGATATATGCCCTGTATTGGCATGATACATAAATGCAGCACTTGAAAGTCATGATGTATCATGACTAGGGCATTGTACACTGTACAACCTTGAACGGGTTCACTTGGGGACCTCGACTGGCCAACACTCCTACATATATACATGTACAAAATGTGCTTCAAAAAGAGAAGAAAGAAACCCATTTTCAACAGAGAATCTCCCAATTAACTCCATGGACGGTTACATACCGTAAAACCCCTCTGATAAGCCGACCTCCCTTATAGGCCGACCCTCCAGTCTGAGAGTATGTTTTTAAGCCGAATTTGGACCCATTTAAACATGGCTAAACTATAATTTACTTCCCTTAAAAGCCGACCCCCCTCTTGGATACATTGCTATAAGCCGAATCAGTCCTTAAATCCCCCAAAAAAGGTTGGATTATCAGACAGGTTTTACGGTACCAATAATTTGCAGAAAATGCAATAATGAATTTTATTTCATGGTGGATACGGACTGTCAATGGGAGGACCGTTCCCCAGGAAGGCGTGCAATAACCCTAGGCTGTAATTCACGCTGTGGCCGTATTGCATGCTCCTGGGGGTCACGTGACCATAGACAATTTTATTTCATATTTTTCGTGTAACTAGAGGTAGTTTAACCTTTTTGTCTATCTTACACACATAAACCCTGAAATAAATACAGAGCGTCACTTAAAAGTTACCTCTTCACTGGATACTACACTCGTGGTGCTTGGGGTGTATTGCACGCTGGGCTGTATTGCACACTGGGCTGTATTGCACTAGGCCTGCGGCCAGCGTGCAATACAGCCCAAGGACCGCTCGTGCAGTAACCAGACTCAGCCAATTTAGTGTGCAGCTCTGTCTATATCTAAGACTGCTAGAGGTTTGAACATAGATATATTACTTGTTATTGCATACTATTTGGATATCAAGAATGAATCCCATTTTTCCTGTTGCCAGCTGACTCTCCCACCCTGGCCGATGTACCGTCTCAAACCTCTGCCCTGGATGAAACCTCGCCCAGAACCCGCCGAGACTACAGCCGCCCCTCCCCCTCAACAGGCCACTCACAAGGGGAAGAAGGGCAAGAAGTAGAAACCCAGATGCATTTAGCTAGAGAGTAGAACAGCGACTTGAATGTATGGAATGCTAGTGCGAGAGCGAAAATAAATGTGTTGTGTGGTCCAAAATTGTTATTCGTTGTTGTTCTTTTAGAGATCAATATTTAATTAGACATTATAACTAAGCAATATGCTGGATTTTCATGAACATTTTGAATAAGAAATATACACAGCATATATTTGTGAGGCAAATGTGGGCCTCCTGAAATTTATTTAGACATGTTATAAACATCACTTATTTACAGGTGTAAAATGTGCCATTCAATGGACAAAATTATAGTATGATACATGAACAATGAGACAAAAGTATATATCTATATTCTACAATACATGAATAAAACTTGAGTATTTATAAGTTAGAATCGTCGTCGGTTACAGCTGTTTGATTGGTTGTGGAAGCCGCAGTCGATTTCTTAGGCCGGCGTTGTTTTGTTGTGGCTTTTTTCTTTTCATTGACAGTAGACAACATGGTTGACATGGTTGTAATGTGTTCATTCTAGAAAAATAAAAATCATTAATTTAATACGGTACAAAATGTACAAGTTTACAAATGCAAAGGGATGGAATTAATCGATAGCAAAAACTTCCTGCAGATAAAAAGTCTTTGTTGTTGTTATTTCTTTTATTTTTATCCTGAGGAGATACATAACCTTATACATTGTATTCTTGTATTCCACAGCTTTATTATTATATAGAGAGTTCCGTTAAGCGGTAGATTAGTTCCACGTGCCCTATTGAAGGGGGTGGTAATGGGATGTGGGGCTATCCAGGGTATAGCTGGATAGTCCCACTACCATTGGGTTAGATTACAATGAAAGTTAGTTAAGTTTTGAATAGTAAATAGAAATTCTTTAGCTCAAGGCTAGAGCGAGGCTTGGTATTAAAGTCTGTGTCATTTGAACTTAAGGTTCTGACAGCCTCTAGAGAGTAATGATATTAATAATATAAGATGGAAAGTAGAGATAGAAAGTATAGTGAAGGAGGGAAAGTAAAAAGTTGGTATAGAAGAAAATCAGAGATAAGAAAAAAAATTGAGAGAAATCCCTCCCCGAAAGAAAACATTTTAAAAGTTATAAACTATATGTCTTTAAGGGAAACTCAATATAGACCCAACGTTAGTGTTTTGGGACATTATACATTATTTTGCTGACACATCTACACATCTTGGTGCACTGTACGTACCAGTTGTGGACTTTTCCGGGTCAGAAGTTTTACGTCATCTGCATTGATGGTGCTTCGTTTGGCGTGCCTGCAACAGGAAAGGGAACATATCAGATGTACCGTCAAATCTAGAGTGGCATCGGACAACAGATTCATGATTTTATAAGGAGTGAGCATGCAACCCCCCATCCCCATCCCGAAAGCTAAGCCTAAGGGAACAAGGAAAAACTAACCTGCTACTAGAAATAAGGAGGCAACGGAATTTATTCATTCCTTTTGAAAATAGGTTTGATTCCAACAATTTGTTTTTTGACTTACTTGGCAAATAATTCCAAGTCCGTAGCCACAGTACTGATGTATTTGAAGGTTGTTTCAGAGAGGGCGGCGATGAACTGCTGGTTAAAGTTGGCCTCCGCATGTGTGCTGGCGTTCTCACAGATCTGACCGACTGTGTAATGTGTGGCCGCCTTCAGCCGCTGAAACACGACGTGAACAAAAAAGTGTTCATTATTCCACATTTACCACCAGAGACCCCACTGAAGTCAGTTGTAAATCGTGCAAACTTCTATGCAACATAACATTGGAAAGGCATTGGACAATCAATATAGGGCCACATCAAAAGAAAGAAGTTGGTCTACAGATTTTCATTTTGAAAAAATGGTGCGAGGGAACTTTTTTTGTCTGGATTTTAACCTTGAATCAAGTGGAGCGGGCAACTTTTTTGCCAACTCCCAAATCTGGCTCTCGATCAGAAAAAGAGCCACCAAAAAAAATCAAACAAAAAAAATATCAAATTTCTCAGAAAATGATGCGGGTGCATCTGTACACTTTTTTTTTCAAATAAAGAATAAAGTTTGCCTTTTCAAAAATATTGTGAGGAAATCCGTAGACCAAATTTTTTTTTGGGGTGGCCTAGTGGAGCAGGGACTAAGAGAGCTCCTCAGGGTAGGACTAGGAGATGTGGTCAGTGCCTGAACTTGGAAGTGAAAAAGTAACAAAAAGAAACACTTTTTGTGTAATATACAACAATGTAAGCTCACCCTCTCACCTCACCTGTCACTACCTCCCGTCACCCTCACACCACCTCACCTGTCACTACCTCCCGTCACCCTCACACTACCTCACCTGTCACTACCTCCCGTCACCCTCACACCACCTCACCTGTCGCTACCTCCCGTCACCCTCACACCACCTTACCTGTCACTACCTCCCGTCACCCTCACACCACCTCACCTGTCACTACCTCCCGTCACCCTCACACCACCTCACCTGTTACTACCTCCCGTCACCCTCACACCACCTCACCTGTCACCCTCACACCACCTCACCTGTCACTACCTCCCGTCACCCTCACACCACCTCACCTGTCACTACCTCCCGTCACCCTCACACCACCTCACCTGTCACTACCTCCCGTCACCCTCACACCACCTCACCTGTCACTACCTCCCGTCACCCTCACACCACCTCACCTGTCACTACCTCCCGTCACCCTCACACCACCTCACCTGTCGCTACCTCCCGTCACCCTCACACCACCACACCTGTCACTGACTCCCGTCGCCCTCACACCACCTCACCTGTCACCCTCACACCACCTCACCTGTCACTACCTCCCCGTCACCCTCACACCACCTCACCTGTCACTACCTCCCGTCACCCTCACACCACCTCACCTGTCACTACCTCCCGTCACCCTCACACTACCTCACCTGTCACTACCTCCCGTCACCCTCACACCACCTCACCTGTCACTACCTCCCGTCACCCTCACACCACCTCACCTGTCACTACCTCCCGTCACCCTCACACCACCTCACCTGTCACTACCTCCCGTCACCCTCACACCACCTCACCTGTCACTACCTCCCATCACCCTCACACTACCTCACCTGTCACTACCTCCCCAATCCTTGACATGGGAGGGGGGGCCAGAGTATATTTTGGGCCCCCCCAAATTTTTTTTTGAAAATGGTAATGAATTACGTTCATAACTCTATAGTTACATTTAAAAAAATACCCACAAATTGACCTTAAAATAGTCAAAATTTTCAAAATTCTCCTTGGGGGCAATGCCCTCAGAGCCCCTATGAGTCTTTCAGTGTTTTGCTTTTAACGCTTCCAATCGCGTACCCTTCTAAACTTTGGTCGGTTCGGCCGTGGCCCCCAAACTCAAGTTGCTTCCAACACCCCTGCTACAGGTACCTCCCATTATCCTCCTACCACCTCACCTGTCACCTCGAGAGGGAGGCGGGGATCAGTCCTTTTCAGCATAAACGCCTATAGTAAATTGGTTCAAGACAAAGGTACAGCCTAGGAATCTGTATACCGGTATGTTTAAGCCACTTCCAGAGCTCCCGCCATTGCGCAGACTGGCACGCCACGGTATGTGTTGCGCCTGCTACTAGGAGCACAGACTATCTGCTCGAAATCAACTTAAGGTTGATCGCTACTCATTGAATATGGACCACTGCGCAGGTCTCTGCGCATATAGCTTATATGTATCAGATTGAGCTAATATCAATAAACTAGAAACATATATATGCTGACTAAGCTATATAAAAAGATCAGACAATTTCCTAATTTTCCTATAGATCTATTATTTTGCAGGACTGGCTTGATTTTTGCAGGCCCGGATACCTGAGGGCAATTTTCATGTCTCATAAAGAAATGTATAAGGCAAGAATTTACTTTAAATAAATACATCTTTACCGTATATTCCTTTTGAAACATTGTATGTACAGCGTTGAGTATTGTTATTTAAAATATTTATGCAAAATGCTTTTCTCTCTTGAAACCTTAATAATGGTCCGATTTACAAGCCGTAAAAACTGACATGTAGCCCGGAATCTAGCCAGTCATTCGGATTAGCAGTAGGACCAGTACAGCCGGTCCAGCAGCCTTTCAGCCGGCTATAGCCGGTGTCCGGCACGTTTTCACGGAGACTGATTTATAGCCAATAATATTTGCTATTTTTTTTATAGAAGTTAGAACATTGAACTTATTAATCAATAAATCATTATCTAGATATATAAAGATCTCATCAGGTTCTTTGAAATAACCAAGGGTAGGAAATACAGCCATTTTAAACCCCGAATTTTGCCCGTTTCCCCTTTTTTTTAGGCTCTAAATGTGAGATTTAGACCATTTTTGCACTATTTTTTACCTTCAAAGGCCCAAAACCATAAAAATATGCCCGGGACCACCTATCAAAAGTCCTTTTAAATGTTAGCTATTGATCTGAACAATTTTTTGAAAAAAATATAAAAAAAGTTCATGGATTTTTTTCAGTGATATTTAGATATTGCTGAAGAATAATTATGCATTAAATTTGAATAATCGTCACAAAACCATCATGTTTTTTCATACAAAGGTACATTTTTGGACCATTATTCTATTTTTCCCATTAAAAGACATATCCTAGGTTTATTCATGTGCAATACAAAATTAATGTGGGCATTGGTTCTCTAAGAAAAAAAATCATGAAAATTTCCCTTATATTTGTATTTTTTGGCAAAAATAGAGGATCCTTTTTTTTTTTCAAAAATCTGTAATAAAAAAATTAGCTCGGGACCCCCCTATTTTTTTTACATTTTCCATTTCTAAATGATGAAAGCTACCTTTGGGGTGAAAAACAGGACATTTCATGGATACAAAGTTAAGAGTAGCGATTGAAGTGAGTGTAAAAATCTGAAAAATTCAGGTTACCTTACCACAGCCACAGGCATACAGGCCAAAGCCCCCCTCCCGGCCCCATCTCCAGTCCATCGCACATATAAAGTTGTACAGAAAAGTCTACAAATAATACTGAGGATTATTGAAGATATCATGGAAATAATATAGCCATAGTTACTTGTTGATAAGCCAATTCCTCCAAAGTTGATTCTGAATCTGATTCTGTTCCCGCCATGTTGATTTCTTTGGAATAACCTGCAGGTCGCAAACCTACGGGTAATCTGTATCTATAATTCTAATTAAATCATGTTACTCGGTATCAAGGCACAAACAATACTAATGTAACTCATACTAATTCTGTTTAGTTCATTAAGTTTCATTTAGTAGACTGAAAATCACCAGAACATGCTTACTTTATCTCCCTACTAATTTTACCAAGCTGGCTCAGCTCGTTCACTTTTGCCTTAGATGCTCTATGCTGGAGGTTGAGTCTGCAGATTCGGCGCACCTGCAGGCAAATATTCTGACCTCCACGGGCTTACAAAATGTGAGTTCGGTGCCACCGGCCTGAAAAACTGTTTTATAAGGACAGCAGTAGGATTTATCTGAAGGAAAGGTAGGAAGAACTTAAACCACACACATAATCTCCATCTGTTTTTCTGAACTTCATTATGCTAGAGGTAGAAATGCGTAGAAACACACAGTTTATTTCACCCAGTTCGAACTCACAACTTCGAAGACCAGTCCAAAATCGATGTCAAATCGAAAATTTCAAACAATATGATATCAAAAAGGGATGTGATAGGCAATATGTGACAGGTTGATAGAGTATTGTCTTATTGTACACTCTGTGCAGTTGAATGTATAAAATATAAGACAAAGGGGACCGAATAAACATGTTTGTGAATAACCGTGACAGATGGTCCAAGTGAGCGATAATGAGTGTATTTACTGCTATTATATTGATTATTGTATCAACTCAATGCTAGTAATAACTATAAGTCCGTGGCACCAAGAAAGGGACTATTGAATTAGGCTTGTTTTCTATGTGAAATAACATCTAGCTAGTAACAATTCAAATGGGCACAAAATATTTCCTGATGAAGAGCTAAACACATACACATCATCATAGGCACTTTGATAAAATATAAATATACCAGCTATGAAAACATATCAGGTCAGCTTACATAGGCCTCGAAGAGAGGATTCCAGATCTTTTGGAATTAGCTTTCTATCTTTACTAGAACTTACGCAATCATGAAATTACCCGCAAATTTTTTGACAGGCTTGTACTATAGAAATGGTAGAACAGTAGCCTAAATAATTGTGATCTCAATTTAATAGATTTATTAAAATTCAAAGAAAATTTCAAAAATTGTCAAAATTGACAAGAAAAATAGTGTTTTGCTTATAATATATTTAATATTTAATGAATCATTTTGAAATTTTCACTAGAGATCAATGAAGGCATGTCCTCCATAGGGAAATGTTTGGATAACCTTCAGCTGACCTACATATGACCTTGGGAGATCGCCGTAATGACCTTTGACCTTTCCATATGTGTACGGTTTTGTAAAAAAAAGTGGGGTTTTTCACTCACTGCGCAAAAGTGGGCACGAAAAAATCCAAAGTGGGCACAGTCCGATCAGGTCAAAACTTTAGATCTAGGCTATTTAACACCCATAGAATCTGTCTAACTTATCCATTAGTGTGTCGAAATAATATATCTTGTTGTAAAGTAGGCTCAAAGTTAACTAGATTTTAAAAGATTTTTTTCTCAGGTAAAAATTGGAATTTTTGAGCCCAGATTTCGCTGGTAGGTAGCTAGATACCCCTTTTATAAATCTAATTTCATCTGAAGCCTGAGATCATCAGAGATATGCATGATAACCGCGATCGCGCGATCGTAGCGCGATCGCGCGATTATTGCGTGATCGCGGAAATAGGTCAGCAGAGCGCCAGCAGTTCTGCATGGGTATCTGGGCTTTACTGACGTGCCTAACACATGAGAAAAAAATTTACAATCAGGGAAATTGTACTTTCTCTTGCTTGTAAAGTGCAGTTTCATGACAATATCGGTAAACACTCTTTATTTTTTATCAAATACGACTGTCCCATTGACTTAACCAAAGAATGCCGTATTGCACACCCCCCGTGAAATAACCCATGGCCGTATTTCACGGCCCTGTGACGTCATCAAAACGGCGGTTTGTTTACATTTGAACGGCATAGAAATAAACTAATTTAGCCCTTTAAGTCTCCCCCCTACAATAATTTCAGTATTTTGAATCGAAAAAGATAAAAAATAAACACAAAGGTACACTCATTTCAGTCTGTTGACCGGGTTATTTCACTTGTTGACCCTTGGGCCGCATTTCACTCGGCCTACGGCCTCGTGAAATACGGCCCAAGGTCAACTCGTGAAATAACCCAGTGAACAGACTGAAACTCGTGCACCTTTGTCTATTTATTGCACATTAGAGGTATAGGGAATATCATCAAAACTTCCCCAAAATGCTGATTTTAAGCAATTTTTGACTTTGTGGAAGGGCTCACATTTGCATTTCTTTAACCACAATGTTCTAAATGGTATCATTGTGAAGAAAAAAATGTTCCCTCATTTATTTGATGACTAATTCCATCTCTGACAGTGTAATTCAATTTCTATAGGTGCTAATGCAAATCAAAGTCAATAAAAATACAACATTTCAGAAATGTTTCTAGGGTATTTACAAATTTCACAATTACCCACATTTCTCCAGAGAAACATGAGATTGTCATTACCTTAAACTACAGAGTCTCGGCTAAAAAACGTTTTTTACATGAAGATGATGGGACTACTAGTACCAAAGTAGTGGATCAGGACGTGAAATGCAAAAGGGCAAACATAGTTTGGCAGTCCCTTTCTTGGTGCCACGGACTATAGTAATATCTTGACCGAAGGCTGATGCAAGTCATTCAGGGATATTCTTGGAGTCGACAGGCTTCCTTCACTCAGCCTCAGGGAGTTTATCTGTCGATTGAAAAGGGCAGATATTTATAGGCTAATAAAAAGCTTTAGTCATAGCATCGACATTCATCCTCATACCTCAAATGAATAGAATAGATTCATGGTGAACCCCACCAGCCCGTGACCAGGGGATATAGAGGGATCCCCTCCCCCCCCCCCCTCAGGTCGGAAAGTTGTCGATATTAAAGGGATCCCTTCATCCACAGAAAGGGCTGCAAAAGTCTAGGGACTTTCAGAGGAGGAGGGAAGCTACAGATGCAATGTTACATAATATCACATGTCTATCAGCCCTCCTGGTGTGAGGGGCTGGGGGCTGGCCACAACACTAGATAAGAATCTCCAAGCACCATCACACTGTACTCTATATCAGATTTGTTGGCATCACAGACTTTGATTCTAAAGCAAATAGATCTGATATAGAATACTCTTATCTAGTGTTGTGGGGGCCCCCAGGCCCTCACACCAGGAGGGGTAATAGACATGTGGTATTATGTAACATTGCATCTCCAGCTTCCCTCCTCCTCTGAAAGCTTGGCAGCCCTTTCTGTGGATGAAGGGATCCCTTTAAGGGCCCCAGGTAACAAAATTTAGTCTGTTCACGACGAACAAATTTCATATTATAGTAGTTAATAATTTGTTGATCAATACAATTTGGGAAAATCTATGGTATTCCGGGACCGCTGCATTACGGACAGTTCAAGCTTTGATTTCATACCAACTGTACCAATATTTAATTATATTTTCCATCCAATATATATATGTATTTTTTTAAAAGAAGTTTTCTCAAAATCACGTGTTTTTTTAATGATACGCGCGATGATAAGTAACTAGTTGTTTTTTAATTAGCCTAATGAGTAATGTCATACAGACTTAATTGTATTTTCTGCACCAATATTATATTTTAATTGTTTTTGTATATCAAACCTGTTTCTGTCGAGTGTATCTATAATCGTATGGACTTTTTGTACCTCAACTGAGACTGAAATTGAATATACTTTAAATTGAAATATGTCTTGGAATTGAATTTGAAATTGAATATACAGCATGTACATCCTAAGGCCACCCAAAAAAAGTTGTTCATTGACGTGCGCGTCACTAAAATCATGTTATTTCCTAATGTAAAAACATTTTAAAGGCTTATACGCCAGAATTTTAATAGGTATATTCAAAGTTGGTCAACTTAAATCTTAGATGGAGTTTGTGAGTTTATAAAGTCACAACACGATCTACTGGGAAGTTATACAAGGTATGTGAACGGATTATGCCAGTGACTTATCATTGGTGCCCTATCGTTTTAAATGTGTTTAATCACTAAACCATTTTTATTAACTTTGGTTCCAGTTAGACGGTTTGAGCCGCAGAGGATGTCGGGAGAGCTCCGACGAACTATCTCCATGGCTGACACGTCGCCGACAGAAGGTTCTCGTAACCTTGGCAATGGCCGCCATTCCCCAACCTCCCCCCTGAAACTGTTCGGCCAAGCGAAGAAACAAATCAACCACATCTACATTGAAATAGGAAACTACATAGAAGCCTCCAACAAGTTTGTCAATGGTAATATATATTTTTCTACATGTATGCATAATAAACAGGAGTTGTGTAGTGAGTTTGATAAAAGGTTAACAAATTCTGTCAACCAAATTTTGGAAAGCGATATTTTTTTTCTTTTAAATTGCCAATTGACTATTTTAACTCACCTCATTTTCTCAACGACCTTTAAACGTTGACTCACACCCTTTTTATGAAAGTTTATCGATACACGATATACTTAGAATTCAATGATGTTTTTGATAGAGTGCAAAGTCTGTACTGTATGTATTGTATCTTTAAAGGTGAACAGGTGCGCGCCTTTGAGTTGTTCAATCTCACTAAGAAGTGGGACACTTTAGGGCATGGCGATAATAAAAATGGTAAAATCTGCAGCTCCTCGCAGTTTTACGTTGGACGTTACATATTTGTGGTTTATTCAGTTTATCAGTCTCTGTGAAAACCTGCCGGACACCGGCTATAGCCGGCTGAAAGGCTGCTAGACCGGCTGGACTGGTCCTACTGCCGGTCCAAATGACTGGCTGGATCTTTGGCTACATGTCAGTTTTTACGGCTTGTAAATCGGACCATTATTGAGGTTTTTAGAGAGAAAAGCATTTCGCATAAACATTTTGAAAATAATTACTCTAGATTAATATATTACAATGTTTTAATAGAAGCTGTATTGATTCAATGTAAATTCTTCCTTAGAACATTTTTTTATGCGATATGAAAAAATGCCTTTAGGTATCCGGGCCTGCAAATTTTAAGCCGGTCCTGTGAAATAAAATATCTGCAGGACCGAATGTCCTGCATGGCAGAAAAGTTTTCATGGAGACTGGTTTATGCAAATGTTGGAAATACTTATGTTGTCTCATACCTTTACCCTCCACTTCCATTTCAATGAGTTGACGTTAATGGGGGTTCGTTTGAATATTTCCATAAGTTGTTTTATATCCCTAGGTACCATACCAGAGAAGCCATTTCAACTCCATCAGCATTTAATTTGTCTGTTAGCTTCCTTCAGGCATTTAGTTGATATAATATATCCATATTGTATTTTGAGAAATGTCGGATAATCTATATGGTAATATTGCAGAATTTAAGCTAAGAATAGCCTATATTAGTATATATAATCAGTACACAAGTTTAAACAAATGTAAATCTAATGCATTGCCCAGGCCTCCGACCTTATATAGACTTTGAAATGTAATGATTTTGGATATAAAACAGGCCTAAACAGTTTCTCACCCATCTTGATTCTTTGGAGGTACTGTGCATATTTACATAATCTTTACGTTTTTACGTGCCTCCAAGGCCTTGTGCATAATATGGGAGGGGGTGAATTTAGTAAAATTAGTGAAACAAACAATTGATACCCTGGGTGTGTTTGTGCAGTCACGGAGGGAGGTATCGTGGTGCCGGAGCAGAAGGCAGAGATCCAGAAGTACACTCAGAAGGTGGCCGGCATCCGCGAGATGCTCAGCCGCGACCGCATGAAGGTCGCATTCTTCGGCAGGTAGGTCTTTTTTCCCCGGTTTTGTACAATTTCTGTCTGAAATTTAATGTTGACCCTCATGGCCAGGGAAGAGGGAAAGTAGTACTGGTAGTCTAAAAATAAAACTGGCCTTATTACCAGCATAACCTTGTTGCATATTTAACCCTTTGTGAAATAATATGGGACGATGCCTATAGGTTCATTCTCAATGGTCTTCACGATGCACTCAGTGCAGGACCTCTGCATCCAGACACCATATTGACATAAGAAGAGCATAATGCATTTAACCACTATGCTTCCCTGAAAAGGGTTAAGACAACGATAACGGCCAACTAGTCAAACACTCAAATTAAATTTGATGGTTTAGAAATGCATTGGAATACATTTTATTTCAGGACTTCTAATGGCAAGAGTTCTGTGATTAATGCCATGTTGAAGGACCGGATCCTGCCGTCAGGTATCGGACACACCACTAACTGCTTCCTCCAGGTGGAGGGCAGCGACACACAGACCGCCTACCTCCTCCGGGACGACGACTCTCAGCCACAGAGCATCACCGTATGTAACAGCAAGTCGATTATATGGGAGTAGCACATCCTGGTACCTCAGGTAGTCGGGTGCTAAACACCATCTCCTTATCAGGCTAATCCCCTCTCCTCACACCTTGAACAAAGGGGCTGATAAGAAATTTTCCCATGATGCACTGCTCTGGAGTCCGGGGCCTAACCACAATGCATTGCTCTGAGCCAAGATGGCGGCCCCCGTAGCCTAATGCGCTAGTCCCGTATACCCTAAAACCTCCTCGATAAGGTTACCGTAAAGCTGCAGCTTATAAGGGTCCCGCTGTCATTTGATACCAAACACATAGGGTGTGGCTTATTCAAGGGTTTTGAGTAGTATACTACAGTACCAAAATCGCCATAATTAGACTCCCTGCGCAGCTTATAGATTCTCCAAAAGTAAGGGTGCGGCTTACATGGACTCAAGACTTCAGGATATACTAGTATATGTTTTGGAGAATTTTCTCTGTTTTTTTTCCACCTGAGATTCTCTTTTAACTATAACACGTCCTTAACCTATGCCTCTATGGAGTAATAAATTACGATAAAATCACAAAAATTAAACTCGTTTCACTTTGATAATGTTCCATCCTTACATGTCCTTGTATGGTGTATTTCAGACGGTGCGTCAGCTGGCGAGCGCGCTGTCTCACCTCAAACTGAAGGAGAACAGTTTACTCAGGGTCTGCTGGCCAAAGGAGCAGTGCAACCTGCTTCGGGACGACGTCATACTCGTAGACAGGTACAACCACACCTTTTATGATAAATGATGTTCAGACTTGTTCTCGAATAATGAGGTAAATATAAAAGGAAAATTAAGAAATTGGTCAAACGACTGGTACCCAATCTGACCTGCAACCCCTCCATAAAAAAACAAGCACATCATAATAAATCAAGTGATGTATTTGAAATTTAGAAATAAGGAAACTAGACACTTATTTGAGAAGAGATACATTGTACTGATTCATGTTCTTGAAAAAAGCTTTTGAATAGATATAAACCTTTCGTCATTCTTTTGAGGTACAAAGAATGTTTTGTAATAACATATGTAATATTGCTCCCTCCTACAGCCCGGGTATCGACGTGTCTCCAGACCTCGACAGCTGGATTGACGAGCACTGTTTAGACGCAGATGTATTTGTCCTTGTCGCTAATGCAGAATCCACACTCATGCAAACAGTAAGTCACTCGAACTGATTTGTTAGAAAAAAATCTTTGAACTAAATTTTTAAAAAGTGGCGGAGAAAGCGTGGCTCCCGTGTTAAAGTATGCGAATCAAATCATCAAACAAGTTTCACGTAAATAATGAAATATTTTTACAAATCGAATGATATTTTAACTCCAACTGTTACTTTGTGTTTTTCAGGAGAAGAACTTCTTCCACAAAGTGAGCACCAAGTTGTCCAAACCCAACATCTTCATCCTCAACAACCGCTGGGACGCCTCCGCCTCAGAACCAGAATTCATGGAAGAGGTAAGCAGCGGAATTTGACGACATTTTATTTACGGCATACTTCTCTCATGTTCCCAGATCTGGTATTCTTGGCAATTCTGTATGGGGGGTATGGGGGTTAAGGTGGTTCGATCGCCTGCCCACTCAGACCATACTTCATGCCCTTCAGTTTGGCAGACAGTGATATATCGAATAAGCAAGACTGTATACAAGGAATTTAACATTTAAAAGTAACTTTTGACGTGAAACTTGCAAAAAAGAGTAAAGTATCATTCTTCATGGTCCAAAAGAATTCACATTCCTGATGATATCAAAAACACATTTTGATATATCCAACATGGCTGGTCTCTTTGTGTAGGTAAAACAGCAGCACATGGATCGTAATGTCGCCTTTCTCGTTGATGAGCTCAAAGTGATGACTCGGCAGGAAGCCGAGAACCGTGTCTTTTTCGTTTCGGCGAGAGAGGCCCTCATCTCGCGCTCCAACCAGGAGCGCGGCACCCCCACCCCCAGTAAGTACCTTAGCCTTTAAAGGCCACATAGTGCTTTAGGACATTATGCCAATTGTTGTCATGATGCATGAATCAATGCATCCGTGGCGAGTAACTCACCAGTGCTGCACTCAACAGTACCCAAACTATTTAAGCTTACCTACAAAGCTCAACATGTCACGTAGCAAACTGATTTTAAAGCAATGTTTAATGGTATTAAAGGAAAAATCGAACTGCTCTTTGTAGTTTCTAAACAGTCTTGTATTGATTTCTTTCAGGTGGTGCTTTACTTGAAGGTTTCCAGGGACGCCTTTTTGAATTCTGTAACTTCGAACGGAAGTTTGAGGTAAGCATCAAATACAGTAATCGATATGACATAATAATAAAAATCCATACCATGATAATAGTAGAATTTGCTGCCTTTCAATTTGACCTCAGATAGGCCTTGAAGTGGCCACTACACAAGTAAAACTGGAATTTCCCTTTGCTACAATATGACAGTAAATAGTTCGGAACTAATACAGTAGTCAACATTTTAAGTGCACAGTTGCAATGTATTTAAAATACTTTTCTCGTCGTCGTGAGTTTAAAACTCACAATGACGAGAAGATTTAGCTAATTTATTGTCTAAAGTTTGGGTATGTGCGCCTTTACCGTAAACGGTGATTCAAAATCAACCATTGATTATGTGTTATGCAGGAATGTATCTCGCAGTCGGCCGTACAGACCAAGTTTGCGCAGCACACGGCCAACGGTAAACTCATCACCAGCCACCTCCGCTGTCTGATGGATGACATCTACGAGACAGCCAACACCAAAAAGTATGCCTTTCTTCTCATGATAGATTTGGTACCACTTCATGAAGATGTCTTTAATACTTGTTGAAAGAAATGCTAAAGGCACTGTTTTGGATCATTAGTAAGCTCTTTAAACTGTTATAATCTAGCCAATTGGCTCTTTGGATAACTTAAATATGTTAATGTAAAATATCGATAGTGCGCTACTTATGAATACCATTTCATAAGCCGCACGATCTGTAAACATGTATGGTATCAAATTAAAGCTGAGTCTGTCTTGTGTAGAAGCCGCGACTTTTATGTGAGAATGTACGGTATACTTCAGAAGAAATGCTTTCCATCATGTCATACCCTTGAAGTTTAACATTGTGTATGTTGTGGTGTTTAGGAGTAAGGCAGAGCAGGCCCAACAGGAGGCACGAGACAACCTGGACTACATGGACAAACAGATGAACATGCTGACTGCTGACATCAAGGACAAGATCCGCGCCATGACAGAGGACGTACACAACAAGGTACTGTATGTGGGAATCTATGAACCAATGGGAATATGGCCATTATTTCTTAAATCAAGAACAGAATGTCTGGGATGGGCGCTTATGAAGTTGACTATTGTTTTCTAACCTAACTCGGATAGGCAATAATGGGTGGAGGGGGGGGGTACTCTAAAATGAATATTCTCTATTCGCTACTAAAGGAATATTTGTAACATACGCAGTTCGAAAGCATTCATTTGCCCTATGATAAAGCTTAATGAAGCTGGTGCACTTTTTAAAGCCAATACGGTACCTCGATTTTAAGGTTTCCGGCGCCTTATCAGACGAGATAAAGCACCTGTCGCTACTCGTGGAGGAGTTTGACCGACCGTTCCACCCCGACTCCATGCTACTCACCGTCTACAAAAAGGTAACATCGCTCACATGTTTCGACTAAAGATGGATTGCTATTTATCACCCAGAAAAATTATATTTTCTTGTTTTTTTTTATTATCATCAAAGCTTCCGTTGTAAGTTTTTCAATATCTTCTGGGCTGCAATGTTAATGTAAGTTGAGTATATTGCAAATTTAAAAAAACTCATTCATTGATAACAGCTAAAGTATAATATGCACGGTCTCAGATCAATAATTCTATGCTAAAGAAGACATTGAGTGTCCGCCTTGTATTTACTATGTCATATATAATACATAGCTTTGTGGGGTAGACGACTCTGGGGGAGGTGTCAGACGCGTCGCCCTCCGTATCCCAAAGTCACACTCTCGCACACAAAAGTTGATCTGTGGATTTCACTCCAAAAATTGTCAGAGCAAGCAATGGATTTTGTACATAGAAAACTGGAGTAAAGTGTTGTTCCTGCACTGTGACAGTGCTTCTTTGCGATCTATGGGATCAAGGAATAAGAAACTGAATTATCAAAAGAATTAAGGTATGTTTAATCCATAGATCAACTTTTCTGTGTGTGATGCTAAGCATTACTTGGAAGGAAAATGATTTCATACCATTTATTTGTACTAATATAGTTAAGTAGGATCAATTAATCCCCCCCCCCCCCCCACACACACACCCTCGGATCTATATACTCTGCTGTATGCTCATAGATCACTATTGGGTACAACCAAGGATATATCTCTATGGTACAACTGGCCCAGTTCGCACACTTCATTAATATCATATATTAAGATTTTGCTTTGTTTAATGTTCAAAAGGTCATTCATGGAAAATACCATACAAACAGAAGGAGAATGAAAAATGTCAAAATGTATAGATGTTGTGTTCAACTCCACAGAAACGGGAGAAACACTCAGTACATGATACCATTTGAACACGTTTAAGGTTGCTGTACAAATATCTGGGCCTGAGAGCTATCAGGCTTTGTGAAAATTGTGGGCGCCCCCCCCCCTCCTTTTAAAAAGGTCCAGTGGATGTTGAAGTATCCAAACAGAGACCATTAGATAAAGCAGGCCTCCATGACACCCCAGGGATGAAAGACTGAGTTTTCCTCTTGATTTTTTTTATGCCGCGTACCTGTACTTAATTACAGAGGGCCTTAAGTTATCCAGGAGCCTCAATTTGAATATTTAAAAAAAAAATTCGTCCTTGACACCCGCTAGTAGACTAGAGTGTAAACTGACGTGTGTGTGTTGTGGTGCTGCCCCCTATAGGAGCTCCACTTCCACATGGAGGATCTGATAGGACGCAACCTGCACAGCCGGTGCTCCTCCTTCATAGGCCAGGTGCTGGACGCCACCAACCGCGAGATACAAGGTAACCCCCCCGCCTACACCACCGCCGTGTACACGATAAACCTCCGCCGTGTACACGCTAAACCTCCCCCGTGTACACGCTAAACCTCCCCCGTGTACACGCTAAACCTCCCCCGTGTACACGCTAAACCTCCCCCGTGTACACGCTAAACCTCCGCCGTGTACACCCTAAACCTCTGCCGTGTACACCCTAAACCTCTGCCGTGTACACGCTAAACCTCCGCCGTGTACACCCTAAACCTCTGCCGTGTACACGCTAAACCTCCGCCGTGTACACCCTAAACCTCCGCCGTGTACACCCTAAACCTCCGCCGTGTACACCCTAAACCTCTGCCGTGTACACCCTAAACCTCTGCCGTGTACACCCTAAACCTCTGCCGTGTACACGCTAAACCTCCGCCGTGTACACCCTAAACCTCCGCCGTGTACACCCTAAACCTCTGCCGTGTACACCCTAAACCTCCGCCGTGTACACGCTAAACCTCCACACCACGCAGTGTTACCCGTCCATGTTGTATGCCTGTGGCTGCCTACATGTTTGTATGGCTGGTCAATGGGAGAGACGTTCAGTAACCCGCTACGGACTATAACGTGTGATGCGTTCTGCCCTTTCTCGTCATGATGCATGAATGAATTCATGGCGAGTGATTCGCCAGGACTGCATACATACATCCGGAAGGCAAAAGGCATAGCGCAATAAAGCACTTACAGGGTTGATTGAGGTCACATATAAAGGCAGAGGTTTTGCCAGGTATCACTCATGACGCGGAGGATTTCGCGGAGGGTGCGCCATAACTACTACCTATGTACACATAACCTGTTGTCGGCCCCCTCACCACTGGCTGCTGTCTGAATGGCTTCACCTCCATCTGCCTGTTTGTCACTAGTCAATGTGTGTGATCAGGCCAAAAATTTTAAAGGTTTGTTTCAGGTCACCCGACCATACGTTTCTTTTATGCAATTTTGAAGAAATTTTCGCTTTTTTTTTGGTTTACTCAAAAAGGATGGCTAGTACATTCATGTTTTAAAAAAAGAAAATAAATTTAAATCCGACTTACTGACCCTACATTTTCCTCCCATGTTACCTGAAGCAAACCTTTCTTTTTTTGGCCTCATCTTAGTGTTTCTATATGTGTCAAACCTTCACACCTAGCTCCTTGCTGTGCCCAAATGTCTGTCCAACTCATTTTTTTGATCCGCTTAGTTAAGTATTCATAATGATTTCCATTTATTTACTATAGGTAGGCAGCTAGTTCCTGAAAAAGAAAAAAAAAGAGTTTCCTCCTTCCTTTTATGTTTACTCCCTCAGGAAAGATTAATTATTTGTAGCGGTTTGTTTCATTTTGCAGTCCCATGGCAGATCAGATTTTATATTTTATTTTCTGACCCTAACCTCTCATATAGCAACTTTTACTATTACTACCAGCTCAATTCCCTACCCAAGAACATCACACAATGTCACACATCCTAAACACAGAGTTACATGATTCTTTGGGTACCATGTTTGACGGCTTGGTTTGTTCTGCTCCACCTCTGTTCATGTTGCAAAGCTGGTAAAAAAACAGTTATGCTTAACTTAATACCCCCCCCCCCATCCCACCCATCCACCAACAACTACATGTACCACCCTAATCAACCCTCAATTCACCAAACCACCCGCCCGACCATCTCACATAACCCCCCCCCCCCCAAGGTGCATGTTGCTGTATGAGAGGTTAGTGTTGTGTGTCCCCGGCTGCTGCTGCTGCTGCCCTGTGGGGCTTGTTGCTGCTTGGTGTGTAGCTGACGGTGTGTGTGTCTGTGTCGTGTATCAGGAGATGTACTCCCACATAGAGAGCGCGCTCGGCCGCAGGCTGCAGAACAGGTGCTCCGCTGAGTTAACGCAGGCCGTAGATCACTCCCGCAATGAAATGACAGGTAAAGTAGGGCCCGCCGTAAAAAAAAAATAGATAAAAAAAGAACCATCTCTCAGTCGTGTATCACGTGAAATTGCGACTTTTACTTAGTTATTACGGTATATATCAGAGCTGCCAACAAGTATATATTGGCCATTTATTTGCAGTCAAAAGCCCACTTGTGATCTCGACAAATTGACAAATGGAAGGTTATTTAAGCCTTTTTAAGAGATTTCTCTAAAAGACTGACGACTGCCAAGAGTGACACGCCTCAAACGTATAATAATCATAAACGATCAGTTAATTACATGAAATATTGCCAATAAATCCGTATCCAATTTCTTAACTGTAAGTGGAAATTTTCAAAAGTCAGGAACGATATGACTGTACGGTTAATTCAGGGAGTGCTCATTTCTTTAACAACAAAAGGGATGGTGGGGCATACCCTGGTTTTGGCCGCCATCGGCGGGGGGTGAAGAAAATGTTGGTTGCTCATGCGAAATTTCATGCCCCACCCTGTTGTTAAAAATGAGCACTCCTTTAACCTATGCTGATCAAGCTTGCATGTTTGTGGCTTCTGGAGCAATGGTTTTCAAGAGCTTAACCTTGTGGAAGTTCCCATGTGACTTAAAGCTCCCAGAGTGCACCAAATCCTTTATTCATTTAGTATGTCTTTAAATACTACTGCCTACCAGGTACTTAAAAAACATAGTTCTAAATACATGTACATGTATTGCAATAGGTTCCAATGTATAAACCACTTGCAAGAGACATATTTGATATTCACCCTCTTTCTACGTAGAAGTGTAGCACACCACTAGATTAATTTGATGTAATAGAAATCTGAAACAAATACAATTTGATATCCACTGATAATTTCTCTATGAATTTTCAACCATAAAGCATGTGCCACTACATCCTCACCTAAAGAATATAACTCATTTAGTTTAATCAATCCGATATTGTCTTTTTCAAAATGTTAAGCTTGATAAAAAATAACTTGATTGATATCTGATTTGTAGTCTTTAAATATAATATAGAAATGTAATTTCCACATACTCAGAGCGGTTGTCAGCGTTGTTACCGGCGGAGGTGAAGCAGCAGGCCATTAACTTCATCCCTAACAAGGACTTTGAGGTGGCGTACCGCCTGGACTGCCGCAACCTGTGTGCAGACTTCAGGGAGGACATCCAGTTCCGCTTCTCGCTGGGGCTCACCGCCATGATGAACCGCTTCTTGGGCGACAAGGGCGCCCGGCAGGTCCTGGGGGCCGCCTACGGACGGCAGGTCAGTCACAATGAGTTATTGTATGCACCTGTCGCTATACCGATGTTGCAGGTTCCTTAGTAGGGGGCACCATTGCTTGATCTGGTAACCAGCGAGATAAGCATTGATACAGCAATCACAATGGGTACAGGCTGTTACATAATGCCCCCTAAGAATTCCGCAGTGAAGGCGAGGGACATTTCTCATTGGTTGATAATGCGACCGGCTAGACGCCTATAGGGCCGTAGACTCATGCCTAGTGGGTCTGCCATTTAAAATTTCGCTGGGTGCGGTTACCATCACTCATAAGACTCACACTGACTGGTACCTTGTCCCTGGGTAACCATCACTTCTAGGGACATGCTGGTACCCTGCCTATCAGCTCTTATCAGTACTTACCGCCGCAACCAGCTCCAGGCTGGCCTAGGCCCTATATGGAGGTGCCCTGGTTACAGCAACAACCACTGATAAGAGCTGATAAGATTGTTCCAAGCGTGTCCCCTGTTTGTTCCTTTTTTATAACCATAGTGGTATGTCTTATCAGTGGCTTTAAAGTCAACCAGTGAAATTTGAAATAGCTGTCCCACATGGTATGCATCTAGATTCCTATATATATAAAGGAATTATGCAAGCGCCTCTGTGACCTGGTTTCAAAGTTTTGCTGGGTTTGGGCAGTGCTTGTCCTGTAGGAACCAGTGAGCAGGAACCGGAAAGTTTGACGGGAGTTATCTAGGATCTTTCCCAACATTCTATCCACCACTCTCCTGGTTCCTGCTCGCTGGTCCTTATGGGACAAGGAACATTGCCCCAACCCAGCAAATTGTCAAGACAGCATAATGCACTATGACATTTTGTTGTCATGATGCCTGAAGGCCTGTCTATTTGCAATTATTTTTACATTTAACCCGCAATGTCCTCTCAGGTCTATGTTGTATCTTTCCCTGTAGCTTAAAGACAGGGAGCTGGCAAGTAGCAATCCAACATACATGTTCATCTTCAAAACGTTATTGGTTTAAGTATTAACATTTAGGGTTGCATTGATTAACAGTTTTATACTTACGCTTACAACATAGTTATGCATGTGTACATAAATACGTTAGTATATCACATAAACTAATTTCATCTTTTACATTTCAGGGTCCGGTAGCGATGGCCGGCACTCCGCAGACGCCGAGTAACGAGATCTGTGACATAGTGCCGCCCCCGCAGGACGCAGACCTGATCCTGGCCACCCTGAGCACCTTCACCTCCCTCTACTCACGGACCACTGTGGGCGCACTCGCCATCTCAGGGCTGGTCAGTACAGTACTACTCTCGTACATCTATAACGTGTATAACACATTACGCGTCGCAGAAGACTGAAATGTGCTGTTCCCTCTGTGGCCATGATGCCTGAATTTAGCCCTGTTGAGTAGCTCACCAGGGCTGTATTCATGCACCATTCCACCCCTCCGGTAGTGTATCACCCTCTAGGGTCGGCAGAATGTAGCCCTGATGAGTTACTTGAGACAACTTTCACTCGCGCCACTTAGTTCATGAACACATCAAAATAGATATCTTTATGTACTTGTGTGAAGAGAAAACTATTTATATGTAGTATGTTTGATCCCAGAACACGATCCACCTCTGCCTGCATTCAGGGCATGTTTTACCCTGTACAGTATGTAACACAATTTTTTTTCTTTATTTTTTTTTCTTAAAAAAAAAAGAAAATTATTATTATTATTATTATTATGATTTTTTTTTGTAATGTAAGTATGTAACACAAGCTAACCTTGTACACCCAACAGGTGGCCAAGGCGGCGGGGTGGCGTGTGATCGCCATTGGAGGTGCTGTGTACGGCTTGATGTACGTGTACGAGCGCCTCATGTGGACTAACAAGGCCAAGGAGCGCGCCTTTAAGAAGCAGTACGTAGACTATGCCGCTCAGAAACTACGCCTCATCATCGACCTGACCAGCTCCAACTGCAGCCACCAAGTACAGCAGTACGTACTAAGTTCTTTTTGAACAATTTCCTCTTTAATTAAAAAAAAGATTGATCTTGGGAAGAGGTAGATTAAGAATGAACGATTCCATCGTTGGCTTGTAATCAATACATTCAACAAGTATATCACATGAATGTGAACATGAGAAATTAGATTTAAAAAAGTGGAAAAAAATTTTGACGCAATTTGCTGTGTAAGACATTGGAGATCTACCTACCAGTTTAACACAGCTATGTAGAGTCCATATACATGTACCATACTTATGCCGCCAGGTCTGAGTTGCTTCATGAAAAAAGAGTATAGTGTATTATAGCACTATGCCGTCCTTAAAGGTTATACAGTTAAACGTTAGACGGAATCACGTTTTATGGTTCTGAGTAGTGGCTCGATTACAAAAATATAATAAACAAAATTTATATATTTTCAGAGAGCTGCAATCGACGTTCGCGCGTCTTTCACGTCAAGTTGACATCGCTAAAGAAGACTTGAGTGAAGAAGTGAAGAAGCTGTCCCAGGAACTCACCAAACTAGAAGACATCGCCACACAATCCAATTATCTAAAGTAAGTCAAAAAGTATATACAGTCTATGTGCGAGGGGTTCTTGAGAAGTGGAAGCCACATTGGCTGTACATATGATTATAGTAACGCACA
The DNA here is from genome assembly GCA_947462335.1 of Harmothoe impar. Lineage (NCBI taxonomy): Eukaryota > Metazoa > Annelida > Polychaeta > Phyllodocida > Polynoidae > Harmothoe > Harmothoe impar. The sequence continues at coordinate 19,637,884 of OX381716.1, forward strand.
ATGTTAATGGGGGATGGGGATGGGGAAGTCCAGGTCTTGGTCACAGTTTATTATCAATTTTACAATACTGAAAACAGCATTTGCAGAGGGGTTCTCCATGTGATTTTATTAGGGGTGAATTTTCTTTTTTGATTAAAAAATAAATAATAATTGTTTCTGTTGTCTTTCAGGAATAAAGCGGGCTACCTGGACAGCGAGTTAAACAGTTTCATCCATCAGTTCTTGAAACCCGAGAGCCAATTATGATTTTAACCTGACGATGCTTACATAAAACATACACCTGACACCCCATTCTAGGGATCATACACTGTATAGGCCCTCCGGACATTGCCATTCTCAGGCCATCCCTCGATGTCTCACTCAGCCCCACGACAAGTTCCATGAATGTCTGTGTACTTTGACCAGGTCTGGCCATTGTCTACATTGTTATGTCGCCCGAGGTTCTTTGCCTTGGAGCTGTTGCGGATATGGGTAGAGTTGGGTACAAACATCACATCGTCTCCCCAGTTTTGTTCAAGGGACGTTCTGTTCAAAATCTATTAATTACAATATTTTATAATTTTGAAAAATACTGATCAAATGCTGTCTAAAACTGAGAAATAATTGAAATTTGGGCTTAAAGAGTGGTTAGTTAACATCTGAGTGGTACCCATCCCAAGATACCGAGAACTTGCGGGAATGAGTTCGGAACCGGTCATTGGGCTGCGTGAGGAGAGGAGACATGGTCTGGGGTACAGTATTATCTGGGAGGCGGATAGCCTTTTCTCCAACCCATTTTCACATTGCTTGTACAGCTTGGGCATCTAGGTCATCTTTCCTACTTGAAGGTCTATTGGCTAGAAGTAGATAGAAGTGCCACTGAATACTTTTATGACTTTTCTAATTAATTGTGTTTTATTTTAACACACAATGATGTACAAATGCATTTTATGAAATTGTTACAATGGGTGTAAGATTTCTTGTCTGATGATGTTGAGTACAAGTGGAGAGGGGTGCTTACTTGCCGGTAAGTGTTAACATAAAAGGAAAATTAATTACAATTTAAGTCAATATGTTAAGTTATGATTTCAAGTCCCATAACACGGCTTACGTTTGTCGATAGGAAATTACCGTAATGTTCAGAATTGTCGGTGCTGTATATGGAGATCTGAGGACGAACAATTGGTGAATTTGTGTATCAGTTAAATTTGATATGAACTGAAATAGTACATGTACAGATGAAATTATAATCCGTGTCAGGAAAATATAGCAAAGTTTGGTGATTTAGCACTGAAAACTATAAAATATGAAAAGTGTGTAAACCGGGTGTTATACTACGAACCTTGTATCTAATCTTAAAACATGTTGACATAGTGCCACTTATGATTCTAATAAATAGTACAAAATGTAATATCTTGATAGTTAGTATGCATGCGTGGCCAAATACAGGGACATTTACGGAACGTAAAAGACCTTTCTATGTAATAGGAATGTTACCTTATTAACATTGTATAACTGACACGACATGTTAACGCTAGTCAATGCATTATACTGCGTCACAATCTAAACCTTGCAGTGAGGAGGATTTCTTATCTTCTAATTATAATAAGAAACTTCTAGGAATCTCCCTGTGAAATATAAATGAAAACTAACCTGCAATATGGTAAAGAAATTGTAGGATTTCTAAAAAAACTTGAAATGATAAAACTCATAAAATATGTACAGATATGTAAGCACGGATGGTGAGACTGAATGTCTGAAAAATATGAAGTATTGTTATTACAAAATTGATGCCTGGTATGTGGAAAATATGTTACATTATCCCTCTGTGTTTCTGATGTATTATGTAATAACCGATCTCTGCATAGACTTAGATGTTACATGACATAAGGAGATACAATTTGTGATATGAGTAAATGGTGTATAAACATGAATGGTTCAAGAATCTGTCTTAAGCCTTAAAAGGTCCCTAGTCCTTATGCACTGCATGGCTATGGGTATATGTATAGGGAATGTTTAATGGTATACTGCTTGTGTATCTAAAATAAATAACATATAACTGAGTATCAGTTTGTTCAGCATGAGTTGGGGTTGGCATAGGCTAGAATGAGCGATTTACCACGGTATTTGAACTTATCGCAGAGACCGAATCAAGGACTTTCATTCTCCAAAGATTTCATTCTATCAGGCCGTTGGATTTATAATATATAGAAGTGCATTTCTGATATAACTCTTCTTTACTATTCCTCTTTAATTAAACATGACCCAATTGATGCTGGCAGTTAGAGAGAAAACGATTGGCTCTACATCTGATCTGAACGGTTCAGCTCAGGCATTGAAAGACGCAAAGTGAAGCGATTTGACCTTGCAATAAGGATATTTTTTACATTGTTACATGCATACTATAAAAGCGGAATTTGGAACGAGTTGTTGATTTACACACATTGTTTGTTTTCTTGTGGGGGAAATGTATAAGATGTTAATCTATTTAGCACAGGAGTGAACTTTCTCTAAATTCCTGAAGGCCAAAAGGGACTCCTGTGATTTGTACAGACCCAGTAAGAAAATATGTTGACATTAATATAGGGCATGGTGGGTATCTTTACCTCTGGAGGCCACCATCCCAGAGTAGTTCACCTCAACTAACACCTTTCAATAGCAAGTCCCATCATGGATGTGTGTTAAAATGAATTGTCTCTAAGACGGCAACCATGAGTTTGACATTTCTATTGAGGCTACCAATTTGATAAATTGATTACGAAATTCACAATACCCTGCTGTTGACTTGAGATACTGCGCTTGAACAAAGAATTCATTACATTTACAATGAAGGGGAAGCCTTTTTTTTTCTTTTATGTATGGTTACTTTCATAATATTTTCTCCGATAACGTTCATGTAGTAAAGAAACAAGATAGGCATACCGGTATTTTTGAGAACATTCAACGTATCAAATGATACCTCCGTTTGATAAACAGCTATAAACTTAACTTTATCAGACACACCCTATTTTCAAATCGTACTACAAATGTATTTATTTAAAGAAGGGAAAGGGGGGGGGGCAGATTTTAGGCAGCCCATAATTACGCCTGTGTCAGTTTATTATTGCATTTCATATATTAATTCAATGATGATCAGTGAATACATAATGATGTACAAATGTCATTTTGAATGGAGTATGTTTGTTGCATTGGATAGACAATGAATGTAGAACAACTAGAATGGATTAAAAGTTAATTCACTGTAGCAGTTATTTGTGTGGTCTTCCTTGTTCTCTCTTCAGATGAAGTTCAGTAAAGCATGGTGTGGTCCTAATTGAAATAACAATAAAGTCCATCACTCCTTGGCCCTCCTTACTACCGGTAGCTCTGACTCATTACATAAAAACACACATATTCCCTACTTATATTTATGGATCTGATAACAAACTTCTAATAACTCATGCAATACAAATATTTAGGAAATCAATTTTAATCGTGTTTGAAGAAAAATATGACTATGTCTATGAGAGTAGTAATTTACAGTCATTAGCTATTAAATGATAACCTAGTATAGATATAGCTTTAAACCGACACAGCCAAAGGCCGGGCTTGACCCTTAGAAGGGGGGGCGTGAATGCAAACTAAGCGTTCCTGCCCAACAGATCTACAGTAGGCCTGCATTCAACATTACGAACAACCCGCTCCCACCTTCGTCCTATCCTCGATAGTATAGTGGTTAGTATCCCCGCCTGTCACGCGGGAGACCGGGGTTCAATTCCCCGTCGGGGAGGTATGTTTTTAATTTTGTCCTTTCTGATTTGAATTTTTCTTCGTCGTTTTATGGGTATATAATTATTAAAATCTGAAAATTTGGAATCCTTACAGTGCGACATAGTCCAATGCATTTGAATCAGATGAGCTCTCTAAGAAAAGAAAACATTTGCATCGGCCGGGAATCGAACCCGGGCCGCCCGCGTGGCAGGCGAGCATTCTACCACTGAACCACCGATGCTTGCTGACAGAGAGGGCCATTTCTAACCATGTAATTGGTGCAGCGGATTAGAGCAAACGCTACATTTCTGCTATCCAGCGAGTAGAAAATACCACGTTTTGACTGACTTTTGAAGGGCATTTCTAATCTATGGATAACTACCATTGTTTGTTGGTTGTTGATCTCAAGGTTGGTCAACTGCTAAAGGTCTTCTTAGGAAAAAAAAAAGTTAGCAGATCGTAGTTTCGATCTACGGACCTCTGGGTTATGGGCCCAGCACGCTTCCACTGCGCCAATCTGCTCCGATGGGAGACCCGGGTTCCAAAGGACTATATGAACCCATTTTGCCGCCCAAAATGGGCTGGGGTATACCTGGGGTCATTAGGGACCTTTAGCAACCACGTAAAAGCTCAATAAACGTAGACGTAGCCTATCCCTTTAGCACTACTAGGTCTGCGTTTAATGAGCTACGTCAGGTTTGCTAAAGGTCCCTATTAGGGGCATTAGGGACCTTTAGGGAGTGCTCATTTTTTAACAACAGGGGGATGGGTGGTGGATTTGGGGGGGGGGGGGGGGGGGGTAAAAAATTTGGACCCCTTGACCGGGGGGGGGGTAAAAAATTTAGACCCCTCTTGGGGGGGGTCAAAAAAATTCAACCTGTTTTGAGGGAAAAAGCCCGCGCGTTACTATGCTACAAAGGGGCGCGAACGCACGCGATTTTCGGCCTGCCGGGGGGGGGTAAAAAATTTCGACCCCTCTGGGGGGGGGGGTGAAAAAATTTCGCGCACTTCCGCGCGAAATCTCACCGCCCCCCCCCCCCTGTTGTTAAAAAATGAGCACTCTGATGTATTCTGTATGTGTAGGAAGGTGTAGGGAGGTGGATTCGTGAAGGAATAAAGTAAACACGTTTCTTGGATCCGAATCCCGGACGTAGAGAGTCCCGTCACTTGTTCCCACGTTTATTCACCAGCGAGGTTACCCGGTCCATTTTCCCGCGTCACCACACACTCCCTTAGCAAACCCGACGTAGCTCATTAAACGCAGACGTAGTAGTGCTAAAGGGATAGGCTACGTCTGCGTTTAATGAGCATTTACGTGGTTGCTAAGGGAGTGTTCATTATTTATGGCAGGGGGGGGTGAGCATTTGAGGGGGGGGCAATTTTTTTTAGGGGTACCCGGTATTCAAAGGGGGGGCCTTTTTTTTACCCTATTCTTAGGGGGGGGGGCCTTTTTTTTTAGGGGTATTCCTAAAAATGTCGCGAATTTAGTACATTGAAATGTCGCGAATTTTGGTAACAGCCTGTGTTATATTTTACCAAATTATGTCAATATATTCTAAAATTTTCCTCAACTCCCAGCAAATTTCTCACTGCATCACTTTTGACGCTCAGAATAGCCCACCGTTTTGTCAGTCTTCAAAAAAGTGCCGGCCTCATGTAAGCACTGAGGGTAAGGGAGCTTCCAATTTATAAGCACTGGGGCCCTTAAAGGCGCACTGAACCCACGACGTCATTTGCGTACAAAACTCGGCAGGGCTTGGTCCTGAGCTCAGTGCGCCTTTAAACTCAACGGTAGCCTATGTAAGTCAAGTGTCTAAGGTTTGACTATTATCACTCACCAGCGAGTATCATGAGACGTTTACACTAAAACACCTTACAAATGGATGTGTTTGTTGCAAGGTAGTAAATTGTAGGTAAAAAAGTGCCCAGGATTAAATGCATACAATTAGTAAACACCAACATCGTTTTTGTAATAAAGTTGAAAACGATCCAGGGTGAGGGGGGGGGGGGGGGCGCTTTTTTTTTCAACCTATTCCGAGGGGGGGGGCCTTTTTTTTCAACCTATTCCGAGGTGGGGGGCCAATTATTTTTGACCTATTCGATTTGCCAAACGCTCACCCTCATTAAACGCAGACGTAGCAGTGCTGAAGGCATAGGATACGCCTAGGATCCCATTATACCTTTAGCAACAATATTTTTTAACGACTTTTAGGGATGTTAGCCTGATGCATATGGAACACAAAGAAAAGAAAAAAGTCCTATGTCACGGGATTTATTTGCCTTTTGGAGGGTATTCTAATTTGGGTGCATCATCTAGGCCCTCATGAGAAAATCATATTTTTCTACATTATTTGACACAGAAAAAAATCTCCCAACAATATCTCAATAAAAATGCAGGCATGCATTTAGATGATCATTAGGAACATGTTGAAAACAAGAAAATAGGGGGTCACGGGCAAAATGAAATTATGCTGAATTATTCAAAATAATTTCTTGTCTATTCACTGTATGAGCCTATGGGCAGGGCAGATAAGAAATATAATGATCAGGATGTGTAAAATACCAAAAAGTACAAATGACACTTGGATGGCAGTTAAAGGCAGAACATGACATATAAGTGGGAGAAATACCGGTATGCAAATATCATGGTTTTAGTTAGTTCCAGTTTTTGCCACCAGGTGCAGTATGCGTAGATTGTGTTGAGTAGGCCTACCTTTAAGCTAAAAATATACTCCTTTTCCTAAAAAAATCACCTCTTTTCAAGGGCCCTCGCTACCCTCTTCCTTTGAATCGTGTCCACTCATGACATAGGGGAACATTCACAAATGACGTCACCTTTTTTAGGGTCATCTTCAGGACCCCCCCCCACCCCCTTGTCACCTTTTGTCACCTACCAGCAATAACCCCCCTAAGAAAGACGTCACTAATTTTGAAGACCCCCCCCCCCCCCCCTACCAGCTGGCCCTCTAAATGCAGTCTTACACAGTTAACTTAAGACATGACGGTACAATCTAATCATTCATAAATGTATACATACTAAAACCTGAGTAGTCTCTAAGTTCTCCCCACTGATATCTGTCAGTGTCATGAAAGTAATGCAGGTCCACATGGCCATGTATTTGACCAGTTGACGTTTTTGACTGATCAACAAATTCGTTGGGCAGCCTCAGAATAGCCCCAAATTTGAAGTTATCCTTGTCCTTGATACATAGTTGTTTAGTGTTACATTACATTACTGTCACTCTCAGTGACTCTGAAGCCCAAGTGCTGGTCAAATGGACAGGTCAAATATGCCATTTGCAATGGCATCACTTTTGTGAGACAAAGTCATATTTGTCCAGAAGTAGCATATACATTACATATGCATTGCATGAGGACTGGGGGAGGGAGGGGGGGGGGGGAGGGGGAGATTCTCAAGAGGTATCGTTTCGTGCTCGGTGAGAAGCGTCCTTAGACATATACTGGTACCGCCGTCCCAATGCCTTCACGCAAGGGACGGGTAGTGGCTGCCACATGTGGGGTCAACTGGGGAGGAGCCTCAGCAACCAAAACATACACACTGCCATGTGCTTTCACCTGTCAAACTGTACTTATATTATTCCTATACATTGACACACCCAAATACATGTATGATCATCATGAAATAACACTGCCGTGTCCATAGGCCTATCTAAGCGAAAATTGGCTGAATGTATTGCTGGAAAGAATTTAGAAAATTTGACAGCTAACTCTGTTTGTAAACAACATTTTGAAATCCCAACTGCCATGTCCGAAAATGTGGTCCCATTTCATTGCAATTAGTGTATACTTTAACCCTATTACAGTATATTCCTTTAGAATTATGTAATGTTACATTATTTCTATAACATTTGATACGTTTTTGGGAATAGATTCTTTGTTCCTAGTGTAACATGGATTGGGACTACTTTTCACTAGTGTATGTGTACCAGGCCTTGACATATGGTGAGTGAGGAGGTGCGTAGTGATACATTATATAACATGCTGTAAGCTGGTTGAGATCCCAACTAGCGATAGGGGAACTAGGTCGGACTACATTGGACCATACCGGTCTGTATATCAGTCACAGGCCGCGGTACCAGTATACCTTAGACATTGACACCAAAAGGGGCGTAGCAAGGAATAGCGTCCGGTGATTGGCTACTCACAGTAACTGGGGCAAAGGGAATATTCCAGGTATATAAATAATTGTCTACACAATTCCTCATCAACAGTACCCTCATCCATATAAGAAAATGGCCTCTGTCAAAAGGATGCATATACATAGCACTGACCAGTAAAATATGTGCAATATCTTTGCAAATCTTGATGAAAGTCCCCAGGCCCTTACACTCTCCGACATTTTTCAGAACGCGCACCTGCTAATCAGTGACTAAACCTCCGGGGGGAGAGTGATCCATGCCGCCGACCTTGACCTTGTTGAGAAGCAGAGTGTGTGAACAGTGCAGCGGAGTCGGACGTCACTTGACAAGAGAAACTTCATCCTATTCCTTCCAAATAACGACACGTTCACCATGTTAACGCTGCGTAGATGCATCTCTGTGGCCCATAGGAGGTACGTATGTGCTTTATTCTGCAAGATACAATGATAAAACTATGGTTTAACCATGTTTTTTGGGACCACACCGGTACCGACAAAAGACGTCGTGTGGAGACGGGGAGGTGGGGAGCTGGCCCCGGCTACAGCAGCATCAGCTGGTGGGAGGATGGAGAGCGTGGCCGGGACGTGACCTCCCTGCACTCCCCGTCCCAGGGCCTTCTCACCAGAGGAGAAGGGGGCGTTCTCAGATCCAGTTTCACAGTCTTTCAACACTGGGACCAGATAACAGCGGTGCATGCATCCAGATTCTAAATCTGAATTTTATTCACCCCATTTTTATTTTTGAAGTGGACACCCGGCCCCCCATCCCCCCTAAATAAAAAGAGATCGTATTTAATATACCATTATTATTATTACTGCACTATATTGGTGGCTTTACTGGGTTATAGATTGTTTTTTGACTCAGGGTGCACCCCTGAGTCTAGATAGACGATCTGAAACCTTGGTTAAGAGATTTTCCCAATTTCATTTTCAATCTATCATATTTCAGAAAGTCGCCATGTCAATGATATAATTTATGTATTATATGGTCGTTTCATATCTCATCTAAATCATCCAATTCACTCTAGACGGAATTGTGAATTTTTTCTGTGAATAAAAGGTCATCAAAAAATTTGCATTTTCTTGAATCAACAAAACACCAAACATGCCCTCCCATTGGATCCTATACTGAAGCCGTGTGCACCATTCTAGACAACCCTGCGCCGTGCTATGTTTTGAATTCAATAAAAGTTCTATATACCAATGTGTGCTTGTCTTGCTATAGGCTTAGTGCACAAGAAAGTGTTTTAGACTAGACAACCCATGTGTGCACTGTCATTGCTCGTTGACCCAGGGCACCCGGGTTCTTAGGGAGACGGTTTCTGCCGAAATGGAGTGGGTTTGTTCTCCAACTTCAACCATATTGAAAATTGGGAAATAATGATAATCATGAGGGAGATGTTGCCCATGTTGCCACTTGGGATGTTGCTAATGTTGCCACATGTTGTTGGGAGGTGGGGGGGATGTTGACCATGTTGCCACTTGGGATGATCATCATGGTCTGTCACCATCATGGTTCATTGTCATCATGGTTCATGGTCATCATGGTTCATTGTCATCATGGTTCATGGTCATCATGGTTCACGGTCATCATGGTTCATGGTCATCATGGTTTACGGTTTTCATGGTTATCATGGTTCAAGGCCATCATGGTTCATGGTCATCATGGTTCATGGTCATCATGGTTCATGGCCATCATGGTTCATGGCCATCATGGTTCATGGTCATCATGGTTCATGGCCATCATGGTTTATGGTCATGGTTCATAGCCATCATGGTTCACGGCCATCATGGTTCACGGCCACCATGGTTCATGGTCATCATGGTTCATGGCCATCATGGTCATCATGGTTCACGGCCATCATGGTTCATGGCCATCATGGTTCATGGTCATCATGATTCATTGTCATCATGGTTCACGGTCATCATGGTTCACGGTCATCATGGTTCACGGTCATCATGGTTCATGGTCATCATGGTTCACGGTTTTCATTGTTATCATGGTTCACGGCCATCATGGTTTATGGCCATCATGGTTCATGGCCATCATGGTTCATGGCCATCATGGTTCATGGCCATCATGGTTCACGGCCATCATGGTTCACGGCCATCATGGTTCATGGCCATTATTGTTTCATGGCCATCATGGCTCATGATTATCATGGTTCATGGCCATCATGGTTCATGGCCATCATGGTTCATGGCCATCATGGTTCATGGCCATCATGGTTCACGGCCATCACGGCTCATGATTATCATGGTTCATGGCCATCATGGTTCATGGCCATCATGGTTCATGGCCATCATGGTTCATGGCCATCATGGTTCATGGCCATCATGGTTCATGGCCATCATGGTTCATGGCCATCACGGTCATCATGGTTCATGGCCATCATGGTTCATGGCCATCATGGTTCATGGCCATCATGGTTCACGGCCATCATGGTTCATGGCCATCATGGTTCATGGCCATTATTGTTTCATGGCCATCATGGCTCATGATTATCATGGTTCACGGCCATCATGGTTCACGGCCATCATGGTTCATGGCCATCATGGTTCATGGCCATCATGGTTCATGGCCATCATGGTTCATGGCCATCATGGTTCATGGCCATCATGGTTCACGGCCATCACGGCTCATGATTATCATGGTTCATGGTTCATGGCCATCATGGTTCATGGCCATCATGGTTCATGGCCATCATGGTTCATGGCCATCATGGTTCATGGCCATCATGGTTCATGGTTCACGGTCATCATGGTTCATGGTCATCATGGTTCATGGCCATCATGGTTCACGGTCTTTATGGTTCACGGTCATCATGGTTCATGGCCATCATGGTTCACGGCCATCATGGTTCACGGCCATCATGGTTCACGGTCATCATGGTTCATGGCCATCATGGTTCACGGCCATCATGGTTCACGGTCATCATGGTTCATGGCCATCACGGTTCACGGCCATCATGGTTCATGGCCATCATGGCTCATGGCCATCATGGTTCATGGCCATCATGGTTCATGGCCATCATGGTTCATTGCCATCATGGTTCACGGTCATCATGGTTCACGGCCATCATGTTTCATGGTCATCATGTTTCATGGTCATCATGGTTCATAGCCATCATGGTTCATGGCCATCATGGTTTATGGTTCATGGCCACCATGGTTCATGGTTCATGGCCATGGTTCACGGCCATCATGGTTCAAGGTCATCATGGTTCATGGCCATCATGGTTCACAGTCATCATGGTTCATGGTCATCATGGTTCATGGCCATCATGGTTCACGGCCATCATGGTTCATGGCTCATGATTATCATGGTTAAGGGCCATCATGGTTCATGATTATCATGGTTCTCAGTCATGTTGGTTCACTGCCATCATGGTCCACTGCCATCATGGTCCACCATCATCATGGTCGTTATGGTTCACAGTTATGGTTTACCGCCATCATGATTCATGGTCAGCATGGTGACACCCTGAGTCTCCTGTGATGTAAATCACACGCCTATTGATAGTTTTCAAATGTCTTAGGGAGTGTTCATTTATTAGTTACAGCGGGGGGGCTGGCGTAAAAATTCCGACCCCTCCAGAGGGGGGGGGGGGTTACAATTTCTGATCCCTCTTGAGGGGGGGGGGGGAGCGTAACAAATTTAGCCCCTTTTGAGCAAAAAAAAGGACCTACTATAGTTCAAAGGTGGTGGCTGTGAAACGTTCTACGCGCTCTCGAGGGAGGGGGGGGCGTAAAAATTTTCCGCACCTCCGCACGAAATCTCACCACTCCCCCTGTAATTAATAAATGAACACTCCCTAATTTCTAGTGATTCGTCTAGCGATCTAATGAAAATTTATTCTAATATGTAAGGATGGGTGGGGGTGGCAAATGTCAGCAGGCCAGAACATCAAAATTGCACCATTTGCGGCATTTTACCATCTTCAAGTTCTTGATTGTCAAAATGTCCTTCAGCTTCAGGGGGCAAAAAAACCAAAACTCTAGCACTGGTACCGGGTTCTATCCAAGTGTTCAACTCTGTTGTGACATATGATTTGCCATTGGACACTAAACTTTTATGGTGGGGGACAGGCATGCCCTGCACCCCTCCCACCCTTTTTGACCCTTTGTGACACCAAAGCTCGGCCCTTTCTGATTCCCAAATCTACCGTATCTCTTTCTCAAGCTTAGACCAAACTAAAAACGTGTGTTTGCGGTAACACATGCTGAAAAAGTCACGTCTAAAGTCTAATGTGTAATTGTCATGCTTGGTTAAGACTTAAGGGAGTGGTCATTTTTTAACAACAGGGGGGGGTTGGTGGATTTCCGCGCAAGCGGGTCGAAATTTTTTTGGTCCCCCTGCGAGAGGGGTCGAAAGTTTTTTGGTCCCCCCCTCCAGCAGGTTGAAATTGAGCGCGGTCGAACCCTTTGAGCTATAGTAATCCAAATTTTTTGGTCCCCCCCTTCAAGGGGTCCAAATTTTTTTGGTCCCCCCCCCAAATCCACCAACCCCCCCCGTTGTTAAAAAATGACCACTCCCTAAGTACCGATAAATAGGCTATGCTATCATAATCATGTAAAGTTTGATAGTAGCTATGTCATGCACTGATACTATAGGTATAGCACGTTATCTAGTTAGCCTGTGGGCCCCCTGTAGGTGTAAGTAGGAGTTTAGCAGGTCAGACCCACCCCTCTCCCAAGTCCTGATGGGTGGTGAAACTGGACCGGGGTGTATCAGGATGTGTAGGCCTGTGCACATACACGATGTATTACGTAACGTTCACTTGAAATCAAAGTCATAATGTATGCGAACCCGAGACCTCCAAGATGACGCATGTATTCATTAGCCACACTAGTCCAACTAAGTTGGTGGGCACTGGTTACCGTAAAACCTTGCGTATAAGCCGCGGCTAGTACGCGAATCAGATCGCTGGTGCGGCTTATAGGATCGGCACAGAGTCCAGGTGTGGCTTATACGCGAGTTTTTGCTCCTATAGTACAGTACTAAAGCCACCCTATTCAGATCGCTGGTGCGGCTTATAATATCGGCCCAAAGTCGGGGTGCGGCTTATACGCGAGTTAAGCTTATACGCGAGGTTTTACGGTAGTGTTCATACGCTCGACATGCACCCCTTATCCCCCCCCCCCCCACACACACACCACCACCACCACCACGGTGGCAAAGGCATAGCACATTAAAGTACTATGCGGCCCTTAAAGGCTTAATACATGCTACCCGTGTAATGTCATCTGACCTGGTCACAGAGGAGGGTCCTGTTGATGTAGATTACCTAAGTGGGGTGTACGCCCCTACAGCATTCATGATCAGGGAGTCCAGTAACAGTAGGTCACATGTACGTGGATACTGATCCTCCTGTGTGTGCATGCTACATTAACCATGTATAGTGGCTTAATCAAGTTAATGTGCTATGCTCTTTGTCGTCATGTGAGTAGGTAGCATTCATGCATCAATTTGGTTGGTAAAAGTAAAAAGAATAGGAGGAGCCAGAATCGGCCATCCACCACAGGTTGCAACCACACTGTATTAACCCTTTAAGGGCTGCATAGTGATTTAATGTGCTATACCCTTTGCCGTCATGATGCATGAATACAGCCCTGGCGGGTAGATTTCCATCCCATTTATGCATCATGCTGGCCCTTTGTGAGAGAATCAGCCGCGTTGGGTCGGATTACTCGCCAGTGCTTCATCATTAAGCCAGTCTCGGTCTCCCATACCAACACTGCTCCGGGATCCTCTGCTGTGTATGGTATGGGAGCAGACCTGCATCTCACTAGATACCCATTTGCGCCAATTTGGTGGCGCAAATGGGTGTGTATTGGTCAATATACATCCAAGAACAGAGAGATTCTAATCAATATCAAAGGGGTAATAAAAATATCTGGGGGCTACTGTACAACTAACACTTATAATTGACAGAGTTAGTTGAAAGATGTGTATTTGGATGGGATGATGGCCTGCTCCCAGGCTATCCAACTGGTGGGATAGTCGCTGGCCGAGGCTGTCATTAAGCGGGCATAATGCATGAAAACACTCTGCCGTCCTTAAAGGATATACCTCGTCGCGTAGACCACATTTTCATATATCCACATAGGCAATGAATCACTGGGTTCAACAAAGGACCGTTCACAAACGACGTTTTTTCTAGTGTTTGGCGTTAGTGGGAGGGTTCTGTGGCAAACCATCATGGAGACAACACGGATCCTGAAAAATGCCCAAGAAGCATTCATCTGTGGACGGTCCCAAAGTTGTATGGGAAAAAATGTATACAGAGGAGCCAAAAACAGATCTCTGTTATACATAGATTTATGTGTTCATTTGATGCCATATAAATGCACGAAGGGGCTTATATGGCTAAATTGAACTCTGGGCAAAATATCTAGAGTCACTAACTGCGGTACTTGTTGAACTCACATGACCATTTAATCTATGAATGTAAACACACTTAAACATAGGTCTTGGCCTGAGTTTGACGTCAGTTACTTATAAGAACCTAGATAAGTACCTACATTGAGACTTTGTCCTTAAACCTTTTTTTTCTATTTTTTTTATTCAAGATTTATATTATTCTGGACAAAATCTTCATTCCCAGGCATATAGCCTGGGCCCGATCTCCCTTCATAAGTCCAGTTGAGCCCTGTGTGGGGAGGCTCTCATTCGCTTTCCAATTCCTTGTTAATGTTTTTTGCATACACACATCTAGGTTATCTATGGAGAGGGATGGAGTATGTCTGCCCCCTGTCTGAGCTCTAGTAGTTTGCTCCAGTCTGCACGTCACATCGCTTTAAATGCGATTTTTTTTTTACCACCACCCGAGTGCACATTTATACATGTACATGTATTTTAGATCCCTTCCTCTTCATGGAAGTGTGATAATGATGGTAAAAAGAGTCATTGTAGTGTACCGGGTACCCATCCCTTCATCTATTATAGCTGCACCGACCTCACATGCCTTAATGTTATATACCAAAACACTTGATGCAAGTTGATGGTGTTATTATCTCCATCTATGTGACTGATAACAGATAGAAATCTCACACACAATATGTACACAATGTACTCAGCTATGGTCTGTTACTACAGAACATTGATTAAAGGACTGTCTCAACAATCTACTTCACCTTATATTTTAGCTTACTTTTCGAGGGTTCCCACCTACCACTTAAAAGTCACTTGTTTTTTGATTGTTTGTAAAAGTCAGTTAATGTTTAGACTTTCTTAAAAAGTCTATTTAAGTATTGGGAAACGGTCGATTAAAACTGACATAATTTGGATGAAATTAGTTAATCGATTTTGTTAGTTTAAACTCAGTTAATACTTATAAAGTGTTTCTGATACGGGAAATGAGAACTTGCTTTCCTGTATCATGGCATACTCACGGTCTGTGTCCCTCCCCCTCCTTATGATAACATGTTGACCCACGCCAAGTGCCTAGTCTGTATCTTTCTCTGTAATCTCTGGTTCCATCCTACTATCCCTGCCACCTGCTAAGAAGTGTTTGTGCATATAAGTGACGATGTCCCTGATTAACTGGCTCTAGTGTGCATATTGGGAGAGTTTACTCTGGATCAAGACGAGGGACTTTAAACAGAACTTACTTGTAAGATACGCCCCATTTATATGCATACGCACGAATGATATACTGGTGAATTAAAAAACAAGGGTCAAGACCCAGATCAAGTACTTCAATGTTTGCAGGAACAAAATATCATTTTCACTCTCTATTTCCATCCCTTGTTATCCTCTTCTTTCCCTGCCTGACTCACTCCTCCCATGTCTGCCTCCCTATATGACCCACTCCTTCTTCCTAACTCACTATTTTTTCCTACCTGACTCACTGCGGCTCTGTTTCTTTACGGTTTACCAGAGTGAAACTCACTCCTCCCCTGCCTGCCTCTACCTGCCTCCTTCCCTACCTCTCTAACTGCCACTCACCCAGTTCCTCTTTATGTCTGTAGGCTGTCTACGTCGACGTCGCTGTCAGCGTTGGAGAGTTACAAGGCGGTGAACGAGCCCATCCTGGGCTACCTCCCGGGCAGCACCGAGCGCACCCAGCTCGAGGCCAAACTCAAGGAATATGACTCCAAGATCCACGACGTGCCGATCGTCATCGGTGACCAGGAATACCACACCGACGATGTCCGCTTCCAAGTCAGGGTGAGCATGCAACTTGTTAATAATATATCAAGATTAATAATGTTTTCTTAAGAATCATTATTAACCATTAATTAGGTTTAAAGCCGAAAGATTTTGACAAATTGAGCGTAATTTATCAGACTATCGCCTACTCTAAAGAAAAGAACAAGTCTATGGTTCAAAAAGGATTCGTTCAATTATAAAGTTTCTTTTTGTGTTTTTTTTCACCAGCCGCACGACCACAAGAACAAGTTGGCCAAGTACTCCTACGCAAATACTGTAAGTACCAACATTGTGTATCATCTTTGCAATGATGTGCTGACTAAAGTAGCTCAACTAGGCACTAAGTAACTATGCGGGATGAAACACATTTGGTCTATATCCATGTGGATATTAATTAAACGCACCATACCACGAGCCATTCCTGACATAAATTACCCAATACATCTTTTCCATACAGGATATGCGTTTCACTATGTATGTGGATGTAAAATTAAATTAGAAGCGGCCCTGACCTGAATCATTTGTGATGTAGATCCCACATTCAATAATTTCTATAATACAGAACCTGCTTGTCAATAACAATGTGGACAACAAAATCACCCTGCCCTGAGTCATGTGTGCTATAAATCCCACCTTCACTGTTCCCCTTTAGGACCTGCTTAACAAGGCTATCAGCGTGAGTCAGGAGGCTCACCGTGCCTGGGAGCGGGTGCCCCTCTCGGAGCGCGCCGAGATCTTTAAGCGAGCTGGTGACCTGGTAGCCGGCAAGTACCGCATGGACCTCATGGCTGCCACCATGCTGGGACAGGTAGGTCAAGCACTGATGCGGGTTTCTTTCTCAAATTTTTTTTTTTTTCGATTTCTATGCTTTTTTTTCACAACTATTAATCATTGGAATTTTGTATGTGGATATAAATGTGCTCAGATTTTAAATATATTTAGTTGTAACTACTGGGCCAAAACTTTGATGCAATTTCTGTCTGTGCTTTGTTAGTGCTATAATGCATTATGTAATATCTCTCATAGTGCTGTGATACTGACTCATTCCCTGTACGTTTTCAGGCTAAGACAATAATTCAGGGAGAGATCGACACAGCGTGTGAGCTGGCCGACTTCTACAGGTTTAACGTCCAGTACGCGCTGGTAAGTGTCGAATACTGACAGGGGCATTAGACTTGATGCCTTGCTCTGTTAAAAAAACATATGCATCAGCTTAAATAGGGGATATAATTTCTCCTACGGTATTGTTGTAGGATCTCTATAGGAAGAAATATCAACTTGGAAGAATTATTAAAGTGTGTTTTATGTCCAATGGAGGCACGGCTATTCCTGTCACATCATCTATTGTATCGTAATGAATTGTAATGTTCAACAATGTGTTGTAGGTGATTTAATATAAGTCTATTTACTTTCCCTGTGCAGGATCTGGTGAAGAACCAGCCGCTGAACACAGACATCAGCAACAACAGACTGGACTACCGCAGCATGGAGGTAAGACACATACCCCCATATGATATACAAATGTATAAGACATAATGTACAATACACCATGAAAGATGTTAAATGTTTAAGATGATTAAAGAACAAGATATTATGATTATGGAAATAAAATGATTTTCTGATATTATGTTGCAGGGTTTCTGGGCAGCAATTGCTCCATTCAACTTCACGGCTATCAGCGGTCATCTAGCTGGAGCACCAGCCTTCATGGTAAGTGTCTTCATGGTCATGTCTGGTACAGGTATCTTCAGACGTCAGTCCATATACTCTAACTTCAGAAAAGTGAGAATTCCCAATACCTTTTGAGGATGACATATAAATAAGGACATGATAAGTAGGGCCCAATTACAGTAAAAGTATAAAATATAGAATATATTGGGTATGTGTGGGGCATATTTCCGGGCATATGTTTGGAACATTAGAGTGGTGGCTTTTGCCGCAACTTCTGCCGCAGCCCTTTGTCTCTTCGCCCACCCTGTCATCTCTCTCACCCTACTAGATATATAAGAACCCCTCCCTATCCAATAACCTGGAGTCTCTTTGATTACTTTTAGGGTAACGTGGGGCTGTGTGTCATGTTGTAATGTAACGTTGTTACTTGTAGGGTAACGTGGGGCTGTGTGTCATGTAACATTGTTACTTGTAGGGTAACGTGGGGCTGTGTGTCATGTAATATTGTTACTTGTAGGGTAACGTGGGGCTGTGTGTCATGTAACGTTGTTACTTGTAGGGTAACGTGGGGCTGTGTGTCATGTAATATTGTTACTTGTAGGGTAGCGTGGGGCTGTGTGTCATGTAACGTTGTTACTTGTAGGGTAACGTGGGGCTGTGTGTCATGTAATATTGTTACTTGTAGGGTAACGTGGGGCTGTGTGTCATGTAACATTGTTACTTGTAGGGTAGCGTGGGGCTGTGTGTCATGTAACGTTGTTACTTGTAGGGTAACGTGGGGCTGTGTGTCATGTAACGTTGTTACTTGTAGGGTAACGTGGGGCTGTGTCTCATGTAATATTGTTACTTGTAGGGTAGCGTGGTGCTGTGTGTAATGTAACGTTGTTACTTGTAGGGTAGCGTGGTGCTGTGTGTAATGTAGCGTTGTTACTTGTAGGGTAGCGTGGTGCTGTGTGTCATGTAACGTTACTTGTAGGGTAACGTGGGGCTGTGTGTAATGTTGTAATGTAACATTGTTACTTGTAGGGTAATGTGGGGCTGTGTGTAATGTTGTAATGTAACGTTGTTACTTGTAGGGTAACGTGGTGCTGTGGAAACCCTCAGACACGGCCATGTTGTCGTCCTACATCTGCTTCCAACTGCTGAGGGAGGCTGGCGTCCCGGCCGGGGTCATTAACTTTGTACCGGCTGACGGACCCGTCTTCGGGAACGCTGTCACAAAATCACCGCTCCTTGCTGGTATCAACTTCACCGGCAGTGCCAGGTACACAGACATGACTCGTTTCTCGCTCTAGATTTAATGATTATTGATTATAAGGGCATATTGCCTTGCAGTTATGTGAGTTTCTTCTGATACATAGCAGATATACATTTTTGTGCTTTATCATTTTGACGCAATTTATGAAGCAATTTCTTTGCCTTGTCTTCTCCACAGATTTGCGATTTTGGGGGTAAAATGTCCACTACTTATTTTTCAATGTTCAGTGAGAAAACCACTGCAGTTATTTGTTTTTTTTGGGCCTACATACGCTAGATAAAAAATGGACCAATTCATTTGCATCTTTTAATACACCCTTGTAAAAAAGCCTGAATTTACTGTAGAAACACCTTAGTCGGTATTAGCATCGTATACTTGAACATAACAGAATTCTTTATCCAAAGCAAGTCACTAGCCTATAAGGGTTAAATCAACAACATACATATGGAAATACTCTGGTATAGCGCTTAAGCTTGGCTCATTAAGTGAAATGTAGGTAGATAAATGGTAGAACTTAACAGCAGCATAGTTTGCAATAGAGTAACATTTGACATAACATTGACATTGACATTGCTACCATAGTTCTAATGTGATGATAATTGGTTCTTTTTCAAAAAATATTTTTGACGAAATTTAAGACAAAGTGGCGTCAAGGGTATCATTTCTATACTATAATATTTGTATCACTTGTATATTTCCTTTGCCTTAATACCTCAGTAAAGTAATATGAAAAGGTATTTTTCGTAAGTAGCATTAATATGTACATGTACTTAAAACAACAAACCGTCTCACTTACTCGCAAATCATCGCTTGCTTCTGACAATAAAACCATCTTAGTTTCTATTCAGATACGCCCCTTTGTGGGTGCCCAAGAAAATAGTTCCGTCAAATTTTTTTAACTTTTTGAAACTGATCAGCCGCGATGAATTGCCAGTGAGCGATCAAGCGGATGAGCCCAGCTCAAGCACTTTCCCCATATTCGTATGTTAACACATGCAGATGCACATTTTCAGGACTTTCCAGGTCCTCTGGCAGGAGGTGGCAAAGAATATCTCCAGTTACATAAGCTACCCAAGACTAATCGGCGGTGGGTTCTACTTCTGTCTACCGGTAGTGTCACTCATACGGGTTCTACGCCCCAGGACAATCTGGCATTTTATCTCTTGAAACAGGGGGCCTTGGAACAGAGGCCATGAAATAGAGGCCTTCTGAAGAGGGCACCATGAGGCCCTTTAAAAGCTCGCAGGCACTGATTCAGAGGACCCTTATTTCAAAATCTCTGTCAAGGCCCCCTAATCAAGACGGCCCTGGGCCTGGTTCCTCTCCAATGTAATATAACCTTAAATTCGTGTGCTAAGTTCACTCTTTAGCGTTTTAAGAATTTGTATAACACACACTAGTCTAAGCTTCAGCTTCTCCACGATGAAATGCAGGTAGAATTTGAGGCAGATGTACAAGTTGATTCTTGAGGATAAACTGCTAACTTAAAAATCTGCTCACAGTAACACCTATCGACATGAATACAATTACATGTAGACTATTTCAAGAAGGGTTCAGGCATAAACACAGACCCTGGCCAGAGGCCATACTTTAAAACCTCGCGTATAAGCCTAACTGCGCCCCTAACTTTCACAAATTATATAAGGCCACACCAAAAAAAAAAGTTGGTCTACGGATTTTCTTTTCCAAAAATAGGTGCGGTAGGACAAATTTTTTTTTTTTTTTTTCCAAATTTTTTTTTTGTCAATGGATTTCAACCTTTAAATAGGGCGGCGGGCGAATTTATTTTTTTTCTACGGAGGGAAAATCTCTTTTTAAATTTTACAAATATATTTTCTGGTTAACGATGACAGAAAAGGCAACCAAAAAAAAAAAAAAAAAAAAAAAAATCCAATTTTTCAGAAAATGGTGCGGGCGCTGTCCGTAGACACTTTTTTTTTCAAAAAAAAAAAATTTACATTTTGAAAAATGTGGTGGGGGAAATCCGTAGACCAACTTTATTTTTTGGTGTGGCCTAAGCTGCAGAGGGTTCTGAAAATTACGTATTTGGTACTGTACTATACGTACAAAAATTCTCGTATAACCTACACCATATATAGGCAAGTTTAATATCAAAAGAAAGCTGACTTCGCGTACAAACCGCAGGTCTTTGACTTACACAACACAATATTTAACTCCATAACATTTAATGTAAAATAATATGTCTGGTTACAAACCTGTTCTAAGATGTAGATGTCTCTAACAATGACTAATGACTTACACCCTGTGCTGCTAACAGAATGTGGAGGTAAGAACTACCACTTCGTGCACCCCACCGCTGATATTGAGACAGTAGTGAACGGCACGATCCGGTCGTCGTTTGAGTACGGCGGACAGAAGTGCTCGGCGTGTTCGCGGATGTACGTGCCCCAGTCCAAGTGGGGCGCCATCAAGGAGGGACTGATAGAGAGGCACGCACAGATTAAGATGGGGCAGCCACAGGACAGCGACTCGTTCCTCTCTGCTGTCATAGACGACAAGGTAATACACACAAGCAGCCCTACTTTGATGAATTTACAGTATAATTTTTGGCTGGGATTTCAGTTAAAGATGGGTTATGAGCTAATTTCAGGTCAAATTTTATTTTTCATTTTTTCAACATATTTGTGTTCATAATGTCCATACAAATATATGTGTATTGAATTGTCGAGAAATATTCCCAAAACCCTCCTCGGGTTTTTTCTAAAGTTGCTCAAGGATCACAAAAATTCAAACTTTGGGTTTTAAATGGTCGACGTTTCAGCTCTTTCGAGCCTTCATCAGGACTGGTTTATTTACAACAGAACTGTAGACATGTTAACTTGGGAGCCCTTTTTCAGGAGTCTTTTTTACAATGGTTTGATGACAGCCTATTCTGACTATACTCTCTTGGAGCCTTTTTAATAAACTGTTGTTGTTTGTACATTTGATGGTAGGCCTAGGCAATACAAGTGTAATAATTTACATAAATAAATATATAAATAAATAAATTAGGGCACTCGTTATTTTACATTTAAAAAAACCTTGGTTGAGGGTTGGTCTAGGAATGTTATATCACAATAGTTTTGAGTATTGATGAGATGGCACGACTAAAGTTCTTCGTCTTCCCGGTTTAGATTGGCAGGTGGTTTAAATACTAAGTAACCATTATCATTGAGTTCAAACCAGTGTCTCTGTTCTCTAGGTAGGATAGGATTGGATTTTTCTATGAAGAAGGTTTTGTCGTCAACATGTACAAAATCCTTAGGAGGGTTTTCCTCCCAAGGGTACGGTATGTCAGCGCTAAAAACTGAATCATTTGGAGAGTCAGTGGCACATTCTTCATTCAGAGCATAAGATAGGCTGGTGGCTGCAGGTGGCTTTGTGGCTGGAATGTTGTCATCATTTTCTATAATGTTCATGGCAATGTTCAAGATGTTGTCAGCTTGGGCTTCGTCCAATAATGGTGTTTCACACGAGGCACCATAGATATTGTTGACATTCTGCATGTCATACAATTCCATGTCAGTGTCTAAATCTGGCCACGTGGGTACAACTGGTGGCAGGATTGTGGCTGATGGGTCAATGTGGGCGCTGTTTGTTTTGGCTGCCGGTGGAAAAAGGGGCGTGTCCGGTAAGTAGGAGTTTTGTACGTCGACGGCATTTCTATATGACGGGTTGTGGTTGTTGTCACGTTGTTTGTTGTATTCGATTAGCATCTGGTTGTAGTCTAAAGGTTCAGGTTTGTTGGTTTCCGTCTTCATTGGTATGTAACTGAGGCCATTATTCAGCTGTGATGATGGATGTTTCCTTTTCTGGTGCCGGTTGAAGTTGCTTTTTTTAGCAAACAAAAGGCCGCATTCTAGACAAGTAATCTTAGAAGGGCCATGGTTCCTGTTTATATGGTGGCGCAAGGATATTATGGTATCCAAATACTTGCGGCAACCATCACATCGAAAAGGCATGTTTTTTAATACCTGTCGTTCATGCCATGCGGCAACCAAGTGCCTAGAAGTTGGATCCACGCCTGTTCAAGTCTTAGACGGTCGTTCAAATTTTGCGC
The DNA here is from genome assembly GCA_947462335.1 of Harmothoe impar. Lineage (NCBI taxonomy): Eukaryota > Metazoa > Annelida > Polychaeta > Phyllodocida > Polynoidae > Harmothoe > Harmothoe impar. Next base: position 19,660,916 of record OX381716.1, read on the forward strand.
TGTGCTATCGATAACGGTCATGCGGACGTTGCCATGACCACAGCCTGTGTCATGACGGAAGTGTGTCGCTACGTTGGTGTCTCTAGGGTTACCGTCGCTAGGATTTATGTCGCCTAGGTGTTGGCCTAGGCGCACTTTGGCAGCGTGCCCTGTTTGTCCCACATATTGTTTGCCGCATTTTGCACAAGTAATTACATAGATAACATTGTTAGTTGTACAAGTGTTGTGTCCTACAATCTTGTAGGATCTGCCTGACGTAGAGCTGGTGATTTCTGTGGCAGTTTCCATTTTCGGGCAATGTTTACATTTGCCGCAGGATTGACATCCCGGTGTTTGCCGCTGATGAGGATGATCAGTGTGGACTAGAGCGGTTCTGAGGCTATGTGCCTTTTTGTAGGCAATCATTATTCTCGGTGGATATTTTCTGGTGGTGATTGGGTCTGCTGTGAGGACAGGTGTCAATGTCTTCAGGAATCCTGCAATGGGGTCATGTTTTGGATTGTATTCAGTGATGTAAGTTACCACATTCTTGTCTTCCTGAGGTGTAGGTAAGAGAAGAGTGGCCCTGTCTAGGCCCGCTGCTTTGGCTTTTGCAATCCTGAGGACTTTGATAGGGTAACCATGGTTTTTGAAGACCTCCAGGAGTTGTTTGCTGTCTTTCTCATAGTCTTGTGGGTCTGCGTCGATTTTCTTCAGTCTTGTCAATTGGGAGAAAGGGATGGATCTCTTTAGGGCCCTTGGGTGATAGGAGCTGTAGTGTAGGTAGGTCTGTGCGTCTGTGGGTTTTTTGTACAGTTTTGTTTGGAGCTTGCCCGACGGGGTTTGTAGACTGTAGTGTCTAAGAAGTCTACCTTTTCTGTGCTGAGATCGGCTGTAAACTTGATAGTGGGGTGAAACTGGTTTATGAAGATTATAAAATCTTTGGCATTTTGTTGATGATGGCAAAGATGTCATCTATGAACCTGTGCCAGGTGATGGGTTTTATTGGACTCTGTCGTAGAATTCTTTCTTCTAAGTTTCCCATGAACAGGTTTGCATAGTTTTGGGCCATGCGTGTTCCCATAGCTGTCCCTTCTAGTTGTAGAAAGTCGTTGCCATTGAATCCAAAGGCGTTCTTGGTTAGAATATAGTGTAGGAGTTTTGCTACCACAAAGGTGTGTGGTGTCTTCTCTAGTCTCTGGTTGAGATAGTCCAGTGAGGCAGCAATGCCTTCGACATGTGGTATACTTGTGTAGAGGGAACTAACATCTATGGTTAGTAGTATATCTCCTTCTTCTAATGCTGGTAGACTTTCTATGATGTTAATGCAGTTGGTGGTGTCTTTTATGTAGCTGGGTAATGTTGTGGCTTGGGGTTTTATGATCTTGTCCACATAGGCACTGATTTTTTCTGTGGGGCCATTGCATCCTGAAATGATAGGCCTACCTGGGTTGCCTGGTTTGTGAATTTTGGGCAGAGTGTAGAACTTGGGGGTTCTAGGGTAGTTGGTTGTTAGGTTGATCTTGCTGTGTGGGGGCAGGTGTCCCTGTCTTTCCAGTTTGTGTAGTTCAACTCCCAGTTGTGTGTTGTATGTTTTAGTAGGATCTTGATTCAGAAGTAGGTAGGCCCTTTGGTTGAGCAATTGTCTGAGACATTCATCTTCATAGTCGGTTTTGTTTTGTATGACTATGGCTCCTCCCTTGTCTGCACTTTTAATTATGATGTCACTATTCTCCCTGAGTGATTTGAGTGCCGCTCTTTCTCCTGGTGACAAGTTGTCTTTGACTTTTGAAGATTTGTTTAGATCTGCGACCCTGGTTAGTAGTGATGTAGCAAAGCAATCGAGGAAGGCATTGGTACCTGGTGGTGGTGTCCATCCCTTGCTTGGAGGGTCAGGTTCAAAGTTAGCAGTTTGTGTTAGATCTGGTGAGTTTTTGTGATGTTCACTGAGTCTGAGTTTTCTAGTGAAACAAAGACAGTCTTTTAGACTATGTGCAGGATGTGGGTCTCTGGGGGTGGGAATGAAATTTAGGCCCTTTTGTAGCAGATTTTTTTCATTTTCTGTGAGTGTATAGTTTGAGAGGTTGACTACTGTTTCTTTTGCTGGCGCTGGCCTCGCTCTCCGGAAATGTCGGTTTTTCCGGCGCTTTTGTTGGCTAGTTCCAGCTTCAGGGCCGCCTGCTGCTCCTGGATGCTCTCTAGTATCTCGTTGCTCTCTGTTGGTGTGCATGACTCTTTCATTTTATCAGAGATTTCTATGTAGTCGGCGTCAATTTTGACGATTCTTTTAGCCCAATAATTTTTGAGGATCTGGGTGAGTTGTGAACTGAGTGAGGCTACAGCGCTTTCCCATTCAGTAATGAAGGTGGGGTCTACTTCTGGGACTTGGGGGTTTACATTAGCGTGTAGGCCTTTGGGGGCGGTATTATTCTCAATGTGCTTTGAGAGCAATTCAAAGTGATGTGTAGCTTTTGTTTTTCCTAGACCAACCCTTTTCAGGGCCTTGTACCAAACAATCGTGTTGTTGTTCAGTTTAAGCGCTCTTGTGAGCGGCGGCGCGGGAGATCGTCTCCGGAGGCGTCTTTGGTTGTCTTGGTTACCGCGTGGGTCGCGCATGCGCCCGGTGGGCTCATTGCCATTTTCTTGGCGCTGTCGTTTGATGTTTTGTGTATCGCCGTCGTTTGTTCTTGTGAAAGTAATATTCGGAGCAGCTAGTCCATGGCTGGTGGAGGCTTGCGCCTCTCCTCCAGAGGGTGATCCATTTGCTGGATTCAGGTGAGACATGTTTTTGGAGAGTTCCTAGTCGCAGAAGCAACCGGATGTTGCTTACAGCGACACAGGAGAGTCGCACGGTACCAGCGGTCACTTCCGTTCGCGCATGCGTCAAGGCTGGACGCGACCGGAGCTAAGCAGCGACGATTGGGGTAAGTTTTAGATGTTTTTACCTGAATTTACCCTACTTGTCGCTGTTATTTTGTTATAATGTCGCTTTTAGAGGCATTGGGGACGATTTGTCGCACAGGAGGATCTTTTCAGCGAGTTTTAGCGCTAAAATTGAAGCCAATGAGGCAAATTCACATATTATCGCCCACCGGCATGGCCGGGGCTCACTTTAGCGCTAGACTCGCTGCTTTCCCAAATCGTCTTCTCTACTTGCCTCTAATTGCGTTTATTTGTGGCAAAATTGGAGGCAACAGGGTGTATTGGTGGCAAAGGAAATTGTCATCCATAATTTAGAAATTTAGAAAATTGTCGTCCAAAAATATGAAAATATTTTCAATGTCATCACTGTCACACTGCTGTCAATTTTGACAGTGGCAATTCAGGATGACACCAACTTCTAAAAAAGACCAATACACCTATTTGCCTCCAATGCTTACTGTGTAAGGGTGCCTGGTGTTAACCAGCACTTTCTATTTATTTAGAAGTTACACTTGGGCTTTTTCATGCTTCTGTCTGTAAGGGGTGAACCTTAATGGCTCTGCTATGCATCCTGATGGATATTCAGGCAACCAGACAAGGTGACAACTCATTACTTTCAAGCAGAATTAGCTTTAACCTGTATGTGGACTGGAAAGTTACCAAGACACATATCTTATGCCAAAATTTTTTACAAATTTGGAGATTGACTGTTGAGCTTCTGTCTGTAAGGGGTGAACCTTAATGGCTCTGCTATGCATCCTGATGGATATTCTGGCAACCAGACAAGGTGACAACCCATTACTTTCAAGCAGATTTAGCTTTAATCTGTATGTGGACTGGAAATTCACCAAGACAGATACCTTATGCCCAAATTTTCCACAAATTTGGAGAAATAGTTCTTAGACTATTTCACGGAACACCTTTTTTAGGTATGTGTTGGGTTGCCCTGTTTACACAAAAAGCCTAACCCAGTGCCATAGGGCAAGGTTACTAAGGCTTCTGCTATGATTTCTGATGAAATTGAGGCAGTTTTACTCCATATACCTTCACCGGTTTAGGTGACAGAAGAAATGTTGAGTGTGTACAGGGAAGTTATTTACACTAGCACCTTCTTACCAGGAAGGGTGCTACTGCTATGAGCAGTTGTTCCTCCGAGTGTTGTCAAGCCAAGCTGGTAGATGACTAAACTTGTAGATCCGCTGAGGTCTGTAGAGGAAGTGTATGATAACAGTGACACTAAGAAAGCACCACCACTGTAGAGTATACAGGTGAGATGCTTCACTGATTATTTGTGTTTAATCAGTTTCACTCCCAGTCTTACTCAGGCCAAGTAGGTTGAGTAATTGTACTGGTTGACCACTTCTAGGTCATAGTGTCACCCCCTCTGTGAGATGCAGACGTTGCCGCTCTCGCCGTGAGACGCAGGCGTTGCCGCTCTCTTCCTGAGACGCAGGCGTTGCCGCTCTCGCCGTGAGACGCAGGCGTTGCCGCTCTCGCCGTGAGACGCAGGCGTTGCCGCTCTCGCCCTGAGACGCAGGCGTTGCCGCTCTCGCCCTGAGACGCAGGCGTTGCCGCTCTCGCCCTGAGACGCAGGCGTTGCCGCTCTCGCCGTGAGACGCAGGCGTTGCCGCTCTCGCCGAGAGACGCAGGCGTTGCCGCTCTCGCCGAGAGACGCAGGCGTTGCCGCTCTCGCCGTGAGACGCAGGCGTTGCCGCTCTCGCCCTGAGACGCAGGCGTTGCCGCTCTCGCCGTGAGACGCAGGCGTTGCCGCTCTCGCCGTGAGACGCAGGCGTTGCCGCTCTCGCCGTGAGACGCAGGCGTTGCCGCTCTCGCCGTGAGACGCAGGCGTTGCCGCTCTCGTCCTGAGACGCAGGCGTTGCCGCTCTCGCCGAGAGACGCAGGCGTTGCCGCTCTCGCCGTGAGACGCAGGCGTTGCCGCTCTCGCCCTGAGACGCAGGCGTTGCCGCTCTCGCCGTGAGACGCAGGCGTTGCCGCTCTCGCCGTGAGACGCAGGCGTTGCCGCTCTCGCCGTGAGACGCAGGCGTTGCCGCTCTCGCCGTGAGACGCAGGCGTTGCCGCTCTCGCCGTGAGACGCAGGCGTTGCCGCTCTCGCCGTGAGACGCAGGCGTTGCCGCTCTCGCCGTGAGACGCAGGCGTTGCCGCTCTCGCCGTGAGACGCAGGCGTTGCCGCTCTCGCCCTGAGACGCAGGCGTTGCCGCTCTCGCCGTGAGACGCAGGCGTTGCCGCTCTCGCCGAGAGACGCAGGCGTTGCCGCTCTCGCCGTGAGACGCAGGCGTTGCCGCTCTCGCCCTGAGACGCAGGCGTTGCCGCTCTCGCCCTGAGACGCAGGCGTTGCCGCTCTCGCCCTGAGACGCAGGCGTTGCCGCTCTCGCCCTGAGACGCAGGCGTTGCCGCTCTCGCCCTGAGACGCAGGCGCTGCCGCTGTAGTCGTGAGACGGAGGCGTTGCCGCTCTCGCCGTGAGAAGCAGGCGTTGCCGCTGTCGTCGCGAGACGCAGGCGTTGCCGCTGTCGTCGTGAGACGCAGGCGCTGCCGCTGTCGTGAGATGCACGCATTGCCGCTGTCATCGTGAGACGCAGGCGTTGCCGCTCACGTCCTGAGACCCAGGCGCTGACGCTCTCATCGGGAGACGCAGGCGCTGCCGCTCTCATCGGGAGACGCAGGCGCTGCCGCTCTCGCCCTGAGACGCAGATTCATGTGTGACTCAGGCTTCGCCGCTCCCGGTGTCATACTTCTGATCTAGTCCTAGAGACAGCCGCTGGCACTCTCGTAGTCTTACTCGGGCAAAGCAGGTCGAGTAATTGTACTGATTGGCCACTTCTAGGTCATAGAGAGTGTGTCAACCCCACTCGTGGCGAGACGCAGGCGTCGCCGCCTGTCGCTGTGAGACATAAGCGTTGATTACCGCTCTCGCTGTGAGACACAAGCGTTGGTTGTCGCTCTTGCTGTGAGACGCAGGCGTCGCAACTCTCCGTGTGAGACGCAGGCCTTGCTGTCTCCGTGTGTGAAGCAGGTTTTGCCGCTCTCGCTGTGAGATGCAGAGCTTGCTGCTCTCCATGAGTGACATGCTCTCGCTGTGAGTGTGAGACAGGCGTTGCCGCTCTCTCTCTGAGAGGCAGATATTGCTGCTCTCGCTGTGAGTCGCAGATGTTGCCGCTCTTGCTGTGAGACTCAGGCGTTGCCGCTCTCGCTGTGAGATGCAGACGTTGCTGGTCTCGCTGTGAGACTCAGGTGTTGCCGCTCTCCGTGTGTGACACGCCCTCGCGGTGAGTCGCAGACGTTGCCGCTCTCGCTGTGAGACTCAGGCGTTGCCGCTCTCGCTGTGAGACGCAGACATTGCTGTGAGACGGAGAGGCTGCCGATTTCGCTGTGAGACGCAAGGCGTTGCCGCTCTTGCCGTGAGACGCAGGCGTTGCCGCTCCCGCTGTAGATGCTGACGCCCCCGTAGATGCCCTGTAGACGCCCCCGTCGTAGGCGCAGGCGCTCTCGTCGTAGACGCAGGCGCTCTTGTCGAGGCAGGCGCTGGCGTCGTAGATGCAGACACAGGTGTCTCTTCGTAGACCCTTGTCGTACACGTTTATGCAGGCGCTCTCGACAGAGGAAGAAGATAGGGCTCGCTTCTTAGACACGGATGCTGGGGCTCTCATCGTAGATATATACGCAGACGCTGGCGCTCTCGTCATAGATGCTGGCGCTCTCGTTGCAGACGCCTGAGCTCTCTTTGCAGCTGGCACTCTTGTCACAGATGCTGGCGCTCTTGTCGAAGACGTTGGCGCTCCTGTTGCCGACGCTGGCGCTCTCGTCATAGACGCTGGAGCTTTCGTCGTTGGGGTTCAGGTTGTAGGCACAGGGGCTCTCGTCGTAGGCGCAGGGGCTCTTGTTGCAGATGCTGATGCCGGCGTACAGACTCGTCTTGAGACGCAGGCGTTGCTGCTCTCGTCGTGAGACGCAGGCGTTGCCGCTTTCGTCCTGAGACGCAGGCGTTGCCGCTCTCGTCCTGAGACGCAGGCGTTGCCGCTTGTCGTGAGACGCAGGCTTTGCCGATCTCGTCGGGAGACGCAGGCGTTGCCGCTCTCGTCGGGAGACGCAGGCGTTGCCGCTGTCGTCGTGAGACGCAGGCGTTGCCGCTGTCGTCGGGAGACGCAGGCGTTGCCGCTGTCGTCGGGAGACGCAGGCGTTGCCGCTGTCGTCGGGAGACGCAGGCGTTGCCGCTCTCGCTGTGAGACTCAGGCGTTGCCGCTCTCGTCGTGAGACGCAGGCGCTGCCGCTCACGTCCTGAGACGCAGGCGCTGCCGCTCTCGTCGGGAGACGCATGCGCTGCCGTTCTCGTCGGGGGACGCAGGCGCTGCCGCTCTCGTCGGGGGACGCAGGCGCTGCCGCTCTCGCCCTGAGTGTCAGGCGTTGCCGCTCTTGTCCTGAGAGTCCTTGTCGCAAATACTGGCACTCTTGTCGTAGACACAGAAGCTGGCGCTCTTGTCATAGACGCAGACAACTTTATTGGAGGCAACAGGGTGGATTGGTCAGTCAGAGGATTTCGACATCCTTTTTTGAATTTTGGTGGAATTGTCGTCCAAACAGATGATACTTATTTGATGTCATCACTGTTAATGCTGCTGTCGCCATTGACTTTGCAAAACTGGATGATTTCTACTTCAAAATAAAGCAATACACCTATCTGCCTCCAATACTTACCGAGTAAGGGTGACTGGAGTAAACAAGTACTCTTTTGGGGTTTTGAAGTTTACTCTAAGCTCTTGGGATAGAAACTGGTGCTCTCGGAGTAGATGTAGGTGCTGGGACTCTCGTAGATACTTGATGCTCCAGTCCTAGGAGATGCTAGTGCTTTTGTTGTTGGCACTGTCTTATTAGCTGCAGCTGCTAGCTGCTAATAGACATAAGCAGGATAGGGGTCTTGTCCGCAACAGGGTGTATTGGGTGATCTTACAATGGCCCTATGACTGTATCTGCGTGACGTATCAACAAATGACTATAACTAGTTGACGAAGGGACAATGAGTGTTTTAACGTTATAAACTTCATTATGGCCAATACACCTATTTGCGGACATTATTAACGTTAACAGCTAGGCATTGTGTTATGGACACAACAAGTTGTCGTTCGTTTAGAAGATACGGCAAGCTGGCGCTCCGGCTATGAACAAAGCAGAAGACTTTCACTTCTCACTTGTTGACTTGGAGCTGCCATTCATGGGGTATGCTTAGCAGCAGGCACTCATGATGATAGACATAATAGTAGGCACTTGTGTCATAGACATTATATGTTAGACGTATGGGTGAAGGTTAAACTCAATGCTCTCAAGCAGAATTGCAATTTATTGCAATAAGCACTGGGGAATTTGTTGAAGGGAACTTCAACAAGGAGCACCAAGTAGAGTATCTGTTGGGCTGCCCTCTTAGACAAAAGCTTAACCCAGTGGCATGAAGGAAAAATTACTAAGGATGAGAGTGGGTACAGGAAGGTCTTTCACACTAAGGTTTCTGCTATGTTTTCTCATGAAATTCAGGCAGTTTACTACATATACCTTCACTTGTTTAGGTGACAGAAGAGATATAACACCTTCTGGGACGTGCAGGTAGTGTTGGATATGTAACTGCGTTGGGGTCCAAACGAGCTACTGTCTCTCCAGTACTTGGGGTTCAAACTAGTAGTGCTCATACTACTAGTTTCTGGCCAGGAGGGCCAGGTCATCCCTGCCCTGGATCTCTAGGGCTATACTGTAGGGCTTAATGAAAACAGCACGCACTGGTGAGCCTCTGGAGGAACTGGTCCTGGAACCATTCCATGAGGAGGAACGCCTCTGTGTTGTCTGTAGCCTGAAGTGCTACCTGTTACCTATTAGCATTATAACTGCTACTATATCTCATATAAGTTACATACTGGGAGCAATATTATGCTCATGCCTCCACCGAGTATGGTGCTAGATAAAACTACTAGTTTATTTTGTTGGCCACTGCAAGAGCCACTCCGTTACCTGTTATGATCTGACTTTTGTCAGGTTAATAAATACTGTCTAATTATCACCTATGTACCGAGTCACAGTGTTCTGTGGGACAGGGATAATTGATGAATGAAATTGGAAATTTCTAATAGTTGCCCCGAGTCGCTAGGGGTGAACGCAGTGGATTGACTGCACTTTAAAATCTCCTGTGTCGCTGTAAGCAACATCCGGTTGCTTCTGCGACTAGGAATATAAAATTAATCGAGCACTTACCTTAGGTTAGTGTGAAGATTAATTGTTGTTCCTAGAGCAGGCAACCGGAGTTGCCTGCAGCGTACACAGGCCCACCCAACCTACCCTAGATGGAATTGGGGGTTTTAACTGGGCCAATACCAATCTACAACAAATCTGAAGACATAGACATAGAAGGGGGTTTTCCTGTGTACTTTTCAATTTACAGAAAATCCACTGCTCGCTTGCTCCGGAAGTGACCGCTGGTACCGTGCGACTCTCCTGTGTACGCTGCAGGCAACTCCGGTTGCCTGCTCTAGGAACAACAATTAATCTTCACACTAACCTAAGGTAAGTGCTCGATTAATTTTATATTAAATGACCGGAGTCTGTTCACCAAAACCAACTGGGTTTCTTAGCGTGGCGGGGAGGGGATCCCGGTGGGGATGCGATGGGGATGGTAAAAAATATTGAATTGTCGAGAAATATTCCCAAAACCCTCCTCGGGTTTTTTCTAAAGTTGCTCAAGGATCACAAAAATTCAAACTTTGGGTTTTAAATGGTCGACGTTTCAGCTCTTTCGAGCCTTCATCAGGACTGGTTTATTTACAACAGAACTGTAGACATGTTAACTTGGGAGCCCTTTTTCAGGAGTCTTTTTTACAATGGTTTGATGACAGCCTATTCTGACTATACTCTCTTGGAGCCTTTTTAATAAACTGTTGTTGTTTGTACATTTGATGGTAGGCCTAGGCAATACAAGTGTAATAATTTACATAAATAAATATATAAATAAATAAATTAGGGCACTCGTTATTTTACATTAAAAAAAAAAAATATGTGTAGCTTTTTAGATCATTATGATACATGTAAATCCATGAAAAGTAAAGTAAATTATGGTCAGAATAGGTCAGGGGACCCGACTCTATTAGAGAAAGGGGTCACCTGACCTGTTTTTCTTCATATTTTATGCATTTACAAGTATCAGAATGATTTAAAAAGCTATACAACTTTTTGTATGGACATAATGAACACAAATAGTTATACGGTGAAAAACTGTAAAATAGAAATCGACCCCAAATTAGCTCCTAACCCATCTTTAACTCTATAAGGGCCACATAGTGTTTTGATGCATCATGCCCTATCTCATGTACTTCCGTTCCCAGATTCTTCCACAAGAAGGTTCTGGTTAATCGCCACTATGACCTTGAACTTGAATTTTGCTGGCTTTTGGTAGAGAGGCGGGTCTCACACCAGCTTTACCAGCCTGTCTAGTTTTGGGCAATCCCTGCTGGTAGCTTGGAACCAGTGAACCGTAACCAGAATGTATGATTAATCTTTCCCCACCCTTAGAAAATCCTAAATAAAATCTCACTCAATACGATTTTGACCCTAATTGTGAGATGCAAATGTCTCTTGAGATTCATATGATTTGTTTCTTTGTCTTGCGAATCTTTGGAAGGGAAATTTGAATGTTAATTTTATTTTCCAGGCGTTCGATCGTATCAAAGGTTACTTAGATTATGCCAAGTCATCACCAAATATCAGCGTCATAGCAGGAGGAAACGCAGACGACAGGTACCAGATTATTTTGTCATCAGTCTAACTACCAATAACTTTTTTAAAAACTTTGCTGCACATTTTTCTACCGGTAACTTTTCCATTTGTCTAGTCTGGTTTCATTTTTAGCGATCCAAATAAAACACTACCGGTTATTCATTTTCCTCAGGTTTTGGACTTGACAACGTCATTTCCTCTGCAGGTAATTTTCATCAATCAAAACATTTTAGAAAAGAAAGTCATTTAATTCAAAAACGTTGTATTTTCTTTCAGCCAGGGGTATTATATTGAACCAACTATCGTAGAGACAAAGGACCCTAAGGATAAACTGATGAGTGAGGTGAGAATTTTGTGTAGATTCGCTAACTTGACACTTGATACAAAAATGTATACAATGCCCGTTTTTGTGGCTTATAACAGAGAAGATATCTTAAAGAGACGTAACAGGGCTGCATTTATACATCATGATGACCAAGTATACAGAACCTTAAGGCCGTTTAAAGTCGATTATCAGCTTTGTGGACACCGCCCGTACCCTTCAAAAAGGGCCGCATTGGTTCTTTTTTTCACCATTTGATAAAAAAAAAAAAAAGGCCCAAAAAGGTCGCATCTAAAAAATATCAGAGTATGAGTTGCAAAATGTTTGATATTTCAGCCGTTAATTGGGGTAGAAACGTAATTTAAAAGGCATTTTTGACCTTATTTCCATGTGCAGACCATCAATATTCTAGAAAAAAAAGAAAAAGGCCCTCCCGCACCTCCAGAAAAAAGTGAAACAAAATAAAATAAAAAGCGCCCTCCCGCACCCTTTTTTCCTAAAAGGTGTCTGCAAAGCTGATAATTGACTTTAAGTAGCCTAAAGCACTATGCTATCCTGAAAGGGTTAACTAAGTTGTTAAGCACCACCCCCCCTGACACACTGTGTCGTGTTGTAGGAGATCTTCGGGCCGGTGCTGACGGTGTATGCCTACCCAGACGACAAGTACCGTGACGTCATCAAGATGGTGGACAGCACGTCACCCTACGCCCTCACCGGCGCCATCTACGCCAAGGACGAGTAAGTCAACTACCGCAAATTGTCACGTATAACCCGCACCTGGGGTCTGAAAATGTCTACTTTCAGACATAAAAGTCTTTACCTCCATTTTTTTCATGTCACAAAGTCCTGTACTTACCTGTAGATAAAATGTATTCAGGAGTCTCCATTTTAACATTTTAAGTTTACATTACATTGGTCATTTTCATCCGTGTACTTTAGAACTTGTCTATATTATGCTTTCAATTAACTTGTCTATAACCTGCACTCCAAACCCACATTTGGGTTCTAGAAATTGTTGTATAATTCGCGGCATATCTGACGTATGACCTTTACTCTCGATTCCTTCAACTATGTAGAATATGTCCATATAGGATAATCCTCCATGACCCTGTAGTGTGATAAGTAAAAGCGCCCTTCCTCTGATGACGTCATTTACCTTACCCTTACAGGGGCGTGTTGAAGGAGGCGTCAGACACACTCCGCTTCTCTGCCGGCAACTTCTACGTCAACGACAAATCCACCGGCTCAGTCGTCGCACAACAGCCATTCGGAGGGGCCAGGAAATCTGGTAAGGAACCTCTAAGGATAAACTTATTGTTGTGGGTCGGGAGGTGGGCAAAGGTTATTAGACTCTGCCATCTGAGACATTATGGGGAGTCTCCTAGTACAATGTATTAAACTGCATCTCTTGGTTTATCTCATTAACTGAGAGTGTCTGTCCTAGCACGATTCTTGTCATTCTTCTAGTAACTCATTACCAGATGGAAGAAGAGGGCTGATCTAGGAATAACTGACTCATGGCTAACCTTTCTTGCGGGTTACTATAATTGTTTGTCCTTACCATCCTCAGGTACCAACGACAAGGCCGGCAGCGCGCACTACCTGCTCAAGTTTGTATCTCCACAGGCGGTCAAGACGACCCACGCCCCGGCCACCGAGTGGAAGTACCCTTATATGGAGAACTAGGTCAAGGTGACCTACTTAAACCACAATGTACATAGACATAATCAAAAGCAGGTCAAAATACTGAGTTATACACCAATAAGCCTTGGCTGACGTCGGGGCGACGGCTATGGGAGCAATATGGATGTGACAGGATGACTTTTTGTTTTGGATTCTGTGCGTTTGTTTCTGTTTTGAAATCGAATGTCTCTTGATTTTACTAGTTGTGGTAAATCTAGTCTTCTTTTCGGATGCCTTGAATAGAGTACTTCTATACTCGTGTGTCGAGTAGCGTATTGGAGGCGGAAACTTAAGTGTTTTCATTGTTTGTTGATACGATTGCTTCACTATGAGAGGTCACCAAAATGGTAAACAGTCCAAGGCCCAAGGGTCAGTGACTTAAACTCAGGGGATTAGTTCATGGTTTCCATCCTTTGCTCATCCGCTTTTACTGATTCAATGAGATGAAAAATATCACAGAATTATCCCAGAAAATGTTATGTTTTTGTGAATCATGATTTTGACCAGGTAGATAGTTTAGCGTTAAGATGTGTGTATGTTGGGTGGGTGCGGGTCTCCAAGGGAGGATTGTGATCAATAATGGTGTAGAAAATAGTGGGAGTATTCTGATTGAACGGGTTGATTGGTGAGTGCGGCCATGTTGACTCTAATCTGGTGTGATTTAGGCTGGGTACCACGGCCCCACAGGGAATGATTTACCAGTCGCAAGCGAGTACAAAGCCAAACTCACGCGAGACTGCCTGTACCAACCTACTCATAATGATGGCTGGAATAGTTACGTCCTCTTAAGACTCGCTTAATGTAATGAAGAAATCATTATGGAACGCAGAAAGACATATTTGTGATGGTAAATGGCATTGATAATATAGCTGGCCATACATGGGTTGTAAAACTACATCGGTGTACGAATGAGAATGGGTAATGCAGTCAAAATGTCGTGAACGCGAAAACCTGATGGTGCTAGCAACGGAATCCTCATTTGGTCTGTACAGGCGCATATCCATGAATTGCTACAAACAGTGCTTAATTCCATACACTAACAACACTTACTTTGTCTCGATACCTTAATTTAAGGTAAATGGCTAATAGCAGCTGATTTAACATTCTTTTCTTTTGTATAAAAATGTTGACACCCAAAAATCATCTTTGTCAAAAATGATAGATATCTCGCCATTTAATACATGTAATATGAAGCTTCCAAGGTGTACACTCCGCTGTATTTGATCAGTTTCATTTTTGAAATCTAGTCCTAAGCTGCTACTTGTAATCACAAATTTCCATGGGTCACAGTTTTTGTTCCCATAGATACATTGACTTATTTTTTGTGGGCATTTCTGAAATTAACACAGCTGAATTTTAGATCTTCACATTAGGGAGTGGTCATTTTATAATAAAGGGACACAAAATCTCATTCGCCCTGCTTCGTAGTGTCGCCCACTCTAGTCCTGTCGCTTCTCATAGTATGGCTGCCTTTACCCGATCCCCTATTCCCCCTCTGTTAGAAAATGACCACTCTTTAATGTAGTTTGAGACAGCTGCAAAGTGTGTACCTCTTGAATCAAAGATAATTCCACACTGCTATATTGTGATTAGAAATAGTTCCTCTTGGTCATTCAAGAGCAGTATGAGTAGATTAATTATGGTCAATCACAGGACCTGCACCAATTAACGACATGATTATTGATTATATTAATCAGAATCGGCACATGGTGAAAACGGCTATATACACGTGTATGAGGGTGAAATAAAAACTATACCAACACTCAACTCCAGCATTTCTGTCATCTATATATGTCATGTTACTCTTTTAATTGTTAGAGAAAAATATAAATATTAAGTGGGAATAGAAAGAAAAAGAACCTCAGTTTACATTTTTAAATCAAATTGTTTTATTGGGGACAAGTATATACATATCGGCCCTCTCCACTCTTATACCTTATTGGAGAACGACTATCGTTAACCATTCAGTCATACGAACATTGATATCCTACACTACTGCAGTTGATCGATATGTAACTTAATCCAGATCTGCATTCGGGAAAAGCTTTTTCATCTGTTCTTGCCTTTGCTGTGTCCTGCGCCGATACCCATCTTCCTTGTTGAGGCGTTTCTCCTCGGCCAGCGTCAAAAACTGCTCCTGCCATGGCTCGCGTCTCTCTTCGCGCTTGGTGACCTCGATGGGGACGTAGTGCTCCTTATTACGGCGTGTATACTCACGACCCAGGAGGTCGTAGGTCTGTCGCTCCCCGGGCTCCCCGGTGACGCCCTCCTCACACAGGTGGTAGGCACGGTCACGCTCTGCCACAACCTCCAGCAGGTTCTCCATACTCTCCTCCACCTACAAGCAAAGATTGAGCATGTGAGTGACCTCACAACTGACTCAGTGTACCATGAGCACAGTGTTTATATAACTCTGGGTAGTAACCCTGAGTCAACAAAGCAGCTGTAACAATCTCCGGGAGGTTTTCCATACTTTCCTCCACCTGTATGACTCAGGGGTGCGAAATCTCCGCGGAGACGCGAAAATCCGCGGTTTCTATCTTCACAGGGACAGTTCCTGAGATCTGTCCAGATCAAATGAGAAATCTATTTCCCTTTATGTAGGGGGGGGGGGGGGACTTGAAGTATTGTCAAACTAGAACACCAAAATACATGAAATTTCGCCATTCTGCTTCTAGATTTTTGAAGTTTTTTTTGGGGGCATGCCCCCAAACCCCCCTAGTAATGTTAAAGTACATGTATATAATTTGCAAGGGTTTGGAGTCACATCGTCACTTAAAGCAGCATCTTCAGTGGAAAACTTTTTTTTTTTCATTTCACACCCCTGTGACTACAAGCATCAATATTGCTCTTACATACTGGAGTAGACACCACAAACCAGCCCCAGCTCCTCCTCGGACACGTCCGAGCAAAATCGCTGGTATCTAAGGGGCCATCACCGCTTCACTTCCCCCGTATGTTCCTTCCGCGGTACTGCACCTACATTATAATATTACAGCACGCAGCATGCCGGAACTACTAAGAAGCTCAGGTACCAGCGATGACGCTGGGAACAGAGGTCGAGGTGGAGCCAGCTTGTGTACACTAAACAAACCACAGATATCATGGATTCATTCATGTAAATTCAGAACAAGGATAGCTGGTACTTTCGTTCAATTTATCATCTTCCAAAGGCATTGTGCATTTAATACTTCAGCAATCATGTAGATTATATAGATGATATATACAGGTACATGCAAACTTTCATATATATATATTTTTACTTCATGATGATTTCAGCTTTCATCTGCATAAAAAGATGGATTGTGTGATATACATCACAAGTGACCCAAGGCTTTTCCAAGATTTGGCAGTGTCCCAAGTCCCAACTCAGGTCCCAACACTCATGTCCCAACACTCATGTCCCAACACTCATGTCCCAACACTCATGTCCCAACACTCATGTCCCAACACTCATGTCCCAACACTCAGGTCCCAACACTCAGGTCCCAACAATCCCAACCCCCTACCACCAATGACCGACGACCAACACCCAACCCTGAAATGGTGAGGCCTTTAAATGTCTGTGGGCACCAATGGAAGACGATCCGTTCTACCACAAAGCATCTCACTTTTTCGTCTCACCCCTGCTATAGCATTGCAGGTATAGGAAGTCTGTGTGAACGTGCATCTTTTAAAGTCAGGATTCAAGGTCACTGGCCTATCTTCAGCATTAGTTCACAGAGACATGTTTTTCTGGTTGTTTCTGACATTTTTTATTTGTCGTTTTTCACTAGGAAAAAAAATTGTTCGGAATTTTTGGGAAAAACAAGAAGAGAAAGATAGTTCCCAAGATGTGTATAAGCTTTTTTTGGGAGAGAAATACCAAAAAACAAAAGCAGGGTGAATTTTCAAAGTCAGCTGACCAATCTACGTTTTTTGTAGGAAAACCGTCTCACAGAGACCCAGGGTTCCCTGGGTCAACAATCGCCATGCATCTTAATTAAGTTGGTAAATATTCCCCAAATCCTTTGCTGGTCTCAAAGTACTTTGAAGTAAAACCAAACCCTATGTGGTAGACTTGGGCATACTTGAGTAAGCTGGTGACACGTACCTTTTCTAACCGCTCCGGGCTGGGGAAGAGTGAGTGTTGTCGTGTGTACTCGTCCTCCATCGTCATCAGCATATTGCGCTCCTTCAGCAGAACGTACCTACAAGGAAGAGCAACACAACATCAAAATACACATACAACCCCCACCTAGACTTTGAAGAAATCATATAACCCGCACCTAGGGTCTGATTCTGGCTACGTTAGTATTGTTGTATACTTCTATAGACCCTTCGGCTTGTAATAGTGTATAACCCGCATACTGTAAATTCTCGCATTAAAGCACTAAATAAGCAGAATATTTATATTTCCCTTTGATAACTAGATTCCATTGTAAAAACGTACCATAACTTGTGTAGGTCGGTGCTGGCTTTCAACCTCAGCTCGTCCAACTTCCATGGCCGCCCTGGAATTAAGAACATCATGACACATCAATTGTCTACATTCATAATGACATATGGACTCTTTGAACCATCGTTGTATTTTCACTTATAACGTGCAATAAGTGTAAATATCATTATTGAATGGGCCGTATAGACGATTCTATTTTGAAAATACCGATGGAGGTCGAGCACTGCTCGAATTAGACTACCTACAATATTCATGAAATGGCAATGCCAAAGTCGTCCTACTGAGGCTAATTGTACATTTATGAGATGGTAGGTAGTAGAAAGGGGAAGTTGAGATGTGTGAAAACAAGATCTCACATTGACAAACAATACATGTACATGGAGATTCAGCTAGGGTACATGTGTGTGATACTACACCTACATTATGCCATTCTTATTTTGGAAATCCAATGGCCGATTCAATACATACAATTAAAGAAATTGAAAATAAACTATAATCATATAAGACCTATGCAAGTCCAAATAAACGAAATAAACGAAGGATTTAAACATGGTTTGTACGCCTCGATTTGTCTTATACAGTTTAATGGTTAGAATTACAAGGTAGTCTAACATATGAAGTTCTTATGCTTTCAATTGCTTAAGTGCGTTGATATCTCCCACATTTCTTCAGGTGTTCAAAGTACTTCATGTAATGCAGACAGGTTAAACAGTATCACTATACCGAGGATGGGGTACCCTGGTATGCAGGCTACCCCCTAGGTGGCGCATGTGTGGGGCTGGCCCTGTCGGGGGCTAACCCCACACCAGGCTCTTTGTTCTATAATACTTTGAGTGACTTACACAGTTTTCCCATACACCCTTGGCCATTCTTAACACATTACACATTATGGCTGAATGTAAATGAAGCCCTGGACAGCTTTATAATTTTCATCAAAGTGTAAAGTACAGAGGTGTGAAGTGCCAGAGGTGTGACAGCTCCCTATTTTCGCTCACAGTGAAACCACTGAGGTACCCACCTGCCACACTCCCTGACACTACCTAAGAGTGGTACAGTGCATAGGACCCACCAATTAGCCAAAAGTATTCTTGAATCCCCCGCACACACACATTAACCCCCCCCCCCCCCCGGAAAAGGAAATTGCATGCTCCTGTAAAAGTATACATGGCCATGAGTATTTAATTAAATGCCTTTTTTTAGTGACATTATATTTGCATATATTTCAACAACAAAAAACAAACACTGTATTTCCCCGTGTATAAGCCTGGGCTTATACACAGGGCAGGCTTATATTTCTATACCTGAACAAAACAATCTCACATTCATGTGTTGGGATGTGAAGAGTCCACATACCCCACATAAAGCCACTGCTGCTATTGCTTTCACACCTCCCCTGTAGCAGCAGTGGAGAGTACTGCCGGTTCTGCTCATTAGCATATTATTAGCATAAACTTCCGCCCCCGACGGCAGTGTCATGGCTGCGCCCAGCCTGGGTACCCTCTGTGCCCTATAGGTGGAATGATGTAGTTACTCACCAACTTTAACATGCTCCTCGCTCCAGTTTTCCTTATCATCAAAGAACTCCATCAGACCTTGTCGACGTGCAGAGGTGTGAAGTGACAACCTTGGTTGAGCACCATACCTAGTGGATTAAAATATCAACACCTATAGGGCTTAGACAAAACAATTCAATTGAAATTTAATTGACACATTAGCGATCTGATTATAAACTTTAAAGTTTAATACCGTACCTTTTTTTTTTTTTGAAACGTTTTTATTTTATCCTGGTTGTAAGTATCAGTTTAACTGTTCCACCACAATACAACCAGTTAGGGTCAGGAGCTGGTACCCTGGTATGTTTACAATTTTGGATGCGGATACAATATCCTGGTATATACAAAATCACAATTTGGGCTCCGAGAGAGAGAGGAGATAAAAATATAGACAGTACATTTATAGAGACATTTAACACGGATGTAACTTAGTACAAATATAAACAGTGGACGAGACAACAAGGTTATACCAGAGCTTAAAGCCTAGAGATACTTTGAGAAGGTACCATAGGCATAGCAGCAAAAACTCGCGCACCCCAATCCTTGGCAACTTGGCCGATCATATAACCCGCACTGGAAATCTGACTGGGGGAGAGGGACCCAAAAATCCGGACCCCTTTTTTTTGGGGGGGGGGGGGCGCAAAAAAAAAAGACGCATTCGTATACCCGGTAGTTAGATTTTCTTCCAAACATCGGCAGTAACGAGGTACTGGCGCTGGTATGTAAATTCTTATATAAATTGACGGACCCGCGAGAGCACCTATCTCAGTATCTGTGGCTATCAGATTCTATGCGATCATTGGTTGGGCACGTACAACTATGAACCGGGGTCTGGTGACACTGAGTCTGAGTGACTGACCATTTGACACATGGGCGATAATAGAACGCTTTCATGTTACTCGTGTTGTTTATCGTTATCTTATGTCGTAATTATTCACTATTTCTGTTCTTACTCACCGTTGTTGTAGACTCTGTTCATTCAGCTGGTTAGTTCTAATACTTGTACACCTTAAACAGTGTAAACGCGTAAGTTGTGGGAGTGTTCGCCGTACAACACAGGTCAAAGCAGTCGCCATTTTGACACCTAGCCTCAAACCACGCACTTTCCATACACTTTCCATACAGTTTTCAATACACAAGAAAAGA
The DNA here is from genome assembly GCA_947462335.1 of Harmothoe impar. NCBI lineage: Eukaryota > Metazoa > Annelida > Polychaeta > Phyllodocida > Polynoidae > Harmothoe > Harmothoe impar. The sequence continues at coordinate 19,680,724 of OX381716.1, forward strand.
TCTTATCACATCAGTTGCAGATCAGCTTAAAACATCTATATGTATGATTTCTCATGATTTACTGTGGCATATATGATATCTTGCTTGATTATGTAAAGGGCATGAGGCTATAAATTGCACTTCCGGGCCATGTGCAGAAGCCGGTGGAAGCCATATTGAAGGTCACCTTTTATTCAAGCCGGTAAATAAACGCCGAAAATGGACCCGAAAAACCTTAAAGATATTGCTGGCAGGCTGCAAAAAGGCGGTAAAGGAGCAGGGCTCGGGTTGGGCTTATTAGCAGCCGCTGGCGGAGCCATATATGGCCTTGCTCAGTCCATGTACACAGGTAAGTTGACAAGGCAGAACCCTGGCTGGGTCCCATGGCCATGCTCATGTTTTCTGAATCTGATGACATCAGACATGTGAATTGTGATATAACCCCAATTCAGTGTGTTTGTATACTTTTAAATGCGTGTTTATATGTACTGGGAATCTATCCGGGTAGATTCGTATTAGTTGATACTGCAAATGTCAAACTACAAGGCTGCATGCAAGTGACTCAGGGATCTCAATGAGAAAAAATAGCAGGCAAAACTGATGCAATCTTTTCTGAAGGATAGACCTACTTTGCCTTTGCCTTTGGGCTTGGACCTTCTTCTCTTCTGCCTGAAGTGTAGTCTAGACTTCAGTTTTCTACATTTTAACTTTTACTCCTCTCTCCAGTCCAGTTCGCCACTGACTACTCAACACTATTGAATTATTGATCGCTCAGAACCTGATATGTGCTCTGCCTGCTCTCCACAGGAGTGGTGGTCAAATCTCAAATTCTAGGCCTATTAAGTATTATAGCCCCCCCCCCCCTTTTGAGAGGGGGTCAACATTTGAAGAGTTGGATTTTTGTATGCATTCACTATAAAGTTAGGTGGATTCATCTTTGCCCTCGAGCCCAAAAGGCAACAAGCATTGCTGGTAGCTGTGATGACTTTCAGTGTAGCCCTGACCCTTAGTAAGTAGGGACTTGCATAACGTCACTTATTGACGCCCGCACTGCGACGTCCATACGGTGCGCATTCCGTGATCAAAACTACGGACGTCTTTTTGAGGCTCTGAAAAATGGCACTGGGAGATCTGACCTGTGACCTACCTAATTTACATAGGTCAGGGGTTATGCCCTCGTTTTGAATGTTGGAGGAATGGCGGTTCCTTTGATGTCTGCTAATTCACTGTCAAGGTAAGATTTCTATATTTGTTGAAAATAGAAAATGTTGTTGTCCCAAAAATTGATTGAAGAATGTAGATATGGTAAGATACGTTTGAATAAGGATCTATAGTGGGGTTAATTGGTATGTTTTCTATGTTTTCTGAAGGTTTCAAGTGTCTACGACGAAGGGCACCCCCTCCCCAGGCCCTCGGCAGAGCCCTCGTATCCAAGGACGCTCCCGGCGAAATCCCGAGTCCCGGGCGCTAGGCCACTCGATCGTCTTCATAAAAAAAAGTTTCACAGAACTTAACTTTTATAGTGATTCCTATGTAGAATCTTCCAGGGAATCCAAATCTGGCATCGGTTTTAGCGAATTGTGATTATTTCTATCGATAATCGCGAAAACAAGTTCCGATGTCCGAGATGAAATTCTATTATCGCTCACATAAACACATCATTTCCGAGAAAACTGATCACAATCGGTCAAATTCGACATCAGAGATCGATTCTACGGCCTTTTTTACATATACACTGTAAGTTTTGTTGAATTCGGAGCAACTTCATACTTGAGAGAATTTTCCAGGACAGTCCCGGAAATCGGCCCTCTGTCCCGTGTCCCGCCCGCAAGATCAAGAGCTACAAAATGATATGTTATATGTTCAGATACTCCTACTGGTTACAAAGTTATTAAGAAGCAAAAAGAAGTCACCAAAAATTTGGCAAAATGAAACGTTTTACATCTGGAACTTCAAAATTTTCTTGGGACCACAAGATCTCTACTTCTCGGGACAAAAAATCTAGGCCCCCCCCTATATATAGTTCACATCCCTTTTAGTGGGATAACCCCCTGAAATGTGAAGAAATCGGCCCCCTTTTAGTGGGACACCACCACAAATTTGGCCAGAATCGACCACCTTTTGGCAGGATACTCTAAATTCATAATTTGACCACTTTTAGCGGATATAGGCCTACCCACATGAATTGGCCAAAATCGGACCCATATTCGGGCCAAATTCCCACAAAATATAGCCTAGGCCTACCCCTTTTTTACTTTTGGATTTTCTTGTTGCATATTCTTGGCCTAAAGACATGCTTCCCATTGCTCCCCCTCCCCAATCCCTACGATATCCCCCATACCTTTTTCTTCTGAAATTTCAAAGTTTTCTTGGGGTGGGGGTGCAGAAGGTGAGGCCAAGGCCTACATACCTATAACATTTTTGTAGAAAAATCTACAGAGGTAGGAGGAATACCATATCCCTGGCATATCTAAAAACCCCTCAGAATGCACCATTTCACATGTAGAATTTCAAAATTCTGACCACTCTTGAGGGGGGGGGGGGTGTAAAAGATTCAGCCCCTTTAAAGCAAAAAAACAACCCCCCCCCCATGATTAATAAATAAACACTCCCTAATACAAATACTCTTGTACTGTGGGCCTAGCACAAACAGGCAGAAAAATCTAACAAAATCCTGCCATCTTTTGCTGCATTAAAAGGGTACAAAAATAATGTATCTATCATCAAATACTGACCAGATACACCAGCATTCGACTAAATATAGTAAAACCTCGCAGAGAAGCCGCGGCTAGTACGGGAGTAAGATCGCCAGTGCAACTTATAGGATCGGCCCATAGTCCGGGTGCAGCTTATACGTGACTTAGGCTTATACGCGAGGTTTTATGGTATTCATTTAATCGTCCCCAATGAATATGATATCATAAATCATTCAAATAAGGGAGATAATCAATATTAAATTTCCCAATCAGCAGAGAGAATATGCTTGGAGAGTGAGGTGCTGGTAGATAGGAACGCCTGTAACTATGGTAATATCTCCAAGCACTAACTGGGAAAGGGAAATGCCATGCTGTCTGTTCCTGCGGTCAGTCCCGTTCTGCGGTGCTGGTGGGGCGGATGCGGGGGCAGGGGCGGCACTGTAGGCCTACTCCTGATAGATCCAAGTTTACAGAGAGGATAATAATATAATAAAATAGAGAGGGCACATTCCCCCCCCCCCCTCCTGCATTCAATCTAGTTATATCCCTGGCTACTGTGAAAGGTAGGCCTATAATTTGTTTGGGAATGCCCCACCCCCCTTGAAGTCAAGGTTGGGTAATTTCATTGATATTTTTTTTTATCTTTTTATTCAGAGATATGGAAGTTGACCCTTCTCCAACAAATGAGGAAATATTAGAAATATGGAAAGCAAACAACAACAACCCCCAGAAGCAAGGATCCAAGGCTGTAATTTTGGCATGTGGAAAAGAGGAGGAAGATTACACCTGGAGCAGTGTTGTGGATAGTTGTAAAGCACTGGTTAAAAAGCGAAAGAATAAAGCAAGGCATAGTACAGATGCTGAAATGTATGAATGGCTACATACACCCTACAACCTACCAGTGAAAAGACCACGAGTGACCACGCCCAAGCCTCCAACCACTCCATGTGAGTGTCAAACACTCCGTGCTGTTAATGATGGTCTGGGCAAAGACCTGGCTAAAGTGCAGACACAACTGGAAAAGGCACTTGAAGAAAATGTTAGACTGACAAAAAAATGTGAAGGTCTAGAGCAGAAGAGGGCTAAAAAGAAGATAGCAAAGCCAGTAAAGCGCAGCGAGACATTGTCGGCTATCAATCAGAAGGTGAAAAGGCAAGAGGGGAAAGAGATTACCCTTAGGAACACAGTAGCCACACAGAAGGCACATCTTAGAGCTAGGGAGTCTACAATCAGACAGCTTCAGAAGCAGTTGGATGAGCAGTCAGCCCAGCCAGTCCAACAAAAGAAGAAGAAACCCAGGAGGCGCACAGTAACAGTAAAGGAAAAGAATCTCAAGTCTGCAAATAACCAGCTCAAGAAAGACAACCTACAACTGGAAAGAGCGCTCGACAATATGGATGCAGAAAAAGCAGAAGTAGCAGCTGAGAAAGATACAGAGGTCCTTGACCTGAAGCTTGACGGGAAGACATACGGTGTGCCTCTACGTTTCTCTGGCTACAAGTGTCTTGAAAAATATGTACCGGTTTCAGGTGCTAGAGATGTTATTGGCACTGTTGTTTTTCAGGCAACAGGTAAAACCGTAAAGAGCCTACCTGACAAAACAACATTCAGTCAAATGGCTTATGAAATGGGAGTCCTGAGTGATATCCGTGTTGGTGAGGTACTTGCTACTGCAAAAAACATCACTGTTGCTTGGGATGGAACAACTCTTGAAGGCAACCATATCAACGAGGTCCACATAACAACAGTGGACCACTCTCTTGTACTACAGGTTGACAGGATTGCTGGAGGTAAGGCAGATGACTACTATCAACATATAGCAGATTCTATCCGTGATGTAACAGCTACATACGCTCAATACGTAGGACGTGACGAGATAATTTTGCTCCAAGAAGTCCACAGTCACTTCAAGAACACCATGAGTGACAGGGTGAATGTCAATTCTTGCGTCCACAAGCTGCTTGGCAAGCTGTTTGACACTGAGCTTTTGGAACTTAAGTGCAACATCCATCCATTAGATGGCCTGGCCAATACTGCAAAGAAAACCCTGAAGACCATCGACCGGGAGTATGCTATCCAAACAGAATCTTTCGGGCAAGATTGCTCAGCTGACAAAATCATTTATGCTTTTACAAAGCTGCGTTACAATTCACGCACTGGCGATCCTGCAGGATTCAAGCAATTTGTCAAGGATGAAAAAGTGGGCTCTGGCACATTTGTAAGGTATGTTGGCAACCGCTTCCACGTCCTGTTCCATCTGGCTGGTGTTTTCTTCCATTGGCGAAAGCAACTCCACCACTACATGGACAAGAAATGTGGCATCCAAAACAGCATGCGGCAAGCCCTGATGAAGGACATCACAAACCCTGATGTGCTGATGGAGCTCCGAGCATTGGGACTGCTGGGCAAGGTGCTTACGGGGCCATACATGGCACTATTTTACACCCCAGAGCGTGAGAAAGGCAACATCAACTTCTTCAATGGCAAACTTGCAGCATGCATGACCAGCCTAAACAAGTACAAGGAGAACCCACTAGTCCTGCTGACAACAAAGAAGGATGTGTTTGGCAATGCCCTAGATGATGCTGTTCTGGTATCATTGCAGGAACCCCTCAGCAATGCAGCTGAAGAGGAAAAGCTGATGCACTTCATTGTCAAGCTCGTAGATGGATCGATCGCTTTACTTGAGAGACAACTGAAGCGGCACTTAACGGGGGACCTGTCTAAACTTACTCATGAAAAGAGGAACCAAACCAAGTCTTCCGCTATGCACAACATCTTTGCAGAGTCCACCCTGGGTATGGCAGATGCTCAGACCCGTCGAGCGCCAAATGCCACCACCGGCTTCATTGACGGGAAGGTGAAGTTTAGCAAGAACCACATCTACGATTGGCTCATGACGTTATCCGACATTGAGCAAAAACGTGCAGTCAGGTTTGCTGTGAAAGAAGCACGGAGGGTACGAGTAATCAGAAATCAACGTGGCATCAAAATGGCTGACATGATGGCCAAGCGTCGGCAGGAACGTAACGAACTAAGAGAGAAGACAGCACGTAATGCTCTAGAAAGAAAGATCAAGAAAGCAATTGAGAAAACAATTGATCCAAACGAACTGTTTGTGAACACTGAGATCGCACCGTCAAGTCAGGAAAGGGTCTTGAAAATCATCTCCGACCCAATGAGCGTCCTGGATCATCACATCAGCCACACATGGTCTGTGAAGGAAAATGATGAGCAGACTGAATCATCAGATGTCCTCTATTATGGGGAGATCTACCGAGTAGAAATGGAGAAGAAGGGACATGTTGCAACCATCAGGTACTGGCTTCCTGGCAAGATAAACAACAGAAATGAGGAAAGCGAAGATGACGAATTGGACATTAAAGAACTCATTGCTGATATCTTGATCGGAGACCTCTCGTTCTTCGAAGATCAGGCAGATGTTGATGACCAAGACCATGAGTAACTCCTAGCAAGTAGCTCACATTTTACGCAAGAGAACTTTTAGATCTCAGCATTCAATCGTTGCTCGTGATGAGCTCCTGAGATCCTTCTTGCTGAACTTCACCTTCACCTGCCGATGCCAACCTCACCAGCGTTCAGTCGATGCTCGTGATGAGCTCCTGACCAACACCTGCCCACCTCACCAGCGTTCAGTCGATGCTCGTGATGAGCTCCTGACCAACACCTGCCCACCTCACCAGCGTTCAGTCGATGCTCGTGATGAGCTCCTGACCAACACCTGCCAACCTCACCAGCGTTCAGTCGATGCTCGTGATGAGCTCCTGACATACACCCTGCCCACCTCACCAGCGTTCAGTCGATGCTCGTGATGAGCTCCTGACCAACACCTGCCCACCTCACCAGCGTTCAGTCGATGCTCGTGATGAGCTCCTGACCAACACCTGCCCACCTCACCAGCGTTCAGTCGATGCTCGTGATGAGCTCCTGACAAACACCTGCCAACCTCACCAGCATTGAGTCTATGCTCCCATTTCATAAGCTGTTAATTCATTGAAGTGACCTTGTTATCTAGGTCAAATATCAATCATAATTAGGGCAAAGGTCATCCTGACCTACTAAGATAAAGTCAGGTGGTCACTATTGTGATATAGGACATGTATTACTCTTAACATAGTTTAAGTCACATCAAGCAAGTATATTGTTTGTCCACCAGATATAGCTTTAAGTATAATTTTTGTGGATTGACCTAGATATGGAGGTCAAAGGTCACATTATAGATAGGTCAAATTTCATCATATCTTCTGGGAAAAGGTCACATGACAAACTATGTTATGTAGGACATATGCAATAGTGATATCACAATCATGTTATGAAGAAAAGTCCCATCATATGTGCAAAGAATTAACTTAATTATAGATTTTGCAAACTGACCCCATTAAGTAGGTCAAAGGTCATTTGTAATTAGGTCAAGGGGCATCTGATTTTCATGACATAAGGTCAAATGACCTGACCCATGGTAATAAATAGCGTGTGAGAGATCTGTGCATAGATATTAATAAATGGCTGAGTAATGTTAAATAACTTGTTGTTTTGGATAATCTGAGTCGTGGCTTGACCCCAGTAAATAGGTCAAAGGTCAATTTAATTAGGTCAAGTGGTGCCTGATCTTTTGTGAAATGAGGTCACATGACCCAACCTATAGAAAATAATGATGTGTGAAAAATCTGTGGATAAATACTAATAAATGGCTGAGTAATGTGAAAATAACCTGTTGCTTTTGTCTATTCAGATTTCTGGCTTGACCCCAGTAAGTAGGTCAAAGGTCAATTGTAATTAGGTCAAGAAGCGCCTGATTTTTACAAAATGAGGTCACATGACCCGGCCCATAAAAATTCATGTCGCGTGAAAATTTTGTGCAGAAATATGGATAATTGGCTGAGTTATGTTGATTTTTCTTCATTTTTTCTTCATTTGTTCATATTTTTGATCACTTTCTGATCACAGTAATTAATTAGGCTTAACCATTACGCGAATGGGAAATTAAGTGGCAATCAATTGAGGCACGTTGACGTGGATTTCTCAGGCCCTGATCAAGATATCAAGACGATTCCAAAAGTTCTGAAAAGCTCTCACTCAGCTCTATATGACTGACCCATAAGTGTTATAATCAAGGCACTTTGTAGATTTTATGCAAGTCCCTACGGGCCTTAGTGATCGACACCCTGCGCATACCTGAGCTACCAACATCGTCAATAAGTCAATGCAGCCTAAGCCTACTTATACTACCATCTACAGTATAAAGTATTACATGGAAGACACACCCTGTCTTTGATATCATATAACACTTACAAATACATAGTTGTGATCAATGAGTCAATTAGTTATATTACCGTATAACTAGATGCACGTTTCTACACGTTACGTAAATTGTTTTCACAGTAAAATAAATGATGGTTGTAGTCTGTATTGATATTGCAATACCCGTAAGCATCATGTGATCATGAATAAAAGTGGCAATGATGACTTTCAGTGTAGCCCTGATCCCAAATGATCGACACCCTGCGCATAGCTGAGCCATCCATTCATTTGTGAACACAAGTTTCAATATTTATTGTCGTGTGTGTAAAGGGGGGTGGGGGAATGATTGAGGGGGTGTTATCATGTCATCAGTATTGAGGGATGTGGAAATAAGTGTCAAAGTACCAGTGAAGGGGACCAGGGAGTTGCTTCGTATTACTGACAATTCTCATATGCCCATTTTTTTGGTGTTGGTTCAAAAGCATGGACCATCTTGCATGGCGTACATGGTGAAACTGTCATCGATGGTGACCCTTTAGTTTAATCCCTATTCCAGTTAATTCCGCTCCCCACCTTAACCTCATGGCACAGATCTGTTCTTTGACGCCTGCATCCACCGATCCAGAACTCCAGACCACTAAGTCCGGAAGCTTGAGCGAAGTTTAAAGAACATTTAACAAAGTTTCTAATTATTCTGGATTATGGACGATTCGCACTCCTGTCAGTTCGCCCTAGATGATTCGTTCTACACCTCCTGGATGATTTGCACTACTTGCTGGACCATTCGCACTACCCCAGGGCAGGAGTATCGAGTTGGATGATTCGCCCTACTGCTCCCCGGGGGTGTCGGCCCCTACTCCCCGGGAGTAGGGGGGCCCCTACTCCCCGGGAGTAGGGATGTCATCAATACACACAAATTGCCTAGAAAATTACATTTCTAAACCTGCAAAAATTGTCTCAACCCCCTTGTTTTGAAGGATAGCCTTGTTAATGTTGTTATGGGGGGCTCTGCCCCCCAACCCCCGTTCTATTTCCCTTCTTTTCGACTCTTCCTACATAAATAGCCTATATTTAGTTAAGACTGGCACTAGTGCGAATCATCCAGAAAGTAGTGCAAAACGACTAGGGCGAATCATCTAGTAGTGCGAAAAGACAGTAGTGCGAATCGTCCATTTTCGCACCACATCACCACCCATGAAAATATCTTAGCCAACCAATAAAAAAAAAAGAATGGCCGTGATGACTTTCAGTGTAGCCCAGATCATAAATGATCGACACCCTGCGCATAGCTGAGCCATCAACATATTAAACATTCCTATATTTTATAATACATGTATTAATTTAAAATGATAAACAAGAACAACAACATATTTAACCTGAGTTGAAAACGGATGCGCATACTTCATAACTTGAATGTTATTGTTGTTATCTTTGCAGTTGAGGGTGGTCATCGTGCAATTATTTTCAACAGAATAGGTGGTGTTTCTCAAAACATTTACAAGGAAGGGCTACATTTCAGGTAAGGATTTTCCACTGTTTAACCTAATTTTGAGTATCTAATGTCATGGAATTTAAAAGTTGTCTGAAAAGTCATGGAATTTTGTGAAAAATTGTGTGTCATGGAATGTCATGGATATAAAAACTATGGAATGAATATTACAAAATCTCCTAGAATGTACCATTTGCTTTCTAGATTTTAGAAATATTCTCTGAGGTTAGGGGGTGGCGAGCCGGCCGACCTCCACAAGAATGTTAAAAATCTCATGGGAAATTGCGATTTTTGTCATGGGATGTCATAGAAATGTCATAGAATTCAACCTGAAATTTTTGTGGGAAGCCTGAAAACACTTTTTTAAGAGGTTAACAAAATCGAAGTTATGAGTAATACCATGACAACTGTACACTTCATCAAAAATCCTATGTCATTATGCAGAGGGATAAATGCTACATTTATCTTAAATATAATACTGTAAATTCCTGCGTATAACCCAGTTCAAGTTATAGCTTTTTCCCAAAGTCTAGGTGTGGGTTATACACGAGATGTGGGTTGGACCCGAGACTTTTATGTAAATAAAATGCAACCTCTCTACGTTACAGAGTACCATGGTTCCAGTACCCCATTATTTACGACATCCGGTCACGGCCAAGGAAAGTGTCATCTCCCACCGGTAGCAAAGGTAAGTGTCAAACCTGATATTGGTTGTGAGTGAACAGATGCATCTTTAATCCTTGGTGCACACTTTATCTAAATCTCCTATTAAATTAGTACCAACTTTAGTAATGAGCACAAACCTTTGGCAGTTTGGGCTTACAAGTTGAAAACTTCTGTTAATGGCCGTGATGACTTTCAGTGTAGCCCTGATCTTAAATGATCGACACCCTGCGCATACCTGAGCCTAATTGGAAGATTTCTGTATTTTGAACGATTATTCCGGGGAGTCTTCCACCTGATTATGATTAAAGCATTTATCTGCTGTACCATGCACACTATTATTCATGTATTTATCAAACCTCTGCACTCAAATGTATTTTCTATATCAAATCTAATCTATAGCATACAGTATTGTTAGAGGCCGTGAGGACTTTCAGTGTAGCCCTGATCTTAGATGATCGACACCCTGCGCATACCTGAGCCTATTAACAGTTCTGCTATTTATAACTCAAAGTGGGACACAGCTCATTTTCCACGTTAGTTACCGGGTATAATAAAAAGAAATAGAAATATCCTTCATACAATTTTTTGTTTTAATGTGTCTCATATTTTGAATTAGGGAGTCAAAAAAGTATGGTCATAGTTTTAGAATAAGAAGTGGCTGTGATGACTTTCAGTGTAGCCCTGATCTAAAATGATCGACACCCTGCGCATACCTGAGCCAGATGAATACAAGTTTCTAAATTTAAATATTTGACAGCTGAACAACCTTTTTTGACTGCAAAAATTCTTAGCCTTTTAAGTGTGAGTTACTGATGTCCTCCTTAATATGGCAACCCTTTGTTATCATGATGTATGAATGCAGCCCTGTGGAGTCTACGCACCAGGACTACATACATGCAACATGCTGGCCCTAGGGACTGTGCGATGCATTCATGCATCATGACAACATAAGGGCATAATGCAGCAAAGCAATAAGTGGTCCGTAAAGGGTTAACATGACATTATCCATGTTGTTATCTTTGTCCAGATTTACAGATAGTAAACATTGCGCTGCGTGTGTTGTCGCGCCCTGACCCCAGCACGCTGCCCTTCATCTACCAGACCCTGGGCACAGACTACGACGACCGCGTCCTCCCCTCCATCTGTAACGAGGTAAACACACTGTTATTTTTTTATTATTATTATTATTATTATTATTATTATTATTATTATTATTATTATTATTATTATTATTATTATTATTATTATTATTATTATTATTATTATTATTATTATTATTATTATTATTATTATTATTATTATTATTATTATTATTATTATTATTATAATTTTTTTATTTTTTTTATTATAGAAAATGGATGATATTCTAAAAATGTCTGGAAATTTGTCAGGAGGGTTTAAAACCACAAATGTATTTTTGTGATGACTGAATCGTTAACCTCTGAGACAGATAGGGTGTGAATAAATTGAAACTCATCATATTTGTTTTTTTTGCCCATATTTTGAAGCGCAATGATAATTACCATAAATTGGCAAGTATTATCTGCATCACGCGTATAACCCGTACCCAGGTCCCCTAACTCAGGAGAATCATATAACCCGTTTTTGGATCAGAATTTAAAAAATTGTAGTACTGTTCTATATATTGTAGGGGCGCATATAATATATAATAATTTACGATATGACATACAACAATAGATAACAAGACACAGTGATAATGGGTGCAATATGCGTATGGCTGGATTTACCTGCCCTATTTTATTAATAATCAATCGTAAATTTTGAAATCCAACTGTGGTGGGTACAGACGCGTCCTTAGCAACGCCCTGCCTGCCCCAGGTGGGTGAATATAGAACTAACACGACCCCATGCGCGGCAGCGGCCTGCATAAGGGGGCGTGGCATATATACTACACAATATACACATATAACCGCCCAGGCTCTTATATAGACAATATTGTAGGGGCGCATATAATATATAATAATTTACGATACGACATACAACAATAGATAACAAGACACAGTGATAATGGGTGCAATATGCGTATGGCTGGATTTACCTGCCAAGAGGGGAGACAGAATGCAATGACAGTCGATGCACACAGCCAAGCAATAACTTTATAAGCAGCCTTCATAAGGTTGCCCATTACACACGAGATACACATAATATTACAAATCAACCACTTTAGACAGCATCGCCGCCACTTTGTTGTCTAAGGAGATCCTATCCTGGATCGGTCTCCTCAGATAGACCAATACTTGATCGCTTTTCCAATCCCCCCTACCCTTAATCACATCAAGATCCACCCCTAATCTCGCCAGAAAAGTGGCTCCACCACTCCTCAGACCATGAGATGACACACTCTCTGCTTCAATACCTGCTTTTCCAGCCAAAAATTTTAGAATATTTGAGAACATCGTATAAGATAAAGGGGACACATTTTCCCCGTCTGGGAGCATGAAGGCAGGGTGAGATGGTTTGCCTTTCACCTCCCTGAAATGACGTTCTAACCAATACACTGCACAATTTTGAAATCCAACTGTGGTGGGTACAGACGCGTCCTTAGCAACGCCCTGCCTGCCCCAGGTGGGTGAATATAGAACTAACACGACCCCATGCGCGGCAGCGGCCTGCATAAGGGGGCGTGGCATATATACTACACAATATACACATATAACCGCCCAGGCTCTTATATAGACAAGTAATAAAAACCCTCTTATAACCCACACGCTATGGAGATATGTTTGGTATCAAATGAAAGCTGAGTTAGTTTGCGGACAACCCGCGGGAAGTACGCGGAAATTTAGAGTATAAACTGACAACTGCACGGACTGACAGTAACTTGTGTCCCCCCGTGTGTCTGCAGGTGCTGAAGAGCGTGGTGGCTAAGTTCAATGCGTCTCAGCTCATCACACAGCGGCAGCAGGTGTCCCTCATGGTGAGGAAGGAGCTCACCGACCGCGCCCGCGACTTCAACATCATCCTGGACGATGTCGCCATCACCGAACTCGCCTTCGGCAAAGAATACACACAGGCTGTAGAAGCCAAACAGGTCAGTATTTCAAAACTAGATATTTTATAATGATATATGTATTTATCATCAGGATAAAATAATTTGGGTGTGGCCTATGTGAATTCTTATGCCAAATAAAATAATCAACTACAACTACAGCCCATGATTCATGATTTAATACACATGGGGGATGTGACAACAGTATAAGGTATCCTTAGACGTTCTGACACGTCACGGGAAGATGCTATGGGAACCTAAATATGAACTGAGAAATATAATGTTAGGCCATTCTGATGTGTTTGAATGCCATTATAACACTCAATTCTGAATTCTGAAAATAAACATAGCTTGGGGATTTAATCCTAATATGAAATGTAGAAACGGTTATGAGTTCAGACAGTTTGATGATACTGTAAAATGTTTGCCCACAGGTTGCCCAACAAGAGGCGCAGAGAGCCACATTCGTTGTGGAGAAGGCAAAACAGGAGCGACAGCAGAAAGTAGTCCAGGCTGAGGGAGAAGCCGAGGCCGCCAAACTTGTATCCTTTCACTAAACAAATAAATTCCCCATATATTGTATACCGAATCATAAAGGTATTCATCATCTGGTTATAATGGTAGATTACATAAGTCGGGGTGGTGACTTCGCGGAACATGTGTAACGGCTGTGATGACTTTCAGTGTAGCCCTGATCTTAGATGATCGACACCCTGCGCATACCTGAGCCTATTAACAGTTCTGCTACTTATAACTCAAACTGGGACACAGCTGATCTCCCACGCTAGTTACTGGGGTATCCCAAAAAGAAATAGAAATATCCTTAATGAAATTTGCCGTCTATACCGGTAGTTAACTGAAACCGATCATTTGTGTCTCATATTTTGCATTATCGAGAAGGGGGTCAAGAAAGTGTAGAAATAGTTTTAATATAACAAGTGGCAGTGATGACTTTCAGTGTAGCCCTGATCTTAAATGATCGACACCCTGCGCATACCTGAGCCATCAACCAAAGTTTCTACAAATCTAGTGGGGCAGCTTTAAAATGAAAATAAATCAGAGTAAGGATAGATGATTCAGATTGTAAATTTAGGTCCTATCTCTCTCCATCTATTTACCTTGGTCCCCATGATTGTCATGTACAGGAAATAGGGGAAAACGGAAATAAATTACAAAATCCATGGAGATGGAGCGTCATCAAATTGTAGAGCGGCCAGCTCTATATAGCGGCATACACTATAAATAACTGAAAATATTGTAATTTTTGGGCAGCGTTTCCGATCTGAATTATGTGTGGTAAGTTGTATGTATTGTTAGTGTAGGGATGGAACCTTGACTCACTCACAGATTGGTGTAGCTGTCTCACAAAACCCAGGCTACCTCAAGCTGAGGAAGATCCGTGCCTCCCAGAGTGTAGCCCGCACGGTAAGTTTTACAACACAGGCATTTATAAATGTCTTACTTCAGCGCTTAAAGGCGCACTGAGCTCAGGACCTAGCCCTGCCGAGTTTTGTACGCAAATGACGTCGTGGGTTCAGTGCGCCTTTAATGATGGGGGTTTTAACCATTTAAGGACCACATGTGGCTAAAAGATGACATTTGTCGTCATGCTGCACCAATGCAGCCCAGCAAGTAACTCACAAGTGCTGCATTGGTGCATCCTGCCGACCATTTGGGAGTGCATTCGTGTATCATGACGACTAAGGACATGTTGCACTAAGGCATTATTTATAAAACGGTTAACAATGGCGAGGGTCGGAGTGGATTTTGTTGAACTAGTTCCGGATTTTTCCGACACTACAGTGTATTTCAATTTCATGGAGATCAGTGCAAAGTATTTCTTTTAAAACAACACTAAATCTATGACATTGAAATGAAGATCAGTTTCTTGATTTCAAACTGAACACTTGACTTCTGAAGAGTAACAGAGTTTCAGATTTCTTATGATATTGTTCACTGTATACCTTGTGTTTGCAGATTGCCACATCCAAGAACCGCGTGTACCTTAACGCTGGATCCCTCATCCTTAATGTCAACGACTCCGCTTACGACAAAGGTTTAGAAGAGATTCTGAAGGGAAAGAAGAAGTAGTCGTCTTACTAACATTTGATTATAATTACCATGTCGGAGCTCGAGTTTGAGTTATACGGTGCATACATGTATATATAAACAGGTCTTGCGATTCGAGATGCGACTTGAGATAGATATGATGATACCGGTATTAATATTATACAGAGTATGGCGGAGCATACAATTTCATTGAGGCTTTATCTTACATTCTGGTACATGTATATTATACACAGTGAGGATGGGAAGAAAAGTTAGTATACTCTCCGTAAATAAATTCCTCCGAATAGATCAAACTTTGCCCGAACGATAATTTTCATTTCTGTGTGCAGGGGATTTATTTCAAATGTTATTAATATTAAAATTTGTTTAAAGGTATGAATAACGCTGGTGTTGAGGACATGCCTGAGTGAATCATGAATGCAGAGCAACTGTGTTATTAACAGTTTGAATGTGTAATAAAAGTGTTAAGAAAATATATTTGGAGCATTTCTGTTCTTATTGGGATTGGGAAATGGGGGGGGGGGGGGGCTTAATTCACATTTTCCTAAGTGCTGTAGTTAAGCATGTATCAAATTACATTCGAGCATTATTGCAACATTTATCTGATTTTTGCAAAGGTAATTTCATTATTTAATCGGGCTGTTTCCACTGCCCCCGGTTAGGCCACACCAAAAAAAAAAGTTGGTCAATGGATTTCGCGCACCTTATTTTCGGAAATGGAAATTATTTTTTTTTTGAAAAAAATATTGTCAATGGATTTCGCTCGCCTCATTTTTTTCAAAATTGAGAATTTTTTTTTTTTTTTTCAAATTTTCTTCCAGTAATTCCCCCATATCAACCAATAAATTTTTACGTTAGGGTTCCACAAAGAACTTTTGTCGGAGGCTGGTTAGGCCACCTTATTTTGATAACTTGGATTACGGGCTTTTGGCTCCAACATTTTGGAAGGGCGGAGGAAAAAAAAAAAAAAAAGCTGCCCTACGGGGGGAGCCGGACTACAAAATATTTCGAAGGGTAGAGGCAAAAAAAAAAAAAAAAAAAAAGCATGGAAAACCTCTATATTCTCTGTTATTGGGTAATATAAAGAAGATATGTTGAGAAATATCCCCAATCTAAGAAAAATTTAAGAAAAATTCTTGAAAAAAAATCTCGGAGGGGAAAGGCTAAAAAAAACAAAAAAACTTTTTTTTGCAAAATGCCTTAAATCTCGGCGGCGGGTCTGTAATCCAAGTTATCAAAATAAAACGGCCTTAAAAAAAATAAAAATTGTCGCTCGCTCCAGTTTTCCACCGACAAAATCCATTGACAAAAAAAAATTCTTAAAAAAAAAAAAAAAAAATCGCTCGCTCGCACCATTTTTTGAAAAGTTTTTTTTTTTTTTTTTTTCTATGTAACTCATAGCAGTTTATTGTATGATGTTCCGTTACATATAGCGACCGACCGACCAGTGACGTAGAAGGGGGAAACATGGAAAGGTATACTATATCACGTGAGGAGTGAATAAACATTTGAAAGAACATCTAGATAAAGTTTTAACATGGAGAATTCATTATATCAGTTAATTAGGAATTTTACAGTAAGCAGGTCTATTTAGCTGCAAAAAAGCAGACTGTTAACAAGTGTATGAAAATGTACAATGAGACGGCGAGTATAAGATAAAACAAGAGGGGGAAGAGGGGGGAGGGGGAAATAGCACCCTTTCGGGAGTTAAAAGGGGGGAGGGAGGGGGCTGGCAATCAGGGGGGGTATCTACCCGCCAACAACAATTTTCGTCTACCTTTTAGGTTCGTACCATACCATTTTTTTATTTTAGCTTTAAAAACAGCCTTGTTTGGAGCAGCCTGGATCTCAAGAGGGAGTCTGTTCCAAAGGAGTCGACCCATATATGGGGAGGATTTCTTGTACGCCTGAGTCTTAGGCTTTTTTAGGGGGAAGTTAAGTTTATAATCATTTCTAGTTCTGGGGGGGAGTAACCTTTCAGGGGGAGGATGTTTGGAATGTATTTTATACATAAGGGAGGTGAGTAGTTCATTTCTACGAAGCTCCTGGGATGGAACTTCACACAAGTCATGCAGTGTACTAACATGCTCATCCATTACTCCAATTTGGAGAATACAGCGTAAAATACGGTTTTGGGTCCTTTGTATTTTGTCCAAAAGGTTTTTGTTACTAGCTGTGAGGAGGAATGAGCAATAATCAAATTTTGGCATGATAGTGTGTTTGAAAACCTGAATTGCATCCTTTATTGAAAGGTTATCCCTCAACTTGCCAAGCTTGAAGGACAGGAAGTTGGTAGCCTGTATGGAAGCATTGGCATGAGGAGTCATAGAGAAAGGAGCGATCCAGAGCTGCACCCAGGTATGTGAAGGAGTTTACTTCTTTGAGGGGGGAGCCATCTAGAACAAGAGGGGTACGAGGCCTCTTCTTATATTTATTATTTGAACAAAACCACATGAATTTAGTTTTTTCATGATTAATAGTTAAACCCAATACATCAGCAGCACTAGTTATGGTGTCAAGGTCCAATTGGAGGGTATCGAGGGCAGTTTTTGGGGACTTATGAGTGGAATAGAGGACAATATCATCCGCATACAATTTGATTTTTGACGTAATTTTGACGGAAGTAACCGAGTTAATGAAGTAGATGAAGAGGGTAGGGCCTAATATGGAACCTTGTGGTACACCGAAAAGGACTTGTCTTTTCTGTGAAGAGACACCATTTATGACTGTGGACTGTGTTCTATTACGCAGGTAGGAAGACAGCCAGTTTAGAAGATGGGGGCCCATACCAGCTACCTGAAGTTTTGAGATAAGTATATCATAATTTACACAATCAAAGGCCTTTTTTATATCAATGAAAACTGAGGCAGTAACAAGGGCATCATCCTTAGCCGTAGCCACATCCTCAACAAAGTCAAATATAGCTTCAGCTGTTCCCATGCCAGGGCGAAAACCATACTGAGAATCAGAGAGGGGTGAGTGGTTATCTATGAATTCCCTAAGATGGGATTGGACAAGTTTTTCCATAACCTTGGAGGGAAGGGGGAGTACAGAGATAGGGCGCCAGTTGGAGACATTTGAGAGATCACCAGATTTTTGTATAGGTGTAACTTTGGCATGGGACCAGCTAGGGGGGAAAACACCCTCCTTTATTGAACAGTTACAGATATGAGTAAATTGGGTGGTTAAACATTTGAGTGCATCCTTTACAACTTGAGTTTTAATGTTTTTCAGACCCGATGGTTTTGTTACGTCAATATCTTGGATAACATATTTAACAACATCTGCTGAGAAGGACGGGCCATCCGTCTCCGGAACATTAATAACATCTGGGAGAAGGACTGGAGGAGGATTTATCCCTTTTTTATCAAACAAGTCTTTACCAATAGATGAAAAGAAGTTGTTGAAATAGTTTGGGACATCTTCAATGAGAGCACCAGTTATTGGGTCCTTTAGAACCGGGTTACAATCCTCTTTAGGAGGCTTTATAAGACTATTTACCTGGGCCCAAAACCTTTTTGGATCTTTGCGGTTTTCAAATAGTTTCTAGCAGCATGAACCATCTTGGTAATCTGAATTCTGAGTTCTCTAGCTCTTAAAAGATCATCATCTTCCTTCGTCTTGAGAAATTTAGATACATGAAAGTTTCGTTCATTGATAAGTTTAATAATGTCAGACGTCATCCATTCATTTTTGTAATCCCTAAATTTCCTGTTTTTTAAAGGACAGTGTACATCAAGGAATTTAGTTATAAGGTCTTCAAGATATTGCCATTCTATCTCAGCTTCATCCATGTCATAGAAGTTAACCCAGTCATGTTCATTTAAGAATTTAATTAAATCGTCAGTCCTATATTCTCTGTAAGACCTACTGACACAAGACTTGAATACATGTTTGTTACGTATCTTTTTACGAATAGCACAGACAGGGAGATGGTCACTTATTAGACTAGGACTGGTGAACGCACTAAGAACATATTTACAATCAGTGAAAATATTGTCAATACATGAACCACCTCTGATACGGGGTCTAGTGATACCTGAAATGTACCATGTTAAATGTAGGTCACGACATAAACCCTTTACAATTTGGGTCCTTGAAATAGTGTTATCAAGGAAGTCGGCATTGACATCACCAATAATCCAATTTTCAATTTTAGGATTATATATATTTTTTAAATGCGCAGCAAAGTTGGAGGGGTTTCCTCTAGGTGGGCGGTATACAGTAGTAACACACATAACTCTGTTATATGGAATTTGTATAATAATAGGAATTGCTTCTATATCCCTAGTAGAAATAATTTTGTCATGAAGAACTGTCGTGTATTGGAATATATTGGAATTTACATAACAGATAATGCCACCACCTTTGGTGGGGCGGTCAAGTCTATGATATTGTTTACCAGCCCACTGGAGAAGGGCCGCGTCATATTGAAAATGTAACCAAGACTCTGTTAGACCAATAAAGTCAAAGTCATTTAACTCAATTTTTATATCGTCAATTTTTTTAAATAAACTCCTACAATTCAAATGTGCCAGTGAGAACCCCTTGTATTTCTTAGAGGATGTATTTATCGTGTTAGTCATCAAAAATAGCTTTGGGATGATGGGTATAGCGTGGGGGGAGGGGGGGTAGGGAAATAAATAGAAATGAGTGTAAGGGATGTGTGATAAGAGAAGGCAGTGCAATGATTCTACACTTCCCTTTGATACCAAGTTTCAAAATTACCCGGTAAAAAAGTGAAATCCATTGACCAACTTTTTTTTTTGGTGTGGCCTTATGGTGGAAAGTAGCAAATTGCTATGCAGTGCGGGATGTTCAAGAACCCTTGTCTCTAAACATTTGAGATCTTTTAGCAAAAGTGCATGAATGGGTTTCCCTTTCTACTTTCACTTTACCTCAAGAGTAAAAAATTCATCGCCCCTAGAAAGGACATGTTATCTATGGTATTTTTTTAATATCAAGTATGACGTTATCGATAAGGTGTGAGGGAAGTACATGGGGAATGATTGCATTATGACGGTAGTACATTGTGTAACAAAATGAAAATGTATCAGAAAAGTGCGATAAGCTGTTCTGATAAAGTTCTGAGACACTTACTAAACTAATACTGTGCAAATTGAGAAGACCATGCATGACACAGGAGCGAGGTGGGTTCTTGGAAAATACCTCAAAATTGATAACCGTAAAACCTCGCGTATAAGCCGCACCCCGAGTTTGTGATCCTATAAGCCGCAGAGGGCCTCTGAATGACCCCCGGAAAAAACTCGCGTACCTGGTACGTCTTCCTTGAATGGTCCTTTGGTGTATAAAGCAACCCAAGATACCAATAGCCTAGAGATGATAACATCCCCCTTTCCAAATGTATGATAATAGATCAGTATTAGTAATGTCATGACACTCTGCTAGCAACACTTAAAATTCTAACTAGGGGTAGCAAGAGTAGCACCTTTAACCCTTTAAGGTCCGCTTAGAGCTTTTATGTCATGTGCAGTAGGATTGGCGATTTACATTACTACATCATGTTGATACACTCCCGTAAGCATGATGCACCAGAGCAGCGCTCCTGCGTTGGTGCACCATGGTGACTAAGGGACTAATGCACTATGGTAAAGGGTTGTGGCTTAAATAAGCGCACCTGCTCTTGCACATTTACATGGTGCCATTTAACCTGCGCTTATACAACTACAAGACCTTCGCTTATTCAAGATACAAATATGACCTAAATGTCCATCTCAATAATCTAAAACACCCTGAGCTTGTTCAAGACCTGCGCTTATTTGACACCCCTGCGCTTTTTGAAGTCACTACAGTAGCCTAGGGAACCTATACAACGTATATGAACTACCTGTGCCTCCTGCCTCAGTGGTAAACTCAACTGGGGCCCTTGATGGGGGAGTCCCCATGTCGCTAGTCGATTTTAAGGAAGGCTCATGTCACATGTCACTAAGGAAAAACCCATGTCACTAGTGTCACTAAGAGGCGATGTTGATTAGGTCCCCACCAAGAATTTTTAGAACTGAAATTGTGCATTCTGATACCTTTTAGGATCCTGAGCTCCAGGGTCCAAGAAAATGTTGAATATCTATACTGAAATAGTGCATTTTTTATGCACTCTCCAATAACTTTCTCATGTCACTAATGCCCATGTCACATGTCGAATTTAAGAAATGCTCCATGTCCCATGTCACTTGCATGGCCATGTCCCATGTCGATTGTAAGAAATGGCCATATCACCATGACGGATTTAAGAAATGACCATGTCACCATGTCGGATTTAAGAAATGGCCATGTCACCATGTCGAATTTAGGGGTCTAGGGCCATTCAACTCTATGTAGCAAATCACCAGGCACATACAATACAGTTCAAGTACGTCCATGGGATTGGCGGCAGGGAAAAAACACCGAAAGTACATAAAATAAATACAATGTGTTTGTTGAACTACATAGCCAGCCAGCCAAAACGGGTGACCTGCCAACGTCGGTCTGTATTCTCCACACCCTGTGTAGCCTCCCCATTAAAACATACCACTCTACCAGGAAGGGTAGGCATCACCCCGGGCCTGGGGCTAAAGGGTGGTTTCACTGATATCCTGCATATTGAACGGTATAATACACGTGTACGTATATATGGTCTAGGATCAGGTAGGTTTTTATATTTAAAGGCTTAAAATTCAATCCCAGATATCTAAGTTGTACTAAGTTCAACACCCAATCTGCATTTATGTAGTAGATATGGTACACATGACTTGCTTTATACATGCTATAAGCCAAGGACAGGGTATAATTGTTCAAGGCCCCAGCCGCAGATAATTACTATTGTCCAGGCTTATAACACTTATACATCTACTCCCACATATCACATCTGACTCACAGTAGGAGAGTGTGGTCAATGGACTGCATCCATGCAGATACAGCCTATGATGTATGTAAAATACAGTCAGTCCATTTCTTCTGTTCTTTCAGCCAACTGTGGTGTAAATATGCAATATACGCTATCTTAACTAAAGCAATGTATAGAGGAATGTTTGCATTTCAGGCCTGCTGCTGCTGTATATAATTGCGTAGTGAATCATAAAGGCCATCCCCTCTGGTTCGATTTAACTGTATATTATGTGAAAATAAAAAATATAGTATTTCAGGTTACCCGATCCTACCTCGCAAAACAGGGCAGACATACCTAGCCTAGATTTTACGACCATCGTACATGTACAATATATATATCTGGGATGTAGACACATTTTAGATATCACAACAATACCCATATTATGTCTACCTTACAACTACAGTAGGACTTCAACGCAATCGTCCTTTTATCAACGTATTTAGCCTGTACACATTGCCAAATTCCTGCCTGGACTTAGCATACTGATCCTAGCACAGTGGCCCAGATGCGATGCTAGCTCATGGTCAGTATCCATAAATGAATAGATTTAGTGAACTCAGAAAAGGTGTCCTTCTGCTAACCTCTTGTCTATGCTGCATAATACTTCACACATATATGTAATTGGATTGGAAGAATATGATTGTGCATTGGGTGGGTTAATCATACCAGCACCTGGGGTGTATCATTCAATTATTAAAAAATATGAAGGAATGGCACCCGACCAAAATGAGTCATTAAATTTGTATTGTTTCCATTTTGTTTGATTGAACCTCTATCTATGCCTCATTCCCCATCCCCACTATACAGCCATCAGTCAAGATCCATAGGCATTCGATCACGCCTATAAGAGTTAAGTTAAAAGTCTATATGGGACTTCTGAAGTAAACTTTAAGTACAGTTTCAACTTGTCTGACTATATATTTTTAAACATTCACTAAAAAGGTGTTTCTAATGGTAATGCTGCAGGAGTGGGAGGATGGTAACTTGTGTGGTTGCACTTCTGAAAGATTCTGATTTGATACGAGAATTTTCAGTTGTAATAACTAAGATATGTCAGTTTGACAACTGTTATATCACTTTTCAATCAATATGATAAGGTGAAGCCCAGCAAAGTATCATCAAGAGGCATAGTGCCGCCTCCTTGATGCTGATACTGGAACCAAGAGAAACGTCAAAATAACTTTTTTTAATTGACGTCTTTGTCCAACCATTGTGGAAACATTCAATAATGTATTTAAAGGCAAACGTTTTTATCCAAGCCATGTAGCAATGTTCAATAGCACTTCAAATGGAAACGTAGTTCACTCCGAATCATGAAGAAACTTTTGATGACATTCAATAATGTTTTAGGTATTAACGTTTTTCCAAGCCCTATACAAACATCAACTAATTTTGTGTGAAGAAACGCTCCCATTTAAACTTTCTAGAAAGATTTAAACACGTTCGAGATAGTAACGTTTGCATTATGAACTATGGTATATGGTAACGTTTGACAAACGTTTTTAATCTGATGTTCTCCTGTAAACCATGTACAGACGTTTGCAATCGTTTGCAAACGTCTTTTGTTGAGTGGGTATCCCTACCCGTCGTAAACCCAATTTTCACCCAAATTGGGAAACCCATGTAGAAACCGATCTGCGCCCACTTTGGGTAACCCAGCTGAGGTTAGGCGATGTATAGCCTCGTGCCCTAAACAATGCTAAACCTTCGTCTGCCTATTGGTGTGCCCACCATGCTTACATCGTGTATTCTACTGCTAGTGCATGGTTGGAAGGAAAATCTACTCATCCTTTCTTTGAGCTGAACTCTATTTTCTCACATCCTCAGAAAAGGTCTCATCGAAATCCTGACAGATTCCAACAAATAAGTCCAAATACCAACTCACCATGATCTCCGGATGGATGCTCGGTGTGCTGTGCTGCCATGTCCTCGGACTTTGTAAGTATACTTTATTCATAAACCCCTGTCTGTCGTGCTGTCTTTGTTTCTCTCAAAATGTAACTTGAATTTAGGGTAACCCAGTAAACAAAAAACGTTATACAACAGTGTATAACGTTATATAACGATATATAACGTTTCTCTAAGGATCCTTACTATGGTATAATGTTATATAAAGTTTCTAAACGTTATTTCCACGTAAAATAGCGCTTTGTTATTAGCAGGGAACATCCATGGGTGACCCTACAGGCCATGGTCAGACTGTTATGGTGGGTATATGGCATATGCCGATACGGACATTTTTGGAACCCTTAATATAGATGTATGGTTGTACCAGTATGTAATGAAAATAATTACGATACAATATAGTTGTAATGGGTAGCTCAAACGCCCATCTTAAGGCTGTGTCTCACGACCTTGGGCCAATGTTTTTGTCTCTGACCGGGTGCCGTCTCTGACCGGGTGCCGTCTCTGACCAGGTGCCGTCTCTGACCAGGTGTCAGAAAACAGGTGTTTTAAAAAGAATTATACTCATATATATAAGAATTTGGAAAAACGTTATGGTGGCTGTTACATAATCATAACTATAATTATAATTAGCCTCCTGCTGTTGGTATTTTGACCTTATCAAGCCAAGCCGGTCAGAGACGGCACCCGGTCAGAGACGGCACCTGGTCAGAGACGGCACCTGGTCAGAGACGGCACCCGGTCAGAGACAAAAACATTGGCCCAAGGTCGTGAGACACAGCCTTAATGCCACTCAAAAAAGAATCTGATTTCTCATCACTGCGCGCGTCATGAAAATCATGATTTGGGGAAAACCGTTAAAAAAAGAAGTTTTAAAAACTTTTTAAGTAAATTAAAATGGTTAGATATTGGGAAAGATTGCCATATTTGGTATCACATTAAAGCTTATGCTGTCAGTAATGCAGTGCGCTAGGGATAATTTACATTTTCCAACTTCTCTGTCTAAGAAAAAAGATGACCATGCACTCTGTTCAAGGCTGTGTCTCACGACCTTCGGCCAATGTTTTTGTCTCTGACCGGGTGCCGTCTCTGGCCAGGTGCCGTCCATGACCGGCTTGGCTTGATAAGGTCAAAATACCAACAGCAGGAGGCTAATTATAGTTATAATGATAATTATATAACAACCGCCATAGTGTTTTTACAAATCCTTATATATATGAGAATAATTCTTTTTAAAACACCTTTTTTCTGACACCTGGTCAGAGACGGCACCCGGTCAGAGACAACAACATTGGCCCAAGGTCGTGAGACACAGCCTCAACTTCATATGATCTACATAATACATTGTACATGTAGTTGCATCTTTCAAGCAATGAAGCGTCTTCTGTTCTCATGCTAGCTTTAAACGACGGCGTACTATATCAAGGCAAAACAAGTTAGTTTCAGGTCACCCGACCGACCCCATCATAACAGAGCCGGCCCTACATTTTTATGCAATTTTGAAGAAATCTTTGTATTTTTACACTTTTTGGGGATCAATTTTAGGTTTCCAAAACTTTGGGAAAAAAATCCCGATTTTTACACTTTTTTGTTCAATTTAAGGGTATCGTAGAGGGGTTGTAAAAAAAAAAAAATCCGACCTACCGACCCTAGACTTTCTTCCCCTGTTACCTGAATCAAACTTAATTTAAACTTTTTTTAAATTTGGCCTAAATATAAGTCTGTTGCCCCTGTAGTGTGTGGCGGCGTGGCGCGGGGTGCGGCGCTGCAGGAGGGGGAACAGGAGGTGGGGGACTGCCTCAGTAACTACACCAACACACTGCTCTACAACGTGGGTTCTCACCTGGTGCTCAGGAACGTCTCCCTCACACCCACAGGGCTAGCGCTGTTCTGCAAGTAGGTACCTCTATATATACAACAGTCTTTAAGGGAGTGATCATTTTCTAACAACAGAGAGGTGGTAGGTTTTCAATTTTTTTTTATCCTCCCTCCCCCCAAGGGTCGAAAATCCGAGCGTGCACAGGCCCTTTGAAGCATAGTAACGTGCTGGCTTTTTGGCTCAAAACAGGTTGAATTATTTTGCCCCCCCCACCCCTCAAGAGGGGTCCAAACCCGGGGGTCCAAATTTCTTACACCCCCAGTCAAGGGGTCCAATCTTTTACACGCCCACCCCCCCCCCCCCCCGTTGTTTAAAGATGATCACTCCCTAATGCACCATGCCCTTTCATCGTTATGATGCATGAATGCAGCCCTCGTGGGTAACTCACAAGCTGGGCCTCATTATGCATTATGCCGACCTACCCTTTGTGGGTGTATCAACCCTGTAGTAGTAGTGTGCTGATTGAATGTTGCACTGGCAAGTTACTCTCCCCGATATTCATGGCCACAGAGTGCTTTAGACCAACATTCCCAATAGCTGCCATGGTGCATGAATGCAGCCCAGGCCAGTAAGGTAACTTACATACCAGTGCTGCATTCATGTATCAGTTATAAGTTTTAATCTATGAACAAAGAGACACATAAGGGGCTGTCCATAAATGACGTCACACTCGAGGGGGTGGGTGGGTGTTGTTCCAAGTGTGACAAAGTGTGACATGGGAGTGGGGGGGGGGGGGGTGTCAAGCCAAGTGTGACGTCACACTTTGGAAAATACAATTAAAAGCTATATAATAAAAAATGATTAGGGCCTAAGGTACCGGTAAGCATGTGAGGGAAAGCCATTATTTCCTCCAGATTGTCAAGTGTCTAGACAAAAGCAACTAAAAGCTGTTGCTCAAATTGCGCAGTGATGAGAAAGCAGATTTTTTTGAGTGACCTTACAAGGGGATATAGATGGGGGGGCTCCCATGTCACATGTTGATTTTAAGAAATGGCCATGTCGCCTGCCACTTAAACCCCCGTGTGCCACATCATCTTTAAGAGCCTGTCCAATCCCATGTCGATTTAAAGAAAATACCCATTTCATATCACTTATTTTTTTCCTTATGTCACTAAGCTCCATGTTACATGTTGATTTCAAGAAATGACCATGTCACCATGTTGTTGATAGGACAACTGTGACACGCTACATAACTACTGTAAAATCTTGGGTAGAAGCTGAGACTACTCGAGCCAGATTGGGGATGCAACATATAGGATAGGCACACAGTGGGGGTGCCGCTTAAACGAGAGGTTTTAGATATATATTACAGTACTAGACTTGCCATAATCAGACCCCGTGTGTGGCCTATAGGCTTGTGCTAAGTTAGGGGTTCGGCTTATACACAAGGTTTTACGGTAAGCCTTTTGAATGGGGGGGGGGGGGGGTGTCTGCACATTTGTGACATAATTTTCTAGGGGGTGTTGGCTGAGGTGTGACAAAGTGTGACAGGGGGGTGGGTGGGTCTTGAACATGTCCCAAAATAGTGTGACGTCATTTATGGACGGCCCCTAAGATATTAACAAACCTGAAAAAAGACGCAGTTCCGCCGAGCTTTATTATACCTAGCATATGATAGTCCTATCTCTTAACCATTGAAACTCATATGCCCACTGCAGTGGCGTATTGTCCCAATACGCCCACCCAGTGGGCGTATTGGGAAAGATCACGTGACCACCTCTAAGCCAATGAGAATGCAGCACAAAATAGTCAATCCGACTCCCGATTCCCGATTTTAATGCCGATTTTTACACATTAAGCAGCATATTTTGGGTGGTCTAAGAATTGTAGATGATAAAGAGGTTAGGTCGCCATGCACATATAATTTTACAGCACACAAATCGAAGAAGAAATAAGGTTTTTAGACCAAAATCGCTGGAGAAAGTTGGGAGACACCTAGCGGCATAGGGGGGAATTATGAACAAAACAATCGGCAATCGGCCCGATTTTTGTCGATATTTGCAAATACTGGCCATGTTTTGAATGATCTACAAGTTATAATCGGTATGACTATCATATGCTAGGTATAATAAATCAAAAACATAACTTGTGGTCATACAGGAGCCTTATGCCCATTCGTGACCCTTATGAAGGGTCACTCATGGGCATATGGCTCCTGTATGCCCACTCGTTATGTTTTTGCTTATTATTTTCATGATTTTTGAGAATTTGGGGCAAACCATGTATAATATAGAGTGCCAGGTAATACTATTATACAATGATATAAATATACTTTATCCTCATTTACGGGACTTTCCTTTGAGATTCTGATGCATTATATAGAATAACATTATGATATGTACTGATATCATCACGTTGTATCCCCTTTACAGGACTAATATCACAGATCTCTACGGATGCATAGAGCCACACCTTAACACAGAGAGAGGCTTAACCACGTCAATAATCGGAACCTTTCAGCATCTCTGTCATGAGGAACAGCAACCAGGTTGGTGAACGGAAAATCCTATTTACCATTTTAGACAATGCTTTAAGTTAGATGGCCTGGACGTAAGGATAGTGTAATCTTCTTTAATTTGAGTTTATATAATGTGTATAATACATTGTATTGAAAATAACGTGCAAATTGAAGATTTGTAATTTGATACCATTTGCTATTCTATGTCTTTGAAAAGTTATGTTACTTACAGAGGTTAGTTTTATCAAAACCCATGTATCTCACTAAAACTAAGGAAACTTACTATAAACATCCTTTCTTATTACAACTACAAAAGAAAATAACAAAAAAACTTCATTTGACAGGATGGTTGAAGTACTCGACCTGTGTGTCAGATGAGGAGGTGGGGACGTGTCTGAGGGGCCTGCAGCCTCAGGACAGGGAGGCTGTGGTCACACTCTATGGGGCTGACATCGTACCTGGGAACATAGCAGACCAGTGCAGGTAAGGTTAGCCCCCCCCCTCCACGCTAAAGGATAAAATAAAATAAATATTTCTATATCTACTTCACCCCTTCATACCCTGTTAGACCCATCCCACGCCTCCTCTCTGCTCCCTCCATAATCCCTACCCTCTCCGAAGACGCCTTCTTTGTACTTTTCTTTTTGTACAATTTAATGCACATCTTTTAGTTGCTTCTTTTGCCGATATCACGCCCTCCCTTTCCCAAATCATTCCTCCCTCATGTAGTAGCATGCTGCTTACACCTTTAGGCTGTGTCTCATGAGATTGTGACAATTGAAATGTCTTTGACTGGGTGTATTCTTTGACCAGGTGTAGTCTTTGAATGGACATTTGCAAGATATAGTGTTAAAATATCTATTAACATTTTCCCGGCATTTCTGTGTGCATAGCCCCCATTTCTGCTGTTTTGAAACTTGCTGGTCAAAGACTACACTCGGTCAAAAGACGCTTCAATTGTTACAATCTTATGAGACACAGCCTTTAACTTAAAACTTTAACCTTGTCGCCCCAGGCTGCTGAAGGGCTACGTGGGGTGTGTGTATCGTAGCAGCCAGAATGTATCAACCCACCATTTTGGATGTCGTGACTGGGAGTCCCCGGACTGTCCGTGTGGTAAGGCGGCGGCAGACTGGCACAGGAACGTTACCAGGCAGACATGGGCACCCTACAGGGACACCATCACAGGGCTTCTCAGCAGGCAATGGGGGCCCTACAGCCTCCTTAGGAATTGTGACATCTGTAAGTATTGTAATAAGGGAGTGATCATTTTTTAACAACAGGGGGGGTGGTGGGTTTCCGCGCGGAGCGCGCGAAACTTTTTACACCCCGCCCCCCCCGGTCGAGGGGTCAACATTTTATACCCCCCCCCCCCCTTACGGCCGAAAAACGGCTCGCGCGCGGGCCCTTTGAAGCATAGTAACGCGCTGGCTTTTTGGCTCAAAACAGGTTAAATTACTTTGACCCCCCCGAAAAGGGGTCCAAAATGTTTTGCCCCCCCCTAAACCCACCACCCCCCCTGTTGTTAAAAAATGATCACTCCCTAGGTACGGCACGTATTGTAATGAAGTGTTACTGTAGGTATCTTAATACTTATCTGTAATAAGCCTAATATAGAATTAGCTATGATAATTATGAAATACATATATAGGGCCTAAGAAAATTTATGCAAATAAGCCATAAAATACAAGCGCTACTCTCTGCCACATACACTGTTTTATTCATTGCAGCTAATCTATATATATAAGTGGTATTACCACCTTGCAAACTATTTGATAAGTGTAAGTTGCATAATCATATAATACGTTCTTCCCAAAAAATTATGAAACACAGAGAGTTTTTTTTAAGGCATATTAGTCTGATGCTTGTGGAACACAAAGGGGGGAAAAGCTATGTCACAGTATTTATTTGCTTTATGGAGGTTATTCAAATTTTGGTGCATTATATTATAGGCCCTCATCAGTGGCATAGGATGAATATGATACATCATGCATAAAAACCGACACTTTAAGTTGGTTGGAGTGGGCCCCCCTTGGGCCCCCCTTGGCCACCCCCCCCCCCCCCCCATGAAGATTTGCTTCCTACGCCTCTGCTCATGAGAAAATCATATTTTTCACCATTTTCCACATAGAAAAAAGTCCCCCAAAAATATTTTAATGAAAATGCAAACATGCATTTATATGATCATTAGAAACATGTTGAAAAGAAATAGGGGGTCACGGGCAAAATGAAATTATCCTGAATTAATCAAAATAATTTCTCATATAGCCAATTCACTGTATGAGCCTATGAGCATGGCAAATAGGAATTATAGTGATCAGGAGGAGTAGAATGCCAAGGTGTGGTACTGGAATGGCAGATAAAGGAATGTCATGACATGTAAGTGGGGGAATCTGCAAATACCATGGTTTTAGCTAGTTCCTTTTTTTGCCACCAGGTGCCATATGCCTATATTTTGTTAAAGGTTTACTGTATAGGTCAGCTGGCGCTGTAACAGTCAGGAAAGACGCCAGTACCAGAAGACGTCTATGGGACTCTCACCTGGCCTGTGGGCCCAACACACGGCCTGTTGGTCCCTCATTTAATCGTTGGTATCCTCACCACACATGTGGGTCCCTAACCCGCCTTTGGGACCCTTACTGAGCACATGGTTCAAATTGTCCCGTAAGAGATGGTAAAAATAAAGCCAAAAAATATTGTCAAAAATAATGAGAACTAATTCTCCATATTCATACGAATCATACCTCTGTAGCTAAGAACAACACATATGGAGACATTTAAAACAAATATACACCTGGTATAGAGATTTACGTTCTTATAGTATCCTTAAGAATCCACATCTCTTCTATAATTAGGGAGTGATATTTTTTTAAACAACAGGGGGGGTGGGGGTGGTGATGTTGGTTTTTTTTTTTGGGGGGGGGGGGCAAAAAAATTGGACCCCTTGACCGGGGGGGGGGCAATAAAATTTGGACACCTTGACCGGGGGGATGCAAAAAAATTTAACCTGTCTTGAGCCCAAAAACCCACGCATTACTATGCTTCAAAGGGCAGCATGCGAGCCGATTTTCAACCCTAGGGGGGTGTAAAAAATGTTAACCCCTTGACCGGGGGGTGTAAACAATTTTACCCATCACCCCCCCCCCCCTGTTGTTAAAAAATGATCACTCCCTTATGATTCGCCAGTTGATGACGAGCCCCCTGCGCCCCCCGAGGTGGTGGAGGTGCTGGGGTGCAGGCGGAACCATACGGACACGGCCATGTACAACGTGGGGCTCCACCTGGTGCTGAGGAACCTCTCCCTCACCCACACCGCCGTAGCTGACCTCTGCACGTTAGTAAAGCTTGACCGTCATGGTTGAAGTGAGGCCAAAAGCACTTTTGGATATACCGTAGTTCAGTTTTGATTCACAAGAGGGCTCTTAAGGGCTGGGAGCTCAGCTCTTACAGGCACAAGATAGGGTGAATATGTAGTAGCTGGACAATGCTCATGGTCCCATGTCCAAACACTGCTGCCCTCTGGTGGAACTGTTATTTTAGTCTATGTATGGAAAATGCTGAACTTATTCCCCAACGGCCCAGCTTTAACTCTTTAGGCCACAAGAAAAGTTGGTCAGTGGATTTCACTTCTGAGAAAATGTCTGAGAGAGCAATATCTTTCTTTTGTGAGATATTTGTTTCCGTCAGGACTTAAAAATAAGGTGTATTTCAGGCAACCTATAGTTTTAAAAAGAGGCCGACCCTGGAATTTTCAACATTTAATAAAAAGAAAAATCCAACTTAACTAACCTAATTTCTCGGACCATATTGCAGGAAATGCACCTTTTCCAATGGATTTTCTAGATGGAAAAGTGGAGCGAGCAATAATTTGTTTTACCTTTAGCCTGGCAATAGTTACCATGGCAACACTTTGGTTGATCCGTGGTAATCAAGAGCATTTAAAACAAAATAATACATTGACTAACTTCAATTTACCATATAGTACTATTCCTGCCCTTTGTCGGCATGATGCATGAATGCAGCCCCAGCGAGTATACTTTCTAGGGTTGGATTTGTGCTGACCCTTTTTGCTGAAAAGGAGTGAATTATTTTGCTCTCGCCCAAATCAACCCTCTTGCTAGACAATACACATTATATCATGTGTGTGTGTGCAATACCAAACTATCCCTCATTGTTTTTCAGGAAGAATGTTCCAGGGCTCTATAAGTGTATAGAACCACACGCCACAACACTGACTCAGTCATTAACCAACACCTTTGAGCATCTTTGTGATGAAAAGCAACAGAAAGGTTAGTGAACTAAAATAATATATACCCTGGCCCTTATACAAGACCGGTGCTGATCCAAAATCCGGCGCTTAACATAACGGTATGGTGGTTATACTTAAAATAACGTGCTACTCCAAGTGCTCATAATTAAATGACATTATCGTCACGATGCATGAATATGAATGCGGCCCTGGTGAGTAACTCGCCGATGTTGAACTTAAGCAGCATCCCTACCCTTCAGGGGTGTGTGAATCCACTGGGGTCAGCATGATGCTTGAGGTTCTCATGGCTGCATTCATGCATTATGCTGATAAAGGACATAGCGAATTAAAGCATGCACTGTACGGCCCTTGTGGAGGGTAAGGAAGCAAATAATAAATAGAATAACGTGTGTATATCTGAGTTGCTCCTTATTTGACAGAGTGGGTGCGGCACTCCCGGTGTGTTCCCACCGAGCGGGTAGAGAAGTGTGTGGTGGCCCTGGACGACAGGAGTGCCTGGATCACATTGTACGACGTGCCGACACCGGCAGCCGGCGACACCAGCGTACCAGACCAGTGCAGGCAAGGCACACCTCAATAATATGTAGACAGTGGTCCACCATGATCTGTTTGAACAACAGGTTTCTCGGAGAGCGGTGAATTGGATCGCATCACACGGAGCCGAGTGTGATGCGATCCAATGCACCACGAGTGGAGAAACCAGGAGTTCAAACTGATTAGAGTGGATCCCTGTATTTATTTCATGTGATTCTTGATTAAATTCATCAAAATATGCAATTAAAGATTGGTTTCATAGCTATTTTGGTGACGTCATAGTGGAGAAACACCCCATGGAGAATGAGCACCAGTTTCTTTACGGGGGTGTGGAGAATGGCCATTCTAGTACTTAAGCAGAGTAACTTTGTTTCTCCACATGGAATAAAACCTGTTTCTCATCACTGGCTGTGTCTCACGAGATCAGACCAATGGGATAGTCTTTGACTGGGTGCCATCTTTGACCAGGTGCCATCTCTGACCGCCCTGAATGAAAATGGTTTATTTAGGGCACATGTAGATAGAAATTGACTGAAAAGGTTAACGGATGTTATAAACTGAAAAGGTTAATGGATGTTATAACACTTTAAATGAGTAATTAGTAGCCCATTTATATCTTCATCTGCCCTAAATAAACCATTTTCATTCAGGCCGGTCAAAGATGGCACCCGGTCAAAGATGGCACCTGGTCAAAGATGGCACCTGGTCAAAGACTATCCCATTGGCCTGATCTCGTGAGACACAGCCCACTATGAGCGTCAGAAAATTAAATGTATTGAAAGATGGAAATTCCTATTAAAAAGAAAAGTAGCATCTTCTTCTTTAAAAAAAGGAAGAAAAGTCCGACCCGCCGACCGCTATGTTACAGACCATGTGATTGGGCATCAGCCATTAAAGAAAAAGAAGAAAATTGTCTTAAATTTACTAGTTGTGGTTGAATGCACCAAAGACGGGACCCAGTCAAGTATACAATTATGTGGATTTTATTGCAGAGCATATGTACAGGGCAGTGGTAGAATAAGGGTTGGAGGGTGGTTGAATGATGTATTAGTCTTCTCAAGTATGTCTTACATGTGTATTTTCCGTGTAATTAGGCCAAAAAAAAGTTTGTTTCAGGTAACATGGAAAGAAAATGTAGGGTCAGTAGGTCGGATTTTTGTTTTTTTTAAACTTTTTTTTAACATGAAAGTACTAGCCGGCCCCTCCGAAGACCCTAAAATTGACGAAAAAAAGGGTAAAATTATGGACATTTCTTCAAATTTGCATGAAAAACATAGGGTCGGCCCTATTTTGATACCTTTTTTGTGGCTTAATCTCAGGTACATGAAGGACTACCTGAGGTGCGTGTATGATGTGACAAAGGAGGAGTGTGGGAAGGCGGGGGCAGACTGGCACGCCGCTGTTATCAGGAAGATATGGAGGCCCTACAAGGACATCATAGCGTGTGACGTCTGTAAGTATTGTAATAAAAAATGTTGTCTTCAGGAAACCCGATCCACTCTTTTATTCTGGCCCGACATCAGAGGCGTAGGAAGCAAATCTTCATTTGGGGGACTCAGGGGGGGGGGGGGGGCACCCCAACCAGCTTTAAATATCCGATTTTAGGTACAATGGTATGTATGCATGTTTGTATTGGAATTGTGTAAAAAAAATGAAGTATGAAGCACAGATTGTTTCTACTTAATCTCTTTCTGTAGGGTTACATGGTGCTTTGCTGCATCATACCCATGATGGATGAATGCAGCACTGGCGAGTAACTCGCCAATACTGCATTCTAACACCATGCGCATCCTATGGGATTGATACAGCATTGAGAGGTCAACGTGGTGCATGAATGCAGGCCTGGTGAGCAGACTATTGACCACCAGGGGTTCATTCATGCATTATGAAGACAAAAGACATTGTGCATTAAAGCACTATGCGGTCCTTAAGGGTTAGGACGATACTTAAAGTAAAATGCTAACACTTAATAGCTGGTGTGTTGGTTTCCAGACGGGCCTACAGGTGGCGTGGCGGGACTGATAACGGGTATCGTGGTGGGACTACTTCTTATCGGCGTCTGTGGATTCCTTATCTGGTACCGGCCCAAGACGTCCACCAAGCGGACAGTCAGGGAGTCTACCGCCTTGTAGACAACCGGCGTAGACAACCGGCGGTAGATAACCGGCGGTAGACAACCGACGGTAGACAACCAGCGGTAGAAAACTGCAATGTAGACAACCGCAATGTAGACAAGCAAATACGTGATAGCTCTCCTGGGTGCGAGGACAAATGTTACTGAGTGCAATCTTAATGTATAATCTTAAATCTTAATATATGATCTTAATGTATAATCTTAAATCTTAATGTATGATCTTATGCAGCTTGTTTCTGCCACATAGTGTCACATACACAAACTATGCTACCTGAGTTTTGCCTTTACAGAGCCCCCATTACATACAAGCTAACAAGGCTATCATACGATGGACTGTGTAGGCTTACCAGTACTGGTATCTTCATTTGGTGCGTAGGCCTACTGTTTAGACTTTGTTGTGAGTACTGTTAAGATTATGGTTTCTTGAGATAATTGATGGAAGATTAAGATTGCGCTCAGAATGTTTGTCTGCGCACCCAGGAGAGCTATCATGGATGTGTGGTAGACAACCTCGCTGTAGATAACCGGACTGTAGACAACCAGCGGTAGACAACCCGATGTAGGTAACCGGCGATAATAAACATTTAGGTACTACAGGGGCTATAGTTCATAATTGAGGATAATATGGGCATTTTGGGGCATTATAACTCACAAAAACTGTAATTCTCCTCTGAAACTGATGTGGGGATTATTATTTCTTCAGAGTGCTCCCCAAACATGTTAATTTTATGCAATGTACATATTGGACCAAAGGCTTACTCCCTTCATCTTTATGAATTAGCCCCCCGCCCAAAGCGCTCGCCAACATGAAGCCTATTAATGGTTAAATGACTGGTATAAATAGATGTATAATCTTCTGAAAATAGCAATTGTTCCAAAAGGATCATTCCAAGTGCCCCATATGCACCATAAGTAGATTGATCTTTGTGGAACACTATAGTGCCATTGGCCATAAATTCACGAATAATACACGATTTGTTGACAAACGAGTAATTGGGAATGTAGAGAGGTTATTATCCGGGTACTACCCCGGTATAAGGCAAAGCCTGGGAAAATGGCATTTAGCAGTTGGATTGGAACATCCTCTACTAACATGCATTGTTTATGTACATATAGATGTAAGAGGCCCATCATGTAACTGCAGGCCTATATAGACACTTCAATGAATAAAAAGAGTGACATAATATCCACATATTGAGATGCAGTACGTTTTTCATGATACATACGCCTATCTCTGTACCAATTATGTAGCTACTAATTATGCGTGCATTTATGTCGACTTGAACCTATACGTTATAGGTGTGAACTCACATCATTCTCGAATATCATGAAAATGAATAAATTTGCTTCTAAACAAAAAATAAATAAATAAAAATAAATGCCTTTGCAGACACATGTATATAATATCGTAGGGCCTAATCGTAAGAAATGTAATTTACATCTGTTTATATCATTATATTTTGAAACCAATTAAATACTTTCAAAAGATGTAGCCAGGAACAGTATTTTCTTCATTCACCGAATCAAAAGTATGGTTTGAAATACCATCTTGAAGCTGTGATTGTTAACAAGATATTTAAACATATGAGTGCATATGGCCATTAGTCCTTAATTTGCTCATATTACACCTCTTTACCCTAACTGTCCTTAATTTCCGTTTTTGCAATGTAATATCCTAGCAATACATTTCCTGTCTATGCCACGTGTTTGAGGTTGCCATGCTATGGTTGCTACAACACTGCCCCGGGTGGGCGTTCTACCTCTATTATCGCCTGTTGTAGTAAACATGGCAACCACCACTCTTGACACCAAACAAAAGCGCATCTGTGACAATGGTGTAACGTAAGTGTGGCCTACTTACGCTTATATAAATCAGTTTTTTTATTCAGAAGAACATTAATAGACCTGAGAAGAGTATATAGGTTATATAATCATAAACATTATACAACGTTTATCTCAACATCCTCTCACCCAATTTCCGATCAAAATCAATAGCACAGGCCATTTAAAGTGACTGTAAATGATTTAGAAGCGACCTGTCGGCATGGGCCATTTTCGTGGCGACTTTCCGACCTGGGCCATTATTCAAATGACCTGGCGACTTTTTGGATATAATTGTCAATAGGATAAAGCGTCCAAAAAGCGACCTGCGACTCTTACTTTCGGCGACCTTCCGACCTCGGAAGGGGGGGGGGGGGGCTCTGCACCCCTTGAACGGTCATGATTCACCAGTCGCCGGTGATGCATTCACAGATCATGCTGACCCTTCAGCGGCGGCACAATGTCTGAAGGCCGTACTGACGATGATTAAAGGCATATTTATATAAGATATCAAGGCATTATGCGGCCCTTTATAAAGCGTGAAAATTACTCCTCTCCGGTCCATCTCACTCCCTATTAAGAGCAAAGGCATTTTAGAAGATTCAAGTCTCAAGTGTCAAGGTGACGGATTTAGTTTATTTATATATAGTGAAGGCTAATGAGTTCTCTTCAATGGGCTTCTTATCTCGCTAGACCTCTTATATCTTTAGGCGATTATATATTACACATTATCCTATACCAAGTATATCTATGGCCACCGTCCACTGGGCTCTAATCGGCCGAAGTTATATAGGAAAAGTATGGGCTGAATCAGCCGTAGTTCCTCAGTGGACGGTGACCATTTGTGACCGTATAATGCTTTCCCAACTAAAAAGAATAAGTTACTCCACGTAAAAATGACGTGCTTATCTTGATACAACGCTTGGCCATAGTAAGGAGCCACACAGAAATGTTCTAAATCGTTGTATAACGTATTCTATTCACCGGGTTTACGTATACGGTTTTCTACATGCCGGGAATGCATTCACGCATCATGCTGGCCCCAGGGGCGGCGCAATTAATATGGAAGCCGTACTACCGAGTTACTCGCATCACAATGATTAAGAGCATAATGATAAGTCTATTCATATCAAAGCATTATGCGGCCCTTAAAGGTTCGACTTAAGTTTGTGTTGGTAACCATGCAACCCCGTATAGCGGTTTAATGGCCCCGTGTAGTGAAGGTGGACGATAATTTCCGGTAAACTCTACGTGGGAGACGCCTCTAAAGGAGCACCCCGGGGGGTCTATAGGGGTCCCCAGGTGCTACAACCCACACCAACCACACCAACCTCACCCTGTACCCCCACCCACCACCAACCTGCCATGGATCTGGAGGTGCTCTTTGACATTAGGCCAAATAAAAAAAGGTTTGTGTCAAGTAACATCATCATGGGAAGAAACTCTAGGGTCGGTAGGTCGGATTTTTATTATTTTATTTTTATTTATTTTTATTCTTATTTTTTAAAGCCCCTCTACATACCCTAACATTGACCAAAAAAGTGGAAAAAATGGAAAAAAAAAATTCAAAATATTTGTAACCTAAAATTGAGCCCAAAAAGGGTCGGCCCTGTTTAGATAGGGTCGGTCGGCTGACCTGAAAAAAACCTTTTCTTGGCCTAATGAGTCTAGAATTAATACAAGCCAAAGTTCCGCCATGCAGGATGTGACGTCGCCAGCAGGTTGCTGGTTTGTCCTATTGGCGGAGGGAGGGACTCGTAGCACTTGGAGGCGCGATGAGACAGTGAGCTACTCCCCTACTGCACAGTACACACAGGAACAGGTCAGGTGTAGCTGCTATTCACAAAGGTAAGACCGCCACACTCTTTACTGATTGTCTTGATTCTCTTCAATAGCATACTACTGTGAAAATACTTATATTCACGGACGTAAATTTTCGATGAAGTGGCAAAAAAGACTAATTCGCGGGTATTTATTCCATACTGTAGCATATAAGAATTTCGCGGATTTTTCATTTCCGTGAATATAGCGAAAATATATACCCAGCGAAATAAAGTACGACCACAGTATTTAGTAGGTTCATTTATATTCCTAGGCATTTACTCTCAGAGGTTGTCTACTACCGGGAAAAAAACAGAGAGAGAGAGAGAGAGAGAGAGAGAGAGAGAGGGAGGGAGAGAGAGAGAGAGAGAGAGAGAGAGAGAGAGAGAGAGAGAGAGAGAGAGAGAGAGGGAGCGAGGGAGAGAAAGAGACAGAGAGACGGGAGAGACAGGGACAGCGACAGACAGGAAGACAGGCAGAGACAGAGAGAGACTCTCAGAGAGACAGAGAGGGAGAGTGATTAACTAAGTACATAGGATTGGGACTAGTTTGAATTTCAATGATCTTCCTATATAAATAAAGCTCTTGTCATATTAGCAGTAGTAGACACGCATTATCTCACATATCATGAAGTTGCCAACACACACACACACACACACACACACACACACATATATATATATATATATATATATATATATATTTATATATATATATATATATATATATATATATATATATATATATATATATATATATATATAATTATATATATATATATATATATATATATATATTCATATTGATTCCCAAAGGAGGTAATTAAACTACATATTGATTCCCAAAGGAGGTAATTAAACTACAACTCATGAAGAGAACAGCGTTGGAGTTGTATTCATCTTTTATTTCATGGTGGATACACCACTCCCATTGACTGAACCAAGGAAGGCCGTATTTAATACCCCCCCCCCCCGTGATATAACCCTTGCCCGTATTTAACGGCCTGTCAAATCATCAAAATTGTTGATTTAACCAAGGTAAAGTAGCTTTTTCAGAGCCATTAAGTGGAATCTTGACAAATATTGTTAATAAGGACATGAAATAAACACAATGGAGCACTCGTAGAGGTCCCCACTGAAGGTTATTTCACTCGGCTTCGCCTCGTGAAATAACCCTTAGTGAGGAACTCTACTCGTGCACCTTTGTCTATATCTATTCAGCCTCACCTAGATAGGGGACAATTCTTTCTTTTTCAATATTTTTATTGCCATGTTTCTTGTAATACAAACACCTTATAAATACCGAAATTGTCTTAGGAAGCAACATAACTGAATAGGACTACATATCTATAGCAAAACATATAGCGCCGGCATTATCATAGACCCAATGATTGCTTTTTGTCCATTTATATTATCCTAGCTAGGTTACGATGTCAATGTGTCTCTAGAGTGAGATCTTTCTTAGTTGTAAGCCTAGTTACAATGCTTTCAACAAAATAGATGACACAGTTATACGCATACATAATTATAGTAGTATTATCTAATTTTTGATTACATGTTTGGGTGTAGCTATAACAACCATAATTGACCAATTCCAGTCATGGCATGAGGCAGAGCATATTCGATTAGCAGATAATTAATACCATAGCTCATGATCACTTATGAACTTACCATGGAAACTGATTTCACAGTTTAGTATATGGTGATGAAATGAGAGGGAACTTGTTCCAGGGAACAACATTGGCAGGCTGTCACTAGCAGCTCACGTGAGATCTTAGTTCTGTCCTAGAAACGTCGCTGGTTGCTGGCAAGCTATATATCGTGTGTGGGTGCCTGGTACCTAAATCTCGCGAGAAATTCCGAGGACTAAACTAAACGCGTATATGCAGCCATCTGAATTATCGCTATACTAAGCATATCGTTGA
Organism: Harmothoe impar; assembly: GCA_947462335.1. NCBI lineage: Eukaryota > Metazoa > Annelida > Polychaeta > Phyllodocida > Polynoidae > Harmothoe > Harmothoe impar. The sequence continues at coordinate 19,721,528 of OX381716.1, forward strand.
CCGAATATGAATTATTCATATAATTTTGTGCTATCCCAATATTGCATTATTAACAGAATTGGGCACGACCATATTTTGAAATGGCTGCTTTGAATAGCCTATTGCCTTTTCAAATATTCGAAATGCTAAGAAAGGCTGCATGGAGCAGAAAGGTGATAAGTATGGCATTGTTGTCACCATGGGTGTTAATATATACCTAGACCTCCCGTAGTCTTGCTCTGGTATATAGAAACGTGATCTGTGGTCATGTAATTGTACTGTCACGTCAATCCTTAACAACAGTAACCTATTTTCATATACTTGTACATATCGACATAGATTTGTACATGTAATGAAGGGAAAAGTACAAACCATGGTTTCCAAATGATGTTTTTGGAGACACCGGGACTCGAATCTAGGGCCTTTTACCTGCCAAGCAATTGCTCTACCACTGAGCTACCCCCCCCCCCCCCTGTCACATCACATCTCTGAAACCCTGGTATGATAGTGTTTCATAAAAAAATCCAATAAGAATTTCTTTGTACATGGTTTTCAATTTGTTTGGTAGCTATGCTGGCTGCTATGGGAACTACTTTGTTGACAGATGTTTACCAACATCTTTTTTAGCCTCTTTTTGAGTTTCCCACCCTCAAAAACTCATACATTGCTGTATCACACTTGGAAATCCAATACGAAGTGTCCGATCGTCCTTTCCCAGGTACTTTATGTTCAGATGACGGCCATATTGGTTCCAGAAGGAGCTGAAGGTGCTTCTATCTCTCAAAATATTCCCTGGGGTAAATAGCATCTGTGGTAGAAATTCCCATGCTTTTATCACAAAATGAACAATACCCTTGATATCTTGAGCTTAACCGCAACGCTATTAGCTTCTGTCACAGTAGCACAACGTCACACCGTGTCACGTTGTTCTAAAGTTTATTTCACTCATCATGTTCAATGCTGCACATTCTTTACCAATTGGGTAAATTTAAAGACCAAAAATAAATCTCGGAAACATCTACTTTGTACCTTCAAATATCTCTTCTTTGGCAGTGGTGTATATCATTCCAAAAGGGTCACATCTTGGATACAGGATCCGGGGTACTAGTAGACACTAATGCCAACCCGGGGGCCAATAGTCCATAATTTTGGCCCACAGCAAATTTTGCAAGATATTTTGGGGGAATATAACTGATAAGTACAGTCAAGTTATATGTCGATGAAAAGAGTAAATGAGGCAAGATGGTTTCGTTTTACCTCAGATAAAATATCTGGAAAATCTAATTATGACCCTTTATTTGAAGCGTTTAAAATCTGTTCCCTGGCCCACAGCTGAAAGTCTGGGCCCATATAATATTATTTCAGGAGATTCCGGCCCGGGTCGCCCATAGCTGAGAAAGCTATAGTGTCTACCTCTGCGCAGGGGTATTCAATAACACTGGCCAGGAGCTAATGGCCCGTAATTTTATATATTTGAGGAGAAGTATAGTCATGTAATATCTCATTTAAAACAGACAAGTGTGAGCAATTGAGGCAATTTGGTCTCTTGCTGACATGGATAAATCAGTAATATAATACGATTTTCTCTTTGAACATATAAAATTCGTTCCTGGGCCCACAGCTGAAAGTCCAGGCCCATGGAATTCTAGAGCAACGGGCCCAGGTGGCCCACAGCTGAGAAAGTTAGTGTTTACTCCCATTTATATGCCTTCCCAGTAAACAAAAAAACGTTATACAACATTTTATAACGTTATATAACGTTATATTACGTTTCTCCAAGGCTTCTTACTATGGCATAACGTTATATAGAGTTTTTAAACGTTATTTTGACGTAAAATAACATTTTTTTTGTTAGCTGGGTTATCATTCATTGTTTGATTGTGTACAGATGGCGTACCCACTGAAACCCAAACTGATGCCGAGGACGGAGAGTAAAGAGCAGCTGGAGGTGGCGCTCTCAGGCCTCAACAGCGACATTGACACAGCAGGTGAGGCCCAACATAAACTGTTACCTTTTATTGAGATATAAATGAGCTACTAATTACTAATTTAAAGTGTTATAACACCCATTAACCTTTTCAGCCCATTTTTATCTTCATCTGCCCTAAATAAAACGTTTTCTATCAGGGCGGTCAAAGATGGCACACAGTTAAAGATGGCACCTGGTCAAAGATGGCACCCAGTCAAAGACTATAACATTGTCCCAAGGTCATGCGACACAGCATTATTGGTTAAAGAATTGAATTCTACTGCATACTGAGTTGGTCTATCATAACACCTTTGGTGCTCAGCATAGGACGTACCTGATTAATTGTACATACCGGGTACCTAGACTTGGGGAGTGGTGATTTTGGGAGGAGGGGGGGGGGAGGTTCACGTCAGCACACCAGATTCTTTTCAGTGCCCTCGTGAGAGGGGTCCAATTATTTACTGCCCCCCCCCCTCAGATGGGTTCAAATTGATCATGGCTGAACCCTTTGAGCTATAGTAACGAGCAGCATTTTTGCTAAGAAGGGGTGGAATCTTTTGGTCCCCCTCTCAAGGCGTCCAATTTGTATTTCTTCTTGTCCCCACTCAAATCCACTTATTAACGCCCTGTAGTTAAAAAAGATGACCACTCCCTTATTTGCTATTATATATGTATGTAAAATCAATATATATGTATATATATATATATAAATATATATATTTATCTATATATATATCTATATCTATATCTATATCTATCTATATCTATCTATATATATGAATATATATCTATATATCTATATATATGTATATATATCTATATCTATATATCTATATCTATATCTATATCTATATATATATATATATATATATATATATATATATATATATATATATATATATATATATACATATGTATAAAATCAAATAACACTATGTCTGTTGTTTTGTAGATACGTTACCGAGGAATGACTCAGCTACAGGATGGGTGAATATAGGTACACTGAAAACTTTTCGCTGGGGCAGTGTAACAGAATCTTACAGTGTGAAATAACCTGTGTTGATAAGAGCAACAGAATCTTACCACATGAAATGACCTGTTTTAATATGAGTATCAGAATATTACAATATGAAATATATAACTCATCATGGGTAGCATTATCTTACAACGTGAAATATCCTTTGCCAACATTATAAGTAACATTATCTCACAAATCTCCTTCAAGTGTAAAATAGCCTGTGTTCAACTTTTAAGGACACAATGGTGTCTTTATGTGTAATGCCATTGGTGGTCATGATGCATGAATGCAGCCCTGGCGGGTAACTCGCCATTGCTGCATTCAAGCATCATTCCAACCCTAGTGGGCTAAGCCACCCCTAAAGGGTCGGCATGGTGTACCAATGCGGCACTAGCGAGTCACTCACCGGAACTGCATTGGTGCATCATGAATGTAAATGCCATATTTTGGCGACATGCAATCCTTTAAGAGTTGATACTATCAGTGACAGAATCTCAGCATGCATCACTGCATTTATTTCATGGTGGATACAATGATCACTATGCTTAAGTACTAGAAATCCTGTATCCCATGCCCCCCATGGGATACAATGTTCCTGTATCACATGGCCTATGACATCATCATTTGTTCAAATTCTTATGGCCATTTATATGCAATTTAACATATTTTTAAGGTTAAAAACCATGAAATAAAGGCAAAGGCCCATGGTCAGAGAATTTTTGGTATCGTTCCCCCCTCAGTGGGGCTGGGGCGCATCCCACTCAGCCTGCGGCTTCATGGGATACTGCCCCAGCCTCACCTCGGGGGGAACGATACCAAAATATCCTCTGGCCATGGGCCTTTGTCTATGTATACACCTTGCCCACATTGCGCTTACAGTGTGCTGTGGCAGTACGAGTTCAGGGGGAACCACCACTGCATGGATACACCATTGCCCTTACAGTGTGCTGCAGCAGTACTAGTTCAGGGGGAACCATCACTGCATGTATACACCATTGCCCTTACAGTGTGCTGCAGTAGTACTAGTTCAGGGGGAACCATCACTGCATGTATACATCATTGCCCTTACAGTGTGCTGTAGCAGTACTAGTTAAGGGGGAACCATCACTGCATGTATACACCATTGCCCTTACAGTGTGCTGTAGCAGTACTAGCTCAGGGGGAACCACCACTGCATGTTTACACGATTGCCCTTACAGTGTGCTGTAGCAGTACTAGTTCAGGGGGAACCACCACTGCATGTATACACCATTGCCCTTACAGTGTGCTGTAGCAGTACTAGCTCAGGGGGAACCATCACTGCATGTATACGCCATTGCCCTTACAGTGTGCTGTAGCAGTACTAGCTCAGGGGGAACCATCACTGCATGTATACACCATTGCCCTTACAGTGTGCTGTAGCAGTACTAGTTCAGGGGGAACCATCACAGCATGAATACACCTGCCCCCATTGCCCTTACAGTGTGCTGTAGCAGTACTAGTTCAGGAGGAACCATCACTGCATGTATACACCATTGCCCTTACAGTGTGCTGCAGCAGTACTAGTTCAGGGGGAACCATCACTGCATGTATACACCATTGCCCTTACAGTGTGCTGTAGCAGCACTAGTTCAGGGGGAACCACCACTGCATGTATACACCATTGCCCTTAAAGTGTGCTGTAGCAGTACTAGTTCAGGGGGAACCATCACTGCATGTATACACCATTGCCCTTACAGTGTGCTGCAGCAGCACTAGTTCAGGGGGAACCACCACTGCATGTATACACCATTGCCCTTACAGTGTGCTGTAGCAGTACTAGTTCAGGGGGAACCACCACTGCATGTATACACCATTGCCCTTACAGTGTGCTGCAGCAGTACTAGTTCAGGGGGAACCATCACAGCATGTATACACCATTGCACTTACAGTGTGCTGCAGCAGTACTAGTTCAGGGGGAACCACCACTGCATGTATACACCATTGCCCTTACAGTGTGCTGCAGCAGTACTAGTTCAGGGGGAACCATCACTGCATGTATACACCATTGCCCTTACAGTGTGCTGTAGCAGCACTAGTTCAGGGGGAACCATCACTGCATGTATACACCATTGCCCTTACAGTGTGCTGTAGCAGCACTAGTTCAGGGGGAACCATCACTGCATGTATACACCATTGCCCTTACAGTGTGCTGCAGCAGTACTAGTTCAGGGGGAACCATCACTGCATGTATACACCATTGCCCTTACAGTGTGCTGCAGCAGCACTAGTTCAGGGGGAACCATCACTGCATGTATACACCATTGCCCTTACAGTGTGCTGCAGCAGTACTAGTTCAGGGGGAACCATCACTGCATGTATACACCATTGCCCTTACAGTGTGCTGCAGCAGTACTAGTTCAGGGGGAACCATCACTGCATGTATACACCATTGCCCTTACAGTGTGCTGCAGCAGTACTAGTTCAGGGGGAACCATCACTGCATGTATACACCATTGCCCTTACAGTGTGCTGTAGCAGTACTAGTTCAGGGGGAACCATCACTGCATGTATACACCATTGCCCTTACAGTGTGCTGTAGCAGTACTAGTTCAGGGGGAACCATCACTGCATGTATACACCATTGCCCTTACAGTGTGCTGTAGCAGTACTAGTTCAGGGGGAACCATCACTGCATGTATACACCATTGCCCTTACAGTGTGCTGTAGCAGCACTAGTTCAGGGGGAACCATCACTGCATGTATACACCATTGCCCTTACAGTGTGCTGTAGCAGCACTAGTTCAGGGGGAACCATCACTGCATGTATACACCATTGCCCTTACAGTGTGCTGCAGCAGTACTAGTTCAGGGGGAACCATCACTGCATGTATACACCATTGCCCTTACAGTGTGCTGCAGCAGCACTAGTTCAGGGGGAACCATCACTGCATGTATACACCATTGCCCTTACAGTGTGCTGCAGCAGTACTAGTTCAGGGGGAACCATCACTGCATGTATACACCATTGCCCTTACAGTGTGCTGCAGCAGTACTAGTTCAGGGGGAACCATCACTGCATGTATACACCATTGCCCTTACAGTGTGCTGCAGCAGTACTAGTTCAGGGGGAACCATCACTGCATGTATACACCATTGCCCTTACAGTGTGCTGTAGCAGTACTAGTTCAGGGGGAACCATCACTGCATGTATACACCATTGCCCTTACAGTGTGCTGTAGCAGTACTAGTTCAGGGGGAACCATCACTGCATGTATACACCATTGCCCTTACAGTGTGCTGCAGCAGTACTAGTTCAGGGGGAACCATCACTGCATGTATACACCATTGCCCTTACAGTGTGCTGCAGCAGTACTAGTTCAGGGGGAACCATCACTGCATGTATACACCCCTTACCCTTACAGTGTGCTGCAGCAGTACTAGTTCAGGGGGAACCATCACAGCGGCCAGTAAGCGCCGTCAGCTGCTGAAGATGGTGTTCCTCATCCTGAGCCCGGTACTCATCCTGCTCCCCGTGTCCCTCTACTTCATCGCCGACAACATCAAGCAGAAGGCCGAGTCAGATAAGGTGGGTAGGGAGGAATAAAAAAGGGGTCTTCTTGGCCACACTATTTACCCTAAAGACCTATGCAGCAAGAAAGGATGACTTTTCAGGAAAGTTGTTGATACAGTTTTTGAACAGTTCTGAAGTGAGATTGATAAAAACATAAGTTATCCTGAGAATCCTTCATTCTAATATGTGCTATTAGAAAGATAATTGTCCTGGGAATCTTCTAATATAAGATGTTCGCAGACATAGCCACTACAGACGATGTTACGAGGATTCTGCTAGAACCAAAGTAAATACAACTTTATTATGAAGAAGTCACCCTTTCTTGGGGCACTGGTCTATAGCTGTGAAGCAAAGCGACAACCGTTGTTGGCAACTAATTCCCCCAGCGGATTTTCATGTTCCTCAGAGTCAGACTGAGGTTTTATACCATTTTGAAATGCTGTCCTGTTCTGCACAATGTCGACATCAAATCTACCTAATAATTTAATAACGTTAAAGCCCTCTCCTAGAGGGGTTGAAACTAATTATTAAATCTTTTGAAATCTACAATATTAAGACATTCGAATCGTTAATTCTATTGTCATCATTAATTTCGATAGAGAACGATTCCATGGAGAATGTGTCTAACGACGCTACGTTTCCAATAAAAGATCCAATTCAATTAAGAAATACTCTCACTGCATGAATGTTGGGATTTATGCGAAAATCCAATTCCTTAAAGTCACACTTTTTAATTCCAGAAAATGTCACTTAAGGCCACTTAAATGTCATTATGGCTTTTCCAGGACATTTACATGGAATTTACCAAACTTAAAGTTGCTTAAATAGTGACTTTAAGCAATAATAAGTTTGCTTAAATGGCAATGTTCATGCAGTGTCTCTCCCTCAGACTGACCCCATTCCTTGCCCCCTGTGTAGGTCCGTGAGACGGTGTTGTTCAGCACTGAGCTGGGGCGCCTGGTGCACATCGTCCAGAAGGAACGCGACATGAGCGTCCTCTACCTCAGCTCCATCGGCCCCGAGACCAAGTCCTTCCTCAACATCCGCTACCTGGACACGGACGAGTCACTCGACAGCCTCACCGACTGGCCTGGTCAGTATCAGTCACTGTTCAAAGTGGCATTTTTTCTATATTTCAAATTCTATCTAAAGTTGTTCAAAATGTCATTACAATATCATATTTGGAAAACAGGGTACAATAAAGTATCTTTGTTGGACAATAAGAGGCCATTAAGGTTGGTCGCTACTCTTAACTTTGTATCCATGAAATCTTCTGTTTCCCCCCCAAGGATAGCTTATATCATTGAGAAATGTACAATGTAAAAACATGGGAAGGTTCAATTACGTAGTTAATTTTACTATTTCATATCCACTAAATCATATAATTGAGGGGTTCGTCCTTCTAAAAAATACAATATACCAAATATTTGCCATGGTTTACATGGTATTGTGACACCTTGAATTCTTGGATTTTTTACTATATTCTCAAAACAATAATGAAGAGTAGATGGGGAAATTGGTTTTCTTATTTTTGTATGTGTACAGTAGATTCTACTGTAAGTGTACAGTTAAGTGTAGGTAAACAGTATGATCTCCTGTAAATCTACAGTAGATTCTACTGTAAATCCATTCGACAGGAGATTTTACTGTAGATATACAGTATATTCTACTATGTACCCAGACTAACTATCTACAGTGCATGTCATTCTTTCCCTTTTCTCCCCTTTCCTGTCACAGTGAACCTTGATCTGCAGAAAAGAGAATACTTTAAGACAAAGCGTTCCCTGCAGCGGTTCCTCACCTCACATCGCAATGAGCTCTCTCTGAGCGATACCATCTACACAGTGAGTGTCTCTAAACCTTGCGTATAAGCCTAACTCACGTATAAGCCGCACCCGAGTTTGATGCGATCCTATAAGCCGCAGAGGCCATCTGAGAATTGTTAATTTGGTACTGTAGTATACTTATAAAAACTCTCGTATAAGCCGCACCCTATATAGGCATGTTTGGTATCAAAATAAAGCTGAGTCTGATTCGCGTACAAGCCGCGGCTTATACGCGAGATTTTACGGTATGCTTAAGTACTAGAATATCTGTATACATGGGGCAGCTAATTGGGTGTGTAGCGTTTCCTTATGGCCTGTAATATCACTAAAGTATTGCTGTTCATAACAAATCTAACTACAGGGTGTAGTGTGTGCTTCTATAGCCTGCATTAATTGACTTTAATCAATTAAGTGCTTAGTACTGGCAGTATACATAACATTTGCATGTTACGATCATTGCTTCCAACTATTATGTGCTCCCTATATGTTGCTTTTGAATCGTATAATGAAGGAAATAAAATAGTATATCTACGATTTAAACAAATTTCCCAAATTTACTTCTTCATATAACCAATCTGAATAATAATGTTCCTCAAAAACACTATAACATATCATAGTCCCACATCAGAAAAACAAGCATCTACTCCTTCAATTGAAAGAACTTCATTGAAACAACTCTCCAGTGACCGCCGCTTTATCTTTGCTATCACCATTTACATTTACATGGTTGCTTAGCTACAGGAAAGTTCTCCAAGCCAGTATACATAGACAAATGCCAACACCAATTGATACCGTCTCTGTCGTATTTCATGAGTGGGGGCTGGGACAGTATCCCATAAAGCCACAGGCTGGGTGGGATGCTCCCTTGCCCCCACGAGTGAAATATCTCAGAGAGGTATCAATGCGGTTGGCATTTGCATTTATTTATCATTTGAAGCCATTTAATGAAGGAAAAATAACTTTTTCTTAGCCCATTGAATACGACCACAAAAAATGAAATCCCTTATATGCCGATCGTCCACTGAATAATGAAATGGTGCTTATTGTCCGTTTTAGCTCTTGCTTAAAGTGTTTGATTAAACCTTGCATATACACATTGTAATTTTTTGATAATTATTGTATTTACCCCCCCCCCAAAATAAAGAAGAAAAACTTAAAAAAAAATAACACTTCCAACAAATCAACACTGTAAGAAGTTGGTTGCCATTTTTGTAGGTGTACAGTAAATTCTAATATAGGGGTACAGTTTATTGTAGGTAAACAGCAGAATCTATTGTAAATCTATGATAGATTCTACTGTAAATCCATTTTACAGTAGGATCTACTGTAGACCTACAGCAGATTCTACTGTGTACCTACACTAACTACTTACAGTGATTCCACGCCTCCGGGTGAGATTTCACCACCCCCTGTAATTAATAAATGACCATTCTGTAATTAACAAATGACCACTTCCTCACCTCTAATCCCCTGTACTGTCCCCTCCTCCCTCTGTTCCTAATACATCACTATACCCCCTGTACTGTCCCCCTCCCCCTTTATTACTGATACATCACTATGCATGTACTGCCCCCCTCCCCCCTCTATTCCTGATACATCACTATACCTCCTGTACTGTCCCCCTCCCCCCTCTATTCCTGATACATCACTATACCCCCTGTACTGTCCCCCTCCCCCTTTATTACTGATACATCACTATACCCCATGTACTGTCCCCCTCCCCCCTTTATTCCTGATACATCACTATACCCCCTGTACTGCCCCCCTCCCCCCTTTATTACTGATACATCACTATACCCCCTGTACTGTCCCCCTGCAGGAGGTGAACTTCTACTCGGACATCGTGCAGGTGCTGCTGCGGTGGATGTATAACGCCATTACGGAGAGTAAGTTCGGCATTGTGTGGAAGGTGTTGGTGGCCTACCAGAAGGTGGTCATGGCCAAGGAGCAGCTCTCCATAGAGCGGGCTCTGGGCACCGCCTACTTCTCACAGGGACGCTTCCTGGCTGACCAGGTGGGTACAGTCTCAAGTTTATCTCTGGTTACCCATTAATTCAAATGCAGCCCAGCTAACAAAAATACGTTCCTGAGTTTGATTATAATCATATCCACCCCCCCCCCCCCCCCATCCATAACATGGACCCAAGGAATTTAATGGTTCCATTGGTTTGTTGCTAGGACAGCTGGTTGCCTAGCAACAGCTACTATTCTAATTGTTTATCTGCTTAGCAACACACATTTCCATGCTCCTGAGGTTGATTATAATCATATCTACCCCCCCCCCCCCTAAAATGGATCCAAGGAGTTCAATGGTCTTATTAGTTTGTTGCTAAGACAGCTGGTTGCCTGGAAACAGCTATTCTTGAACGGGTCCCCTAACGTCAAAATAACGTTTTTAACGTTATACTTAGTATAACGTTTTGCCATAACAAGGAGCCTTAGAGAAACGTTATATAACGTTGTATAACGTTTTTATGTTTACTGGGAGGATGGTCTGTCTTACGCCGGTCATACACAGGCCGATGAAATGGTGTCTATCGGCCACTTTTTCTCTTTTAAAGTGACTCAATTGGGTAACTAATGCATTAAACCCAGGATTGGTGCATTAGGTTCTTAATAAGAAAAGTATATATTAGGCTATTTATCCAAATAACCCACTTGAAAAAGATACATGGTCGACAAATACCATTCAATTGGCCAGTAGACAACCGGGTGTAACTGATTTATGTTTTTTCCAACTTATGTCTGGCGAAGTCGTGTCTGGTATGTAGTGTGACACATCATTTGGTATTGGTTTTGACTAGAGAACACATAATGAATGAATTGTGACTGAAATAACTTTGGCGCTGGTCATTCATATGATCAATAAGTGCTCATAATATAATCAAATTACCTAAGCATCTTGACCCTTAGTCATTCATGATGTAAATCACACATTCAACCTTTAGGCCACACAAAAGAAATTGCTCAATGAATTTCACTTTTCAAAAAATGGCGCGAGCGAGCGAAATTTTAATTATTTTTTTGTGTCAATGGATTTTACAGGTGTAAAAGTGAAGAGAGCGAATTCTTTTTTCTTTAACCCAGCCACGAGCGAAATCCATTGAAAAAAAATCCATTTCCGAAAATAAGGTGCGCAAAATCCATTGACCCACATTATTTTAGGTCTGGCCTTAGCATGACAAAGCCGTTATAGGGTTAAATGAGCTGAATGTGCCTTGATCTGCAGGTGTACGTCATGTACAACATGAGACACCACAACTACAAAGCCAATATTGCAGCCGCTATGAAGTTTGCCCCCTCCTTGTCCACCGAGCTAAGAGGTAGGTTGATCACTGCTGCTGCCTTTAAAGTGGGTCATTAGAATTCAACCAGATTTCCCCCCCCCCTAAATTATTTGAAAACGGAAAGTGAAAAGAAAAATAAAGAGTCCTAACCTACTTTTTAAAATATGGAACTTTGAAGAATAAGATGATTTCATATGTTAAAAAAACAGGAAGGTAATTTGAAAATTATCATGATTTTATTTTTATCAACCACAGAACTCTGAGATGTCACACGATGCACACAAGGAATGACACCTACCTTTATTCTGAACATAGCTTTGGACTTTTATTACTTTGTATTCTGGGGGAAAATGTCATCTTTCGGAGGAAAAAATTAATAAGTCGTTAAAGATGGTATCGCACCAAACACAGCATAAGCAATAATTTTAATCATATTTGCGTATGATAACCATTAACTGATTTCCTATTGTTTAACATACCTCATTAAATACAGAATGCTGCATATATAGAGAATAAGATGATAACTATAAGAAGGCTATAATTTGCCGTAGTAGGAAAGGAAAGCTGCTACCCAGTGGGCACATAATGTTGAATCAACATTGATAAATGGTTGTCATGGTTGATTCAATGTTGATGCAATGTTGATTCAACCGTGAACTGAATTTTGTGCCCACTGGGTAGGTACCCGGGCTGGAGCAGTATATAGCCCTATACTGAATGTGTGGTGACCGGCCCTTTAAGACACATATGGGTAAATTCATGTAGATATAAATTCACCCATGTAGGTCTGCCTTACCCTGCACAAAGCAGTCCGTCAAGGGTCATTAGCTCCCTTTAATAACATTTTATTTGTCAATTTGGGTGGTTGCCCTTCACAACAGCAATCAATCAAAGGTACTCAAGGGACTGGTACCCTTGCTGTGTGTAATACAATAGGGTCAGGGGCATTTAAGTCCGCCGGACAGTTAGCCTACTCATATAGTCAGGTTTTATCCTAATTTCATTGATTTAATGATACCATATTGCTCAAAAAACCGGCAAGCAGCGAGAATATTCCCTCAATAATACATACATCATGATACCAGAAAATCTGCTGAATTTAGGTGAGATGCCATCTTTAAAATCTTCAGATTTTTCTTAAACTTCCTGAACACGCTTAGATATTTCGTTGACAAATAAGAGCAATTTTGACATAGGGTCCCTTGCATAATTTGTATAACATAGCACCCCCACTCTTCTCAATGTCCCCCTGTATATAACCAGTCCCCTTCAATTATCGTTTTTCAGCGGATTTTAAGGCACTGCAGGATATCCAAGAAGGCGGCTCCTCCAACATTACTCGCAGCATTATGGTGCTCCGGAGGATCATCCAGTCTCGGGCCATAGAGAAGCCGTCCCTGAAGAACGCCACCCGGTTCTATGACTCCATGTCTGTGCTGATAGACCAGCACCTCACCATACAGCGGGCCGTGTCAGACAAGATCCTGGCCAACCTCGACAACAGGTCAGTGTAATAAGTATCCCATCCCCAACCAGAAGCATTTTGAAGGCAGGCTGAAGTAATACATATTTTATTATGAAGATGAGAATAGTAAAATACGGTATACCTATATAGGAGAATAACAGTGACCTATACTATGATATGATTAAGATTGAGTTGGTAATGATAAATCTGTGAATTGAAACAATGAGTAGAGATATAACGTTGAACAACATAGTAATATTAGGGTAGCCTTAAAATTGAAGGGTGGGTGGAATGAGGAAATACATGTAGTAGGTGTGAGACGCCAGTCAGGACAAAGACTGAGGTGGGGAGGGAGTACTCTCGTTCCCAAATCCTTCCGAAGGAAGGCTCTGGGGACAGCCAAATGACCTTAAACTTTGGATTTTGCTGGATCTGGGCAACCCCTGCTGGTAGGCTGGAACCAGCGAACAGGAACAGGAAATGGAACCAGAATGTATGATGGTAGTTTTAGATAGATTTACCATCAGCCTTTCTGGTTCCATTTCCTGTTCCTGTTCGCTGGTTCCAGCCTACCAGCAGGGGTTGCCCAGACTCAGCAAAATCCCAACATTTGGTAGTTACCAGAACCTTCCTTCGGAAGGATTTGGGAACGCGAGTAGGGAGGGAGTAGTGTGTAGCTACAATGTGCTGTACCCCAGGGGGGCCCACGCCGCGGCTCCGACTGGTGTCACACGCATGCGTAACTTATCCACTAACCTGTTAGCACTTCAACTCAGCATGTCTGGTAAAATGCCATAATACTCAAATACTACTAAATGTGAGAAGTGGTCAATGCTACATCCACACCAAAAAGACTTTCCCCTTTGAGTCTGATACATATTAGAGGCATGGCAATGTAGGAGAATAGAGAAATCTATGCTAGTTCACCTGACATTGGGCTGTCCATGAAGCCTAAAATCAGTCAACTTTGAAATGTTTCTGTAAGTATTTAAGGGATGTTCCACTGAAGATAGAATTGGAAATAAATAGAATGATATATATGATGTCTGAAAATGTCCAGTGGAGCATATGGGAGCATCAGTGCTTGTGGTTGAAAATAATATTCTAGATTGTGTCTAATCAGAACAGCATGCCACTATGAAGCATAGTAGCTAGTTCCACTAAATGACAGTGGTGTCACCACTTGATGGCTCTTTCACCACTGACCACCCACTTGAATACTGCAGCGGACAATATTACGCATGTGTTTGTCACCAGGTTTCCCCCCTGCTGTACCCCATACAGGGCAATGCCGAGCACATTATTGTTATTCCATGTGGAGAGCATCTCTATATCAAGGGAGTGTTCATTTATTAATTACAGAGAGCGCGTGGAACGTTTCGCGCCCCCGAATAATTTTCACCACCCCTTCGAACTATTGTAACGCACTGGCTTTTTTGCTAAAGGGGGCTACATTTTTTACTCACCCCCCTCAAGAGGGGTCAGAATTTTGAGGGAGGGGTAGGGAATTTTTAAAGTTGGTATCCCAACTGTTGCGGTGACCAATTTCCACTTCCAGAATGGGGATAAGCATGATGATGTTGTCAGACATATGTGAAAGTATTAAAGCTCTATGAGAACTATTTCCTTACAAAATTCCCCACACAGGAGCAAAAATGAATTTTCACTGAGCAGTCAAAAATAAAGCAATTAGCATGCCTCTCTTCTAAACCACAAGGTGGCAGCTGTGTGTAGTGTTTACAAAATATTCACATTGCAGACCCAGTACCTCAACTCCATTCATGAACACATTAGTGCATTGCCATCTGTGCAGGTGGCAGCATATCTCAGATGGTTTGCCAATGATTGAGTTTTCTCCATGAAAGCTGTAGGTCTAGATGTTATTACACATTACATTAAAGCCTTTAAGACTCTTGGTAACCAGAATTAAGCACCCATTTCAGAAGAAAAGTGTACATTAAAGACTTTCAGGTAATTATTGAGAAGGGTCAATTCTAGTCACCCCAATTGGGATACCAACTTTAAGCCCCCCCCCTGTAACTAATGAATGAACACTCCATAAATCATACAGAGAGACTCGTGCTTCACAGAGGTGTGCATAAACTGGATCTCACTCCGCACAGCCCCGTTATGCATGAAGTGTCTGCATTTCCCTTTAGTCATTTACGGGATGCTATTGCTTTTATGCATGATACCCTATTGTAGTCATGGATGCAACACTGTCAGTAACTCACTAGTGCTACCTATGAATGCATCATGCTGACCCCATAGAGTGGATACACTTCCATGTTATTTTGAATTATATATGTGTATATATATATATATATATATATATATATATATATATATATATATATATATATATATATATATATGTATATATATATATATATATACATACACACACATAAAATGATACACAACATACAGAGCCACTTTAAAGGATGATAAGGTGAGAAAAAAATGTATGTTTCAGGTATACTTAACTGGCAAGAACATGACTTTGTAGGGTTGGTAGGTCGAATTAAAAAAAAACACACCTTTTTTTAAACATGAAAGTACTACCCAGCCTCTGTGAAGACCCCATAATTGACCAAAAAAAAGGTAAAAATACGAAAGTATCTCCAAAATTGCACAAAAAATGTAGGGTCTGCCCTGTTTTGATAGGGTCGGTAGGGTGACCTGAAACAAAGCTTAAAATTGTTTTGCCTAATGAGTTCGGACCTCATTCACCCCACTCTCTGTATATGTCCTTCCGTAGGTCCACCGAGATGACAACTGGGGTCATCGTCAGCTCTCTGGTGGTGCTAATAGTCCTCGTCATGTGCCCCATCCTCATCCGAATGGTAAGTCCGTCATCTCACATTGGTTTACATTTAGGAAGTGATTATCCATGCATCATGCCGACCCCTCAGAGGTGTTATAACACTGTAGGGCCGGAATGATGCATGGATGCAGCACTGCAAATCGTGACAATAAAGGGTATAATGTATTAAAACAGTGTGAGGTGCTTAAACTTTAACTCAAAGGGTACAGTGTCTGACAGACACCATACAGAGTCCTGTTACTGTACTGTACATACAGGTACAGCGTCTGACAGATGTACAGAGTCCTGTTACTGTACTGTACATACAGGTACAGCGTCTGACAGACACCATTCAGAGTCCTGTTACTGTACTATACATACAGGTACAGCGTCTGACAGACAGAGTCCTGTTACTGTACTGTACATACAGGTACAGCGTCTGACAGATGTACAGAGTCCTGTTACTGTACTGTTCATACAGGTACAGCGTCTGACAGATATACAGACTCCTGTTACTGTACTGTACATACAGGTACAGTGTCTGACAGATGTACAGAGTCCTGTTACTGTACTGTACATACAGGTACAGCGTCTGACATACACCATACAGAGTCCTGTTACTGTACTGTACTTTTTTTCTTTTTTTTTTGAAATGAACCTCATTTCATTTATTGAATTGGTTTTTCGGTCCAAGTTTTGGTTGTCCCCCCCTCATTAATATCTCCTCGAGATAATATTCGTTCGTTCCCCTACAGGCAGTGATTTATACAATAATAAGTCTTATTTCATGGTGAATACGATCTATCAAGGTTAAACCTATGGGAGTACCGTATGCGAGTGAAGCGTGAAATAACCCTATCTCGTATTTCACGCTGTGGCTGTATTTCATGCTCCCAGGGGTCGCCATGGGGTCGCCATAGCGTCGCTAGGCTACGAGGATCACGTGACCTGCGCGAAATTCAAAATGGCGGCACCACGGACGTAAACAAACACCTCGGAAGTAAAAAAACATCGTGGAAGTAATCAAACATAGACTGAATAGCTATTTTAGATTGATAAACCCTGAAATAAACACAGAGCGTCACTTTAAAATGCCCTCTTCACTGGTTACTGCACTCACGGTGCCTGGCCCGTATTGCACTAGGCCTGCGGCCAGCGTGCAATACGGGCCAGGCACCGCTCATGCAGTAACCATGCAGTGACTCGGCCACTTTAGCGTGCAGCTCTGTCTATTTACTAACACAATTTGAGTTGTTATTTATACTGCATTCCAGTGTGAATGATAGTTTCCTCGAAACTGTATGTTTATACTGTTACTTCATGCCTCCTCGAGACGTTTGCCTGAATAGCTCATAAATAATATGCTCAGCCAATATAGGCAATACTTTATAGGTTGGGTAGGGACATTTTCGCTGCTTATGTGCAGTCTTTTAACGCTTAGACTAGATGAATTTACAAGATGATTTGATGGCTCAAAAATTAAAGAATAAGGGGTGTCCAGTATCCAACGCGTCCATTGTCTTGGGAGGGAATCCTGAGGTGCTTCTTCCTGGTGCGCCCAGCTATCCTTTTCTCTTCCTTCTCCCTCGGTCTGTCACTCACAACTATGTTTGTCCTATTTGTTCATGGGGGTTTTCTCTTCTGTCTCCTCTTCAGAAGCGCGTCCCTCTGTCCCTTCATGTTTGTACCGTACCACTTCTTTATTTGGGTCTTGAAAGCAGCCTTTGTCTCAGCAGTTTGGATTCCATGTGGGAGCTTGTTCCAAAGCTGTCTTCCCCTGTATGAGGGGCCCTTTTTATACAGGGTTAGCCGCGGCGTGGGCATTTGGAAGTTCGCCTTGTGGTCACTTCTTGTCCTGAGCCTAGTCTTAAGGACCGGCATCTTTTTCCTTTTCTTGTACATCAGGGACATGAGTAGCTCCTTTCTTCTATCTCTCTGCATTGGCGCCTCACAGAGTTTATGAATATTTATAGGGGACTCCTCTCCGATTTTCACCTTTAGTATGCATCGGAGTATCCTGTTCTGTGCAGCCTGGATTTGTTTTATCAGGGACACAGACGTCCCATCTGTGAGAAATGAGCAATAATCAAAGTGCGGTAATATGACTTGCTTGTACATCGATATAGCTGCATGCATGGGCAGCATATGTCTAATGTGCCACAGTTTGAATTTCAGTAGATTCACCTCCCTCAGTGTTTTCTTTGCATGTTGCTTGAGTTTTAGGTTTTCATCGAACACTGCCCCCAGGTATGTGAAGCTTTGCACTCTTTTGATAGACCTCCCCGAGATCTTCAACTGGCTTTTCTTTGGGCACTTCTTTATCTTCTTGTGTGTCGCGAACCACATAAACTTTGATTTGGCTTCATTTATAGTTAATCCTAGCTCTCTACAGCTCGACTCTAAATTGTGTAGATCCTTCTGTAATGTGTTAAGTGCCGTCTCTGGCGATATGCTCGGTGTGTATATAACCACGTCATCAGCGTACATTTCCACCTTCGATGTTGATTTCAGCTCACTTATTCTGTTTACGTAGTATATAAAGAGGGAGGGGCCCAGGATGGACCCTTGAGGGACCCCAAATTCCACTGTTATGCTATCCGAAACCACTCCATTTGCTAGTGTTTGGTGGCTTCTACCTGTTAGGTAAGCCGTTAACCGATTTAGCATATATCTGTCCATTTTATCTTCTTGTAGCGTGTTTAGTAGGTACCCATGACTGACACAGTCAAAGGCCTTCTTTATGTTGATAAATGCTGTGGCCACGGCCTCCTTCTTGTCTAGTGACCTATACAGGTCCTCTGCAAAGTCATATATCGCCTCAGCTGTCCCTAGCTCTTTTCTGAACCCATATTGGTTATTTGATAGAGTACTATCTCCTTCCCACTTTGCTACTAATATTTCTTTTACAAGCCTCTCCAGCACCTTACTTGGGAGGGGTAATATCAAGATCGGTCTGTAATTTGATACCTCGGCCCTACTCCCACCCTTGGGGAGTGGGGTTATAGTGGCTTTCAGCCATTCTGCAGGGTATGTTCCAGACCTGAGGGAATGGTTGAAGAGGTGAGTAAAGTGGTGTGTGCTGCTCTCTATCAGGTCCCTCACCACGGTCGAGCTCATGTCCTCTATGCCTAACGGTTTCTTCATGTCAAAGCCCCTCATCGCCTCCAATACTTGTCTTATTGTAAAGTCGTCATGCTGTTTGTTGCTCCCCTGATATGTATGATCTAGCGGAGCATGGGTTTGTGGGGTCAGGTTCTGGGCCGCGAAGAGACGCTCCCCTATGTGTCCATAGAACTCATTTATGTAATTTGGGACATCTTGAATCACCTCATTCGTCCATACAGGTACAGCGTCTGACAGACACCATACAGAGTCCTGTTGCTGTACTGTATTACAGGTACAGCATCTGACAGATATACAGAGTCCTGTTACTGTACTGTACATACAGGTACAGCGTCTGACAGATGTACAGAGTCCTGTTACTGTACTGTACATACAGGTACAGTGTCTGACAGATGTACAGAGTCCTGTTACTGTACTGTACATACAGGTACAGCGTCTGACAGATATACAGAGTCCTGTTACTGTACTGTACATACAGGTACAGCGTCTGACAGACACCATTCAGAGTCCTGTTACTGTACTGTATTACAGGTAGAGCGTCTGACGGACAACATACAGAGTTTCGCGCTGACGCTGGCTGACAAGACCAAAGAGCTGAATCAGGAGAAGCGTCGCACCGACTCGCTGCTCTACCAGATGCTGCCCAGACCTGTCGCTGAGCAGCTCAAGAAGCGGCGTGACGTCACAGCTGAGTTCTACAAGGAAGTAAGTGCCTCCAGCTTTGTCTTGTCACATCTATTATTCCCACTGCATTATCGAACTTATTAACTGGTTCAGTGGTGTATGAAATTGCTATCAGATTCTTTATTTTCTGCTGCATTACTGGAATAACAGTGTAAAAAACAATATCAGCTTTTTCCATTCCCAATCATTTATCGAAATTATGGTTTTGTAAAATAGATTTCAGATTTGGACGTTTTTTGTTCCCAAAATTCCGTTGGGTTATAAGCCAATTGATCTTACTTAAATGATCGTCAATAAAATGTTGTGTCTTGGTCCTGTATCTGTTGGAAGTAGTCTGTAGTAGGCCTGTATACATTGTAGAGGAGCAGTAAAGAAAGCAAGCAGCAGAAAGGCAGAGTTATGTATGTCAATAACTATAGTGTTGGCAGTGTCCTTATGTTTGCAGCATGTCATTAAACAAACCCCAATATACATCATAACGCAACATAACATTTATATCAAAGATGAGCTTAGTCATAAGTGTGATGATTTTTCTCGTTTACACCAGGACCTTCTCAATACACATTATATATTCTTGTCCTTTCTGTTCACCCCGTCTGGGGTGTGTTGCAGAACAGAAATTTATGTACTTTTTCTTTAGCAACACTAGTGTAACGAGATAATTTGGGGTCTGTTTTAAGCTCTATTACCAAAGGTATAATGCAAGAATTCTCATCAAAACGAAGTCTTCAGAAAATATCAGTTTTAAACCTCATCATATCCATATTCACATTGACCTAACAAATGCTCAAAATAATGGAAATATATTCAAGTATATATTCAACATTTGGGGTGGTTCTTTTAATCAGATCTAAATTATTAACAAAAGATTTCAGTGTAGGATGACATTTGAAAACATCCTACACTGACCTTTGGAAATGCCCTTTTTCTTCATTAAAACGATCATCTTTAAAACGAATTTCTTATGCTAGTTAGTTTAGTATACGTTTTATTCTAACAAATTCGTTTCCCGTTCTGCAAAACCCCCCAGGTGACTGTGTTTTTCTCCGACATCGTGGGCTTCACACGGCTGACCGGGGAGTGCAGCCCTATGGAGGTGGTCAGCATGCTCAACGACATCTACACACTGTTTGACCAGCGCATTGACCTCTACGACGTCTACAAGGTGGAGACCATAGGCGACTCCTACATGGTGGCTTCAGGTAACTACCTAGACTTGCCAGTCTAGTAACCACACTGTTAGAAGTTTTTGTAGCTGAGCAGTAGAATCTACTGTAGTTTACAGTACATACTACACTATATTAGTGTACATGGGCAGTAGAATCTACTGTAGTTTACAGTACATACTACACTATATTAGTGTACATGGGCAGTAGAATCTACTGTAGTTTACAGTATATACTACACTATATTAGTGCTCGATGGGACAGACTCACACGGGAGCGTCAACAAAAAAAAGTCTGTCCAATCTTAAAAGGCCACTCTGAAAAACGTTACTATCTTAAAGTCAATGGACTATCTTAAACAAAAAAATTATTTGAGATAATCTTACTTGTCCTAACAAGACTTATCTTAGACTATCTTAAAAGTATTACTAAACAAATGAAGATGGTGCCACTAGTGGTGGACTCTTGCAGGCTGATAGAGACTCTCCCAAGAGTCCAGCATTGCCAGACTATGGCATGAGGATCCAGCATGGCCAGACTTTCAAGCAAGTTTGCCAAGGTCCAGCCTGTTATTGAATGTCCAGCCTAGCCTGACCCTCACTAGAATGGCCCTTGACCCATCTATTATAGTCAGCAGTGCCTGACCCTTGTATGAGAGTAGTATTGGCGACATTGGGTGACTCTGATATTTGCCTCTGTGTAGACAGATTTCTTTGTTGAAGCTCCTGCATGAGTCTGTCCACTTATGCTAAGTGTACATGGGCAGTAGAATCTACTGTAGTTTAAAGTATATATACTACACTATATTAGTGTACATGGGCAGTAGAATCTACTGTAGTTTATAGTTTATATACTACACTATATTAGTGTACATGGGCAGTAGAATCTACTGTAGTTTAAAGTATATATACTACACTATATTAGTGTACATGGGCAGTAGAATCTACTGTAGTTTGTAGTATATATACTACACTATATTAGTGTACATGGGCAGTAGAATATACTATTGGTGTATAGTATAAAAGGATCTACTTTTTGATTTCAGTATTTACAGTGTGAGGTTGATGGTGATTGACCCTTTAAGGACCGCATAGTGCTTCAATGTGCCATATCATTTTTGTCATGATGCTTCAATCATGCTCTACTCGCCAGGGTTACATTCATAAATTATGTCCACCAGGGTCACAGCACACTAAAGCATTATGCAGCCCATACATGGGTTACGGATATAAATGCATGGTGCAACATCATGAACCTCATCTAATGCAATCCAGATTATCAAGACAGAGCTAGTAGGGCTGCAGCAGACCCTCCAAAAGAGCCATATTTCTGGAGTTTAATTCTGGGAATTACTAAAAGCTATGGCATGTTTTTTTATGTTCTCCAAGTCATCTGGATGGAGAAAAGTGATGTTGTCATGATGAAAGCTCGTGCAGGCACCAAAAAATTCAAGATGGCCGCCAAAATGTTATAAATTATTGAAAATAACATATCTTTAGTTGTAATCAACATAGAGACATCATTTTAAGTTCAAAATATACATTTCCAAGGTCAAGGAGTTAAAATTCGTCATTTATGAGAACTTAAGTGGCAGCCATCTTGAATTTCTAATGAGGTCGGGCACCAGAATACATGAATTTCTTTTGAGAATGTGATTTCTAGTTCATATCAGCATGCAGAACGAATTCTTAGATCAAGAAACATTATTTCTGATGGTAAGGAGTTGAGAGTCAACACTTGGCATAATGCATAATGGCAGCCATTTTGAATATTTAATGAGATCAGCCAAAAAGTGAGGAAACAGCCAAAATTCAGACTTTCAAATTTTAATCCAACCTCACCGTGCCTTTATCAAAATGGTCATAAACTTTTATATGGGACCCAAAGAGACCAATCAAAGTCATATTTTTGTATTATTAGGGTGTAGAGGGTTAGAGGGTTAGTCCTTGGTAAAATACTGATACATCAGCCATTTCAAAGGCCATACAATCAAGTCCCTATACTGCCATAGAACAAAATATGAGATTAAACCGTTCTGGAGGGCCCCCTGTTTCTGTTAACTACTCCCTTAGACCCCCCCCCCACACACTCCCTCAGCATGCAGCAATACCCATCAAATACCCCCCCCCCCCTCCTCCTTCATCTCCATATTGTACTGTATGCAGAATGAGGAGTCAGGATCTGTTAACATCAACAGGCATTCAAATACACATTGGCCTGGAGTAAGACAGTCGTGTGTTTAACCCCTTCCACGTGGCAAGCCAATATGTTGCACAAAATTGCACTGAGTTAAAAGAAATCCAGCTGTCAGGGGTTAAAGGAGGGGTAGGGGATATGAAGGGGGCCCAGACCCCCCCCCCTCCACACAATAAGAAAACATTTCATGAGAAGGTCTACCTGAGCACATCTAGCCACTCCAACCATCAGACCTCTTATAATGTATCTATCATACATGAATGGCTTTAGCACCTCACCACAAATTTGATATTGGACCCAAAGAGACCACTGAAGTTTATATTCTTGTGATTCAATGAATATAACCCCTTTTGGGAAAGACATCATCATTGATATAATAAAGATACATGAGCTTTTTGGAAACCTTTGCCAATATAGATAATACTATTTTCCAACGTCTTTTTAACTTATCCCACCAATGGTTACAACCCCCCCCCGTGCTTCCATTATATGCCTAGTACCCCACCCCATGTGTATTCATAGGCCAGAAGACCGCTTAATATTACACTAATTATACATTGTAGTTCTATGATATTTATACACTCTTTCCATCAAGCTTAAACGACAGGTGGCGCTAGTAACGACCTGGCCAGCAGACTAGTCCTACAGGGGCACTTTCCATCCTACCTGCGCCTACCCTGGACCTCCGTAGGGGGGCAGGCGGGGGGAGGGGGGGTGGGGGGTGTGGTGATGGGTATAATTAGTTTATAAACAAGGCTCCCTCTCCCATGGGGGTGTATGCAGTACATTTATGGTGTTATCTGTCTACCATGGACTATAAAAGGCACCCTGCTAATTGGTCCCAGCTGTAGGGTGGGGTGACCAACACCTTATCTGACAGGTGTTTATTGTCTCTTCTCTGTGTCGTCTGTCCTCACCACAGGGGGTGTGCCCTGGTCTGACCACCACCCCCACCCCTCCCCTCCCAAGCAGTTTCAGGGTTTGTCATGTTTGCAATGGTTTACATGTCGTTTCACACAATTTTTTTCCCCAATATTAATACTGCATGTAGCTAAACTATTTTCCTCTGGATATCTACAATTTCTAAGGTATTGGAGCATTCTTTCTATATAATAAAGGCATGATTGTAAGTGGTGTCTCTTCCTCCATGCTAAACCTATGGCGTCCTGGGGCTGGGTGGGGCAGATGCCCCTGTTGGAAGCAGGCCTACCAGCACGCCGTCTAGTGGTAGTAGTTTGATGAAACAAGTGTATAGCTGAGATATAATGTCAACATCTTCTATAACCTAATAAAACAAGAAATAAACCCCCCTCCTCCCCAATCTAGTGGTGAAATGCATAGACTGATGGATGGTGGGGTGGAAGGGAAGCCTGCAAATGACTCTAAATCAGAATTGATGTCCATACATCTGAGTCCAGATCTCACATGGTTACTACCCCAGACAAGAGACAATGTAAAGGGGAGGGGAAGCTATATAAGGGACAGAAGAGCATCTGAACCCACAGGAGGTCTCATAAACGGTAGGGTGAAGAGTTCTGGTAAATATTTTGAATAATTTTGAATATCTATGTCTTTACTGAATATCTGCTTGAAGAAAATGCATGACATCTGTGGGAATGTCTGACTAATGGATCTATGCAAAGATTATCCTCAAATAAAATCCAGTTCATCATATTCCCAACTGTTATAATTTTGAAATCTGGCTGTTCTCTTAACAGAAACACCCCTTCCATTGTCTAGATGTTGGTGAGTTTATTGAGCTGCTTCACCACCAACCCACCCCCTAATGACCCTCCCTAGCCTAAACTTTAAACCCCCTGTACCCCTGTAGGGAATACAAATTAGCATCTCTATGAGTATGTTGTATAAGACCTGCTGGAAGCACCCAGACCTCAAAACATGGGTTCACCAATGGAATCCTCCCATTTAAGTTAATTCTCTGAACTGAACTTGAAAAGAAAATGAAAAGAATGGGTGGTAAATAGATACTCTAAACCCTAAAGGTTATTGAAGATAATACAAAACCCTGCTTTTTTATTATGGAGATGGGTAGGTAACCGTAGCTACGTCATTCCAATACTAAAGATCTGTCAAAGATAGGCATACACTCAACATCTGCTACATCTGCATACACTCAACATCTGGTGTTGTTACAATATTCAGGTATATGCAAATACAACATAGGCCTGGCAGATCTATGCCATCCCCCATATGGGATAAAGAGCAGATCAGTAGAAATCAAACTTTGGTGACAGATGAATACATATTTCAATGTAAGACCAATTATTGAAGCCAGATTTGACTTGAAGTGCAGTATCCCTCTACCAGCTGTTGTATATGTATACATCTGCCAGGGTGATCAAAAGGACCCAGCTTACTCATTCTGAGGCATTGGAGGGTGGAGGGAGTGGCTGTGGGCTTTAACCACACCACTGTCCCACTCACAGGTATGATACATATTGTGAGAGGTAACGCTGTGCACTGGGAAATATGGAGGGAGCGGTTGTCTGATAGTTGGAGTGACACCCCCCTCTTGGTAAAGGATTGGTATTGGGCATGGGGGGCTCTTGGCCTCTTCATACCCCATGCACATCTTTTAACCACAGCACTGTCTTACTCCCAAGACATGTCAGGCTTGAGAATGTTGGAAGATCCTGTCATTCTGTTGTACTATGTAATATGGAGGCAAGGGGGGGGGGGCTTATTCCATAGCTTTTAGTTTGGGGTGAGGTGGAGGTAGTTAAAAGAAATAAGGGACCCTCTAGAAGGGTTCAAACTGCGCCTGAGAGGTCTCATGTTAATGTTAAGGAGTATAGAGACTTGATTGTATGGAGAAAACACCTTCAAAACAGCTGATTTATCTGTATTTTACCAAGGATGAACCACCTCCCCAGAGGGGCTAACACCCCTATAATCATAACAATAAGACTTAAAATGGTCTCTTTGGGTCTCATTATATATGAAGGTTTCTGACTATTTTGATGAAGGCATGGTGAGGTTTGAGTATGAATCTTATAGCCGGAAGCTTGCCTGTTTTCTTACTATTTGGCGCATCTGACCCCAACACGGCAGGTATTTACAAAAAGCAGATCTTCAAGTACCCAACCTCATTTAAAATCCAAGATGGCTGCCACTTATATAGCTTCTAATGAATAAGGAATCTCAATGTCTTGACCCAAGAAATGCAGCATTTCAATAGTAATTGTGTTCCTATTTTGAGAATCAGATAGTTCATAACTGCCAGTCTGTTTAAATTGGTACAGTATGCCATCAATATCATTAATTATTCAAAATGGCTGTCGCATACATCATGCTAAGTTTCAAGTTTTATCACTTCATTATATCAAACATAGGTTTCCTGAACCATAAAATGGTCCTGCATGATGATAACAATTAGAAACCACATTTTTAAAGATGTTCAGATATTCACTGTCCGACCTCATTAAAAATTCAAAATGGCTGCCACCTATGTTCTCATAAATCATAAATCTGAATTCCCTGACTTCAGGAACACATGTAGAACTTCAAACCATGTTTCTATGTTCTTTATAGTGGGTGTGAAATCTTTCTCATTGAGTGGAAGACAAAATTAATACTATTTTGCTTTTACCAGAATAACAGAAAATGTGTATAATCAATGGCCATTTTCATATAGCCTGCACGAGATATCACGACCACAACGTCACTTTTCATAGTCCCCAGGATCCCATCAACATAAAAAAACATGCTGTAGCTTTTAGTAATCATTCGAATTAAATCACATCTGATGGCCAAGCTGCTGCAGCCCTATAGGAGGAAAGGTGCAGAGACAGATCTCTATTAGTCCTACGCCAGGCTACGGCCATACTGTCAGGCTTGAGACCGTGTCGGAGGCAGAGGGGGAGGGGGTTGACACTGGGGGGGGGGGGGGGGTCTGGATGGGGGGTCCCCATGTCGATTGTCGATCTTAAAAAATGGCCATGTCACATGTCGATATCGCTTGATAATGTCCATGTCCCATGTCGATTTTAAGATTTGCTGATGTCGCCTGTCACTATATTTTTCAAGCCTCATGTCGAATGTCACTACACAGAAAAAATCCAGAGTCGGCAAACCTGGCACTGCCTTGTCAATTTGACAAGGAGAGGGGCTGGCAAGCAAAACTCTTCAGTAAGAAGACCCATCTAGAGCTACCTGGCATATGCCAGCCCTAAACTTGTCTAGAAGTGATTCACCATTCTCCCTGCAGGTGGCCATTACCTAGCATAAATATGCACCCTTGGGAACAAATTGATTAATTCCTATGTTGATATAATACTGAGTATTACAATACATATATGTTAATATGGAGGATTATGTGAAGTATCTAGGAAAAAAATAAGATAATGTAAAGAATGCATACTTTTGACAACATTTAAAAAATAGAGCACATGTGTAGAAGGAAGACACCTCTTGTGTGTCTTTCACCAGGGCACAAGTAGGTGCATGCACCTTATATTAGTATTATACACACACAAGCCTACAGTCCATTGCTGGAGAGTAACCTATTCTCAGTAAAGACTTGGTGATACACTATGTGAATCCTTGGTGGCACTAGTGTATTAAATATCACTTCTATGTGTGGTTATGTATATAAACAAATTGATAAAATAATCTTGTCATCTGGAACCAGACCAAACTCATACATTTGAAACCCTAGACCTACCACCATTATGCAATGATGAGCCCCCAGCTGTGGCTAATCTAGGCCTGCATCAACTATCTTAGTTTGACGACCTTGACAAGTCTAGGGTCGTCTTGTGGGACGGTAAGCTGGCAGGTTGTCAATTTGACGTGTTGAAGCTAGTTGATTCTATGCTGTTCACTTAGAAGACCCTAGGGTCATCCTGTAAGACGACCTTACAGACTCCAAAGCTGTCCAGAGTTTTTCAGTGTAGGCCTCATGTCGATTGTCGATCTTAAGAAATAGCCATGTCGCCATGTCGAATTTGGTGGTCCACACCCATACTGGGGCAGGGTCAACCTATGGAGTCCGTCTATACTTGTAAATGCTTAAGTAGCGGGGTCTGTAAAAGGTGCTATCCATTAATACCATTATTATTAATAATGTTTTGAAATGTTCTTTAAACATAGACCTTTGTGTATGTATGATACATCTGATGCTTTCACACCTCCACCATTGCCAGGTGTACCAAACCGTAACGGAAGTCAGCATGCGTCGGAGATCGCCAACCTGTCCCTGGACCTCCTCGCCGTGTGTGCCGAGGTCGAGATGCCACTCATGCCTGGGAACCGCCTCCGTCTCCGTATCGGCATCCATTCTGGTAAATTACTGTTTCTCTGCTGATTTCTAAAGTTGGATCAACATTGAAACTGGTTGATCAACTAAGGTCAACTACATTTGTAGTTCTAGATGCTGATGCAAGGGTCGGTGCCAAATGGGTTACGTTTTAAGGAAGTGATTTGAGGTGATTGATAATACATCTAGTTCAATTCCTATAGTACTGAAAAGGCCACAGGCTCATTGCCGAACATGTGCTTCTGCAATCAGATTTGCTGGTTTTAAAACATTCACAGGCTTATACTTAGCACAAACTAGTTTTAGAAAGAAAATGCAACATGAATATTACATTACACTCAAGCAATAACCACTGGAATCAGTATAACATTTCTATAATTATTTGTTTTCTGTGCAATATGAATTGATTGAATGAATATCGCCATTTACCAGGGCAGTGTGTGGCGGGGGTGGTGGGGCTGAAGCTGCCTCGGTACTGTCTGTTTGGGGACACCATCAATACCGCCTCCCGCATGGAAACCAACGGAGTCTGTAAGTATTATAGGCTAGACAACATCTGCTGCTGTTTCTCCACAAATCTGCAGACGTCCGCAAATGTGTGGACATCCATAAATAGATTTATGGAGCTCCTCAAATTTATGGATGTCCGCAAATATATACGGAGGTCCTTATTTGTATGCTAAAGTACCAAAAAACGATTTTATTCATCATTTTTATTTTCTCCACATATATGGTATGTGTATAGCAGACATCCCCAAATTTGCGGACGTCCGCAAATTTGTGGAGAAACAGCATCCTCATGTAAACTCACGGATTGCAGAATCAACTGCAATCAGATTTCCAATTTAACTACAATCATGTATGTAAAATAGGTGAAAACGACCTTAATGTTAAAAAAAGAAGAGATTGATTGTAACAGCATAATTATATGACAGAATATAGCTATACTCCCGGATTGCTCTATAGCCTGGGCTCCACTCGGGCGGCACAGTGCCCTGCGAAATGGAGCGATCTTTTTCATGTTTTGATTTGCACATTTCGCTTCATTTCGCTGCAGTGTCACCCTAAGTATCGCCAGAAGTAGGGCGACACCGAGGCGAAATGAAGCGAAATGTGTGAATCAAAACATAAAAAATGATCGCTCCGTTTCGCAGGGCACTGTGCCGCCCTAGTGGAGTCCGGGCTTTTGCTGATGACGTGTTTGTTTTCTTGTTCAGCAAACCGCATCCACTGTAGTATCTCCACCTACAAACTCCTTAATAGGACCGGTAACTACGTCTTCCAGAGCCGGGGCTCCATAGCCGTCAAGGTAGGCATCAAATAGCATTGGTTTTATCATATATTTCTATATGTTTTACTTCTTGATAATACACATGTTCTATGAACAACAAGTGATGGGCACTATAGTCCAGGGGTAGACACTAACTTTATCAGTCATGAGCCACCCGGGCCCGCATCTCCAAAATACTATGGGCCCGCACCTACATCTGCGGGCTCAACAAAAGTATTTAGTTTTTTCAAAAATAAAATCATAGTTATTATTGATTAGGATACATCAAAACGTATTCAAAATATAAAGATTCCCGTTGATTTTCTCTTTCCAACGGTATATTACATGCCAGTAATGATAACAGGATATTTTCCATGGATTTCCTTTCCCCATTCTTGTGGGCCACCCGGGCCCATAGGAAGCTAATTCTGTGGAAAACTACGGCCCCGGACTAAGAATTACGGGCCATTGGCTCCCGGGCCAGCGTTAGTGTTTACCCCTGTATACCCAATGATTATATGATTGTGACAAATTTTGATACATGAAGCCAGCTGCCTGGCTGCCTGCCTGGCTGCCCTGTTTGCCTGCCTGCCTGGCTGCCCTGTCTGCCTGCCTGCCTGGCTGCCCTGTCTGCCTGCCTGTAGGTGGAGATCAGCTGTGACCCAGTTATACCTGGGCACAGGTGAGGAGAGGGTAGGTGGTGCCCCCTAGTGACCAATATCTGAACCAGGTGTATGACTCCTGCTTCTAACCCACGTACATTTTTGATTGTTGTATTTTGAAATATCATTCACGAATAAATACACACTGCAAAAAAAAAAAAAATTAAAAGAATACAGCGGTGGGCACTATTTATCAAATGCAGCACTGGTGAGTAACTCGCCAGTGCTGCATTCATACCCACTGGAATAAAGCATAATTACATTTAAGCGGGACTGGTCTCGAGTAGCCAACAACATTTATGTAAACCTCTGCTGTGAAACTAAACTTGAAGCCCCTTGAAACGACATAACTTGCTGCGTAAGTTGCAATTAACAATAACATGACGATTCAACGCTAAAACTGTTTTTAAACAAAGTTTAGCTATTATTGTCTTGTCTGCTCGTTTGCAACATGGGGTGACAACCCTACCGTTGATCATACATTGTCTTTGGGATTTTCCATATGATATAGCAAAGGGTAGATTCTCCATGAGTCGCACACATACCCTGAGACGGACAATGCAATTTGAAGTTATTCATATACACTACGACTTCAACTGTTGAAAAAATAACACTTAAAAGTTACCATCATACACAAATAAAGAGCTTAAAATGCTGTAACCACACACTCAAGCGTCCGTCAGAACTGTATGTGTAACACTCCACGTGAATCTACCCTATATAATTTGACAAAATAACAAGGGAGCCTGGTTAGGGAGGGTTCATTATTTATGGCAGGGGGGGGGGGTAAGCATTTGAGGGGGGAGGCAAATTTTTTTAGGGGTATTCAAAGGGAGGGGGGCCTTTTTTTTACCCTATTCTTAGGGGGGGGCCTTTTTTTTAGGGGTATTCCTAAAAATGCCGCGAATTTAGTACGTTGAAATGTCGCGAATTTTGGTAACAGCCTGTGTTATATTTTACCAAATTATGTCAATATTTTCAAAATTTTCTAAAATTTTCCTCAAACTCCCAGCAAATTTCTCACTGCATCACTTTTAACACTCAGAATAGCCCACCGTTTTGTCAGTCTACAAAAAAGTGCCGGCCTCATGTAAGCACTGAGCGTATGGGAGCTTCCAATTTATAAGCACTGGGGCCCTTAAACTCAACGGTATGTAAGTCGAGTGTCTGAGGTTTGACTATTATCGCTCACCAGCGAGTATCATGAGACGTTTACACTAAAACACCTTACGAATGGATGTATTTGTTGCAAGGTAGTAAATTGTAGGTAAAAAAGTGCCCATGATTAAATGCATACAATTAGTAGACACCACTATCGTTTTTGTAATAAAGTTGAAAACAATCCAGGGTGAGGCCCACTGAGGGGGGGGGGCGCTTTTTTTTTTAACCTATTCCGAGGGGAGGGGCCCTTTTTTTTCAACCTATTCCGAGGGGGGGGGCAATTATTTTTGACGTATTCGATTTGCCAAACGCTCACCCCCCCCTGCCATAAATAATGAACCCTCCCTTAGCCCCTATAACCCCTGTTTATCTCTGTAATCAGGGTAAGGGAATGATGACCACCTACTTCCTCCTGGGTCGCTCCTTGTCGCCCGTGCACCGCATCAGTTCGACCACCTCCAAGACTTCCGGCCTGTCCAAGCAGAGAAAGTCATCGTTTACGGCACCCGAATCAACGTTCCGCACCTCTGGTAAGACCAACAGCCATGACAAACCAAAGGCTGTAGAACCAAGGGTATGATGAGGCCCAAAAAAAGAGATCTTGTTTTCACGTAGCAGAATTTTAGGGCAAAAAAATTATAATCATCTATAAAATTATTAAATTGACAAAATCATCCTAAGATAAATCAAAATGAATATACAACAATATAGCAGAATGACTCACTGATTCCTCGCGTAACTAGGAATATCTCGAAATCGTTGGCTGTACTTGTTAAAAAGCTATTTCCTGAGGTCAGATAATTATCTAAAGCACTCCAGTTTAATTAATACAGATGCGTTAACTGGTTGTACATTACACATAGATCTCTGGTAAAATATGAACATCTATGTCTATATTCTACCTTGCAATTATAATTTTCCAAGTATTAATTGACTCAGGGTCTCCCTGAGTCTGGTGTGCCGGGTTAGGATACCTCAAAAGACCAAAGACTTAAAACCCTTTTCATTTCCACAAGATTGCATTTCTTTTCTTATAAATAGACCCATTCGATCAATTTTCTCTTTGTCTATCATGTGGCGTTCTCTTTTCTACAAAATTCCCATTATAACCCCAAAAATAAAAAGATAACAACAACAATAATTGGTTAAAATATCTGGTGATTTGAGCTACAGCATAAAAGCCTATGGAAGCCTGTAGATAACCCTTAATATTGAACTTTTACAAATTGTGGGGGCTCAATGCTTTCTCTATGGTAGTACGTCAGCCGCTTGGAGTGGCACTTTTATTCAGACATCTCTGGCCACAGCTCTGCTAATTGAACTGGGGGAGGTTACTATGAAATAATTCTTAGTAAAAGTATCACTCTACACAGTTTAACTTAGTGCCTCTACATGGGTACCTGTATTTTTGACCATGTCGCCGTGTCGATTTTTAGCTAAATGGCCGTGTCGATGTGTCGATTTTTATGGATATAGAATATATACTAGGGCCTTATAAAAAGGTCTGTGTCCATCGATTTTTAAAAGGGCCGTGTCGCCGTGTCACCCGTGTCGATTTTTACCCATAAAGGCACATATAATAGTTCTGTTAACGAACATCATATATCTCTTTGATCCAACTTGGTTCGATCAAATAATATCTGTGCCACATTGTGTGGAAAACACCTTGAGAGATAATCTAAATTAAAAGACAGTCTGTCTGTCTTATTTCATTCTTCTGACAATACACACCAATATACACATGGTATACCTGGCTACGGGCCCCTCCATCTTGAAATAGCTGTCTGCAAGTAATTGTCTAGTGTGATTTCATCAGGCTTCAGTTCAACACATAATTGATATTTGCACCACTTCTAAGGCAACCGGTGACAACTTTAAATACTGCGAGCCCCCCCAAAAAGAGTACTACAGTGCAACTTCTCAACCATGACATTCTTATTGACTCAGGGTTACTAAACCTGGGTTATACACTGAGAAAAGAAGTAGAACCACAGTGACTCCCAGATGGGAGTATGGACTCGATCACTGAGGTAAATCTCCCCTAACTCTAAAGTGACTCCTAATCATTAGGGAGTCATTATAGAGTCATTATAGAGTCCTGCTTATGTTAGGGAGTCACTTTAGAATCCTGGAGAGAGCTACCTCAGTGATCCAGTCGGGAGTCACAGTGATTCTACTTCTTTTCTCTGTGTATGCGTTAGCTCTTCTTCGCTGTTAATGGTTCGAATGACTTCATTTTCGATAGGGATGTAATTTCTAACTAAAAAATATTGAGTACCCCCTCTGCATCACCATAGTCAGAATTCTAACAAATATGAGACTTCTGTCTTGGGATGGGTCTGTATACGTGACCATGGATGTTGACTGACGCCAGCCTTAACGGAGACTATACCAATGTTGTCGATGGCAGATGCAACACGTTCAGAGTGAAACTATATCACCCATATCTTTGCAGTTTATGGTCCGACCGACTCACTTTTTGACGGGCAGTGAAGGCGGCAGATGCCTTTACCTGGGCACTGTTGCCTTCATCCACCTACTTATCCATACCTACCCGCTCAACTAAAATTAAATAACATACAAGTATCACACATGACTCGAGGGTACTTTTTAACAAGGAATCTATTTCTGATGCCAGAATTGACCAATAAATGATTATACATTGTAACAGAATACCATATCTACCTGTACATGATCAGTCACAGACCTAGCTTACCCCGGGTCATCTGTGAGGTTACTCACACGCTCAATCTTTTCAGGGATTGATCTACATAAACGTTGTATAAGTACATACGCAAATCACCATTTACATGCACATGAATATTATTAGTATGCGTAGAATATCTATGTAGAAAATACACAGTAAATCTACTGTGAAGAGGAAAGCTTGCATTGTTTACTCTAATATTGCATTATCCAACACAAGGATTGTCTTAATATAACAACACCATTGCAGTCACCAGTCAGGATGAAAAGCCGTCCAAGCGCAGATCCACCCACGTTGCGCCTCCCAAGGTCCGGGACACTCTCAAGGACTCCATCCATGAAAGCCCAGAACAGCATGCGTCTGAGAATCACAAAGAAAAGCCAAACCAAGATAACCAAGAGCAGGGTGGTCAGGCGGGAGAGGGGAACGAGGCAGGGACAAGTGACCAGTCCATGTCCTTCCCACCTCCTAGTTACCATGACCTTGAGATGGAGCACAAGAGCCACCAGGGTGAATACCCACCAATATTCAAGGTGGTGGAAGGCTACCACTTCTAACATGCACTGTAAATAATTTGTTGTCCTTTTTGTAGGTATACAGTAGAACATGTATTAGGTGTATAGTTTAGTGAAGGTAAATAGTAGAATATACTCTAAAGCTATAGATGCTGCAAGACTACAGAATGTTGTGACTACTAGTATGCACATGGGTAAAAATCAACACGGACGATATGGCGACAAGGCCCTTATGAAAATCGACAGCGACACAGCATTTTCTAAAAACCAACACAGCGACACAATAAATAAAATCTGGTACCCATGTATAGTCGCAATATTCTGCTGTGTACCTAAACTAACTACCGTGTATTTACAGTGCCGTTATATTTACCACCTATATTCTTACATTGTTAGACTTTGTTTGCCTGGTCTGTGCCTGGTCTGTAGTCGTGGAGTCAAGTGCATACATCGTTTGTATTTAAACTGGGTATGTAATGAAATTAGCATTATGCATTGTTATCGGTAGGCGCTACTTAAATTACAGCATACCATGCAGAACGTTGTAAATGTATGGTTGCCATATTGTCACTGTGCACTAAATCCCAGTATCTCACCAGTAGACATTTATCACTCTGTTGTGATTGAAATCGCTAGACATGGAACAATATTTAAGGGTACAGAGAAAGATAGCAGCGTCTGGCGGACTTCCCCTGTGTAGCAAATCAACTCTCCAGTGCCAGGTATATCAAAGAGAGCCAGGCAATACTGCATGGACCCCGGGGCTAGACTCTCCTCCCAGAATGGTATTTTTTGTTAAGATAATAAAGTTGTTGAGAATAGGTTTGAATAGATAAACCTGGTAAAAAGAATAAAGAATTCGCTGCCTGAGTTAAAGCATGAACATCATATCATGGTTGTTTCTGTTTTGTTGTTAATCTGTGCCATAAGGTGAAATGAATAAACAGGGAAGGTTGCCATAATTGGAGCAGCTCCTAAATTGTACCTCGTCCATCTCTCAAACTCCGCTTATTGCAACACAACGTTAGCTAAATATGGAACCATTGTATCTAAGATACTATCTTTGATCTTAGTCAAGCACGTTCAGGAGAACACTACAAAATTATACCCCAAAAGCAGAAGAATAGTTCCATCCTGCTCCGTCAGGTGGCAGTGCTACTGCTGCCACCATCAAGTAGTGGCTCCAGATGGGTCAAAAGCAACCTGGGCTTTTTTTCCAGGCGACCTACCGACCTGGTATAATAATATTAGCGACCTTGCGACTTTTGGAAAATTTTGGCTATAGCATAAATGGTCTAAAATAAGGACTCTGTGACCTGGGCCCCTTAATTTTGGCGACTTTCCAACCTGAGGGGGTGGGGGGGGGGGTGGGGGATCCCTCTGCACCCCAAAGTACACTGAACATGACAGTAAGCAGTAATTCACACTGAATTCACACCAAATGAGGTTCAGAGGCTGAAAGGTGCAACGCCCATGGTCTTCACATATTCTTCTTTTGGGAGACATTGTGCAATTACAATTCGACTTATCATTGGGAAGGAGGTGGTGGGGGTCACATTTGGAAAATCCCGGAAAAAAGGGTCACTTATTGGAGTTTTTACCAAAACATTAAAGTGTCACTTTAGACCAAAGTGCCCCCCGTCCACGGTATATGAAGAGTCATAGGATGACAACTTCCAGGTCACAGCATTCCCGCCACCCTCTCAACATCTGATCTATAACACGGTCACATAAATTACTGTGATTACACCAGTCCTAGGGAGTGATCATTTTTTAACAACAGGGGGTGGGTTTTCGCACTCAGCGCGCAAAATTTATCAAATAAATCAGGGGCTGTCACAATTGATACAGAAATAATAAACATTTCCATTTCCTACATTACCTGAGTTATGTATATTTATAATTCCTAAACAATCTAACATTAAATTGAACTGGTCTCCTAACCGTGGGCTGTCATCTCACTTCTCAGAAAATAGGGGACCGTAGTAATAATGTACATTTCCAATTAGGGAAAGTTCACAAATGCGGTCACTTGCTAGGGGGTGGGTGGGTCTTTGGGTTTAGTGACAAAAAGTGACACGGGGGTGGGGGGGGGGGGGGTCCCAGTGTCTATATGACATCACCTTTTCAAGTCCACACATATTTATGAATGAAGATATCAATATGTAGCATGGATGAAAAATAAAAGAGAATGACTAATTAAGATAAGGGAATTCCCCTGATATTGAGCATATCAGTATTAAAACTGATGCCAATGTAACAGTATCTCTGCTATTTAGCTGGAATGGCAACTAAGGGAGTGTTCATTATTTATGGCAGGGGGGGGGTGAGCGTTTGGCAAATCGAATACGTCAAACATAATTGGCCCCCCCCTCGGAATAGGTTGAAAAAAAAGGCCCCCCCCCCCTCGGAATAGGTTGAAAAAAAAGCGGCCCCCCCCCCTCACCCTGGATCGTTTTCAACTTTATTACAAAAACTATGTTGGTGTCTACTAATTTGTATGCATTTATGGGCACTTTTTTACCTACAATTTACTACCTTGCAACAAATACATCCATTTGTAAGGTGTTTTAGTGTAAACGTCTCATGATACTCGCTGGTGAGTGATAATAGTCAAACCTCAGACACTTGACTTAGTTACATCCCGTTGAGTTTTAGGGCCCCAGTGCTTATAAATTGGAAGCTCCCTTACCCTCAGTGCTTACATGAGGCCGGCACTTTTTTGAAGACTGACAAAACGGTGGGCTATTCTGAGTGTCAAAAGTGATGCAGTGAGAATTTGCTGGGAGTTTGAGGAAAATTTTAGAAAATTTTAGAAAATATTGACGTAATTTGGTAGAATATAACACAGGCTGTTTAATACCAAAATTCGCGACATTTCAATGTACTAAATTCGCGACATTTTTAGGAATACCCCTAAAAAAAAAGGCCCCCCCTAAGAATAGGGTAAAAAAAAAGGCCCCCCCTTTGAATACCCCTAAAAAAAATTGCCCCCCCTCAAATGCTCACCCCCCCTGCCATAAACAATGAACACTCCCTAATTGGCCATTGTCATACGGTGCACAAAGTCCTCAATACATATGTATATGCTACTACTGGACAATTATAACTTTGTCTCACAAAAGTGATGCCGGTGCAAATAGTTATGTAGCTGGGTGACATATTAGACTGGCGTGTTTGACCAACACTTGGGCTTCAACTCATAGGGAACGTTCACAAATGCCGTCACCTGCTATGGGGTGGGTGGGTCTTTGAGTTTAGTGACGAAAAGTGACATGGGGGTAGGGGCCCGGGGTGTCAAGGTCTGTGTGACATTATATTTTTAAGTCCAGACACATTTATGAATAAAATAAGTCTAGAATGTAGATAAAAATGAAATGAAAACTACCAATTAGGCTGAGAGAATTTCACTGCAGTATTGTACCTATTATACCTAATGTCAATGTAACATTATCTCTGCTATCAAGCTGGAATTGCAACTAATTGGTCATTGTCACACGGTGCAGAAAATGATTTAGACTACTATACTAGTCAGACCTCAATGTATATATATGTCTATGCTACTATAGGACATATATCAGTGAGGAGAATTTAGAGGCTATTCAGGCTTTAGTATATCTATATTTATGTATGATTATCATACATTTTCAGGTTAAGGTCGCAGCTAATAGTCAGATCATCAGTGTGACTAATAGAATCAGCACCAAGTCAAGGTGCAGCTTATCCGTGAGTTTTCGCTATTATATTACAGTACAGAACACTGATATACACCAGGCACTTATACAAGACTGGTGCTTTTTCAAAGCCTGGTACTTATATCTCCCAGCCGAAATCAGTCAGGAACAAATGACTAGTATTAATTATGATCTGTGAAAGACTGTGCATTTAGAGGGTTTGCTAGTGGAGAGGGTCTTGAAAATTAGTGACGTCTTTCCTAGGGGGAATATTGCTGGTAGGTGACAAAAGGTGACAAGGGGGTGGGGGGGGGGGGGGTCCTGAAAATGGCCCAAAAAAGGTGACGTCATTTGTGAATGTTCCCATATACAGTGACAGTAATCTAATGTAACACTATACAACTATGTACCAAAGGCAAGGATAACTTCAGATTTGGGGATGTTCTGTGGTTGCCCATCGAATAATTATGTCGACCGGTCAAAAATGTCACATGGTGAAATACATCGCCATTGGCACCTGCATCACTTTCATGATACAGTGACAGATATCAGTGAGGAGAATTTAGAGGCTATTCAGGTTTTAGTATGTACATTCATGAATGATTAGATTGTACCCTCATATCTTGAGTTGAACTGTGTAAGGCTGCATTTAGAGGGTTTTTAATAGCTGGTAGGGGGGTCTTCAAATTATTAGTCTTTGTTAGGGGGGTTATTGCTAGTAGGTGACAGAAGATGACAAGGGGGTGGGGAGGGGGGTCCTGAAAATGACCCTTAAAAAGGTGAGGTCATTTGTGAATGTTCCCTCAGATGACAGAATAGTAGGGGCTGTAGTTTCCCAGTTGGTTCCTACACCCAAAGAGCCAGTCCCCCCCCCCCCCGGGCATGCCACCTGATTCTAATCAGATAACAGGAAGCAAAGTACAGCGGCCTCTGATAACATATACATCCTTCATACGATAAAAGCAGACCAAAAGCCGTTAACCACTTGCTACATATGGTTAGTGCTAACTAGCACAGGTACACTGATACCAAGTCGGCATACTCAGACTGTGTTATTGTTGTGGGTGCTCCTCCAGTAGGTTAATGCTGCAGGCTGTGTAGGACCTAGGTGCATGAGGAGCTATGTGAGGTATCTGGGAGTGTCCTGGACTGGAGGAGAACAGCTGTGGGATATCCATGGTTTTACTACAGGCATAGTTCACAACTTCGGCCTGGAGGACACACACAGGTATACACAGGAGGCTATAGAGACTATGGTATACTGGAGGTGACTTCTCCAGTGTTCTCAGGTAGTGTGAGACCATACAGCACCACCACTGCCCATAGGGAGCTATAGGGGGATTCTACTGCCCAATAGTGGTAACTTCCCTAGTGTATTTTAATCTACCCACAGCACTGACAACAGAGTGTAGGGAGCACACACCAGTTCAACATCAACACCATACCTACCACTAGACTCCCCACTACTACTACTGCTACTACAACACACCTTTGTGGCCACACCGACCCAGTTTGAGAACTCCAGTGTGTATTGGGTTATTACCACCAGCACCATCACCACTGCACTCTGGCACGGTGACTGTGTGAGAGGAGAGAGAGAGTACTGTTCCAGGGAGCTACACCCATCACCAGCCCTCCTCCAACCCCCTGCCTCCTCCTAGTATCCCCCTGGAGTTCCCGGTGCCAATGTGGGGTGGTTTCACCTTGGAGTAGAGCCTCGGGTCACACGTGCACGTTCAGAAGGGGGCCAACCATCGCCTCCTCACTCCTCCTACTTCTCCAGTGAGTGCAGGGAGACTGGGAGAGGTGTAAGGGTGTTGTGGAATTCCTCCAGATATCTAAATAGGGCATTGACGTCAAGGGCTAAACTACTACTACTAGGCTTACTATACCACTCCACCAGGAACCAGGGGGTTCTCGGATTGTTACTCAAGTTGGCTAACTACCCAAAACTACAAAACCCAGTGGTTTTATAGCCAGGCAGTGTTTATCCATACCAGAGCAACTCAAGTGTGTTCAGACAACGGTCAAGGATTCGGTCAACCCACATAGTTGAAAGACTCTCAGTATTATAGGAGTTACTATAGGGGGGTACTCTAGTTTCCCACAGTGTCTGCTGCAGCTAAGTGCTGTACTGTATTGGATTTCTATTGATATCCTTGGATATATCTGAGGACCATCACCACAAATGGCTGCCATGGCACCCACAAGCACCATAGAAACCATCACCTTCGTAAGGCCTTTGAAGGTAGGTGCACTTGTATGTCTGAGCCAGTGGGGTTTTCATCTGCTGTGAATCAATGTGTTGTAACTTGGGTGTTGTTGTACATGTCTACGCATATTGATATTTCCTTTCAGACAGAATCACAGATCTCTAGGCTACAGGTATCTCTTTAAGATGATATATGTGTATATATTTAGGTATATAAACAGGTTTTAATATCAACAATCAAATGTTTACAGGGGTTTATGCTCCCGTCCTTTTCTTTGGTTTGTAAATGTTTCATTGTCACCCACAATAATATTATGTGGAAAGTGGTAACAGACAATCATGCTGATGACAGATCCGTTCAGTTCATTAGTCAAATTAATCACCCAAGTGGTAAATAAATTGATACATTATCAAAGTGCCTTCTGTCAAGGATGAAAACCCGTGTGACATACAGTCAGCCCTCACTTCCTCGAATTTGGAAAATGCAAGGAAAATGTCTGAGGAAGCAAATTATCCGAGGAATTAGCCTACTTATTAGGCCCAAGTATAATGGAACATATAGGGGAGGTTGCCAGGCACCTGTCTGAGGAAGTGAGGAATCCGAGAAAATAAATGTTCGAGGAAGTGAGGGTTGACTGTACATACATGTTACAAAAACAACCATAAGATTTATATACCATATATAAAAATACAAATAGTGTCTGTGTGACTGGTCTGGTCTCAGGTCTGGTCCATACTCTGACCACACACAACAGAGCCATACCACGCGGACTGCCATCTGGTAGCCGTCCATCATCTATTGGTGCACCAAGGGGACTCTAAAGGGAGTGGTCATTATTTAACCCCCTTTGGGCTGGCTCAATATTTTTCTGTGCTCCCCTCTTTGAACTACACCCACCAGCGGACCTGAAAAGGGGTTACAATCCCCCCCCCCTCTAGAGGGTTAACATTATCTAACCTTCCCCCCTCAAATCCACCTCCCCTTCTGTTGCTAAATAATGACCACCCCCAAAGAAGAGGATGGAGAGACATTAAAGAGGGCATGTGAAGTACTCCCAGTGTGGACAGAGTGACACCTATTCACAACACCAAACAGCAATATGGAGACATTAGGGAGTGATCATTTTTTTAACAACGGGGGGGGGGGGGGGGGAGGGGTGGATTTCCGCGCGGAGAGTGCAAGATTTTTCAACCCCCTCCAGTCAATGGGTAGAAATTTCCCCACCCCCTGGGGTCGAAAATCGGCGCGTGCGGGCCCTATGAACCATAGTAACGCGCAGGCTTTTTGGCCCAAAACAGGTTAATTTTTTTTTACCCCCCCCCCAAACCATCTCCCCCTGTTGATAAAAAATTATCACTCCCTTAAATACTGTTATTACATCATAGAACAGAGGAAAGCGAGGATGTTCTCTCAGAATGTAAAATTCTTGTCTAACGGTCAACATGTAGAAAGCAAGCTCCGCACCCTCCACACCCTCCACACCCCAACTCACCCCCTCCTGCTAATCCTTTATTTGCTTACAAAGCTCATTAATCTGCCCCCTCCCCTCACCAGCTCATCCCCTGGTCACATTCCATTGCACCAAAGGCCAGGGATCTTGGGTGGAACATGCTACTAATTATTTACTCAAAAGAGCAGACATAACTATAATGGAGTATCAGAGACCCGTATACTCAGGGCAGGGTAACTGCAGGAACAGAGTAACTCACAGGTGTGCATTCATGCATCATGCCAGTCCTTTCGAGAGTTGGCATGATGCATGAATGAGTTCAGCCCTAGCGAATAGCATAGCGAGGGCTGCATTCATGCATCATGACGACCATAGGCCATAGTGCATTAAAGTGGCATTCTCACCGAGCGTTTCCCACTCATGATTCTAGTACTGTTCTAGTCTGCTATGTGGTAAGCGCGAGTGGTGAGATTCAGAATGCCCCTTTAAAGTACCATGTGACCCGTACACAGTGGGCACAAAAAGAATTAATCGCTGGATCAATACTGATTATTTGCTGATCAATCAGTTATCAGCTATTCACCTGATTAAACAGTTAAGGACAGACGCTTACACACCAGAGCAGAGCGAGGAATAACCAGAGCAGGGTTGCATTCACGCATTGTTGCAACAAAGCAGTGCATTAAAGCACTATGCTGGCCTTAAATGGGTAGGGATGATAAAAAAGAGGTAGATTCTCCTATACCTGTTTATAATATGATCTGCATACTGAAAGGTTCCAGGTATCATCTATACACAAACTGCATCGTCAGCATGTATACATCCCAGAACCAGGCACTCAATGCCAATACATGTGCTATGTATAGCTTTTCACCTATGTCAGCTCTTCCAGATGATGTCAATAACAGAAGCTATAATATATTATTTTGAAATAATAATTCAGCTTTCACATGATTGGCACCCTTGTATTATTGTTGTGACCAGTCACTTTCCCTCTCCCCGTAC
The DNA here is from genome assembly GCA_947462335.1 of Harmothoe impar. Lineage (NCBI taxonomy): Eukaryota > Metazoa > Annelida > Polychaeta > Phyllodocida > Polynoidae > Harmothoe > Harmothoe impar. Next base: position 19,764,514 of record OX381716.1, read on the forward strand.
ACCAATTTCTAGGACTAGATAGGGGTGTCCAGGGGGGCCTCCCCCCTCCCATCCATTTTAAGAATAAATTCTACTGATAATATTTTGATCGACCTGATATCCTGTAAAATCCGGTACTGTGGTCTGTACTGCCCCCCGGTAAATACCCTTAAAATTAAAATTTATCTCGCCGCACCCAGCTATATTAATAAGGCATTCTCACCACTCGCGCTTACCACATATCAGACTAGGACAGTACTAGAATTGTGAGTGGGAAACACTTGGTGAGAATGCCACTTTAAGGGGGTGCAGAATGCCACTTTAATGGCGGCGCACACTAGATGACGTGCAGGCTGCAGTGTAGGAGTGTGGCTTGTGGCAGACATGTGGAGCTGCAATCAATGTGTGCAGCCAGCAGGGTGGGTGTCAGACTGGTCAGGGTTTGAAATTGTGGATTCTGAACACTGAGCATTCATTCAGTACATTCTGGATGGCTAGCCGTTATATCGTTTAGTGAAATGCACAGATCCTTGGTCCACCCAACTCCCTCAAATGCCATAACAATCAACTTGCCCTCCAATACCAGGCACATATCTACATATTATTGATGTATATAATATGGCCGCTCCACTTAGGGTCATTTTCCATCAGCCGATTTTGGGGTGATCAACAGGCAATCGGCAGAGAATCGGCAGGCAATCGGCAGGGAGAGCCACAACAATTATACTACGCAGAGTGCACTTTCAAGTGGTTTGTTGTGGCTCTCCCTGCCGATTGACTGCCGACTCTCTGCCGATTGCCTGCCGATTACCCCCAAATCGGCCAATGGAAATGGCCCTATACCTGACTTCTCACCCTGTTCTCTGGGCTGTATCACTGCTACCCAGTACTACCCCCTGCTCTCTTATACAAGTGGCTACTTGAATTCAATGCCCTACTTTAATTGAAATTGAAGTTTCATGATCCTACCTTTGATGCAAAGAATGAATTGTCAGTGATAAGACCCAGCCGCAAGGATCACGTGGCAGTGTCGAAGTGTGTACATGTATGGATATAGTACCGAGAAGGCATCCAGACAGATCCGGTGTAATAATAATGTATGGATCTGATACCTGCAGACAAGGCTGCATATTCCATGTTTCCTCTTGGACACAATGTGAACTCTCTCTCTAGACCAGAGAAGGATTTTGATTGGGAATACCCCTCCCTTCCTGACCAAGTATCCTCTTACAGATGTCGCCCATAATAAATGACAATGACTTCATGTAACGGGTGGGAGGGTGGGGGGGGGGGCTGCTATCCATAGCTCTGCTCAAATATGACTTAAAGTGGCATTCTCACCAAGCGTTTCCCACTCACAATTCTAGTACTGTTCTAGTCTGCTATGTGGTAAGTGCGAGTGCTGAGAGTGCCCCTTTAAGGGGAAGAAGAGAGGGGGGGGGGGGGTAAAAACTGATTAAAAATATCATGACTTCATTAGGTTCATGGACAGGCTCTATTAATTTCCAGGGTACATATAGCATGAAGCGAGGCTGTTATCTTGTCGGCCCCACCTTGCCGGGACGTGCAGTGCTGTATGCGTGGTATGTGTTCCTGGAGATGCAGGTATGAGGGCACTGATAAACAATCTGTACCACCATGTTACAGCATGTTGTAGCCCTCATGGTTCTAACGCCGACCTACATAGGGGGAATACCTGCAATGATAGAAAATAATGGCCTTAATTTCAGCCAATCTGTCTGGGCCAATGCCATTATACCCAGGGCATCCCAGCCCTTAGCGTCCTCCATGGTCTAAGGGAGTGATCATTTTTTAACAACAGGGGGGGGGGGGGGTGGGTTTCAGCGCGGAGCGTGCGAAATTTTTTACCCCCCCCCCGGTCAAGGGGTCAAAATTTTTTACCCCCCCCCCCTTAAGGCCGAAAATAGGGTCGAAAATCGGCTCGCGCGCGGGCCCTTTGAAGCATAGTAACGCGCGGGCTTTTTGGCTCAAAACAGGTTAAATTTTTTTGCCCCCCCCCCCAAGAGGGGTCCAAATTTTTTTGCCCCCCCCGGTCAAGGGGTCCAAATTTTTTTGCCCCCCCCCAAACCCACCATCCCCCTGTTGATAATAAATGATCACTCCCTAAGGTTCACATAAGGCGCTCTGTGACAAAAAAAACACACACTCCACCCTCCGCCCGAACCCTCTGTCCACTCTATCGCTCTCTTTCTTCCTCCCCGACTTCCCCTCTCCTGCCTCGGGACAGCTTCCTGATTGAAGATATGCTCTGATTGCAAACATGTAGATAAAGGTTAATTACCATAGTATAATTGTTTGTATTGTAATTCTAAGTAGGTTAATAGTATCATATTTGAGTTAGTCGGCATGGAATGCTAATGCAATGTACGGATCATAGTCTAGGGGTGTACATTTATTTTTTATATACACAGGGAAAGTAGAATTAAGTGTTTCCTTTTGTCAGATATCATCAGACATACATATGATGTGTAGAATATATAAACACCTTGCTATGTGGCTGGTATATAGGGCATCCTGAAACAGCCTGTATAAAGGTGCGTCAGGCACACAGCTCGGTCTGTACATATAGGCACCCACTTGTAAACTGGAATAAAAACACACAAATAACACCTACACAAAATATGTAAAAGAAGAAAGGAACACAAAAACGTTAACAGCTTCTTTAGAATTACCAAAGCAAACACCACCTTCTATGGTAATTGACCATAGTCCTATAACTGGCCCGGCCTGGAGAAAGTATGGTCGTGAGCCAGAAAAAGTTCTGACATTTCCTGGCTCCTTTTTACTTTCACCTACTTATTATATACAATAGGTATTGTGGTGGTGAAGTGGACAGGAATGGGGCTAGGGGTTGTTTTCATGCGTTGCTGTTGTGAGTGAAGGGAGGAAATAAAACATGGCACATCATTTTAGTCTCAGGTCTATGTGTCCCTATACTAGTATTTCCCCCCTCCCTCTTTAGAGACTCTCTCTCTCTCTCTCTCTCTCTCTCTCTCTCTCTCTCTATCCCCCCCCCCTCTCTCTCCCCCCTCTCTCTCTCTCTCTCCCTCTCTCTCTCTCTATCCCTCTCTCCCTCTCTTTCTCTATCCCTCTCTCCCTCTCTCTCTCTGTCTTCCTGCCCAGGCCTACACTTTGAAAAGTTCATTCACTATATCATTAGCTAGCAGCTATGTCTATGAAATATTACTCGTTAGAAACTGTGCAGTTTTATCATAAACCGGGAAGTGTTATTATTCGGGAATTCCGCCACTAATTCTATAACTACACTTGCCTGAGCACCGATTAAGTGTTAAAAAAGGGTCTGGTTTGTTTCAGATAGTCGAGTGTGAGGAAAATAGTTACCCATTTTACTCTTCCTCACTCAGCTCTATCTCTGTGTCTCACACTCTCTCTCTCTCTCTCTCATTCTCTGTCTGTCTGTCTATCTGTCTGTCGGTCTGTCTCTCCCTCTCTAACCATAATCAATGGTAGGTTCCTTTATAACAGACCCTGTTCCTGACACACACCGTTTCGCTTTAGCCTCAGCCATACCTGTGTGTTGTTTACTAATAACTCAAGGCTGAAACAGACCGCCACACCTGCCAACAACCAGCAGCCAATGTCAATACCACATCAGTGTGCAGCTACGCTGGTCACAGTCCTATCTGCTAATCTCAGATTAATGTGTTAAGGTTAATGTTATATATTAGTCACAGTTAACAACCCTATTCAGAGCTGGCACCTTCTTTCTCAGGTGTGACAAAAATCAGCAGGTCAGGGGTTAGGACGCTTCAAAGACGCACCTGTTTCTTGCTACATCTACCATAAGAGAAATATGACGATTTCTCTTTTTGACATGACATTTTTTTGTGAGTGTTGAGGGTTGGTGTTGAATAGGGGTGGTTATCAACAATCAGCTGTATAATCAGAAATCGCCACTTTTGGCTATTTGCAATGATTTTCTGTAAATAATTTGTTTTAAAAAAATGTTCTGCTTACGCGCGTAGTGACGAAAAACAGTTTCTCTATGAGGAAAAAAAGTTTCTCTATCGGGATGGGTTCCGTGTGACATCATGTGCATACAAAGTGACAAGTTATATACTGTAAATGTAGATATTTTCGCGTCTATAAATTTTCGCGATTTTGCTAAAAAGGACATTCTTGCTGGTACTAAAATTCGCGGATTTCCGATATTTGGCTATTTGATTCAATACTGTATAAATATTCGCTCTGTACATATTTTCGCGGATATTTAAAAATCGCGAAAATATGCACAGCGCGAAAATATCTAGTACAGTATATAGGAGAGATACCAGGTAGGATACAGGATATAATAAAGATGTGTATCAGTTTGACATAGCCTAGGTATCGTGTTTGTTGAGTGGTATCAGCAGAGTACTCATCTACTATCTGCATGCCCCCCTCCCTACTGCACTTACACTACTCCCACACCGACTCCCACACACATGGCTCTACTCAGTACTGGAGGTATGTCTGGTTGTGATTAATAGCTAACGGCATCATTCAATGCCAATGAGGGTCATTCCACGGGTGACACCATGGGCCGTATTTCACAGGGTGATTCTGCCAGAAAAGCACAAGGTCTAATAACCAAAATAACTTCGTTTTTTAATATTAGATGGTTCCTTCTTTGTATTTATTTCATGTTATTATTGACAGTAGATATCAGAATTTGATTTTGTGGGAAAGCTATTTCACTGCATAGGGTGATATATATGTATATATATATATATATATATATATATATATATATATATATATATATATATATATATATATATATATATATATATATATATATATAGGCACAACGTCCCTATTTGGCTAAATCAATGGGACTGTGGTTTTGAAATGCTATGCAAGTAGTAAAATTTAGTGTATAATTATAAACGTACTGCATATACATGTTATTTAGATCTAATCAGATCACATGAACCTGTCTTACAGTGTCTGATGTGGATAGACCTAGCAGAATATCATAGTCTATGACGACAGGTGCATGGTCTAGCATTAGACTATAGACAATGTCCGTGGGTCGTTTGGCTGGGGGAGGCTCACCTGGGACCCAGCCAAGAGCTAACAAACCATAGGACTATTTAGCTACGTATACGTATATGCGTATCTAGCCTATAAAGCCAACACGTTGGCGTCATCTAGGTTGAACTTGCAAATAACAATCAGTATAAATTTACACCCTATATGTTTCCCCCCATTAAAGTCTGATTGAATTGTGAAAGCTATTGTATGCCAGACCATTGCTACTTTTTCATTGGACCACACGGTAGAGGTGGGCGTTATGGATCCAGGTTATGTATGGTCAGACATGAATCAGGCCAAGAAAGAGGTGTGTTTCCGTTTTGGGTCGTATGATGCAGGGACATGCAGCTCTGGCAAGCAAAAGACATAGTGTATCAAAGCCTTATTGCTCGCTGGTTATCTGCCGAAACATGTAACCCTTTAAGGGCAGCATAGCAGCATTGCTTGAATGCAGCCCTAGAAGACGACAATTAATCATGCCTCTTTAGATGGATCGTGAACTATAGACATCATACAACCACGTATATTATCCTCATATTAAAAAATAAGCTTTTGTCCTCTCCCTTTTCTCACAGCAGGGGGCAAGGGGGCATTGGGACTCACCACTCATTGATAGCTATTTTTTCATACAGAGGCAGGCATTTTGTGTTTACACACTGGAAAAATATGATTCTAGAAGTGAACCCCCAGCCCGGCCCCCACCCCAGAAGAAGAGAGAAGAATCGGTTAGATGGAATTCTTTGATATCATTATTACAATACAATACAACCAGGTTCAAGTTTCAACCATACACAATTTAGCCTCCAATACAGGTACCTTAACTGCCTCGGGTCAACCAACGTTTAACCCCTTAAAGGCCACATTACTCTTTAATATGCCATGCCCTTTGTCCTCATGATCCATGAATTAAGTGCATATCTAACGATTATATACTCACAAGGGCTGCCTTCATGCATCCCCATACATGCGTCCCCATGCGCGGTTGATACACCCCCGAAGGATTGGCATGACGCTTGAAGGTGGACTGCATCCATGTATCGATGATGACAAAGGACAAAGCACACCAAATAATCATGCGACACTAAAATGGTTAATCCTATCGACCCCCTCCAACCATACATTAAAATAGCAGTCCTGAAATAGTGAGGTAGTCCTCATGTTTATTTACAGAATCTAAACGTTCATTATGGCCGCAGTCTGACCCCGACTCGTTGTCATTTCTACTTTGATATATCCATCAGTTCTGTATGAAAACAGTGGTGATGTAACTCTAGCGTGATGTCATTCTACTCGGATAACAACATGCTCTTTAAGTTTAATTCAATTGGTAAGCAAAAGCATTCAACTGATATGACCCCTTGTGGGGCCTTTATCCCTCAAATTGCCTTTATCCCTCAAAATGGTACCCCTTTGAGGGATAAAGGCTCTGTCGGGCCTTTATCCCTCAAAAATGGCGTTAAAGCTCAAAAGCCCTTATCCCTCAAAATATTTGCCTCTATCCCTCAAAGGCCTTTATCCCTCAAACACTATATAATCCCAGGTGTAATTGCCTTTATCCCTCAAAACCTATGTACTGGTCTCAGAAACCAACCTGGACTCAGATATTGACTTGCCTTTTTGTCTCAAGACCTATACACTGGTCTCAGAAACCGTTCTGCACTCAGATATTGACTTGCCTTTATGCCTCAAAACCAATATACTGGTCTAGGGATAAGGGCAATTTTGAGGGATAAAGGCCCCACACCCCTTCCTGGCGAGCAAAAAACTCCTATAGTATGTGACTAATAATATGGTTAACCTCTGTCAGATGCGTTGTATCTTTATTCATTAGTGTTATCACCCTTTTAGTCAGTTACTAATAAGTCCAACAAAGTGCTTTGATACATTATGACATTTATCGACATCATGCAGTCCTTACAAGTAGCTAGTCGGCAGTACCCTTGGCGTCAGCACTGCATTCAATGGTTGATACTCTCGGGTAGGGGTGATGCATTCAGCCATGGCGAGTAGACTCGCCAGGATTAGCAATGCAACATGGCGACAAAACTCAAAAGGGCATAGCACATGAACGCACTATGCGGCCCTTAAAGGGTTAAATCATGTTTGTTATTGTTGTATGGCTGTCCCCATTGTTGTTGTTGTTTTTATTGTTGTTGTTGATTTTATTGTTGTTGTTGCATGCCTGCGGCACGTGTGTGGTGAGGCATGCTGCAGCCATGTTTAACACGAGGTGGGTCTGTGGTGGCCTTTAGATACATCTACTAGTATAGACACCAGTCTGTGTGTGTGTGTGTGTGGGGGGGGGGGGGGGGGGGTACAGGCATGCCACACCACGACCTGTACCAGCCCGAGGCCACACTACATGGTCTCAGCTAACATGGGGCCACACAAATATGGTGTTTTTGAAAGGTTACAGGGACTGGTAATTATTTAACAAGAGGGAGGGGGTGCATTTACCATATTTTCAACGGGGGGGGGGGGGGTTGTTTCGGTGGGGATAAGCGATCGAGGGTCCACATTTCTAGTACTACAGTGTATGAGCCACCTGTCAGTGCCAGAATGGCGAAGGAGGGGGAAATAGGCTAAATATACATCATGTACTTCTAATGTAAAATACCATACTCTTATTATTAGAGATATTCCTCTTTCATCGTTGGTGTTAATATTCTATGGTTGGTATACAAAAACAACCTTGCTATACATAAACAGATCTGGTACTTAGTCCTGATATTTACACACTGACACAAGAGTCCCAAATACATTTCTGCACAACGTTGTCTCATCAGCCAGTTTGGCTGTAATTTTATGTCCTTCCGATCAAACAGCGGACATGGCCAATACATCTTCATCGCCACAGTATACAGGTGTCTCTCTATTTCAATGTACCAAATTTGCCAAGCGATGATAAGCTCTAATATAGGTATAATTATGGTCAATCGAGGATCTACCTCAATACAGACTCTGTACCAATAAAGACATCTAAACCGTTACCCCTCCCTCATACATACATTATGCTCCTACTAAGCCGCCCCTTGATAATTAGCAGGCCGATTAGTAACGCAATAGGCAGCACGTAGGCAGCAACCCTCAAGGTGACTGGGGATGTATATTGATCTTTTATAGATAGTACATAATCAATAATGCCCATCTCAGGGCTGCTGCAGGGTACCAGGGGTGCTACATCCAGGCACACATATATCCTGACTTAGCAGTATTGTATCGATCGCTGTCAGAGAGTGGCTGCAGATGGTAAGGACATATATCTATGTATTTGTCTAACTATACTAGGTCTGCTAAGTGTTTTCTTGAAAAGATACTCAACCCTTGCTCTCCAGAAACTCATAGACAGGGCTTAAACATCACTTCAAAAGTTTTGCATACCCAATAAATGAGGAAAATTAGGCCAAGACAGCCCAATACTCAGACAGTAGCCCTCGGTGTATTTATTGTATCAGTGGGTTATCGTGATAACACAAGTCATCAGGATGTAGAGAGTCACAACAAACACACACCATGTCAGTAATCAACTCACCGTCCTCACTAACTACTAGTAACTCTACAGCTAGTAGTATACATTCTGCAAGCATGCTAGCATTACCCGAAAGGCACTGTTAGACCAATGAAAACTGTTTCAGGTTACCCGACCCTTCCTAAAAAACAAGGCCAATGATAGACATTTTCATCCAGTTTTGAAAATAAATGTATACCTTAGGGGGTTCTGGGGGTAATTCAGAGTCAAATTAATGATCCACGAGTCGAAGTTGCACTGTACAAGTCGGCGCTACAGTTCACGAGTCAATTTCTGGTTACTTTTGAGGCCGAAGTGAAAAGGAAAGAAAAAGCAATTCTACCTATCTATCTTGATTTTCAGACCATATAACCTGAAACACACCTTTCATTTGTTTGCCCTTAGGTAACATGATATATGAGGCTCAATAATTATGTGTTGTAGATCCATATATTGTAGCGTACACAACCCCAACACACAGAGTCATTACCTTGGTACTCACCTATGCTCCCACCAAGCGAAACTATCAGTGAGAAGAAACTATCAGTGAGTAGAAAAGAGCAACTCATTTCACACGTGTCTACTCTCAGAGCCTCCCCCTCCCACCCACACATACCACTACAGCCCCACCCACCACACCGAGGGCCTGCCTGCAGGGGCTGCTCTATTTTCTGTAGTTATTTTGGGTATGGCCAAAAATAGTTTTTTTTAAATGGATAAAAACAGCCAGGGTCAGCCCTGCTGGGTAACATGAAACACACCTCTCATCGTCTAATCATTTTAAGCCTAGCTAAAGAGGGGTCACGTACCCTACTCTTTCTCTTTGAAAAATAAGTGGCCATTTGGAACAGCAACTACCGGGTATGTCGAATTTGCCTTCAAAGATAAATGTGTTATGATTATTAAAACGTTAATCTTTTCCCTATTAAATAGGTTTTAGGTTTTCTGGCCATTTCACCTGAAACACATCCTTCCTGTTCCTGGTCCTCCCCAGAGGAGGTCTAAATGCCATGTGGGTGAGGTGAGGTGTGGCGAGGAGCGGGAGGGGGCCGTGCAGGGAGCAAGAAGTACTTAAACTCTATACACCCATGACTCATATGGTGGGCCGACTTAGAGAAAAGAATAAATCTAAATAATCGTTTCTGAAAAATGTGGATAATTGTAGCCAGGCTATTGACATAATATGCAGGCAGGCAAGAAGCTTGAAAGACAAGTAGGTTGGGATCATATACATTTGTATCTACTATGCTAGGGTAGTATCTTGATGCTGACATAACTATTTTAATTATTTGAGTGTTAGTTACAGATATGTAGATGGACTACACCAGATTATATAGAACAAGTCCTCACCCTACTCGCTGTATGGCGCTATAGGCGCTGTGCAGGTTGAGAGGGGGTAAGAAGGCTTAACGTGGGGTCATCCAGGGTGCCTCTGCACCTGGAGGAGGGGGCTGTGTGACCTTTGACCAGGCCCGGCTGTCTTCACTGCTCCTTCTCAAGTACCACACGCTAGTTAGGACTAAAAGATCAAGAGTTGTGTCCCGGTAACATGGCCCAAAAAAGAGGGTCGGTAGGTCGGATTTTTTTCGACAATATCTTTTTGGTAAAAAGGTGAATTTTAGTGGGGAAAAAACACCAAAAATGTGCTTAAATTACCAAAAAATTACAGAAATCTCTATAGAGAAAACTGTCTCAAAAACGGAGGGTCGGTCGGGATACCGGAACACAGTTTATTTAGGCGTTAACCCTGCAACATAACATTACATGATGCACCAATACAACCCTCCAGCACTGCATTGGTGCATCATGCCGATCCTTTGGGAGTGTATCAACCCAGTATAGGTCGACATGATCCATGCATGGATGCAGCCCGGGTGAGTTACTCAGCAGGCTGCATCCATGCAACATGACGACAAATATATATCACATATTATACCACCCGTAAAGGGTATAAACACCTCCCTATCAAGGTCCAGCCTTAGCTCACATGTACACCAAGTACAATTCCAGCACCCTAAAGAGCAGGGCAAACTCTATAGCGATAATTCTGGTGGCTCCATGTGCACTGCCATGTTAGTTCTATCCACGGAATTTCTAGTGAGATTTAGGCAGGTACCATACTGCCACACTGCATGTTCATTGGCAATCAGCGGTGTTCCGAGAACAGAACCAACTTCTCACAAGATGTGCTTGTGTCAGCGTGCATACAGTGGTGACGGGAACAAGTTCCCTCCCGTTAGATCACTATAGCTGCAACAGTGTGTTGCTAGAACTACACCATCATACAGACGGTGCATCTAAAAGTATCTTTTTATTAACCATTACTGTTGTGTAGTACCAAATGTTGGCACTTAGGCAAGGTAAACTTTCTTGGGTCATGTTCAGGATATAACACACGAGATGATGAGACTGAGCTTGAGGGGGTGGGGGGAGGGGGTGCAGAGCCCCCCCCCCCTACCCACCCAAGACCATTTCTATGATAGCAAAATTTGTCAAAAAGTCGCCAGGTCGCTTAGATTATTGTACCAAGTCGCCTGGAAATCAGCCCAGGTCGCCAATTCGCGTTTGTCCCCCTGGAGCTACCTGAGGGTACAGAACCAGACTACAGAGCCCAGGCCTGCAGCAAATCTGAGTAAAGGCCTCCGTGCTGCCATCTGGTGTTTTGTCTGGTAACCACGGCAACTCTGTCTATACTCACAGACTGTATTCAACATTGTTATCGGAATAATTATATCCACCCTGTATTCCTCATTTCTATATAGCATTATACTGTTGGATTCAATGAGGTCCACTCAATGTTTGTACAATGGTACTTACAATAGATGTGCATAAAGACGTATAGAAATAAGAAGCCTTTAGTCTTTGACCCCCTTTAGCTCTGGTTGGGGGAATAGATCACAGACCTTTTAATATGTGGGAGAGACATGATATGGGAATCCTGTGTCTTTCATTATCGATCATCCATTTTTACTCATAGATTTGATGTTATAGCAAATGACTTTACATAACTGTATGATATGTATACGTCCAACTACAGAACTTTGTGCAGGCTCAGCACTGTGGCACCTGGTACCTCCTGGTATCACGTGGTGTGCTGCACACTGATATTCCTAGGCTCCCTATACGACCAATCTCTCAGTCACTAGTACCTAACCTAGTTAGTCATTTTAGTTCAGGCTCCCTATACGACCAACCTAGATTAGTTATTATTGTCAGGTTGGTCACTACTGACAAACCCACCTTAGTCTTTTTATTTCCAGGGGGAGCCACCGAGTGGTCATCACAGGTGGCACCAACTAGTGGTATACAAGTACAACACACCAATGATGAACCTAGGTTAGCCACTACTGACTGACCAGTCGGTCATTTTTGAATATAATTTGCCATTGTGACTAACACTCATATGACCAACCTAGGATAGTCTGTACTGACTTACCTTTTAAAACTATGGATTTTCAGTGCAGCTGATTCTGTGTGATGTCTGTTGGCACCCGGTCCTCATCTATAGTGTAGGCTGGATGTCGTCTGCGCATAACGTCATAGTGTAGACTGGATGTCGTCTGCGGCTGACGTCTATCTGTCTATTTCTACCGCTCTCTGTCTATATTGATACATTTCTCCTCTGTGTCCTTTGGTCCTTTGGACATAATGGTGAATGGATCCCGTGTGGCATTTGTTACTTTCCCGAAGGATCGGCATAAATAATTAATGCATTATGACGACCAAGGTCATAGCACAGCGTTGATTATGCGGCCCTTAACATGCTTATGAATCGCGCTGTGCTTCTGTGTCTGCCTTTCACTGTCTCATTTGTCTCACCCCCCCCCCCCCCCCCCTGCTTGTTCCCCTTCCCTACATCCCTCTACCACCTGTTATAATTTATAAAAGCTAATGTACCTTTGCCTGGTACATACAATATGCATTAAGCATTTGGGACAAGTACCTTTCACAGAAAGACCCAATGCTCCATATAATGATGAACCTGCACTATTTCCCTTTCAGATGGCACAAATCCCCATAACCTAGCTATACGGAGCTCTGTGCACTCACCCAGCCCACCCCCAGAGCTGCTTATCTCCGTCTGATGCGCCCCCTGGAGGGAAATCAGGAAACGACCTTAGTGAAACACTCTGGGTGTATTGGTGTATGGGGCCAGTACCAACAGTTCTACATTGACTCCCCAGATGGCGTCCGTTCTGTTGTTACTACCTTATACTTAAAACTGTCATATTTCAGTGTGTAAATGTCTAATTCTCGGATAATTTACAAGACTGTCATAGGGTGAACCATTCACCCATATGGATAGCATATCATTCATATTCAACCTAGTGGTACCTCTCAGCAATATTTGTGCCTCTACATGGCTGCAGACAATTTTGACCATGTCGCCGGGTCAAATTTAAGCAAAAAGGGCCGTGTCAGTGTGTCAATTTTTACCCCCATACATAACTATACCTGCTATTCAATATATTCATGTCCGTCGATTTTTAAAAGGGCCGTGTCACCCGTGTCAATTTTTAAAAGGGCCGTGTCGCCGTGTCGCCTGTGTCGATTTTTACCCATGTAGAGGCACATATTTGTATTTTCGTATATCAGAATGGTGCGTTCTAGTTTTTGGGTTGGGTTGCTGTGTTGCTATTGTAATATTATATCATGGTTGAACATGGCAGGTATCTTGGTTGATAAGTGATTTATGTTAGTTTAGTATGAGCAGCTAACGCAAGCATACAGCCCCAGGTTGGTTGTACCAGAGCATAAATTCTACATAATGTTCTTTATGTTCAGATAACCAAGATAAGGAGTGCACGACACAAGAAGGGGTTGCCGACCCCAACCCCCCCTCCCCCCCACAGACCTACACAGAGCTTCGTGCGAACAGGCTACATACCCACATGGTTGTCAATTATTTGAAGCTTGTTGCATGCCATGTCTCTAAGAAAAGATATGAGACCTTTATATTGAGTGAGATATAATCAGATACTAGTACCAATATACCGATAACAGGCACAAAATCTACTCCGATTCTGCAGATTATGATATGGAGAATGACATGTAAAGTCGGTCCTGGTTAGTTACTTGCAAGGCAGGGGGGGGGTTAATTATCGCCCATTTGCCACTATAAATATCATAGATATCCCATTATAATATTGATAGAAGTGGAAGACTAAAGCAATTCAATTCAATTTCAATTCAACGTTTTTTCTATTTCAACTGCAACTGACAGGAGCACGCCCCTGTATTTTGTCGGTTAGCCACAATCTGAGTGACAGTATCAGCAAAAGCTGGTCACACATTTCTACTGTTATCAATTGTCAAAATTGAATTTTTTTAATTTAGACTTCCTACACCTCCATGTTCCAACATTAGAGTATTTCATCGAATGTAAAATAAGCATTCAAACCTTGTTAGCTAAAACATGAACAGCAAGGTACCATAGTTAACTGTACAAACATGATAACTGTCCCACAGACAGCATGTGGACACAAACAAAGCAGGAGCCTTATGGGGTCTGTCCCATAACGAGTCGACAAGGGGAATCCCCAACCATCGCTAAACAGGACAAATCAGCACCGACCGGCAGACTGACAGCACGGTCACCTTTTACGAGCAGATTATATTACTCTGAGCTGCTCCTGACGCACCGTGTGTGTGTGTGTGTGTGTGTGTGGTGGGGGGGGGGCACTCTGCATGCACAGGTCACTGCACTTATTAGTTTATATTTGTCACTTGTATCTCTGTCCAAGAGGCTTTCACTGAGGTGCAAGCTTGACTGATTGGGGTAGGTGTTTATAATGTATTCCATGAGGTAAGAGAGTGCATCATCTTTCAAAATTGGTGCCCACTATTCCACGTGTTAGCACCGTCTAGTTTGCATTTACAAACGGCTTAGTCCACAATTGTCAGTCATCACAAGATGGCGACATCTGTCTATGAGCATTAGGCCAAAAGAAAGAAGATTTGTTGCAGGCCACCGACCGACCCTATCAAAACAGGGCCGACCCTGAGTTTTTTTTATGCGATTTTGAAGAAATTCCTGTATTTCTTCCCATTTTCGGTCAATTTTAGGGTCTTCAATGAGGCTGGCTAGTACCTTTAAGTTTAAAAGAAATCCGACTTACCGACCCTCCGACATTTTCTTTCCATGTTACCTGAAACATACCTTTTTTGCCCTCACTATGTATTCAATCCCGTTGATTTAATTAGATTTTTTACATTATTTTATGTGTTCAATTTCACATGTATTTACAACAAATAAGTTGAAATATAGTCATCATCATCCCTCTCAATATCATTAGGTTGGAGGAGGCTGGAGGTCCAAGATTGTGCCTCTACATAGGTAAAGGTCGACACGGGCGACACGGCGACACGGCCCTTTTAGGCCCTTTTAAAAATCGACAGACACAGAGAAGAATGGGATAAAAATCGACCCACAGAGATTTTACTATGAGTTCCTATATAGCTAAAAATCGACATGGCGACACAGCTCTTCTGCTAAAAATCGACACAGCGACATGGTAAAAAATGTGGGTACCCATGTAGAGGCACAACATTGTTAGATTGGGGTCCCATCTTACACGGTTAGGACAGAGTGGGGGTCCCATATTGCAAGGTTCGGAAAGCATGGAAGTACAGTGCTTGGATAGGGTAGAATTGATGGTGGTGGTGAGAGGGGAGAGGGGGGGGGGGTGGTGAGTTGGTTCTGAGTCAGGAGGAGACGGATACATATTGTTTTGTAATGAGAGTTTGAGTACCTCTATTAGCATAATACCACCACAGTGTCTGTCAGGTTGTTGGCTTTGTCTCCCTGCTGCTGTTATGAGGCCACGGCACTGTGCTCGGCCTGAGTCTGAACCAGCCACCCAGTTATTGTTGTGTGAATGTAACACTCACCAGAGAGAGATCTGGACAAGGGTCGAAGGAGGAGGGGTCGCTTTGTACCAGCTAGCACTTAACATGCCATACGCTTGGCTAGCGCGATGTGTTCCTTCATGATTTATATTAACCCACTTAAGGACAGGGATACATCAATGTAGAACACCCGAGTAACTCACTGCACTGTGCTGGTGCATCAAACCAATCTTTATTCACAATAGCTGCATTCATGCATCATTGTGACAAATGCTGTACCACCCTTAAAGCCTTCAGAATATTCATGTCGTCTCGTCCTGTACAGCAACGCACGTTATGTAATGTAACATAACTTTGTTTGTGGGGATGATGCCTTCAAACAGCCGCACCACAGACATCATTTGTCACAGTAGTAAGCTCAGTCCTGCAGTACACAAGGAGGATACCTTACAGATACATGAGCTGTCTGCCGTCTCCTCCCCTCGTCCTCTCAGTACTCAGTGGGTGTTGTAGGCCTCCCATTAGGCCGTTTTATTCTGAGAACTTGGATTACGGATCCGCCGATGGGAATTTTGGCATATTGCAAAAAAACGAAGAAGTTAAAAAAAAATAATTTTACCCCCCTCCGCTGGGATATTTTTTGAGAATTTTAGCAAAAAAAAGAAGAAAGTACATGCTGACTAGCAAACACCCAGAATTAGGCCTTCAAAATTGGGAATATTTGGACATATTTCTCAATATACCTTCATTCGATAGCCAAAAGAAGACTTTTCCATGCTTTTCTTTTTTCCTTCCGCACCCTGGAAGATTTCAGTACTGAGGGGCAGGTTTTTTTCCTCCCGCCCCCCAAAATATTTGCTCTGAGTGCCCGTAATCCAAGTTATCAAAAAAAGGTGGCCTTACCCAGGCCGTCCCAACCCAATGTTACTAGCCCAGCTGACACCACTAACCCACTGATTTCCATCTCCCTTTAAGGGACGCATTGTGCTTCAGTGCATTATGTCGTTCATTCTCATGATACATGAGTAACTCGCCAGTGCCACATTAAAAAATTGTGCCGATCCGATGGGGTTGATACACCCGGCGGGTCGGCAGGCTGCAGACATTTTGTGAGTAGTACATGGGATTGGGCGGTTTACCCAGGACCTATTCCCAGTGAGCACATACATCAGTTCAATGTTGAACCAAAGTTGATGACTGATTGATCAACGTTGATCAATCAGTTTTCATTGTTAACTATGGAAAAAGTTGATTATGCAATACAGCTAGTTGGTACAGCCATCAGTTCAAGATTGGATACACCTTGATCAACCCGTTGTCAATCCTGAACTGTTTCCTGTGCAGACTGGGTAACTATCAACGATGTACGTACCGGTACACACAACGTATTATAATAACTATCATTTTCGGTCTTCTTTGATACATCATATCTCAATTCAGTTCATAACGGAAATTCATTCAAATTAATAGTAAAAGTAAAGTATACGTAGTTCAATACACAATCACAGTCCTGAGTTTACTGAGTATATATGTCTCTCTATGTCGACTTATACCCAAGCTATTCCTAAAGTATGCTGCACCATGCACAGCCTCGAGCTCTCCAGGCCCATTACAGCCGTAAGGCTGTAATGGGCCTGGACAATTTTGTATCTAATAACTGTGACCTACTTAGAAAATGATCCAGGATCCTGGATCATTTCTTAATGAGATAGCTCAACCACTGATTGGTTAGCAATGGTCACATGACCATGAATGACATAGATGTGTTGTGTATGGCCTCATGGGTTCGAATCCCACCTTCAGCAAAACATAGGTTCGTTTTTTTACATTCTTGATTTGGCCTATTTGAAGCATAAATACCCCTATACTGGCACAGTAATATTACATATTACATATCTGGATAGGGACAGTAGTGTAATAGAGGTGCATTATACAGATATCAAAAGTCCCACCAATTGTGCCAAGGTGGGACTCGAACCCATGATGTCCAGATTGCTAATATCCAGTACAAGTCAGTACATAAGTACTCTCCCAGACTGTATACATACAGTCGGGGCCCGAGACTGCACCATGCACCGAGTCTATACGTCACCTATTTCTGTGACAGCAGATCGGCCTCCTACTGATTTATATGGTAACCAGGGCCACGTCCCTATAATAGTAGATCTCATGGATATGTCATATGCCGTTCATTTAGAAGTCTGGATATACCATTCCTTACCGGTTCTTTGAAAGACAAGATCAATTCTAGCTGCCATCCCGCTTTGCTCCCAAAGCCCGTCACGCCATACAGAGAAATACAAAGGAGTCAAGCACAGTCTGGTATCCTTTATATGACACCATACAAGACTGGACTTCCTTTGGCTTTCCTTTCTGCACTCTACTCCCACCGTTATTATGCATCATCTTTTTATAATACAAGATTTACTATGCTTTAGCACCGAAACGCCGTATTCAATGCCCCCCCCCCCCATTCAATACAATGTGGCCCCTATTCAAAGGGTTAAGAAAAAGTTGTCTTTCCTTCAAGGCTTCAATTAAAAAAATAAATGCAGCTTCGTGGAATACTGCCCCAGCCCCCACTTGTAAAATACGGCAGAGACGGTATCAATATGCGTTGGCATTTGTCTATGTATTTCCAGCCCTGCCCGGCCCCGTTCTGCTACCCTCTACCCCTGCTCTGCCCCCGCTGTTCAAAATGCTGAAATTCAAATCGATAGTCTTTTCACATTTCAGTGAGAACATACTACAAATTTATTCCTCCTTGTTTTTGAATGAGAATTTAACTTCATCATTTGTTATGGGGTGAGTTTTCTATATAGTCCCTGGCTTAGAATTTAGATGCATTAGAAGACCATGGCGTTAAAACGTATCCCGCCACATGGCCGACGTAAACCTGATAATAAACTTTCAATTGATTTTATGTTTCAATATAAATCGAGGGTCGCCCATGGTAAACTATGCTTTGAATAAGTGGTTCACTTCAGGCCAATATCAGGCCAATATCATGTAAACATCCTGAAAGTGGAATACTACTAATACTGATAAGAATTGGGGATAAGGGAAAAAGGGAGGAGATGGCGGGTGACTGATGGGGTAGTGGTGATGGAGGGGGTGGTGTTAAGTAAAGCTGGTGACTGATTGAGTACTGCATTCCCCCCTGTGATGAATTCAAATATCAGTCCCGTAGTTGCCTGAATAGGCGCCCCTGCGCTAATACGTTTAGATGGTAATATGGCCCAAAAAATTACCTAAATTCTCAATTCCATGCGCTTATATCAGACCTGTGGTTATTGGATACCCCTACTCTTATATCAGACATTTGGTTATTGGATACCCCTGCGCTTATATCAGCCATGTGGTTATTGGAGACCCCTGCACTTATTCAAACCACTACGGTAATCTAAGGCTGGGTTTAAGGCCAGAATAGGGGATTAGGACAAGCCCTGTCCAGCCAAACCGGATCAGCTCAATTTTTCCCCATAAATCTTTTGTCATTTTGGAGTTTTACGTTGAATGTGTAGATTTTTATCATGAAAATCAATATCCTACCTAGTTCAGAGTCTCTGACTATAACCTGAAATATATCTTTCCTATACATTGCACGGGTGTACGTGAGAGTATTGCTAAAAATAGGGGGTGAATTTGGCATTGAGACAAAATATCAGAATTGATATAAAATTATCTGAATAATGTCTGACCTCTCTTTGTATGTTACCTATACATGTATCATCAATCACTGAAGCTCTTTGAATTGGGGGAGGGGAAATCAAATCCCTGAAGGAAGGCTCTCTAGATCTGCATTTACAACTAAAATGCTATATTGCTGCAGCTCTGTAGTCACACCATGTGGCATGTCTGTGGGTAACATCTGTGATTACAGGCTGTACCCTCAGTGGCCCCTCCATACACTGATATAGTCAGTCCTCCACTGGTCTTCTGTCTGTGTCTGACACACTCTCCTAACATGGTTTTCCCTCTCACTGTGTCTCTGATCAAATCTGAGATACTGGGCATATTCAGTGAAGGTAGGGCAGGGAGGGGGCTGGTGGGAGCCTTTTCTACCTCCCAATCTTATGTGGGCCATCAAGAAAGGCTTCTTCATAATAAAGTTGTGTCTAGTGGGGCCACCTGGTGAGTTCCTCCATCAATACCCCAGCCAATCCTGTATGACATATTATTGGTTGGACCCATATAATCCATATATGTATATAGAAAACCTAATACAAATTAGGGGGTATTTTGATCGAGAACATGTGTAGGGGCAACAATATATGTGTATTACGGGTTCATGGTTTTGAAGCGGGAATGGCACAGTTCTACGCTAGGTGGCAACACCTGGCGTCCTGCGCCATGTCCCCTAACATTACCCGGTGGTTGCTGTTTCAGGTAGGGCACTCCAGATGGCGCGCCAGTGGAGTGCCACGACAACACTGCCTGATTCGCAACCCGGGTATATAAGAGGCAGTAGGCCACATCAGGGAGTTCATCCCAGGACGAGCTCTGACCCACACCCTTCATGACTTTTGTGACTGGGGCCCCTACACCCCTCCTGCTACTGGCTGTTGCACCATCCCTTGCTGGGACCAAGACCAGTTAGTACAGCTCTTGCTGAATTCGAACCAGCGAGACGCTGTTAGTGTACTTTGAACCATATAGTGATCAATTGTGTATTATATGGTGATAATAAGGAGCCATGTTCGTATGTGAACCAAGGGCTAAATGACTTGAATAAAGAGCCTGTTGCATTCAAACCGAATTTGGAACCTGTGTCCATTTCGCGCTTTCACAACCCCCACTATTGTAATGGATAAAAATTCATAAAAGAATGTCTATTTAATTATATGTAGTTGTTTGGCATAGAGACACACGTCACGAACCAAGACGTAGGAAGGTGATGGTATCTTTAATGGTATTCCTCCCTTGTCTACTTCTAGTATCAGACATTCCCAGACATTCAAGTACAACATAGAGCTTTAATACACTGCACCCGCCTGCACCCGATGCTGGCGGGTAACCAACCAATACTATACAATCATACAGAGTTGATACACTCCTGAAGAGTCAACATGCTGAACTAATGCAGCACTGACAAGTGCTATGTCAGTGCATCATGACAACAAAATGGACCTGCACCATGAGACATATGTCAGGGTCATGCTGCCCTTACAGGGTTCTTCACTGAGGAGGACACACAGTCTCGGACCCCCACACCAACACTGCTCCGGGTCCCTCTGCTGTGTATGGTTTGGGAGCAGACCTTCATCTCACTTGATACCCATTTGCGCCAGTTTGGTGGCGCAAATGGGTGTGTATTGGTCAATGCACATCCAAGTACAGAGAGATGCTAATCAATATCAAAGAGTTAATAAAAGTACTGGGAGCAACTGTACAATTAACACTTATAATTGACAGAGGTAGTTGAGAAATGTGTATTGGGATGGGATGATGGCCTGCTCCCAGGCTATCCAACTGTTAGGATAGTCGCTGGCCGAGGCTCGGGGACACGCCTGTCCTTCTCCATGGCTAAGTGTGACAGATGCAGGGTTCCTCCAGGGGTGGCACTTGTCGTCCTGGGCCTGCCTGCCTCAGATGACCCTCAGAGATGGTCCCTGATCTCCCTTGTCACATGCTGTACTTTATTCCTCATAGAACCTCCTTTAAAAGAGCCATAACTGTCAGTCCCTGATGTACGACTTGCTGCAGGCTAAAAGCCTTTTCACATCTGGCCATCTCTTTGTGGGTTTGATTATTTAGGGGATAATACATGGCTAAGCCAGAACGAAGGTTGGTTATGTCCATGGCTAAGCCATGGGTGGATAACCAATCCAAGTGCCGGCTTATCTACATATTGAATTAATGCGTTTATACCACAGTTGTAACCTTTAAAAAGAAATGAGCTTTACAATGTAAGCCTGCGACGTTGCAGCAGTGAGCTTATCCACCTGCTATAATGCACGGCTAATATCCACACAAAATAGAGTGCCTAAAGTGGACAACCGTTGTCTAACTTTATATATTCACCTCCTTAATAGACACTGCAACTGTCTTACGTATTAATTTTTGCATATACTGTATCCTTAAACTATATATTCTAAAAATTCAATACAAATCAAAAGAGTTTGCACCTTACGACATCATATATTCTTCTGCATTGCACTCTGTGAGTAGACCCGAGCACACAACTTCCTAGAACCGACTACATTCCCTAGTCCTGTGTAAGATATAAAAGTACAAAGAAGTCCTAAGGCATCACTCCCCATCACTCCCCAGAGGACGAAAAGCTCTTTAGTGAGATTACTCCCCAGAGATGGCTCCATGTCTGGCTGGAATATCTCTTTGTTCCTTTGCACTGTGTAGTGGTCTAAAGTAACTATACTACTGCTCACTAAGGGTAATAAACGGGTCAATACGGAGGGGGTCTTCTGGATGTTCATTGGTTGAAAATCAGGATTCAACAAACTGAAATTGCCCAGACCACCCGAATGGATTAAACAAAATGAAGATGTGTGTCGATTTTTAATAGCAGATACCCAAATCGTGTATCCCCTAAAATGTAAATTCTAAAATAGTTAAAATAGAACTAAATCAAATTATCTTGTATGCTTGGATGGTTACAGGAAGAACCATCACTCTTCGTCTGGATGCTGTTTCTCCACAAATTTGCGGACGTCCACAAATTTGCGGACGTCCACAAATTTGCTTCCTTATATTCATGGAGGTCCGCAAATTTATATGGAAATCGTTTTTTAGTACTTAAGCATACACATACGGACCTCCGTATATATTTGCGGACCACCGCAAATTTATGGAAGCAAATTTGTGGACGTCCACAAATTTGAGGACGTCCGCAAATTTGTGGAGAAACAGGATCCTGATATTGCACAAGGGGTAGATGACCAGTTCATCATACCTTGATCGCCAATGATTTTTGGATATTTTCAACAATGCATAGGCTATTATGCTATATAGAGATAGCGTGGAGGACGAGAGACGCAGACATTGTTGGAGTGATGCACTAATAACGGTCAGTGCCTGACACGACGATAGCGACCTCCCGGGAGCGACCTCCAAAATGTCGGCTTAGACATCTCGAGTGACCTCAATGACCTCCCCATACCACTTCCGGCAGTTGCGTCCCTACAGTGAAGGGCAGCTCTAGAGTCTGTTTCCTGTTAGGCGGCAGGTCATTGCTTGCACCAGGACGAACTTTCACATCAATAATATATGAGTGTGGCCCTATTATAAATTATAACCCTTGTTTCTGGCAAATCTGCTTCTGGCAGCATGATTATAAACATTAAAGGGCGGCTAGCACCGCTAAGACTACCCGCCTTAGCAAGTCACGTGACCACCGATTGACCAATCAGGGCGCCGCTAACCGTCCGCTAGTTCCCGGCCGTTTTGCTGCGCTTTATGGGCAGGTACCCATCTTTGCTACGATCCGTGCTAGCCCCCCTTTAAGGTACCAATGATTTTTACTGCAGATCCGTGTGCGTATTCATTGTTGGCCTATATTTCGGTGCCTATCTATTTCACCTTATTGAGTCAATGTCCACACCCTGAGGTTCACAATACCTAGTCTAGTCACTCTGCACACCTCCAGCCCCCAAGGCCCTCCCCTGTCTGCCCCCAGTAAGACACCAACATGTTCCGTCACTCAACACACAATGCGCAGGCGCCAATGATGTCACAGACTCGTCACTTCCGGTTTGTCTGAGTCACACCCGGACGTGGTTCCCCATCCTGCACCTCGTTTCGGGTCCAAAATGGCGACCAGTGCCCTGAATCGGGGGATCTCGTGGGATAACGTGCCCTGACGTTAAGTGGCGAGACCCTGACGGGTCAATACGCTGGTATCGGTGGGTGGTGTTGTTCTCTAATTGAATTTGTCCTGCTGTGACCAGCTCACCCTGAGTTAGATACACTCACTGAGTATATTCAGACCCGGGGGGGGGGGGGGGGTACTCAATTCTTTTTTGACACGGGTGTGCGGCTGAGCCTCTGACAAACCCTTACCCTTGGCTAGAGGGATTTTGGTTAAAAGGGCCTATGTTTTCGTAAATTTCGCGGACACGCGCCTCTTGATTAGAGCAGTTTTGGTCAAAAGTGCTTCTGTTTAGAGAAATTTGCCGAAAATTGGAGGGATTTCAGTCAAAAGTGACCGTTGTTGCATGAATTTTAGTGAAAATTCGAAAAAGTGACCCTTGGCTTAAGGGATTTTAGTGAAAACAAACCCTTGGCTAGAGGGATTTTGCTGAAAACTGACCCTTGGCTAGAGGGATTTCGCTCAAAAACGACCCTTGCCAGCCGCACACCTGTGTATACAAAATATACCAAGTGCCCCCCCCCCCGGGTATTCAGACGTGGTTATTCCCTTATCAATGGGTGACAGCAGCCATACTGCCCTTATCTCATGGTGGATGGAACCTCTATTGACTCTACCTGCATGTTCTCATACTATATTTTCAACAACATAATTTACTAGAACTGAAATGCTTTCATGGAGACACTATTCGCTAGAGCTGATACATCATTGAATACTCATCATAGCGACATTCATGCATCATAACAAACGGCAAAGGGCATGATACATTAAAGCCCTATGCGACTCATAAAGGGTTGAATGCCCGAGCTAAATGTCGGGAGACTGGAGAAAGGCTCTATTGTAATAATTGAATGAATGATTGTATCTCATGTGCGATCAAATTACAACCATGAATTGTAAATTGACTGGATGTAAATATAATATAATTACATGAAGGTCATAGCACACTGTTTGTGCCTCTAATACAGTCGTCGATACACACTCCACTGTTAAAAACCACATGCGACCAGGAAGGACAATTATCACAACATCAGAAAAATTGGAGCTTGGCGTTTCCCCCAGACAATACTAATTAGTAAAGTAATTAATTCTACCAATCGTTTCCCACAATTCCATCTGATGGCAAGGGGCGCGGAGGCTCATGCCGGTGGTGGGGGAGAAGGGATCTAGACTTGATTGGTGATACCGTCTTGAGGCTATAAAAGCTGAAAGCAATTCAGTTCTCGGCCCACACATTGGCCGTTTTGGTCACCTCCAGGGCCAATACACGGCCCACCTCACGATGGCTGCCATTGGTCAACTCGAGGACTGTTCTGATTGGCTACTGAGCTGGTTATGGTGATGTATGCAGGGGCTGGATGGTGGAGTAAGAACAGCAGTAATTCTGGTTCCGGTGTTCTTGACGAAGCAATGCTGTAACCAGCACTTCTCAATCCACTGCTGGGGTCTAGATAATGAATTGGGCAGTGCAAGGGGAAACCGGCATGTTAATTCGGCAATGTGAGGAATATTGGTATACCAGGCACTATTAAAATGACCAAGTTCACTTTATGAATCTATAGGCTTACCAAAGCCTAAACTATAAGGAACAACGCATGCAGCAAACGCATACAAGAAAACAGACTAAAGTACCCTATAGGTATGCTTTAGTATTACCCTAAATCTTTTTTTAACCTTGTGTAGTCATCATAGACTGAGGCAAAGAGAAACATAGGTGGGGATCCCTGTCCAACCTTGTCATTTGTCAGATGGCACAGAGATGTATACACCCGATTCAGGTTGGGGTTTCTTCTCTCACTTTTTGTAAGGCAATACAGCGCTATTGGTTTGGTGCCCATCACAAACACTTAGACAGAGCTGGGTTACAGGGAACCAGCTAGTATTATGGGATGGAAAACAAAGGAATGACGTCACTTCCGCTGGAAATCCCTTACAAGATGGTGTCCGGACCTTTACCTTGGGCTGGGTCCGAACCAGGCACAGATAATCGAGAGAGATAAATGGTACCCATCAGAGACGGAGCACAGTGTCGTTAACATCGGCTGAATGGATTCTCATGGTCTCTTTTTATGCCTCGGATCGCGAGCCTTTATTGTGTTTTAGTGATTACAGTGTAATTCGAGCTAATACAGTCTGTGCTTTATTGCAGTTAATTATTTACAAGCATTTACATTAGTAGGAAACTAGAAAACCTATATCATATTAAAAATTGATTTGTCTTGCTATAGAGCGTATGCGTATTATGCAAGCAAATCTAAGGACTTGTTTTTGAAGGAAATCAACATTTCCAGTGCCAATGGTATGTGGCAGGGTTTGTAGGTTAACTATGTATTCTGTATGTACATACAAAATGCCGCCTGAGTGCAAAAAGCTATGGTTGGGAGTCTGGGCACGAACCATTTCCAGTTCCACCCCGTCTTAGGACTGACTTTTTACACTGACTACCAATCACAAAAAGCCTCCCACAGATAACCTTCATCGGTTTTGGAAACCAGTCAACGCGAAAGGTCTAGAATCTATTCTTGCCCAGTCGGAATATATTCTAGGCCTACTGTGTTTTGTGTATGACATATTCAGCTGCATCGTTTTTACTACTACGTATCCACATATTACTTTTATAAATGTATTACTCCCTTAGAACTGTAGACTAACGTGAGAGTAGAGGGAAACGGAAAGTGCTACTGCTTCCAACTATTCCAACTCGCTGAATGACCCAAGATTGGGTCTCCACATGTATTTGGTACCGTGAGAGTAACATACCCACGGGAAGAAGAATACAGACAGTGAGAGATAGTAGAAAATAGACAAAGCAGACAGTAGTCAATAGTGCTGGTCAGGGTATAGGTGGGGGTTGGTGCGCTACTCCATACTACTCTGCACCCTGCCCCACCCCTGCCATACACCGTTCACAGACCTGTTCACAGACCTACTCACAGACCTTTTCTGTTGAGGGGTACACTGATATATTTTATTATATATTTTACAATGATGTGGGAGTTCCGATATTGCGCAAATTCCGATATTGCGCGTGACATATACATACTGAAACTGAGTATCAGTAGTTAGTGCACATGGACAATACCATCAGGTATGCAGTACATATACCGGTCCAGAACCCAAGGATAGCGTAAACCTACGTTATATGCTACACTGCATGCGCAATGACTATTTATAATATAAATGTATTGGGTGAAGAAAAAGGTCATGATATACCTTTGTTTCATTTCCCTTTTATCCATGATATAGACAGATAGATATAGTGTTAAAGCCATCACAGCCGAAGGCTGGCCAGCAGGTTCACAGGGGCCATATATGGCTACGGGCCAAACCTGTATTTACCCATGGATGCTGAAATAGACATAACAGGCCAACTGGAAGGTCATGACTTCTTGCAATCTATGAGGGGTTCAGAGCTACCACAATCCACCTTCATTTACTGAGATGAGATAAATAAACAGAGGTCCACAATGATCTGTCTGAATGACAGGTTTCTCCACGAGTGGTACCTTGGATCATATCACACGAGTACTCACTCGAGGGGAAGCCAAGTGCGATATGATCCAAGATTGGTTTCATGGCAATTTTAGTGACATCATCATGGAGAAACGGCCCATGGAGAATGAGCATCAGTTTTTCCATGGGGGTGTGGAGAACGGCAGTTCCTGCAGGAGACTAACTTTGTTTCTCCACATGAAATTACATATATATATACAGGTGTCTGATCAATTAACCAGCGCTGTCTGCTCAGACTAACCATTACATTCCCTCGTACCTTTGTCATCTATAGGTGTTGCCAAGTGATAGTGAATATACTATACATCCCCCCTCCCTCATGCATGCCCAGTCTACATTCCCTTACCCTGTTGGCCACTGCCCCAGCCCCCTCCCCTCCCCGTGTCTGGTCAGTTGTCGGGGCCTGGCACACCTACATGCAGGTTACCATGGCAATGGGATGTCGCTGTCTGACCCCTTGTGTGGAGCCTTCCTAGGATCGCCTGTCCCGGTCCGAGTAGCGCCTACATAGTACATGGAGGTATGAACACGTCTATCTGCTACAGTCCAGTGGCAGTTCTCTCACCTATAACAAATATTCACCCCACGTATAGGTTATCATAATTATATGACGTATGCAAGTACTACATGATAATAGATCTCCCTGCCATACATGTTGGTGATTAGCTGAATCTACATATTGGCAAGGAGTTAAGGGTATTTACTGTGTACAATTCTATATAAAATTATAGTTAGCGGCCGCTCGCGTTTGCCTAGTGCCTCAAAGCACCAATGTCAAACTGTGAATGATGAATTGGCGCCAGGCCATTTTCTGCCCTGACCCCCTCCCACCATTCTCCTCACTACAGCACCCCTGTCTGTACCCCTCTCCTCCCCTATCAGCACCCTACATATACACACATCTCACTCCCCCCCCCCCCCACCCCACCTCTCCTCTGTCTGGGCGATAATGGAGGAAACAAAGAATAAGCGCTGCTGGTACCGGCAGTGATCAATCGAATTGGGTGTTGCTGCAACCGAGTGGCCGAGCGTGTGATCACTCACCGTAGTAGGTCAGAACGGAGACCTAGTTCCATAGCTCCTCACAGAAAAGCTCACATACCTATTCCCCACTCACAGACCTACTCACGGACCTTCCCGCAAACCTAGTCAAAGACCTACTCACAGACCTACACACAGGCATACACACAGACCTACTCACAGACCTACTCACAGACCTACTCACAGACCTACTCAAAGACCTACTCACAGACCTGCTCACAAACCTACTCACAGCCCTACTCACAGACCTACTCAAAGACCTACTCACAGACCTACTCACAGACCTGCTCACAGACCTATTCCCCACTCACAGACCTATTCACATACCTACTCACAGACCTGTTCACCAGCTCACAGACCTACTCACAGACCTACTCAAAGACCTTCTCACAGACCTACTCACAGACCTACTCACAGACCTACTCACAGACCTGCTCACAGACCTATTCCCCACTCACAGACCTGTTCACAGACCTACTCACAGACCTGTTCACCAGCTCACAGACCTACTCACATACCTATTCCCCACTCACAGACCTGCTCACAGACCTATTCACTACACACAGACCTGTTCACAGACCTACTCACAGACCTGTTCACCAGCTCACAGACCTGCTCACAGACCTATTCCCCACTCACAGACCTGTTCACAGACCTACTCAAAAGACCTGCTCATAGACCTACTCATAGGACATACCTACTCACAGACACATACCTATACCTGCTCACAGACCACCCACACGCTAACACCATCAGCTCATCCCCTGCTACCACGGCCCCACCTACACCCTGGAGGAGGGAGCTGCACCTCAGTAGGTTGTCCTGGTGAGGTAGCAGCACCTTAGGTATGTGTCACAGGAGACCAGGTGACTCCAGCTGCCGCCTGCTGACAGGTGCCACTCACCGGCCTCCATACCTGTGTGTACCACGACCTGTCACCTCACCAGGACAACCTACTGAGGTGCAGCTCCCTCCTCCAGGGTGTAGGTCGTGGTACACACAGGTATGGAGGCCGGTGAGTGGCACCTGTCAGCAGGCGGCAGCTGGAGTCACCTGGTCTCCTGGGACACATCCCTGAGGTGCTGCTGCGTGGTTGGGGTTAGACAGCATCAGAGCAGGGGAATGCATCAAACCATTGTTACCATTTCATGTGGAGAATAACAATTAACACAGATTAGAAATGCCTTTCCAAACACACACCCGTGCAATACATCATTGTCAAACACCACAGTCAAGATGGCCATGTAAATTCACAACTTTGCATGTCTTCCCCCCATTTGGCATCGTTTTGTATTACACTCGACTATCACTTCGTGTGATACGACCCACTGCGCAACTCGTGCAGAATGATGAAAATATTGCGCAGTGTCATGTACCTCTGTCTTGTTTCATCAATAATAAATTTCAGGCCCAGTTGGTCCTCAGCAATCGTAAACTGGGAGGACACTACCGGGCACATATTGACTAGTGCCTAGTCCTTGAATAAGAGCCTAATCATTGAATAAGAGCCGGTCTTGTATAAGCGCCGGGGGTGGAACCTAGGTGATATCAATAAGCGCTTGGGTGTTTCTGCAGCCCTATGCAGTAGTAGCACTGGTGGCACCCTATAGACCCTTACCTGGCATGCAGTGGGCTGTGTGTGACGCAGTTAGTAGTACTGTCGTGGTGCCCAGAGTCTACTACCTGTAGTGGAGGGAGCAGCTCGCCCACCCAGGCACCCTGCCACACCGAGCTGCTCCAAAGAGCAAAGAAAACCAAGAGAGTCCATACTATAGGTGATCTGCTATTGGTTAACATGGTCCATTTGTAATCAAACTGCCCTAAAATAGTCTGTAGTGTATCTCCAAAAATGTATTAACTCTAATCATTTGGATAGGTTTTGTATTTTAAGAAATATTTAAAAATAAATGTTTTGTTTCATGGCATTACTGCAGCTGCCCCTGCATCTACTAAGATGCAGCTACATCTGTGGTGAAATAAGTAGGGGTTGAGTGGGCTAGGTGAGCTGTAAACTACATCCACCAAGGGGCGCCACAGGCCTTTAGAGGATTTTGACCAGTGGGCTCTCTTAGTATGCTCATTGCTATTTGGCGGCAGCGAGCAGCTCAGAGTTTGTTGTGGTGTGTGCAGTCAGTGACCGGCCGGCAGCCAGGCAGGCAGCCACGTGGGTACAGGAGCAGCAGGAGCACCTACCACTGGAGGAACTACTACACAGGCTGCAACACCTACTGGAGGAAGGAGCTGAGGCTATAGGAGGTAAACCTCCATAGAGGCACCTATTATGTGGTTACAAACTGCCATTAGGAGTACTACATGGGTGTACCTACTGGCCTAAAGGAAGCCACAGTGAGTGAGTGAGTGAGGTGGATGTAGCGGCAGGCGCTGAGGAGGTATTGAACGGTCTGTAGGAGACATGGGGACAGCCCAGGGCCACCCTGTGTACCACTAGTACCTGTGTGTCACCTGACACTGGATGCCATAGTACACCTCTGTCTACCTGTGTGAGGGGGAAGCCACATCCTTACTGCAGGAAGCGTGGTATAAAGTATAACAGGAGCACGCACTGGTAATTATAGCAGGTTGTCAGACAGGACTGTTAAACCTTTAGGGACGGCAGCATACCTCAATCATTAGCTTGGGTTTATGTTGATTTGTATGGTTGATGCACCAACGCATTGCCGGTGAGTAACTCACCAGAACTGCATTGGTGCATCATGCCGATTCCGCGGGAGTGTATCAACCGGGAGTGTATCAAGGTCAGCATGATGCATGCATGCATCACTGGCGATGTACCCACCAGGGATACATTCATGCATCATAAAGATAAAGCGGCATAGTGGCCTCAAAGGGTTTCCAATCATATTATATCATACCTGGTACTCGATCTATAAAAAGACATCAGCTGGTGACGAGAGCTCCTTATTGGCATCGCATTTACCTTTTACATATGAGATCTCAAAGGAGGCAGGACTGCAGAATCGTGCCGCAGATCTTCCCATCTGCTCGCACATGCTCACACCTGTTCACGCCCTGGAGGAGCAGCTCATCAGCCGCCCAGGGGCCCGGGGTTAATGTGCTCACCTGCCTGGAGGTGGGAGGTGAGCAGCTCAGGGGTCACCTGCAGGCCTGTCTGAGCCTGGGTACTGGGGAGTAACTCTAGACAAGGAGGTCAGGTATTTACCGCCCCGACCACTCTACTACCTACATACCACTCTACCACCCTGGGAGATGGTAGGAAGCTGGGTTAGGGGTATACCGGGCTCAATGCACCTATAATCATAACAACACCACTACCACCACTAACACTATCTACTACATCATAACACACCTTAGCTTCCTCCAGGACGTGTATAGGACCCTGAGGCTGAATTCTGCTGAATTACCAGGTCCAGTGCACCTGTATAATAAGGCCATCACCCACACCAACAACAGTGGCAATATCATCAACAACAACAACAGCAGAAGCAGCAGCAACAACAACAACAACAACAACAACAACAACAACAACACACATGCATTAGAACAACAACAACACACAAAATCAACAACAACAACAACAACAACGACTAAGCATTGATAAAATGAACAACATCGACAACAACATCAACACCAAACAACACCAAAGATTGAAAACACAACACCATTTACAACAGAACTATACATCATACCTCAACATCAACAAAACTACCCCCAGCCTAACCCCATTCTCTTCTCGCCAACACTGCTCAGCCTCCTTTCGTTGCTCGGCGTGTGAGGGATACACAGCTAATCGATACATTGGCAGCTTATTGGGCGTATTGACGGGCATTTAGTATTAACAGGCGTCCTGCCAGGTGTGCAGAGGTGAGGAGGATGAGCTTGTAGATGTTAGCCATGTTGCCACAGACACTACACAGATGTTAGAACTGTTCAGGATAAAGCCATAAAAGGGGTGGGTCAGGTTACATGACCACCTCTTTACTTGATGCACAGGCAGATGTAGGTGAGGCAGGGGGGGGGGGGTCTGTAGCTTATTAGATATAATGTAGAGACAGATAGGTTATTAGATATAGAGGATAGGTGATTCACTTGGTGGGGGGAGAGTTCTATGGTTTATTAGATATACAGGCGGATAGGGGGCACTGGGAGGGGGTCTGTGGTTTATTAGACATACAGAGATAGGTGAGGCACTGGGAGGGAGGGGTCTATGGTTTATTAGATATACAGACAGATAGGAAGGAGGAAGAGGGAAGGAGGGAGGGAGAGAGGGAGGGGGGGGAGGGAGTGGTGTGTCCCAGTGGGCACACAATTCAGTTAAACGTTGAATCAACATTGGATCAACATTAGATCAACATTGACAACCATTTATCAATGTTGGTTCAATGTTGTGTCCACTGGGGTGGTTTATTAGACATACATAAAGATGGCAAGGGCACTGGGAAAGAGGGGTCTGTGGTTATTAGATAAACAGACAGATAGGTGGGGCACTGGGAGGGAGGGGTCTGTGGTTTATTAGATATTGAGGGAGATAGGTGAGGTACTGGGAGGGAGAGGTCTGTGGTTTATTAGATATTGAGGGAGATAGGTGAGGTACTGGGAGGGAGAGGTCTGTGGTTTATTAGATATTGAGGGAGATAGATGAGGTATTGGGAGGGAGAGGTCTGTGGTTTATTAGATATGCAGACAGATAGATATAGACACTGGGAGGGAGGGGGGTATAGTTAACATATATAAAGATGGGTGGGCACTGGGAGGGAGGGGTCTGTGGTATAGTAGATATACATAAAGATGGGTGGGCACTGGGAGGGAGGGGTCTGTAATTTAGTAGATATTGAGGCAGATAGGTGGGGCACTGGGATGGAGGGGTATATGGCTTATTAGATATACATAAAAATGGGTGGGGTAGGTGAAGTCTGTAATTTAGTAGATATTGAGGCAGATAGGTGGGGCAGTGGGAGGGAGGGGGGAGGGGTCTGACGTTTATTTATAGATGATAACACGCTGTATAATAAAAGAGGACAGCCACAGTGGGCGGTAGCTGCTACCAAACAATGCCCCCCCCCCCACACACCACATACCACACACACCTCAATACTAAAGGAGATTCCCCAGCAGGTGGCAAGCCCCACCTACCTGACACCACATACATACTTGATTAACCGCTAGTTGATGGGCTGTAGCTTCATGGTATTTTCTTGGGAGTGATTAATATGTTCTGCTGAATACTCAGCGATAGTATTACTCAACGGACCCGCTCTTGAAATGACCACAGCTGTTAATTATAGGGCGGAGAGCAATCCAACAACCAACCAACAGACTTACTATCGGCTATAATGCATTGACACAGCCCTAACCAGTAACTCACCATGGCTGCATTCAAGGATCATGCCGAACCTACAGGGTTGATAGACCCCCCGGGGGGGGGGGTACTCAGATATGAAATGACTACCCACTGCCAAACAGCCTGCGGAAACGGAAGTGGTCGGGCCAAAAATTAGGGGGCGGTGACTCTCCGCCCCCTGGTAACTCTGAAGGGGGCTTTAGTATTTGGGTATCAGTAAGGTTTTAATGATAGATGTAATAAATAGAAGTATCATTCATGTCTGCTTTTCATGTTGCATCAGGAATTAAAGGTAAAAACACTATGGTTCCTGAAATACCATGGGCTGTGGCTTATAATCATATATAAGGATTATGGGGGCGGTCAACTGTATTTCGAAGGCGCGGTGATTTTGTGGCTCCTGTTTTTAGGCGGGCGGTAGTTTGGCAGTCGGTGGGTACCATCATAGAGTGAGTAGCCCCCCCCCCCCCGGGGATAGACACCCAAAGGCATGAATATAGCACCGGCGAGTTCAATTCACCAGTACTGCATTCATGCATCATGGCGATAGAGTGCATGGAACATTAAAGCACGTTACAGCCTTAAAGGGTTAAGTAAAAGCTGGTCGGGGATCACCAGCAGCTCAGAGATCAACGATAGCACCATCCACCCTTTGATGCTGCAGGACTGCAGCCTCTGAGGGAGGGCTGGGGTGGAGATTGATTACCTGAAGGGGATCAGGGAGATAGCGGCCTGTGGGGGAGATTGTGCGGTGCTGCATTGAGATACAGGTTGTTGTGCCTGATCAGTGGCTTCTTGGTGGCTCGTGTGTGGCAGGGAATACAGAGACAGTGGGATGCCTTGATGTTGGCATACATACACTGTATTGACCTGGGAGGTCAGAGAATTGCATTGCATAGGGAACATTACAATGTATAGGGAGATATTGCAATGTATAGGGAGGCATTACAATGCGTAGGGAGGCATTGCAATGTATAGGGAGACATTGGAATGAATAGGGAGACATTGCATTGCATAGGGAGACATTGGACATATAGGGAGACATTGCATTGTATAGGGGGAGGTTGTATAACAGAGGAATACAATACATTGTATTGTAAAGGCGGGCTGTCTTTGTAATGTATTGGGTGCTCTTGCACTGCTTTTCTGGGAGTAGAGAGTTGCACTATGTGTTTTTGCATCGGCACTGCATGTATAATATGGATACATGCCAGATGCATTCATATAACGCAGTGATATAGCCTGACATTCTACTCATGAGTCAGATGACATTTATTCTACCAGAACACTGCAACCCATTACCCTAGATCTCCCATACATTATGTGGTATATCACATTATATTGCATTCCATAGGGTGCCGTTAGCCTGTTGTGGGTAGTGGAGCTTCACTCTTTATATTCAGTTCTGAGGAAAACCACAGCGCCACCACACAACCACAGCCGGTGGTGGATGATGGTACTAACTGCTCCCATGAGGCCCCGGATGTTCTGATCAGCCTTTGCCAACCGCATCATATCCACCCTTTTTTATACACACCCTCCAACCCACCACCTCCCCTGCCCTCCCCCCCCCCCCCCGCCCACACCAAAGCCGACGCCGCCAAGAGCCCCTATACTAGAGTAGGGTTGGGTATTACTGGCATGTGGGTAATACTGGTAATTTATGGCAACTTTAGGCAATTGCCCACACCAATTATGTATATCATAATTATGTCTGCTCGAACATCAACTTTGAATTGAATTAGTAGGGGGAACGGTTTAGGGGTGTCGGTTTTACCCTAAGTATGCCATCCCACCGATCTCTTGGTCAGTTAATTTACATTCAATAAATATGCCTACTGCTTATGGTGGTCTACGATGAGAAGAGCTAGCGATACAAATGATTCGACAGACCCACATCTTCCACGTAAAATTGTAATACCCAAAGTAGTTGACAAACCCACTGTCAGCAGAGAAAACCCCCCGGGTGCCAGTAACACCCCACCCTACTCCATATTGATTGATCCTTTCCCGCACACAGGCAGTGGTCCGTGCAGAATTAAATCACCAATCCACCAGTCAGACTGCCAAAAAAGGTACATACAGGGGGATCTGAGCGGAGACAGATAGAGTCTACAGCCAGACAGTTGTGATACCAGAGGATTAATGTTCTAGCTGACATTGTTGTATGAGGCGGTGGAGCAACACACTGAGGTATATATGGGGTAGATAGGACGCTACACGGATGCTGCAACAAAGGACACAGGATTACCTCCCCTCACTGCTTATTGTGGTCTAGGATACCCTAGCTTATGGAGACAGTGATCAAGGAGATGCTATCTTAATTAATGGCAAGGAGGGATTCTGGACTGATCGGCCTTCGTCAAGGCCATTCAGGCGACAATCTATGGAGCCCACAAGGTGATACCATCTCAATAATTGATATTAATGACAAAAACAACTGCCGTCTATTGGTATTCATGTCACAGAGCACAGACATGTAATACTATAGGTTTATGAACACAAACGAGGCATTAAATGCCTTATGTAGAAACCAATGGTGGATCTCAAGAACAGTCACAGACCAGTAGACCACACATCTGTATTGCTGTATGTCAATTATAGAATAACATTGAGCCTCAGGCAGAGACCTCTCTGCTGCATTATGGATTATTGCTGAAAGGAATTTGCGAAGCAATTGCCTTAAGTGACAGTCAATAGATAGGTGATTTGATCAGAGTGGGCATAGACCACATCCTCATAGCCTTCTTGTAGGTATTATTATAATAGGACTCTGAAAAGTAAAAAAAAAATAGTCAAAGGATATACAAGTAGCAGAGCAATGGAACTGCATTGACCCCATGAAGAGGCCTGAATGTTATAGTGCACACCATTAAGAGACACATCTATGAGACACGCTGTGTTGTATGCAGACACGCCCTGGACACGCTGGGCACGCCGGGAAGGGCTGACCACTGCTCAGTATGGTGATGGTGAAGTATAACTACAGCAAGATGGACGCATCCACACTCCGAGAAACACTAGCACAGGTAAGGGGCTCTAAGGGCAATATACACCGTCAGAAGTAACTGCATTATGCATGATCCTTGAATGAAACCAAAATACATCCTTTTATACTGTAAAACTACAGCATAACTCGCTCTGCAGCTACACTTACTTCTGACAGTGTACACATCCACACTGAGAGAAACACTAGCACTGGTAAAGAACTCCAAGGGCATTATACACATCCACACTGAGAGAAACACTAGCACAGGTAAGGGCATTATACACCCACACTGCGAGAAACACTAGCACAGGTAAGGGCATTATACACCCACACTGCGAGAAACACTAGCACAGGGAAGGGCATTACACATCCACACTGAGAGAAACACTAGCACATGTAAGGGCATTATATACATCCACACTGAGAGAAACACTAGCTCAGGTAAGGGCATTATACACATCCACAGTCTGAGAAACACTAGCCCAGGTAAGGGCATTATATACATCCACACTGAGAGAAACACTAGCCCAGGTAAGGGCATTATATACATCCACACTCCAAGA
The DNA here is from genome assembly GCA_947462335.1 of Harmothoe impar. Classification (NCBI taxonomy): domain Eukaryota; kingdom Metazoa; phylum Annelida; class Polychaeta; order Phyllodocida; family Polynoidae; genus Harmothoe; species Harmothoe impar. The sequence goes on from OX381716.1 coordinate 19,801,162, forward strand.
AACACTAGCACAGATAAGGGCATTATACATCCACACTGAGAGAAACACTAGCACATGTAAGGGCATTATACATCCACACTGAGAGAAACACTAGCACAGGTAAGGGCATTATACACCCACACTCCAAGAAACACTAGCACAGATAAGGGCATTATATACACCCACACTGAGAGAAACACTAGCTCAGGTAAGGGCATTATATACACCCACACTGAGAGAAACACTAGCACATGTAAGGGCATTATACATCCACACTGAGAGAAACACTAGCTCAGGTAAGGGCATTATACATCCACACTGAGAGAAACACTAGCACATGTAAGGGCATCGTACAAAGAAACAGGTGTGTTTCAGGATAGATAGACAGACAATCTAGGTGAGGTATCCATAATAATTGAGCTTAAATAAAGTTTCCTGAGCTTTAAAGTACGAGGATGCTATTGATGAAAAGATCTTGGCATTAACTACACCGGGAAATTACGGATTTTGTTAGAAACATACAATGTTGCAAGAAAATTGCTTAATGCTCTAGGGGTCATTATAATTTCAGTATACTGACATAAAACACGTATTTCATCTAAAACCAGCGCAGGGGTATATCTCTCTGGCCTGGTCCATACATGATTAAAATAGTTAGCCCCACCCAGTTTCACCTTACCATGCTAGACCCTGTGTTGATGTACTTGAAAGGACAGGGCGCATGGTGGCCTGATATACTTCCATACAACTAGAGCTGACTCAGCAGGTTATGATAAGGGTGTACATGCTTGTCACCTTTACAAACTATTAATATTGTTCTCCTTTAATTATTCAGGAACCGTATTGTAGAACTATGAGAAATGAACATTGTAGGATTATCAGAAAATATATATCTCGTACCAAAGTTATTTAGCAGTTTTAAAATCTGTTGCAATATAGACATGGCCTGCTTCAAATTGCAACAGAAAGACATTAAGCAGGTACTATTTCAACTGCTAGGAATCTGTTGCAATTTGAGCCCATACTAACATCTAGATAAATAGATATTTTTCCTTAGCCAAGTGGAAAGTTTCTGCAATTTGGCGTTATCTCCTGCAGTTTGGGCACAAAAGAAGTAGAATCGTGGTGAAATTGCTACTTTAATGCTCATAACGTCAATATTACAGACACTCTGTGTCACACTATCCACACCAGTGGGATTTGAAACTCACGAAGGTGGATGAAGAACCGTGCAATGTGAGGTAGACTGTACAATTTATAATATTCAATGACAGGGGTTTTGGAGGGATAGAACTCATCATTAGATTTGGGCTAAGTGTACAGACTAAAGTAAAGCTGGGAAACATAAGAACAAACAACAGATCAGCTCATTCCCCTTGGGCCATCCTTTTCATCTGGCTGCTCATGTTCTCTCCATATTAGAATTATTGTAATAGCTCACACTGTAACATTGGCTCCATCTTCATCTTCATAGCCTGGTACCGATTCCGTTGGTCCCAAGAGTAGTGAGACATTATTACAACGGCCTTCTAGCCATCACCGGCAATCAGCAAACGTCACTCTCCAAACACCTTTGTTCCAGATCATCCTTGAATACCTCTCTGTTCCAAGGTCATCACCTCTCCTGCAACATGATAGTGACCACAACTTAATGTTTGACAATTGCCTTCTTTACCTGGCTTCCAGGAGAGAGTGCCTTCGGCGACAGTGAGTCAGTGACGCTCACTTTTCTGAGGGTGTAGCACTATTAAGGCTCATTCACTAGATCCATGCAAAGACGTAATGTAATGTTTTAAATAAATGCAGTCTTCTCCGGGAATACAGCTTATGGCATACATACAATTTGCATCCTCCTGTCAGAGATCGAACATTATCTCTGCATGCCTAAACCTGACTATATTAGCAAGAATAACTTCAACTTCTACCATAATCGAAATGACGGGAACTTCTACGATTTATGGAGTTTGTTCTCCACAAAAATACTTTAGACAGCTGAAAAGTTTTACACATGGCTATCTTAAAACTAGGGTGTAGATAAGTGTTGAGGGTGATCGGCCACCTTTTTGCAGAGACGAAAGTAGTTCCGGGACTAACAAATGAAAGCGAGGCTGGGAGAGTGGACTGTTCTCAGAGTGGCAATCAGTACACTTCATTTCGCTGGTGTCTAGCATCGACTTACAGACGGCGGCACCATCAATGACTGGCCGCCAGTAATCAGCGTGGTTTATGGGATGTCGTCTGCTTAACGTGTTTATGGCGGGAAAGGTTGATAGCCACAAACTAACATGGTTGGTTAGTCTTGCGTGTTCTCTTCCTTCTGCTGTAACCATAATGGCATGGACATAAACTAGTAAGTAGTGATGTGCCAATGCAGTACAGTTTATAGGAGGCTCCCTCCCCACCCATCTATAGACATAAAACTCCCAGTATCGCAGTCTTAAGTAGATTGAGGTGCTGTACCTCTATTCTTAAGCCATCGTCCCTTAAAGTGGCATTCTTACCGAGCGTTTCCCACTTACACGTCTAGTACTATTCTAGTCTGCTATGTGGTACGTGCGAGTGGTGAGAATGCCCCTTTAATACAGAGCTTATTTACTGTATGAAATACACTTCCACCACACAGTAATATACAGAGGTATTCTATAATTAAATAAAGGGGTTCATGACAGTGAGTTACATTTTCACAATGGTTTCTCCAACAAATTAAAAAAGATGAAAGTGATACTCTTAGTGTCAACCTCTGTTCATTTCATGTTTTCATAGACATAGTATTAATTTTGTTAAAAGGTATTTTCTCTGCCATGACGCACCCCCCCTCCCCACCCCCATGGCAGTATCATTATATCAGACATAATTTGCAGGGCTCGAGTTAGATGATTCATCGTCAAACGAGGTGATATCTGAGGTACACAGTAGAAACTACTGTAGATCTACAGTAGAATTTACTGTAAAATGGCTTTAGAGTAGAATGTACTGTAGATGTACACTAGATTCTACTGTTTACCTAGATAAACTCTACACCTACAGTAGAATCTACTGTACACCTACAAAAATGTCAACCAACCTTTTTACAGTGTATATCAATTATCGTGCTACCAAACCGATAATGAGCAGATGGGGAGAATTAATGATTGAAATGAAAAACGTCCTCCATAGCAAATATTTAGAAAAAAAAAAAGAAGGCATTAAGCCAGACGGTAAGGAGCTGTTCATCTTCCCGCCGTGTTAACATGAGTAAAGACGCGCTGACAGACTCATGACAGCCTTCTCCTACCTCCACATAGCTATATAAAACCTGATATAAGTCCCACCAGATCCCCAATCACCATTACTGTCAGTTCCACCTGCCTATCAGCACCCCTCACACCTCCCGACACCCCTTACACCCTGGTACCCATCTACTCCCACAACAATACCACCTTATCAATGCAATGTTACATACCTACTATATATACGGCAGGGGCGTGGCAAGCAGTTTCGAAATAAGGGGGACTGAGGGGTATATTGACCCTTTTTGACCTCTTTTTACTTGACCTTTCTGGTTTGACCTTTTTTGGGGTTGCTCAAAAGTGAAGGGTTAGTCTTGCGTGTTCTCTTCATGTCCCCCCCCCGGTTGCCACGCCCCTGAATCCGGGTTGGAGACATGCAGTGACGGTGGGGGTGGTGGGAGGGAGAGGCAGGTGAGGATCCCAGGTAGGACAGAGGGAGAGAGTAGTTGCTGGAGCGAGAGACATGGAGGGAGGCAGTGAGGAGCGAGGTGTATGGACGAGAGAGTAGGTAAGAGGAGAGAATGGAGGGTTCAGGTAAAAAGAAATGAGGGAATTAATGCAGGTTGTACCGTATACACACAGGTAGGCAGACAGGTATAGGCAACTACAAAGAACTGCCCAGCTAACAAAAAAATTATTTTACCTCAAAATAACGTTTTAAAACTTTATATAACGTTATGCCACAGTAAGGAGCCTTAGCAAAACGTTATATAACGTTATAAAAGGTTGTACAACGTTTTTTTGTTTACTGTGTGCCAGCATAGAGGGATAGATAAACTATACTACTTATCACGAGGTCAGATAGCCGCACCTGCACCCAACCACTCACCATATGCTCCCCTCAGACATGCATGCAGCTTAGTCTGGGGAGTTCTCGCTCCTCTCACGTGATCCACGCGTGAGTTGAACAGAGATCAACAGGAATTGTAAAGAAAATCACCCATGGAATAGGTCGGGTGATTCGAGTGGGGCTGGTGGTAAAAGCTAGCCTCCCAAGCCGAACCCTGCCATTTTGTTTGCTCAGCCAGCCGAGGATATCTGTAGGGCGGCTTAACGTCTTGCTTCCAGCCCCCACCACCGAGCCAGATGTTCCAATGTAAAGGGTATCCCAGCTAACAAAAAAACGTTATTTTACGTCAAAATAACGTTCTAAAACTGTATATAACGTTATGCCATAGTGAGGAGCCTTAGAGAAACGTTATATAACGTAAAATAACGTTACAAAATGTTGTATAACGTTTTTTGTTTACTGGGATGGGCCGATTCACTGCTGGTGAATAGGGAACGAGCACCTGGTGATTTCCAGTTCAGCTATAAGCTGCACTTGGGTTAAAGTACATGAATATGATTTTGGAGATCCATGTGGGATTATTCCGCACTAGCTGGATGTCCACTGGACAGCGCCATATTGGACTGGTCCCAGTATGCACCCTCTCCTTTCCAGTCACTAGCTTCAGCAAATCATGTAGACCAGATCAGGGGGCTAAAGCTCTGCTTGGAGAGTGGAACTACTACATTCCCTGCATGCTAGGACACCTGCAATCTTTTACCTGTCCAATATAGGGTTGTGGTTAGGACAAAGGACTCATGACTAGCAGTACCTAAGTTCAAATCCCCTCCAGGCTAGGTCTTGTGAACATTTTAACCCCATTGGTTGCAAAAGGTAACCATCTTTGTTACACTAAAAGTCACACCAAGGACTGAACCCGGGACCCTTAGATTGGGAGTTCCAGGCTCTCCTGGTTGAGCTATGGAGGCTGCTGGTAGATCAAGGTACAATAGGTAAGCATAAACATTGTTGTTGATTATCCTCATTAATGATCAATGCTATAAGGGACCTTTAGCAACCACGTAAAAGCTTATTAGTGACCTTTAGCAACCACGTAAAAGCTCATTAGAGGTATCCTATGTCTTCAGCACTGCTACGTCTGCGTTTAATGAGCTTTTACGTGGGTTGCTAAAGGTCCCTATTAAATGCAGATGTAGCAGTGCTGAAAGGATAAGATACGTCTGCGTTTAATGAGCTACGTCGGGTTTGATAAATCCTGCGCTTGTGATACAGAGGGGAATTATAATAACACAATAGTCTATGTGATGTTTGGCGTTTATTGCAAATCCTTGCATGTCCAATGCATACCGCTAATACAAATACAACATAATAATGAAAAAAAAAAAAACACAGCGGGTGTATACATGCTTATGATCAATCCTTTGTGCGCGTCCAATTTGGCGCGAGTCAGTACCCACGCTATCCGGTAGGTGGCGGCACGTCCCTTGTATTTATAGCGCCATAATGCTGTACATTAATGTCCACAATAAATCCTGCGCTTGTGATACAGAGGGGAATTATAATAACACAATAGTCTATGTGATGTTTGGCGTTTATTGCAAATCCTTGCATGTCCAATGCATACCGCCAACCGCCAAATGAATATAGACTATGGTGGGGGGTCAGTCCGATACATATGCAGCAGGATTGAGGAATATATCACTCACTATCCTCCTGTCCAGTCCTATCCTTGAATCCAAGGAGCGGCTTAAGTAGAATAATACACTCATGGATTTCCAATCTCCAAGGTTCTTTATGTCGATTAAGGACACGCCATTCTCCGCCAGCAAGCTGGCCCCACCTCTGCGCATAGAATGAGATGACATCCTGACAAGATCACACACAATGCACAGTTCTGATAGTTTTTTGCTATACCACTTGTAAGTACCTCTGACAAATTTATCCTGAGACATATATCCTACTACTTGAGAACACACCGATGGGTAATCTACCCTAGCTAATAATAATTTGACAAATTTGCACACGCAAAATATAGAACCTGGGATAGGGACAAAGGGAATGAACAAGACCCTCTCACCGAAGGATATGGTTTTTGTCCTGCGGACAGATACCCCTAGCCCCCACTGCTCCCATTCCAAGTCACCTAGTTTAACAGACATGTCTGGTTCCAATATGTTAGATTTTCTAAGCAACCCTCTGAACCCGAGTAACACCGCTACCCAGAAGGCTAGATCTTGATCTAGAGACAAGTCTAGTACATTAAATATAGCAATAAGATCCACAAGTGTAGCTGGCCTAGCTTGTACCGTAACATCCCCCAGAGTACGTTTGATACCTCTTAAAGTGATAACTAATTCAAATTCATGTGAATCTAGATGTGGAACCCCGAACATATCATGGAGAATCCACACGGCTCCCAGATATTGTGTGATAGATTTATATTTTAATCTATCTGATAAATGCACTACATACAACAGCACCATTTCCAGTGTAGCTGGTAAAGGCTTATTGTAATCAAATTCCTCACAAAAATCGAAATATGATCTCCACTGAGAAGCTCTTGTAGATTTTGAGTTGTCCGACATCCACTGCGATTGTAGGACCCGGAGCTTCTTTTTCAGGGACTCACCTGAAAACAACACAACCACTCATTAAATGAGGGAGGGAGTGTGCCTAGGCTTCTAGAATCTGACAGTCTAGATAGATAGTCGGCTACTGTATTTTCTTTGGTGCCAAACCACCTAGAGACTAACTGGATATTGTACAGACAGCACCTCCAGAATAGCTCCCTCAGCCACCACATAGATTTAATACTTTTGGATCTACCGGTACTAATCATCCACTTTACCTGAGTGTTATCAGTCCACACAACTATCTTAGAGTTTCTCCAGTGCTCACCCCATCTCTCAACCGCTGCCAATACAGGCCACAACTCTAGTAAATTGATATCATCGACCGGGTCATAATCAGACGGTTCTAGGGACCAGTGATGATCCAAGTACTTGGCACTATCTCCCAGGTTTTTCTCTACCCAGAAACCTGCCAGCCAGTCCCCCTCCCATCTAGCACCAAACCCCGACAAAGAGGAATCTGTTTCTAATCTAATCTGGGGGTTGAGAGAAGGTTGAATGACTTTGGCTTTGCCATTGAAAATCTCCATGAAGTTCTTCCACCAGACTAAGTCGTCTTTCATCCAAGTTGGAATATGTACTACCTTCTCGCCGTCCGGTAGGTACCGAATCAGATTTATAATTCTTCTAGAAAAGGTCCTACCACCCCTTGTCACCTGGCTAGCGTGTGCCAAGTGACCAGCTAGAACCTGGAGATCTTGCTTCTTGCAGCAGGATTTTCCTTTGAATTCCTCTACTAACTTTAGGGTAGATAGAACTTTATCCCTTGGAAGTCTGAGTTCCATCGCAACACTATCAAATTAGATACCTAAGTATCTTACTACTTGACTAGCCGACACCACTTTCTTCCACGCTATATGGAATCCCAGGCTGCGGAGAATTTCCAACAGGACAGCCTGGTTGTTCCTACATTCTTCCCTAGAGTCCCCTATGACTAAAAAGTCGTCTAAGTACCCATAGACCTGATGGATGTTTCTGCGCTTCAGGCACCTTATAATAAACTCAGTTAGCTTTGTAAAAATGAATGGCGCACATTTTAGACCAAAAGAAAGAGAGCAGTCTATGTAATACTCGTCTCTGCCATCCAGATTCCAGGAAAAACCTTGCTTATCCCTATCACCCGGGAATATTGGGACTGATCTATAAGCCGAGCTTATGTCTAGTACTGAGAAAAAGCAACCTGGAGTCATATCTTCCACAATGTCGTCCACCTTGACATATTGAAACTTAGCACACGTTGTATCCATGTGATCATTGATACTCTCATTACCTGGACCCGGCTTGCCCCTACTGCAATCTGTAATGGGTCTGATTGACCCATCCGGTTTGTGTATGGCACCTAATGAGTGAATACAAGTGGGTTTGTTTTCCACCTTGCGTACCTTGCCACACAACAATTCCTGCCTGACTAATTTATCCATTTTTGCCTTGGCTTTCCCTTTGGTAATGGAGTCATAATTAGACCTACAGTATGAATCGTCAAAGTCTGCGTCTACTATTTTGAACCCTTCACTAACCCCTTTGAATATGAATTCACCCTCGGGATCTGGTCCTGACTCATGGTTGAAACACTCGTCAAAAAATACACAAGGATTTAATTGAACTTGGATACCTTCCAACCTGTGACGACCCGTACATTTTTCTCCACATGGACGAGAATATGAAACGCCATCACAAATAACACTTGGAACAACTATCGGTAACGAAACCGAATCTGGTGGGCGATAAAAGGGAAACTTGCCTTTTTCGCCGCTGCTCGACCACAACTGCACGTAACCATCCACAGGATCATAATCCGAGTCTACCTCTAGTTCCTCGCAGTAAATACAATTGTCTAATCCATGTGTATCACACGATACAAACGATAATTCTATCCCTGAATCCACGCTGACCGTGTCTCCACCTTGTTCGCCGCCATTTTGATTGCTGACGTCACTACTCTCGCACCACCTCTCGTCCAACCTCTCGCGCCCTTCTCGGCCCGCGAGATCCAAGATGGCGGCGCCCACAAGATGGGCGTCTTTACCCGAAACAGACGTTGTGTAATCAGTATTTTCCTTTTCACTCTCACAAGACACCAATTTCTCACTGACGAAGCCCAGGTCAGGCCGCTCAGGTGAGGAACGACCAGAAAAAATTGAAAAAGGGGGATGCTCTGCCCCACCAACCTCAGGAACAGTGACTATCGGGCGTCCCAACCTCCGAGAGAGGCCACCCTCAACGTTCAACGACTGACCTGCCACGCCCCCTTCCTTGTACGGGTGCGTGGTACCAACCAATATATCAACCTCTGAACGACAACATTGAGAATTATTTCTAAACCCTGCCTGATTTGTGATTAACCTGCTCTGACTGCCTGCCTGGCATGAACCTAACACTCCCCCCTGCACTGCCTGAAAGGGAGGAGCTGCCTCATCCTATTCCTTCTTCTTCTGTTGGCACGACATCACTGGATGTGGCCCCCTGCATTCCTGACATATATGTAAGTATTTACAGTCGTAGAATCTACAACCTGACTCTTTGTTGAAGTCGAAGCAGAAGTCAGTTCGTCTACCGGTACCATAGCTACCTCCATAGCCCCCCTCTTGGTACCCTTCGTTGTACCCCCAGCTCGGTCTACCACCGCCGTAACCCCTGCCTCTAGTCCTGCCTCTGTTACCCCTACCTCTGCCTCGGTTTGTCTGTCTATGACCTTCCCGCTGATCCCTAGGAAGGACCCCCTCCGGGCCTATCCACCTGGTAAATAATCTCTCGTCCCCGTAACAGAAGGTGTGGATACCAAACTCTTCTCCCCTTTCCCTCATAGCAACATCATAATCAATGAGGGATTTTTCCTCATATATTCTTACTTTGTCTGTCAGATATTTTACATGCTGAGCATAACAGTGGGCATCATCTACACCATGAATCATAAAGCATTCTACCAAGCTCATACTTGCTGATATAATATCATGGATATTTGGGTTTTTTGATCTATCACTGTGCATGTGTGGAACCAAGTCAAAAGTAATCAACTCACGCTTTGCTGACTTTTCAGAGATGATGACCAGCTGTTCCCCGTTGACACCCTGGACTCTCGAGACTCCCGGCACGGTAGATCTGGTAGTGGTTCCCCGCAACAGGTCGGATGGGATGAATCGTTGCCCTTTTAAAGGGGTGGCCTGCGTCTTCTTCTTTCCTAAAAGCGCCTGGAGAAGATCCAAACCTCGATCGTCTTTGCCGTCCTCACTAGCGGCGTCACCGACGTCACCGGCGCCGTCACCCACGTCTCCCCGCTGATCGGCGTCATCTTGGCCCAACTGTGCATCCATGTAGGCTGACATGCCTGAAGGGTCGCGCACCATAAGTGAAGCTTGTGTAGCTTGTTGTAACTTAGACTTGGCCTGCGCCTGGCCACTTGTGTAATGACTCTTACTCCCGCTTGGTAGACCGCCGGTGCCCAAGGAGAGTCCTGTCATCAGTGCATTCAACATACCCATTTGGTCCTGCATGATCTTTCTTGAGGCCTGCATCTCCAACAACATGGCTCCTACCGTACTGTCGTCCAGATGTACTGGAGTAGGTGCCTCTGGTTTAGGACTCTTGCCCAAGTACTCCTCGGCGTCGTCCGCCATTTTCTGGGTGTCCAAGTACAATTTCCAACCTTCTCCTAGGGCGTCCTGTGCTTTACAGCCAATAGCTGATTGCTTTGCCGCGATCACATAAGGACAAGGTTTGCCTCCCTTTGGAATATGCGACTCCTTGCATTCGCTGCACTTTTGTAATTTCCTCTCCATGACGTCTCTTGTACCGGCCCGGTACTATGTAACTCACGGTACCACTTTCGACGTCCTCACACAGCGGGTGTATACATGCTATGATCAATCCTTTGTGCGCGTCCAATTTGGCGCGAGTCAGTACCCACGCTATCCGGTAGGTGGCGGCACGTCCCTTGTATTTATAGCGCCATAATGCTGTACATTAATGTCCACACTAAAGGTCCCTAGATAATGGTGCACTGTGATAGGGACCTTAGACAACCAATGGGGTCAAACCCAGGCTAACAGTGTAGACTAGACCATTCACAAATAAATCATGTTTATTTTGGGTCTGCCCCTGATCTGTTTGGGAACATGCCTTTGAGTTTATTACCTTGGGTTCAACCCCATTGGTTGTTCAATGTCCCTATTACAGTGTAGGCCTACCATTAGGGACCTTTAGCAACCACGTAAAAGCTCATTTAACGCAGACAGAGCAGTGCTGAAAGCATAGGATATATACGTCTGGGTTAAATAAGCTACGTCGGGTTTGCTAAAGGTCCCGATTATTTAGCATTGATCATTAATGAGGATAATCAATAACAAAGTTTACCTATTGTACCAGGACCTACCAGCAGCCTCCATAGCTCAACCAGGAGAGCCTGGAACTCCCAATCTAAGGGTCCCGGGTTCGGTCCTTGGTGTAGCTTTTAGTGTAACATAGATGGTTACCAAAAGTGGTTACCAAAAGACTATACCCAAACCTTTTGCTAAGGTTCATAACATGTTTAACAAAAACGTTTTGCCAAAACTTTTGGTGCAAGCTTTTGCAACTAATGGGGTTAAAATGGTCACCACAACTAGCCTGGAGGGGATTTGAACTTAGGTACGGCTAGTCATGAGTCCATTATCCTAACCACAACCCTATATTGGACAGGTAATAAAAGGTGTGTCCAGGAACAACCAATGCATAATACACAAGTAGAGGCCTAGTGTAATCATTGCTCCACTCTCCCCCCTGATGTTTGGCCCCCTGAGACCCACACTGCTAGTTCTAAGTGTCCCCAATTGTGGCAGCACTGGTATCCCGCTAGTGAGGAATATAGACTCGTTCTATAGCTTCATTGTGACCCTCTGAAAAGTATGAATGTGCCTCATCACATAATGTAGGGATTGAACTTTATATTCCTTTTTATTATGTACTCCGACCGTGCAAGGAGGATGATTGAAAATGCCATGGTAGAGGTGAAAACTGTACTGAATTAATTTGGACATTGCGGATAGTTATATGCAGTTACAATTTACAATGGATACAAATGTCAGTTAGATCAACGGTCTTCCATGTAACATAAAGAACTTCTCCATCAGGTTTAAGTTCGATGAGACAAACTGTAGTCACCTGAGAGTGTAAAGTGTAAGGAACACACAGTGCTTTAATGCAGAATGCTCTTTGTTGTCATGATGCATGAACGCAGCTCTGGAAGGTAACTGACCGATGCTGCATTCAAGCATCATGCTGACCCTATGCGCTGACACCATCCCCGACGGGTCGGCATGCTGCACCAATAAAGCCTTGATGAGTAGACTGACCATGGCTGTATTAATGCATCATGGCTAAGGCGCACACCACATTAAAGCAGCATGCGGCCCTTACAGGGTTAACGGGAAACACATCCTTCCTCCAGCACCTATACAGACACCTCCCCCCTGCCCATATGTTGACACATTCAGCAGTGGCCAGCTGTTGAGACCACTCCACGGGAGGCCTTTTAGAATGTCCTTCCGTCTGGGGCCTCATCAATCCTCCTTTTTAATGGCCCTTCCCCTAGCCCGACGTCATTCCTCGTTTTAATGGCCGCCGCCGGCCGGAAGCTGGTATCTGGCCGGTGCTGGTCACCGCTGGTGCCTGCCGCTCATACATCACCCGAACCAGCGTAATGGGACAGTGTCCAAGCACAGGCTCTGGACCTTTGATTCTGTGATAAGGGGCAAGGCCTGTGCTTGGAGAGTGTACGTTGGTGGCGCCCCTGGTGGGTGGCGGGTTAAGGTGGTACACAGGGGGCTACCAGGTCACTAAGGTGGACACCTTACTTAGCTACCTTAACGATAGGCCTGCACTTTACCCCCGGACTTTACCACCAACGGCATGTATTTCACTGAGGGCATCAGTGCTCGTTTTAAACTTTAAAAGGGATAACAGCCAAATTTTATATATAAAAGCGACACCCACAAGACTATTTATGTTTATGGCTCCAACACCTCTGCGAATTGGGACTCTTGCGACCTGACAGCTATGTTTATACTCCGATTTGTAAGGCTTTTCAAATACATTTGCAAGCTGCAAATACCACTGTTGAAATCTATCCTAGATAGCAAGGATATATTGGCTAGTGTCGACAAAGACTGACCCCATCGCTATTATTTTGCTAATGCTGGCCCAGTATGGGCAAAACTACTTTTGTACAATATGTGAAATGTGATGTTTACCCATTACCCGATTACCATCGTTTCAAAAATCATGTTGGAAATCCGATATTGGACCAATATTAGAATGTTGATATTATCCCACCTGTGAGGCCCCTATCCCTCAAAAGGCCCCTATCCCTCAAAATTGGTTCGTTTGAGGGATAGGGACCAGGTGAGGTCCCTATGTGCCAAACAGCCCCTATCCCTCAAAACGGTTTGAGACATAGGGCCCATGTGAAGTCCCAAAGCCCCAAATATTTTTTTCCATGTCCCTATCCCTCAAAATATATAATCACTCCTGTGAGGCGGAGGGGGGGGGGAGCTGAAAAGAAATTAGTGGTATGGCCCGTTGTAGGAAAAAAAGGGGCGAGTGAAACCTTTTGACGAGAGGGCCATGGAATATTTTGACTGGAATAGAGGTGGGGGGGAGGGCGGGCCAAAAAAAAATCTCTTTAGATATGTGCTATTATGTCTCCAGAGCAGATCACGATAATAATATACATGGACTAATTAATATAATTCTAACTCCTCAAACCTCCAGCATTATAACACCCTTATCTAATGCTAGTAAAAACTTTAATAGTTCTAAGTAAGAAACATTTTCTTCGCCCATCTTTTATGTTTTTATGAATCCTGCCAATGAATTTATATTCAAAAGGAATCATAAATTACTTTGTGAGACACACTTACCTGTTTTAGGTTGCAAAATATACCTCCTCATGGTTCAGAGCATACAAAGTGATAACAGGTGTCGTCCTAGAAATTATTACAAAGGTTTTTGATGGATAGGGCTTTTGATACTTAGGGATTGTTTGTAGGATAGGGGCCTGACATGTCCCTATCCCTCAAATGGCCCCTATCCTACAAATATTTGTGAGATAGGGGCTGTTTAAATGTGGTCCCTATGTCTCAAAATTTTGTGGGATAGGGACTTTTTGCTATATAGGGACCTGAGGTAGGCCCTAAGTCTCAAATGGCCCCTATCTCACAAATATTTGAGGGATAGGGGCCTTTTGAGGGATAGGGGCCTCACACCACCTCTTGCTAATATTGATCTCATGTTGGTTAACTGTTGGAATACTAGTAATGTTTGACCATCATCCAAAATGGCCCAACGTTGGCTATGGGACTGCCAGCAGGGGATTTATGTTGTGTGAGACGATTTTACAGGGATACTCCTGCTTTGCCTTTACAGTGATTGATGGATCTTATCCTCACTATGATTTTCAGATTTAAATGCCAGAGGGATTTTAATCCTGTAGGGCAGGACACACAATTACTAGCCTTCTGCAGGTGCGGCATTTAGTCTCAATCTCAATGAGATACCAAGATAATGTTCTTGGTGATTTGTCATTCTCTGAAAAAGTTAGATAAAAACATGACTGACAATAGCATATGGTGCTGCATGCATTTACATGCCTTTACAGTCCCATCCTTCCCAGCGCATCCTCCTGAATTATTCCAACGCATATGTGCCTACAAATTAGTCTAGGGAGCAACACACAGAAAGCAAAATGAAAACAGCCCAGTCCTGCTGATTGCCACTGTCGTTTACTATTGTCTCCAGGGTCAGGAGTGAGTCCCTGCATCTGGGCTGATAAACACTTATCTCCACCTACCGTATAGGGGTAGGACTGGGGGATATAGGAGGGGTAGATAGCAGTAGACAGCAGATAGGACAATCACTCGTCAACAATGCTTTACATCATTTTTGTTTCATTGTATTTTAATCAACCTGGAGTATTACTGATACAGCTTGGGCTACTATTACACCATTCTACCTCACAACAAAGGTGCTTCAACTATGACAACTGACTTTTCGGTATCTATGTTTGTATGTATGCACAGAAAAGTAAAGGTGTAAACTGTGTCTCCCACGTGGCACTGGTAAAATAGAGAGTCAAATGGCTAATGACTCTGCTCATATGAAGAGTCAACTTGAGTACGATCAGTGTCAACTCAAATTGACTCTGTACTATCAGGGTCTGTACTATCGATGTCAACTTAAGTTGACCCTGCATATTAGCAGTTTGACTCTCTATTTCATCAGAGCCACGTGGGAGACACAGTTGACACCTTTGCACGTCTAGGACTTTTAATTGAGAGTATCAGAACGGCTCGTGTGTTGATCTTACCTCGGACATTACTGTTGTCAAGGGTACAATGTATGATGTCCGCCAACACAGTGGACGATTCATGTCTGTTAGAGAATGTGTTGTGTCCGATCCAGTATTGTATCAGTGAATGTCAGAAGTGGTTAGGTGAGACCAATTATCCCCACATCAACACTTAACCCTTAATAGTGCTTTAATGAGACCTTAGTGGCACTGATGAATGAATGCAGCCCTGGCGAGTAGACATGTTAATTCTCGTTCTTGATAAATCATGACCATCTTTGGAGTGTATCAACCCCATAGGGTCGGTTGAACGGATGCTTGAACGGAGCAATGGCTAAGTTAAACCCCTAGGCAGCCTTCATGCATCACAACGACAAAGGCATAGCGCATTATGCCGTACTTAAAGGGTTACCTTTGATAAAGGTCAGATTATATTATAAAGGTCAAAGCACACTGCCAATTTATATTGGCCTTTCGTTTCATGAAAAATACATATGAACAATTATGAAACACTCAGCTGTGCCTAATAATACTTGGGCATTCCGACAGCTGGAAAACCTCCACGAGAGAATAGATGAATTGGCTTTCTTGCTGATAAAAGTTAGTGGGGAGGCTGAGAGCACAGTGCTACAGGCCCCATATGGCGGGTGTTGACTTGGTACAACTTGGGACGTAGAGGGAGTGAACCACTGGGGGGTTGGAACAGCAAGCCCGGGCAATTTGTGAAGTAAATGCCGACAGTAAATGGGCCTGTCCCGTCTAGTGAGGTGCAGGGTATCCAGTACACACTGGAGACCATGGTATAGATGATAGAGCAATGTAGTAAGACAGACTGCATTTTAAGGGAGTGATCATTTATTAATTACAGATGGGTGGAGATTTGCTATAATTCTTTGCACCCCCTCAAGAGGGGTCACAATAGTTTACATCTCCCTCAGGAGGGGGTGGACATTTTTATCCCCCCTCCCAATCCACAACCACAGGGCTCCATTCATGTGTCATGTCGGATTTAAGTACTATGTGTCTCCGAAAGTGTTTGCTTTGTTAGTTCAAAGTGAGTGAAACCCCTTAATAATCTCAATGAACTGTAGGAATAGACAACATTGGTAACATGATACGCGTTTGTAAATGTGGTTATAACTTTTTTCATGTTAGTACTTAGACTTGAAATAAAATTCCCGTGAGTAGTATATTGAAACAGCCCTATTTCAAACCACAGATCAAGGCGTTACAGTGGCCTTGTTTTTATAATGTTCATTACTTTAGGACAGGTTTGTTTAATGAAGTAATCAACAGTAGGGGGTTTTATCAATCACGCCGTAACTAATTAAAATCCAGACGTGTGCGTGGAGTCCATTTTGGCGACAATGAAAAAAAAAACACGTTTCAGTCAGCTAAGACATGGTTGTTAAATGTCTTTATAGTTACTCAAATCCCTCCCTTCCTCTGCCCCCCCCCCCAACACACATTCCATCCTGTACATGTGTTCGACTAAAACAGATGTACACAGCTTGTTACAGTAGGATTGCCAGAGAACAACTGCAGCCCTTCACAGAGGTCTGACAGGCCTTTAGCCCGTTGATGCTCACATAGTCCTTCAGTGCCCGAGGCCCTCAGTCGTCATGAATGCAGCCCTGGAGTGTAACTCACCAGGGTTGTATTTATGCAGCATGCCGACCATGCGGGAGTGTATACATACATCGCACCCTGTAGAGTCAGCATGATGCTTGCATTCAGCCCTGGTAAGTAGAAGACTCGGGCTGTAATTATGCCATTGAGAAGATGATAAATGGCATAGAGAATTAAAGCGCCGAGCGGCCCTTAAAGGGTGAGCAGTCACCACCAGGTAGACAGGTTATCTGGCTGCTACTGTAGTATTAACATTAGACAACAGCAGCACCATTTTACAGGGAATTCCCTAAGGCCACAAAAAAAAGAACAATAAAAGGTGTGCTTCAGGTTGCCTGACACAGAGTAATACTGCCGACCCTGGGAATAGTTATGCAATGTTGAATTTTTTTTATTTTAGGCTTTTTTTGGGCTTCTATCTTATATAACGTCCATTGGATTGGCCAGTAGCGCAACATTTCACGAGTCCGTCTTCCATCCAATTGTACCCACTGGTTCCAAGGAGCCTCGCCGTATGAGTCGTTCTTGATGACCTTCATTGGCTGAAAAATATAGGTTACAAACGCCTTTCCATTCAAAAGCCAAGAGGGTCACCACCGTTCACATATATGGAGCTGGTACCAGTGAACACAAACTGGCGTTACTACTAACTGGACCCTGACCAAGGTGTGCCGGATCGTTATAATGTTGACAATAGGCACAGACATAGTGATCAGTTCATTTCCTGTCCACAGAGACAAATGGCTGCTCTAGTGCAGGGACAAATCACATTACAAACAGCCAATGCTTCCAGGCCTGATTGTGTGTACCGTGATGAACGAGGCACATTAGGGAGTGCTCATTTTTTAAAGAATGGGGGAGGGGGGGGTTTAGACATTTCGACCTCCCCATCTCAGACTCAAATTCTTTTTGCCCCCCCCCCTTGAAGGGGGTCAATAATCGTTCACGTGGGCGCCTTGTAATGTATAGTAATTCATGGGCTTCTTTTGTCGTTGAAAACCGCTCAATTTTGTTACCCCCCAACTGTTGTTACAAAGTGAGCACCCTCTGAGGGGGATTAGGAATGCATGTATGTTATAGTTATGAGCAGACCTAGGCTGTTCAGACGTTGTCAGCATTAGATAATCCCCCAGACAAATGCTAATCTGCTCATTATTCTACTCTATGCTATGAAACCTCTTCTGTGCTAGACTAAAACATGCATAACTCCTTTTGGCATTTCTGCATATGGCATCTTTCTGCTTCTGGCACTATAATAAATGTTGTATAGCATGTGAAATCAACAACTATATGTAGGTATACCGTTATAAAGAATACCCTCTGCAATATGCCAAGTGTCGTCATTGACACCTACAAACAGATCAGTCGGAGAAATTTAACCCATTCATATCCAATGCCAATCATAGCATTATAGATTGAAGACCTAGAAGACTTGTGAATCTCGTTCTGCGGAACACTGCACAGAAGGTGGGTCTGCTCTCAGGGTTTTAGGATACTCTAGCTCACACTCAGTCGGTGACGTTCAACAGGATTAACCCTTTGAGTACCGTATTCTGCTTTAATGCGATATGCAATTTGTCGGCATAATGCATGAATGCAGCCCTGGTTAGTAACGTGCTAGTGCTGCACTCAAGCTGCATCCTGCCGCTTCGGGAATGTATCAACCTAATAGGGCCAGCATGATGCTTGAATGCAGCCTTGGCGAGTTACTCACCAGGGTTGCATTCATAAATCATGACGATAAAGGGCATAGCATATTAAAGCCCTATTTAGTGCTGCAGCATTGGAGAGCTAGGAGCATTATTTCTGGCGACACCCATCACCAAAAAAGACTAAAGGTCACTATATACCACTGGAAAACTCTGATCATGGGCTTTTCAGATTTGGCGAGCGTAAAAGAAAAGGTTGCGAGGAATCCAAGATGGCCGCCAAAATCCAAGATGGCCGCCAAAATATCAGAATTCCATCTCTAATGACCTAGATATGGCTTAGAATACTTTTTTAACACTGCCTACCCCCCCTAATTTGGACCCAAGGAATCCAATGGTTCTATTGCTTTGTTTCTAAGACAGCTGGTTGCTTAGCAACAACTGTTCTAATTGTTTATCTGCCTAGCAACACAGTTTTCCATGGTCCTGAGGTTGATTACAACCATACCTACCCCCCCCCCCCCTAAATTGGACCCAAGGAGTTCAATGGTTCTATTGCTTTGTTTCTGAGGTAGCTGGTTGCTTAGCAACAGCTATTCTAACTGTTTATCTGCCTAGCAACACATATGTCCATGGTGCTAAGGTTGATAATAATCATACCTACCCCTTTAAACTGCACCCAAGGAATTCAATGGTTCAATTGGTTTGCTGCTAACACAGCTAGTTGCCTAGCAACGACTGTTATTATTGTTTATCTCCCTACCAAAACATATTTCCATGGTTCATTACCAACAAGCATGGTAACAACTTAACAACTTTGATCCAGGCTTTTCTATGGTTTAAGGTTGATAAAGAAGCAAGCTCTGTGGACTCTTCAAGTAGCTCTTGGGACCCCTTTAGCAGCTCTTGGGACCCTGCAAGCAGTTCTGGGGACCCTCTAAGGGGCTTTGTGGGACCTTCCAGTTGATCTGGGACCCTTTAGTGACTCTGAAGACCCCTCCAGCTGCTCTGTGGACCTGTTTAGTAGCTAGGGGGTATGTACATAACAGCTAGCTACATGTGGATGGCCCCCAAGAGCCCTTGAGCTTCTTACGGTGGGGGGGGGGTTGCTATTGTAATAAAACTTGGTTGATTAGGGACCCTTTCAGTGGCTCCCATCAGCTCTGTGGACCCATTCAGCAGCACTGTGAACCCTTCCAGCGGCTCTGTGGACCCTTCTAACGGCTCTGTTGACCGCTTCTATAACTCTTGGGACCCTTCAGCTACAGCCCGGATACTGAGGGAGGTGGTACAATCGACCTAGGTACTAGTCATCCCTGATATAGGGGAAGACGATCTAATTGTCCCTTATGTAGGGGAAGATGATCTAGTCATCCCTGGTATAGGGGAAGATGATAGTCATCCCTGGTATATGGGAAGATGATCTAGCCATCTCTGGTATAAGGGAAGATGATCTAGCCATCCTTGGTATAGGGGAAGATGATCCAGTTGTCTCTGGTATAGGGGAGGAGTCTTCCTTGGTACCAGCAAAGAGATTTTCAGAGCTTGTAGACATCTACTAATGCCAGGGTATGCATACCCAGAGCCCGTCTGGGTGTTTCCAGGGATAGAGGTGGTCATAGAGTTAGCAGAGGTGTTAACAGAATCAGCAAAGATGCACCCACAGCCACCACAGTGTACAGAGGTCCTCCTGGAGCCACCGGAAGGGTCCCTAGAGCCGCTGGAAGGGTCCCAAGAGTCACTGAAGGGGTCCCAAGAGCCACTGAAGGGGTCCCCAGACCCACTGGAATGGTGCACAGACCCACTGAAGGGGTCCCCAGACCCACTGGAATGGTCAACAGAGTCACTGAAGGGGTCCCCAGTGTCACTAAAGAGGTCCCCAGAACAACTGGAAGGGTCCCAAGAGCTGCTGGAAGGGTCCCAAGAGCCACTGAAGGGGTCCCCAGACCCACTGGAATGGTCCACAGAGTCACTGAAGGGGTCCCCAGTGTCACTAAAGGGGTCCCCAGAACAACTGGAAGGGTCCCAAGAGCTGCTGGAAGGGTCCCAAGAGCCACTGAAGGGGTCCCCAGACCCACTGGAACGGTCAACAGAGTCACTGATCGAAGGGGTCCCCAGTGTCACTAAAGGGGTCCCCAGAACAACTGGAAGGGTCCCAAGAGCTGCTGGAAGGGTCCCAAGAGCCACTGAAGGGGTCCCCAGACCCACTGGAATGGTCCACAGAGTCACTGAAGGGGTCCCCAATCACTGGAACGGTCTACAGAGCCACTAAAGGGGTCCCCAGACCCATTGGAACGGTCCACAGAGTCAATGAAGGGGTCCCCAGTGTCACTAAAGGGGTCCGCAGAGCTACTGGAAGGGTCCCTAGAGCTGCTGGAAGGGTCCCAAGAGCCACTGAAGGGGTCCCCAGACCCACTGGAATGGTCCACAGAGCCACTGAAGGGGTCCCCAGTGTCACTAAAGGGGTCCCCAGAGCTACTGGAAGGGTCCCTAGAGTCACTGAAGGGGTCCCCAGTGTCACTGAAGGGGTCCACAGAGTCACTGACGGGGTCCCTAGAGTAAGAGTAAATGGAAGGGCCTTAAAAGCTGCTTGGAGGGTCCACAGAGTCACTGAAGGGGTGCCCAAAGTCACTGAAGGAGTCCACAGAGCAGCTGGAAGAGTCCCCAGAGCTACTGAAGGGGTCCACAGAGTCACTGAAGGGGTCCCCAGTGTCACCAAAGGGGTCCCGAGAGCTACTGCAAGGGTCAACAGAGTCGTTGAAGGGTCCCTAGAGCTATTGAAGAGGCCCCCACACTGATATTCCTAGACTCCCTATACGACCAATCTATCAGTCACTAGTACCTAACCTAGTTAGTCATTTTTTGGCTCCCTATACGACCAACCTAAGTAAGTTATTATTGTCAGGTTGGTCAGTACTGACCAACCCACCTGAGTCTTTTCATTTCCAGGGGGGAGCCACTAAGTGGTCATCAAAGTATCTTACAGGTGGCACCAACTAGTGGTATACAAATACAACACACCAATGATGAACCTAGGTTAGCCACTACTGACTGACCCCTTAGTCATTTTTGAATATAACTTTGTCATTGTGATTAACACACATATGACAAACCTAGGATAGTCTGCACTGACTAACCCTTTCAACTTATGGATTTTCTGTGACACTGACGCGGTCCACAAACCCACTGAAGGGGTCCACAGTGTCACTGAAGGGATTCCTAGAGTCAGAGCAACTAGAAAGGGCGTCCAAAGCCTCTGGGAGGGTCCCCAGAGCTGCTTAGAGGGTCTACATAGTCACTGAAGGGTTGTCCAGCATCAGTGAAGGAGTCCACAGAGCAGCTGGAAAGGTCCCCAGAGCTACTGAAAGGGTCCACAGAGTCACTGAAGGGGTGTCCATAGTCACTGAAAGGGTCCAGAGAGTCACTGCAGTGGTCCCCTGAGCCACTGATGGGGTCCACTGAGTTATTGAAGGGGCTCACAGAGTCACTGGAAGGGCCTCCAAAGCCTCTGGGAAGGTCCCCAGAGCTGCTTGGAGGGTCTACAGAGTCACTATGGGGGTCCTGAGTGTCACAGAGCAGCTGGAAGGGTCCACAGAGCCACATGTAGGGTCCCCGGAGCAGCTGAAGGGGTCCAGAGTCACCAAAGGGGTCCCAGAGCAACTGGAAGGTCCCACAAAGCCTCTGAGAGGGTACCCGGAACTGCTTGCAGAGTCCCAAGAGCCGCTAAAGGGGTCCCAAGAGCTACTTGAAGAGTCCACAGAGCTTGTTTCTTTATCAATCTCACACCACAGAATAACCTGGATCCAAGGCTGTTTAGTTGTTGCAATGCTTGTTGATAATGAACCTCAGGACCATGAAATATAATGTTGTTACCAGTGAATTCCTTGGGTGCAGTTTAAAGGGGTAGGTATGATTATAATCAACCTTAGCACCATGGACATATGTGTTGCTAGGCAGATAAATAAGCAACCAGCTGTCTCAGAAACAAAGCAATAGAACCATTGGACTCCTTGGGTCCAATTTAGGGGGGTAGGTATGGTTGTAATCAACCCCAGGACCATGGAAAACTGTGTTGCTAGGCAGATAAACAATTAGAACAGTTGTTGCTAAGCAACCAGCTGTCTTAGAAACAAACCAATAGAACCATTGGATTCCTTGGGTCCAAATTAGGGGGGGTAGGCAGTGTTAAAAAAGTATTCTAAGCCATATCTAGGTCATTGGAGATGGAATTCTGATATTTTGGCGGCCATCTTGGATTTTGGCGGCCATCTTGGATTCCTCGCAACCTTTTCTTTAACGTTCACCATATTTGAAAAGCCCATGATCGGAGCTTTCCAGTGGTATATAGTGACCTTTAGTCTTTTTTGGTGATGGGTGTTCAGCTAATTAGCCTTCAATGCTGCAGCACTAATTGAGCTTGAAGGGTTAAAGCTGCAGAGGGATTCAGATGCCATGTGTGAGGGGGGGGGGGGCAGGTCTGACAGACAGGCAGCAGGAACAGGCAGCCTGCTGTGTAAGTTATGGACACTCCCCCACCCCCAGCTCCACCTGATCTCTGCACTATGCTGCTATTCTATTTTGTATTTATCTCTTTTGAAGCCTGCCTTTTCAAATTGGAAATGGACAGTATTCGGCCATTGCACATCTTTGGGTGAATCCTGGGTGTTTCTACACTCTCACCTATTGCATTGTAACCTAGTTTATAATACCTGCTGTAATTGTACAGGAGAGGCTCAGATATTCTCTAGTCATAGTAGTCTCTGCTGATAATTTATAATTGTGGGTTTAATCAAAATAAATCCTTCAATTTTTGCGAACTGTGACCAGTATTACAGAAGACACTCCTCCATTCTTTTGAGCCAACGGAACTTTCTGTTGGTATTATTGGTCCCAAACAATGGAAACCATGTACAGTGAAGAGATGAAAGTAAATTATTCCGTGACCTAATTGAAGATGGTTCCTGTTAGGACTATGTTGTGTGGAGTGGCACTGTGTGTGTAATGGGACCAGGAGGTGGGAGAGGTAATGTCTGAGATTGGTTTCTGGAGTGAGTGACAGGCAGACCAGGAGGCCCCCAGAGGCATGGGGGGTCTGTGTGAGGGGGCAGTGTTTGCTGAAGGTTCCTGGTCTGGTCTGGGAGCAGGATGTTTGCAGTGTGGGGGCTGGAGGTGAGAATCAGGTTGATTACTGTGGGGATGGCTGCACAAACAACACTACTGCCTCAAGAGTATCCCCCCTCTCTCTGGCCTCCCATCACCCATACCGCCTCCCCCCTCCCCCTACTCCCTGCCTCCGATTGCCTCCGATTGCTTCGGATCGCCTCCGATTGCCTCCGATCGCCCCCGATCGCCCCCGATCGCCTCTGATCACCCCCGATCACCTCTGATCACCTCCCATGGCTTTCCATCGCCTCCCAGCCCTACCCACTACCTCCCACCTCTACCCTAACGCATGTCTCCCATTGCCTACTATGGCCTACCCCTACCCCATAATCCCCAATCCTAACCCTAACCCTAATCCATACCCTAGCCCTACCCCCCTTCCCCTACCTCTACCTTCTGCCCTACCTATATCTCCTACCCCACCTCCATCCTCTGCAATACTATGTGAGTTGCATTGGTGCTATGCATGGTGGCGATCTTTCGGGAGTGTATCTACTGCTAAAGGTCAGCATGGATGCATCGCCGGTGAGTTACTTGCCGGTGTGGTATTTATGCATCACGCTGGCATAGTAAAGCAAAGGACTATGCTCACAGAACTGGGCAAGTCTACCAGCAAACTGAACATATCCTTTGCCCACACTGGGTATTTGCTCAGAGCTGGTATTTGATAGTGTAGGGAGGGCTGTGGTGCTGATGTATTGAGAAGGTATTGGGAGTGTATGGAGGGTAGAGATAGGCTGAGAGACAGCTGAGTACACAGTGGGTGGGGTTTATAGAGGTATCAGGGGGGATTACCAGGATTATCTCTCTCTATCTCTCTCTCTCTATATGTATATATATATATATATATATATATATATATATATATATATATATATATACATATATATAAATACATATATATATATATATATATGTATATATATATTTAACCAATAATGAATGGCTGACGCCCTCACAAGGGGCTGTATCGCTGGATATCGGCACGAGTGCGTAGCACGAGTGACGATATCCAGCGATACAGCCCCGAGTGAGGGCGTTAGCCATTCAATATTAGGTTTATTATACGATTTTCCCATAAAAATGTAATAATTTACCTTAATATCGTCCTAATTTAGCCATTTTGAACGATTTACGCGAAGCGAAGCGATGTTGATGGGCGGCGCCATGTTGTTTTTTTGAGAGCCTCGCTTTGGGACAGGGCGCTTGGGGAGCATTCATTATTTGAAAGAGTACAATGTCGTTTGGCGCCCAAGAAATAAGATCTCCACACGCTATTGGTAACAACATAATGCATTTTATTATAAGAAATGAACATAATAGGCATAACATAGGATACTTTTACAGTCAAATGACTTCATGTTATGCATTTCTCACATATCAATCATTATTTGTATAGAACAGTTACCTTACAATTGTTGAAGGTGGCATTATGGAAAAGGCCTGGAGCATTGGCACTTTTCTGGACATTTACCACAGATACCGTTGACTCATGAGGAGTTGACGACTCTTTAGGAGCTGACTCTTTTGGAATGCCAGCCAGAGTGTGGCTCATAGACTTTCTGATGGTGTCTGGGGTCTTCGAATAGGATTCAATGCTCGCCTCACTTTTATGCCCTGTTACTGCTTTGATATCACTAGAAGACAAGCCAGCTTCTCTCAGAACAGTGACACATGTGGATCTGACGCAATGGTTGGTATATATTTGAGACAATTTGGCAATTTCTGAAATTGTGGGCATAAATTTGCCTATTGTATTAATCCCCACAACAGATCTAGTGTACCAGATAGAGCTTAATTTCCACCCTTTGGCCTTAGGGGTCTGAAAAAAAGCTGGTTTCGAAGGGGTTAGTTTGGACAGGTAGAACTTGAGTGTGTTAAGTGGACAGTCAGGTTTTCCAGTGGCATACATTCTTTGCTCATGTTCACGACCATCCTGGGATAGACCAGTGTGGTTCTTCTCGGCAGGGTTAAACTTCAAAGTTCCATACTCTATACCCTCCGAATCGGTTCTGAATATGATATCCTCTTGCTTGAGCTCATACAATCCCTCACGGGCGCGCCTGCCAAAATGTAGTGAGACTTCGTAGTATACCTTGTGCTGGAGGGTCTTGGGTGTGTTATGAGACAGAGTTCCAGAGGAATACATGAGAGCCTTATCTGCCTTGGTAATAGGGGTGTAATGTGTTGATACATCTAACCCTGCAGCCTTATTGACCTTTATGTGGCCTTTTAGGACATTATTTGCCGAAATAAAGGCCGGATCAGTAATTAAATTATAATTGACATTATGGGGAGGCTCATTAATGTGTCTCTGTATGGCCGCCCTGATACACACTAACGACTTCTTGCTGTACTCTGTCCCCTCTTGGGTTCGTACTTGAGCATAGAACTTTTTCAGCAGCTCGCACACATCCTTCTTAGGGAGTAATTCAAACTGCATAGGTTGGTCAGTCTCCAGGAGCCATTCTGTAACATAGAAAAAAATCAGATTAAAATGCTATTGACTTAACAACAGAATTACATACGAAGAGTAGCCACACGTCAGTATCGTTTGAAATAATAACCGCTCCCTGAGAGCAGAATTTGCATATTCATGTTGGCGCGGCCCTCTGCCGCAGCCCGGTAGTATGGATATGAAATCACCAAATCTGACAGCGCGCTTTCGCCGAGAATACACATTACAAATTTAATGATAAGAAATTAAATATATACCTCGGAAGATCCTCATGCCCCATGCTGTCTGACGATGCGTGTTTTTAGCCTTAGCGGCCATTTCCAACTCGTTCAACTCATGCGAAGCAGTCTGTCCGAATCTTTTTTTCGGGGCCGTGACGGGTGCCGGCTCGTAGACTTCAGGTAGTGGAATGTCCTCCTCGTCTCCCATATCGAGGTGGCTTTCCCTCATGTTTTTAGCCTTATGCATGCTGATACGGCCGTCAGTCATTGATTGAACGCTGTAAAACATATTTGGGTTGCTCGCTATACTTGTTATATACCCAAGCGACCATTCATTGTCCAGCAGGACCTCTACAAACTGACCGATTTTGAAGCGTGAAGAAGACGAAGCCATTTTGACATTTGTTGTGGAACTCTCCAGTGGAAGGGGTGCAAAAGGAAAGCGTCACTTCCGGCTTGCTCGACTTCACGCGATGAAAATTGAACATTTGCAAATAATTATTTTTGGCTCAAAATGGCGAATATATTAAGTTTCTATTGGTGGGAACGTCAAGACGGATGTCAAAACTATAATATGAGCGTTTTACAGCGCTTGATTCTTCATATTAAGGCCATAACACGACTACATTGGTCATCGATTTATACCTAAGGTAAGTGAGGGTTTCACTCCGCTATTAGGTATGGCCGGATTGGCCAGGCGCGTAGAGGCTTCGGCTTCTAGTCTTGGTGTTGCGGGTTCGAATCGCCTTAAAATGTCGGATTTTAATGCGAACGAATTTGCTCAGAAACTCAGGACCACCGGAAACGGGATGATATCCCCCGGAAACGTGCTGATATCCACCGGAAACATGCCGATATCACTAGATATCAGCACGGGGATATCACCTAAAAAGCACGATGAGTCGTTCGATCGTATAATAAATATATATATATACATACATATATATATATATATATATACGCACTTGGTCCAGCCTTACGGTATCTATTAATCCCATGCTATGCAGTAATATGACAATCGTATTCTGTAGAAGACAAATAAATTGATAGATTTTGAGGAAAAGCTTCCAGTTGCGTGATATCAAAATGGGAGGTCGTTTCAATACTGTAGAAGCTAATATCGCTGGACATGCTAGTGGGATGCATCAGCCTTAACAAGAGGCTATCCCCAAGTTAGAAAAAGTTAGATAAATAGAACACTATACTAAAAGATTAATATGTTATTTACTGTACAGGATGCCAAAGCACATGGCCTGACCACTGTACAGTAATCAGAATATAATATTGAACAGACCTGAGCAGACCTGAGCAGGCCTGAGCAGACCTGAGCAGATGAGCCCACACTAC
Source organism: Harmothoe impar (assembly GCA_947462335.1). Taxonomy (NCBI): domain Eukaryota; kingdom Metazoa; phylum Annelida; class Polychaeta; order Phyllodocida; family Polynoidae; genus Harmothoe; species Harmothoe impar. Next base: position 19,828,617 of record OX381716.1, read on the forward strand.
ACTATGTGACCTATCTAAATATATCTATATATCTATATCTATCTTTATCTCTATCTCTATCTCTATCTATCTATCTATCTATCTATCTATCTATCTATCTATCTATCTATCTATCTATCTATCTATCTATCTATCTATATCTATATATATCATGTCCCATTTCTAACCAAAGAAGGGTCTCTCAGGATATTTACAGCCTAACGATAGATGCAATATCAGTTCACTTGCTGCCATGAGGCCATGTGAAAGAAATGATATAAACCTTATTTTAATTGATATCCATGAGAATGGTGCGGCACATCTATTGTTTGGTTTCTGTATATAGTATAATGTATAACAAAAAGACTAAATGAAATGGCCGCTATAAAGCATACAGTATGAAAGAAATAGTTTACGCATCTGACGTATAGGCAGTAGGGGCCCGCATTGACTAATAAATCCTCCTCTTTTCTTTGGGCATAAATCTCTTCAGCAGAGCAACGTTATTCCATATTGAGCCTTCATGGGACATCATTGTACTTCAAAACCCGAGTATAAGCCCCCACATAGCAGGTGTTCTATTAGTAAGGGTTTACATCCAACATCTGTATGCCAGTGCTTATTTCCCCGCCAAACTACATCAAATTCCCGGATGTTAGACAGAGCAGACGACAGTTTGATAGCTGCGTCCCATATTCACCCCCACAGCCTCACACTCCCCGCGCAGTTTCCATTAAGAAGATATGCTTTGCATAAGTTCCCTAAGGCCTGCATCTGCTTGGAGAGCAGCGGACGCCCATCTCGCAGGCTGGGCATGCGCAGTAACGACTTCCGCCTCCCACGAGATTTTCCCGCCTTTTACCAGATCTGAATAATAAAATAGCTCAGACCTTTTCTGCCTACAAACTAAATCCACACACTTATTGCCTGCTGTTTTTGCCTACCCTCAGTTAAGATCCATTTCCAATAGCCTTTATTCAAATCACGTGCACATTCAATCAACATATGGATAACCAGCCAGCCTTCAGGTAAATACTAATCCACAGTTATTCAACTTCTTTTCCTGTGCTCTGATGCATTGAGCCCCTGCCCTGAATGTTTTGTCAGCTCTGAAGTTGCCGCTAGGGTTAAGTGCGGCTAGAAGGGGTCAGTGCCTGTAGAAGGCGCTGTCCCCTGCATGCTAGGGACGAGGCATTTTACTATCAGATGGAGAGGGCTGCTCGTGGGTTATTGAAGAAGGGGCGGGGGTAAGATACAATAAAGCTCAAGACTAGAAGGGGAGCACATCCAAAGAAAGATATCTTTCATGTTATTGGCAGGGGCCATGCATTTTTATGGCCTAATATGGAATCGCTGGACCGGGGGCAAGAGCAAGGACAGGAGGGAATTTGACATTAGTATTTTCTGATGAAGTATTACTAGAGGGAAACTGATATGAGAGAGCAATGGTGTACACATACCTATCAGCTTAGTATTTAGTAAGTGAAATACATCTAAGGTGTTCAAATTCCACAACCCATTTCAGGGTGGAGGGAGGGGGCTGCAACATAATTTAGCGTCTTCAAAAATCCCCCAATGCCCTCCCTATGAGGCAATAATGACCGACCAGCCCCATCACCCCAGTGGAATAAGCAAACATGCTCTACTGCTGAACGCTCTTAGCAGATCAGGCACTGGGTGCTACCAGCATGCACTTAGGGGGTGACTTATACCGTATACTCACTGATGGTAAGATAATTACATCCCATCACGTTTATACTGCCGTGTACAGTATAAAATAGCAGTCTTGTGTCATATATACTTCACAAATGGTAGCCTGTATTAGTTCAGGACTGTTGAATACTATTTAAGTGGGTCTTCCACTCGAGGTGATTTTTTTTTATGTGTATGGCATCCCTGACACAGTTCATTATTGTGACCTTTATAACCTGAATTGAGTGTCAGCATTTGAATGGACATAAGGCCATTAGAACTTCCATTCCTATATGGAGTCTAGCTGGATATATTGTTATTTAATATAGGTGTGCATGGACAGAATATACTGCAATGTGTAATGACCAGGCAGTATTGGGGAAGATACACATCAAATAATATCATAGAAAAATAAGTCAACTAATTTTGTTCTAATAAAATATTGATATTCTTACTGCCAAAAATACACCGTCTTGCTACTGGACTAGCCTACAATATCCAGAACACGATTCAGAACTGTTCACCCTTGAGTTGACATTCCTATTAATCCAGACAAGGCGCGCCCCCTGGAGGCAACACTGACACTTGGTACTGTCAATATGTGACAGGGGGACTGACGTTTGTGACAGCAGGCTTTGTTCTCCAGCCTTAACACTCACACAAACACTCTCCATACATGTGCAGGTTACTCATATCTTCCACTGCGCCTCTGCCCTAAGCCTAACCTTGATGATCAGGAACTACTTTACTAGCTCTGATTGTGTCGCACACTACACATGTATATACGTAAACGTAGCCCAATGGGACTATCTTCAATTCCAGCCACATAACGATAGATGAGGTATTATATCTAATAGCATCATAGACTGTAGGAAATAGATCTCACATATATATATATATATATATATATATATATATATATATATATATATATATATATATATATATATATATATATATATGACAACTATTCAATTGACATAAATTAAAATTACAATGAAAATAATCCATGCTCATTACTGATCTGAACAGGCTGGTTTGTGCAGAGGCTCAGGTGACCAACAAAGATACATCAGGAGAGTGTAAGACATAGTCCTTACTGTAAGCAATGTCAGACAGAAAGGAAATAATTGATTTTCATGTCTAAATGTAGAGCCTGCGTGTTATCCCGCGGGGAAGCGTTCTTATCAAATAACAATACAATCTTAGGACCGTTCTCTCATACAATCATGGCATATCAAATAATCTGTATATCATATCAGGGACTACTCGAAAAACATAAGATTTCTAATAATTAGTAAGTCAATAGTTCAGATTAATTGCTCATTGTTGTCTCTTACAGCCATCATTAGCTAGGAGGATACTTGATTTAATTGTAGTCATGAATGTCACGAATGATTTTAATTTACATTGACAAATATCAATTAGATATCTGATAACCGTTCGCTTTAATTCCCCAGTATTTCTTAATAGGATAGGCCCTTGGCTGTGGGACAAGTCGTGTCTAAATGGATGGACATTATACGCCAAATCTTGCCTATACTATCCATGAGATAGACCTGATAAAATCACATTTTGCAGAAAAACACTCTTTCCCTGTACTGCTTGTGGCAAATACATACTAAATCACACTTTCTGGATACTTACGGATTATGCCAGTTTATTATAAAGCTCGCAAAGCTCCTATACCTCTTTTAGGATGATAAAATGACACTCTCTCTATACTACTTATGGAATGTCGTAAAGCGTGCACTCTCCCTTATGGATTATGGTAAAGCTTGCACTCTCCCTTATGGATTATGGTAAAGCTTGCACTCTCCCTACACTACTTATGGAGACACGTAAGTTAGAAATCACTAATACCCTGTACTTCGTAATACGTAATAGATAGACATTAGTTATGAGAGGCTAACTTTAAATAACTATTCTACAGTAGTTACATAACCATTGTCTATCTCTTTTAAACCACAGTTGTGAGGTTATGTGAGTCTAAGTGGACATAACCAAGGTGTGAAATCCATTGTCTTAGCTCTCCGCTGTGGTTTAAACAGGATAAAATCACACTTTCTCTATACTACTTACGGATTATGGTAAAGCCCACACTTTGCCTATACTACTTATGGAATACCCATGCTTAAATCACACTTTGCCTATACTACTTACACATTGACACAGTAGATGAGGGGAGAGATGAACTATAGGGTCGCCCTCTGTAGGCTAGAGCATTGAAGACACCTCATGTTTTCACCATGAACATACAAACTCCATTCTATGTCATCTTTGTGAGGGGCTTTACTTCTCTGTCCCCTGCTATGGCCACTGTAGGGCCAAAAAAAAAGAAGGTTTGTTTCAGGTAACATGGGAGGAAAATGTAGGGTCGGTAGGTCGGATTTCTTTTAAATTTTTTTTTTTTTTTAAACATGAATGTACTACCCAACTTTTTTGAATCCCCCAAAATTGACCAAAAAAGGGTAAAAACATGAAAATTTCTTCAAAATTGCATAACAAAACCTAGGGTCGGCCCTCTTTTGATAGGGTCGGGCGGGTGACCTGAAACAAACCTTTTTTTTGGCCTAAGTGACTGTAACAGAGACACTGTTTGAAGCTAGTCGTGCAGTGAGCACAGGGCACTGTAGTCCTACAATACTAACAGAAAGGTGTTTCAGGTAAGATTGAAAGGGTATGGGATGAATGGCCTGCAACCACTCTATACTTGGTTCCACTTGGGCAGACCAAGTTTGTGTTGCTTTTAACACCAACACAATTTGCATTGAACAATGGTCTAGCTCCTCCCTGAGGCCCATCTCCCCAACAAGCGGACCGGATTGTGCTTGTGCCAAAGAGTTCCCATCAAAGCAGAGTCCCTGGGGAGTTGCCAGAGGCCATCTAGCTACAGTAAGGGCACTTGCAAAACAACCGTTTTTATTCTTTCTTGCCAAGTCCAATTGGGCCGACCAGTTTTAAATGTAACACCTGAGACCAGTGTATACTTGGACCCCATTCGGCCAGACCAAATATACAAGCAGCTTTATTTTTGTACCCTTTTCCTCCCAAACTATCTGTACTGAACAGTGCCCTTCCCTTTCTGAGATCCAGCCTATGTACAGACATAGCTGGAGGTGTCAGCAGCTGGGCAGAGCCAACTGGTCAATGTAAACTGACCTCCATCTGAGTGGGCACAAACCCAGTCAGCTTTGCTTAATGAGTCTCATATGGGCCCCAGGTGGACTTTAATATGGGTGTCACTGTAGTTATCTGCTGGGCTGGCAAGAATAATCGCAGATGGGTTATTAGTATTGTTTTGAACTATTGGTCGTATGCACTCAGTTGGTAATCCTATCTTTATAGAATGACCAGATTGTGTAGTTTGGTTCTGCTGTCAGAGAAAACATGTTGGGAGTGTACTTCACAGTAGCTTTCACCCAGAATAACTATGAAATATAGATTAGGGTGTCATGTATTCAATTAATGTTACTTTTGTTGCTCTGGCAGGAGTTGTGAAAAGCAGGATGAAACTCTTTAGATAATGTGAGAGGTCAATGATAAGCAGTCTGAGAAGCTGATGGAGATTTGTTGTTGACATTTAACCAACTCCGATGTGTTGAAAAGTTGATATGTATTCACTGTTGATTCAATGAGTCGTTGGGCACTGGAATGAGTTTACACAGTAACAGGAGGTTGAACAATGTTGAATCAACTGAAAACCACATCAACTCAGAATCTATATTAAAACAGTATTGAGAGTGATAGAAAACCAAGGTAGGGGACATCGGGTTGAGTTATGATAAAGCCTTCTTGAAGTCAACATAGTGAATGGGGTCATCCTAGGCCAGCAACGTGCAATGCATACTTTGCAATCAGGACCTTTATTGAATCTGAATAAATCCCTACTATGGGTCCTCCGTTGGGAGATTGTAATCAATAGGATGATTGTATATGACATTAGTTCCCTTGAGACCCAGAAGCAGAGCTGTGGAGAGGGGTGGTGTCGCGGACACAACTGCATGTTCCTGCCACTCTCTATACATTTCCTTTTTGATGTTTATTGATCCTAATTGATCTCTGCTGGAAGCTGTTATCTGCTGAAGGTCGGACAAAGGAAAGTGTCAGATCAGTGGGCATTTCCTTTAAACAGCAACAACCACTGAATCACCTCCAGCTTGATTGGATTAAATTAAAACCAACATTACATCCAGCATTGTCTTCAGATTGCAAGCATAATAGGAGTGAGGAGAGGCTTGTTAGTTCAGTGAGCCCATATCTTGTCTTTGTCACTGACTGTGCCCAAACCACCATTAAAGCTGTAGAAGATGGGTCAGCCTCCTAAGGTGGATGGATCCTTTCTTTGCATCTTTGCTTCTTAAAACGCTAAATCCTCTCCGGGAAGGGGGACTTAAAGGAAAAGGGTTTTCAGTAAAGTTGAAACATGAATTTCCAGATAAAACATAAAGTGTACTTAAGGTAACATTGCAAGAAGATGTGACGAAAGAACGTGTGAGGGCTTGATTTGGAGGCTTAAAGGAGTTATCACACACATCATGTGCTTCCTGAATGTTTTAGTCCCCAGTGGACTGTGATGTATCCCACCAGGAACCCATCTCAAAGCCTTTGCTATTGTAGGGGTATGAGTGTGTCTGAGCCGAATAGGCGAACAGTAGTCGGGTGTTACTCTTATGTATGATAGGAGGCATGCCGATCATCATCGGCCAGTGTACAAACCATGACCTAAGACGTGAAACCGATCCTTATCCATATAGGTATCAGACCGCCTCTACTCCAGCCATTAGTATAATTTATTGTACAGGTTCTCTGAATAAAACACCTATATCCTCTTTCGCATCCTATGACTATAATTCGAGTTGTCTCTAAGCTAATCGAATTACACTTATCTGACAAACTCTACACTATGAATGAAATATTTATAGAATATAATATTACCTATGTCACAAGCCCTCCATAATTCAGTCGAGGAAAACAAAGAAAGTTATGCATTTAAAGGTTCTTACCACCTTTGCATAACTAGTTGGACTTGTATTTTTGCCTATTAATGTGTCTTCTTGAATAGAACTAAGTGCTGGTCACTTGACTGCTTCTTTACCTCACTAGATTAGTACAGTATACAGAGAGAGGAAAGCAGTCACTACTGCAGTGGCCTGCCCATACATCCCTACAACCTTGGAAACAAACACTCGTCCACTTCAATTATCAAAATAAATACCTTTTTCAAAAATATAGATGTTTGTGTTTGTGTTTCAGGTGATTGCCTTTGTGTGCGGCTGTATTGCGGCGCTGCTCCTCATCATCTCTATATCGTGCACGGCGTGGCTGGAGACCAACGGCTACCGGCAGGGGCTGTGGGAGGAGTGTAACACCGTGTCTGAGGGAAACATCCACTGCACCAAGAATGCATACACAGGTAGCCTAAGTACAGATAATTTCTGTATAGTTAAAAAAAAAGTGCCGATAATTTCTATATAGTTAAAAAAAAGTGCCGATAATTTCTATATAGTTAAGAAGAATAAGTGCCGATAACTTCTATATAATTAAAAAAGATTTGCTGAGGTATGTTTATTTATCAATGATTTTTTATATGATAACTACCAAAACACAAGAGTGAGAATAGGGAGAGAGAAACTGATAGAGCAACGGGTTTAGGAGCAAACAGCAATACCAACATACCAGGCAGGGAAAACCTGCAGAATGGTATGTGTATCAAATAGTAACAAGAAACCTCCACTAAGCAGAAAAGTATAATAGAATCTTTTTGACGATCCATGAGTCGAGTCTTGGTGCTTAGGACGCTACCATTCTCGAGTCGATATCTAGATATTTCTTCTTAATCTGGGAGCCCTTTTAACATTTTCTATCCTTGAAATCCTTGGGAACTTGTAACTCATCTTACCACCGCCTGCTTGTGTAAATACAGCTGATTAAAAATTATGTACGACTTCCAAATAACTCAACTGAAAGACCCACTTTGTTGAATACTGTCATCTTCTGGAGTTCACATCAACTTTGTCATAAGGGCCTCATTTTCATCATTAGCTCGGGCACCACAAGTGGATAGAAATAAACCAGCCACCTTCCACATTAATGTACACTCTGTGTTAATAATAGCAGAACATTTCAAGATCCCAATTCATGAATTGAATTTGATGCCAAACACAGCATCATTAAAATAACCTTAATGCTGTTCATCCACGGCGTTTGCATGGGATGTTCACAGTGCATTAGTGTCATCCTAACAAGAGTAGAAGTAAACTTGTGGCTAAAATGGGGGGGGGGGGGTTATAAGCGATTTCTATATAGCATTTTTATGCGTATTAGATAGGATATCATACCCACTAAAAGCTCAGTGCCCCCTTCTCATACTAAGAGGAGGGGGCACGCACCCTATTCAGAGTCCAAATATGCCAAACAAACTGTTAAGTACAGGCAAAAGAAGGGTGTGTGTATCACCGCGTCCCCGTCTTGATCTGCCAATGTGTAAGGTGAAGCATTTAGTAGGTCCACTGCTTGACCGTGTACTGAACTGGGGAGGGGGTGGGCCACTGATGTACAGGGTATCCACCCTTATGTCCATATTTGAGAAACAACCTCTCAAGACAATTCTAAAAGATTTGGCTAGAAACGAGGGGGAAGGGTTGAAAAACTCCTTAGATTAGATAAAAGTAGAAGTGGGGTGGATCCTGCATGTTGGCTCATAATAGTTGTGAGCATCAGTGGAATTGGTAATTTTAGTTCAAATCATGAATAATCAAATAGCACCCTACTGAAACTATCTGTAATGTAAGATTAGCTCTGTAGGGTAATTACATTCTATACATTTTCCACAGATAAGGATTTAATCTGAAAAAGAAGTAGTTGATATCTATCTTTAATTTAACAGATAATCCCATTTCCTTACCCCCACTAGAACTATGAATATAGTCAGCCAGGCCCCTTACACCCTGCTGCAAATCGTAAATCATGTAAGCGAACATCCATTTGGGAATTTCCAACAGAAATCACAATGAAAATAACTGATCTCATAACAGCAATAAAACAAATTCCATTTGAGAGAATTTTCTGGGGAATATGGTGATTCTGCTGCATCCCTACTGATAACAGCTTTATTGCCGTCGCAGTATTAACTGTGTAGTACAAGGATGGATGTTCTATCCATGGGCATCAACCGCTATCATGGAAAGACCAGAGTGTCAGCTATCTATATTACTAGGGTATGACACTCATCAAATTGCCCTGCTTGGTTCACCTCTGTAATGGGGGCCTCTGAGAGCTGGTTGCCTATGAAGGAGTTGAGTTGGCAAAGCAGAGGCGATCTCCAGGGAGGTGGGATTAGTCATTATGTAAAGCCAGTTGATGCCTGTGCTGCTATCTGAAAGAGCCCACATTAATGACAGCTTACTCCTAGGTTCGGGGAACTGTTGAAAAGCTGATCAATGAGAACCTAATTTCAATGCAGGCATTTAATATGTATTATGTGCTCTTTGCATGGTTTAGTGTATAGGATCCACAAGAAAAGGGTAAATAAATACTAATGATACAACTATGTTATCCTTTTACATATATTGAAAGAGGAACCCTTTCAGGAGACCCTGTACATATACTGCTTCATGTGCCTTCCCAATACACCACAGTGTGATGGGTGTTTAACGTAGATATTGCAGTAGTAACTGGTTCTGTGTGCAATTATCCTCACTTTTCTGTCCAGGTTACTGATAGTTGCCTCTACAATTTGAATGATTTCCCAATTAGGTGATTTACTAATAGATGTCACACGGTGGAACCGCCTACCAATCAATTATCAGGTGTCAGGTCATGCAGAATTGCAACATGAAATGATAAATCAATATGTCAAACGTGTATAGATAAGGCTAAATGCGTACCATATAATCAAATATAGGCTCATTTACATGTTCAATGAAGGTCTACATGAGGTGATGCAACAGTGCAGTGAAATCAGTTTCACAATATGCTTTTCTAATTAGCATATTCAATGAGACCCATTAAATTCCATTCTGGAAGAAGTGTCGCTGCTTATATTCTACATGGTAGGATTCTAGAGAATTGACTAGCTGTTTAAAGATTGTATAGTGTCGTAATTCATGATGTCCTTTGATCATCATCACAGAGAGAAGAAACAGCCCAGGTGACTCCCTTAGGTCAGCGAGAGAGTCACCTAGGCTCTCTTTTGCGACCTGGATTTCCTTATACTTATAGAGGGGAGTCATTCTTGAGGCAAGCTGGACTCCCTTTTGACGCTGTTTCTTTTCTTTGTGATGACCCTCCTGAAGAGTTAACTACCGATGGCCAGGACTGCATTCAAGCATTATGCCAACCTTTCAGAGGATATACCCTCTTGAAAGGGAGGCATGATGCATGGATGCAGCACTGGTGAGTTACTTGGTACTATATGGCACAATGCATGAAAACCCTTTTTAGCCCATAAAGGGTTGATTTAGGTGTGTACCTTACAGCTAATACTAATGGTGTAGACAATAACCTGGTTGTGTTATTGTTGCTTTGTTGCTGCTTATAGAGGGTGAAGGTAAGTGGAGCATGCGCACAACACGTAACAACTTCTGTTAATAAAGGCTGGTTAAAAACACAAAAAAAAACATTGTAACTCACTGTGTATAAACTGACTATACTGATAAGCCAACTCCCGACCTTAAAAGAGTAATTTGGCTATTTCATAATGATTGAAAACATTCTTTCATCATAATCTAATTCAAAATGCATGATATCTAAAGAGATTTGGCTTACTGTAAATGTAGATATTTTCACTGTTATAAATTGTCGTGGATTTGCTTCAAAAATTTGCGCATATCTAAATTCGTGGATTTGGAGATATGGTAGTTCTACAGCTACATTGGATTAATATTTTCACGGATTTCGCAGATTTAGATATTTGTGAAAATAATGTTATGTACAGCATGAAAATATCTACGTTTACAGTATTGGCATGGTTTTACGGGTATTATTATGTGTCAGGACTATAGAGTCCTGATCTGATGACAATAGGTCATATAACCTGAGGACTAGATGACATGGGAGGTTTCTGAAATCAACATGATGATTTCAGATCTGAGATTTATTGTATTGAAAGAAATCAGATGGTAGATAATCTGATGAAAGTCCACAGGAAAATGTAGATGTTGACTAGTATCTAATGTATGATTAATGCCGACCTTTCATGTTAGTTCAAGAACTGTGCACTACTGAAACATTTTGCATCAGTTTGATCACTTGAGGAGAAAAATGAATATCATTGGATATGGTAGTCCTTTTTACCCCAAAGATAGCAGGGGTGACTGCTCTGATCAATATGATAAAGGACTGATAAGATAAATACTATACAAGCTAATGAGTCTCAATGGTGAGAAGGCAACAGCAGCAGCTGCAATAATAGAGATAGTAACAGCACGGAACCTGGTAGACAACTTAATGCTCTTAAGCCAAAAAAAAAGAAGTTGAGGTATCCCTAGCGACCCTTTTTTTGGCCCTACCCAAATTTCTTTTTTGAAAGGCATTTTTGTGTTCTTTCCTACCAAAAAAACGACAATTTTTTACTAAAATTATACAAAAATGGGAGGAATTCTGTCTCAAAATCCTGAAAGAAATTTGGTGAAAAAGAAAGGAAATCGACCTACCTACTCTATCTTTTTTGGGCCATGTTACCTGAACACAACTATTTTTTTGGTCTAATCATACGGGGGCATGGATACCTGTGAGGTGGGAGGCGCGGGGGGGGGGGTTACATGGGAGGGGGTTGTGTACAGGGAAGGAGTTGTGTATTGACAGGACTGACCTTGACACAAAAGCTACTTGATGGCCAGCAGTATGCTTTGAGGTGTTGATGGCGGAATGCCGATATCTCTAAGAAAACAGATATGCCTAAGTTGTAAAGTGTGGCAATATTATAAGGACATTCTATCAAAAATATCATAGGCATATAGAACTCAGTCTGTGAGATCATTGTCACCTTGAATCCTAATAATGATTACTAACATGGGTTGTCCATATCAAATACTTCATTCCTGCTTTAGCAGTGGTGATCACTTCATTCATGGGGTATGTGGCAGGCACACAACGCCGTTTATAGGTTGTGCCAAAAACTTGTCCCAGTAACTTGTAACATGTCTTAGTAACTTTGGAGGGCTCCAGATGGAATTGCAGTGATGTAAGGGACTACAAGAAGTGACGAGATGATTATTTCCCTTATGTATAGGGCTGAAACTCCTGACTTATGTTGTTTTAGGATAGAGGAAGGACAAATTAGAAAGTTCTTAATATGTTTAAAGAAGTTAAGGTATAAGCCTGAAAAGCGCCAGAAATAGCCGAAACAACATGAGTTGGGAGTTTGTGCCATAGACTTACTAATGGTTCTGTTCTTTTGATTATTTGGGCCCATTTTCAGAGAGATACATAGTGCATTGAAATGGACCATATAGACAAAGGCCCATGGCCAGAGGATATTTTGGTATCGTTCCCCCCCAGGTGGATCTGGGGCGGTATCCCACGAAGCCGCAGGCTGAGTGGGATGGATTTTCGCGTGATCAGTTTTTTTTTGGTCCTCCTGCGGGATGGGTCGACAGTTTTTTGGTTCCCCCCCAGTTTGAAATTGAGCGTGGCCGACCCCTTTGAACTATAGTAACGCACTGGCTTTTTCGCTAAAAAGAGGAGCAATCTTTTTGGTACCTCCCTTCAAGGGGTCCAAATTCTTTGACCTTCCCCAAATCCACCACCCCCCCCCCCACGTTGTTAAAAAACGGCCACTCCCAGACGGATTATGAAAGCAATGCTAAAAGCTGAAGCCTTGATTCCTATTGCCTGTGCGCATCCATTCACTGCAGCACTTTATTCCCTCATGGGGAATCTAGGAATGCAGAAAGGACGGCCTGCTTATCCAGGCTCCCATAAAAACAAAATTTTAGTCAAGGAAACTGAATTACTCTCATACTTCTGAAGATGACCCACACATATGATTCCTTTGAGGATTTTTTTTATTGGGCCTGATCTATGCTATGTGCATCATATCAAATGATATACTTTATGTAAATGTGTACTTTAGTAGGCCATCTCACATACCGAAATATGTTGTTGATTTGACTATATAGCATACCATACACCTGGGGTTCCACATGTTATAGCACCTGGGGTCCCACATTCTATAGCACCCCTTTCAGATGGCTATTTCCCATGGGGTAGTCTTATACCACCTGCCTTCTATTCATGATGCTTGTCCCTTAGACACCTTGCGCTACCAACAGAGGCCTTGTGGCTATGGATTTCCCTGATAGGGCTTTTCATTGAAGCCCCCTATTGTGTAGTGACTTTGTGTAATGATTTATAAGAGACTCACTTATCAGAAAGGTAGAATGTGTAGATGCTACTGAGTGTAGCAGCATAAAACACTTTGTACTGTGTGTACACTCATGTACCATTGCGAAAATATGATGGAAAAGGTAATGCCGCCAGCACCACCCATTTACATATAAAATACAGGTATGCAGGGTGCGTCAGTAAGTAATATTGAACCCTTGAATCACAGCATACTACTTTAATACACTCTATACATTTTACCCTACGTTGATGTCATAACATATAACACATATACTGTAAAGGTGGATATTTTCGCGCTGAACATATTTTTACGATTTTCGCGGATTTTAAATGTGGGAAAATATGTACTGAGCGAAAATTTATCCTATGTAGTATTATTACTACCAAGTGTCAAAATGCGCTAATTCAAATCCACGCGAAATTGTACTTTATAACAAATCCGCGAAAATTTATACCAGCGAAAATATCTACGTTTACAGTATTTAAGCTGTGATCTGGCAATAAAAATATTTTCAAACCTCAAAATAACCTTGAGGCTTCATGTCCTCATAAGAGGGGTCATTGTAGGAACACTGAGCCTGGGATCTGGCGTTAGCCTAGCAAACAGTGCTTAACAGATTTGGCATGATAATTGATAGACTCTTAGTTTAAGTATAATGGCCCTGTTGGCGATTGTTATCCTCATTAAGTCAATGCTATAATAAAGAAATCAGCCTGAAATAAAGATTGAAGACTAGGCTAACTGTTGATGCCACTAGGCTAACTCAGTATGTAGTTAGCCTAGTCATCCAAATAATAAACATGATTTCCTGCTTCTAAAGACCATTATATTGATAAACCATTAGATAATACATGGCCACAGCTAACAACACATAACTTTTACAATGTTCAACTCCTGTGCAATCACCCCCTGTAGTTTTGCTTACAAATCCCATTATGGATGGGCTAACACTTCAGTGTTCCTATAGTGAGGGGTATAGTTAATTATGTCTCATTAATCTCTACCTCAGTGGATGCTGGAGGAAGGAGTAGGAGAGGTGAGGTAGGGGAGCTGATGTACTTAACTAATTATGTCAAGTCACGCAATAAGGTGATAATTACTCATGTAAAAGGGTTGAGTTGTTCTCATATTTATATAAACATTCACTATTCACGTAATGGTCGCAATCTGCATTATCATTATCCTTTTTGAAATAAAATGCAGCTCATGTACCGTATACATTCTAGATGCTTACAGAAATGATGTAGCCCTGGCGAGTAAGTCTCCAGTGCTCAGACCCCACTATGTGTGTACCCGGAAAGTTATTGGAAAGTTGTTTGGCAATATACCTGTAAATGTTTTGTAAGGCTTCATGCTAAAAGAAGCCATCATAATAATGCTGCAGCACTAAGAGTGCCGTGTGTTGGTATTTGTAGGCTTTCCTACAGTATGTACACAGACTTGTATTATGAGCCACACCCCCGTTGCTGCAGCAACTATCTAGATATATACAGTTGGCAAATACAAGAAGGTAAAATCATAATATCAGAACTTATACTCATTATGTAGAGGGTGGAACAACCCTCTTGTACATCAGTTCCTGCTGGGTCTGACCACCTGAAATTATAGGTACACAGTGGTTTTAATATGTAAATTCTTATTTAAATCAACTCTGTTACCACCCATATGTACCATTACCGTAAAACCTCGCATATAGGCCGTGCCTAGTACCTGAGTCAGGTCACCAGTGGGGGTGGGGGGGTGGGGGGGGGTGGCCTATACGCATGTTAGGCTTAGACGTGGGGTTTTACGGTACCCCTATTATTATAAATAGCTGACTCCTTTATTAACCCATGCTTAACCATGCCGGTGCTCTTATTATCACCCATGCCCAAGTCCTGTTATCACCCATATCTCATGCACTTCATTGCTCTCATCCCCGTTTCTTATTGCCCACAGATTGGATCATCGCCTGTGGCGCCCTCTCCATCATTGGGCTCATCATCTCGGCCATTGGGACTGGAGTCACGGGGGTTGCTCTAATCAGCAGCAACCCTGACTTCAAGGTCAAACTCTACCGGGCTGCCATGTACCTCATGTTCTTCTCAAGTAAGCTGTTTAATCAACTATATATAGACCAAGTTTATTTCATCCGCTTCTAGAAATGCAGGTCAACCTTTTGAAAAATTCAAATGTTTAATCATATTTTGGCATACATATAAAATTCTATTCAAGTGAATGCATGAGGGTTATTGATCAAAAATAATTGTTTCAAACAGAACTTAATTGCACCAATACAGCCTTGCAATGCAACCAATATCCTAAAAAGGCAAGATTTGACTTAACTATGCTAGACTTCCTTTGCAGGGAAGTGTTATTGAGAAATTAATGGCTATCTTATTATGTGCATGGACTACATAAAAATACATCTGCCTTGTCAGCTCGTTTGGACGTCAACCTGTAGTAGCCTACCTACCTGTACTCACATACCAGATTGGCCAGAGAAAACCACCCTCAAAACTAATCTATGCAATAATATCATTTAATGAAAAATGATTGTCTATAAAGTTCTTAAGCTTGTTATTTACTGTGACATGGAATTACTGGTTGAAGCCACTATTTCTCCTTAAAAATGCATGTACAAGGGTGCCAATAGATTTAAGACGTGAATATTTACAAGCCATTTCATGCTTCAGACTTAATCACAGATACAACTAATTTCTCCTTATTCTTATATAAATTGCTTTAATAGCGCATTCTCTTACTGTTTTTGCTTCCAGTTCTGTTCATTGTGATCGCCTTGATCGTCTTCCCTGTCAAGTTCATGCAGGATCTGAGTCGGAAGGCTAATGAGAAGAAGGAGCCTGACTGGTACTTCGGCTGGGCCTATGGCATGGCCTGGGGTGCAGCCATCTTTATTTTTGGAGCGGCAGTTCTCCTGCTGATTGACAAAGAGAGTGAAGAGCTATACTACAGGGAGAAAACCTACTACCACAATGAGGCCGATGCGTGAGGCACTAAATTCAAGATGGCCAATACTTCCGGTTTTATATTGCACTTCCGGTTTTGGATCTCTATTTGTTAAGTGCTCTCACAAAAGACCATCACATATTCTGTAGTTATAACCTGTTAAAGCCTACTGTTACCAAAGTATGGCTATCTGAATCTAGATACAAACTGGAAGCTAAACGGGGCCTGCATGGCTGGGGGAGTCCCAGGCATATCAAGATGGCGCCGAGTGGACTCTAACAGGCTGCAGCCACAGAGTAGTAAGACCTGTTACAAAAGAACTAGCATTGGTTTTGAGTGTGTATTGACTGCAAAGGAGGGAGTCTTGCAATTGACTGTGTGTAGGGAAATAAAAGCAGGGGTGGGTGGGCAAGTTGTGTGTTGAACTGTGTCATTTAGGCCTACCTACCCTCCAGACAGTATAATGCCTGTTTCTATAGGCTGCCCGCCTTCCCTGCCTGGAATGTGGAGTTGGAATCCCTCCTGTAGAACAGTACTTAGCTCCTCTTGAGGATGGCTAATGTCATAATAGTTCTAACAGAATCTCTGAAATTATACTAACTTTCATTGTTTCATATTTGTTAGGTTTATATACTCTGGTGAGTGATATGAATAGGAATGCTATGTACTTCAGTTTCTTACATGATATAGAAAGATGGGATAGATTGATGAAGGATTGATACTGGAAGGTTGAGCGCAATACCTCGCTATGACTTAAATCATATATATTGATGACTTAATGTTCTCACCCAATTAAAGAAAATCTTTACCTATTGGCATCTGCATTGGCCACGACGGTAGATTTTCCAGTCATTGGTGAGCTATTTGGTTTTGTAAGCACCAATAATACTCCGCATCAAGATGAAGTACAAACCATGTAAGCACTAAATGTAAAAAGACTTGTGACACCATTACACATTTTGTATGATGTTTTATGTATATTTCTTAGTGCATATCATTTTGAAGTACTTAATATATTACAAGTAACAAGCTTCTTCAATGGGATGTACTGGTGGATATTTGACAATGTTTTCATGAAAAGCAATTTGACATGGAAATTCCTTTTTTCGAAACTGTTTGGTTATATAACAACCGCCTATATAAAACCAACAATATAATTAAAAGGCCCCCTACCTGTCTTGCATGATTCACAAGTTAAAATGCTTTACACTCCCAGTATATACTCACGTTGAATAAGGCTGTCTCATCTTTTGCCAATAAGTTCTACATGTCATGGTTACAAACCTTTGAGAAGAACTGCAAAATGGTGAGGATAAAATACAAGGCCTATTCATGCACAATTCATATCCTTATCTGGCTATACTATATCATATGTTACCTTGCAACAGAACAATGGAATTGTCTAAGTTATGCAATTTAGTTTATCCGCATGGCTATTCTTGCCTTTATGTTTATGTATATGTATCAAATGGGACTCTATTCATCATGGTTCACTATGTGACTGATCATCGAAGGTGGATACCATAAAAACAGTATAGACATGGTTATAATATAGAGGAAGGATATATCACGTTATCATGTTTTACAAATTCTGTCAGATTGTACCTGCCAGGTATATCACATGAGAGATTTGTATAGGTTAGGATTGTTTCAAATAAAATGAATTGGTTTTTCATGATTATGGTGATGGAGTCATAATATTTCAAACTCCCAGTTTAATGCTTACATGAAACTTTCATGAATTTAGCATGTCCAAGTTGTCTGAGTTAGGAATGTGTAGTGAAGGATGAGTTAATAATGTGCTGTAACATCTCTTTTGTAATTTCAATTGGTTATTTCTTGATTGGCTATTAATGTGATTTATGAAAGGTCAAATTAAAAATGGCCTGCCTTCCTGAACAAAATGGATGATGTTTTAACTGTAATGTAAAACTAAACAATTAAGATGTGAATTATGTAAATGTTAAAATTCAAAGAAATCAACAAAACTGATTGAATTTAAAGTGAAAGTGGTGCTGAATCTTGTTTCATTGCAAAAGGTAGATATATTATTCCTAGAAAGGTGAAAAACAAGATGCAATGTAAAAATGTTGTCACATATAGTGTATTTTGTGTTTTTATATGTTATCTTTACTAGAAACTGCATTACGTTTTTGATCTAAAACATGATTCTGTCTATTTCGGTGGCATATTTCTGTATGAGACAAGCAACCCCCTCCCAAATTATGACATTGTGTTAAAAAAAGATTTGAAAAGAGCCCTTTTTCCATTGGATGTCAATGGACATGTCTCGGTGGTACCTGTCTATGTTGGTAGGTACGTAGATTTGTCACAGATGTCTCTCTTTGCTCTGAGGGAAGGGTTTGGGCTGAGTATTATATGAAAACAGATATCAAGACACCAGATTGAAGGGGCCAAATGTAGATACAAATTGTCAGGTCTCATTGGCCCATTATTATGATCTTTACATAAAGGTCACATCTATTACAGCACCAACCTAGCTCTTCCTTGATGAGACACATTCATAAGGAATTGTAAAAGTCTTTTGGGGAGATCCACATTAATAGTTTAGGCTCAGTAGATATACCCTAACAGAAACAGAGCTGGCCTTAATTATGGTTATGCCACCCCACATTGTATAATACTGTTACGGCACACAACTCACACAATTTTAGTCTTTGCGTTTACCATGAAAAAGAGCAGACTTAGAGATTGTTCATGCCATATTATAACCAGCTTTGTACAAATGATGCCATTATATGACATAGTGTTAAAGTGTGATACATGTCTCAACCTGCTTCCAAAGCCAATAAACGTTTTATAACCAAATGCCTTGTTTCTTCTCATTTCACCAGTGACAACTCCTGCCTGATGATGTATTGCAGTAGCCCATCCGACAAGAATACATTATTCTACATCGAAATTATATTTTTAATGATATATAATATATTGCCTCTTGTCACAATAAGGAGCCTTAGAGTAATGTTGCATAACATTTGTTGTTTACTGGTGGATGAGTTTTGCTGTAATCCCTTTGCACACATGAGCATCACAATTAAAATGACAATTTCAAATCAAAGTCCATTAAGCTTCAGAGCACCAACCAGCCAGAGGGCCTCTTGAATTCAGCCTGGTAGATAGTTGATTAAATTTGTGTTTAATATCCTGGTCTCGGCAACAATGGCAGATAGAACTCCAAAAAAAATGCCTTTAGTAAGAATAAATCATAGCCTTTTCAGACCATGGCAGTCACTATTAACCATCATTCAATTTAGCATGATTTTTCTCCCTGAATTACCAGTTCATCATTCTAATTAGGCATTGCTTCAAAGAGTGCAATTCAGTCGTAAATCAGCTTAATCATGTATTATTCAGATCTTTGTAAATCAAATTGACATGGTATCTGTCATGATATTGGCATAGAGATTTGTCTGATTCAGTGTTTTTGACAGGAGTAAAAGTAAAAATGTAAGGAATATGTCCCAGGGGATACCACACATGGTGGTGCACACATAGGACGAAATGATGCTACTTCTGGGATACACAGGATAAAGTCACATCTGGCTACATACTACTGATGGAATACACATGACAAAGCCAAACAAAGAAGGAAGCACCATGATCTTTCTGTAGGCCTACTGAGGACACCTCATTTCTTTACTGCAACCATACAAATCCACTTAGATCCTTTATACCTCTGCAGTACTGACAGAAATGTGTGTTGAGGTTAGAAAGACATAAAGGATAGAGCCTAGGGTTGAGTTGCCTTTGATTTTTTTTTAGCAAATGGGACAAACAATGACCTGCGACCACTTAATACTTGCTTTCCCCTGGGCAGACCAAGTCTGTGTGGCTTTTAACACCCAGACAATTTACATTGAACAACGGCCTCTTCCCTGAGGCGCGGCTGATTGTGCTTGCACAAAAGAGCCTCCATCAATGTGTGGTGCCTATAGGGAGTTACCAATGGTCATCTATCTAACTAAGCTTATCTTTAAAAAAACTTTTTTTCTTTATTACCAAGGCCCATGGGGCCGACCAGTTCTAAATGCAACACACGAGACCAGTATATACTTGGATCCTATTTGGCCAGACCAAAATTAATATACAGGATGCTTCACTTTGAACCTTTTTCCTCTCAAACTAGCCCTGCGCTCAGTGAGTCCTAGCACCCCTACAGCCATAGCTGGAGGTGTCAGTGCCAACTGATTTGCGTCAATGGGTCTATCCCAATGGGAAATAACCAAGCCAGCAATGCCCAGCTAGGTGGGCTGCCATATGGAACAAAATCACAGTCTTGTACTGGGCTGCCAAGTGGGCCCGATATATCCTTAGGACTGCCAGTACTTTCTGGAGGCGCACTGCCATAGCGTATTGTTTCCAATGCAAATGCAAAATCTTGGCTTTCAGGGGGCCCTTTTTACTATACGCATTGGCCCGCTATGGTGGTGCTGAGGATGTAGGGTTGCCCAGATGATTTGAAGTGCCTAGAACAATCCCGGATCCAACCAACTTTGATACTACACCATAAAAATTGTACCTCGAAGGGTCCTTTATTATCTGCAAATAATGACAGATGAGCATGTTCCCAAGTATTTGCAGTGTATGTGATTAAATACAAATATTAGGGCCATTGAGCAATAGTGTTTGGAAATTGGGTGTACAAATGAACATTGCTTCAACATTTATTCAATGTTAATTTCCAAAACCACCAACAGTGAAACAAAAGTGACAATGATTGGTGATTGAAAGTTAATCCTTGAATCAACATTGAAAATAGTGATCTATCAACACATAAACAGGGGTACAACAATGTTGCAAATGGTGGATGATCAAGGAAGGGGAGTTTACGACAAACCCTACTTAGATGGAGTTTACCCACTTACACATGGATAACATGGTAAATGGGGTCATCCTAGGCCAAGGACGTGCAATGTATACTCTCCAATCAGAACCTTTACTGAATCTCAAGTAACCCCTGTCGAACCTCCGTTGGGAGATTGTAATCGATAGGATGATTGCATGTGACATTAGTTCCCTTGAGACCCAGTAGTGGCAGCAGGCATAAGGATGGTGACAACGGCAAAACTGTATGTTTTTGGCACTCTCTATGCACATATGTCCTGCTTGATGCTAACTGATCTGTGCATCCCTGCACCAAGCTGAAAGCTACTGGATATAGGACTGTCAAAATGCAAAGATTGGAGGGCATTTCGTTCAGCCTACACCAACGGAATAGGCTAGTTAACAGGGATTAGAACACAGTAGGGCAGTGTTTGCAGCTTAGCAGGGCCGCCGGGCAATAGAAATCTAAACAAAGTTTGTCACAGCATGGTTTATGGTTCATTGTGGATATCAAGAGCTGTTGACATGTACAATCACTATCCAGACTCATAAACCCAATCAGTAGCGATGGCCACCTGGTGGTTGGGTGCTGAACTACCATGAAGGACTGCTTTCTCACAGACAATACCTAGTCCCAGAAACTATTTCTGAATTAAACTGCAAAATTCAAATTTAAACTTCACTAAATCACACAATTACTTCCAATACAATGGGATCAAGGTGAAACTGTGATTTAAACCAAATTTCACAATGCAGAAAACAAGCCCATTTCAAATATGTACGGCCAGGTTGGGGCAGAGGTATGAAAAGAAGGAGTCTGGAGGTATCTGGGAACAAAGTGTGCTGCTGCTGAGATCTAAACATAGGCATCTCTTTGTATCAAAAAAGAGGAAAGGAAGCAGCATAAAGAAGTACATCATAAGGTAATATATATATATATATATATATATATATATATATATATATATATATATATATATATATATATATATATATATACCCTCAAAGTAAAGTCCGACATGCACATGCAGGGTACACATGCACATATTCCATGTCCATCTACAACCACTGTCTGTGTGTGGAGTAACATCAGAGTGTTACCAGAACACCAAGCCAACACTAATTTGTATCCCCGACTAAAAGGGACTTTTCAATGAAGTTGTTTGGAGTAGGCTTTTTTTTGAGGTAGCACATGTATAAAGATGTTATCTCAATAATATTAGGATATACAAATGAGGTAAGTCCAACATTTTCCCCAAAGTCACAGTTTTTTGCTGCATGAGCAGTGTTCCACTCATAATTCGTTTTATCATCCGTTCTTCATTCATTATTTTTCTGTTCTTTCACTGGATAATGTATGCATCCATTGAGATAATGATAATGACACATAAAACATTTTTAGATTTCACTGTTTAGACATTGAGCCTTGCATGATCAGGATCTGCGTGCATATACGAAACATTCACAGGTGGTTTTATGGATTGTTGAGGCTGGAACTATTGACTGAGAACTATTTTTAACAATGAAAGCTTATTCTTAGATCAGAAAGACAAACATGTATGCATACCTTAATGATCCACCTTATATAGCCATATGCCTATCCTTTATCCTCTCAATGACAAGGCCATAAGCAAGCTCAAAAGATTCAATATAAAGTTGAGGAGGGTATAGGTAATGAATTTCTCCTCAGGTTTATTTGTTTTGTGCCTTTGTGATAACTGTCTTCAAATCATTCTCCTCTATACAATCTAGTATGATAGTATCTTTATATTTGTCGAACATAATACATGTGCATAGATTTACAAAGTCTCTTTATCATACCTAGCATATGATAGTCCTATCTCTTAACCACTGAAACCAATACGCCCACCCCAGTGGCGTATTGCGTCAATACGCCCACTTGGTGGACGTATTGGGAAAGGTCACGTGCACATGACCAGCCATTGACCAATCACAGCACAGCTAAGTTGAAGCCGATTTTTGGGGAAATTTCTCGATCTCCGATTTATATCACGATATTTGACAAGAATACAACATATTTCTGCCTGTTTAATATTTGGAAATGGTAGGTACCATGTGCGAGCATCTGTATAGAACTTTATAGCTTGTAAATCGGACCAGAAATACGTTTTTTAGACCAAAATCTTCTATAAACGAGAGGAGACATTATGAACGAAAACCATCGGCGATCAGCCAGATTTTTGCAGAGTTCAACAAATATCTGGCACATTTTTCATAGTTTTTAGGTTATGATCGGTATGACTGTCATATTCTAGGTATAATAAAAGAAACACACAACTTGTGAGCAATTCCCAGCTTGCATGCCTACTTGTGGTTCTTATAAAGAGCCACGCGTAGGCATACGGCTAGGATATGCTCACTCGTTGTGTGTTTGGTTAGTACATCGCCATCTGTTAGAAGTAACAGATCAAACACCATTGTACTGGCTATTAATACAAGTTAAGTGGTGGTGTAGTGGTAAACATGCTGCACTCACTACCTTGTGCACCTCGAGTGTGTGTCTATTCCTCCCCTTCCCCCTCCTCACCTCTCCCCCAACACTCATCATGGACATCACAAAGCTTGTTGCCATGTGTATGACTACCCCTAGCTTGCCTGGAAATAAATCTATATCCAGACCAACTAGATTTACTAGGTGGTCTCATAGAAGAAATATTTTGGTAAATTATTTCCCCTTTAATCTGACCTTTTCCTGATATTTGAACATTGAGAAAGTAGGTATAATATGTAGGAATCCTTATGGAATCAACACTACTTTTGGGCCAAGCTAAGATACTGTAGATAGAAGTCGTCTCATGGTGAAATTAAGGGAGTCACCCAGAGGAGTCATGTAGCTCCCTGACTCACATAATAGGGCCAGATAATGATCACGGCTCCCCTGGATGGGGTAGTCATTCTGTAGGCAACCCGCACTCCCTTTTGACACTGTTTATTTTCTCTGTGTGGACTTTGCCACTGACTCTACTGAAACCAACAGTAAAGCCATAGCATGGGTAAATGGGTGAGCTCCCTGAGGAAGATAAGGCTGTGTCTCACGACCTTGAGCCAATGTTTTTGTCTCTGACTGGGTGCCGTCTCTGACCAGGTGCTGTCTCTGACCGGGTGCCGTCTCTGACCGGATGTCACTTTGGGAGTCTAGATATGTTCTACCAACAGCAGGAGGCTAATGATAATTACATAACAGATGCCATAACGTTTTTACAAATCCTTATATATATTAGTATAGTTTAAAATTTAAAAGACACTTTTTTCTGACACCAGGTCAGAGATGGCACCTGGTCAGAGACGGCACCTGGTCAGAGACGGCACCCAGTCAGAGACAAAAACATTGGCTCAAGGTCGTGAGACACAGCCATAAGGTGCTTCTACGCATCTTTGCTTTTTAATACCCTGACCTTCTCGGTGATATGGGGAGATGAAGGGAAAGGGCGCTTGATAAATGTTCAAACATGGCTTTTCACTTAAGTGTATGAACTCAATATTCCCAGATGAACCAGATGCACCAAGGTGTTTAAGGGAGGTAACATGGTAAGAAGATTTGATGTAGGATAGACTGGCAGACATGAGAGAAGGTGTGAGGGCTTGGGTTGGAGGCCTAAAGGAGTTATCACACACATTATGTGGTTCCTGAATGTTTTAGTGCCCAGTGTTCTATCACACCAGGCAACCATATGATTTGCTATGAATGAAATATTCATAGAATATGATGAAGGTCATATCCTGGCGTTCCCATTAACTTGTCATTAGGGGCTCATTCACTTTATTAGGGCACCACAGGTTAATGAAAATCTTCCAGATTAATGTACCTTATGTGAAACACACCTTCAAGATCAAATTCATGAAGTTAAATTTACAGCATACATTCCTTAACCTTAATTCTGTGCATCCATTTTCTGGCCTGGTCTAATGTATCTTTATAAGTTATAGACCAATAATGTCTAGATATCGATGTTATATGAGGAAAAGATCTTATTATGTGTTGATAAATCACCCTCCATAGGTAACCAATTTTATAAGGAAACATAATATATTGTGCTTCTTTTCATAGCAAAATCCCCCAAACGGAGGGAGGAATCTAAATAACAATATTTCCTACTCACCCTAGTAAAGTAACTCCTTTTAATAGTATCACCATATTTGTCATATTATTTGCATAGTAATTCCTTTTTACATATTTCATTCTATTTGTCAGTCACAAGTAAACCGTGATATGCTAAAAATAAAATATTTGGACTCTATTCTCAAACACACCTAGCAGTACCATCATAAGGTGGAAATACTTACAGTCATGTTTATCCTTGTCTGAGTAATTAATGAGTTTGCCAGTTGTCATAGTTACCACAGGGATATTGAATAAAACTGAAGGGAGTGTGCTGTGAGCAATATCTATTTTGCATATAGATCTATGCTAATTAGATAGAGATATCATTCACATACAAGCTAATTTACTGTAGGATAACATGCATATTGTCAACTTCATTATGGCCAAACAATCTCTCAAAACTGCATGAATGAAACCATCATGATGCATAAATGCTCCCCTTCAAGAGTGTATCAACCCTGCAGGAGAGGCATGATTCTTGAATGCAGAACTGGTGAGTTACTTGCCTGGGCTGCATCATGACAACAAATAGCATGGCCCATTAAAGCACAACAGGTTAGATAGAAGTGCTATGGTTCCTGGACATTGGCTAACAATTATTTTTCAGTTGTAAGCATCAGTAGAATTGACAACTTTAGTTCAGTTCATGAATAATCAAATATGATCCTACTACAAAGTCAACATGTCTTTGGTGTAACATTAACTTCATAGGGTAATTGCCATTATTCCATACATTGTCTACAGATAAGGATTTAATATCCTTGTAAAGTATCAGTCAATATCTATCTCTAATTTAACAGACATTCCCATTTCCATTCCCCAGCTACAACTACGAACAAAGTCATCCAGTTCCTTTAGTATCTGCTGCAAATTGTAAGTCTGCAGAAGAGAATCCATTTGGGAATTACCAACATAAAATGGAATGGAAAGAATAGAAATAGTCTAATCAGCATAATGGCTGGGGAACATAGTGTTTCCGCTGCATCCTTACTGATAACAGTTCTATCACTTTCTCTTCTACTTGCAGTATTGCTGTGCAGCACAGAGGTAGGATGTTCTATCCATGGGTCTTAGGGTCATTTTCCATCAGCCGATGTGGGGGTGCTGTCGGCCGATAGATGGTCAAATCGGCAGGCAATCGGCAGGTAGAGCCACAATAATTACACTACACAGAGTGAACTTACCAGTGGTTTGTTATGGCCCTACCTGCCGATTGCCTGCCGATTGGACCAATTATTAGCCGACAGCACCCCCAAATCGGCTGATGGAAAATGACCCTAAACCACTGTCATCAAATGACAAGACTGTCTGCTGCATGATTATGATATGAGTATGACACTTATCAAATTATCATTTTGCTTTTTTGTTTGACCTCTGTAATGGAGGCCTTTGACAGCATCTTTCCTGAGTGACTGAGTTGGCAAAGGAGAGCTGAAACCTTTGAGGAGGAGTCTGTGTCTTGTGACATCCATCATTGCCAAAATGGCATTTTGAGGGATGTCCAGATTTATGATGGTGTTTTCAGGGACACAGTGGGGACATAGACAACAACTGAGATAAAGTGGTTGGTGGACACCTCAACTTATGCGCCCCCCCTCCACGACAACCATCAAGATGGAAAGACTTTGATATCATTTTGCGGGATGTCCAGATTTTTGATGGTGTTTTTAGGGACACAGTGGGGACATAGACAACAACTGAGATAAAGTGGTTGGTGGACACCACAACTTATGCCCCCCCTCCACGACAACCATCAAGATGGAAAGGCTTTGATATCACAGTGCTAAGTTTTCTCAAGAGCCGCCGAGATCCCCTGCTGGAATCTTGGAACTCAAAGTGGAGGAAAGACAATGGATGCACCGCCTCATAAGACAATTAGAAATAATCTTTCATTGTAATCTAATATTGAAACCTCTCAGCATGCTAAAAACATGTACACCTCTGAAGGGCCCTCTTGTCTGATGGAAGAAACCTTATACAAATAAATGATGCTCAATGGTTTGAAAGCAACAACACCAGAAGCAGCAGAAGTTGTAGCAGCAGAAGCACCTTGTGGATAGCTCAATGCTTCTACTACCCTTGGACATGGATACTAGAGAGGTAGTGAGGAGTGGGGCTGGGAAGGCGGTTACATACATGTAGAGATATTGTATATTGATGGGGCTGACCTTGATGGCCAGCAGTGTACTGTGAGATGTGTTAACCGCTGAATACCTATATATATTTTGAATTGTATACTGTGGCAGCCTGGAGAAATTCTATCACATATGCATATAGAACTGTCAGACCATTGTGGCCTTAAAAGGCACAAGCATCAGAACAGCTGATGAGCCAGGCTTGGGTATTAATACACCATTATTAACTTCTATGGTGAATTAACCCATCATTTACCTACACTGATATATATATATATATATATATATATATATATATATATATATATATATATACATATATATATATATATATATATATATATATATATATATATATATATATATATATATATATATATTTATGTATATATATACATATATATTTATGTATATATATATATATATATGCCAAGAAGATTGTAGTGTCATCTAATACTGACATACTTCACATATCAGCCTATATTTAGGGCGGCAAATCGTCAACTGCATGGAGTACTGCTACTGTGCCGATTCCGGTAGGAGTCGTCTAAACCACCCTCCCCCCCAATGGTAGCACAGCTTGTTAAGCTGGATACTAGAATTCATCAGTTACTCTATAGTGATTCAGGGAATCTAAACCAGAAGCAAAGGTTATGTCTAATGGGATGATGCAGATGTAATTGGACTGTAAGTTTCTCTTCCAAGAGTTGAAATGTTGGACTCTCTATGAACTGTAGAAACATCAGCAAAAGGGATGGTCTAGTCAATTAATTTCCATTAGCAGTCTTGGAGATTGGATGCTGCATGAATTGCAAAGCTGGTACCAAGACACAATGTTGGGGAATATGAAGCCTAAAAGTTGATTCTGCATATCCTAAATATGACGTCTCCACAATGTCCTGAACCAGACAGAGACATGGTCAAGTTGGGAATGTGATGGAATTGCAAACCATATAATAAATATGAAGCACAGTAATTTGTGTTATATCAAAGTTTGCTATTCAGATAATTTATAGGACACGTCCCCCTTTCACCAGCACCTACTGACAGAGTATGTA
Organism: Harmothoe impar; assembly: GCA_947462335.1. NCBI lineage: Eukaryota > Metazoa > Annelida > Polychaeta > Phyllodocida > Polynoidae > Harmothoe > Harmothoe impar. The sequence continues at coordinate 19,856,748 of OX381716.1, forward strand.
AGCAATGCTAAAAGCAAAGCCCCAATTCCTACTCCTATCTCCATCCATCCACTTCAGCACTCAACTGTCTCATGGGGAATCTAGGGATGCAGGAGGGATTGGCCTGTATATCCAGACTCACATAAAACAGATCTATTAAAATCAAGAACACCAAATTACTCTTATACTACTGGATACACACATGATCCTTATACAACTGGATACACACATGAATGATTCCTTCTAATGACATTTTTATCGCATCAAATCAATGTAGAACACATCATATGCATTAGTTAGACCAACTGATATACTTTATGTAATTGTGTATTTTATTACACCATCTCACGTACTGAAACGTGTTGTTTATATGACTGATATACTCAAATAGCATACCATACACCTGGGGCCCACACTCTAAAGGACTCCTTTCAGACAGGTATTTCCCATGGGGTGGTATGGTACCACCTGCCTTCCATTCATGATACTCGTCACTTCGACTCCTTGCTCTCCAAGCAGAGACCTTGTGGCAACGCCTTTCCCGGACAGGGCATTTCATTGAATTCCCCTATAGTGTAGTGACTTTCTTTAATATTTTTTTAGATAGATTTACTGAAAAAGGGCAGAGTATGTAGAAACTACTGGGTGTAGCACATGTTGATGCGTATGGCATGTTTATCTTGATATGCTTACCTCATGCTCAGATGGGAGTATCTGTCACAGTATGTTTGGCACTATTTTGAAGAACAGCACATTCAAAGTTGGACAAAATAGATCTATATAAAACATGTGATAAATGAAACCATGTTTGCCTTTGTATCTGCTTGGTGCGTGTGTGCAAGTCTGACGACGCAGAGGGAGAGGGCTGGAGGCTATATGTGGACTCTCAGCAAATGGCGGACGACTCGCAGGAGTATTTAGGAAAGAGTCCTGAGGAGTTACCTAAGCCAGTCCAACTAAATGAGAATACGGTTGGTGCCATGTTGATGGAGATGCAAGCTTCCCGTAAGCTGATGGAAAATCAGATGAAATTGCTCACAGGCATGGTGCAAGGTATGGCACTGGGTGACGGCGCGTCGACGTCAGGCAGGACTAAGGCCCAGGCAAGAGCCCAGTCAAAGGCTCAGGCAGCAGCCAAAGCAGCTCTACAGGTCCCTGATACTTCAGGCATGTCTGCATACTTGGACTCAATGTGGGGCATGGGTGACGTCGGCACGGACCAGGAGGAAGCAGATGACGACGCCGGTGACGCTGGTGATGCCGGTGACGTCGAGGACGAAGACGGGGGTAGGGTAGCCCTTCTTCAGGCGTTGTTGGGCACCAAGAAGGAGAAGTCCAATCCACTCAAGGGTCAGAGGTTCACTCCAGCTGACCGACTCCGGGGAGTCCCATCCAGGACGGTGATACAAGGGGTCACGAGAGTCCCAGGAGGAAAAGGGCAGCAACTGGTTTTCATCTCTGAAAAATCCGCAAAGCGTAAGTTGGTTACTTTTGATCTGGTTCCACATATGCACAGTGATAGGTCAAAAAATGCAAACATTCACGATGTTATTTCAACAAGTATGAGTTTGGTGGAGAGTTTCATGATTCACGGTGTAGATGATGCTCATTGTTATGCCCAACATGTAAAATATCTCACAGATAAGGTCAGGATTTATGATGAAAAATGTCTCATGGATTATGATCTCGCTATGAGAGAAAGAGGGGAGGAGTTTGGAATACACACCTTTTGTTATGGGGATGAACGCTTGTTCACTAGATGGATCGGACATGAAGGGGTTCTTCCAAAGGAGATTAGAGACTCGTACAGGCAGGCGGGTAGAGGCAGGAGTAGAGGTGGTAGAGGCAGGTCTAGAGGCAGAGGATGGGGTCTAGGCAGGCCAGGCTCAGGCATGGGTGAAGGTTACCATGAGGGCGGTTACAGCGGGTACTACGAGGGTGGTAGAAGGAACGACTATTGCTTCGATTTCAACAAGGAATCGGGGTGTAGATTTCCTCATGACTGCCGATTTCCCCATGTCTGCCAGGAATGTAGGGGTAGCCATTCCTGGGTATCTTGTCCCCAAAAGAAAAAAGAATAGGATAAGGCAGCTCCCTCTAATGAGACGGTAGGGGGGAGTGTCAATATTTAGCCAGGCAGGCAGCACAGATATATTATTTCCAACTCAGGCAGGCATAGATAATTTGAAAAATGTATTGGTTGGTACCGCAATCCCTAACGAGGAGGGGAGCGTGGCAGGTCGGTCGGTATGCATTGAGGGCGGCCCCCTGCGGGGGTTGGGATGCCCGAAAGTCACTGTTCCTGAAGGTTGTGGGGCAGAGCATCCCCATTTTTCAATTTTTTCTGGTGGAGTCTTGACCGAGGAACCTGACCTGAGTTCTGTCGGCAAGAATTTGGTCGCTAGCGATAATAATCAAGGAAAAACTGATTGTGTTTCTTCGTTTGTTGATGGTCACGCCCCTTTTTGTGGGCGCCGCCATATTGGATCTCGCGGGTGGAGAAGGGCCCAAGAGTTGGCGCGAGACTCCAGGCAAAGTCGGTGACGTCATCATTCAAGATGGCGGAGAGCTTCGAAAAGACGCTGAAAGTTGTGACCCGGGCATTGAATTATTGTTTATATCTTGTTCGGCACATGGATTGGACAATTGTATTTACTGGGAAGACTTTGAGGTGGATTTAGAGGATTGTATCATGGATGATTACGTGCGGTTGTGGTGAAGTTCTGGTGGAAAAAATGAATCTCCCGATTATCGCCCACCAGTGACAGTGCAGTTGCTGAAGGTAATGTCTTCTACGTTGTATGATGGCGAGTCGTTTGATAGGCCTTGTGGGGAAAAGTGTAATGGCTGCCATAGACTTGATGGCATGCAGGTTCAATTAAATCCTTGTGTATTCTTTGACGAGTGCTTTAATCATGAAGGTGGTGTTGACGCAGAGGCAAAATATATTTTCAAAGGAATCAGGGACGGGTTCAGAATTGTTGATTCTGACTTTGATCAGTCATACTTCAGGCAGAATTATGATTCAATCACCAAGGGTAGGGCAAAGGACAAGATGGACAAGCTTATCAGGCAGGAGCTGTTATGTGGTAAGATTAGCAAAGTAGATAGCCGGCCCACCTGTGTCCACTCGCTGGGGGCTATTTATAAGCCAGACGGGTCCATTAGGCCTATAACGGATTGCAGTCGGGGACTGTCAGGTCCAGGGAATGAAAGCATAAATGATCACATGGGAACTACATGTGAAAAGTTCCAATATGTAAAAGTGGATGACATTGTAGAAGATATGACACCAGGTTGTTATTTCTCAGTGGTAGATGTCAGTTCAGCTTACAGGGCAGTGTCCATATACCCAGGAGATAGACAAAAGCAAGGCTTTTCATGGAACCTAGATGGGAAAGAGCAATTTTTCATTGATTGCTCTCTTTCGTTTGGTTTAAAATGTGCGCCGTACATTTTCTCAAAATTAACAGAGTTTGTAATCAGATGTCTAAAGCGCAGAAACATTAACCGGGTGTAATAGCTTTAGATACCAGACATGCCCTCCTCATAGTGCATCATTGCACTAGCCATGTTTGACCAGGTAGTGCTTTAATGCACTAGCAGCGTTTGCTTTCAACATGTGGTACATGGATCCAAGGCTGTAAAAAGCCACCTAGCATAGAATATAGAGAAATCCATGATTTCCCTTGATAAAATCTCCTTCCTGGCCATCTAAATAATTAATGGCTTTGATATTATGCAGCTACAGGTAACCAAAGGCCACTGAGGTGATCCTTATTGTCATTATTTTGTTTGGATGTACTGCTTGTGAAATGTTAAGTAATTGCGTCCTCCATTATGTGACAGAAGCCTCTGATTCAAGATTGTATTGAGCCCCTTAGGGACCGCTGGTACACAGAATGATAGCAATTATGGCATTCAATGGGCCCTTAGCACACAATGAACGCTTTCTAGTATCCTTGTCTATTTATGGCAGGAAACCATTTTGTCCTTGCAATGTATTGATGCTGTTCTTATATTGCATGCATAGCAGCCATGTCTATAATACATAATTACTAGCTTCATTCTTTAATTACACATAAAACGTGGAATACTGTACTAAATTGTCCTCCTCATAGATACTGTATGAAAGAATAATGTCCCCCCCCCCCATTTAAAAGCAATAAATTCAGGCTTAGTGCTTTAATAGACTATGCCCTCTTACACTGTTACAGCACGATGCCTGATTGTAAAACCGATGAATAACTGGCTGGGTTGATACAGCTCAAAGGTTTAGAACGGTGCACCAAGAAAACGCTGGCGAGTTACTCACCAGGGTTGCATTCCCAGCTAACAAGAAACGTTTTCCAAATCTTTGCGAATGTTTTTAATAACATTTGTTTGAAAATGTTTATTATAAGTATGTATGGAAAAGGTTTCCACTAAACGTTTACAAACATTTGGAAAACATTAAATGTTTTCTTTGTTAACTGGGTTGGTGCATCTTAAGGACACATGACTCTGAAACCAGAGGCACCATGTAGTCCTTAAAGGGTTACATGTGGGTGTGGCTCATTAATCTCTCATGTCTGCCTCAGTGGCTGCTGGAGGAAGGAGTAGGAGGGGCGAGGCAAGGGAGAAGATGTACTTAACTAATTGGGTCAGATCACGGAATAATGTGATAATTACTTCAGTTGTGTGACAGAGTTCTTCTTTCAACAATCGTTAAGTATTAACCCAATTGTGATATGCATTATGTTATTGATACTGATACTGCAATGGCTACAGATTAATCAAATAAGCGGTATGGGAATATAATATATTAGGTTCTCAAAGCTAGTCCTGAATAAGCACCAGTATCTTCTAATGGCTGAGGTAAAGTGGCATTGAAACTTGACTTGAATGCTTGCCCTTGTCAATTATGGTACAGCCTAGTCCACACTCATCATGCTCTGTTGCTGTAGTCTGCTCCCAGTTCTGTGCACTCATTTAACCCCGGCATCACCCAATAGGGCAGAGCAGGCTTTTTATATACCAAACAGGTTATTGGTGAGTTATTGGGTAATAAATCTGCAAGGGATTGGAGGACTTCATATAGTATGAAGCCAAGATATGTTATAGTAGTATCCTGTGTTGGAACCCTTAGGCTTTCCTGCTGTATATTGCTAGACCATTGCCATTAACCACAACCTTGTTACTGGAGCACGTTGTATACAGTTTTGGGATGTAAGCAGGAGAAAGGGATAGACATTGATGGAAATCATGTAAGAGTATTTCATTAGCTTCTAGTAAGCGATAAATTTTTGGGAAGATCAAAAAGTTATATTTTGACATACAAGGGCCATTCACCAAGTTCCTAGGCATTAACACATTAAACGTAACCTGATTGCGCCAGTACAGGCATATGCTATGCTGACAAAGACCTGTCAAAAAGCAATATTCATGCTAGACTGCCACACCTGACCTATGAAGCAAAGTGTGGTTGAAAGATTAATGGCTGGCTTATTAATGTTCGTACATTGCATCAAAGAATCTGCCTTGTCAGCATGTTTGTAAAGTAGGGACCTCCACCTACACTGCTTGCAGTGCACCCAGTACTCACACACCAGATTCAGCGTGGAAACAACCCTATAAAACTAAAGAGATATTTTGAGCCCATGTGAGACTCTTATAGTTTAGTGGTAAATATTGTGTATGCTTTCAATATCTGTACAATATATTCTTAGGCAATAAGATTGCCTATGGTAGTTATGGTCACTATTTTCTTAAGATAAGAATTACAATTTATTTTTCTCTTCAACTACACATAGAAGTGTTATAATGTTGGCATTAGATTGAAGACCCTGGATATTTCCAGACTGATAAATTCGAAATCATAAGACTAAAACTAAGATGTTTTTCTGACTAAAACTAAAACATGTCGGAACATTTTGCTGTTTTTCATCCAGTTCTGTACATTGTGATTGCTCTGCTTCTCAAGATCATGCAGGATCTGAAAAAAAGCCAATGAGAAGAAGCAGCCTGACTGGTACTTTGGCTTGGCCTATGGCATGGCCTGGGGTGTGGCCATCTCAACTTTTGGATCGGACGTTATCCTGCTGGGTGACAAAGAGAGTGAAGAGAAGGGAGAAAACCTACTACCACAATGATGCTGACATGTGAGGATCTAAATGTGAGATGGCCACCACTTCCAGTTTGAATTGCACTTTCAATATTAGAGCTGCGTTTGTTAGCGCTTTTTAAAAAAGATCAAATTATTTTCTGTAGTTACAAACTGTAAAGGTGTACTTGTCATGATTGGCCCACTTGTAGTAATAGTAATATATATAATTTGTGCGATGATACTTAAGCAACATTTTTGGAAATCAAGTTTATGCTGAACAGATCTTAAAGATGTGGAAGATGATATAACAATTAGCCTATCTTAAACTATGGCTTTGCCAAATCTTTGGAAATGGCAGTTCGGAACACAGCTATCAATCTCCCGTACACCAGATAGCCTCTTGCATTCAGCCCACCAAAGGTTGATTAAATCTGTGTCTGACACCCTGGTTGCAGTAACAATTGCAGAATGACTCTAGGGGAAAAAAATCTTTCAGTCCAAATCAATCATAGCCTTTTCAGACCATGCCAGTCACATTCCTCATTTTAAAATGTAGTATGACTTTTCTCTTCTAATTTCCAGCTCATAACTCTCAGTTATTCCTTCAAAGAGTGCATTTCAGTCGTAAATCTGCTTGATCATGTATTATTCACATATTTTAAATCAAACTGACATGGTATCTGTCAGGGAATATTGACACATAGATTTGTCTGTTTCAGTGTTTTTGACAGATCTTACAATTAAAGGAATATGCTCCCAGTGATTATAGGAAAATAATATGGTAACTTAACTTATTTACATACTTATTGGTATATTTCTGCTTCACCTAGAATACAAAATAATTATGTATAACTTGATCATAATATCTAACTAACCATTCTCCCTACAAAATGAAGCCAGACACTCATCACTTTCTATGTCCCCCTATAGTTTCAATTGAATTGAAGACATCCCATACCTCACACTCAAACACAGTTGCTGTGGGTGGAAATGGATAATTTTATTCAGAAATGAATATCTATCAAACAAACATTAGAGCCTGACCATTGACTCTGATAGAAGTCTGATTGAACACGCATTATAAAATCACACTTTCCTTCACACTATAGGTCATGAGAGAATTGAAGTTTCTACACACAAATAAAGTAGGAACCACTTACTGAAATTATCTCTGTCCATCACGGTGGACTCGAACATCAAGGCACCTCATTTCCTCACCCTACACATACCAAATCCATTTCAGGTCTTCATTGTGAGGAGGTTTACTTCTTTCTCCACTATCCACTGCAAAAGCAATAGTACTGACGACCACCAACCCAATGTGGTCCTTAATACCTTCTCAGTATTACTTCCACCCCACAAGTGCAGAAAGGTGTGCAGGATAAGTAAGTCAGAATCTTTAGTGCCAAGTGGTTCTTGGGCCTCCATCCCTGGACACCACTGGGGTCATTAGTTCAAATTCTAGTTCAACAACCCATTACACAATGAAACAATGTCAAAGATTCTTCGCATTCCAAGTTTTATTCAATGCAGGTCATAGTCATGTGTGTTTGCCCATAAAACCAGGATGTGAAACAATATTGAAGTAACTTTAAAATTGTATCATTACATTACAAATACATAAACAATTTTAGAACAAAGCTCAAATGGAAACTTTTAATTTTCTTATTTCTCATTTATTCCTTCCTTCAACATTGCTCCTCAATCTTTAGAGCAATCTTGATTCACTGTTGGTACATTAGAACTAACATTGATATAGCACTAAAATAACCTCATAATGGCTTGTTAACATAAACATTACCTTAAAGTGGAAACAATAGGAACATATTATGTTTCCCCACTTAAAACCAAAGCTCAATATGCCCCAACAGTTCAATGTTGTACCAGCATGCTTGTGTACACTCACTAAGCTTGGGTGAGATCCCCATTGCCTGGTTCTCAGACAAATGTAAGGGGAAAACCATTTGTTTAGTCAATCCTTCCAGACTATCCATTACCATTGAGTGAGGGGGCCTATATGGACTAGTCTCCTGTGGATCGGCTACTGAATCCCCTAGATAAATGACCGAGTCGACCTCCACTTCAATGTCCATACATCGGTGCACCCGGGACTTACTCTCCCACCACATCTCTGCCCAAAGCTGCATGGGGACTACCTTTACCCCATCCTAACTGCAACATTGATGTCTCAATTTCAATTTCAATCTAAAAGTTTTATTTACGTGAACAGACAGTCTACAAATTAATGCAGTTATCAAGAGTCCACTCAGGGGACATAAGAAGATATTACACGTCCTGAGGTACAGACTAATCAATATGTTACTTCAAAGGAGTGTATAGTTTTGTAAAAGCTACAGTCCTTTACCTTGGTTCTAATGCTCTGCTTGAAAATAGTTTTGACGCTTCTAATGTAATAATCCCTTTCATATGTGAACCTTTTTTTTTCTTAAATTGACCATTCCCTTAGGGCAGAGAACAAAATGAGTGTAGTAATCTTTGGAAGCAGAGTACCCCCCCCTCCACCACCCAAGTTTCTCTGCTGAGAATGGGAGATCTTTATCAATACTGTTGTTACAGAATGGGTAAGGTGTCCTAGGTAGCAGCTGGGAGTTATTCTAAGGCCCACCTCAGTGAAAGAGGAGTGAATATTGGGATCTGCTGTGAGATTAGAGCCTTCGTCTCAGAGGAAACTTATGATAGAGGCTTGTACATCCTTAGGCTAGTGCTGGAATACCACTCCAGCTCTATACTGATATAAGTCAATAGATGAGCAATGACTACTGTTACCGTGAGCCACCAAACCATCATATTTTTAGTTGAGCTGCATGCCTGTCTTTATCAAATATTCAGTTAGGTTTTATAGATTGAGGAGGCAAAAACTATTGAACATGTGCTATTTATAAGCATAAAAGTGTATTCTTAGACCAGAAAGACAAATATGTATGCATATACCTGATACGTGATTTACTATGGACCTGATTCTATTTGCATGATAGTCAATGCTGCCAGCAGCTAGTGGTGTGGTTTAGTTCAGGAGGAAGGCAGGTAGCCCTATTTAAATCATTTCAACAATACTTAAATTGAACTTAATTTCATGCTTTTTGTCCCAAACTGTAAAGGGTAATTTCCCGTCTTGTGAGAGCGACTGTCTATATATTTGTAGAAGTACAAGACCAAACACCATGGTACTGGTCGTAAAACTGGTTAGGGGGCGGTGTAGGCGCCAACCTGCTTCATTCACCCCTTATTAGACTAAGTAATGTGTGTCTACTCCCCTTACCACTGACACTGCACTCCAACCCCATTAAGGCTACTGAATGAAAACGTATGGGTGAGCTTCATCAAGTGACTTTTCTCTGCTCAAGGGAGAGTTTAACGCACTGCATGAAAGTTTATGTTTAACGTAGCATGATCCATTTTTTTTCCATGTTTTAAATTCTATTTAAAGTTGTTCAAAATGTCAGTATGATATATTTGGAGGATAGGGCACAATAATATATCATTACTGTACATTAAGAGGCAATGAAGAGGATTCTATGGACACAGGTACAGCCTTCTACAGTGTATTTTCAATGGATGGACTCATAGCCAAAAGTTTTAAATTGAGCATAAAACTGATAATTAGCTGAAGTTGAATTCTCGGTAAGAATGTTTGATATAATATATGTAGGGCATGAAGTATGGCCATATTGAACATTCTGGCTTTTTTTTAAACAAAATTAACTTTTGAGCCCTAATTGTCGGAATATGCCAAATTCAAGATGCAGTTTTAAGTTCAGTAATGTTATGAATATGTCACGGAAGGTCATAGTGGCATTTAAGTGGCTTAAGTGACATTTAATTGAATCACATACACTAACGTGTTCCTGTTCAACTGATTATTTTTTGCCCGAGGCTATTTGACAGGTGGGAAAAAATAGTTCTACTAGCCTAAACATTTTAGTTATGGGGAGGGCAAAAGGCATTTCTTAGCCATATGAATAATTCCTATTCTAGCAAAAAGATAGATATTGTATTAGTCAGGAGCAGGTACATGGCCTGCTCTCCCTGTTGATTTACACGTACCATGCTTCCTGATGTCTCCCTGAGGACTTCACTTACTGAATTTGTTATCACAGATTGTCACCAGGAATTAGCATCAAATCCTGTAATCAGGCACCCAGAAGTGAGCATGTTTCTGCCAACACTCTAAGTCTGTATGTTCAATACGGTGGTTCTAGTTTAAGAGCAGGTATTGTGGCCTTTTCTCTATAATTTTTTATATATAATTATCATGACCAGCTAAACGTAAACACCAAGCCACTAAACTGTGAGCTTCATATAGATTATTTGGTCAATGTATCCACATCCATACCCATCCATCCACTTCAACACTTTACTCCCTCTAGGGGAATCTAGGTATGCAAGAAGGATGGCCTGCATACCCAGACTCCCATAAAAACAGAAGTTTAAGTAAAGGAAATCTTATACTATTGAATATTGCATATTCTGTCTCCTGTGTCAGGTGTATCTAGGTAAGTACACATACTCTATGTAAATGTGTTAGTGCACGACCATCTGATATACTTTATGTAAAGGTGTATTTTAGTAGACCATCTCACATACCATAATGTACTATTAGATTAGACTATCTACCGCACCACACACCTGGGACGTGTTTCATCAGGGGTAATATTATACCTAATCAAAGTGTCTCCAAAGCTTGTATACATATTTTATGAACAACCATTTTCTGGATTGATTGGTCCCAAGAATAATGATCAGTTGTTAGTTGGGTGTAAAACTAATCTTTTAAAGGGGCTTGCAGGTGAAATCTATGAGTAATGACTATATCTAGTTTTATCTCAAGAAAATATTATTTCAGTGCCCTGAATTTTCATACCTAAAGTCCAGATATTAAGTATGATAATAATGGGTTTTATTTGGGCTTCTGTGCCAAAATAAGCCTTGCATTGTGATTGCTAGAAATGCTTTATCCCTGTTGAGTTTGGTTCAATTGATAATCACTGTGTGCTCAATATGCTAGCAGATGTTGTGACCTGGTAACTTGATTTTTCTCCTAGAAACACAAAGCCCCTTAACTGTTGATTTGGGCAACTAAAATTTGTGGCACTTCGCTTTTTGCAAATACATGAGATATCTACATTATGGCATGCTCCTTGTCAATTCAATCAATTAGGGATTAGTCTTTGATCTGTATGAGTAATGGCTTTGAAATGGTAATAAAATGAATATTTTGTCTGTCTTAAAATACCAATCTATTCTGTGATACATAAATACAGAATAGACAACCAATCCTTTTGAATTGCTTGCTATTGTGCTGAGATTACATTCAAAAACAATATGTACATCATATTTCTATCATGAAGAAGCAGTACAGGTATAACATCAGCTGGTACTCTGCGGCACCTCAATCCTGCCACCAACAACTCACTCTCCAATCACCACCCTCATGCCTGCCCTGTGTATCTGCTTGGTGAGTGTGAGCAAGTCTGAGTTGTGTTTATGCTGTCATCAACACACCATAACTCCTCCTGTGTTGTCCATTTACATATGGCACCTCCCCTGGGGCCCTCCCCTACACCTCTACCTTAGCACCATGCAGCCTTTACAGCCAACACATCAAATTCATGGAACCAGGAGTATCTGGTCCCTCTGAAATGACGCAAGAGTCCTGAGGTCTGGAACAGGACATCCCCTGCTGAAAGGATATTATTTTTTGTTGTACATTTATGTAAGTTGTTTCCGAGTCTTATAAGATGCTGCCTGTTACACTATAGCATAAAGGTTGGCACAGTGGTTCCCCCTGTGGCTTTGACCTAAGAGAGGAGATACAACAAAATGGTGCTGGCACAACCGAGACTTCCATTGTCATTGACACTTTACATTGAGAAGCAGCCTAGTGAGTGCCTGACCAGTTCTTAGGCTACTTTATAGTCAAGCTGTCTACTCTGGGGGGTTAAGTCTATAGGGAATAGTGACCAGGATGTCCCATAATTATAGAGAATATAGGGGGGCAGATGATGCTGTAAAATAATATTTTATGAAAGAAAATGATATTTCTATATGCAGTATTACATTTTGGTAAGCATGAAGCCATGTCTGGACACGTAGAGGGCAACATCATTTATAACAGACAGTGACAATGTAACGCATGGTATGTAGACCTTAAGTACAATGAGAAGGTATTATGGCTCTCTTCCTCTCTATGACTGATTTTTCCACCTGACACAACATTACTTAATACCATTCTGGGATGTGGGGTCTGTCAGGGTGATTTATCTAAATGGGATTTGATTTGATATAGGCAGAATGCCAACCCAACTGTTGGTTGTTAATGTCAGAATTGACAATAGGTTATCTCCATAATAATTGACAGTGGATTATCTGCTTGGACTGTGAAATACAGTGGTGTAGCTCTTTATAGCACTAAAGCACTTGGTGAAGGTAGTAGAGACATGCAGATGGGAACAAAGGTCATTTAATGTACCTCAAAGTTATCTATCTTAACCATCTATTATCAATATCTCTATGATTTGTGTGTTTGTAACACAAATATCAATTGCAGATTCCTGGAATGCTTTAAGTGAAAACAAAAAGGATGTGTATCTTTTTAACCTATTTTGTTCTCCGCAAAATCCCTTTTTACCGGCCTCACGTTTTCTTCATTATGGTGTTTTATAGCCCACTAAATGCCCAGCTTCATACTTAGGGACCTGACCATTAACTAACCACTCAACTGGCCACCAGTCATGGGGTCAACAAGGTCACTGCCCCCATCAAGTGGAGGTCAGCAGAAGGGCATCACCAAGGTTATTATGGGATTTTGTGGGTACTACTTCCTGGACTTGGGAAAGGTTCCTCCCCTAATCACAGATGTGCCTGCTGTGACCCCTCTATTATAGGCATAATAATTCATGTACACTTGGTTTTGTGATTAACTTCTGACACACAGTCCTTTGTATAGAGGAACTGATGCAATTCTTGTTCAGATATTTTTAAGAAATCTTTTTTAAAGAATAATATAACGTTGTGTCATCTACTCTGAAACACTGACATCTTTTGTTAACTTTCTATACAATTTTCCACTTTTCTTGTTTTCATATCGACTGTTTTTAAAAGTGTTCATACAATGAGATTTATGCCAATAAAATCGTTTTCAACGTCAAACCTCAAAGAGACGTCTGGTAACCATTATTAGTTTTGACCAGTCTAGTTCCTAGGGAAGAACTACACTGATGTCTGTTATCTGCAAGGGTCGTTTGCTTAGGGATACAGGAGCTGTGCTTGTCTGGGTAGATTTGTATATACACAGCATACCAAGGCAACACCTTTTAGAATTTGGGTTGAGGGCCTACCACACTAATAAAAATCCCAAAATTAGAATAAAAATAAAATTGGGGAAAATCCACATTTTTATTCTCTCTGATGTGATTACTGCAGACTAGAACGCTTCATATCTATGACTAGGGTTGCTAAAGGATTTAGAGATGCTAAGAATAAAAATTCATACATTTGGAGTATAATGCACTATGTCCTTTTGTCAGAAGGGTGCACAAATACAGCACTGACCACATAACTGGTGAGTGCCTTGATGCACTAATGCAGTCCTCATAAGTTGCTTACAAGTGCGATATATGTGGGATATTTCAGAGCAGGCATTAAAGGCCCAATTCTTACAGCCTCTTCTTTAAGAGTTGGGGTGGAGTGATGGCTTTATCTGTTGATAACTAGGGGTTTAAGGCTGGCAGACCACACAAAGATGACAAAAGTGCAGGCTTACTACGGAGCAGCTCAAAGATAAAGCAGACAGCCATGGGTACCGACTGCAGGTGTCAAGGGAGCTATTCCGTACATTATAGATAGACTCACTCACAAACTAGATTCCAGACAAAGCCACTTACAGTGGCAGAAGTCCTATATCTTGATAAAAACGCCTTCCCGACTAACCAGGCAATGTATAATGCCATTAGGAGTAGATAACTGCAATCAGCACTAAGGGTGACCTAGCTTGATGCTAATTGTGATCATTACTGTGTTTATATACATACTGCTTGGGAAATGTAATGCCATTGGTGACAGCCAAGTACCATTTGAGACTGCAGTGGCCCCTTTGGGAAGCATTAGTGAGCAGAAAAAGGGCATTGACAAAAGTCAATTGGTCCTTAGCACACAGTAAATGCTTTCTAGTTTCCTTGTTCATTGACAGCAATTGATTGTTTCTGTGTAAAGTATACAATTACTAGCATCGTGATTACTATTCCCCCCCACAAGGAAATTAGCAGGATAGATCACCCTGCCCACTTGCTAATATTAGGTCTGAGCCACTAGGGGGCGCCACTGGGGGGCCGGAATGGGGTGAATGCTAAGGGGTCATCAATTAATTACGTACGCACATTTTTGGCCAAAATAGACCGCCCCACCCCCTGTTGCACCATGTACGCATTTGGACTACCCACCCTCCCCCTATGCTTACATAGGCATTTAACTTTTAGCCCCCCCCCCCCCCACTGATGAAATAAAGGAATCTTCTAAAATTCTTCTTCTTAATAAGAAACCCCTTCATCAGGAAATTGATTCCTTTCATAGTTAATAAAAGAAGTAGATAGTTAGGACGAATTACCCACTCGTCAAAAGAATACACAGAGGTTGGAGGGAGGGCCTGGTCAAGCTTAGGGTCGAGTTATATATTGCCATCTAGGGTGGGTGGGTGGGGGGGGCTGGTGAAGATAGGAGCTAGGGGTCATAGTGAAAAAGGTCCTCAGTGGCGGGGGGGGGCAATACTTGATAAGCCTCCATGATGGGGTGATCAGAACCAAATATTACAATTTAAGTACTCGTAAACATACCTCATTACACCACCATTTGTGATTTGTTGGGAGGGGGAGGGCATTTTGCAAAAGCAAAACCTAATGGCCCGGGGGGGGGGGGGTACTTATGGCTAGGAGGGGGAGGGCAACAGATATTTGGCATGTTTGGAGGATCCAAAAGAAATTTTCAAAATTTAGTTGGATATTTGGACCTAAATTGGTACCAATTTTAGTCTAAAATGACCCGAAAGTCAGCCCTATGCGTACGCAATGTGTATGCCAAAATGAGCCTAGACACCCCCACCCCCTGTACGCATCTGTACACATATAACCTACCCCCCCTCACCCACCCTTCATATGTATGTAATGAGTAAGGAACACTGAAGACACAGATTATATAAAGTGGTATTTCATTGTCTTTATCCTGTGATTGGAACAGCTAATGATGTGATAAAGTGGTACAATTTAATTGATACTGACTTTCAGATGTGATAATAACCAGTGATGAATACCTGAGATAATATTTGATACATTTGAACACAATATGAACCTTTGATATATGAATCTTTGATATATACGAGTTTGATAGTCAATATGAGACCCTAAGGTCTAAAGACATTTTATGTCTTTGGTTGAATATATGAAACAGTTTTTATAGGTGTGGGTGGGTGGGAAGAAACGTGTATGCCTTCCAGGACTGGTAGCGGCGAAAGAGGGCGATGGCGGCTGTGCAGACGGTTTTATAGGCGCTATAGTTCTGTGGAATTCCGCTGATGGCGCTGGAGGCAGGATTCAGTTCATTGCTGCGCCTGTAGATGGCGCAGGGCACGGGTGTGCGTCTCCTGAGTTCCCGCCACATTATCAATGAATTGTGTTTCAATTCCTCCCAATGAGTAAGGAACACTGAAGACACAGATTATATAAAGTGGTATTTCATTGTCTTTATCCTGTGATTGGAACAGCTAATGATGTGATACAGTGGTACAATTTAATTGATACTGACTTTCAGATGTGATAATAACCAGTGATGAATACCTGAGATAATATTTGATACATTTGAACACAATATGAACCTTTGATATATGAACCTTTGATATATACGAGTTTGATAGTCAATATGAGACCCTAAGGTGCAAAGAGGTCGGCAAGGGCGTTGGCGACCTGGGTCGAAGATTGTGGTGGAACATAGGTTTTCATCGCTGCTGAACCTTTCCAGGTTCCATGGACCTGGATGTCAGGTCGTCCAGCCCCGGCCATCAGAGCAGCCTGAGCCCCTCCCCGTCGTAGAGAATGTGATGAGAAGAGCTGGGCATACTCACAATGGAGGTTGACAAGGCAGAGTCGGGTGACTGTGACCAGCTTATATGTGGTCAATGGTGAGCCGTCAGGAAGCCTGAAGGCCGGGAGGAGGGGATCAGCTGGTACAGTCTTTATGTAGGTCTCCCACACCTTGGTGGGGCATGCCGGAGACCCAGGGATTCTTGGGAGAGAGAGGACCGTGGGTTGGCCACCAATCTCAAGTGTCTTAGAAGACCTGAGGAGGACGATGAGGCCTGTAGGGTGAGGAAGTAAATCCCTTGTCCTGAGGGTATGAGGACCCCCCCACAGGGAGGCCCCTGGGGTGAGGAGGTTCGAACATCTCAGGAACCCGAAGTAGCCAACTGTGAGGGCTGCCTTGAGTACCAGACCCTCAGGTATGGTGTCGAGGAGGTTGCATAAGCTAATTAGGTCACGGGGGCGAAGAGCCGGAGCTGGAGATGGGGAATATGGGCTCAGCTTAATTGCACCTGTGAGGACAGCCTTGGGTTCAGGCGCCATCAGTGCTGCTGGGTTGCCCCCGTGATCGTAGACCCATGTCCTGGCTCCAGACAGATAGTTTTTTCTGGAGAACGGAGAGGTCAAACTGTTGACCAAAAATTGAGTGTATGTGCAGGCATCTCCGAGGCTTGGGTGGAGGATGTCGGTGCCATAGGTCAGTGCATACGTCAGGTAGTACTCGGCCTGTTTATACTTGTTATTCTCAGTTTTTTCCGTACGTGCTGCCTTGTAGGAGCGGAGGGCTTGGGCCCCAAGTGGAGTGTCTGTAAACAGAGGGAGAATAACAGTAGGATTAGATGAAGTCAAACACAGGGTCTGGGAGTACATGGGGAAGACGAGTCAGGCGTCTTTGGGCAGTGAGGGTGGCGGCACGTGTTACCATTGTGGCATCGTGCTGCCTAGAGAGTGCATCAGCTAGGGGGATGTTTATTCCTAGTTTGTGACGTATTTCGAAAGATTGGTCTCTTATGGACGCCTCAAGCCAGAGTTGGCGGGCGCAAGCCGCCAGGGTAGCCTCTTGTGTTCTGCCTGTCTGAAGGGCCTTTTGACTGCCTGAATTGTCAGTGTGAACCACTATGAGAAACCCACTGGAGTCTTTGGGGACAAGTGTACGATAGGCAATGAGCAAATTGACAGCCTCTCTTTGGACTATGTCTTTGAATTGTCTCTTGAACCCACATGAGTATTGCAGGTGGTAGTAGTGTTCATTTGAGTTCCCCCCGCCCCCTTCTAGAGACGAGTCACATTCAATGTGGAATTCTTTGAGGGAGGGGTTGAGGAGGTGGATGCCGTTTGTTCTGGCTGCAAAGTTGAGGAACCATTGGAGGTCAGCTTTGAAACCATTGGAGAGCCAGGTGGCGCCATGTTCTGGAGCTCTGGATAGCGTTTCAAGTATCCGGGCAAGAAACCTGCGAGCCGGGGTTATACATTTAGCTATGTGCATAAGCTTTCCCACGATAGACTGGATTTGCTTCTTACTAGCAGCCTTTTTGTGTAACCACTCCCCGCATTCAGTCATGACTTCCAGCAGCTTGGGGTCTGGGATGGTGACAGTCATGTTGTTGGTGTTCACCAGGAAGCCCAGCCAGTCCAGGATTTGAGTTGGAGGTGAGCACTTATTTGGTGCTAATTGTAGGCCTAATTTTTTTGCAAGGGCTTTGAACATGTCATAGTCCTTTTGAGCCTTGGCCAGCGAAGTGGCTGCGCCACAAAAGTCATCTAGGTAGGCTAGGCACCATGCCTCTCTGATGCCCATGAGGTAAACTACAGCATTTGTGGTGCGTTGGCAAGCTAGGCTTGAGAGCCGTGCTCCGAAGGGGGGACATACATCCACGTAGTACTTGCCGTCATGTTGTAGGCCCAATAAAGGGAGGTCAGTTGGGTCTACCCGGAGCTGCCTGTAAGCCCTCGAGAGGTCTGCCTTCCAGAGGTAGCAGCCCTGTCCAAGGACGTTGACTTTTGTGATCAGATCGGCAATTGACGGTAGTGTATACGGGGTATGGACCCCGTCCATGACATTCTTGGTGACCCCAGAATTGACGCTGGATCCTTCAGGGAAGGAGAGGTCAAGAATGATGCGTCTCTCATATGTGTCTTTTTTGGGGGCTGTCATGATTGGTGAGATCTGACACCATGGTGTGAATGGGGGTTCTTGAAATGGGCCTATTAACGCCCCAAGGGAGAGTTCTTTGTCAATGAACTTCTGGACCTGGTGTGGGTATCTTAGAGCCGATGCATGGTTGATGAGAGTCTGGGTTGGGGGGCAGTCGTTTGTGTAACCAACTGGCCAGCCGTATTTCAAATACCCGTACAAGTCTGTGTCGTGATAGCCGCAAAGCTCTTGTTCCCAGGCGCCTAGGTTGAGAGCTGAGGGGACCGTAATACGAGCGCCAAGTCTGTTTGGAATGCAAGTGGTGCTAGCAGCTGTGAACAATTGGGCCTGGTGTGGGAATCCAGACCAGAGTGGCTCAACCAATTTGGGCCAATAATTGGCTTTGACAGGGGTCCATCGGGGTAGGGCCCTGTCTGACTGTAGCAGGGGGACAGAGGTCGCCATGAAAGTCAAGTGGTAGGTGGTCAGGAGCTGTTTGATTTGGTCCAGCGGCCTGTGGTTGTGTCAGATTGAGTGGATGTGTAGCACCACCCAGTTGGATAGCGGCCTTGGCTGCTGCTGGTGAGCAGCTATGCCTCTGATATGGGTGATTCACCTCCTGTTTGTGTGACCTTGTAACTGCAGACCTGGGAGGGGGGGCCTTATTACAATGTACACTTTTTATCGAGTGATCGGTGGACTTTCCAGGATTGTCAACATTGGAGTCATGAAGGTGTTGGGGGCCGGGGTGAGCCGGCCTAAGCCTGAAAGCTAGGTGGGAAGGAGTAGGTGTAGGGATCCCCTTTAATCCTACAGACCGGCTCTGGGTGGTAATGGACCTTTTGGAGATTGACTCTACACCACTGGCAGTGGTGACCTTGTTGTTGACCATTCTCAGTGTGGCCATCTTGTTTTGTAGACCCAGCTGTAGTATTCCATAGTTTACATGGCACATCTGGACGGTTAAGGGCCGCCCTAGATCTAGGTGCGCGCTGTTGTGGGTTCTGAGCAGGAGCAGACTTGGTGGTAGAGTGGTTGTTAGGCTTAGAAGCAGTGTGAGCGTTTTTAGGGGCCGAGGCTGTGGCTGTGGCTTGAGCATAGAGCCTACCCTGGCGAGCCCTGGCTGTACTGTCCCTAAGAGACTTTATTTCTAGTACATCTGACCACTTTAAATTGCCGTCCGCAATTTTACCCAATACATCTTCAGACCATTCGCGGACTTGATCCCACTTGTAAAGGGACCCATCCTCAATTACTTGAAAGAAGTGTGTTGACATTGGGGCTTTTTGGTCAGCTGGGGTTCTAGGATCATTTATGAGCCGGTACAGGCCTTGTACATATTCAAGTTCTGAGAGACAGTTTAGATCGGTTTTGATGCGGTTTGGGCCTCTGTGTATGTACTGGTGAGAATGAATAGGCCTACCTTTGATGTTAGAGAGGTGGTGAGCACTCTGAAGCAGCACCTGGACCCTCTGTTTGAGTACTGGATCCTCCACCTCAGCATAGGACGTGGGAAGGTCAACAGCAGGTTGAAGGTCGGGCTGGGTGTTAGGGACAGCATTGGCGAATAAATCAAATATATTGTCATGTCTACCTGCCGGCTTGTTTGGAGGGAGTAGAGCATGTAGAGCAGCATGAGCAGCCGTTGTGCCGGCCGTTCTGGGGTAGGGAGAAAGCCTGACGTCAGTCCGCATGGCGGACCTAGGCCTACTCTTGCCCGGACCGTCAATGCCACGAGGCGACGTGGTCTGACCTTTAGTCGGCGTGACTTTCTGCTGCTTGTCGTCTCCTCCAACAGGAGGGGTGGCATCCTTCTTTAATAAAGCCAAGATATTGGTAGTGTTGCTGGAGACAGTGGTAACTTCTGACTCCAAACTTCCCATACGTTTTTCAAGATCATTGACTTTACCGTTAAGGTCGACATCGGCGGGAGGATCGGCGCTGCTTTTCGTGTTTTGTCTCCTTGCTGCCTGGCGTGCCGACTTTTTCACGGGGGCCGGCGTGGTGGCGACTTTCTTGGGTGGCATGGTGAGGGATTAATAACTAACTATTTAACTGAAAGATATTCTATCTAACCACGTGTTTGTGGTGAAAGAAGAAACGTGTATGCCTTCCAGGACTGGTAGCGGCGAAAGAGGGCGATGGCGGCTGTGCAGACGGTTTTATAGGCGCTATAGTTCTGTGGAATTCCGCTGATGGCGCTGGAGGCAGGATTCAGTTCATTGCTGCGCCTGTAGATGGCGCAGGGCACGGGTGTGCGTCTCCTGAGTTCCCGCCACATTATCAATGAATTGTGTTTCAATTCCTCCCAATTAATGGACGGCCCTAATGAATGCTATGATGCACCAACACAACACCAGTGCCTTACTTATCGCTGGTGTGGTTGTGAAAATGAAAGTGAGTCTTGTGACATTATGTTGTCCTCAAAGGGCTATAACATCTTATCTACCTACTGGAGGAGTAAGAGGCTAACTAGTTTGTTGGCTCAGGGAATAAAGTGACAATTACTCATGTTGTGTGGTGTAGTAACTTTGTTGTACACTGTGTTTTAACTCACTTATTATCTGCATTATTCTATTGATATCAATACTGTACTGTTTAGGCATTTCATACATCATTTAGAGCAATATGTCCAGCACAAATGTAATGCACTTGAATGGGGAAAAAAAGCTTTGGAAGGACTGCACTTTAACATTCTTTGTTGGGTGCGAGGTTAAAAAAACCTAAATTGTTGGTTATTCTTGGCATATTTGAATATGTCAATACAGGCAGACAGCACTATTGAACCTGAACATGGTAGACTGCCATGGCTGACTTGTGAGGGAAAGTGTAGATGACCGATTAATAGTGGGTAAAAAGCTTTGGAATCACTCAACTTTAAACTTTTTTGTTGGGAGAGAAGTGAAAAGAAGGATCAAGATGTTTGACTATTCTTTGCATATTTGAGTATGTCAATACAGGCATGCAACACTATTCAGCCTCAACATAGACTGCCATGGTTGACTTGTGAGGGAAAGTGTAGATGAAAGATTAATGGTGGGCTTATTAATAAGTATAGCATACATCAATGAATCTCATGTCAAAAGAACACACATTGTGTATACTATTTCTATAAAACTCTGGGTGAAATCACAGGTTACCTAAAATACTCCTTGGATGCACAAAAGAAGTACATAAAAGAAAGGAAACAGCACCTCAACCTTCCTAGACTACGGTCATCCTCTCCCAGGGTAATGGGATAGAGCATCAAAGAACCTAATATTTTAATGTGAACACTAACTGTTAAAGGGAAGATAGAATAATATTATATTCTACTAAGAAATAATCATAGACCTGAAACAAATCATTTCTTTCTTTGGCCTGGTTCAATAGGACCAATATATCTTAAATGCATAGGCTGAGACCAGTGCCCTCCTGGACAGACCAAGAATACAACTTTATTTGTTGCTATTTTATACCCACTCACTTTGCAATTACAAATGCCCCCTTCCAAGCCAACCTGCAGTCACAGTCAATAGGATCAGTACTAACTGGCTCAGACCAATGGGCTCTTACCCCTCTTGGTACAGGGATGACACAGGGTTGACATTGTCAACATAAACATATTATTTCAACTTGTCACGGGTCTCTCATTTGCAAGCAAATATCATTGCTGTTATTTCAATGTTGACCGTAATATTAAATCTTTGTCTCCAAATAATTGACCGTAATATTAAATCTTTGTCTCCAAATAATTGGGTTTATTCATTGAGACCCCCGTATATCAGCCATAGAATCCCTGGCTAAGTTACCCTCTACCTCAGTGCATATACATTCCCCTGTACGTATCCCTTTCCCATTACATCTCAACTCCCTATAGATAAGCCTCTGCTCGCTAGCATCTATTGCCGTTTGTTGCATGTCAAACCTTGAATTTAGACACTAAGTTGAAATATATCTTTTGTCTCCCTATGGACAAAGATGGATGTAAAAGGTACAAGATATTTGATTTATAGTAAAGCATACAGCCCTGAGGGAGACGAGTTAGTATACATGAGGTCCTGTTGTAAGATCAGGGCCTTAGACTTTGTGTGGGAAAGGTATTTTCAGAAAAATGCACTTCAGGTACCAGCATACAGAAAGAAGGGCAAAACTATTTTGCCAGTTACTTGTCTGGGCTGCTTTCATGTATGATGATGACAACGGTCATGGCACATTAAAGTACTATGCAGGCCTTAAAGGTTTATGTCAGTACAGGTTACCTAACCTGCCACATAAATTGAACATTGGAATATATTCATTACTTTGTCGTCATTGATACAATGTTTTTAACAACATATTGACAAAATGACAAAATGACAAGGGGTGTCTTCTATTTGCAATGCCTATATTCTCCCTATAACCTGATTCCAATGTTGCTTACAAGGCATTGCCGGCACATCTAAGCCTGGGGCTGGGCATTCATTCACTTCAGACACATCAGCTTCAGGCATATAGAAAGAAGGGGTAAAGCCACTTGCATACTCCATCCCACAAGACCCTCCACAGACCATTGAGTAGGGCAAGCAGATAGACTAGTCTCCTGTGGGTTTTGGCTACTGAATCCCCAAGATGAATGACAAAGTCACCCTCCATCCCAAACTCCATACACCTCTTTTTCCTTACTATCTCACTACACCTCTGTCTTAATATGACATCTTTAGTGGGTGGAGCTAGTAAACACTAGGTTCAGGCAGAGATAGATTACCATGGTGAGGGGAGTGCTCCATACCTCTCTGATGTCCGTCTGAGACGTATAGCAAATGCAGTTCGATAATAGGGGTAGAATCTTTTGTATAGGTAGTAGCTATCTCAGGCATATGTGTGTGGAAGGTGTACTGTAACACTGTGTGACAATCTCCTACAGAAGAAGAAGTGCTTCAAACAGGAGCTTAAGGAGCCCCTTGTTGGTATTGCAATACCACTGATTCTTAGATCTCATGAACTTTCATTGGATGGTATGATATACACACTTGTTTAATTCAGTTGGGGGTTCGTTCAATATCAAAAAGCATTCCACTCGGCCTATGGTCTTATGTAATACAAGTTCTGATGTTCAACTCCTGTGAAGTGAAAGAGTAGTATCCATCACTAGTTCTATACATGTCCATCTACATGCGTAGAGCCTGTATTGATCACACACCTTACATATTATACGTATAGTTCAACTGACACAAGAAATCCTTTCTATAGTCCATAGCTCACCCTGTTGTTTAATCCTTTAAAGGAGCAATATCACCACTCACACAGCTGTCACATAGCAGACTAGAGCAGTACAAGAATTTTGAATGGGCCACGCTTGGTGATTAAGCCGCTTTAAGGGCCGCCCAGTACCTTAAGGTGGATCGCTACCTCTTGAATATGGACACACTGCGCAGGTATCTGCGCATGTAACTTAAATACCTCAGAATAAGCTGATATTAAATAACTGGGTACATATATATGCTGACTAAGCAATACCCAAAAATTGGACGATTTTGAGCAAAATTGAGCTTTATATTGGACTTTGAATATTTGATATATTTGTAGCCTATAATATTTGCTATTTTTGACATGAGCTCGAACATTGGAATTATTTATCAATAAATCATTAGTAGATGGATATAGATGTCATAACATTGCTTAAAGTAACCAAGAGTATGAAAAACAACCATTTTATACCCTGATTCTTGTCATTTTACCCATTATTCTAGGCATTAAATATGAGATTTAGACCATTTTTGCACTATTTTTTAACTTCAAAGGCCAAAAAAACTTAAAATATGCCCGGGACCCCCTAACAAAAGCACTTTCATATGTTAGCAAATGATCTCAACTATCTTTTGAAAGTTAAAAAAAATTCTGTTAATTTTGAATACAATTTTTAGCTAATAAGGCTACAAAATAATGAAAAATTATTTCGATTCTTTCCAGAAACATCATATTTTTACCCAGAAAGCCATTGCATACAACCATAAAATTATTTTTGCAGTAAAGTGGAACATATAGGTATTTCACATGTGAGGTTTTACATTTGTGTGCATTATGGTTGATATGAAAAAAAATCATGGAAATTTTCACACTTTTTTCTATTTTTTTGTGAAAAATGAAAATACTTTAATTTTTCAAAATTCTGTATCTAAAAAAGTAGCTCGGGACCCCCCATTTTTCTTTTCATTTTCCGATTCTATATGATATAGACTGCATGTAGAAAAAAAATAGAAAGATTCTGTTAACTTTGATCAAAGGGTAGCGACCCATCTTAATACATTATCCCCTTTATTCTCATGATGCATGAAGGCATGGTCACCAGGATTGCTCCTAAAATCTCAGGTTTATGAGATTTCCTCGTGAAATATATGAAAATAAGGGTTGTCTGGGTGTAGTTCATCTATTAGGCCTGACCAATAGCCCTTATCTTACAAATCCTCCCTTACATAGGTTTTGTAGCATAATTATATAGGTTTTGTAGGATAAGGGCAATTTTGTAGGATAAGGGCTTAACTGATTGCCCTTATCCTACAAAAATATTATAGGTTTTGTAGGATAAGGGCAATTTTGTAAGATAAGGGCCTAACTGACAGCCCTTATCCTACAAAACTATATATTTTTGTAGGATAAGGGCAATTTTGTAGGATAAGGGCCTGACAGGTGTTTTGTAGGATAAGGGCAAATTTTGAAGGATAAGGGCCTGACTGACAGCCCTTATACTACAAACCTATATGTTTTTGTAGGATAAGGGCAATTTTGTAGGATAAGGGCTTAACAAGCCCTCATGAGTAACTTGCCAGGGCTGCACTCAAATATCTTGCCACTACCTTGCATATATGTGAATCACCATTGACAGGCAAAGCTGAGAGAGTATGTGAGGGTGGGTTTGTAGGCTTCTCTCAGTTCAAAGTGCTCAATTATGGCACACATCCTGTGCTTTCTGAATGTTTTAGTGCTCAACAGTATGTCACTGTACACACAGCCTGCCAGGAGTCCCTTTTGTGTGAGCCTTTCTTATGAATAAGATAAAGGAAGGTGCGACTAAAGTATTACCTATGTCTAAGGCCTTGCTGACTGTTCTTGAGTAAAGGCTTTATTTTCATTCCCAATCTGCTCAGAACTCCCAAAGAAGTCATCTATTACAACAAGCATAACCATCCAATCATCATTGTTTTGTCTGTTATTCTCACCTCTTGCCCAACAATTATCTATCTTTTCTAGTATTCTTCCGATTTTTTAATGTTTGTACTTTAAAGCATGTGACAAGTGATCTAAAGGATTAAGCATGTAATGTTGTCAGGCATTAACATAACTTTTATCAATTACCAGGTATAATTTTTTGATATATTTTACACCACACTCTTAACAATCATTAGCGTTTCAAAAACAACCACTCACATATATATACTATAGAGCAATATATAATTATCATATTTCTATCGTGAAGAAGCAGAACATGCATAACATCAGCTGGTGCTCTATCCTCTGTCCTGCCATCAACAACTCACTCTCCAATCACCACCCTCATGTCTCCCCTGTGGATCTGCTTGGTGAGTGTGAGCAAGTCTGAGTTGTGTTTATGCTGTCATCAACACACCATAACTCCTCCTGTGTTGTCCATTTACATCTGGCACCTCCCCTGGGGCCCTCCCCTACACCTCCACCTTAGCACCATGCAGCCTTTACAACTTACACATCGAATTCATGGAAACAGGAGTATCTGGTATTATTTATATTGTACATCTAGCTACTAATGTGAGCTGTTTCTGAGTCTTTCAGGATGCTGCCAGGTACACTTTGACACAGCGGTTGTCCCTGTGGCTTCACCTAAAAGAGACGATGGTGCTGACACAACCTAGACATTTACTTCCAAGAGAAGTAGCCTAGTAAGTGCCTGGCCAGTTTCTAGGCTACTTTACTCACTCCACTTCTAGTTAGTGCTTTAGGTTATCAGTTGACTACCCAGAACAAGTCCACATTGATGTCTGATGTCTCCAAGGGATGGTTGCTCATCAGAATAGATTTGTGTAGGTTGCTTTTTGGTGCTTCACACCATACCAACCAGAGAATTCTCAGTGTAGAACGCCATGTTAGAGATGCTTAGAATGCACTATGTCCTTTTGTCAGAATGAGACATGAATGCTGCGCTGACCATGGTAAGTGCCTTGATGCACCACCGCAGTCCTGGCAAGATACTCACCAGTGCGTTATAACCATTAAAGGCTCTTTAAGTATCGGGCTGGGGTGATGACTTTATTTGTTTATAACCAGGGGTCTAAGGCTGGCAGACGAGACAAGGGTAACGAAAATGAAGACTTACTATGGAGCAGCTCAAAGATAAAGCAGACAGCAAAGGGCACCGACTGTAGGTGTCAAGGGAGCTATTTCATACATTATAGATAGACTCACAAACTAGGTTACAGACAAAGCCACTCACAGTGGCAGTCATAAGTCCCTTATCTTGATAAAAATGCCATCCCGACCATCCAGGCAATGTATTACGTCATTAGGAGTAGGAAACTGCAATTGTGACTATTATTGTGTTTATATATACCACTTGGGAAATGTAATGACATTGGTGACAGCCAAATGCCATTCAAGACTGTAGTGAGCTCTTACGGAAGCAGCAGTTAGTGGGATAAAAGCATTGACAAAGGTAAATTGGCTCTTAGCTCACAATGGATTCTTTCTGGTTCCCTCGTTCATTAATAACTTTGATATTGTTCAATTTATTGGTTCTGTGTAGGATTGTAGGATACATAGTTACTAGTAATGTTATTACAGCACCCCACAAGGTATTACCCAGGAATGATCTGTGGGCAGAAAGGATATTCCCTGCTCACTTTCTTTGTATTGAGTTTGAGCTACCAGCAGGGCAACAATTGTTCAAGATGAGATAATTCTTTTAATCTATAAAAATCTATAAATTGTGATATAAAATGAATACTTAAAAGCATGCAAAAATGCCGAAATAAAGGTTATTCTTAACCAAAAAAAGGATGTTGTAATGGCAACAGAATTATATTTCATTCTAAATTAAAGAGAAATTAGATGACAATCGATAGAAGGACTCATGAGGATGGCTACACTAAAAACAAAAAATACATATATCCTTTCCAATGCATACTGGTCAGTTGCAAATTTTGATTAAACATCACTGGTTGTGTCTTACCAATCTGATGCAGTTGCGTTTTTGCTCGTTATGTTTCTGCTCGGTTTCTGCTCGGCCCCAAAAATGCTAATTAAGACCTAATTCTTTTTCAGGGAGGTTCTATATGCATACATGAACACTACCTACTATTTGCCTTGCCTGAGAAATGTTTCCCCCTCCCCCTACAGGGCCCCAAAGTTTTACCCAAAATCACTGTTTCACGTTTCTGCTCGGCAACAATAAATCCTTTGTGAAAGGCAAAGTTTTACCCGTTCTTTCACTGTCTTTCTGTGGGCAGAATCACACACATGTCTACCCTCGCCTGTATCAGTGAATTTTATTAAGATAATGATTATTTCCTGACCTTTTCTCCTTCTAAAACTCTCATGGGCATTATTTCCACGTTTCTGCTCGAGCAGAAACGTGGTAACATGTTAAGTATAGGAAATTCACATTTCTGCTAGAGCAGAAACGTGAAAATGACAGTTACCGATTTGTTTTTTTGGCTCTAGTTTGAATTCTATCAAAGAAAGTACCGTATACCTAAAACTAAAAAAATCTGGCAGGCAAGAGATGGTAGAAGAGGTAGGAAGTAGCCTGAAATGTATCCTCTGCAAGGGGGCTCCATTATCAGAGTAAAATAAACGAAAAACATACAATTTCCCAGGGGCCCAATGCCCAAGAAATAAGCATATGTTAATATGACTACCTAGAGGCATGCTAGTAAACAGGGGTACCCTACAAATGAAAAAAAAAGAATTTGAAAAAAAGAAAAAAACTCGGTCTAACAGAGGCTTTATAGTGTAGCCAAGCAGAAACATGAATGGACAATATTGGGGGATATCTTTAAAGTCTTCTAGGGGGGGGGGGTAATGATAATTTCTTAGTCAAGCCAATTATCAGGTGGGGTTCCTGTACATATATAGAAGCCCCCTGAAAAAGACTTGGGTCTGAGTTCACATTTTTGGGGCCGAGCAGAAACCGAGCAAGTAAGACACAGCCCTCTATGCTTTAATAAAACCATGAAAACCATGAGGAATTTCATGGGAGAACATTATGTTGTGTGGCACGCTAACTGTTGTATTGTTGAATGGTCAAACAGCTTTGAAATGAATCCACTTAAAAACAAAATTATGGGGGCAAGAGGCACATTCAAATTAATTACACAAATACAGGCATGCAACATTATTTAGCTTGAGCATGCTAGACTGCCATGCCTAACTTGTTAGGGAAAGTGCAGATGAAAGATTGATGACAGGCTTATTAATAGGCATAGCAATGACTATGCCTTGTCAGAATTCCTGAATAGCAGGGATGTCAACCTGCGCTGCCTATTTCTCACAGAATTAATTCGGAGAAATCACCGTCAAAAATAATTTGATATTATGAACTCATGTATGTATATTAGTTAACTAAAAACAAAATGTATCATGAACTTCGAATGGGGTGCGCATGTCAAAACCACACTTTGTGTATACTGCTATTGGGATACACTGGGCAAAAACACACTTTACCTTTACTACTCATGGGATGCACAAAAGAGGTACACAACAGAAAAGGCAATCGGCAGGATTTTATCTTCCACAGACCAGGATCATCCTCTCCCAGGTTGATGGAATAGAGCATCAAGGACCCTCATTTCTTAAAGTGAGCACTATTAAAGGGAAACCATTTCATCACATTAAACATACAAAGTCAATTTCATATAGTTCTGTGCCTCCTATAGACACTTTGTGTTGGTTTTACGTGGAAAAGTGTGCTCTGGTGATATTCTTCGATGGTTCTTACAAGTGTGGACAAAGAGCGATGTGTGGACATTTTGTGCGAACAGCACGTGCTGTGTGGATGCATTGTAATATCAGGGAGTGAACTATATTTGTGTGTGGACTGTATGTAATGGACCCTTTGTGATGGAAGGCTGTGGACATAATGTGACATAGACACTTTGTAGCCTGTGGACAAAACGGGGCACAATGAACCCTGCTTAGCTCTTTCCTGGGTAGACCAACAATAAAGACAGTCCTCTTATGTACACACAGAAAAGTAAAGGTGTCAACTGTGTCTCCCACGTGGCTCTGGTAAAATGGAGAGTCAAACTGCAAATTACTCTCCTTATATGAAGGGTCAACTTGAGTTGACTCTATACGAATAGTGCCAACTCAAATTGACTCTGTACTATCAGTGTCAACTAACAGTTGACCCTTCATATAAGCAGAGCCATTAGCAGTTAGACTCCCTGTTTTACCAGAGTCACGTGGGAGACACAGTTGACACCTTTACTTTTCTGTGTGTAGTTTTAAACACCTACACAGTTTATGATAACAATCCCCCCTTCTCTCCTGTCTAGCCCACCCACAACCTTGCCAATAGTGATAATGCCTCCTGAAAATGTGTAAATTGCACCAGTATGGGAGACATTCAATCAATATAAATATTTCTTCATTACGTTGTTCACATACAGTTGACCATCACTACCTCGAACATTTATTTCCTTGGATCCCTCATTTCCCCAGATAGTTTCCTGGCAACTGCTCTTATATGCAGTTATAAGCCTGTCACATAAACTTTGAAAAGCCATTTCCCCCCCTGGAGGCACGTTTTCCCTCACCTGGCCACATATGTTCCATTATATTTGGACTTAATTCCTCGAATGATTTGCTTCCTCAGACATTTTCCTTGCATTTTTCAAAATCGAGGAAGTGAGGGTCGACCGTAGATGGATATTAAACTAAAGTGTAGTCCATATAGAAAAATGATGTATTCCACTTGCAATGAACTACACACTCAAAACCAAAAATTCTCCCTGTAACCTGATCCCAATGTTGTTTACAAGTCGGTGTAGGCAGCCTCTAAGCCTGGGGTTGGGTATTCATTCTCTTCAGACACATCAGCTTCAGGCATATAGAAAAAAAGGGGTAAAGCCACTTGCATAGTCCATCCCACAAGACCCTCCACAACCCATTGAGTAGGGCGAGCTGATAGACTAGTCTCCTGTGGGGTTTGCCTACTGAATCCCTGAGATGAATGACCGAGTCACCCTTCACCCCAATCTCCATACACGTCTTACTCATTACTTTCCCAATACACCTCTGTCTTAAGATGACATTTCTAGTGGGTGGAGTTGGGAAATGCGTAGGCTAGGGCCAAGTTACAAAACAACTCAGCATAGCGAGAGGAGTGCTCTATCATTAGTACATTTTGAAAAAATGGGTAGAAAGCTGTACTGTAAGACTACAGATGACGTACTGCCATAAACAGTACTATAAGGAGCCCAATGTTGGTATCATAATACCAGAGATCCTCAGATCTCAACATCTTCAGACGTAAGCTATCTCACTGATTTCATATATTTAACTTGTATTTATTTTATATCCAATATGACAGTGCCAGTGGCTTAAACAAAGAAAGCTGCGTTGAGACAGAGTGGAAATGAGTGAGAACATGCTATATCATATAGTTTTGAATCAAGGAAGCTAAAAAGTATACACAAAGGACTATATTTGTTTACTTCTTACTCATTGGATTCGTACAACCAAATGTCCAACTCCTGAAATATCCCTGTCAACAGCCAAAAAGTAGTTGACAACTTAGTGATCACACTTACCTTGTTCTGGGTTAGGGCGAAGTCAAAGCATAGCATCCATCACTTCTATACACATCCAACTACATACATACATAAGAACGCCTATACTGATCTCATACCTTACATATTATACCATGCAAATAGTTCAACTGCCACAGGGAAATCCCTTCATACTCCACATATTACCATGTCCTTTAACCATTTAAGGGCCATACAATACATCAATGCATTATACTCTTCATTGTCATGGTACATGAATGCAGCCCTGGTGAGTAACTTGCCATGGTTGCATCTCACTATCCTGCCAGTCCTGTGTCATTTATATTCTCTTGGAGGGTCGGCATAGTGCATGACTCCAGCACTGACCAGTTACTCACCATACCAGGGCTGCATTCATGCATTATGACAACAAAGATCATAGCACAGAACTGTATCACACCAAAAAGGGTTATATCAGTACAGGTTTCCCAGCCTGCCATTGCCCCCTCTCTTTTTTTTTGATGAATTAAGGAATCCCAGGAAAACAGCATGGCCCACACAAGATGCTGTACACACAGAAAAGTAAAGGAGTCACCACGACTTTGACAGCTAGAGTCGCAGTTTGTCTCCCACATGACAGCTATAGATCCGTTCCTGAAGAGTCAACACCAGTTGACCCATCAAAAGAGGGGGAGTGAAAATCGAATACATGAGTGCATGCAGGTCAGGTGGATTGTGGATTATTGTGGTTTCATATGCAACTACTATCAGAGTCAACACATTTTCTATTTGACTCTTAATGAAGGGTCAACTACAAATGACTCTGCTCTGGGCAGAGTCAACTGCACTTGACTCTGCAAGGATAGAGTCAAGAGGGAGAGTCAATTTATACAAGGAGCAAGGGGTATAACTGGAGTAGCTGTGACTCCTCCATTAGAGTCATCATGACTCTGCTACCAGGGTCAACTAGAGTTGACTATGGTAAAAGAGTCATGGCGACGCCTTTACTTCTCTCTGTGTATACAGTGTCTGTACAGTGCCTCCTGTAGGTATACGTGGTGAGCACACGCAAACACGGTTATTCCCACAGTAGAGCTGACAGTGGCATTCTGGTGGTAGACGTGAGGTGCAGAGGGGAGGGGGTAGGTGAGATGAACTAAGAAAGAGTCTGTAGTGGACAAATAGTTGGACGGAGCACTGAATAGACGTAAATTTAGTTGACCAAGGGTGTCCATCCAGAGGGAAGGAGGGGTGGTAAGAGCAGAAATAAGGTAATATAGAGAAAGGAAAAAAATCAAAGGAAGAAAGACAGCATCATAAAGATAATAAAATTAACCTGATGAGAGAAGGATGGTCTTATCACTTGGAAAGTTTTATACATTATACAAACACAGAACACAGTAAACGCTATATATATATTTACCCAGTCCATTATCGATACTTGTCCTTAATACAATTGCGCGAATTAGACTCATTTATAAATGTTGAATTCTCAGCCTTGTCCTGCTGATACTACATCAATTATAAGTGAGTCTGTTAAAGAAATTTAATTTGGAACCATATCTTATTGTGTAGGCTATCTATCAGGGACCATGGACTTGCAATGTACATTCTCCAATCAGTATGTTTACTAAATGTGGTGACTCCACTATGGAACCTCCACTGGGAGAATGTAATCAGTAGCATTGTCAGTCTTTGAGAAAACCTTTTTACTCCACAGGACATTCCGTCCTGCAAATGTTTAATGTTGAAGAACCGGCTACATATTTGGTGGACCGGATAGCCACATATCTGACACTTTCTGCATTCTTGGTATAGAAGAGTTTTTTCTATTAGAAAACATATTGTTTGTAATGATTTATGGCCAAATCATGATAGAAATATAGATTTACATATTAAATTGACAAACATATTTGAGCTTTAGAAGCCCAACTGAATTCTTCTAGTTCAGAAAAGCCGAACATGTAACTGGACATACGGTCCTGCTACACTTGTGAATCAGCTGGACCGGTGACATTTTAGAAGGACATTGCCACTGTCCTGCATGTTTTCGTAAAGACTGCATTGTGTGTGGCATTAGTTCCTGTGAGATCCGGTGGTGGCACTGGTGTAGACATGAGACATTTGACATCTGCAGTGAGTAAAGCGCAAGGAATAAAGTTGAACAAAAACTATACTGTCCACACCTAAATACAATTACAAACTGAATGAATTTACACAAAGCGTATCTTTCTCTCTCCCTGTCTATGCCAATGCCGAATTCCCTCCTCGACTTTATACTTTAGAATCAAGATCACTAACTCCCATCTCCACTGTAGTCAGCCTATGAAATAAAGATAAAACCATTGCATACAGCATTTGCAAAACATGGATTCATATCTGAAGTTGGTGCAGATATGAATAAAAACAAAGAAGTCTTTGTATATCAGTGCCTTGTACTAAACATTTATGTATGTTTTACAACACAGGAGAGAGAATGGCAGCAGGAGGTCATGCAAGGAATGTCAGACCAACATGTACATGATGTATACATGTATTCACACTTCTACCCAATTGTCATGTTGCACTTGGCCTCCACTCCACAGCGCAGCCACAGAAGATCCCCCTAAAGGATACCACTGGACGGTGCTTGTATAGAAAAGTGTACAACAGTTGAATAGCCACCAGGGGCATCCTCCAGAGGGGGGGGGCTTTGGGGGCTGGCGCAGTGCCCTCACTATAGACCAATGCAGCAAGAAAGGGTGACTTTCATAAAAGCTGTTGATAAAGTTTTTGAACATTTCTACAGTGTTAAAGCCAAATACATAAATATAACCTCAAAATCTTGCATTCTAATATATACACTATTTGAAAGCTGTTCTGTGAAACTTCTGATATGAGAGGTTCTCAAACCTGGCCATTACAGACAAAGTTATGAGGATTCTGCTAAAACCTACATGAATACAACTTCATCATGAAAAAGTCACCCTTTCTTGATGCATGGGTCTATAGCACACCTGGTACGGACACAGTACCCACGCAGCCAGCTTGTGAATACCGAGATGGCTTTTACAATATTGCCCCTGAATACAGCCTTAATTCTCTGCAAACCACCTTTAATCGTGATGTAAAAAGTGTATGCCATATATTAGCAACAACAAATATTGATAAGATGCATAGCCACCTAGGTCTAGGTAAGGTAGACAAAGAGCTCAGAAAAATTGATGACTCAGCCAAATTCCAGTCAGCTAATAAAAAGCTCTATCAAACAACGATTGATGCTCTCCCTAAGTTGGCAGTGTAGTCTCCTACATTAATTTTGGTGTTTTTTCTACATTACACTGCTTACTTATGTTCACAGCTGCAGGCTATTACACGACCCCCCCCGCCACACACACACATTTTCTTTGTGTTAGATAGACGACACCTGGACATGGTTCTTCCATATACCCACTGCCCCACCAGGTCTAGACGAGGTGTCATACACCGAGTCGCTGACCAGTGGGCAGTGGGTATGTGGGAGAAGCCTTGCCAGGTGTAGTCTATCTAATTTAACCCTCGGTTATCTCAGTGTATATGATATACCCAAGGTGCGATTCCTTTGTCTTAGGTGTCACCCGTGGGTTAAAAAGTTGTATACTGTCATATTTATCCACATGTCTCATTATGTCCCCTGTCCCTCCCCCTCCCACTGATACGGAGATCTGTTCCCATCAACCCCTCATCTCACTTAACCCTTCTAAATGCTATCCTCTCACCACGACCTGCCCTTCTGCCCTCCATTACACCCCTTTCCCTAAACCCACCCCTGTTTTATAAATGTACATATACACCAAATACCATCATGGTGTAAACTGGGTATTACATGATCCGGCCTCTGTACTCTGTACTCTGTGATGCAGAATGTCTGAGGGTGTGATGAAGAGCATATTTAACCCGTTAAGGATGGCACACTGCATTAATGCATCATGCCTTTGTCGTCATGATGCATAAGTGCAGACCTGGCAAGTAGCTCGCCTGTGCTGCATTCAAACTTCATGCTGACACTATGAGGTTCAGATTACTCTGAAGGATCATGCTGCACTAATACAGCCCTAGCGGTGGTGCATTGGTGCATTGGTGCATTGGTGCATCGTGTCAAATGTTATCTTTTAGCGACATCAGTCCTTAAAGGGTTAAGAGTAATAAAGTAATAAAACTTGGAGATGAACAGTTCCTAATTTGAAATATTAACATAGGATATCTCTACATCACACACACATTTAGGGGGCAGCGTTCACACAGAGAAAGATCCAGTACAAACAAAATTTAGAATATTTTTTGGACATTTTCTTGTGTCATATTCCTTATCATTTGTTGTAGTGAAACTCGGCAATGCACATCTTCATTCTGCTTGTGGAACTTTTGGTTAATTGCACGGATAAAAGTCAGGAAATACACATCAACATTGAAGATGTCATCGGGAAGGTTCACTATTCTTGAGAATCTCCCGCATCTATCTTGTTTATACAGCTTGTGCTTTTCTGGGGAAATACACATGTTTCTAACTTGTGTCTTTATTAAGTTCTGTTTGGAAGGTAGTTATTCATTTGTGACATGTACTGGGAATAGGAGCCTTAGTGCACCCTGCGCTAAGGTCCCTTTTCACAGATGATGTCACAGTTTTTATGATTATGTTTACGACTCACTCTTTGTAAGACAGTCTACACCTTAGGCAGGACCTGCCAACTCCCAGTGCATTAACCCTGTAAGGGCCGCAGAGTGCATTAATGCATCATGCTCTGGGTCGTCATGATGTATGGGGAGTAACTCAACAGTGCTGTATTCATGCATCATGCAAACCTTGCAGAGTCATCACAATGCATCAATGCGGCACCAGCAAGTTACTCAGCAGGGCTGCATTGGTGCAGCGTGACGGTAAATGTCACCATTTAGGGACATGCCAACTGGACACAACAAAGAAAGATGGTGCTGACCCATGAAGCAGTGAGGGTGTAAAAAGTACTTCTCCAAAAACTAAATATGTGGTGTGGGAAACATCCAACAATATTTACATGGGCAGAGGATATGTACCGTATATTTTGTATATAAATGTGTATAGTTGATAGATTTATCAACAAAGCTAGTTCTGCTTGGATTGGAGATTTTATTTCTGTATCCCGCTTACAACAGCTAATAGGCCAAGCTCAGGCCAATCGCATTAGGATAAATAGTTAGGAGCAGGTTCAGGACAGGTTCAGGCTGATACACTCCTAAAGGGTCATTATGATGCATCAATGCAGCATACACAAGTTACATGCTGAGGCTGCATTGGTGCATCGTGACGACAAATGTCGCAGTTTAGGGATATGCCAACTTGGTAGTCAGTCACAAAAGACAGAGGGTGTAGCCTGTATTTCTGCCATAACAGAATATGTGGCATGAGAAACATGCAATTATATTTGTATGGAAAGAGGACATGTATCTTCCTCCAGGAGGGGGGGGCACTTTATATATTTTGCATATACATGTGTGTGGCTGGCAAGGGTACATGTTCTCTCCCCCCCAGTTACCCTAAAAAGGGTCCATTTGAATGAATTTTAAGGTATATCTTTCATAAAAATTAATTTTTGCCAAAATTGACATATTCATATATTTAATGCTTTTTCCCCAAACTTAGGAGCATTTGGCCGAAAAATGCACGGGTAAAGTTTTCAGGTAAAAATCACCCTAGCAAGAGTAAGGGTTGACAAAGGAAAGAAAAAAGGTCAAGTGCCCCCTCTCCCATATATTCCCTCTAGCTTGTTTTGATGGTAATAGAACTGCAGAGGTTTACGTGAACAATGGTTGCTGATTAGTTCTCAAGCTCCATACGGACATAACCTCAGAACTTGGGTACTGAGGTGAGAAACTTGGATTTCCAATTTCGGAATTTGATATTTTGATGTTGACCCATGGTACACTCCCCATGGTCAAAGTCACCCCACCCTCTTACTGCAAGTCTCACCTTAAGGTCTGGGTCATTTATTGCCAGCTGGGTGGGGGGGGGGGGAAATTAGGGTCATAATGCAAAACAGGCCTCCGGTTGGGGGGTTGAAACTTGAAAAGCCTCCAAACTGGTGTGAGTAAATCTAAATACAATCCATTTAAATACTGGCGACCACATGTGATTCCACACAAACATGCGATTTTGGGGGAGGGGGCCATTTCTCAAAATCGGAACAAAGGGGGGGGGGTCAACATTACTTTTGGCTAATTTGTGGGGGAGGTCAGAACAAATTTGCCATTTTAGGAAAATCTGCCACCCCCCAGGTAGTAATAAAGGCTAGGCTCTAAAATCACATGCTGATACTGCTAGCCTCACCTTAAGGTCACATGGTTTAACCAGCCAATCAGGTTGAAGCTCTCTCCCCATGTTGGGTGTGGTACACTATATACGCGGCTTTAGTTCTCCCCAGGCAACTAAGCATTATCCTCCCAGACTGCCACAGATCAACACTATCATATCAGTGAACCTCCTCATCGGGCTACAGCCCATTAAGACAAAGGTAAGACAAGTTATTTTGAATATATGCAAAGAATGATTGTAAAGTGACTTTACCATCACTTTATGAATAGATGGCTAGACTTTATGAATAGATGTTAAGCTGTTACCTTTCTAATCATTAATATTATATAAATTTTCTGAGAAGTTTTAGGTGAGGCCTGTTTTCAGAAGGGGCTCAAAGTGCTTTTTTTCATTACAATGATCCCTTGGGTATGTAGATTATGTAGTAGAAATCTCATGCTTCAGTCACAAAATGAACATCACCTTTGAGCTTAACTGCACTGAAATGAGATGGTACTGATAGCGGTAATATATCCAGAACCAGGGAAGTTAAAAGTGGAGGGGGGGGGGGTTCTAATTTATCACCAGAATCCCTGACAACTCTACTTGTCAAGCATCATTTTCAGATTCTTCACCATTAAGGCTGTGTCTCACGAACTTATGCCAATGTTTTTTGTCTCTGACCGGGTGCCGTCTTTGACCAGGTGCCGTCTCTGACCGGTTTGGTATGATAAGGTCAAACTACCAACAGCAGGAGGCTAATTAAAATTAAAATTATAATAACATAACAACCGCCATAACGTTTTTGCAAATCCTTATATAAAGGAATTCTCTTTAAAACACCTTTTTTCTGACACCCCGTCAGAGACGGCACCTGGTCAAAGACGGCACCTGGTTAGAGACGGCACCTGGTCAGAGACGGCACCCGGTCAGAGACAAAAACATTGGCTCAAGTTCGTGATACACAGCCTTAATAGATTTAAGAAAACTGTTTCCTAAATTTTAGAATGAAATGGGCCTAGTCGTTGGATCATTTGTATATTCAAGGGACCTTTAGCAAACCTGACGTAGCTCATTAAAGCTGTCCCCTCCGGCCCTAGCCTCTGTCCCTTCCTCTCCAATCCTCTGTCCCTTCCTCCCCAATCCTCTGACCCCTCCCCCAATCCTCTGTCCCTTCCTCCCCAATCCTCTGTCCCCTCCCCCATCCTCTGTCCCCTCCTCGCCCATCTTCTGTCCCCTCCCCCATCCTCTGAACCCTCCTCCTCCATCCTCTGTCCCCTCCATCCTCTGTCCCCTCCTCCCCCTGTCTCTTATCCGTACCTGCCCTCTGTCCCCTCCTCCTCCTGCCGCTCACAGTCCCTCCCCCCTCCAGTATGAACCCCCCCAGTCCCTATTCCCTCCCCCAAGAATCTGTCCAATCCCCCACCCCATACCTGTTCCCACCTCTCCCCAGTACCTGTCCCCTCAGCACTGCAGGCATATTACATAGGCTCAAAGAGGGAGAGGGCCATCTTAGTAATACAGGGTCATTGCCCGTATACTATTATCCTTGTTAGGATATATGTTTATGACTCACACTTTGTCTGATACACCTGAAGCAGAACCTGCCAACTCCCAGTGCATTAACCCTGTAAGGGCCGCAGAGTGCATTAATGCATCATGCTTACAACAGCTAATAGGCCAAGTTCAGGCCAATCGCGATAGGATAGGTAGTCAGGAATTGGTTCAGGACAGGTTCAGGCTGATACACTCCTAAAGGGTCATTATGACGCATCAACGCAGCATCAGCAAGTTACATGGCGGGGCTGCTTTGGTGCATCGTGACGACAAATGTCACCGTTTAGGGACATGCCAACTTGGGAGTCAAAGATGGTAGTCCGTCAACAAGAACAAAGGGTGTAACCTGTATTTCTGCCATAACAGAGTAAGTGGCATGGGAAACATGCAACAATATTAACATGGGCAAGGGGCTGTTCCTATATCTTTGGATTTTGGATGGCATTCACCAATTGTATGAAAGGATATTGGCGAATGCCAAATGTGAAAATATACTTTGTGTTTCTAAAGCTGCATTTGCACATGCCTTTATTACTGCTCGATCACATTTTTATTTAGTATGAATATCCCATGGATCAGCATTCGCACATGGGGTAGGGAATGTGCAAATGCCAATCCAATTTGTGTTTCTTAAATCCACCTTTTGCAAATCCAAAGGAAAAGAACCTTTCCTATTGTATTATAACAAACATTATACAACAGGGATAGGAGAGGGTGTGGCACTTGTCAAATGTGAGGGGGCAATGGTACCCTGGTACCATAGGCCTACAAGAGTAAACATATACAACAGGGATAGAAAAAGGTGTGGCACTTGTCAAAGGTGACGAGAAGATGGTACCTTGGTACTATAGGCCTACAAGAGTAAACATTATACAACAGGGATAGAAAAGGGTGTGGCACTTGCCAAATGTGATGAGAGGATGGTACCTTGGTATTATAGGCCTAGAAGAGTTGACATATACAACAGGGATAGAAGAGGGCGTGGCATTTGTCAAATGTGACGGAAGGGTGGTACCTTGGTACTATAGGCCTACAAGAGTTAACATATACACCAGGGATAGACGAGGGCATGGCATTTGTCAGATGTGACGGAAGGGTGATACCTTGGTACTATAGGCCTAGAGTTAACGTATACAACAGTATAATGATTGTTATAATACAATAGAAAAGGTTCTTTGCCTTTGGATTTGCAAACAGTGGAATTTAACACAAATTGGATTGGCATTCGCACATCCCCTACCCACTGTGCGAATGCCAATCCATGTGATACTCAGACTAAATACACAAGTGATAGGGCAGTAGACACTGCATTTGCGAATGCAGCTTTAGAAACAAAAAGGATATTTTCCCATTTGGCATTCGCAAATCTCCTTTCATGGAGTAACACATTTTATTTCTGTATCCTGCTTACAACAGCTAATAGGCCGTCTTCAGGCCAATGTGATCGCGATAGGATAAGTAGTCAGGAATGGGTTTGGGACAGGTTCAGGACAGGTTCGGGACATATGACTAGATTCCTTCAGAGAATCCGAACCACCACTACTTTTAATTCATTTGGCTTTACCTTCACAGCTAAGTAATCCACCAACGAGAATCCACTGATGCAATATTATCTGACTTGGTACATTTTGATTCCCACAGGATGATTTGTCTGCTCCGACTGTACTTTCTCCTGACTGCCATAATCAGTATTGTTTATGGTCAAGGTTTGCCTTTTCAAGTCAACTCAAGACGGACATGCACAAGTAAGCTACAGCAATATACCATTTAGGTACACTGTAGGAAAAGTGTCGTCAAAATTAACAGTGATTCACTGGCAACTTTCGCGACGTAACTTTCACCTTTTTTTTTATGGTGACAATCACTGTTAGTTTTATATAAAATCACTGTTCTAAATATAC
Source organism: Harmothoe impar (assembly GCA_947462335.1). Taxonomy (NCBI): domain Eukaryota; kingdom Metazoa; phylum Annelida; class Polychaeta; order Phyllodocida; family Polynoidae; genus Harmothoe; species Harmothoe impar. The sequence continues at coordinate 19,897,476 of OX381716.1, forward strand.
AGAGATTCAGCAACTATTACAGTAACCCATCATTTTAGTTTACAGTGATTCACTATTTTATAGTGTCAATACCGTAAAACCTTGCGTAAGCCTAGCTCTCGAGAGTATTAGCCATAGCTACCATAAAACCTCTCTGATAAGCCAACTTCCCTTACAAGCCTACTCCCCACTTTAATAGAATAATTCAAGCCGGATTTGGGTCCATTTAAACATGGTTAAACTATGATCTACTTGATTGAAAAAACTCCCTCTGTGAGACAATGCTATAAGCCGAATCAACTCTAAAATCCCCCAAAAAGGTTGGCTAATCGAAGAGGTTTTTATGGTACTAGACTTTGGGAATATCCTATAAGCAAAAAAACAACTAAACTCATACAAGCCATTCTGTTCTAATTTACCCAGACCCCCGCCTTGGAAAAAATCCTATTACCAACACTTGGGGTCTAGTTTACTTTTGACCCCCTAGTTGAACACAGGAATTTATACTACCACAAAACCTCGCCTATAGGCCGAGTTTAGGAAGAAAAATTCAGCTTAAATGGAATGATTATAACAATCTACAAAGGCCTGGCTATAAACCGACCCCCCTACTTTCACCCCCATCTGAGCCCCCTCCCCAACCCTATTTCAAACAAATTTACCTACAATTTTAATGGATTTTATTAGATACACAGCATCTTGAACTAGACATGTTCACATGAATTACATGTTTAATGTACCAAAACACCCCCATAAAATGTATAATTACTATGGCCTATGCTTCATATTTCCCCAGCTTGTTTTTCTATATCTATTCTGCCAAAACCCTGCCTACAAGTCGAATGTGAGTTTGAGGGGAGAAATTCAGGTTATGTGAAAATAAGACAACAAATAAAATTTGGCTTGTAGCTGGGGGTTTATGGTAGTTATTCTGTACTTGTCAGGTAAAATCAGCCTGGACACTGTCACCTTGACTGGCATCCAGCGCGGGGATGTGAATGCGCCCTGTAGCGGTAACCTCATGTACTCATCGCAAGCCGGTATTGCCCAGCTCTGTGGGTACGATCACTACGGCCTGAATGATTACGCAGCTGAGCGCGCCTGCTACACGTTAGGGGTCAACTTCTACCGAGACACAACAGCTTATGACATAGCGGGAACCCGACAGATGAAACTGTACAGGTTGGTCTACAACTTCTATAGGGACACAATGACAATGACCCAACACATGAAATCTACAGCTGGGTGCTTTAAGACTATGTAGCTTACCTTTGCCTGCGCCCCCTGGATTAAAGGTACTTAACCCTTCCTTTACCGTACACGCATTATTGCGAGTTTACTGTACAGGACCGTACACGCATTTATGCGAGTTACTCGCCGATTTTGGCCGATTTTTGACCTTTGCTTAAAAGTTGGTAGAAGCCCACAATTTTTTTCTGACAGTAGTCTATGGCATATTGTCTCTGCATCTCTTAATCAGTTTGTACATATATCCAATAGTTTAGAAATGCTGGGCATCTCAACTTGGATGATATTTAACTCATTTTCAATATGATTTGAGCAATATTTAAGGCGAAAATCGAAAAGAAATGTCAAACAATATTTTTTGGGGGGTGAAAAATGGTTTTGACCAATTTCTCATGCTGAAAAAGATGGTAGTAAAAGTTAAGGTCTATTTAGATGCATTCTGGCCTAAATGTAGTTTTTAATGGCAACATATTCACTAAAATAAACTATATTTAATTTAAAATAGGGCTTTATCTCCCTAATTGGAATACTTAGGGCGATTTGGGTATCTTACTTTCTGGTTATTCAATATTGTTCATTTTGTCATAGATGTACTTCTAGTTTGAATATTTACAAAATTCTTTCAGTTTCTAAAAGGTTAGATCATCCCCTAAATCCCAATATCCTACTTAAATTTCATCTGAAAAAATCTGGTCTTGGGATGGGTGTCTTTATGTGGAGCCTGGTAAAGGAAGAGTTAAAGCTGCTACACAACCTCAGATATATGTAGATAGTTCACTTTCTGCATGTTTATACAGGGTCTCCTTAGTGCTAAGATCCCAATCTGATATGTGACTTTAAACTGTGCTAAATTAACTGTGCTAGATCAGAAAAAAATGAATGCTTCCAGAATTCTATTCAGTACTTGATTGCATCAACAAGGTAATGCCATCTACAGGGATAAACCAGGTACTAGTAGACTGTGTTTGTGAGTTGAGCAATGGTAGACTTCCAGGTTCCTCTCCACTCAGTACTGCCACCTGTTGGCAACAAAAATAACCAAACCCCACCAGAATATAAATCATATTTGGAATTGTAGAGTCTCGCATTCCAAAATAAATTGCAGATTATAAAAGGGAAAGGGGTGCACAATCATATGAGATACAAATGAAGAAAATGTAGGTTTGAGTGTGTCAACTGGTATAGCAGCTTTAACACAATCTACACATACACGGCACTGGGTGGCAAAAGACTGCCTAAAACCATGATATTTATATGATCTTCCATTCAAGTGCCACAACTTGGCATTCTATGCATTCTGATTACTATAATTCCTATTCGCCTTGCCCATAGGCTCATACAGTATATAGATTAGAAATTATTTGATTAATTCAGATTGATTAATTTTCCCCTGTGACCCCCTATTTTCTTGTTTTCAACATATTATGCATGCCTGCATTTTCATTGAGATATTATTGGGGTATTCTGTTCTGTGTGGAAAAATGTAGAAGAATATGATTTTCTCATGAGGGCCTATATGTAATGCACCCAAATTGGAAAAACATCCAAAAGCAAATGTATACATTTAAACGCCTTAACTATTATCAAGTAGAGGCTAAGGAGTATTGGGGGGGGGCTACCTTTTCTACACAACTGTGGTGTAACGGTTAGCACACTCATTCGTGGTGTGGTTCAATTCCTGGTAGGTAGGACTACTAGGTTTTAGAGGTGTCCAAAATAAGGTTGAGTTGGAGTGGTGTCAAACATATTATTTGGCTTGGTCTAATCAAACCAATACAAAAATCTTGACCCCTCTAGATGGGGGGGAAGCAAAAAAATGTCACCCCATTTTCATTGAAAAAGCCTGCGTGTTATTATAGTTCAAAAAGTTAACTCGAGGGAAAATCCACCCTGTTGTTAAATAATGACCATTCTCCCCATCATAGAGGTCAGCCAGTCATAGAGGTCAGCCAGTCATAGAGGTCAGTCAGTCATGGAGGTCAGTCAGTCATGGAGGTCAGCCAGTTATAGAGGTCAGCTGGTTATAGAGGTCAGATGGTCATAGAGATCAAATGGTCATAGAGGTGAGATGGTATCAATTAGGTGAGACTGAGCCAATGTTACAAGTACACTGCATTGTCTTCCTGACTTGTCTTTTTAGATGTGCCAGCTACAGAGAGCAGGGTGCAAGCAGTGCATTGTCAAGTCTGGACGGTAACAATATATTTGATGCAAGCGAGTACATCGATGTAAGACAGGGGACAGGCTGCAGGGATGAACAGGCCGACCCGGATGCCTACGATTGTTTCGACACCTGCTACTTTACCGATCCTGATTATAGTTCACCTTCTTTAAACTCTGAGGATGAGTGTGAAGATCACCGTGCAAAGTTTACCATTATATGTGCCGGTAATCAATATTTGTCTACTAATGTACATGAGGATGGGATTTAATAATTTAAGGCTGATAACTTGTGTATAGAACCTAAACACCCATTCAGGAAGTGCTTTTAAACATGTATAAACTTGAACACGTTTAACAAAAATTGGTGTTTAATAATGTGGGACAAAAGAGTGTTTACAGTCTATACAAAGACTTGCCGGACACCGGCTTTATATCTTATTTTTAAATGACAAGATTGTACTCCGGGCCTGCAAACATTAAGCCAGGCCTGCAACAAAAAAAATCTGCAGAATCTGTCCTTCATGGGGAAAAGGCATCGTTTAACAATGTCTTTGACTTTTAAACGCTGGTGTTTGGATGTTGAACACTTATTATACAGTGTGGGAGACTTGAATTCATAGGTTTATCAGCTTATGGTATATGCAATATAACTAACAGAAATTGGGTTCGCACTATGTTTTACCAAATTTTATTTTTTAACTTTCATACTCCAAAAAATAAAACGGTTTTTCATCAACAAGCACAGAAAAATCTATGGCCAAGGTACTTTTAAATTAGATTTATCCTTTTTTTTTACCGAGAGGCCAAAACGAATGGGAAAACATAGACTTTTTTCAAACAAATTTCACATCTTAGTGATAAGAGTTTATTGAGCAACGAAAGTTGGGAAGATGTATGCTATTCCTGGCCCACTGCATCACTAACAGTCTAAGCTTTAATATGATAATTATATTTTAGAAAAAATAATTTTTCTCAGAATCATGATTTTTTATGATGTGCGCAGCAATGAGAAACCAGTATTTTTTTGAATGGCATTACTGGACATTATAAATTATTATTTGAACACAACAACTCTGTTTTATTATGAAATATCCTCAGGATAAGATTAAAACATTGACAGTAACACCATGTTTATCTCTAAAATTTGAAAAATAAATAAAATCAAAATAAGTAATTATTTTTGCATTTACCAAATTTTTGAATGCCATCGCTTTTCAAAATTTCAACCCTACATCTTATTCTGGTAGCTAAAGTGCCTTAATACAATATAAAGTTAAATTGAATTAATATGAAAAATAGAATAAAAACTAAATTTGAATAATTAATCATGTTTGATTGACAGATATCAATGAGTGTGTGGAGGGTGTGAATGACTACTGCACTGGCCCGTTCCAGTCGAGTTGTACCATTCGGCGGCCGTGCGGAAACAACACAGACTGCACCAACCATGCTGGTATGAAATCAAGTTTATTTAAATAACTAACAGTGTCAACACCAATCTGCCAGTTTATTCAGTAACATTCCGCCTACATGGTATCTAATTACAATAATTCTAATCAGCATAACATGAGGAAACCCAAGCATATACTGATGACGTAATCACACTATCACATAGCTATATATATCTTTCATCAGCCTTATTCACCTTCATAATCTTAACCATATTATAACCATATAAATTATGTACTTATTGATAATCATAACTTTATCATGACATAATGTCACATCACCATAACCCGTAGAATAGTCACTAACTACAACGCTATTCTACCCAGGGTCCTTTGAGTGCTCGTGTAAGAATGGGTATGAGTACAGGAGTGGACACGACATGGACCCGTATGACTTGGATGAAGGATGTAAAGGTGAGGATAATTATATACCCAGCGATAGATACTAACATTTTCAGCCATGGGCTACTCAGGGCCCCCCTTAGCTCATTTTCTCTATTTGTATTTGGAATAACCTGAAATAAACCAAGCGCATCACTTAAGAGATGTGTAGACGCTATCTGGGGGTAGACTGTGTGTAAGTCAGCAGGCAAACACAGGTCATCAACAGATCAAGCGGGGACCTCCTGGCTATCAAGGAGGCAAGCTGGGGGTCGCCTCAAAATGTATAAAAACCTCAACAAGCACAACAATTGCAACAAACGCAACAACCTATAGTGTGTTACGCCCCATCAACATTCTATTCACATATGAGGACAACATCACTCAAACATCACATCATCAGTTTCTAGTTTTATAAAAAATTAAAATATCAAACCTGAGCTGGACACCAATGCAAAAAGGCCGAAGCCCATCTGTATTCCGAGACAAATATAATTGATTTAAAAAAAGCACATACTATTTCTCTGATTGGACAGACATAGATGAGTGCAGCCGGTCGGTGTGTGCTGAGAACGCTAAGTGTGTTAACACCGTTGGGTCCTACCTCTGCTGGTGTAAAGCCGGCTTTACCGGGGACGGCAAAACATGCACACGTAAGCAACCAATCATTAATTTGTTGACAAATTATTCACAAACTTAATACTATAGTGTGATGTTATTCTCACTTAATTGCAATAGTGAGCTAAAGGTAACAAGCTCATCGGATTATTCCATAACTAGCCTTGCCAAGAATAAATAAATGTATATATATATATATATATATATATATATATATATATATGTATATATACATATATATATATATGTAACTACAATGCATTATTATGAGTTGTCATTGCCTCTGAACATACCCGGGGTTTTGTCAACTGATTCACAGATAATCTAAATGCTCCGACCCTAGTCTGTATCCGTTTTCCCAGTGTGGTCATAGGAGCATTGGTCAGGCATGACCAAGAGCTATTCAAAAATGATTGAGGCAAAGCAACATATGACTAATGTCTGACAAAAGAACTTAGCCTAAAACCCATTGAAATGGAGAAGACTAAGGTGGTTTGGTCAGTATTACCCATCCTGACAGTATTATAGCTAGGTTGGCCATATAGCCAGTCAGAAAATGACTGATTTGTCCTCAGGGAACTCTAATCAGTTTGAACTCTTGGTTTCTCCACTCATGGTGCCTTGGATCATATCACACTTGGCTTTAATGCATCATGTCCTTGGTCATCATGATATAGTCTCACTGTCTGCCTCCCATCCTGACTCCCTGTTTGTACCCCACGTGGAGAAACCTGTCGTTCAGACCGATCGTCTTGGACCTCTGTCTATGTGTCTAATTACAGCAATAACTTGTGGAGACCCTCCCAAGCTGCCTAACAGTGAGGTGGTAGCAGCTCTGAGTTACAACACAGAGTACGGAGACACGGCCGTGTATGGGTGCGATGTAGGACACAAGATGTCTGTACAGAACGTCCCTGAGACCCTGGTCAACTACTACGGCTACACCACGGACGACTCCTTCACCCTGACCTGTGATGAGACGGGCACCTGGGGGCCCTACCCCATCCCACAGTGCACACGTAGGTGTTTTTCTTTTGTTGCAAATTTTGATAAAAATTCATGATAAAAATCTAGAACTGCACTGAACTACCAGCATCATGATAAGACATTTTTGACATGAATCAGTCATGTTGTAAGTCTCAACATATATGACTTTGCTGAAATCAGATGATGCATAAAACAAGTTGTCCCCCTTTGTCTGTGTGTAGCGGTAGATTGTGGAGACCCTGGAGTGGTTCATAACGCTGACAGGACCGGGCTGAGCTTCCTCTACCAGCAGGAGGTGGTCTACGTCTGTAACCATGGCTACAAACCTACCACTAGTGACATCACTACCTCCTTCTCTGTACAGTGCCAAGCTGACGCTACATGGACACAGGCCAAGTCTTGTGTTGGTAAGTCAAAATCTGTACTTAAAGTTGTAAGTTTTGCTTGTTGCAAAAGCCCTCAAATCAGGACAGGCACGATACATATTAGGTATGGGACCTTGGCATGCTATTATGGATAGAATTTAAGAATATATAACATGTTGTGGTAAACTCATGTCATATATTTATAGTTATAGTTTGAGTTGACATTAGTTAGGGAATGGTCATTTTTGAAAACAGGAGGGGGAAGGATCATTTTGGGGGAGGCCATATATGTTGACCCCTCTAGTGAAATAAAACCCCAGTGTGTAACTAAATTTAGCAGGCACATAGGGTATAGCTCTCCAGGGTATGCGCACAAAGGTTTTTTGAGTAATCCTATAATTAGATATTAATACTTTAAGATCATACATTAATACTCTAAGACTATAATTACATTAAAATTCGAATATTATATATTAAGCCTATAAGATTATTAAGACTGTAAGCTTGGGATGTTGACATACTTGTGTGGAAAATTAACTCCCTCAGAATTGTAGCATGTCATGTTGTTTGCCTGGCAGACATAGATGAATGTGCGGGAGGCGCTGAGGTGTGTCCGGAGGATGGACAGCACTGTATCAACACGGCCGGAGGCTACCTCTGTCTGCTAGCCTGTAAGTACCACACCTCTATATCTATAGTTAACCCCTTAAGGCAGTATAAGGACATGTGTAGATATATTGCACTGGCACTTTGAGGGATATTGCACAAGTACTGCACCAACACAGCTGCCTGTGTCTGTTAGCCCCTAAGGAACACACCTTTAACCTTTTAAACACCACATAGTGCACAATCACAGCTGTCTGTGACTGCTAGCCACTAAGTATTACACCTGTATATCTATATAGTTAACCCACCAAATACTGCACCAGTACTCTAAGGACCACAACTTGGACCAGCACTTTAAGGACCACATATTACACTGGCACTTAAAGGACCACATACTATACAAACACAGCAGTCTGTGACTGCTAGCCTCTAAGTATTAGACTTTAACCATTTAAGGACCATATACTGCACCACCACACAGCTGCCTCTGTCTGCTAGCCTGTAAGTTATCAAATTTATTTTTGGGAACAAGTAAAAAGATAACATGGTAGAAATATATTTTTGAGATTAATGAATCTAAATAAATCTTGTAGATTGCTAAATATCTGTATCCATCAGAAAGCAGAAGGAATATGCCAAAAATATGATGATTAAGACTCCCTATACACCTTTTTCATTTAGTTCCTGATACCTGTGACCTCCAAGCCGGCCTAAAGCTCTGCGAGAATGGCGAATGTACAATGAGTGAAGGCAAGGCTAAATGTGTGTAAGTAATAATCGTATATGTTGCCGTCTTTGGTACCACGGGTAGAAGCTGCATAATGTAGGCTCAGTACCTGTAAGCTGCAACTTGAAATCTGGAAAGGAGAAGCAATGAAGGTTTTATGGATGCCTTGATGCAAATGAGATACAATATTCAAACACCAAGTAGCAGAGTAGGCCACTATTGTAGAACAACTTACATGGTCAGTGGCACTAAGAGTGTTCATCTGATTGTTATCCATTTCATTGTATACATCTCCCCAACACACCCTCCATTACTTAAATACCAATGTCCATCTGTCTGCTTTATACAGCTTTACCCTGACTCATGTCCCTCTCCTTCTCATCATATTCAAGTATTTTTCTCTCTTTTCTCTCAACCTTTCTAAACACTATTTTTTTTGAAAAGCAGGGGGTTGCAGGTTGTTCATGTTTGCTAAAATGTTGTTTTTGTGCGCTCCCCCAGTTTTGCTAATCCAAATCTCTTTGGTGCGCCCCTCTCAAGGGTGTACCAATTTGTATGGTCCCTCACCCAAAATTCAACCCCCAGTCCCCCCACTGTTGTTAAAAAGGTGACCACTCCATAATTCCAAGATATATCCTTTTTATTGTTTACAGTTGTGAGGAGGGTTACCAGGGCCTTCTGTGTGAGACTCGCACCATGAGTGTAGCCCTGATAGTGGCTACAGTTGCGGTGGTGCTGGTTGGTATGCACATCTTGGTACACCTGGTCAGAGTGTGTACCCGGCAGTACCAGGCACAGCGGGTACCTACTGCCCCCGCGTACCCCCCACAGAATGACATGGTCTATGGCAACAGACCTTCATTCCCGCCACGGCGACTGCCACCAGGGTAAGTGCATCTGCCTTTAGGCCGCATGAAAAAAACTTATCAACTTTGCAGACACCACCCGCATCAGTTGAATAGGGTTGTATAATTATGTGCTTTTTATTTCATTTTTCCATAAAAATTATAGCAAAATCCCACATCCATGAAGAAGAAATCAGGAAATTTACAAAAATATTCATATCTCAACTATTAATTGGTCTAGAATTTAAAAAGTACTTTACTCTATGCTGTTATTTCTATGTGTTTAGACTATTGTTTTGATTAATTATCATGGTTATATTATAGATTATTTATGAATTAAATCTAAATCTAGAATACCAAACACTTTAATGTTAACCTTTAATATTAACAGATTTTGAACCTGTTTTTTCACAGTGTCAAACCTCCCCATCTTCGTTGGTGAATGCATCCAGAGTGATGAGAAGCCACGCGGTACTGTGCCTTGGGCATTGGGAAAGATCAAGGGAAGAATTTGGTTCCAAAACATTATGGACCATCTCAGAATCTAGAGCCTCTACCATAAATATTATTATGGTATGAGATGAAATAAGATTGATCAAATAATATGCAAAACTAACAAAGTAAACAGTTTTCTTTCAACCGGCCAAAGATTACAGCCGGTCATAGATTTCACCCAGTCATAGATTTCACCCAGTCATAGATTTCACCCAGTTATAGATTGCACTCGGTCATAAACATTCAACTTAGATTGATTTGGTAAGACATATCCATAGGCATTTTCTGCAGGCATTTCCTGTACCCATAACACATTTTGAGCTCCTTAAAGCAACATTTGAAGAGTTTGGTTCCAAACCGCAATAAGGGCCATTTTGAAAAATAACACAAATTTTTGACAAAGCTGTAGGGTAGGAATAAGTAAATGCAATTTTGAAATATATTTTTAACTTAAAATTCAATTTTTCATGTCGTTAGAACCTCTCTGGTGTACAACTTATATCCGAGTCACTCTGATTGCCAATATGGTAGGCTTAGAGAAATCACTACATGTCTCAATTCTGGATGGATTTGTTGCGGTTTACATCGAAACTCTTCATCAATTTTGGTTGGAGTAAACATTATGCTGACCATCTCCAGGAGCTTCTAATGATATTGACAATGTGCTTTGGAAGTGAGGCTCCTCGAGATCAAAGTGTCTATGTCCGATCTTTTTCTAAATGTGTTCCAGAAATTGTAGCTACTATAATACACAGGGTATGGAGCCAGTAAATTGTTATCCATGGGCAAGAAGACATCATACGTTTGAGCTAGGTAGGAGGGTGGGGGGGGGGGGTCCTATGGGACCCAGCCATGATTTTTTATACAGTGTATTTTCAATGGAATGAATTAAAGCAGGGACTCTATAAAATAGAACATGGAGCATGAATCTGACAAATAAAATTAGCAACTCGACTATGGTCTTAGTAAACATACTGATCTATTTAATCTGTTTAATTGAAACATAAATATCGGACATACTCATTTTAAGGTATACATAACTGTTTAAATGTTCAATTATCACTCTGTATTAAAACGTGTTTTTTTACTATAATGGCCAGAAGCTAGTAAATAACATATTTTGTTTTACCTTCCACTAACATCTTTAGTCGATATCATATATACCGTAACACACTATATTCAAGACAGATTTATTTGAGGATTTTATTTTCATTAAGGCCACTGCAAATGAAGTGTTTGGATCAGATGTCTCAACCATCTGATCGGATCAGTGCATATCAAACATCTCGCTGTGGGGGTCCTGCTTTTCCTTGGTTACTGATCAAGACAGCTGATCCAAACATGTCATTTGCCGTGGCCTTTACCTATCTACATACCACTTTCAAATCTTTGTTTCATTAAACTAGACATTTATTGTTTGAATAATAAAGACTTGCGCTAAAACTAAACTGGTTTTGTTTACATATCTTATATTGAAGCAGTAATGAACTGTATTAACAAACTGTCGAAATAGATACAATTTAATGTATATTACAGACACCAAATAACTAGTTCTGCGTTACTCCATATAGCTTATTGGTTGCATTATCTTTAATAATGACAAAAATCAGATTTTCCATTCTCACAGTATTCTATATGCTTCTCATAAGTATAAACTGGACAAGTTATGAACATTCTGCCTATGGGAAGGCTGTCATATGCATGTAAACCTCTCTGGCAGGTCACCCGTTCATATTGCATTGGGGCCCGTCTGCATTTATATTGAGCAGGGATTTCTATCAGACAAAACATGAGGAATAGAGCTGCATGCATCAAGTGGGGGTTCATAGATTGATAGGGTTGGACCTATTCACCAAGAACTCGTTATAGCATTGAAAGTGTATTCTTACTTCACAAAGACAAAATTTAATATGCACGCATACCTGAGTGCTACATCCTATGTGACCTTCAGCTGCTTATTCTTTTATTGCGAGGGTAGTTCCAGATAGCATCATGAGCAGTACTCTGTCGTCAAACCCAGGGCCGCATAGTGCCTCAATGCGTTATACCCTACATATACCGATCCCTAACAATAAGAGAATAAGGATAATGTGTAAAACAAAACAAAAAAAAACGCCAGAGAGGTCCAAGCACATTAGCCTGATTAGGCCTCATTCAGATGTTATGGTATACTATCTAATACTATAGCACTATAGCACTGGTCATCAATACGCGTTAGGGCTGGCTTCAAGGGCCAACTCGCTTTACTCGCTCCTTATTTCAATAGCAATAGGTCTCTATTATAATAGCCACCAAATATTGCTCATAGTCATAGTCAAAGGATATACATTTATTAGACAGTCAATGTCCAGCAGAAATAATGCATGGGCAAATATGTCGACATTAATGAGATATTTCCTTCATGAGGTGTTTAAGGCAACCCGACCCTAGATTCCGAAGAGGGCTGACCCTGGCATTTTTTGTCAACTTTGGAGATATATATTTTTTTTTTTATTATTATTTTTTTAGCAATTTCTGATCAGAATATCAAGTTCAAACTGACCTCAGTAGCCTTCTTTTCTTCTTTTTAAGAGGAATATCCAACAAATTCTAAAATTTATTTTCACACAAGAAATAGTGATGAGTCATAAATCAATGTGGCAATTCGTGACTCATTAATCATGTATACTCTCAAGACCCCAACCAAACCCCCTCAAATTACAACCTACGTACCCTTAAATGTCGGGCCATGTTGCCTGAAAAACACCTCATTGTCTTTAGCCTCATCCCATACAAATAGCTGCTAAATACTCTGAGAATTGCCATCCTCTACATAAAATAGCGTGAAACAAAACAAACAAATACCTATTAGCAGAATGGCTGAGGGATAGGTTGCTTCCGCTGCGTCCCACTGATAACAAACCATCTCCCACATTAGCCGTGTGGGGGGAGGGACTGTCTATCTGAAAGGGACCACACTGACGAGACCTACTCTTAGGGGACTCTTCAATAATACCGTTACAACTACAGGAGTAATTCTTATTTCAATGGAACCTCTGTATATACGATATGTACCATTATTGAAATTACAAATACTTCCTATGTTTGGTTCGCGCGAAGGAACACTAACACCATATATGTAGTCACCAGTAATCGAAAAAGAGAAAACCGTCTCCAGCACTTTGATGGTATGATTTCCCTTTGCATAATATATATACTTTACCAGGTAGTGAGCATAATCACCGTGGTTCACTAATGTAGATACCATGGGATGGTTATACCTGCTGACCAATTTCTTCATGGTAATTTGCGATACGTCTTGGTGCACTCTTAACAATACAACATAGGCCCTACATAAGATAAGAAGGCACCGACTGATGTGCAACCTTAACCCTTGTAGGTGATCTAGCCCTGCTACCAGTTTGGTTTTGTATGAATAGCATATTGCACCCACCCGTCCCCTAGCCTACCGAGGGTTGCAAAGTGCTTTGAAGCTTCATCCTCACCATGCACTCACTCTTCACCACAACCATAGTTGACTAGTTTAAGCCCCAGCGCCCCTCTATATAGGGCTGAATACCTGTCCCGACTGCACTCCGACTGCCGCTGGAGGGGTACCAAGATCTGCGCCTTTAAGTGCTAGATGCGTGACTGGTAGTTGTTTGGTGATTGTGCCGCTGTAGTACATTGCATCTCTTTTGAGGGCATGGTGCAGGGTGCAGCCATGGAAAACAAAGTCGTCAGAGTTCATGCATCATGGTGACAAAGTACTAACCAAAAACGTAACGAGGTGGGCATAACTACATGCAGATTCCACAAGTGGCATATGCCGGATTCCACGCGTGTTGCTTTATAAGCAACACAAGTGGAAATCCGGCATATGCCATGAGTGGAATCTGCATGTGTTTTGCCAACAAGTTACGTTTTTGATTTATTATACCCCACCCTCCCCCCTTAGGCCTAAAATTAAACTTTATAATTAAAGGGCCCGTCTTTAGAGTCTATTTAATCCTGGGTGCTGTTTCTCCACAAGGTAGGCTACGGACCTCCGCAAATTGCGGACAATACATTTCGTAATTTGTGGTGAAAATAAAAATGATAAATAAAGATACTTTTTTTGTTACTAGATAACGTCAAACAAAATATAAGTCTGTGTATCATGAGATCGATACAAGTATGGGGGTAGATGCCTAAATTCGACATGGCGACATGGCCATTTCTTAAAATCGACACGCAACATGGAGCTTAGTGACATGAGGGAAAATTTTAGTGACATAGGGTGTTTCTTAAAATCGACATGGGACATGGCAGGTTCTTAAGGGCGACATGGGACATGGGAATTTTAAGTGACATGGCCAGGCCACTTATTAAATTCGACATGCGACATGGAAGGCCCCCATCTAGACCCCCACAAGTTGATAGTCTTTGACCGGGTGACGTCTTTGTGAAGCTTTATAATAGTCTATATGGGCGGTGCAGAGGGGTCCCCCCCCCCCCTCAGGTTGGAAGGTCGCATCAGTCACTTTTTTTTAGACCATTTATGCTGTAACCAAATATTTCTAAAAGCCGCCAGGTCGCTTAAATTATTGTACCAGGTCGCCTACCGGTATAACAGGGCCAGTGTTGGATTGGCAGCTCTCATACTCATGGTAACAAGTCACCTTTAAAAAAATTAAAATGGCCTAAAGTGTAATAAACTACAGGTCTATACCGGGTAGAACTAGGTCTTTATTCACCAAATTATCATAGCTCCGCGAAACCAGCCCTTACTCTAGTTTCAGTGCCCCAGCAGCACTTTTATCGAACCAAAACGCCGTATTACACGCCCTGGAGCCGTATTACACGCCCTGGAGCCGTATTACACGCCCTGGAGCCGTATTACACGCCTTAGCCTACATTTTGACGTAGGGTGGGCATACAGGGGCCGTATGCACACTCAGTGGGCATACGGCCTCCCTATACCTACAACACTGATAGACCGTATGCGGGGTATAATAATATACGGCCTTCAACAGCCGGGTCGCTGATACATCGGCTTTAGAGTGTAAAAGCATCTGATGGGCAGACTAAGATCAAAGCCATGTCGGCGTGCTGCGGACAGGTAGCTGTAATGTAGTGGGGATGTCACGGGGGTGTCTCCACACATCACTCTGCACCAAGAGAGTGCAGCGCCCAATGCTGCTCTACTCACCTGTATCTCTGCTCCAACCTAATATATTACTAAGGTTATGAGAGTTGCTACGGACTGAGTGTTGTTTTTAAAAATAATTTTTTAATGAACCTCATTTCCTTTTTTGACGTGGTTTTCCGGTCCAAGTTTTGTTGTCCCCCCCCCCAGCTTAAGATCTCGAGATAAATACATTTTAATCCAATACAAGCTTAATGACCAGTTTTTACAATTGAGATTATTTCTTTGTCAGTTGGCCTCGGCATATATTCTTACGTAGCAGAACCAAGTGAATATGACCCGAGGGCTTGTAAGTGAGGAAACATTCAGACTGCGGCAATTGACTCGGCCCCGAACCCTTTAGGGCCGAGCATCGGCTATAGTTGATCCCATGGCTGGCCGAGCATCGACTACAGTCGTCATAACTCTATGGGATTTAGCAAAGGCTCGGCCCACTGAAAGTTTCTGTAACGATGTTCAGCTTCCAATATTAAGTCATGATTTAGTATTGTCTCAGGAACGACTTTAGTCTTTTACTGACTACCCTTTATCACCCAAAGAGTTGGGGCAGAGACGTAGTGAGATGCTGGGTGTACAAGGAGGTGTATGGAGAGTGTACAGGGTGGCGTCCTGTCCTCACGTACCCTACCTCACCCTACATGTCGGACACCAGTGCCCTGTTAGTGCCCACCGTTTTACATCCTGCTCAGCCTGCTCTGTGATCTTCCTGTTTTACTGATCTCAATTTGTCAAGAACCATCAGTTCAGGACTGGGTGGTTAGAAGGTTTAGCATCCCTTGTTCCCCTTGATGACGGTTAAATTGCATTAAATGGGCTCAGAATTAGGCCACCTAAATAATAAACGTGTGTTCTACTAGGTCCTAGAGGTTCCATACTCTTACCACCAAGAAGAGTCGTATCAGTCATGTAAAAAATATGGTTGTGAAAATGTCCAGACAACTGACGATTGAGTAGAGACAGTGTAGACCAGAGCCCCGTGCTGCCCCCGTGTGGGTAACATTGGAACCAGAACAAGTCTAACAGCAGCGCCCCCTGCTGCTGGTGCATATAATTATGATGAACCCATCAACTACAGCAATAATTCGGGTTTCTCCGTATGGCGGCCGTGTTAGTTCTGAGCTCGCAATCTAACGTGAGACTTAGGCAGTGACCAGACACTCACACACCATAGCTTCCGGGGAGCAAGCTGCAACACGAGGGCAGAACCAAGTCATACCAACGACATTTTCTTTGAAATAAGATATCATTAGCTTAGATATTTGTAGTTTTGCTGGAATCGTTTACTGAACATTAGCCACATATTTTCCAATAGCATTTCCAACAGAAAATGATCTTGCGCGAGAATGGCCCGAGAGCATATTCACTGGAAAACAAATTGACATTGTTCAACGTATATAAGGCCATTCAAAAAAATATAATGGTTTCTCATCACCGCGCGCATCATAAAAATCAGGTTTTGGGGAAAACTTCTTTTTTTTGGCCAAATTTTGATGAAAAACCTCATCAAAATGGACAAAATTGGTCCTGTTTGGTATCAAATTAAAGCTAATAATTCCAGCAATGCAGTGGTATAGAAATAACTTACATTTCCCCCACTTCTAAAGATCAATTAATTCTTAACCAATAAGATGTGAATTGTAGCCAAAGAAACCCGTAAATTGTCCTATACATTTTGGCCTGTGAGTAAAAGGAAAAAGCCTCCCTCGTCAGATTTCACAGACCTAGCCGCCACATTTTTGTTACTCTCCTTCTCGGACATTGCAGAGGCAGAACGTAGAGGGGGTGGAGGGTACTGTGTAGGGTTGGGTGGCTGTATTACATGTGTCGTTATACTATACAATGTAGTATTATTGAGTCAATTACCAAGGCTGTATATCATAATGGGGGATATATATTATTCAGAGCAAGTTATTCATATAGCTATGGAATGAGTGGTTCACTTGTAAGGGCGATAACTGTTGATCAACCTTGCTAAACAATGCGTTTGGTTTAGTCATGAGTTTGGTAGGCCCACACCAAGGCTACTTGACGTTTATTCCTCTCTGGATCATGCTGGGATTTATTTCTGTCGTATGATATGCAGTTGTTATGGATCTTGAGATTTACTTGTATTTTATTGTGTTAAGCACATAACGAGGGTGGCACGGTAAGTACTTGATACTAGTGAACTGGTTTGAGGTTTTAAGGGTGCTTTGATTTCCTACTAATATTTATCCTGGGGAAACTTCAGGATCACTGCCTGCAGTTCACTCAGACAAATGATCCAAGCAGATGAGAGGTACTTGATGTGAAGACTTCTTTATTCCATTCAGCAACATGTGATACATACACAACAGAGGTCTGACTCCTACCAACCACTCACTACAGGGAAACAGCCATGTTATATATGAAGACCTGACCTTGACACTTCAGCCTTGACATTTACACATATGACCTTGACAGTTGCTCTATCAGCCTTGACCTTTACATAATTCGTTTACATAACCAGGCTTGTGCCATCGGGCCTAATACCAATCTACATAGATTATGCTCTGCACGGACTGACCTTGACATTGGGCCTATTACTTGGTGTGGCCTTGACAACTGTTATGCAATACGTCCTTGACATTTAGGTAATGTGATTTGCTCCTGGTATAGCGACCTTGACCATGGTTCTGGTGTCGGCCTTGACATTGGATCTGATTACATTCACTTAGGCTTATTTGCCTTATCAATTGGCTGACTGCCCCAGTGGTTTGAGTCATCCCTCACGACAAGAGTTCGTACGGTTACATCACAGGAATTGGGTATGCTACTTCCTGTCACCAAACATCCTTGACCTTCAACTAATACAATTACATCCCTAGAAGTGGAAGTGGATCTGTTACTTCCTGTCTACCAGCAACCTTGACCTGTTGGTCAGTGGTTGTATAATGCCAGGGTTCCTATTCGGCTAATGGTTGTGTAATACCAGTTCTCCGATTCCTGCAGTACTGCCCCCTGGACTTAGTGTGTTACGATACAATTAACATACATTTAGCGTGTTCTACTCTCTATCGGTCTCTGTCTGACCATTAACTCTTACTGACTTTATTTGTTCTAAATGTGTCTGGATCTGTGGTCCAGTACACTAGGGTATATGAGAACTAAATCGAGCTCTCCTTTATAATGAATAGCTAATATGTATTAAGCACGTACACCGGTACCGTTGTGATTTTACTTATTCTAGTGTGTACAATGCCTGTGCTGTTTTGTATAGCAACTAGGACTAGGGCTTGCCCTTAGGAATTCCATGATGATTTTCCAAGTGTAATTCTAAAGAGGTTCTTCATAAATAACGCAGGGAATGCTTTTGTCACGAGAACCTAAAATGCACGTTTATTGCTATGCATGAAATGTAGTTCTAATTGAGCATGACCATAAAGGTAATTCTAGTAATAGGAATATAATTATAACTTTTAAATGTCTCTATTGAAATGATAATTTGAGTAGAATGATTTTTGATTGTTCATTCTTATTCAAACGAGTATTTGAGTCTGTTGCATAAAATAACAATATTGTGCTATTTCTTTGTATCTTACACATTATAGCAAAACAAGAAATGGATGTTGGATTGTAAATCTCAAGTAGACCAATACAATTCAAAGCAAACCGAACCCAAGGTAGACAAATAATTTACAACAATAATCTATTCAATGTCCCAGGAGTTAAACTAGTTCTGGCACAACATCCAGGTAATATTAAGGAAATGTCACACAAAAGGAGCTAATTAATCTACCGCTGATAATTAGGTCTCTTGTTTTTCTTGTGAGCTGATCTGATCTGGCAAAGACAGGAAGTAGAGCCTACACACTATACATATACTAACTTAAACATTTAAGGGCCGCATAGCGCTTTAATGTACATGTATGTACAATGTCCTTTGTCGTCGTGATGCATGACTGCATTCAAGCATCATGCCAACAATCAGATGTCGATATACTCCCAAAGGGCCCGCATAATGCATGACTGCAGACCTAGCGAGTTACTCATCAGGGCAACATTCATGCATCATAACGGCAAAAGGCACATCTAACCTGCTAACAACCAGTCATTAAACATTAAAGGGTTATCCACAGGCACTAATTCTTAATCGTGTTTGCCAAACCTGGGAGTTAACCAATAGACTCCTAACCTGCCCAAATCCCCTCAGGCCGATTTACATTTCAATATGGGTGACAGATTTAGACCTACCAGTCCCTTAGTGATCCCCTGGGTCTGTTTACAGTCCCGTTGGTGTACATGTGTGTTATTTAGGTGCTGGAGGGGGTCTGTTTGATGGTGAGTGTGACCGGGAGCTTATCTCTACAGGAGTTAGCGACCTCCAGGGTGTGTGTGTGTGGGGGGGGGGGGGTGAGGAGGTGGGGGGGGGGGGGGTCAATACACACCTTATACTACACTTGGGTTCCAACCAACTGCCAGTAATGCCCATCGTCTACAAAGCTCATACATTTCCTATATAAATTCTGCATAGATTACAGCCCAGTGGATGGTGACTATTAGGGGCCATGATGCAGAGGCATGCAGCACCGGGAAATATCTAAAAAAATGTTTTTTATCCTGCACACAAATTCACACAATTAGCAGGTGGCAACAAAGCAGTAGATCAGGTTGTAATTAGATAAACTGGTGTCTTTGTAACATGAATTATGTACCCAGTTCAAAATAACCACATAAACAGTAGTTTTAGCGAAATATCGAATACTACAGTAAGTGTAACTTTAGTGATCCTAGCGGAGATAACCCTCCCAAGCACAATTAATACAACTGTGGATTCCTAGAAATTACCTTTATCACCTTAAATAGGTTACAAATCAGGTGTAACCAAAGCTTTGCTGGCCCGCCAGTTGCCAAGAAACACAGTTTAGCCTACAACCCTTGCAGACCACTCACACCAGAGAAGGTGTTCACTTCATACTCACTTCTACCGTGCAGCATGAGCATCTATAGCACAGACGCCACATGTAATCAACACACGTGTAATTCCTGATTCTGCAGTATTACAATGGGATAATGACAACCTACAACACCTCCCTCCCCAGGATGCACATTCACGGATGTAATATGGGAGTAACAGGTGCAATCTCACGGTAGAGAAGGAGAAATCATATTTACACTGGAGGTGCACTAACCTCCCCTGGCTATTTGGAGTACGGATTATCAATATCTTGTATTTCAAGATAACACGTGGATAATACCTCTGTGGTGAAGATGCCTTGATTCACATACCACCCAGCACTTAACCTGTGGGCTCTAGTATTCCTGAGTGGTAAGTAACATGAATCCATCTTGGTGTATTTCTCATTACATTCTTTTTACAAATAATAACTGCATTTAAGCATAATGTAAACCAAAAAGGACCATTTGGAATAAATATCATATGTTATTTTGATGCCTTTGAAGGGTCTCAGTGCTACTGTATAACGACCGT
The DNA here is from genome assembly GCA_947462335.1 of Harmothoe impar. NCBI lineage: Eukaryota > Metazoa > Annelida > Polychaeta > Phyllodocida > Polynoidae > Harmothoe > Harmothoe impar. Next base: position 19,917,954 of record OX381716.1, read on the forward strand.
CACCAAGCAAATTTGTGTGAGACTGTTTCAGAGTGGAACAAAGTTCCTAGGGTGTGCAAGGGTTGTGGATCTTGTCATATGACTCACATGAGAAAGTCCTGGAGTCCTGGAGTCCTGAAGTGTTCAATGTTTCTTAATATTCAGCCCATAAAATAGTGCAATAAACAGCAAGAAGATCACCCTCCACAGCACTCAGGAATTGAACGTTTCCCCCCCCCCCCCCTACGCTGAACTCTACATTCATGGGTCCAGGTAGACCGAAAAAATTGTATTTTTCCAATTTCTAAGGTCCTACATCTGCCCTGTAGATGACAACCCATACAGTATGGGAAACTATCAATTGAACGTTCATGACTGGGCAAATCTGGACAAGTCACCAGAACATCAGAAAAGTTGCAAGATATTCTCAAGTATATCTTGCCTTTTCTGGTGTTCTTGTGACTTCCTCAGATTTGTCCCATTCATAAACTTTCAATTCCTGGATGCTGTTTGGAAGTCATGGAGCTACATAAAACTATTGCCATTAAGTACCATGGTTTTTTGAATATTCCATTGCACAACCATCACACGCTGCCCACGTTTGTAATTAAGTCTTCATTCATCTCATTTTGGTATATAATATCAGTGTACAACAAGATTCTCTTAATCCTATTAATGTGTCCAAAATAAAAACTTTCCTAATCCAAATCTTTGTTTTGGCAACATATACAACGTCCTTATGCCAAATGTGAGAGAATATTTGGCATAAATCTAAATCCGTTTAGGTCATACTGTGAAGTGTAACTTATGACTGAGTGCAAAATGATATTTCACATAATGTCTTCATTGGGGGGGGGGGCGATAGACGAGAGAGAGAGAGAGAGAGAGAGAGAGAGAGAGAGAGAGAGAGAGAGAGAGAGAGAGAGAGAGAGAGAGAGAGAGAGAGAGAGAGACAGACAGACAGACAGACAGACAGACAGACAGACAGAGACAGAGAGAGACAGGGAGAGACAGAGAGAGGTATAGAGTAACAAATAGAGATAGAAAGAGAGGGAATAGTAGGAAGTAGGAAGTAGTACCCTCCCTCCCCTCACGGCCCTCATGCTCTTGAGTTGTTGCCTAATCCTCTTATTACCCTAACCCAACAGTAAGTGGCACTTTACTAAATCCAACTAACATTTACCATGCCTGACTCCTGTTAGATTATTACAACGGTCGATATAGAGGTGTGTCTTAAGGTGCCTGCCCGATGCAACAACGTGTACCCTACAGAGGCGTGGGAAGGTTTGAGCATCGGTTCATGCACGGTTTTGCATATATTATGTATGTATACTTATCATATACTATGCCTATAGACAGGGGGGGGGGCACTGTACTGGGTACATAATGCAACATGGGGGCGGGGGGGGGGGGGCGCTTTTTCCGGGGTAAATGCATGCATACTTCATGGAAGCCTCCTATCTAGCTAGACGGGGTCGTATTTAGGCAGCCAATAGTAAGTCAAATTCTGCAAATGAGCAGAAGCAATTTAATCAAAAAGTCAATAACATCAACAATAAAAGATCAGAATTAGGCCATGCTCGACTTTGAATCTAAATGAAACGAGTACAATCTGTAGTATCTTCCCAAGGTTCTTACGTCATTCTTTGGAGTTTGAACAGGGTAATAATGTTCGTCGTTCTATTTTGTGTTCTATTTAGAAATATAACCTAGCTCTTAAAGGCTGTGGCTTTAAGTTTCTTTCATAAAGTAAAATTGGAATATGCAAATGCCAAAGGACATGTCTGATATCCATATTCTAATATAATTAACTTATAGCTTAGGCTGTATTCATTTCACATTATTACTTCAATGACAGTTTTCACTACAAGTAATAGTGTCTTGTACATGTCCAATATGAATGTAAGGGAACCCAATGCCCTTTCACAAAGCTACGATCTTCAAAGAGGCCTTTCATGTGTCATATGTTACCCAGATTTGTGGCAGCACTGCTCGGTCACGTTTAGAAAAAAAGTAGACTTAAACTTAGCAGCATTCATACTTGGAGTAAATGAAAAGCATGGGCTAGACTCCTATCATATTTCAACCCTAGTTGGCCTTACTGTACCATATGTGTTTGGTCATAGGCAGTGCCAGTTTAAAGTAGCATAATCACCAACCGTGTCCCACTCACAATTCTAGTACTGTTCTAGTCTACTATGTGGTTAACCGCGAGTGGTGAGAATGCCCCTTTAATCCTGAGGGGGAAACTGATTTATGAGTGTAAAGCCAATTTATTGCATTTATTTAGTGTTACATTAAGTTTATTTTCGTTCACAGATGGCAGGAATCCGGATTGTACCCGTCTTAGATACTACAACGAACAATGGCAATGTCACCCCATACGAAGTTGGTGCCAGCGACGATGACGTTAATGACGTTACCAAGAATGATGTAGTCACAGAGAGTCAGGGTGACGTCAGAGAAGACTTACGACAAGACGAGGAGAGTGAGGCAGTGAATGGAACAGCCGCCCGATGTTCTATGTGTGGAGCTGCCACAGATCAGCCTGGGGGAGGTAATGGGAACAGCCGCCAGTGGGCCAACGGGTGAGTGTTTTATTGCCCATAGAATGATGCATTAAAATAAATAAAGTAAAGTTGCTCATGGTCAGACAAATATTCTATACGTTCTAATAAGCTATATAATTTATTTGAACAGGCGTTGTACGTGGCTCAGGCCAATCCACACGTCAATCAGACTTGATGATTAAATGTTAAGTAATGAGGGTGGATGGCTAAATTCGACACGGTGACATGGTCATTTCTTAAAATTGACATGCGACATGGAGCTTAGTGACATGAGGAGAAAAATAAGTGACATGACACAGGGCATTTCTTAAAATCGACATTGGAGAGGACAGGCTCATAAAGGCGACATGGGGCATGGGGATTTAAGTGACAGGCGACATGGCCATTTCATATAATCGACATGCAACATGGGGACCCCCCCCCCATCTATAGATACCCCCTAGGTAGTTTAACGTCTGGATGCATCTGTCTGTACTGTCTGTTTATCTGCCTAGTCCACCAACAGGCGTCCACAACAGTACCCAGGGTTGGCATTAGCGCGATCTATTGCATGTTGTGGACACAACCTCTTTGTAGGGCTGCAAAGATGATCTTGGACTTCAGGGGCAGATCCAGGGGGGGGGGGCCTGGGGGTCCGGACACCCCCTTTTGGAAACAAATTTAGATTTTTTTTATGTTAATTTAATCCGCCGCGAGTCATTGTGGCGCATCACTTTTCGGTACTGGGTCCGCCCCTAGACTTTTGGTTGCAAAACATGTGTAGTCAATAGCCCAACTCATTTCTCCCCTTGTACTCCCCAAACAGGCCTGACGACAACCTCGCGCGCTCCCTGGAGGCGAGTCTGTCAGCAGAGCAGATACAGCAGCTGCGCCACCTACTGAGGCAGCTCAGAGACGAGCGCTGGCACGCCATGCAGGCCGCCCAGGACGACAGGTGGGTTGTAGGGCGGCATTACTATCGACTTTCATGTACTATTAACTAGATTGTCTCGAGATATATAGCTATGTATTGGTTATTTGATACGTAAAACTAAGAGTTAACAGTGGCCTTGAAATCAGTTAAGTAAAGTGGCAATAACAAAATTGATATACAGATCTAGAGAGGGTACAGTGTTCCTAGGATATTCATTTTGAAAGCCTAGTTCCAATTTATTTCTATCTGTCAAAATAATATATATGCTTGAATGGTGTATGTATGTATACACGTGTGTCGATGGGACACTCTCGATGCCTAAGACATGGCAGTGGCCTAAGATGGCAATGACCCCCAGACAATATCCTTCCTAATGGGTAGACCGCTAGCCCTTTAATGGCAGTATTGCGCTGATACACGCTGCCAAGGCCCAAAAAAGGTTTGTTTCAGGTCACCCGACCGACCCTATCAAGACAGGGCCGACCCTACGTTTTTTTTTATGCACTTATGAAGACTTTATGAAAAACTTTCGCATTTTTACCCCTTTTTAGTCAATTCTAGGGTCAATTCTAGCCCAGTAAACAAAAAACGTTATACAACATTTTATAACGTTATATAACGTTAAATAACGTTTTTCTAAGGCTCCTTACTTTGACATAACGTTATATGAAATTGTATAACGTTATTTTGACGTAAAATAACGTTTTTTTGTTAGCTGGGAGGCTAGTAAATTAATGTTTAAAAAAAATCTGACCTACTAACCGAACATTTCCCCCCCATGTTACCCGAAATAAACCTTTCTTTTTGGCCCAATCTCTGCATGGCTCATAACCCAATCAGCCCTTTTACTGCTATAGTCATGCATCATGCCGCCAGGATGGGGCTGGTCTACTCGTGACGGGTCGGCATGATGCACCAATGCAGGGATGGCTATAAGTATTCATGGTCACTGGCAATGCATCATGATGACTAATAGACATGTAGATGTTATAGAGATGCCCTAGATGCCTTTAAAATTGCAAAGAGGATAAATTAGGGAGTGATCATTTTTGGCTCAAAACAGGTTAAATTATTTTGACCCCCCTCCCCAAAAGGGGTCCAAATTCTTTTGCCCCCCCCCCGGTCAAGGGGTCCAAATTCTGTCCCCCCCCCCCAAATCCACCACCCCCCCCCCCCTGTTGTTAAAAAATGATCACTCCCTTAGAGAGGGTATAATCTCTTTGTGCGCATTCAAAATTTGGGTATAATCTCTTTGTGCGCATTCAAAATTCACCACAATGCTGTTGTAAAAAAATATTGATTCCCTCGGATCCCTTTCTGCAGACCAGATTACAGGCAATGTTGGAAACACTTAGGGTAGACTGACCTAAAGTCAACCACGTACCCTGAGATGGCCACCCCAATTTTATAATGATTAATGCATGATAAGCCCTTTGTTACAATGGTTAACCAACCCTTTGTAATTCATCCTAACAGAGACAAGGTGCTGGCAGTCAAGGCCAAGCTGCGGGAAACCAAGGAGGATGTGAAGACGTTAAACTTCACCCTCAGCAAGGTCCGTAAGTCTGTCAAGTCTCTGCAGCTCAACAACACCAAGGACCTGCGCAGACTCGCCGGTCACTTCCGGCAGGTGCTAGCTGCGCTGGTAACCGGCGTGAAGCAGCGTGAGGATGAACACAGACAGGCAACCAGCGCCGACCAATGGGAGGCGACCATAGCAGGTAAACTTTAAAGCTTTAACCCTCCGAGAGCGGCATAGTGCTGTAAGGGTCATTCTGACTCTCAAAATCGTATGTAAACCCATTGAGACTTCTTATAGGTCATTTACAATATAATATCACCAATGTCCAAATAAAATATGGAAGTGATTGGCCAAGCCATATTGATACTACAGCTTTCCAAAATCCTTAAGATGAAAATGACAGAGTTTTGTCCTAATGACATGGCATTTGTTAAAAATGATGTATGGACTCCTCATCAGACCCTAGTCTTTAGTTGGGGACATCCATCCTGTGATATTTCAAAATACCAAAGTGGTTTACTGTTGTATTTCTATGATTAGTCACGAAACGAAAATCCAACATATTATATAATCCAAATAGAACATTCTAAACTATAGTCATGGACCATCTCATCAATGGGCCTTGCTGACATTTGCCTAGTTAGCTCAGTCGGTTAGGTTGCCTGCCTCTAGATCGCTTTTACAAAGTAAACTTTATAAACCGACAGTATTGAAACCTGCAAACACCCACCCAAAGTCTGCAGGGCATAAACGCAATTGCCAAGCCTTCATCATAGATTATGAAAGGATTTGGAGCCATTTGAGATGAATCTGGTTTCCTCTAACTGTTTACAAAAGAAATTATTTCATTCTCGTGTCTGGTGTCTAGGTCCAAAATGAGGTGTGTTTCAGGTTATCTGACCCTATCTAGCGAAACAGGGCTGACCGTAGAGTTTTCTAACAGATTAAAGCAACTTTGGCCATTTTAGATACTTTGATGGACTGTGAGTTTAGGCCATAGCCCATGAGTCGGCACACGGTTCATTAGTCAATGTTTGGATACTTTTAGATACTTAAGGGCAGTAAATTCCCTCCTCTCTCGAGGAAAAAGGCACACATTAATTATTATGATCTATAATCGGTTGAGCTTTCATTGGAGCATACATATTATGCACAATAATGACCATATATGATGCACCTTTCAAATTCCTTTCGATTAAAATGCCCGGGCCCATTGCTAGGGATGGAATTGAAATGAAACAAAATGGGTCTGATGGTTGGAATGTAACATAGACATAATCGCCAGGAAAGAATTCTTATTTCATCTTTATTCCAATTATTAAGATCTACAGAGGAAATTGGGAGAAAACAATAAAATTGAAAAGTTTCCATTATTTTCCAATTTTGGAACTTTGGAGTATATCTATTTTACATTCTAACCATGAGAATGATGATGAAATTCCAGGCCATTCGGCTGTCAAAAGGAAGAGAACCTGAAAAAGAATATATTTGTTCCATTCACATTCCATCCCTAGCAACGGTCATTTTAATCCAAGGAAATTAAAAGGGGCATGACATGCTGTCATAGTGGTGTATAATATGTTATGCTCGGATGAGAACCCTTCAAAATATGGATCATTAAATGTGTTGCTGTTGCCTAGGAAGAGAAGGATATTTACTATCCTTAAAAATAATCTCACCTAACTGCCCTAGGTTTTCAGACCAAGCAACCTGAAACATTCCATTTTTCTATGCCTTAGGGTAATTCTGAATCAGACTAAATATAAATGACCTTGTACTTTTTAGAATTAAAAGCAGAGTGCACAGAGAAGACTGGGATAATAACTGGACAATGGGATCTCAACGAACGAGTCACCGAAGAAAATAAGTAACTAAATATATTTCTCACTTGGAAAAGACCTCATTGACATCATGTCCTAAAATGGACATCACAGTACGATAAAGTTGCCATTGTGCTTTGATGACGTAATTCAAGAATAATGATCGAAGCAAAGTGATTCATATTAATCTTTACATCGCGAAGAGATGAACAGGTTTGGCACAGTAACTATCGTTCGATGATGAAACGTATTGCTTTCAGACCTGTGGACTGAACACAATCAGATCTAGGGCAAATGATTTCATGTTGGGCTTTTCATCCTTTGTCCAGTTATATAGGAAATCGCCCACACTATAACATTGTTGCAAGCCTATTTGAAGTTTATTAGGGCAATCCTCATCGGACATTGCCTGTGCAATTGTTATTTATGTCATGTCGCGTACTGGCCAATATACTTTTATGTTGACAATGACCTTTAAACAACGCCTAACTCTACAGCACATATTGCCACTCAAGCTCTAGCCCAGTGGGCACAGAACATTGAATTAACATTTAAATATGGTTGTCGATGTTGATTCAATGTTGACTCAATGCTGGGTCAACGTTGAATTGAATCTTGTGTCCACTGGGAGTTATTATTTGAATCAGAAAGCTCTGATTCAATGAGAAAAGTGTCACTTTTCACGATTTGATTTTGCTTCAATGTCAACTTTCATGCAACACTAAATTGTCATTCGCTTTGACTACCAAAGGTATTCATGGTATTTTTGATGTTGTAGACAGCTGAAAAAGGAGAGCGAAAAACAGCAAATTATCTTAAAAAGCCGTGACCAGGTGGCAAAACAGAAGATATCCAGGTATGGTTTTATCTTAATACAATTTGTCAGATATAACTTCATTGAAATATACTTTCGGAGAATCCTAAAATCTATACAGCGCTACTTTAATATGATGTATTATGTCAATTAATGAAGGCAATACCTCGCTGAAACCTTATGATCAATATGATTAATAATGGGAAATAAACGCCAATTTAAAATGCATGTTCTGTCGTTCTAGTTGTGTCTATTATATAATTATAATGTATTATGTGATTTGATACTTCCAGACCTCTCAACCTCAGTTTGGGCAAATTCTATTAAAAAAAACTCGTACTGCAGTATTTCCACGTATTATATAACATACTTTTGTGCCCTTATCAAAATTCTTCTCTTATTTTTATTCTCAAGTTTGGAAAAGGAGAAAGCTGCTCTGATAGCCGAGAGGGACAAACTGCAGCGTGACCTTCGTACAGCATCAAGGTCATTAGACAAACAGCAGCTGGCGCAGCGGTCAGCTGAGCAGGACGCAGGTATGGTGTTACGTCATAATGTGACGTCATAATGTGACGTCATGTCTTAGTCTTGTAATAAACAGCGGTCCATATATGGTACCGGTGATCCGAAATATGATATCCTATTTTGATGTCTTGACATTCCCAATGTTGCATTGTTCACAGATCAACTTGAGGAGTGTAAACTCACCCTGGAGAAAGTGAGACTCAACCTAGAAAATGTCATCCGTGAAAGGTAAAGGAAAATGCTTTTCATGTTACTAAAACTACGCTTAATGATTACATTTACGCTCTCAATTTCTTAAAGGGCAACATTGAATATCTGTTTCGTATGATTGATATGAGAAAAATGCAATTTGAAGCTTATAGCAGCGTGATTTTGTGAGACAAATAATAATATCGTTATCCTTTAGATGACGATCTTTTTGGTGATCGTTTCAAGTTTGTTTCTCACATAATCCTTCCTAGAGAATGCTTTTATACTTAATAACCATTGATTTTTAAGCTAGCATGATGATCTTAATTGATAATCGTTACCTTCTGAACATATTGTTATTTGTTGTGCAACCATCCACATTTAAAGTTTTATGTAGCTGATCAGCGATTCAAACCCAGAGAAAAATTTAAGATAAGCTTTCAGTCTAAAACATATTTTCCATAACTTATAGAAAAAGGAAAGTGTAGAGAAATTCCCCGCTCCTTTTTAGGAGTTGAACAGGACATGGATTCAATTGAATATTGACGTCCTGCGTTGTCTCTTTCTCCAGGAACCTGCACAAGGACAAGCTCAACACAGCAAGAGAAGACTACGAGGAGAGAATCAAGAAGGTAATGTGTCAAAACTATACACCGAGAGTATCCATGTATATAATTCAAACGTATCAGATTACTGTTGAGTTACATGGTAGTACAAACATCTCATACACAGGCACTTTACATACCAATACTTCTTAAAACAGTGAACCGATTGATCCAATCGGACAATGGAAATAAGTTTTTAGTTAGGAAATTAAGATTATTCTTTTGAGGGAGGCTCAAGAATTCCTTTGGTAAAGTGACATGGCCTCATGTGAAAAATGAAATCCTAAATCTGATTTTGAAAATACAAACAGCACATTTGTAGGATCATTCATTATTATTCCCAGAGAACTAATTAATATTATTTTACATCCTTTGATCAGAATGAGAGCAAGCATAAGGAAAAACTCAAACAGTTAGAGGAGAACCTGAAAGAGACCACCTTGCTACTCGAAAAAGTAAGTCGAAAATACTATCTTCCCTTGAAGCAATATCAAATTGACTTCCATATATCAATAGCCTATTTAGCTATTGGAAATATCAATTGCGAAATCGTTTAAAATTGAATATTGAATTTTTTCACTATGAACACAAAATGAAAACTTGAGTAACTATGTTGCAATTGCCAATCTTCCTTTACGAAATGCTACTTTTTGACCCATCTTTGTTGGTAATTTTGAACTAAATATGCATGTCTGTTGTTAACTGGCAGAGGTTGGAAGAGGAGAAAACCAAGCATGAGGACACATTGGCCAAATACGTCCAGGACTTTCGTAACAACGATACCCAGGTAAAGATGATTTGTTCATATTATGCTGATGGTAACCCATTAAGCACAGCATACTGTTTTAATGGGCTATGCCATTTGTCGTCATTGTGAATGGATGCTAGTGCTGCCACCTTGGTTCAGCCACAGAAAGCAGCAACTGGTCACGTGACCCTCTATGACTTTGACATAGACAATAGCAGCTGAAAGTGGGTATCATCTTTGTAGGTGCTACGCATCTGGGTGCTTGTCCCATTTAGTAGGACCTCATTGAAACATAATACCCTGTAATGGCTGTCCCTAAAGCCAAAAAATAGAACATTAAATAATGATCGAAAAATCTTGGGTATAGATAAGGGTTGGATTAAAAGTGAGTGCCCTTTTGGTTTAACATTATCTGTTTTTGGCTCTAAATGTTCTAAAATAGCCGAAAGATATTTTCAAAACTGGATGAAGATTTCCAAGGTTGTCCCTGCTTTGCACTCTGTCCGCCCTACATATTACATATGACCAAGTGTGGGGGTCCTGAATAAGTACATCATTTAGGCCATTTTTATATGTCAAATAAATGAAGTTCTCTGATAAGCTCAGGGTATAATTATACATGGCACCATCAATAGCTATAAGGGCATGGGGAGCCTATTTAAGCCAATATGATAAACATGTCTTCGAAAGTTGAGGGTAAAAATCCCTGAAAAGATTTGTTGTCTAAAACACGCCTTCATGTCAGGCTTAATTAAGCCGCAAACTTACATAATACCTAACCAACATTCTGTGGCACACACATCTTGTTTATCTAACTCGATCCGGAAGGTCTCACAAAAATACCCAATTGTTTTTTCTTCACATCATTGTAGTACATATACACATATACAATACACCTTTGGCAATACCCCAATAGCAGCATAACCTATACTCAGTGCTAATACCCTATCCCAACACCTTTCACGCTCATTTAGAGCCACTAAAAGGCAGCCTCTATGTTTATAATCCACTGGCACCTTCCTCTCCACCAGCCACCTGCCAACCCTGCCAAGTTGACCTAACAAAGCCTTAACCCTTTAAGGGACACATAGTGCTTCAAAGTTACCTTGTTCGTCATTATGCATGAATGCAGCCATGCCGAGTAATTTAACAGTGCTGCATTCATGCACCATGACTGCATCTGGCCTACGGGGACGACATGATGTAGGAATGCAGCCCTGCCGAGTTACTCGTATTACTCGGTAGGCCTACATCATGCACAAAAGACATTAGAGCACTATACTGGCCCTTAAAGAGTTAGTGTATTGATATATGCCATTCACCTGCAGCAAGTAGAAAAATTCAAACAGAAGCATGACAAAGCACAGAGGAAGATCAAGGAGCTGGAAGAGGAACTGGAGAGACTTCGGGAAAAGGCTAAAGAGAAGGAGGCTGCCCTCAGGGCAGAGTTAGAGGCAATGAAGAAGGATAACAAACCTAAAGGTAAATACAAAGGACTTTGAGAGGTGAGGGTAATGGCGAAGTATACGACTGTATGTTTGTCTAAGGCTTAACATGGTGCAGAAAATCCCATATGTTGTAACATTAACTCTTGTTGTCATGATGTACCATTAGCGCAATGGCAAGCATCTTTCAGAGACTTCATTGATGCATTAGGGTCACATCTCTGGTATTTTGAATTTCAAAACTATATGGCTGGTATGATGCATATTTGAAGAGTTTGGATGCAAAACGACATATCTCCATCCCATAATTGAAGCATTTAGTGCTTTTTGTAAAGACACCCTGCAGTCAATTATTGTACTTTGGTAACAAAGTGTATACTATGAAGGTCATAATTAGATGAAAAATGATAATTTTTGAAAAAATAGTTTGAGGATTTATTTTACTATCCATAATCTATATTTTAGTCAGATTTTTGTCCCCATTTTTTAAATGGCGCTTATGTCGTTTTGCATCCAAACTCTTCATTTATAGAACAGACGAATTGCTCGCCAGTGTTGCATTCATGCATCGTGCTCACAATATGGTCATGAAAGGTCATGAAAACACTGTTGTGCCCTTAAAGTGTGCTTGCCTCTGGGTGTGAGACTGCATCTTAGAACTGCCTTGGGCTATATTCAGTACACGTATCTGCTCCCATGTCTACCAGAGTAGTATTGTATGTATCGGAACGGGACTATAGTTAAGTACTGTTTATTACTCAATCGACCTGCAGCCAATCAGAGGCCTCCATTTGGTCACGTGACCGGAAGTGACCTACTTAGGGGATTAGTGGTGCATTCTGGGTAACCCTGCAGCCAATCAGAGGCCTCCATTTGGTCACGTGACCGGAAGTGACCTACTTAGGGGATTAGTGGTGCATTCTGGGTAACCTACTGACCTACTTAGAAGCTCTCAGCCAATCAGAGGCCGGCATTCTGGTAACCATGGTAACGTGACTTACTTACGTCACGTGACCTACTTAGGCTCAGCCAATCAGAAGCCGGCATTCTGGTAACTAGGGTAACGTGACCTACTTAGGGTTTGTTTGTAAACAACACCACGTGGCTCTCTTGTTTGTAAACAACACCACGTGACACGTGACTGTTTGTAAACAAACAATTCGACTTAGTCTGACATTTTCAGCTGTCGCATGCTGACCTGCTGCTATCATAAGAGAAACAAAAGCCCTAATCACGCTTTTCAGCTGGATCCTTCCACCCACCAGACATGGATCCAGATGGGAGGGTGGTTTAAAATTAATCCGTGTACCGACTGTCATACAATAGTGTAATTAGTTGAACACGTGTTACCTGTATAAAGGATTAGCAGGTCATGGGCTTAGAGTGTGTATAGAAAAACAACTACAGGTAGCGTGAACAAAGCGACCCCCTCCCTTTCTGTCACTCTGTCTGTGACTAGAGGGCGCGCGTGTGGTAAGCGGCTTAAATCTAAAGAAAAAAAATCACCCTCTCCTGTCGTCAGCAGTCAGCTGGCCGGCGGCTGGAAAATGCGATTAGAGGGATGATGAGCGCGTTTTTTTATATTCAATATATTAGAAGTGTGCTTTGTTGCTTATATAGTTCATTATGCGTTTAAAATGTTCGCGAGTATCGTAGAAATGTACAAAAATCCTATTGTGGCGCCATCTGACGAAAAGAGCGGAGAACTATACTAGGGTATGGCGAGCTAGACTAGAGCATGTAATCACTAGGCGGCAGAGTGGTCAAAAGACAATCTCGTAGTAGTAGGTCTACTTGGATCTTGAGTAGCCACCCTTGTGGTTGCAATTACCTAGACTAGTTGACCCTGCCAGCCTGGTCAAGTGAAATTAGTAAGGAGACCGTACATTAACGCGCTCCACAGTCTTTAGACAGTTAAGACTATAGTACCGTAGATTCTACTGTGTACTCACACTAACTATTTACAGTGCTACATATTCATACCCGTGTTCTAAGTGTTTTTTTAGAAAAAAGCGATCTACTCACCCATTTTTTTTAGACAAACTCCTATTAGCAGGTAACCCCTGTATAAACCATACTGCAAAGATCTGCTACTTCGAGCGTCTGCCTCGTGACTGATAGTGTACAACAAGACGAAGTGGGCAGAGGTGAAGTACTGTTCCAAGAAAAATTGAGGCTCTTTATATAGCTGAGAGAGCGGCTAATCCGGATGTTCTAAGCTTGTTTTCACCTAGAGCCCCACCCTCTTCCAGAGAGGAATCAAATTGCTTTTCACCTGGACCCTTCCACCCCTCATCCATCAGCATGAAAAGAGGGATAACAAGTGTAACGTGCGCTACATGTATATGGGATTATAGCTGGTGAAGAGATAAAGCCAGGTCAACTGTGTATACAAAGACTACAGGAGGTGATTAACGACAGGTGTGACGCGCCAGCCCGTGGACGGATTATCTTCTAAGCTGACGCTTATTCAACTAGCCAGCTGCCGTCCGCTCCACTCACCACGGCAAGAGGAGGTGCTTTTGTTTTACACTTAAGTCGCTTACCACATGTACTCGTCTCTACCTCACAGACAGACACCCTCTCGCTTGCTTCACGACCCCTGTAGCTTTTTTTGTATACACACTCTAATCTCATAACCCCCTGATCCGTTATACAGGTAACGGGTATTCTCTTTTAAATAGCTGCCAGTCAGCCTGCGGCAGCTGAAAACGACGGTAAGTAGCTTAGCTCTAGAAGCAAGAAGGCGTATATAAGGAGGCTGACACGTGTATAGGCGCCTTATAAGTCGGCAGGGGGTAAATACTAGTGAAAAAGGAAGGCAGGTGTGCAGGTAGCTTTCTAACAGACACGTGTGTGCACTAAGCTGCTTAAGTCTAAACCCACCTGCAGTAGTCAGGTAGCATGTGAAAACTTACTTAACAGATCTCTTAATTGAGTAGAGACTCTGTACTGAGAGAGTCTTTTCAGCCGTTTAAGAGGATTATCTAGGACAGGGTACATAAGGAGTGAAACGACGCTCTCACCCATCACACTTTCTCGACCCGCCCTTCATCATCGTAGCATCGTCCACTCTACGCTCGCTCAGAATGTTATGATGGTTAGTTCTGCTATTTTCAGCTACTTTTCTTATCGAAGTGTTGACGCTACAGAGCATCGAAACTCTCTCCAAATGAGTCCAAGAAAGAAAAAGCAACTTCCACTTGAAGCAGGAAGAGAAACAGTGCCCTATGATGCATGTGAGGTAAAGAAACATTGGAAGGACGTCACCAAGGAGCAATGGATAGAAGCATGCTTCAACTTCATCGGAACGGAAGTAGTTTCATTTGGACAGAGGGAGAAGATTTTGTTGGAGCTATTTTTCTTAGCTCCGTATACTTGGCCTGACTGTGGTGAAATTCCTTCAGGTATTTGTTCAGTCTTCGCCATAGAAGTTATCAGGTCTTTGAAGGAGCTTCGATATATGCAAGGCACTCACGAGGAGATTGTTCAGAAAATGACGGAATTCGAAACAGGAGAAGACACAATATGGTGCGAGGAGACGACATATACGGACGATGATCTGGAGTACATCATTTGTAGCCCGTTGGAACATTATGTTAAAGACTTTGAGGACATGCTAGACAGCACTGAGATGAACCCGAAAGAGAGATCCCTTACTGCACAGAAAGAGGCGAAAGCTGTGTTGGAAAAGCTCAAGTTTGGTCAAGGATTCACTCTTCAAAGCAGCTGTGTGAGTGTGATAAAAGGCCTTGTGTTGAAACATCCAGACATGAAGTTTTCGCGTGCTGTCGACACACTTCCTTTGCCTGAACTGATGATGAACATGATCGATCCCATCGTACCAACATGTTTCGACTCTGCCAATTGTCCCATGTATAAAATGGTTTCAAGTTTTGCCCGTGGCCGATGGCTAAACGATCCACTGAAGTCAGAAAACCTCCTTGATTTAATCAACTGACTAAATGTATTTTCTCATACTAGTATTAGTAGCATTAGTAATAGCAGCTACTCAGTCTCGTGCAGCACAAGCAGCAGCATCTGTCAGCAGCATCCGTGACATCGTCAGCAGCAGCAGCAGCTGCACGAGCAGCACAAGCAGCAGCATCTGTCAACAGCATCCGTGACATCGTCAGCAACTGCAGCAGCTGCACGAGCAGCACAAGCAGCAGCAGCTGTCAGCAGCTGCAGCAGCTGCACGAGCAGCACAAGCAGCAGCACCAACAGCAGCAGCAACAGCAAATCAGCAGCAGCAGCAGCAGCAGCAGCAGCAGCAGCAGCAGCAGCGGCGGTGTGGACCACTAAATTCGAGATGGTGACATGTCTGTTTCTTAGAATCGACATTCGACATGAGGCCTAGTGACATTTGACATGAAGCTTGAAAAACATAGTGACAGGTGACATGAGCAATTCTTAAAATCGACATGAGATATGAGCATAATTAAGCGACATCGACATGTGCCATGGCTATTTTTTTTTAAGACAAACGCCATAGACTCCTCATTCAAACCCCCACTAGTAGTGCTCTATAAGCGCAAGCTTTGCCTCAAGAGAGCTGTGGCTGTGAACCCTCTCCTCCCCCCGTACACACAGGTAAATATCAGAGTCAGCCAATGTCGCCAATACTACTCTCATACAAGGGTCAGGCACTGCTGGACTATAATAGATGGGTCAAGGACCATTCTACTGAGGGTCAGGCTAGGCTGGACATTCAATAACAGGCTGGACTTTGGCAAACTTGCTTGAAAGTCTGGCCAGCAAGAGTCCGTTGAAGGACTATACGGTAAAAAGGCTGCTGTTACAGTCAAGATACTCATATTTCAAGCCCAGAAAACTGTAATTAGCTTTCCAAGTTGTTTATTTAACAATATCCTGGCCTAGCAAGAAGCTGTCAGATGACATCTAAGAAAAATGGGGCTGTTAATTGATCAAGAGAGCTACATTGTTACAGAGTCCTATTCCTCTTTTGAGGTGGGACCAAATTTGAAAAAAGAATAAACTCAAAAAAAAAGCCTTAAGATTGAAACAGTTGTAGATGACAAATTTGATGAGGAAGTCGTATTAATTAGTTTACAAATAGCCGCTGCACGAGCAGCACAAGCAGCAGCTGACACTAGTGTCAGCTGCAGCTGACACTAGTGTCAGCTGCAGCAGCTGCACGAGCTGCTTGTGCTGCTCGTGCAGCGGCTATTTGTAAACTAATTAATACGACTTCCTCATTAAATTTGTCATCTACAACTGTTTCAATCTTAAGGCTTTTTTTTTGAGTTTATTCTTTTTTCAAATTTGGTCCCACCTCAAAAGAGGAATAGGACTCTGTAACAATGTAGCTCTCTTGATCAATTAACAGCCCCATTTTTCTTAGATGTCATCTGACAGCTTCTTGCTAGGCCAGGATATTGTTAAATAAACAACTTGGAAAGCTAATTACAGTTTTCTGGGCTTGAAATATGAGTATCTTGACTGTAACAGCAGCCTTTTTACCGTATAGTCCTTCAACGGACTCTTGCTGGCCAGACTTTCAAGCAAGTTTGCCAAAGTCCAGCCTGTTATTGAATGTCCAGCCTAGCCTGACCCTCAGTAGAATGGTCCTTGACCCATCTATTATAGTCCAGCAGTGCCTGACCCTTGTATGAGAGTAGTATTGGCGACATTGGCTGACTCTGATATTTACCTGTGTGTACGGGGGGAGGAGAGGGTTCACAGCCACAGCTCTCTTAAGGCAAAGCTTGCGCTTATAGAGCACTACTAGTGGGGGTTTGAATGAGGAGTCTATGGCGTTTGTCTTAAAAAAAAATAGCCATGGCACATGTCGATGTCGCTTAATTATGCTCATATCTCATGTCGATTTTAAGAATTGCTCATGTCACCTGTCACTATGTTTTTCAAGCTTCATGTCAAATGTCACTAGGCCTCATGTCGAATGTCGATTCTAAGAAACAGACATGTCGCCATCTCGAATTTAGTGGTCCACACCGCCGCTGCTGCTGCTGCTGCTGCTGCTGCTGCTGCTGCTGCTGCTGATTTGCTGTTGCTGCTGCTGTTGGTGCTGCTGCTTGTGCTGCTCGTGCAGCTGCTGCAGCTGCTGACAGCTGCTGCTGCTTGTGCTGCTCGTGCAGCTGCTGCAGTTGCTGACGATGTCACGGATGCTGTTGACAGATGCTGCTGCTTGTGCTGCTCGTGCAGCTGCTGCTGCTGCTGACGATGTCACGGATGCTGCTGACAGATGCTGCTGCTTGTGCTGCACGAGACTGAGTAGCTGCTATTACTAATGCTACTAATACTAGTATGAGAAAATACATTTAGTCAGTTGATTAAATCAAGGAGGTTTTCTGACTTCAGTGGATCGTTTAGCCATCGGCCACGGGCAAAACTTGAAACCATTTTATACATGGGACAATTGGCAGAGTCGAAACATGTTGGTACGATGGGATCGATCATGTTCATCATCAGTTCAGGCAAAGGAAGTGTGTCGACAGCACGCGAAAACTTCATGTCTGGATGTTTCAACACAAGGCCTTTTATCACACTCACACAGCTGCTTTGAAGAGTGAATCCTTGACCAAACTTGAGCTTTTCCAACACAGCTTTCGCCTCTTTCTGTGCAGTAAGGGATCTCTCTTTCGGGTTCATCTCAGTGCTGTCTAGCATGTCCTCAAAGTCTTTAACATAATGTTCCAACAGGCTACAAATGATGTACTCCAGATCATCGTCCGTATATGTCGTCTCCTCGCACCATATTGTGTCTTCTCCTGTTTCGAATTCCGTCATTTTCTGAACAATCTCCTCGTGAGTGCCTTGCATATATCGAAGCTCCTTCAAAGACCTGATAACTTCTATGGCGAAGACTGAACAAATACCTGAAGGAATTTCACCACAGTCAGGCCAAGTATACGGAGCTAAGAAAAATAGCTCCAACAAAATCTTCTCCCTCTGTCCAAATGAAACTACTTCCGTTCCGATGAAGTTGAAGCATGCTTCTATCCATTGCTCCTTGGTGACGTCCTTCCAATGTTTCTTTACCTCACATGCATCATAGGGCACTGTTTCTCTTCCTGCTTCAAGTGGAAGTTGCTTTTTCTTTCTTGGACTCATTTGGAGAGAGTTTCGATGCTCTGTAGCGTCAACACTTCGATAAGAAAAGTAGCTGAAAATAGCAGAACTAACCATCATAACATTCTGAGCGAGCGTAGAGTGGACGATGCTACGATGATGAAGGGCGGGTCGAGAAAGTGTGATGGGTGAGAGCGTCGTTTCACTCCTTATGTACCCTGTCCTAGATAATCCTCTTAAACGGCTGAAAAGACTCTCTCAGTACAGAGTCTCTACTCAATTAAGAGATCTGTTAAGTAAGTTTTCACATGCTACCTGACTACTGCAGGTGGGTTTAGACTTAAGCAGCTTAGTGCACACACGTGTCTGTTAGAAAGCTACCTGCACACCTGCCTTCCTTTTTCACTAGTATTTACCCCCTGCCGACTTATAAGGCGCCTATACACGTGTCAGCCTCCTTATATACGCCTTCTTGCTTCTAGAGCTAAGCTACTTACCGTCGTTTTCAGCTGCCGCAGGCTGACTGGCAGCTATTTAAAAGAGAATACCCGTTACCTGTATAACGGATCAGGGGGTTATGAGATTAGAGTGTGTATACAAAAAAAGCTACAGGGGTCGTGAAGCAAGCGAGAGGGTGTCTGTCTGTGAGGTAGAGACGAGTACATGTGGTAAGCGACTTAAGTGTAAAACAAAAGCACCTCCTCTTGCCGTGGTGAGTGGAGCGGACGGCAGCTGGCTAGTTGAATAAGCGTCAGCTTAGAAGATAATCCGTCCACGGGCTGGCGCGTCACACCTGTCGTTAATCACCTCCTGTAGTCTTTGTATACACAGTTGACCTGGCTTTATCTCTTCACCAGCTATAATCCCATATACATGTAGCGCACGTTACACTTGTTATCCCTCTTTTCATGCTGATGGATGAGGGGTGGAAGGGTCCAGGTGAAAAGCAATTTGATTCCTCTCTGGAAGAGGGTGGGGCTCTAGGTGAAAACAAGCTTAGAACATCCGGATTAGCCGCTCTCTCAGCTATATAAAGAGCCTCAATTTTTCTTGGAACAGTACTTCACCTCTGCCCACTTCGTCTTGTTGTACACTATCAGTCACGAGGCAGACGCTCGAAGTAGCAGATCTTTGCAGTATGGTTTATACAGGGGTTACCTGCTAATAGGAGTTTGTCTAAAAAAAATGGGTGAGTAGATCGCTTTTTTCTAAAAAAACACTTAGAACACGGGTATGAATATGTAGCACTGTAAATAGTTAGTGTGAGTACACAGTAGAATCTACGGTACTATAGTCTTAACTGTCTAAAGACTGTGGAGCGCGTTAATGTACGGTCTCCTTACTAATTTCACTTGACCAGGCTGGCAGGGTCAACTAGTCTAGGTAATTGCAACCACAAGGGTGGCTACTCAAGATCCAAGTAGACCTACTACTACGAGATTGTCTTTTGACCACTCTGCCGCCTAGTGATTACATGCTCTAGTCTAGCTCGCCATACCCTAGTATAGTTCTCCGCTCTTTTCGTCAGATGGCGCCACAATAGGATTTTTGTACATTTCTACGATACTCGCGAACATTTTAAACGCATAATGAACTATATAAGCAACAAAGCACACTTCTAATATATTGAATATAAAAAAACGCGCTCATCATCCCTCTAATCGCATTTTCCAGCCGCCGGCCAGCTGACTGCTGACGACAGGAGAGGGTGATTTTTTTTCTTTAGATTTAAGCCGCTTACCACACGCGCGCCCTCTAGTCACAGACAGAGTGACAGAAAGGGAGGGGGTCGCTTTGTTCACGCTACCTGTAGTTGTTTTTCTATACACACTCTAAGCCCATGACCTGCTAATCCTTTATACAGGTAACACGTGTTCAACTAATTACACTATTGTATGACAGTCGGTACACGGATTAATTTTAAACCACCCTCCCATCTGGATCCATGTCTGGTGGGTGGAAGGATCCAGCTGAAAAGCGTGATTAGGGCTTTTGTTTCTCTTATGATAGCAGCAGGTCAGCATGCGACAGCTGAAAATGTCAGACTAAGTCGAATTGTTTGTTTACAAACAGTCACGTGTCACGTGGTGTTGTTTACAAACAAGAGAGCCACGTGGTGTTGTTTACAAACAAACCCTAAGTAGGTCACGTTACCCTAGTTACCAGAATGCCGGCTTCTGATTGGCTGAGCCTAAGTAGGTCACGTGACGTAAGTAAGTCACGTTACCATGGTTACCAGAATGCCGGCCTCTGATTGGCTGAGAGCTTCTAAGTAGGTCAGTAGGTTACCCAGAATGCACCACTAATCCCCTAAGTAGGTCACTTCCGGTCACGTGACCAAATGGAGGCCTCTGATTGGCTGCAGGGTTACCCAGAATGCACCACTAATCCCCTAAGTAGGTCACTTCCGGTCACGTGACCAAATGGAGGCCTCTGATTGGCTGCAGGTCGATTGAGTAATAAACAGTACTTAACTATAGTCCCGTTCCGATACATACTATACTACTTACCAGGTGCAGCCCCACTGACACAAAATACAATCTGTATCAACACGGCCATTTAGAATACCAGAAAAGTGCATTATACTATTTGTATAACTAGCACCATGTGTATGAGCACCATATAAAGTAGCAATTATCAAAGGAGTGCAGAGGCATTGACCCTTATAACTGTATAAGGCATGGTCAAGAGCTCCTCAAACCCTAGAATTGCATGTATGGGAGGGACTCCATATGGAAGAGAAGTGTGCATTTAGATCACCACATACACGAGCTATAGGGAGTTCTGCACCCAGCAATGGGATTACCATCATTGTACATGTGGATACCATACAGCAGTCTTGGATATGGGGATTACAGTGTAAGTGAAGACTTAAGAGTACAAGTCATTGATAACATGTAGTTATTCACTCCATGATCTCCTTTTTCAGGTGATGTTGATATCCAAGATGTCCAAGAGTTCAGACAGGAGGTGAGTATTATTTACATTGCATTTATGTGCCTATACATGGGTAAACATCGACACGGGTGTCGCGGCGACACTGCCCTTTTAGGCTGTTTTAAAAATCGATGGACACAGGAAAATTAGGGATTAAAAACGACCAACAGGGATTTTTCTCTAAGTTCTTATATACCTAAAGATCGACATGATGGCAACATGGTCAAAATTGTGGGCACCCATGTAGAGGAACATTTATTATGTTCTACACATAACCATATTTATTGTAACGATACTGATGTGAGACAGTTACACACCCACCAACTGGGGTTGGGGTTCAAGCCAAATACTGACATATGTACAGGGAGTGGGGGGTCTGTTGCCACTTTGGCGTATACACATTGTGTACAGGTGTACACATGAGGGTTATCTGATACATTGGGATCAAATGAGACGGACACGATTAAACTCTTATTAATTTGCATTTTTAAATACTTATTGGTATATAAGAATCTGAGATCCAAGCCAACGTCCACCATGGATGGTGCACTCCCTGTCAAAGTATTGCGGTTTGTAATATATCCAATATCAAAATAATTGGATATTTTTCCCTGGAATGTCCAGGAATATCTGCGTTTTACAGATTTGCTCTGTCTTCTGTTATATTTCATTGGCATATGGAGGATTTCAATAGGCCACTATGTACAAATTGCAACAATTCCGTCCATCATGCAAAAGTGGACTTTGGCTATAAGGATAGAGATAACTGTTAGCCCGTGTTGCCTTTGCAGATAGAGCGGCTGAACTCACTGGTTGCTAGGGAATGTGAGGAGCGACTTGAGCTGAAGTTTGCGCTGGAGGAGTCGAGGGCCGACCTACTCAGGCTGAAACCGATACAAAGTAGGTGCAATCTGAGAAGTTTAACTATTTGATATGACCTCAACTACTTATTTCATGTGGAGAAACAAAGTTACTATGCTTAAGTACTTGTGGCACCTTGGATCATATGATCCAAGATACCACTCGTGGAGAAACCTGTCATTCAGACAGATTATCGTGGACCTCTGTCTATTTACCTCTCAAGGGCAGCTTTAACGTGCTTTTCCATTTGTCATCATTATGCATGAAAACAGCAGTGGTCAGTTACTTGCTAGGGCTCAACTTCAAACTAATGGACATGTCATATCATAGATAGTGAGATGACATCAAAGTACACACAACCGATGGTACTAATACGCCTGTGTCCACTAGAATATATAACTATTTTTTGTCACCAAAAAACTCGTTTTGGCGCCGACAAAAGCATTTTGTCGGCCCCGAAACGAGTTTTATCGGCGCCAAAACCGTTTTGTCGGCGCCAAAACGAGTTTGTCGGGGCCAAAACGTGTTTTTCGGTAAAAAAAACCCAGTGTTATTTATTCTACTGATATAGGTTTGAATTGTTTCCCAATGAAGGCATTGTATGCCAAAGTACATATATAACCACTCCTATATATGGTGATATACAGTGAAACCCTGATATATCGGACCCCTCCATTTTTGGATAAAAGACAGTCAATTTCTAAAATGGCCGACTACGTAAAACAATATCATACATTGCCAAAATAACTGCAATCAGAGTTATTGCCATAACTTTGATGAGTGAGACAACCGACTTTTCAAAGAAAGATTTATCAAGGTCTTCCTGTATATTTCTACAACTAAACCTACTATGGCTTAATGACTTATTCAAAATAATCACCAAGTATACTCTCTACACCACAGATGGTGACCATGGAGGAGGCATCCAGACAGCGAGACAGCTGACCTCAGAGGTCACCACGTCTATGGACTACAGCCAGGAGGGGTCGCTGTCCAAGTCACGATGGACGTCTGAACCATCCCTTCTGGCAACAAATCACAGGTTGGACCCCCTGGAGAAGCATCCGAGTTTCTCACATCGGGACAAGAAGGTTCTGCATACCAACTATGCACATGCAGTTTCCACTGAGGACATCCTAAATGAGACAGCTGAACGTGCCCCTTTCCTGCCACCTATCGCGAAAACACAGAAAAGTTTGGATAACCAAGCGGTGATGAACTCAAGAAAGGAGGGAATAGCTACCTTTCATCCTAATAAGGAGGGCTTCCGTCTGCCGAAGCCGATGGACTACCTGAGGAGTCAGCAGCAGGACTTGAAGCAGAAACAGCAGCAGCAGATGGTGAGCCGGATATTCAAACAGAGCACAACAGCTGCTGCCTCTGCTGCTGCTGCAGCTGCCATGGCAGCTTCCACCGCCGCACAACAGAGGGGGACACTGACACCACTTTTGGAGAGGGGCAATACTCATCTACTTCCTTCAGACTCACTAGAAAACCCTGCTCTGCGGGGCAGCATGGAGGGCCGGGGTCGTCTTACGGTTCGCTTACCCAATCCTTACATGAGCGAACCCGAGAATACCATGGTTGATTCGCCGCAACCACCGAACAACACCCCGGTGTCTCGGGCCCATGATGATTGGCTCCAACCTCCGCAAGGCAACAATCTCTACTCCCACTCACCTGACTCGGGGGTTGGGGGCCAGCATGGGCCTGGGTTTGACCCCTACCGGGCAAAACCCAGGAAGACCAGTATGGACTATGACTTCTCAACAGCTAAGAGTACAGAAATGGTCTATGTGACCCGGGGCCGACCTGCAGATTCTGGGGAGGCCAGGAAGAGAGTCATGCAGCTCTTAAATCAGAAGGACGAGATTAAAGGGAGAAGTCCCTACCTGCATTAGCCAGCCATGGCAAGCCAATAGGTAACACAAAACAAAGCAGTTTTATTCTATGAAAAACATGGTCTCATAAACCCAAACGTGTAACTGACCCACCTTATAATGGTTACACTTTCACCTGTGTTGTTACAACCAGATCAGAAGACAGGATTTAACTATAACAATTTATCTGATTAGTATAGGTATACTGAGGACAAGGCGTGGGTGTAGATCGTCACTGAGCTAAATAAATCACTATTTTGGGTTGGACGTGTTTGTCCTCTTAATAGCGGAAGTCGGGCAACACGCCCATGTAGGTTAAGGTGCATATATACATTTATCTCGATGTATGTGTATCTATCAAACCTAATAAAACAAAAAAGTTACTGGGCATATATGGCAATCTGCTCTTGCGAAGAGGAATACATTCTATACTATTGTGAAAAGATCACTCTATATTACCCTAATAACATACCATCTATTGCAGCCTCTAGGCCGTACACCTGTAGTACCCCCACTATTGCTATACTCTCAAGGGTGGATAATTTCCAATACCACCTGGTCCAATTTAAAAAGAACACTCGACAAATACCAAACTATTCCATGATGCAGAGCCAAAATGTACCAGAGTATATCTAGAACAAGGCTAAATATGCATTAAAAATAATATGCTATTATGGAAACGATTGAAATGTCCTTTGTAGAAACATGGATTCAGTACTAGCGATCCACAGTAAAACATTATAATTAGCAAAGACAACAGAGAACTATACGGCCGATTGATTCATACATTTCCTGTATAAATTGTGCATAGATAGGCTAGTTAGAGAGCTGTGCGTGGTGGTTTCAGGACAATAAAAACCAAACATGTTTGATATGAGACCGTGACCCAAAATCGATATTTCAAAATCAACCTGGGAAGCAAAATCAGGTCCTAAATCGGGATCTAAAGCATGTTATGAGCAATTCTAAGTTCCGCTTGAGCATGGAGTATTTATACACATAAAGATACTGTCCTGTCACATGTAAGTGTCATGTCTTTAACAACAGAGCATAAATCGGCCGCATATGGATAGAATTGCCATACATTCCCTATGTAAATTATTTATAGAATGGCCCTATACGTCCGATTTATGTACGCTGGGCGATGACCCTCAAACAGGACAGTAAGGTATTCATAAACATAAATCTACAGAACCTCTCTGTCCAACGTGTATACTTCCTTGGTTTGAGTCAGATGTGTGAGAATTTCAGGACAAAATCGTTCAGTGGAGCAGCTAAGGCCAAAAAAAGGGGTTGTTTCAGGTAACATGGGCAGAAGATGTAGGGTCGGTAGGTCGGATTTTAATTTATTTTTTACTTTATTTTTTTAACATGAAAGTACTGGCCTGCCTCTCCGAAGACCCAAAAATTTACCAAAAAAGGGTAAAAATATGGAAATTTCTTCAAAATTGCATAAAAAAACGTAGGGTCGGCCCTCTATTGATAGGGTCGGTCGGGTGACCTGAAACAAACTTTTTGGCCTAAGGGTGCCAGATCTACTTTCAAATTAGAATTTAATAATTACTGTAGTTCCTAACATGACAAGCCACCCCTATATATCACATTGCATAACATTCCGGGTTCTGTCATTCTTCAAAGATGTCATCAAGATACAACGAGTGGAAAACGAATATCATCGTAATTGTTTTATTGCTCTTACACGTATCTCAGTGGTTATTTAACATAATAGATTATTTACAAAATTCCCCTTGATTAGACATACACACATAATCTGAATGATATTACACTCTCTATTTACTCTTTAAAGCTACATTATGCCTTATACCCCTCCTCGTCATGATGCATGAATGCTGGCCCCACGTGGCTAATACATTCACGAAGAGTTAACATGATGCATTAATGCATCATGTGCTATGATGACAAAATGCATATCACATCAAAGCACTATACAGTTATGTTATCATGAATTGACATTTGGATTATATATCCCAGATATATAATGTGTTCCGTCGGTTTGACCTTAATGATGACTTTTGAAACATCAGTCTTTATCACAAGTAAGTAATCATCATAATTATCCTCAATATCATCAGCACTACCATCATCAGAACCAGCTGACAACAACCTACCACATTTATAAACTATTGCATGAGCTTAATCTGAAGGTGGTGATCCACTGCCGCGAATTTGCTGCGATTATGCTGTGAATGACACTCGTGCGTGTAAACACGGAGAAAATGTTCCAGCAGTGGATCCCCTGCTGCAAGTACCTGCGACAACGTCGCAGCGAGAGGCGTGCAGCTTTGAGTAAATTCGCAGAAATCTGTTTGATTTTCACGAGTGTGCTCACAAGGGCATGTCGTACGACTACATTTGCAGCAGACTCGTGGCAGTGGATCCCCGGCTTAAGCTGATTCATCTGAATATTTGGACCAATGCTGATGGAAATACTTATTTGATGATGCTCTTGATTGCACATTTTTCTTTTTATATTATCAGTGAGGGTTTATATTGTAGCGTCTCACATAATTCCCATTTCCCAAACAAAGGAGACAATCCAGCCCCTATTTGTTTGGAAGACTTGGGAATCTAAACACTCACACGACATTACCGTTGCATCCCGTTTTATTTGGGGTTCTAAAATTAGCACATGTCCATTTACATTTTTATATTCAATTCAGTTTCCAAAGTTAGCTTTAAAAAAAGTCGGTCAATTAATTATACGAACCTATTTTCAATTTTCCTAGAATTCATGATTTATGCACAGTGATATTCCGAAATACAATAATAATTAGATAGGGGATGAAAAACCATGTTGTTGTTGATAGATGTCATGATAATAATTCACACTTCATCCTCTTTTCTCAAGTCAATACCTAGACCTACTATTTCATGTTACGTAATAAAGTTTATAATCTTGATTATTATGCAGGTATATATATATATATATATATATATATATATATATATATATATATATATATATCCCATTTAATGATGACTTCGAGGTACTTTATGATATGGTATTTTGATATTGCCAGTATTAGGCCTGTGTCCACTGGCATTTATCAGGCCGTTTGTCGTCCTTCAAAATGTGAATTTGAATACAAATATGAAATGTATGTTTTGTCTCCCTCTGGACACAGGTGAACGACAAATTCTCAAATACAACAGTGGTAAAGCAATTTTGGGGTCAAACGTGGATGACAAAAGTGAGAATTTTGAAATCTAAAATTTTTTTTTTTTTTGCAGAGATTGGGCGATGTGCTCTTCATTCTATTATAATAACTCGTCCATGTTTGCCCTAAGCAGTCTGGGCAGCAATTTATAACGCCTAGTGGACACAGCATACCTGCAGTTAAAGTAGAATATATCTGGAAAATATATTCCCAGATCTGTACATAATGCTGGACGTCAAAACGGCCATATATTCCACTTTCCTTGTCGTAGAGTGGACACAGGCCTACTAATAACAGCGGCAAGATAGTACACTGATGAGTAGTTCATGACGCACAGAGGCATGTTATGAAGAGGTTGATGACGTGTGGCATCATAGAAATACAATGCATACAATCATTATCATCATTACACCTATACTATCCGTCTCACTGATAATCAAGGTTATATCGGGTATCAGTTATTGCAGCTGACTGAGCATATTGGTAATATAATAAGTATTATATCAAATGTAACAGCTTCACATATTGAGTGGTAGCCAGCCATTGTAAGATTTGTAAGATTTTCTATTCAGACTATGTCACGGTTCACATTGCGTTTTTCAAAAGTTGAAAGGGAGCAAATATGTACAGTTCAGTGATTACATGCCATAGTATTTCTTAAAATCAAATAGTTGTGTTTTAATGTCAGCAGAACATGTCTGTGATAATGGTATGACTTTTAACATCGCAGAGGGCAATGTTCATGGGAGCATACTGATAGTATAAATATCATTCTCAAAGGAACCTATCCTCAATCTGCAACAATGCAAGGAACCAAGCAATAAGGCACCAATGTAGGGCATTGAGAAAGGAGATAAACCCTCTTATACATAAAGCAACATTTGTAACCTTTGTGAAGGTCCGGCTCAAACCGTTAAGGGTTGTATAGTGTGCGATTTCCTGGGTCGTCATGATGCACAAATGCAGCCTTGGTGAGTAACTCGACACTGCTGCATTCATCATACTGACCCTTTTGGGAGTGCATTAACACCGTATAGAGTTGGCCTGTTGCTTGAATGCAGGCCTGGTTACTCGTCAGAGCTACGTTGATGCATCGCAGGTTATGGTAGGCATTCTCATAATAGTAAGATTAGAATGAAGAATGACATTAAGACCGAGGCTGAGAACCTATGGACATACATAGACAACACTCCACACCATTGATATACATGCACATCATACTTCACGAGTTGAAGCTGGGTCATGTCACACTATGCTGAAGGCTGAGTGTGATATGACCCAGCTTCAACGAGTGAGGTATGATGTACATGTATGTCAATAAGTGGGGTTTTGTGTTAATTACATGTTCCTACGGTCTTAAAATGAAGAAAATCAACAAACTTAAGAGCCATTGCATATGGCTACACCATACTCCATGGGGGCATGGAGTATGGAGGTCCCATAGGCTTAGCATAGAGAAGGCCGTGCCACCATGTAATAAAAAACTGTGACTATATATGTGTACGGGACAAAGTGGCTATGTATTGATACAGTGGTAACTGCCATATGTGTTGATGCAGGCTTGGTTAGGGGCACAAGGACGGCTGGTCTGACATTCATCAGTATCTGAAAACAGACACAACACAACATATATAAGTAGAAGTGATTGAAGTACAACTCCAGTTTCATAATATCATGTTATATTGGCAGACAGTTAAAAAGTGCCATGGTCCAATGATTAGGGCTCGAAAATCAATTTCTTAAAAATAAATCAAAATGTTCAATTTATCCATACATACTTTATGTCCCACCTACTTTGTTAATCATTATTCCCGAGAATTCAACTTTGAATCCAGCAAATCATCAGTTTGATGCTCAATTAATGACCTTTGGAATGCATTCTATAAGTCCACCCATGGGAAATACATTGTAAAGGACTATACCTGTACTCATGTGACCCTTTATATTGGCTCTTATTGTCCATCAAGGATATTCTATCTTCCAAATATGATACTCGAATAGCATTAGGAAGAAATTCAAGCAGGATTAAAAATATGGAAAAAATCGGACTGCCACTTTAACATCTGTATTTGCGTCAGGAGATGTCAATTCCATCTTACGACTCATATTGAATGGGATTTAATGACTATTATGTTTAATTGACGTCTTTGCTTCACTCACTTAAATTCTGAAAGATATTTCAGGCCATACAGATACGATATTATTAGCTCGACCAAACAACCAATGTCTGTTCATACCAAATTAGCTTATTGTGGTCATGTGATAATGGTTGTATGATAATGTGCCTTGTTGTCATGAAAGGATAGTGAGTGGTTAGCCTTTCAGCCTGAAGTTGCAGGTGGGTCCGGTTGTTGATGTCAATGTCTGGAATTGTTAGGACCATACACGTCGTGTGACTCGGATTTCGACGCACATTGTTGTCCCGTATATAAGTCATATATGAATCTACGAATGGGCAGAGACATAGGGTTGTTATTTCCTGAGTTCTGTAAAAGTTGGAAGGATATGATATTAGTTCTAATCGTTTATATAATTATTCATATGTTTAATCATAGGGAGCCCCAGTATATTGTCACACGATCCCTAGACATGCCCCCCCAACATAATGGGGCTGCAGAGGGTTCCCCCCCCCCTGAGGTCGAAAAGCCGCCGAAATTAAGGGGTCTAGGTTACAAAATCGCTTTTTTGGACCCCCTTAACCGTATTGTCAATTTTGTCCAAAAGTCGCCAGGTCACTTTTATCATTGCATTAGGTCGAAAGTCGCCTCCAAAACGGCCCAGGTCACCAGGTCACTTTTGACCCCTCTGGAGCCACCATAATGTAAAGTGTTTGATACAATACAGAACAAGTTATGGTGGACATTGAGACCATTGGACAATACTCATATATTGAAAACACGTACATGCATTGCATTTTGTAGGCCTACATTACACACACATTCCCTGCTTTTGTTTAATATAGAATAACCTACTCCAACTCACAAGGAATCAATGAATGGCAGAAGAATGTCTTGCCTCAGCTCTGACATCTGAACATAACAACCACCGCCCTTGGGGGCCTTGCCTTGGTTTAGTCCACACAGCTATAGTTCACCCCTTTAAAACTGCCCATATGCTTATTCATGCTGTCACTGAACAGTGTCATTAGATTGTTAATTCAATGCTTTTAACCTATCTAAATCGTATTTATATCCATGCCATATCAAATATCAAAGAGCTCTGCTTGGAGCCTATACCAATAAGCCCGGGCTCCACTAGGTCACAGATCATTTCAATGTTTTGTTCTGGCACCGTTTGCCACATTTTGCTACGTTTTGCTATCGTGTCTCCCTAAGTGTCACCAGGAACAGGCAACACTGGGGCAAATTGAGGCGAAATGAACCAAAATGAACCAAAATGTGCAAAACAGAAAATCTCCCCGTTTTGCGGGTACCTGTGTCGCCCTAGTGGAGTCTGAGCTATAGGGCTTCTAGGTGTTAGGCCATAAGCATGGCCATGTCTAACCCCTGCTGCCTCCTTAGGTTGTCTCTAGATGGAGCCTAATTAACCAATAATGTATAGCTAACGGTCGCACTCGGGGCTGTATCGCTGGATATCGGCACGAGTGACGATATCCAGCGATACAGCCCCGAGTGCGACCGTTAGCTATACATTATTAGGTTTATTATACGATTATTTCATTCAAATGTCTTTAATTACCTTATATATGTCCTAATTTCGCAATTTTGAAGGATATATAGGTAGACTAGATCGAGCAAGGTGGGCGCTATGTTGATTTTGACATCCCACCAACCTGCTCGCTGATTGGTGGAGTTAAAACGGGACAGCCAATGAGAGGACGCGATACAAAAACGCTTTGACACCTGAGCACTGGGCGGGTTAGTTAGATAGACTAGAACATAACCAGCGTTTCCCCTGCCTTGTACCATATCCGCTGTGGCCGAGCGGTCAGTGCGTCTGGCTCACACGCAAGGGATCCCCGGTTTGAACCTGAGGGTGGACGGTGGAAACGTAGCAATTTTAAAGGACCTATATGTATGTGAAACCCCCCCCCCTAGAATTATTTTAACGACTAGGTAAATAAAGTCCAACTACTACCTTTATAGTAAAAAAAAAATTATGACAAAAATTTTGATTTTAGGAGAAATTACATCAAAAAGAGTGTTTTCTTCCATAACCTGCTAAATAATGCCCCTACAGGACTGAAACTCCGTCTGTAGACTCCTTGTTTTGTACCCTACTACACCCAGCGCCCCACGGCGTGGTACATAGAGCGTGCGACTTCAAGTCTTGGGGTAGCGTGTTCGAACCACCATGAAACCCCGGATTTTGGGGGACGAAATTTCGGAATGACTCCCGTCAACCGGAAGAGTGCCGATATCCACCGGAAGAGTGCGGATATCCACCGGAAGAGTGCCGATATCACTATATATCAGGCAGCATATATCAGCACGGGGATATCACAGAAAAAGCACGATGAGTGGCCCCATCGTATAATAAGTCGGGATAGTAATTGCTTCAGTCTGTGTTACCCTAAAGACATGAAAAAAGCATTGGCCCTCAGTACCTATGCCTACTCACTGTAATACCAAGTAATCGGGACCACATCAGACCTTGGCCTGTCCTGGGATGTCATAACTCTTGGTTAGCTGGCCAAGGGCCTGTATTGAAGGTTCTTAACTTAGCACAAGCAGGTGCTGCGATCAACGATGGCCAGGTGTCCTATAAGGCCAGACTCCACTAGGGCAATACTAGTACCTGCGAAATGTGGCGTTCTTTTAATCTTTTGTTCTAGGAAATTTCGCCCTGTTTCGCTTTGTTTCGCCCTGAATGTCGCCCTCTTTCTGGGGACGTTCAGGGCGACATTCAGGGCGAGACAAAGCGAAACAGGGCGAACTAAAAGAACGCCCTGTTTCGCAGGTACTAGTGTCGCCCTAGTGGAGTCCGAGCTATACTCACCGATA
Organism: Harmothoe impar; assembly: GCA_947462335.1. Classification (NCBI taxonomy): domain Eukaryota; kingdom Metazoa; phylum Annelida; class Polychaeta; order Phyllodocida; family Polynoidae; genus Harmothoe; species Harmothoe impar. The sequence continues at coordinate 19,949,958 of OX381716.1, forward strand.
CAAGTGCGCTTGTTGTTGGCTACGTTGAGGCCGGTGCCGCAGACGCAGTAGTAGGAGCCGACTGTGTTCCGGCACGTCTGTTCACAGCCACCATTGTTAAAGGCACACTCGTCCCGGTCTGTAACGTTAAGGAGGATGTCGTAGTGAATTAAATAGATGAGCGAATTTATAGTAAGTAGTTGCAAAGTAAAGCCTCACACACGTAAAAGTTATAATTGAGAAGCTTAGGTCAAAAGCAAAACAAAAATAGACCTGGCCCTAGCTAGCAAAACAGAGCCGACTTTGGAAATTTTGGTCCAATTTTAATTCAGTCAGATTTCTGGCTATGTTTGATGTTTGAGAATTAAGTAAAAGTAAAATCCAGCATATCTTACCAGGTTTTCAGGCCATGTAAGGGAGTGCTAATTTTTCAACAACAGGGGCGGGCCGTGGCATGTTTTTCATCTCACCTATAGAGTGGCGGAAATCTTTTGCCCCCCCCCCATTGGGCGAAAATCGGGAACAGACGGGCCCTTGTACAACCGTGATGTGTATCAAGTAACGTGATGTGTAGTACTACACATCACGTCTGACCCTGCAAACGTGATATGTATCAAAACAACGTGATCTGTATTAAAACAACATAATCTGTATCAGAATAACGTGATCTGTATCAACGTGATCTGTATCAAGGAATATCATAAATCCCCTGACCTTATTTGTATCAAAATGTGTTCTCTTTATGGAGGGGAGGTTATAATACATTGTTTGATGTTTTTGATATATTGTTTTTCAGATTTCCACTTTTTGTATATTGTGAGAAAACCTAAAAAAAATACATGGCGGAACAACCTGTCTCATAAGTGGTAGGATAAAGAGCTCTGGTAAATATTTCAAATTATCCTGAATATGTCCTCATGTTTAGTAAATATCTATTACTAAAGAAGGTAAAATCTGAACATATTCCTCAAGTAAAACATTCTAAAATTCCGTTTGTAACCTTTGAATTATCCTATACCCTCCTTCCCTCCTCAAAATATTACCTTTTAGAAAGTTCGAAAAGGGGGTTGATACACATCACGTTTATTGATACAGATAACGGTTGGAGGCCCCTAAATTCAAGTTACTACACATCACGTTAGTTACTACACATCACGGTTGGCTGATTACTACACATCACGTTTTATTGATACACATCACGTTTGCATGTTCAGCCGTGATGTGTAGTTGATACACATCACGTTGTTGATACACATCACGGTTGTACAGCCCTTCGAAGCATAGTGACGAGCGTTTTATTTTCTGTAAAAACGGGGCGTTTTTTGCCCCTCAGAGGGGTTGACATTTTTCACTATCCCTCGACCAAGGGGCCGAAATCGGTTACCCCCTTCAAAATCCACTATGCCGCCCCCCATTGTTAAAAATGAGCCCTGCCTAACCTGAAACACTTATTTTTGCCATATCTTAAAGTTTGTTGAACCAGCGCAATTTCTGAGCCAATAATCGATGCTACGTCTTGGATTATGATTGTAGATTCTAAATAAGTGTTCATTATATACACTGTATCTAGTTGTATCATTTAACGTTACAAAGATAGTTTCAGAAATATTTAGCGTAAAATGAAAAGAAGCAGGCACTAGGTTATTAGTATACCATGAGTTGGCCACTAATAACACCAGTAATTGTCGGTGTGTTAAAATGCATGAATCATAGTTAAAACATACTAATTGTGCAAATAATACCATATAGGTTGGCATCTATGTGAAATACAACATGTGGTCCGCAAATTGGTAAGAAATTAGCAAAGAAAGGGTACACTGCTGGCTAAAAGACATTAATCTAAACTAATGTATAACATTTTTGTTACACAATAATTCCCATTGATATAGAACTAGGACTGATAATCATAGTCAACATAAAATATTCTTTATAAAATAATGAATTGCCATCCATTATGTTCAATACCTACATTATTTATAGCTATAATTTGTCATCTTGTTGGTTGGTGGGTTCTTTAATGGGAACAGCTGAGTCATGGTAGTGGTACAGGGCGGTTGAGTAATGTTGAATCTAGTCGAACACGCCTCACCTTTTCAAATGGATAGTTCAGTAGCTACTTGATCTGAACAAGGGAATTATATTTAAGGAGTCTCCACCTCACATGCGCCCCAGATGAAACAGGACCAAACTAGCGAAGAAATGAATGTTACATATATCATAAAAATTACAGTCAGAGTTTTAGGATTTGGAGGCTAGAGTGTCCATCTCAGGGTCGTTACCCTAGCAGCGATTGAAATAGGTAATGTGTCCAGCATCATGCGTTGTTAAAGTGAAGTTTGATCAATGCGAGAACAAATACAAGAACTGCATATGTTAGGGTAGATTCACCTGGAGTCGGACACATACCTTAAGACGGACACCTTATTTTGTGGTTACTCAAGCATTTTAAGCCCTTTATTTGTGAATAATGATAAAGTTGAAGTCTTATTCTTTACAAAAAAATAATAGTAGAAGTACTAGTGTACATAAATAACCTCTAATTTCACTGTCCCTCTCAGGGCATGTGTCCGACTCATGGTGAATTTACCACATAGCACCCATTCACTCCCTGATCATGAGGATAAAACTGGATATCATGAACATTGAGGCTTCGCGTTTACCCTACTTCTTGTCCCTACCTGGGGTATGCCCCACCACTGCCCTTCGTGGAGGCTTCTAGCAATCTCCATCCCCTGAGATCAGTCCCTCCCCCCCCCCTCGCATAGTTGGACCCTGGTTCGGATCAGCTAAGTGACCATTCCACCACTAGTCCCAAACCAGTCCCAGGCCGGTTCAAGAACCTCATCTCTTGGCTAGTTCCGAACCAGTCCCAAACCAGTCCCAGAACTGAACCTCTCTTGTCAGTCGCGAATGCGCCCCGAACCAATCAAGCCACTCTTACATTAGGTAGGTCAAGCAGAGGCCTGGATCCCGGGCCTGTATATGTGACAATGCTAAATAGCCTAAATGGAATGATGGTTTTCTCTACCATATAACATGGTGCCATCATAAATGTCATATCATAGGAAAGGGAAAGAATTGGTCTTTCATATCCTGTTCTATGTTGGATTTCCCATTAACAAACAATGATATATTAATTGGTAAAGTAAATACAATGTCAGTGCCAACGAGTACATTGGAACGGTTTTTAGAGGACAGGCTCTGGTGCTACCTCCCCAGAAAAGAGGGTTAAGCATGTTAAATTTAAATTGTATATGTGAGATATTGTACATATGGACTCTCCTGTCAGAGTTGACTTTGTACATATCTTGGTTTAGTTTCTATCACTATAATTACGCATAAAACCATCTGTGACTCAGATCCATCATTTGTGTAGGTGATTAATAGTATCAAGAACCTCCTAAAACCCCCCAAAACCCCAACCCGTGGATAGAATACAGGGTTGTGAGTAATTTTCTTTTAGTTTGGTGTAGAAATATGCTGGCGAAAATTGGCTAAAGGGGTTCTCCTGGAATGGGGTAATTACTGTAGAATTGACACTTTCAGGGGATTGTCTTATATTATATTTTTCAAGTACCTCACATCATATTAAGCTAGTGGATCTAACAGAAAAGACTTAAACTAATCCTATATAAAAAAACAGAATAATGATATCTTTGAAAGGGAATGCTTGAGGCCCCTTCAAAGTGTGGGCATGCACAGCCCTGCCTTGAGTGTAGAGCAGGGAAGGAGCCCAAGGCCACTCCAAGAAGGAGTAAAAAGGGTAGGGACCGACAGGTCGATTGTGTCAACTTTTCTTTTTCAGAAAATCATAAAAAATAATCTATCAATGGTAGATCAATGAGAGTTACATATCCGAAATTCAATTGATCCCCCCGTCATTTTGAGATATCATACGATGAATTGCGGCCATTTTCTAAAATTGCGTTGACCTACCTACTTACATATGTCACCTTGTCATGATCTTATAGGCCCAAACCATGCATATTAGCTGAATGTAATCAGGATACTTGAATAAAGATTTGTTACTTGAAACCAAAGCAGAACCGGGTTTGTTGATATCTCAATCGACTACAATACCTTTGCAGTGTGTGCCATTGATAAGTCCGAAGGTATACCGACAATAGCAGATGAAACCGTGAGCTGTGTCTCTGCAGTTGATTTCACCAAAATCCGCTGGAAAATAGGAGATATACACATAGTAAATATACTGGTCAATGCATGAAGTTTCAGGTTGACGTTGTGACAATTGTTAAAGTGGGTATTTTCATTTATTAAAAAGACAATTTGTATTTGACATTCAATGAGTCCTCATCGTTAACTTTTAGGATGCATTCATAAAACAGTAATACTCATCATCAAATCAATTCAGATTTTCTCATTGCAGCTGATCTGGACAATATTTCTGATTAATTCGGGGAACATGTTTTTCCTAACAATAATAATTTTATGATTTACCCAAGTAAAACAACATAAAACAAAAAGAAAAATCAGCCGCCAAACCCCCGTACTATGGAAGCCGACGAGGGCCATAGACATGCACCATGTCTCTTAGTGATCTATATATGTAGGCTCCACTAATGTGCATGTTTGCATTGCTGTCTACAGTGACAATTTGCTGTCAGTCTGTCAATTTCTGTCTCTATGCTTGCTGTCAGGGAGAGATATGCGCTGTCTGTCTGTCACTCAGCTAATTCTATTCATGCTTCTGGCAGTTATGCCTCAAAGGAGGGGTATGGACGACGGTATGGGTAGGGGTCAAGTAGGGCATGACAGGCCAGGGCAGGGCAGGGTAGGGCAGGGCAGGACAGGGAGTGACATGATTTTGCATGGCAAGGTATGGTAAGGCTTGGTAGGGCTTGGCATAGCAGGCCGTGGCATGGTAGAGTTCTTGTACGCAAAGATTTTCAGAAAATAGACCCCCCCACCCCCCCTTGCTGCGTACATACTTTATGGAAGTCCCGAAGGGTAGGAAAGAAGGGGTAGGGGGTGGACAGGCAGTAGGGGAGTCAGCAAGTCTACATTTCCGACCGTGTTAGTTTCACACGGCCATCTGGCTGCCTCTCCCTGCCCCGGTTGGGAGGTACTATATTTAGTATGCATATGTTACATCAGCAAGCCACCAGCTTACTATGGGGTGCTGTTTGTCTATATTTTTACATAATTATTATGTAGAATTAGCCCTTCCTTCACCGCATTTCTTCAGAACATTATAATACTATCCGATATCAATTTTTTTCAAATGTGTCACTTTACTTGTCCATATGCGAGAGGCCATTCTATTAGGTTGTTTGCACCTTTGTCCAGAGTGAGGCTCTGTATCTAGGGCCTAATTAACGGCATGATGTCACTTGACTAATAGCACCCCATAGGTGTCCCTCCTATGCTCGCCCTCAGTGTGCCTGAGTCTGAGGGCCGCCACCGCTGACGGTCTCTATTGCAACACATGATGTAACGTTTAACCCTTTGCAGCCTGTATAATGACTTGAGGAGCTGGACTGGACATAATCAATACTGATCAAAACCCTAAGTAACACACCAATGTTGCACCTATGCATCATGTAGATGAGACTGATACACTCCTGAAGTATGATGCATCAATGCAGTGCCAGCCAGAGTGCCATGCATCATGTTTTCAAATTGGCGTGAGGACTTGAGGCAGCATCACTGAAGGGTAATGCCGCCGAAGTTGGCGGCTAAACTGGTGACAGGAAACAGATCCGTGTAGACTTGTAAAGTCCTTTGTACAAAGAGAAAATGTACAGACAGACAGAAACAGAAAGAGAGAAAGGCAGAGGGAGAGACAGACAGAGAAACAGATACTCTCTCTCCCTTCCTTGCCTCCTTCCTTCCTCTCTTTCTCCAACCCGCCCTCTGTCCCCTCTCCTCCTTCCCCTTCCATCCTCCTTTGGGGGCCCTTGATTGGGGGGGGGGGTCCCCATGTCCCATGTCGATCTTAAATGCTCATGTTGCCATGTTAATCTTAAGAAATGGCCATGTCGCCTTGTGGATTTTAAGAAAAGGCCCATGTCCCATGTCCCATGTCACTATCTATTTATTCATCATGTCCCATGTCACTAATTTCCAAAAAGATCCATGTCGCTGTGTCGAATAAAGGGGTTTAGGGCCATCCTTTGGCTTCCCTTTCTTACCTACACTGCCTCCCTCCATCCCTCCCCCCCTACCCTCCTCCCCTACTCCCTCAGTCCCCTACTTGCTCATTCCCCTAGCATCCCCTTGATCCCCCAGTCCCCTACCCACACACTCCCTTAATGCCCTCTTCCTCTCTCTCCACCTCCCTGTCCCTTCCTTCCTTCCCTCCGTCTCTTCCTCCCTCCCTTTCCTACCTCCCTCCCTACTTCTACCCTGCCCTGCTCGTCCATAACTTCCCTTCCCCTTCCCTTCCCACCCTCCATACCTGTCAGAAGCTTCAGTAATTAGTTGACACACAGACAGCGTATATCGGCCATTGACAGCAAGCACAAATACAAGAGTTGACAGACTGACAGCACACTTATCACTCTTGACAGCGATAAGTACCCTATATAGATAGTCTGTATACTGCTCTATTGGGGCCTATATACAAAATCACTATTGGACGTGGTGCAAGTCTATATGGCCCTCGTCGGCTTCCGTACTATCCATCAACCAGTGGATGAATGGCTTACCACAGAGATAACTTACTTGACGGACAGCTGAAGTTGGGTATGTTGTTGTAGAGGGTGTAGCCGTCCCTACAGGTGCAGTAGTAGTGGTCGTACGTGTCGACACACACCTGCTGACAGTCCCCGTTATCTGCTGCCGCACACTCATCAAACGCTGCGGGACAAAGCAAAGCAAGTTCAACATTTAAGGTAGCTGTCTAGGATAAAAAACGGACCCACTGCGCATCTCATTTCACATACCAGATGGCAGGGCAGCATATGTTCTTCTAGCCAGATAACATGATGCGCATAGCCTCATGTACTTATACAGGTATTTCTCTGTCAATACGCAAGGGGGGCAGTAGTGAGCCAGTGATTGGAAATGCACTCTCCCAGCATAGGGCTCTTTCACTAGAACAAGTATAGGCCTCATGGCAAAATGATGAAAAAACTAAAATAATGCACAGGACCCTATGTTGAAACTACTTTGATTAATTTGGAAATTATGGTATGGATGTTTTGTGGGAGTTTAAGCATAATTCAAAAACTTATACTACTATTCCTCATTGATTAAAACTATTTTCCCTTTTTGATCTTAGGGAAATACTTTTAGTTTTCAAAATTCTATATCAAAAGAAGTAGCCCATATTTCTTTTTACTATTGGGTTGAGAATTATGCAAAGAAACGTTTTGGTGGAAATTCAAAAACTTTTGATCCATTCTAGACAGCCACCGTAAACACATATAATTATTCAAGAGCAGGGTAGTGCTTTAAGGTTGGTCACTACTTGTTGAAGATAAACCCACTGCCCATTTCTACATCTGCCCTAAATAAACAGTTTTCTCTCAAGCCGGCCATAGATCACATGGTCATAGACTTTCATCTACAATTAGAGCGATTTGCTGAGACACAGCCATATGGTCAATTCCCAATGAATGGGGTCACATATAGAGAGGAACAATACGTGTCACGTTCCCATAGGGGTGGATATTATCATATTGTGATAGGCTATTGATGCCAGGTAACGATGAAGCTACCGAATTATATAAGAATTGATTTCTAGGAATAATGTAATGAAATATATAATAATTCATACCAAAATTGGCTGGGAGAACAAAATAAACTGTGTGTCTGTATGACATGTACAAACCAATCACAAACCAATGACTGGGTAAAATCAGATATATGGCTATGCATAAGTGTTATACGCCTTGGACAAAGTTAATTATCCTCGGCTGGTTCCTTGTACAGTTACCATGTCCTTGGCTTATTACACTTAAAGAGCAACTCACTACCATATCTACTATATGTATACATGTAATGTATGGCATATGAATCCATGAGCGAGGTTTACAAATAATGTACTTCAAATTGTGGAACACTCATGGTTCTGCCTTTGTGACTCCATTTCGTGAGAACTAACCGTATGCTTTCACTTACCATCACTGATCACTACATTGGTGCCTGGTCCTGCGGGGGCTCCTTGTACACCGGGTGCACCAGGGAACCCAGGTGAACCAGGGATGGATCTTCCAGGGGCACCAGGAAACCCTGTTGCACCTTGTGGGCCAGGAAAACCTGCCCTACCTGGCGTTCCAGGAGAACCTACTGGTCCAGTGGAGCCATCAGGGCCTGGGAATCCTGAGAATCCTCTTGCCCCTGTAGCTCCAATACTACCACCTTGTTGTGATCCCCCACCACCCGGTAACCCAGGGGCACCGGGGGACCCGCGAGGTCCGGTGGCACCGGGGAGACCGGCTTCTCCCTGCGGACCGGGTGAACCGGGGGGACCAACCGGCAGTGGTCCCACAGGTTGATCTACTGTAGCCTCTGGCTTCACTGTTGCTGATGGGGAAGGCACTGTGAATTTTAATAGGAAAAAATGGGAATAAATTAAAATTATATCACATGTAGTGGTCTAGCAAAAATGATTCTCGGTGTCACCAGGGTTTGAATCTGGAACCTCTCAACTCTGCCGCGAGTGAAACAGCCACTTGACCACAAAACCAAGTGTGCCATTCTTGGAAATTCAAAACGGTTGGGATTTATTTCAGAATACCGGCCAAATTTAGGAACCTAATTGATCACTGGGGACCCAATTGGGCCCAGATGGTTTTCGGGTAAAGGAATTGCCTTCAAAAGTGATGGATCTCTGTTATACATAATTTAAGTAGTTATTATAGTCACACAATGTAGAATATAACATCTACCCATTTCATGAAATCAGTCCATTTAAACTTAAAATTTTATAGGTCGGCTTCATTGTATATCACTCGTAAGACCAACATTTGGTTTTATCAATTGTATACTGGTTATAATAATTGTTCCACAGAGGTGTACTACCAAGATGTAAAGGCAGGGTGTGTGTGCTACAACCAAGATTTTACTAATGTATAAGTGTTTCACAATGCATATTAGTGCGGAGCTTATACCATGCCCGCTAATATTTTCATTATAGATTCATTCACATATTTTAAATGTAATATATGTGTCATAAAACACATAAGAATCCCTGAGAATACCTGTTTATTTAGGATGAAAATAAGCTTGTTATACACATTTAAACAATGCCTATGTAATCATCATACAAGGAGAGAGTATTAGGATTAGTGCTACATGGTTATTAAGATTGTCTTACTTTTACCAAAATGTTAGTCAGTTTGTGTTTCACAAGCTGCATTTGTATCTACAATTGTACCTAAGTATACAACCATAGATACAATTGGATCTTGTGAAACACCAAGTTAAGATTAACATTGGTCTTAGAAAACATGTGAGATTAATTGTATCTATTATCCCCTTGTGAAACACCCCACCGGAACATTGTTATTCACAAGTTGGACCTGGACTGATCAAGTTGGGGTGAAATGAGTAAAGAATCATGTACACTGATTCTACTAAGTGAGCCCAAACAGTTATCCTATGTAGAAATAATATAAAAAAGCTAATTAATTCAATCATGTCACAGGTCATTAAATGTGGCTACATTGTATTCCAATGGATTTCATGGAATATGACAATTCCATTGCTCACACATATTAAAGAAGCAATATCACCACTCGTGCAGCTACCACATAGTAGACTAGAAAAGTACTAGAATTTTGAATGGGGAAACGCTCAGTGATTATGCCGCTTTAACTCACGTAACAAGGGCTAGGATTAGATGACACTAGAGTACCTTACCCCGTGCCTGGAGGACAAAGAGTACGATGACAGCTGCCGTTAGGATGACTCCCAGTACCAGCATACACCACCCCCAGGGTGTCGGCACGGGACATGAGCCCCCAGAGCGGCCAACGACACCCCGCGAGTACGCCTCGTCATACACAATCTCACCTGAAAGGAAGGCCAATATGTGAAACCATTGACTCGTATATATATATCAAGAAGCTTACGTCCACAAATGAACTCTCTATATTTGATGAGTGCATATATATATCAGATATAAAGTACCTTAAACATCAAACACTAATCACAGACGCTGTGCTTATTATCTTTTGTGGTCTATTATCTGGGTTGTGAATGCCATCATACTGTATGCTCATGGCTGTGTCTCACGACCTTGAGCCAATGTTTTTGTCTCTGATCGGGTGCCGTCTCTGACTGGGTGCCGTCTCTGACCAGGTGCCGTCATGGTTAACACTTAATTGTCCCCCATTTCCTAAATAATCTGATTCTACAACCTTCTGAACATCCTTAGCTATAATTTAGAATTTGGTAAAAAGAAAATGGTACTCAACTTACGCCCCATCTGATACACCCCGTGTCCCACTCATAAAGACACTCAACTTGGACACTTTAACTTAAACCTGTCTTTTTACAACCCCACATAATACTGACCCGGCTTGTTTCCAGGACGTTGAAATTCGCTCTGTCCATTCTGTCCGTTCTGTACAGCAGGAATCTCATCATAATCCTTCTTGTCATTCATGTAATCCACTTTCTCATTCATGTAAGGATCCTCGGCGGAGGGGTAATTCTCAAAAGCTGGGTTGTTATACATCTTTGTAGCTGAAACGAAACATTGAACTTATTAGTATTATGGAATATCGAAATACATAACTTTGTTTTTGGGTTATCCAATGTATGTGGGTCTGGACACTTTTCCCTTGGAGATATGACCATGGATACTCAAAAGGTATTTAACCCTTAGGGGCCCAGTGGCGTAAAATGGCGTGAAATGGCGTATTTTGCACATATCTAAAGTCCTACATGGTTCTATCATATAAATATTGGGTGTGGACCACTGTAAAACATACCAATGTGCTGGGGTTACAGCCATGACAGTGGTTATGTAGAGGGGAAGGGGATAGACACTTTGCCAATTTGACTCAATTTCTTCTGCACGGGGGTTTATTTTACCCTAATATTGCACCATCATAACGTCTTAGTGAAAAGTTGGCAATAAAAAAGTCAAACTCAATACACGATTTTAATTATAGTGCTACCACCTAGTAGGATAAATAGCCAAATTTGGCTGCCTTATGCATTCGCTCCCTTGGATACAGCAGGCCACTGACATTGAATTCATGAACACGATTTGAAAGGGAACAGGGGCCTTGACTAATTTAAAAGGGAGTCAGATGACCACAAAATACACATGTATATATATATATATATATGCTAGATGGCACTAGTCATTCTTCTGTTATGCCACCTAGAGTGTTTCCTATTGATGTCTTGTTTTACTGACTCCCTTAGGCATACCGTGGTTCCTTCGGGAGTCCATGCAATTATTTATTTGCCTCAGTTGACCTCTACCCCATTTGACCTAATTGTAAAGGGGTCAGAGACGTTAGAAAGGGGTCCCTTTGTGACTCGGTTTCTTCTCTCTGTGTAGGTCGGGAGGGATCTATTGATATCATATAAACATTATTAGTTAGGATGTTTATCTCAAGAATCCACGCGGACAATCAAAATGGGTCAGGCCTGTCTACTTCCTCCTCCGGCGAGAGTAAGGGTAAATCCCGGGGTAACTTCTATCCAAGCATGGTGATTGTATGTTGCACGTTAATTATTATTTTGCCTTGTTCTCAGGGGTGTCGGTACAGGGGAGCAAAAGGCGGAACCCAATCCAATGTGCAAGCAACTGTAGCTTCAATTCTATAGAAAACTCCGTCACATACCAACAGATCAAATGCATTAAATAATGTAATTTCCTTTTGTAAAAACAATCCTTATAGGTTGCATTTGCGAGGCTCGATTCCACCCACCCTCTTAAATTTTATTCAGTTGGGCATGCCACGCCCCCTATCAAACAACAAGAAGTCAAGTTACTTCCAACACCTTGGATAACAATGTCTTGGGACTATTAGACAATGCACACTGCGAAGTGCTACAACTAAGTGTCACTAACTCTACCATGCCCTTAGCATCATGTGGCATCATGCCAGAAACACATATAACTCAGTCAGAAAATCGTGCTAGTCAGTAGCCGGGACCGATCAACACATCAGAGCTACACAGAATACATGCCATATCATACAAGTAGGTCTACCTACATATACATTAAGGTCACCTGCTTTACCCCTTTAACTATTCCAAAGACTTGTAATAGACGTACTATCCATGCATCCATACAAGATAACACTACCAGTACTACAGAGGTACTACTGACCTTGGTGTGGAGAGCCTAGTGGTCAGGAGGTGGGCCTTGACCAGGCCCCAATGTGCCTGTTATCTCCTGTAGTTACAGATACCTGGGACAGTCTGTGTGGTGTCAGCCTACCTCATGAGGTACAGCACATGTAGGTGTGTTGGCCATCTCTGTATGGTGTGGGGACAGGACATGGTTGAGGAGGCATGTAGGTAACATCGTGATGGCAGGTCCTTTTGTATATACTCCACATGTAGGGGGCTGTGTCAGTGTCTGGATGCACGGGCTTAAACTGAGCAGCATGGTTGCGTGCTTGGTGTAAGTGTTAATATATACCATAGGTACGTACAACAGAAGTCTCCCATGGTTTCTAAGATCCTCATTCTGCCATATGTCTTGGCATATGTTGGACCAGTCCAGGAGGACTTGGTTGACGAGGTGTGGACTTTTTCTTGCGGAAAATCACTCCCCTCCCATTTAGGGCTTGATGCATAACTCCCTCGGTGACTCTGTCACCATGGCAGAGAGTTAAATATTTGGCTGGTTGAGGGCGAGAAAATTTCACTAAAAAAGTGTACCCTACGTCTTGGCATAAACCGTTTTATCGTTTGGTTTGCAATAGACAGGTGCATATCACAATCTGTGATAATAATAATTATGGTGTCACCTGGCTGTACCCATATAACTACACCTAACTAAATCAACCAAGCATTCTGCTCAGTCTAAGCTCGTGTCTAGCTGTATACAGTGATACACATCAAAGCACCGCCTATATGTAAGTGTATTTAATATGGAATGGTGTTTTCTGGTCATTTTAAAAGTTATTTTTAGTAAGGAAGCAACAGGGCGATGAGTTAACCTTGTCTTCCCTTTAAGATAAAGCAATATACTGGTAAGGGAACCACATAACACGAATACAACAGAAGGAGACACACAGGTATTTACTCAGTTGTCTTAACAGGGGCATAAAAAGAGAGAAATAACTTAAGTCAGATGGATACACATCAATTAAGTTAGTTTCGCTTCCTGTGTCACTTTAAACATGTTTAAAACGTGAAGCGGAGCAAATATGCACAAACCCTCCGATGTACTTGGACATCCATCACTCAAAAAGTAAACTCGTCTGCAGACTCTTCTAAGTGACAAGAGAGTGGGTCTTCTAGCTGTAGTTGTCAGATAGAGGATACACTTGGTATGTGCCAGCCCAAAACCTGACTCATGCCAGCCCTAGACTCGTCAACCAGGGTCTGATTCAGGATTTACCCTGTAGGTGGCATCAGTATAACATGCATTCTGTATAAAGTTGGGGAATGAATTGCATAATTTCTATGTTGATTTTAATCATATTTATGGGAATACACATTCATGTTATGGAGAATCCTGAGATTTATCTATTGGGGATGCTAGAAAAGGTAAAGGAATCAATGTTTTGATATAATTGAGACAAAACAAATATGTGTAGGGCACGTACACCTCTTTTGTGGTTATTTCTATGGTACAATAGCTGCAAGGAAACTCCCATTGCTATGACATCCACATATATGTTAGCAGTCTGTAACTAAAGGGTAGAAATACTCTCAATATAGACTTGGGGATATGGCAGGAATTCCCCTAACCTACATACCTCTATGTTTGTATGAATTAGCTATTATAAACCTCAGAAATATAGACAGACATGAACAACAATTATGCCTAGGCAGAACCCAGTTAGCTCCACCTGCAGTGAAGTAGAGGTTATATTGCACAGGTTAACCCTCTATGGGGTGCATAGTGCTTTAAGGTGCCATGCTCTATGTGATCATAATACATGAATTCAGCTTTGGCAAGTATACTCGCCCAACTGTTGATTCATTTCCAAAGGTGCATGAATGCAGGCTTGGTGAATAGACTCACCAGGGCTACATTCATGCATCATGCTGACAAAGGGATTCAAGCACATTTAAAGCAGTTTGCAGCCAATAAAGGGTTAACTATTCTGGGTTGTGAATATGACGACCTTAGACTTGTCACTTGGAGTGGGCCACTGCCTGGGCTAACATTGTCAGTTAGATGACCCTAGTCTTGTCTTGTGGGATGGTAACCGGACAGTTCATCAAATAGACAACCTTTAACTCGTTTATTTTATGACCGTCACTTTAAAGACCCTAAACTCTTCTTATAAGACGACCTTTTGACAAGTTTGGATCCCTTCATTTTATCAGTGATATCGCCCAGAGTTTGAAATCTTATGGTGAAAATAGAAGAAAAAGATTGTGCTTATAATTAGTATTGTACCACATTCCAAATAAATGAAAAAGATTGTGCTTATGATAAGGCCACTCAAAAAAAAAAAGTTGTTTCTCATCACCGCGCGCATCATAAAAATCATGATTTGGGGAAATTTTTTTTTTTTTTTTTTTTACATTTTTGATGAAAAATATGCTAAAATTGCCAAAATATTGGCAAATTTGGTATCAAATTAAAGCTTATGCTGTCAGCAATGCATCAGCTAGGTGTAACTTGCATTGTGCTGATCAATAAACTCCAAGTTACTAAAATGTGAAAATTGATCGCGAAATGTCCAAATTTCCCTATGTAAATTGCCCCGGGTAAAAAAAAAAAAAATTAAATAAAAAACGCCCTCGTCATATTTGTCATTGCTTGGTGATGAGAAACAATTTTTTTTTTTGAGTGGCCTAAGTATCGTACCACATTCTAAATAAATTGAAAATTGTGAGGTTGAATATCCACTTTCAAAGGTAAGTAATACCATCCAGCAAGGTCAGGAACTAAAGACCGGTCAGTCATCTTTCTGTACCAGGAAAATACCTGAAAAGTTAATTCATTCGAAATTAGAAGTTCAGTTAGGATTGAATGATGTGCCCACGGATATACATGGAGCAGTCCATATACCTCTATTAAGGGATACGAGAGCCTTTTGTTTGCTCATTTTAGATTTTAGATTTAGATGAGCACAGACACCCAAATATAGAAGAGTAATAAATTTGAGCAACACGCCTAGCAGACGGCCCAGTGTTCACACAATCACGTGATCTATTATAGTGGTCCAATATGCATGGCCCTGAAATGTTATAAAGCAATGCCCAAAAATATATAAATATGAAACACAAATTGAAAAAATGATCTTATAAACCAAATTAATCTTACATGAACGTTTTCTTTTCTTTTCACAGCCAACAAAAATTAAACTCTATACATAATGATAGCTCAGGCCAAAAAAAATAAAAGGTGTGTTTCAGGCAACCCGACCCTAAATTCCAAAAAGGGCTGACCCTAGCATTTTTTTCCCAATTCTGAAGATTTTTTTTTTTTTTTTTCAATTTTTGTTACTTTTTCCTAATTTTTTCCTAATTCTTTCAATAATAACAAGTTCCCAGTGACCTCAGAGGCCTGAATAATTGATTAACTTCAGGAAATGGCTTTCTAAGAGGTATATTCAACAACTTCTTGATGTTCCTAGTCAATGGAGGAACTATGGAGTCATTTTGGTGAGTCGCGAGTTGATTTGTCGATTCACGACTCATTCCTGCTACTCTCTCTATGTAAAAAAAAAAAAAAAAAAAAAAAAAAAAATCCGACCTACCTACCCTAGAAATTCTGACCATGTTGCCTGAAACACACCTTTTTTTTTTTTTGGCCTCATCAAAACTACAAAATTTCTTTCTTTTACTTTCTTTGAAATTGAATGGTAACCATACATGTAATTATATAACAACCTCAAAGTACCATAAAGCGTTAGGTAACATTAATCTTGCCAACACAGCTTATTAAATTTTAGCGACAAAGAATCTCATTGGTAGGTCTTAAATACCAGGGATTGGCTGGAAGTCTTCCAGGACTGTTTCTTTATCATAATCTGTTTGTTTGTGTCTCGTGCGATTTTCCGACCCCCCTCTCCCCCGCCCATATTTGAAATCCCACTTAAACCCAAAATCTAGTGCAATATCACATTTGGAGGATGGGGAACAATTAAATGTCTTCTTATGACAAAAGAGTCCAATTAGAGGGTCCCATGAGCCCAGGTATAGTAATTTACCATGTTGAGTGTATTACTCGGGGATTCGTTTCGGATGTACTGTCCTGAAACAGGAGCAATCGGCTCTGGAGCAGCGCACCAAATTAAGGGGGTATTCCATTCTACAAACTATAGGATGGTGCCCTCATCAATTTATCAGCTGTGATACTATTGTGAGAACCTACTTTTGTCTGAATAATATTAGTAGTATAGTATGTATCGGAACGGGACTATAGTTAAGTACTGTTTATTACTCAATCGACATGCAGCCAATCAGAGGCCTCCATTTGGTCACGTGACCCGTTGCCATGGTAACGTGACCTACTTAGGGCTCTCAGCCAATCAGAAGCCAGCATTCTGGGTGACCTACTGACCTACTTAGAAGCTCTCAGCCAATCAGAGGCCGGCATTCTGGTAACCATGGTAACGTGACCTACTTACGTCACGTGACCTACTTAGGCTCAGCCAATCAGAAGCCGGCATTCTGGTAACTAGGGTAACGTGACCTACTTAGGGTTTGTTTGTAAACAACACCACGTGGCTTTCTTGTTTGTAAACAACACCACGTGACACGTGACTGTTTGTAAACAAACAAACAAAAAAAAGTTATGTAACTTATATATAGAAATAAAAACACAACAAGATAATTTCTTTTCTTTTCATTTTATTCTTTATTTTCATTTCAATCAGAAAAAACACACAAGTTTATGCTTTTTTAGCTTGCTTCTTCGATTTGCAGCAACTCAACAGGCCGCAAAGTCACACGCCGCCGTCACTCGCACCACCACACCCCGGACGACTTCTCTCCAATAGACATTGCACGACTTTGGATAAATCCAACACCATTTCGGCAAGGCAGAGAATCTTTGCCTCCATGAAACGTCCGCCATCGCAACAACCCGTCACAACAGCATCATCGATAGCTTCTGACTCACGGCCCGGTCGCTCAGCTTTGGGATTTTGCTCATGCGCATGACGCACTTCTTGGGGTTTCTTGTTCGACATGCTTCAATTAGGAAATGAACGCAATGAGGTCCACAGGTGTCAGCAGAAGTGTCTTGTAGTTGAATGCGGTTTCTTTGCCACTTGAACGGAGCAGAGCGTTCCACGAAAGACAAGAACTCCGCACTCAGCGGCGGTAAGCCGAAGGAATCAAAGTAGTACACTTCACCTGTGCTCGACACGTAAAACGCCACCCAATGCTGACCTGGTAAATGTTGCGGATCTGTGTTGCTCACGAAACAAGTGTCTTTGATAGGGTGCTTCGGAATAGTGTCACAAGAGAAAACGCCCAGGAAACGATGTTTTGTGTGAACGTTTTCCTTCAACACTCTGCTTATTTCAAGCGTGTTCATACGATACGCCAAGTACCGCCGTCTTGTCTTCAGTTCATGTGGTAGTCGGTGACGGGGTGTCGATCTCGGGTCAGCTCGACGACGTTGTCGTACACCAAGTAGAGTAGCACCGTTGTTGTCGCTTGTAGTGCCGAGCGGAAACTGACTTCCACCCTCAGCTGACCCGCTCTTATAAGGTTCACGCGACACCCGTCGTGCGATCTGTCTGGGGTTAAGTCGAGGGGGAACACCGTGTAACCGTTCAGGAATTGATCGTATGAAATACCGCAGGAGCGCGCGCCCTCGTACATCCCCGTTTCCGTGTGTAGCGCCAAGTACTCTCTCACGGCCGCTTTGGTCTTAAAGTCGGGCACGTAGGCGTCGTTCGGCACTTTCTGATCGTTCACTATCACTTGAAGCGAGCTGATGTCGTAATGCTTCATCTCGAACGGGTTCTTGGTGTAGCTACCGTTGAAGGCGTCGTGGTCAAGGAAGCAAATCATCATCGACTTGGGAAGCTGGCCTGTGTTGGAGTGCGTGTAGCTGTGATCTCTGTTACCTTGAGGGATGGCGTACGTCATCACCTCCACTCTGTTCACCGGGTAGTCGAAGGGCCCGTGTTCTATCACCGCTCTCTCGTGCGTTTCCGCTACAGCGTCCGCCACCAGCACGCGTCGCACGTAGAGCTTTGCTTTGTAGATCTTCAAGCTGTAGCCTCCGTCAGCGGCGCACATCAGATAGAAAGAGGGCGCCGCTTGTTTCAGAGTGAGATTGATTTCTGTCTCTCCAACGATGAGCTTCGGTTGATGAGCCAGGTCAAAGTGCAGTCGCGCCATCAGCGAAAAGCGCTTGTTGGAGATTAGCTTCTTGCGCGCTTTGTACCCCGCATTCGCGTCAGTCAACGTGTCAAACTGACCGGGCGTATCTTCATGCCACCCCTGGGCGCTCATGACGCCGTCCTTCACGTCTTTGTTGTAGTTGAGTAACCCTTCCAAGTAAGCTCGGTAAGGGTAGGTCTCGGTGTTGCCAGACACTTTGAAACCGCCGATGGAGACTTGGACGTCTTTGAAGAGCGAGTGAGCCAAGTTGTTCACCGGAGCTACCGCGTCGGTGTCCTTGATCGCCGCTCCGTCCGCTTTCAGCACTTGACATTCCAGATGAAGGTAATTCTCGTTCAGGTCTGTGTACTCTTGCGACTTGTTGATGGTGAAATTTATGTTACCTCCATCCTCTAAAGAGTTTTTTGTTTCTATCCCCAGGAAAGACGACTTTAAGATAGTAGTCTGAGTCGGCGCTACGGTGTGCAGGTCGAGCTCAGAGAGCGCGCACTCGTTACTGCTCTCGTGTACGTAAGCCATTGTGTTCTCTCTTCACGCGGCCGACAGACTGACGCCGGCCGCCTCCAGTCTTTTTATTTATACCTGAACGCCTAGGCGCTTACCGGTCGAATACATCCCCTCTACGTCTCTTGCAAGAGCCACCGCCCGTCTGAGGAGAATGCCGGCGACGTTTCGACCCTTTCTTAGACGCGACAGACGTCTTTCCTCCCGAGAACGCCGTACTCGCCAGTCTCTTCAGAGCGCCTGCGCCTCGGTCTTTCACGCTGCTCTTTAAAGTCCGACCCGCCAGCACATCTTTAGCTACGCCCACACCGGCGCGGAGCAGCGTTTTTCCCACCGACTTCAATAGCGGGGTAGCCGAGCGCATCAGACCTAACAGAGCGCCGCCCAAAACGTGCCCGCTCTGGAAAGAGCGCCCGCTGTACACGTTGACGCCGTTGCCCAGCTGCGCGTTGTAGTAATCGCTGTACCCTCTGCCGACGGTGCGCCTGGGTGGAAAGTACGGAACGCGTTGACGCATCATTTTTCTCTCTTTCAGCGCTCAATAGGTCTCAGATGAAGTGTCACGGTCACCTCGCCTCTACCGAATGGGATGGAATGACCGGATCGGTCTCTTAAATAGATGCCGACCTCGGTAAACCTCTTGGATTTCAAGGGGAAATAATCCAAATGGGGAAAACTGATAGCTTGCACGCCACCTCGACGCTTTCCGCCTCTGTCCACCGCCACGCAGCGCAACAGCGGCACTTGCATGTCGCCCACACGTCTCTCCTGGATCATGTCGGTGTATATGTACACAGAGTGCACGTCCCCGTAAACATCCATCGAGTAGGCGCCGGTAGTCGGCGACGCGAAACACGTCTTCTCTCCGAAGCCTAGAACGCATGCGAGATGCTGACTCAGCAGGACAGCACAGTGTCTCGGCGGTTTGATGGTGACGCGTTTCGTCTTGGCGTCGTACGATAAGATCCGCATCGGTTTGAGCAAGAAGCTGTCGCCCTCTAGTCTGTCATCTCGCAACGTCTCACTCAAGCGCTCGATTAGGGTGTGGTTGCTTCCGGTGAAAATAGGAGGTATCTCGAATATGTTTGGCATGAAACTGCGCACTCCCATGTCCTTCTCCATCTTTTCGATCATCTGTCTTGCTTGATGGCTGATCGTCTTCTTCTTCACCGCCGGGGACAAGAACTGCTTGTATACGGCATTCGTCTGTCTCAAGTCGACCTCTCTCTTGAACCTTTTTGTTTCCGGTTTCAATTGCTGCTCTTCCGACGTGTCTGATATCTCTTCCACCGTTACATAGCTCGCTTCCTTCCAGCTCAGCGGGAATTTTGAGCTGAACGTTAGCTTGCTCAGACCGTTCGCGTTTTTCATTCTCTTCCAGTCTACCTGTGTTTTTTTTCCTTCGGAGAATTTAGTTTCTTTTAAAACCTGGATCGCCTCCTCTAGCGAACCTTTGGTGCGCAGAGGAACAACGATGATCAAGTCGTCGTCGTGCACGTTCTGTAGGGAGGATGATCTCAGTCAGAGCCGCTTCGTACGCTTCGGGCAGAAGGAGCGGCGAGTCGAAGTGAGTTCGGAAAGACGTCAAGCTGTTGTCAGGATAATACTCCATAGAGCTGTTGCTAGGTAGAGTGATGTTCATTTTTTTTTTTTTTTTTTCTACGTTATTTTTTTGACGGGGATCCACTCGTTGAACTTGTCGTCGTAACCTAACCAACGTACGAAAGCTAACTCTTTACCGTCGACGGTCTTGCGGCGCAACACCTCGTCTATCAGGTAGTTGTTGTCGTAACGACTCTTGTACACCTTCTGAACCTCTTCCGGGTAGAAGACGCCTTTTATCTCCTCGCCCTTGTCGTCTTTCAGCTCGAACCCTCTGCTTCCCAACGTCTTAGCAACGTCGACCACTTCCTCGCGCCAGTTTCCCTCGTACCCTTTGTCGAAGGCGCCTTTAGTTCTCAACATCCTCACTCTGTCACCCGGAGCGATGACGTCGACGGCGGACGTCTTTGTTTTTTTCTTCTTTTTCCATATTTCGTCGATTTGTTTGTTAGTTGGGAGATCTTGTCGGTAGAAAACTGTTTCGCTGTTTTCCGAGCTGACTTGAGCCGGCGCCATTTTCAACGTCTTGTGGTGAGTGCGATTGTAAGAAGACACTACATGGTGCAGTACGTCTACGTAGCGATACGTGCGCTTGTGTGTGAAATAACGCCACAGCTTCTCCTTCAGACTGCGGTTCAAGCGCTCCACTAGACTAGCTTTGATGTCGTCGTTCTCGCCAGTGAAGAACTCTATGCCCTCGCTCTTCAAGTGATCTTGAAAGATCTTGTTCAAAAACTCTTTCCCCTTGTCTGTCTGAACAGTGCGCGGTCGTCTCTCGCCAGTGCCTGTCATCTCTCGGAAGGCCTCGGTGACATCAGCGCCGCTCTTGGATTTAATGGGAACGGCCCACGCGTACCTAGAGAAAACGTCGATCGCCGTCACCACGTACCGGAAGCGGTCGTTGTGAGACGCCAAAGCTTGCATGTCCATCAGATCTATCTGCCACTGCTGATCGATTGCGCCGGTTATAGTCTTGTTCCTTGCGAATTTTCTCCGAATGGGTTTATGTTTAGTGTAGGCGTCCAGCGACACTAAAGCATCTCGGATGACGGCCGGGTTCAGGTGGCGAAAATGATGTTTCTGGAGTTTAGTCACGCTAGTGAAACTGGAGGGCGCTTTGACGTCGGTATATCTAGCTACTACGCGCTTCTTTTCTTTTTCCTTCTTGGTCAGTCTCTTCACTGGTTTGCCCATGGTGGGCCTGTTGAGGGCGTGAACGACGAGCTCGCCGCTAGGCGGTTGCGCCCTCTCCTTTTCTTACTCGCCACGCTCCTATAGGAAGTCGGAGTTTGGAAAAGTTCACTGTCGTCCTCCTCGTCGTCAGAGGATTGATCGTCCACCTGGAGAGAAGAGTCTGCTGCTGCTACTGCTGCTGCTGCTGCTGCTGCTTCTCTTTCTTCCGAGTCGAAGCTCGGTCGTTTCCGACCTCTGTCAGCAAGCCGTGTGTCCAAACTTCGGCCAGGTCCGCTCGCTTTATACAGATGGTTTCCGATCAAGGAGTCTGTGGGAACTGCTTCGCGCAGCGCTTTCGTGAACGGCGAGTAGCCCGCCGGTCTGGGCGCCGTCTTCCTGATGTTGATGCGATGCTCAGGTGGTATTCTCCGACCCGACATCTCGCGCACCGCACCGTCCTCGTTCCACTTGATCACACCGGATTTCTCCAATTGTTTGTACAGCGCCACGGTCCGAGTGCGATTCCTCTTGGGAACTTGGTTCACCAACCGCTCGAGTAGGGACGCGCTGGCCTCTTCAGCAGACTGACGGAGGTGAGCCGGGGGCGAAGAAGAGTAGGACGAAGAGATGTTGCTGTTGTGGGGATTCGCGAGAAAAAATTGCAATCTATTCAACAACCTTCGGTATTTCAACATTTTCTCGCGCGATTCCAAAGTGGGGTCGTTCAACACTAAATCCAAGTCCCTGTAGATAAACTGTAGCACCTGGTGCAAGGCCGCGTCGGGATGAAGGGACTGTTCTGCCTGCTTGTGGTAATAGGCCATGTCGGCAGGTAGGCGGGCGGCGGTGGCAGGAGCGGAACTCTCGTTCTTTTCAGTGCGCTCATCAGGAAGAGGAGGAAGGTTTGGAGCAGTAGAAGTACTAGCAGCAGCGACTGCAGTAGTAGCAGCGCTAGTAGTAGCAGCAGCAGCGGGCACATGATGAAGTAGACCTGCTCGTGATGATTTGTAGAGCGTCTCAGGATCCACGAGCGCTAAACGTTTGTAGTGTTGTTGCTGCTCTGAGTCCGTCATGGGGACGACGGTGGCAATGACGCTGGTGGTGGCGGTAGTGGTGGTGGTGGTGGTGGTGCTGTCGGCGAGTAGGTGTCGAATGAGGTGTCTCATATACGGAGAATGCTCTTTATAAGCGGTAAGGCCATCCCTATGAGAGCCGGAATGAGGAAACCTCCCTCTTGTACCAAGACGCGTCTCTTTTTTTTGATGGGCGTAGATTTTTTGCCGACCTCCCTCAACACGTCAGCCGATTCTCGAAGCTTGTCCAGTTGTTTGTCGCTGAGCGGGATGTTCCCTACCAGTAAATTGTGACAGATCTCACTTAACGCTGCGATCAGATCGTCGCTTCCAGAGTCTATTAGATGCGAGCAGTCCTTTGGCGAGCACTTAGCTAAGTGCTTGAGAGTACCAAAGTGTCTTTCGAGTAGATGAGAAGACATTTTTTTTGCTACTGCTTTCTCTTGTTCTTTTTTTTGTCTAGCGGTACGAACACTAGCTGAGAGTGTATGGACGTCAAAGAGGAGCGTATTCTCAGATCGTCAGGTGTTGACTGCTTGAAGTCCAGAAGGAGGTATGAGTGAGGTCGCTTGAGTTCATGGGTAAATATACTAGAGAGGGCCGCCGCGTTGGACAGAAACACCTGGCGAGACAGACTAGCTATTTGCCCCATGTCGCGCGGGTTCTTGAAAACGATCATGTAGTGAGCGTTCAGACTCATAGTTCGAAAGTCGGGTGATTTCTGGAATAGGTTCTGAGTGATGTATATGACGCTCACGTTCCAGTGATGCGAGTATTTAGTAAAGATGTCGGCTACCACTTGCTGATTGGAACTGCTCATCAGATCGTCCAATATCAGTAGAGTGTGGGGTCGTAAAGCGTCTTCTGCTACTTCCACGTCTCCCGCTATAGACTCTTTGCTAGGAAGACCTTCTCTGAATTCCACACCGTACTGATTTTGCATTTTTTCAAACAGAGGTTGCCACTCGCCGTAATGGTAAAAAGTCTTTTCCACCGGCGGCGTGACCAAATTGTTCACGTCGCTCAGAAATTGATCCACCAAGCGCGATTTTCCACAACCCGACGGACCGCTAATGATACAACTAAAGGGTCCTTGTAGTCGAGCGTCGAAATGAATTTCTGTGAAGAGTTTGCTTTTACTACTGGACATTTTTTTAGTTTTTTTTCAGGACGCGTCAGAGAGCGGTTGTGTGTCTGACTGTCTGCTGTGTTTCTCACTCGAACGGTCGGTAGTGAATGGTTGTGGAGAAAAGTCAGCCGACCTTTTTATTGATACCGGCCGGTGTCACAGTAGCGGCGGCAGAAGTGACTTTTTTTTCTTTTTTTTTTTTGCGATAAAATTCTATTTTCACTCAATAGTCATAAATGTTTGTATCAGACTCCAGAGGAGTCTGATACAAATATTTTTTTTTTTTTTAAAAATTCGGCTGCGTTGCAATATGCGGGATAACAAGTGACGACGTCGAAACGTTTAGAGACCGTGTTCACGTCGGCCACAACGCGCGCCCAGCGAGTGGGAGCTGCAGTCGCTCCCAAGAAACCGATCGGCTTGTCGAATCGTTTCATAGCACTTATTCTCACTTTATAAGAGGAGGCAGGGTGAGGAGAGTAGCGGCGCTCTTTCTTTTCATGAAACGCCCAACGAGTGGGGGCGCTGAGAGCGGCTGTTATGCAATAGTAGAGTAAATGCTGTTCTGAGAAGACGGCTCTCGGCCATGTCGCTACGTTTTCCTTTTCCGCTCTTGTATAACGACGATGGCGCTCAGCTTTGCATTTCTCGAGAATTCGGTACGCTTCAAGAGAAGCGTGAACCTCAACTACGTGACGCTCTCTCCTTTGAGATAAAAAAATAGCCGGGCAGTTGAGGAGAGCACTTTGTTCGCGCGACCGTCTTTTAGAAACTCGCGCCCTCTGCAGCGCCATATTTCTTTCCTCCGAAACAAAAAAGACTGAGTGAAAATAAAAATTTTTAAAAAACAAAAAGCTCAAACAAAAAAAAAAATAAGCAATAAGCAGACTCAGCTCGAAATTCCCTGCTGGCGTGATGGCGGTGACTGCAGGCGGTGGCGGCGGTCGGCTGGCCGGCGGTGGCGGTGTCGGCGGCGATGGTAGAAGGGTGTGTGGAAAGAGAGACGCATCTCAGTCTTTTATAGGAGCGGCGAGTCTGACATTTTCAGCTGTCGCATGCTGACCTGCTGCTATCATAAGAGAAACAAAAGCCCTAATCACGCTTTTCAGCTGGATCCTTCCACCCCGCCAGACATGGATCCAGATGGGAAGGTGGTTTAAAATTAAATCCGTGTACTGACTGTCATACAATAGAGTAATTAGTTGAACGCGTGTTACCTGTATAAAGGATTAGCGGGTCATGGGCTCAGCGTGTGTATAGAAAAACAACTACAGGTAGCGTGAACAAAGCCACCCCCTCCCTTTCTGTCACTCTGTCTGTGACTAGAGGGTGTGCGTGTGGTAAGCGGCTTAAATCTAAAGAAAAACAAATCACCCTCTCCTGTCGTCAGCAGTCAGCCGGCCGGCGGCTGGAAAATGCGATTAGAGAGATGATGAGCCGCGTAGTAAGCGACTTAAGGCTGATCTAAAGACCTGCCGTGAAGGGGCAGCTGGCCGGTGGCTTGAAAAAAAAGGGGGGAGTAAGGGTATATAAGGGGGAGTGAAACCGTATTCGGCATCGTCATCATCGTTCACGCTACTACTACTACTACTACTACTACTACTACTACTACTACTACTACTACTACTACTACTACTACTACCACCACCAGCACCGCGCCTCAATTTGCAGATCCCCATGATGGAAAGTTGCTACCGTGACATGAAGCGGAATGACGAAGCGGCGCGCGAATGTGAAGCTGATGCTGTAGCCTCTGCTACTGCTGCTGCTAGTGCTGCTCAGCGTGCTACTGCTGCATTTACTGCGGCTGTTAGTGACGCTGGTTGTGATGACGTTGTTGTTGTTGCCGCTGCGGCTGTGACTGCTGCTGTTGCTGCCGCCGATGCAGCTACTCATGCCACCGATGCCGACGCTGCTGCTGCTGATGCTGTTGCGGCTGCCGATGACGCCGCTGATAACGCTGCTAGTGCCCGCTCTGCCGCCCTTGCTACTGTCGCTGCTGCTGTTGTTGCTAATGCTCACGCTACTGCTGCTACAGCTGCTGCTACTGCTGCTACCGCTGCTGCCGAGGCTGCTGCCGCTGCTGCCGATGCTGCTGCCGATGCTGCCGATGCTGCTGCCGATGCTGATGTTAGCAGTCGCGTCGACAAAGAATCGTCATTTGTCACTCTTAAACCTCCAGTTGAACGCGCGACGAGTAGTAGGGCTACCAACGCGACGGCCGGATGGTGCAACTGGTGTCGTCGCTTCTGCTCGTGCGCTTGCTTTTCTTCCAGTCCTACCTGCTGCTGCTACGGTATGATAGTGTTTGAATGAGAACGCGCGTAGTTACACATAGACGCTGTAACAGATGTGCTTTTTTTTTGAAAATATAATTTTAACATAACATGGAACTTGTTGTGTTTATTTTCTATATATAAGTTGTTTGTTTACAAACAGTCACGTGTCACGTGGTGTTGTTTACAAACAAGAGAGCCACGTGGTGTTGTTTACAAACAAACCCTAAGTAGGTCACGTTACCCTAGTTACCAGAATGCCGGCTTCTGATTGGCTGAGCCTAAGTAGGTCACGTGACGTAAGCAGGTCACGTTACCATGGTTACCAGAATGCCGGCCTCTGATTGGCTGAGAGCTTCTAAGTAGGTCAGTAGGTCACCCAGAATGCTGGCTTCTGATTGGCTGAGAGCCCTAAGTAGGTCACGTTACCATGGCAACGGGTCACGTGACCAAATGGAGGCCTCTGATTGGCTGCATGTCGATTGAGTAATAAACAGTAGTTAACTATAGTCCCGTTCCGATACATACTATACTACTAATATTTATCTAACAATATGCAAGATGAAAGAACAAGGTCGACACAGTTTGATTACAGTATACAGGTTGCAATAAAATAGTCTTTATTATGGAACCTCAACAACAAGCTAATCACTTTGGACCTTCTTAGTGTCTGTACCCAATTCCAGGTAAGTTGGCTCTTGCCTCGGCGTGAGCAGTGTGGTGGTTAGCCTAACACTAGCTGGCGGGTCCTCCCAGATGCCGGCGTTTATAGACAACCAGCCTGTGCAGACCGGAAGCCTATAGCAACCTCTGCCCATACCCCAAGACCGAGACAGGTGCTGCCACCTGCAACTGCACTGAAGGGTTCGGACAGAACTCACAGCACAACGTCCAACAGAACCTGCAATAATATAGTAGGCTGTGTCTCAAGAACCTTGGCCAATGTGTTTGTCATTGCCCGGGTGCCGTCTATGACCGGGTGTCGTCTATGACTGGGTGTCGTCTATGACCGGGTGGCGTCTATGACCAGGTGTCGTCTATGACCGGCTATCTAAAAAAGTGTTTTTTTTAGTTTAAAAAAAAAATACTTTGATATGTTAGGGGATAAAAAAATATTATGGCGGTTGTTGTATACTCCCCTCGCAGTTTGTGGGGTTGTTTGAATGATAAACTTTGCCTTTTCCTTGCTAGCCGGTCATAGACAGCACATGGTCATAGATGGCACCCGGTCATAGACAAAAACATTGGCCCAAGTTCGTGAGACACAGCCAGTAACCGTAAAACCAACCCCTACACTATTGTAATTGACGCATGTGTAGAGGATTAGCGCTTGTCCTTTCAGTTCCTGGCAGTGGAATATGGCCTTTTATATTAGAGCTGCTGCTAGCTAGTCCGGTATAAGTGCTGACGTAGGTCTGACTCTATAGGGACCAATATAGATGGTTCCAGCAATACCAGATATGGTCATCATATGCAAGGTCTCCCTTGAATGTATGTTAGCTATTTAAATGGCCCATAGTTCATTAACGCATTATGTGATGTGTCACTGAGTAACTCGCCCGGACTTCATTTGTGAATCATCCAGAGCCTATGAGTTCGATATATTTCCAGAGGCCTGCATGATGTGTGAATGCAGTTCTCGCCAGTGCTGCATTCATGCATCATGACGGCAAAGTGTATAGCACATTAAAGTACTGTGCGGAACTTAAACTGTTTAGCATCCTGAGGGACCACTTATGGTGGAGAAGGTCGCGGTGATCCTCTCTCCGCCTCCACTCCTCTCCTACACATAATGACCATCTTAACCCCCACCGAA
Organism: Harmothoe impar; assembly: GCA_947462335.1. NCBI lineage: Eukaryota > Metazoa > Annelida > Polychaeta > Phyllodocida > Polynoidae > Harmothoe > Harmothoe impar. The sequence goes on from OX381716.1 coordinate 19,977,939, forward strand.
TGGCATGTTTTAGGTCCTACCACCTTGTACAACAAAATATAGCCCCCCTCAATTATCTTACATTGACCACTCCCCCCCCCACCCTGTTATTGTTGTTGTTAGATTTTATTTTGGCAAAATAATCTTAATACATGTGAAGTCTCAATATAATGCCAGGAAATTCTGAAAGCCAGTATTGGACAAATAAAATACACACAAAATGCCATCTTGTGCAGTCTCCATTGTCCATCTACGCCACATTTTCAGTCTCTGATTGGCCCTTTCACCAATTCCTAGACACATAGTCGGTCCAAGTAACTATTAAATGGTATAATAGTCGTATAGTCGCATGTATTTATCTTTACAACTAGGCATAAAAAATATACCCAGTTTTGATAAAGAATGGATATCAAGATTTTATGAGGTTCATGAACTGGTTTCTGTTGTGCGTGTGCTGTACCCCAGGATCCAGGTCCTTCCAGGCTGCCAAACCTCTATAGTAGGGGATATTCTCGTAGATGTCTTTGGTGACTCTCAGAGTTCGGAGTTGTTTCTTCACCCCGCCTCTTAGCATGCGGTGGGGGGGGGGGGGGGGGCACAACTACTTGGTTGTCGTCAAGCGATTCACGATGCAAGTGACTCAACAGTTGATGACGACGGATAACATTGAGATGTGTGATCTTGTTTTTTGGTATGCAGAGCTGTAATGTCCACACCACGAAGATCACGTATGTACTGACACACTCTTAGGGCATTGTTTTGTAGAGTATGTAACTTTGTAACGGCCCACACAGGTCCTCCATCGTGGAGAAAGCAACAGTAGTCCAAGATAGATTGAATCATATGGCTGTAGAGCTGTACGGCCGTGGCTGGGTTCGAGTGCTTTCTAATGCCGTGCAATTGGGTGATTAGGACCTGGACCAGGTTGATTATCTCCTTTAGGTTTGGTGTCATACCCTATACCTTGGATTCTTTGAAAAACAGGATAAGGGTGGGAGGTTCGGCATATTTCAGTATTTGACAAAGACATTGAGCCTGATCATCAAAAGGGTAGATTCACCTAGTTTCGACGGCACACCTTAAGATGGACACTTATATTTGCATGTATGAATTCAATGCTATACTTTCAAAGTTACTATTGCCAACAAAAGACAAATAGGGAGCGTATCATGCATTATACATTTAGGTATCCGACGTGTGTGGGCGAATCTAGGTGAATCAACCCTATGTAGAATCATTTTTCTTTGCATATATCGTCAGTGTATGACATAAGCAAAAGCAGGGGGGGGGGTCATATGTCACTTATTTCAGAAGCTGCTCTTAGTAACCCTAACCGCCCCCTTCGCGCATGTATTAACAACTTAAACATTTCAATTTACCGTTGAGGATACACAGGTGTACTCCTGTCTGCTAGATAACATGATAATTATGGGTTATGCAAGACCTTACTTTTAATAGGTAAGTACATCCAGGGACCCCTTACATATATCCAGGGTCCGATTACATTTGGTTGTTTGAAGATTACTCAAAAATCGACCTATGAATTCCAGGAACCTTGTTAAATATTACCGGCAGTAGTTTGAATTAAAATCACTATTACACCTTATGTGTTAACCATTAAATAAGGGCCGCATAGTGATTTAATATATCATGCGCCTTGTCAGTGTTTGTCGTCATGATGCATGAATGAATGCAGCCATTGCGAATCTACTCACCAGGGCTCACCAGGACTGCATGCCTCAGGAATGCATCAACCCTTTAGAGTTGGCATGATGCATGGATGCAAAGCTGGTGAGCAGCTCAAGCACCAAGTCCAAAAATGGCATAATAATGCATTGACACAGTATGCGGCCCTAAACAGGCTAATGAAATGTGTGGTAATCAACACACTTTAAATTAATGTCTAATGTATTCAACTTAACACCAGGTACGTGAAAAGGGGTACTAATGGGGGAATTGACAATTTGAGTTTGTGTCAAGATATTTAAAATGAGATGTTATGAACTAAGATAATTCTGGTAGTTTTGTGAGAATCGTGTACCGAACATGATTGTGTTGTTATTTGTAAAATGATGGACCAGCTCTAAATGCACTGTATCAAATGGTAACTACTAGAAATGACTAAAAGATTTACAAAAGAATCACTATAAAAGTGTAAATATTCTATGTAGATTTAGTCTCAGTAGAAGATGTCAAGGTATGTTCTTAGTTTTGTGTAACTGATGGAAATCTCAAGAAACTAGGACCAAAATGTTCCAATTTCTGGAATGCTTTCCATAACAACCAAAAAGTGCAATAATTTTATGTGCCTATTTACCATAGAAAACGTTCTATCTACATTACAAATACAGAACATTTACACCATAAAGAAACAAGAAATTCTTTTGAAATATATAGAGAGATCTATGCATGCACCACCTATTGATGATAACCAGTAGCCCCGTTGATTGGAAAAAATAACACCATTGACAGAAACTAAATTCTTACGATTTCTTCACTTGTTCTGAGAGAGCAGCCACGGCAGTGCCGTTATCTTCTTCAATAGTGTAATAATTATTTTTGTATTTGAAGAAGGCAATCGCCATCGTCACTAGATAGTGCTTATATATATATATATATATATATATATATATATATATATATATATATATATATATATATATATATATATATATATGTATATATATTAGTGTAGATAGCGCACCCTTATTCATGCATGCTGTCCGGGGTTGCCCTGAGTGGGGTTTAATGAAGCAACAACAACGTAGCTTGTTAACTTTAGCACAGTTCGTGATGCATCTTTGCGTTAAAATACATACTAGTAAGCTACATCGGACTTGCCAAAACCTCCCCATCATTTTTGATCGCCCGAAATCACTGCATTTTCTGCTGAGGGAGTGGAGTGGGTGGATGGAAAAAAAGTAGTAAAAAAAAATCTGAACATGTGAAATAAGAATGTAGAAATCATAGGTGTAAAATAAATAGTCTGGCTGGCGCAGTAGATATAGCATGAGACCTCACATTGCAAAGGTCTTGGGTACAGGTCTAAGTGCTGGTGACATTTCTGCTAATCTATATAAGCGGAAAACATATTTTTTATATCGGAAATTCTTCATTATTTCTATGCTAGTACAAGAAAAATTGCTCTAGGTCTACAACAGGCTATTGCTAACCTACATCTACAGCAACAGAAATGTACATGTACAGCAAAGTTTGCCTTTTTAAAAGTTAGAGCATAAGTACTGAATAGCTACAGCATCCGTCTATAGTGATAGCATTGAATATGTATACCCTCAAGTAGTACCCTTGCTATGTGCCTATGCCCCCACTCTTCCACCAAAACCCTGATTACGAGCTGTGCAACGGATCCATGCTCCATCAAGTGTCAGTTCAAAGGGAATTAAAATCAATCAGATTGTGATGTCATCATGGTGTAATAATTACCATGTACTTTAGTGGATTTCACTGATGTTTCCAATCAACTAAGGCCATTGAAAGTGATTTCCATGATCACATTTCACGCCAGGCCTTGACGCTTAGTGAGTGATCATTTATCATAAATGGGGGAGGGAAATGCTAACGTTTTCAACTGCCTCCTAACGGGTGTGTGTGGTGGGGAGGGGCAGAACAAATTGACCCCTCCTGAGGGGGGGGGGCATTGTACATTTTCACACACTGCATGTTGCTATACATGGGAAGGGAGAGGGGCTTATGCTACCTTATCCTTGTCCCCCTGTGTTTAAACCCCTCCCGTATGTAATGTCATTCAGCTGTAACCCTACACAGACACATGGTGACGCAGGTAATCATGAATCACCACAGTTTGATAACCACCACTGTCAAAGTCAAACCCTTTAATCATTGCATGATGCCTAAGGCGTCATGTATATATTTGTCACCCAACAGCTGTGAGTAACGCGTGGGTGCTGGGTTAGTGCACCGTGCCACTCTTCGTGAGTGTATCACCCATGCAGGGTCGGTATCGACCATTGACAATTAAATCGAGGTTGCCAGAGCTGTTTTCATTCATAGTGTTGACAAAAGGGTATAATGGGTTATATTGTACGATAGTGAGGGTTTTAAGGTGGTTTCAGCCATGAAAGGAGAGTTGGTTAAGGTATTAATAATAGTACAACATTCTTGAATATGATATATTTAATCTGTATTCACATACCAAACAAAAACATACAATCAATTGAAAAGCAATATGGTGTGGGATATTCTGTGTAAAATCTTAATCCATGTAACAGCCTCTAGTAGTTTAAAAGATACACTTAAACATCTGTTGGTACTATGTGTTTAGAGTTCAATACTCCAATAAGCAGCACAAGGGCAATATAAGAAACAGCATGTATGGCAGACACTAGAATGTGTGAAAATACAGAAGTTGGCATGGGAGAGAAAAGTATAGGGTCAAAATACAATCTAGTTTAGGGCCTTAAACCCGCAGATCTTACTGCACGTCAAGTAACATTCAGAGTGCAGTCGGGCCAGGTACTCAGCCCTATATTCCGCATTAGCGAGATACAGTGGCTCCACCTTTTGGACCACTGGTAACAATCATAACCCTTTGCTCTGCAAGGACCAGCTCAGCCAAATCTCGTGGCCGAGATTAGGGTACAAACAGGGCTCAGGTATTGTGAATAGGTTGTACCTGGACACTCCTAATGTCACCTGTGTCCAGTACAGTGTAGTGGTTAGCACTGTGGACTCATAATTCTGGGAGCCCAAGTTCAAATCCCTACCAGGCCAAATAACACTATGTCCTTTAAATACATATTTCTAAATTTTCTTTAGTATTGTGAATAATGTATTCTGTTTCCAAAATTGCTATACTTATGAATTTGATTACCAGGCATTGCCTGGAAGAGATTTGAACTCAGGTACTCTGCATCATGAGTCCACAGTGCTAACCACTACACTATACTGGACACAGGTGACATTAGGAGTGTCCAGGTACAACCTACTCACAATACCTGAGCCCTGTTTGTACCCTAATCTCGGCCACGAGATTTGACCAAGCTGGTTGCTGTGAGTACTGGGAATAGACCTAGTACCAGTGGGAATGGCGCTATCCACTGATCATCTTGCTAAGGCCCTATATATATATAGGGGCGCTGGGCCTTTGACACCAACTTTCAACATGATATTAGTAGAGGTATATGGCTGTGTCTCCCGACCTTGGGCCAATGTTTTTGTCTCTGACCGGGTGCCGTCTCTGACCAGGTGCCGTCTCTGACCAGATGCCGTCTCTGACCAGGTGCCATCTCTGACTGGCTTGGCTTGATGAGGTCAAAATACCAACAGCAGGAGGCTAATTATAATAATAATAATAATAATAATAATAATAATAATAATATAACAGCCGCCATAACGTTTTTACAAATCCTTATATATATGAGTATAACTCTTTTTGAAACACCTTTTTTCTGACACCTGGTCAGAGACGGCAACTGGTCAGAGACAGCACCTGCTCAGAGATGGCACCTGGTCAGAGACGGCACCTAGTCAGAGACAAAAACATTGGCCCAAGGTCGTGAGACACAGCCATATATATATATATATATATATATATATATATATATATATATATATATATATATATATATATATATATATGGAGAGAAATGGAAACATACAGTTGCGAGACTACATTATACTTGTATAAGTTGTATTGGCCGCTGTAGACATCGGCATTTCTAAAGGTGACCGTCCTAAGGATGTATACATAAGTAGTACACTGATTGATATTAGCAAATGTAATACACACTATGGACCTTTAATTACGATAATCTTAATTACCTCTCATCCAGACTCGGGCTGCATAGTAAAGCTAGGCAGTCTTCATTAAAGCAAGTTTTGTTCATCAATATTACTATATTGGACACACTCATATGAGCACTTTAGTACTGGACACAAAAACCAACACCTTCTCTCAAAGAATACCTGGGCCTTTCACCTTATGCAATATCCCTATGACGTCATTAGAGTGAAGCATACACTCAGTTCGTACATAATAGTGTTTTTCACAATATTGCATAGCTAATATATTGTTATCCATTGGTTAACATAATCTGCTTTAAAATATTCAAAAACAGAGCTGCCAAATCACAACCACCAACTAAAGGTGGTGAGTTCAAAGAACTTTCGAATTCAGAGAAATCATGTGGGAATCACCAATTTTCAGACTCAGTTATCCAAAATAAAATACAGGAAGAAGAGGCATTAGAGATAATTTGTAAAAATCTATTGCCAGCAAGTCAGGGGCCCATTTCTCAAGTTTGAACGATTCATTTTGCTTAATATTGCTTAAGTAAACCAGTGAACGATTCATACAACCCTTACATATAGCAGGTGAACGATTCATGCAGTGCCTTACATATAGCTTAATTGTCCAGGTATACATGACTATCGAATAATCATCCCTCCCTGCCTCCCTGTCTCTCTGCCTCCCTCCCAGCCTCCCTGCCTCCCTCCCTGCCTGCCTGCCTGCCTGCCTGCCTGCCTGCCTGCCTGCCTGCCTGCCTCCCTGCCTACCTCCCTGCTTCTCCCCCACCTCTCTCTGGACAAAAGCTCTGGACGAAAGCTAGCTCTGGACGAAAGCTCTGGACAAAAGCCATGCATTGGACAATTTGCTCTGTACGATTTTACCAGATATTAATGTTTTGCTGATGATGCGATCGTTTCCCATTGAGAAATGGGTCCCAGAGATACTAAATACACAATGAATAGGAATGAACCCAACATCATTTAAATTTAATTTCTTATAGGACGTGTATCTTTAGACTGCTGTGGAGATGAACAACCCGGTGAAGCAACGGAATTAACCATTTAAAGTTTGCATAGTACTTATAATGCAGTATGTCCCTCAGCGTCATGATGCATGGGTGCAACCCTGATGAGTCTACTCACCAGGACTGCATGTATGCATCATGTTGATTCTTTAGGAGTGTATCAATCCCATAGTGTCGGGATGATGTTTTAATGCAGCGCTGGTGGGTTACTTGCAAGGTAGACAAAAAGCATAACACCGTAGGGGTCTAAGCCCTTGATACACTGTACACATCCACATCAATCTCTCTGTACAAAGAAAAGGCCGGAGCACATTTGATATATTATGTACCTGATATCACATTTCAGCTGAGTACAAGATGACCTGCTGGAGCTCTGTCATGATTAATTAATGAATGTACCCAGTCCCTCTGATGTATCCGATATCAGAACAAGCCCTTCTGAGATCTAAATGAAAAGTGAGAAAGTGATTTTCAGCCTGGGAAGGTTGTATGCATATTAAACAGGTACACAGGACCCCCCTGAGGTTGGAAGGTCGATGGGGAAAAAGTAACCCATGTAAAGAAATCACTTTTTAAACTCTTTATCCTATAGTAAATTTTGTCCCAGGTCAAGAGGTCGCCAGGGAAACAACGTCCGTCACCAGGTCGCAAACTACCTTTGGATTGATAGTCTGGCCAATTTTCTCCTATTTATTGCAACCCTGCGATAAAGGCAGATTTCGTTCTGTAATTAGGTATGTTGGACAATAGAAAAACGAGTAATTGTGCGCAGGGAAATAAATATTTTTGATGGGGATATGGCTAAGTTGACTCTGTAAACACATAAAAAAGTAAAGAAAAAACTCAGACATATCGAAATTCTTCACAAATAGGTTCAGAATGTATGCTAGGACAGGGTGGGTAGCGACGAGCACGTCATTTCTGACTTAGATGAGATATCTACATAGACTGCTGCCTTTGACAAAGGTCACATTTCAACCCTCATTATTAGCCCGAGGAAACGTAATACTCTTGACTGCAACTGTGGATGGCATTGCCATTGTCTAACCCTTAAAATACAGCATATTGCTTTCATGCATCATGCCATGTTGTCGCCATGATGCATGAATGCAACCCTGAGTTGCATCCCGCCAGTGCTGCAGCAATGCACCATGCAGACCCTATGGGGCTGATACATTCCCAAATGTTTGGCATGATGAATTAATACAATGCTTGTACGTTATTCGTTGGCAATGCATTTGTGCATCCTGGTGACAAATAAATATGAAACTTTGAGACATCATACCGTCCGAACAGGGCCAGAGATCAATGGCTTCTCCAAGTGAAACTCCTCTTAAGGTCAAATCCGACAATACAGCGGTTTGGTCCCCGCTGCCATAAGATCAATACGCAACACTTTTAGGGCTGTTTTCCACGTCCTGGGATTTGGCTTTTAGTGATTCATAAGTTTGTGGCTAGTAACTCATCCAATGTACAACCCCCACATTCATATATGGGACTAGCACATCCTGGTACCTGAGGTAGTCGGGGGCTAAACTTCATCTCCTTATCAGGCTAATCCCCTCTCCTCACACCTTGAACAAAGGGGCTGATAAGAATTTATCCCATGATGCACTGCTCTTGAGTCGGGGCCTAACCACAATGCATTGCTCTAAGCCAAGATGGCTGCCCCCATAGCCTAATGCGCTAGTCCCGTATACCCACCCATCAGTCCCGACAATACTGTACACGTGATGTTATGGCTACCGTCCACTGGGCACTCATGGGCCGAAGTTACATAGGAAATGTATGGGCCGAGTCTCCGAAGTTCTCCAGTGGACGGTGGCCATTAAGTGAGGCATGTTCTAGAGCTCTTCTTCCTTTAGTAACTTTATGCAGCTTTTTATTTCTCATTAAATCCCAAGTTTCATAGGGATACCTTAATGGACCGCATGGTCGTGATCATGCATGTATTCAGTTGTTTAGGGGATATTGTTGTTTATTACATGACTTAACGTTATTGGTACGATCCTGTGTGAGAACAAAGAAGGAAAAACGTACCGAACGGTGTGGTATAGTTTCCCATACCACCCCTACGTGTGGAACACTTTTTGGGGCTCTAGACCAATCAGTAGCTAGCATGTTGGTCACGTGATAAGGCAATGGCGGCAATGTGAACAAAGCAGACGACAATATGAATGATGCAAATTACCGATATAAACAACAAAATTTGCAATGTGAAAACAACTAAAAGGTAGATGGGGTAATACGGGTCATGGGGTAATAAGGGACACTCTCATTTTAGACTGATATTTCTTACTGAAAGGTAACACTAAGAACTCAGTTTTGGTTTTATATGAAAAGTTAGGCATCAGATCATATGTATTGCAGCATTCATTATGTCATTGGAGGAATTATTATTTGAATTCTACGCGGAAAATAAAATTGAATGCCTGGAATATTGAGGGCTGACATCTTGGTCAGTAAAGCATAATTAGACACATCATCATTTATGTAAGCCCCTAGTTTGAGCAAACTGGTAATATTCTTTCTAGTTTCAGGTGCCAAGAATAAAACACCCAATAGCTTATAAAATTAAATATGGTTTGGTTATTTTCTGTGAAGTGTCTAGGAATTGACACCACTATTTGTATGGTGTCCAGTATTACCCCAACCTCATTTTTCGGTGGGGTAATACGGGCCAAAGGCAATCCCTATGGCAATTTGTATATATATCTTTTACAAAAATGTTAAGCCATTAACCTTATTTAAACCTTCCACACAAAAGAGTGTCTTTGCAGACACTACCTTTTTCAAGATATCTAAATAAACTTAGTTCTTTGTGAGATTTTTTTCATGTTTTAAATTTGCATATGGTCATACTTTGTGTGGTGGCCATTTTGCAAAATGGCGGCATGAAAATACAAGAAATTTCAAGGTCAATTTGAACATCAAGGACAATTCACAATTTTTGCTGTTTCTAGGGTGCATCACAACATAAATGGTCACAAAATAGCTTGGATTAAAGCTATATAGGAGCCCCATCTACTAGATAGGGTTTTGGGTATATCATGACGTCCTGGTTACCATGGAAACGATGTAAACACTCCATTTTTGTCAAATTTTGCTAATTCTTATATATTTTGACAAATTCTCTCAACAGGAAATGTACATATAGCACTCATTGAGGTAGCAAAGTATCTTTTTAATGTCTTGGGACAGTTTAAATCATCATATATTTTGTTATGGTACCTCAAAGGCTTCTCATTCAAAGAATTCCACCCATGCATAAAAGATATTTGGCCATTTTCACTGACGATTCCTATTCCGGGCCGTTCAATCTTACCCCACAATGGTGACCCATATTACCCCACCGTGGGGTAATATGGGTCACAAAATCTTTGAAATTATTAACTACAACCATTATACCTTAGGGGGTTTGAGGAAACTTTTCATGGACACAGTTTAATATAAAAGAGGAATGCTTAAAAAGTAGGTAAAAAAATATTTTGCTTATGGTTACCAGTAAGGCAGAAATTGCATGCAAACCCTTAGGTGTCCCGTATTCCCCCATCTTCCCCTAGCGGGCGTAGTTCAATGTCTTCTGATTGTGTAATAAATCTTGTATTGCATGCTGGGGTCACGTATGATGTACATCTGGCTTCATACAATATTAGCTAGTATATAACGAGGTGGTGTGGGTGGGGCTTAATTAGCCGGAATTGAATCATGACCCAATTTAAAGATAATAGCAGTCGTGTTATAATTACGTACATAATGATGGGTGTGGACACTTTGTAACAATTGGACATTAATCAGGTGAAAAGGTGTAGGGGGGGGGCAGAACTCAACACATTAACTTTATATAATTTATACAAAACAAATGCAGTAAGAAATTATATTTGTCATGTGGAAGTTAAATTTTATCCACGTGAGAGGAGTGTTGTGAGGCCCCTATCCCACAAAATTGCCCCATTTGAATCATAGGTCCAGGTGAAGTCTCTCTGTGCTAAACAGCCCCTATCTCTCAAAACGATTGGAGACAAAGTGCTAGGGGGGGTGGTTAGCGCAAAAAGAAAAGTGAAATGCAGCCTAGAAGATGATAATCATCGTGAGAAACAAGAAAGTGACCTTCATTTTTGATTTTGAGAACCCTAACCCCCCCGTATCCCCCATCTGAAGATAAAAAGTTCGAAAATATTTAATTAGATCAATTAAAAAATTGCCCCAGAGTGTGCATCCCATGAAATACACATTAAATCACTCTGAGGTAAAATATAAAAATAAAGTGCACCAAAATGAGCTATTTTGAGGTTGCTGAAAAACTCAAGATGGCCGCCATTGGTGAGAAACTACTGTTTTTCACTGTAATTATAGTTATATTTGGTTTTGCACTCATGAAATTTATATGAAAGCACTTGGATATATGATATGATGAAATACTGCATCAAATTCAGCTAATTTGAAGTCTCTGAAAAATTCAAAATGGCCGCCATTGGCAAAAAAAGATAACTTTATTGATATAATAATATCCATATTTGGTTCACCACAGAATGAAATCAACATGATGACACTTCAACGTGGATTGTAATATAGTATAATTTTGAGCTTTTCTAGCAACATCAATTGCTGCAGAAAACATAATGTAAATCTTTATGTAAAAGCAATGGCAATTACGTGAGTCCGATCACCAGATTGGCTTATAGGCTTTACACAGAGTTTGGATGGAGCTTATACACAAGTTTTTGCTCTCATAATATAGTACAAAATCAGATTGCCAGTGCTGCTTATAAGATCGACATAAGGACATGGGTCTGCCGGCAGGATTCATCATGTGTAAGGCTATGGGACCCTGTGTACTACACCATGGGCAAGGCATTGTTTTTGAGAGTATTAACCAGCAATTCCTTGAAATGACCATGCCAGTGACTTTTCAGTCCAAAGCCATTTTTCACCCTGGCTTCTCTCACTGCAGCCTACATAGAGGGCTGAGTTATGAAGTCATGGTGGAAAATGAACCTGCTCTTTAAATCATAGAAAATGCATTTTATAATGGTTATATGAGATATTTGCCTTTATTTTCCAACTGTGAAGTCACCCTAGGTGGAAGGGGAACCATATATATAAGCAATTTAGTATTTCAAAATATCTCCCAATCACCTTTTTAGGTAATATACCAAGTACTTGCAGTAGACATGGGGGGAATAGCTCTCTATTCTCACAAGATTGCAAGTGTGACTGTTATGCCAAATTTGTGACAGAAAAAAGTACCCCACCATTAGTACCAAGTTGTAATCTAGTATAATGTGTAAAATAATGTTGGTCCCATAAGTATAGCAGTTGAGAAAACTTGATTTTAAACTATATTTGTAAATGTATTCTTTACTTACATACCAGAAACCCATTACATGGCTGGCCGGACAAAGCTAAGTCAACTGATAAAGCATAGAAGGATGTGTATTCAATGGGATTACTTAAGAGGCAGAGAAGTAGGGCATCCCCGACATTGAACCTGCCTTTAGCGTTCGCACAACCCAGTGGGCACAAAATCCAGTTCCATGTTGAGTCAACATTGAATCAACATTGGATCAACATTGACAACCATCTATCCATGTTGATTCAATGTTCTGTGCCCACTGGGAATGGGAGCTGGGAGGAATGGGGAGAATTTGCCATGAAGAGAAATGACTCATGCTTCATAAGATTTTCTAGGTTCATTTCTTGGCCTCTTCTTAGACCTGTAAATCTTTATAAGACATGTACACTCCTTAACCAGATGCCATCAATTATCTCATATGGTACACTTGCCCCTTAGATTCCTCTAAAATCCTAGTGCTATCAGATAGTATCCATTGCTTTTTATGTAAAAATGCTTGGTCTGCACCCCACAGTTTTGCAGATAGTGCATTACCTGCTCCTCTCAAAACTATTTCGGAATAACCCTATCATGGATCCAATGAAATTGGTCAAATTCAATGCCAATGCCTCGACCTATTTGATGCTTACCTTATTGTTTAGAATTCTATGCTGAGCTGATATTCTATCAGGAGGTGGGGTGTACAATACAATATATAAAATGAAGTAAGATATAGGGGGTTTGGTAAGTTGTATAAATACTGTAGTTTGGGTATCTGCAACATTATTTGTACACAATAAGCAGCCCAATTAAAACCCAATACTTCAATAAAAAACATGTATTGCCATAGTATGCAATTGAACTTCCCTGAAAGCATTAGGGGTAACAAGTTCTATAATTTAACCCAGTCTGTAATGCCCGTCTACATTTGGAAAGTACAGCTGGTCTATCCTTTATGATGCATTGCCTTTAATCATTATACTCTGAGCAATTTGTCGAGTAAACGGCATGCAGGACTTTTTTCATTCCTGCCCTCTTTTCTCGTCAAATCTGACAATTTCCTGAAAATCACATTTTTGGAAATTCTGACCATTTTTCTTGGCAAATTGGACATTTTTTGAAGATCTGACCCTTTTACGAAAAATTGACAACTTTCTTGCCAAATTGTACATTTTGGGGACATCTGACTCTTCTTGTGTTATTTGACATTTTTACCCCACTACTGGCCTTCTGTGGCTTCTGAACCATATCCCAATGCTAAAAGATACCTGTCACAACCTGTTGACAGATTGACAGTGTGACACTGAAAGTAGAAACCTCAAACCTCAGACCTCAAACCAGTTTTCACTTTTTGGTTTCACTTTTTGATTTGCACTTATCACATTTTGGTTTTCACTTTTCACTTTTTGATTGCACTTTTCACTTTTTGATTTGCACTTTTCACTTTTTGATTTGCACTTTGCACTTTTCAGTTTTCTCTCCAGTTTGGCCCTTCTGGGCCACTCTATATTACATATCCAAGTGCTTTCATATAAATTTCATGAATGCAAAACCGAATATAGCTATAATTCGGTTGAAAACCTGTAGTTTTTGCCCATGGCGGCCATCCTAAATTTTTCAGAAACTTCAAAATAGCTCATTTTGGTGCACTATATTTTTATATTTCACCTCAAAGTGATTATATGTGTATTTAATTGGATGCACACCCTGCGGAATTTTTTTAATTGATTTAATTAAATAAACTTTTTATCTTTGGAGGAGGCGTACGGAGGGGCTAGAGTTTTCAAAATCAAAAATGAAGATCATATTCTTGTATCTCATGATGAGTTTTATGCTGCGTTCCGCATTCCTAACCTCATTTTGACAAAATAACCACCCCCTCCCAATAGTGCCTATGTGAAGTCTCTAAGTCATAAATATTTTTTGGCACATCCCTATCCCTCAAAAGCCACTATAACTCAAAGGTGTCTCAATGGTTAAATATGTGCAATAGATAAATCATCTTTAGGATATTTCATAATATTCCCACTACCGTTCCACCCTTAGTAACACTCCCTCCTGCCTCAGGAGGGGTCAACAGTTTTCATCAGCCTCCCCCTGTTGATGACGACTCCCTAAATAGGAAAGGAAGTGGTCATTTATTAATTACAGGGTGTTTGGTGGATTTGCGAGGGGGTGTAAAGATGTCTTTCCCCACCTTAGGGAGTGGTAATTTTTTAACAAGGGGGGGGGCAGGTGGTGGTGGATTTTGGGGGAGCCAAAACAATTTGGACCCCTTGAGGGGGGACCAAAAAATATTGCATCCCTTTTTAGCTAAATTAACCTGTGGATCACTATAGTGCAAAGGGGTCAGCCATGCCCAATTTCAACTTGCCTGAAGGGGGGACCAAAAAAATTAGGACCTCCTCCTTTCTATTTTTTGGGCTAAACCTTGAATGTGTTCTTGAGAGGCATGCTTTCAGTTCCTGAAGCAGGAAATTGTCTTTAAATTTGATTACAAATGATTTTGCTGGATAGCGGTTTTGATACTTACCCTGGATCTCTTGTAGGATAGGGGCCTGCCATGTCCATATCTCTCAAATGGCCCCTAAATCTCAGATTTTTGTGAGATGGAGGCTGTTTGAATGTGGTCCCTATGTCTCAAATATTTGTTGGATAGGGGCTTTTTGACAATTAAAGACTTCAGGTGTGCCCTAAGTCTCAAAAGGCCCCTATCCCACAAACATTTGAGGGATAGGGGCTTTTAGAGACTTAGGGGCCTCAGGAGTGTCTCAAGATTTGAACCTTGTTACGCTGAACCATTCCCGAAGTGGACCGACATGTTTGTTCTAAACCTGCATACCAAGGCCCACTTATATGAGTGTTTAAGCTACACAAGCTGTTATACACACAGCAACCATATGTGATATAACTCAAAACAATTGCAAGGGTAAATGGGTACTTGGAGATAATTGGAGATAAGGTGGGGCCAGTGCTGTAATTACATGTATACATAGGCCCATATGTACCAATATATAGGAAATCACTTTATAGTTGTTTTTATTATATGATTGAACGACTCATCGTGCTTTTTAGGTGATATCCCCGTGCTGATATATAGTGATATCAGTACGTTTTCGGTGGATATCAGCACGTTTCCGGGAGATATCATCCCTTTTCCGGTGGTCCTGAGCTTTTCCGCAAATTCGTTCACATTAAAATCCTACATTTTAAGGCAATTCGAACTCGAGACCCCAAGACTAGAAGCCGAAGCCTCTACGCCCTAAGCCATTCCGGCCATACGTAACAGCGGAGTGAAACCCTTACTTACCGTAGCTATAAGTCCTCTTCCAATGTAGTGGTCTTGTGGCTATATTATCATGAATCAAGCGCTGTAAGACGCACACATAATAGTATGAACATCCGTGTTGACGTTCCCACCAATAAATACTGAAGAAATTAGCCATTTTGTTGAAAAATGAATTATTTTCAAATGTTAACTTTTGCACGCGTGAAGTCGAGCAAGCCGGAAGTGACGCTATTCTTTCCCTCCACCTTCACTGGAGAGTTCCAAAACAATTCCAACATGGCTTCGTCTCCACGTTTCAAAGTCGGGCAATTTGTCGAGGTCCTGGTGGACAATGAATGGTCTCTTGGGTACATAACTAGTATGACGAGCACCCCAAAAGTTTCTTATAGCGTGCAATCAATGACTGATGGGCGTATCAGTGTACACAAGGCGAAAAACATGAGGGGAAGCCACCTCGATATGGGAGACGACGTAGAAATCCCACTACCTGAAGTCTACCAGCCAGCGCCTGTCGCCGCCCCGAAAAAAAGATTTGGAAAGACTGCAACCGATGAATTAAAAGAATACTCATCGTCAAACAGCATGGGGAATGAGGATTTTCCGAGGTATATATGTCATATATAAGCCATTAATTTATCGAGTGTATTTTCGGCGAAATAGCGCTGTCAAAATGACTACTTTCTTATCCAGAGTACTGGGCTGCGGCAGGGGCCGCGCCAGCATGAATATGCAATTTCTGCGCTCAGAGAGCGGTTATTATTTCAAACGATACTGACGTGTCTGTACTAATCGTATGTAATTCTGTTCTTAGCTTAATAGCATTTCAATCTGTTTTTATTACATTTTACAGAATGGCTGGTGGAGACTAAGGAACCTATACAGTTCGAATTACTACCTAAGAAGGAGGTGTGCCAGCCCCTAAAACGATTCTATGCTGAAGTTCACACTCAGGAGGGCACTGAGTACAGCAAGAAATCCATGGTGTGTATCAGGGCAGCCATACAGAGACATATGAATGAGCCTCCGTTTAATGTGAATTATAATTTGATTACTGATCCTGCCTTTATTTCGGCAAATAATGTCCTAAAAGGCCATATAAAGGTCAATAAGGCTGCAGGGTTAGATGTATCAACACATTACATCCCAATCACCAAGGCAGATAAGGCTCTCATGTACTCCTCAGGAACTCTGTCTCATAATACACCCAAAACTCTCCAGCACAAGATATATTATGAAGTCTCACTACACTTTGGTCGGCGTGCCAGGGAGGGTCTCCATGAGCTGAAACAGAAGGATATCATCTTCAGAACTGATTCCGAGGGTATCGAATATGGTACATTAGCCTTCAATCCAGCCGAAAAGAACCATACTGGCCTGTCACAAGATGGTCAGGAACATGAGCAAAGGATGTATGCTACAGGAAAACCTGACTGACCCCTTGCTTCACTGAAGTTCTATTTGTCCAAATTGACCCCTTCTAACCCTTCTTTCTTCCAGACTCCAAAGGCTAAAGGCTGGAAGTTAAGTACCTTATGGTACACCAAATCAGCTGTGGGCATAAATACAATTTTGAAATTTATGCCAACAATTTCGGAAATTGCGAAATTGAGTCAGATATACACTAACCATTGTGTGAGGTCCACCTGTGTTACTGTATTGAGGAATGCTGGGTTGTCTTCGAGTGACATAAAAGCAGTCACAGGTCATAAGAGTGAGGCCAGCATAGAGTCATATTCCAAAACTCCTGATACGATCAGAAAGACCATGAGTCATACTCTGGCCGGTATTCCTAAAGAGTCAACTCCTCATGAGTCAACGGTCTCTGTGGTTAATGTGCAGAAAAGTGCCAATGCTCCAGGCCTTTTCTAAAATTATGCTATGTTATGTTACTAATAATATCTTACTAATAATAAAATGTATTTTGTTGTTACCAATAGCGTGTTGATATCTTATTTCTTGGGTACCAAATGACATTAGGCCCTTGTATATAATGAATGCTCCCCAAGTCCTCCCTCTGCCAGAACGAGGCTCTCAAAAAACAACATGGCGCTGGCCATCAACACCGTTTCACTTCGCGTAAATCTTTCAAAATGGCTAAATTAGGACGATATTAAGGTAAACTTTTACATTTTTATTGGAAAATCATATAATAAACCTAATATTGAATGGCTAACGGGCACACTCGGGGCTGTATCGCTGGATATCGGCACGAGTGCGAAGCACGAGTGCCGATATCCAGCGATACAGCCCCTTGTGTGCCCGTTAGCCATTCATTATTGGTTAAATACCATACATACCTGTTCTATATCAATATTATCCTTATGGTTAGCCAATACACAAAAAACATTAGCAAGGGCTGCCTGGTGATATTGGCTTGCCTTCGCCAATATAATCCCCAATATCGGCAACAAACCGTGACATTTTCTAGCCCTCTATTGTGTTCTGGGATTTGGCCCCACTGTGAGAATTATCTAACTGATTGAGTAGCGGACCCCAGTTATAAGCTTGGACTCCACTACCCGATCTGGGGTTGCTCGTGCGTAGTTACCAGACGTTGCGCACCCTATTAGAAAGACGCCTCATGGGCCACCGTGATGTCACAAGACAAATTGTGGTCATAAAAATACTTAAGATAATGTTTTTCATGCCTACACAGCACCAGCAAGTATTTTACTCTTTTCCCTTTTTAACGATCCATTTACGTCCATGTCAGAGGCACAGAAAGATGCATATCATAGACGATTAACCTTTTGTTTGTAGGCCTATACGTTGTGAGGCCAAAGGGCCGATTGTGCAGATGTAAAGAAACTGTCACGGAAATCCAGTCCACAACGTTCTGTGTCTACATTTGTGGTTGTGTATTGCATATATGTCCAGCCAATCAAACCCAATGTTACGTGACATCGCAAAAAGAACAGGTCTTGATTACAAGTAGCTTAGATCAACTTGAGAATGACGAAGTTGCAGCCGTGTTTGCAGCAGGGTATGTGGGAAATGATGAGTTGCATCAAATATGGAAGTGTGACGTCATCATTTGCCTAGCTACATTGGGTTTAATTAATACCATGCAACGTTCCAGACAACAAGCGACAACTTGATGACGTCGTGTTGTTGCAGTTGGCCCTTTAGATAGCACTCATTTTGGTGCATGCCCTCCTCCCTACCCCCGTCCCACCCGCACGAACATCTAGGCCTATCTGTAGGCCTACTAGGGGGCGTCCATAAAGTATGTAGGCCTACACACCAAGGGGTGGGGGTGGCAGTCTCGGGCCCTGACTGTACGCTTACAGTCTGGGGGTTTATTTATAGACCCATACCTACACTGGCCCTTATACATTATGCCATAGTCTATGCTACTGGGTCTCAGCAATCAGGAGGATGTGGGTTCGAATCCTACTGTGGCTCAATCAGTATCTCAATTGATATCTACATAATAAGCCTGAATTGAACTAATATACTCAGTCACATCTTTAATAAGTAATATTACTATGTCACTGTAGGTAGGGTTATGCTTCAAATGGGTTAAATAGTTAATGTAAAAAACGAACTACCTATTGTGCCAAGGTGGGATTCGAACCCACACACCTCATTGAAAAATGATCCAGGATTCCGGATCATTTTATTTAGATATAAATTTGTCCAGGCCCAGTACCGCCTGACCAGGTTGGGGCCAGAACCACTATTCTAGTACGCCCTAAATGAGCTGTACTTGTACTCACCATTTAGGGCGTCCTAGTATAATGGCCTACCCAGTAGCACCAGTGTATATAAGCATATACATAAGATTTATCTTATAGTCCTAACATATTATATATCATGTATAGTATCATTGGAAAGAGGACATCTCAATCTATATATTAGCTGATTTACAAACTCTAACCATTTATCTTCATTTAGATACCATGCATTGAATATGCCACATTTATAAAATACTTGTATAGAGACCCAGCAAAATCCATTTCCGAATTTTTTGTTATATTTGCTGATAAAAATAAACATACAGAGGGGTAGCCTAGACACTCATCTATGACTCTCCGTTTTGGTTTTATCTGCTAATAGAATGGTAAGGTCAGAAATAGGAAAAGTCATGAGAAAATGTGGGATTTACTCCCCTCCTAATGCTCCCATTGCTGGTTTAGATGATACCCATTGTTATATGGTTACAGATAAGGCACTGAGGGAGCTGCAGACATAGCCATGGGCTAATGGCCATGGTCTAATGATCACACCAACTGTACCAATTAAATGGTTCGGCCCAGGAGCATGCACAGTACCAGAATACTGGTATGGTCTAGTTGACTGGACTGTACCACAATAGTGGTACGTACCAATAAGGTACTCCTGTCCCCTACCTGCTGACGGCGGCACTGGGCCTGGAGAGCTCGAGGCTGTGGGGGTGGGGGCTCACGGTGAATGCATACAAAAGCGTACATGAAAACAGGGGTGGGGGCAGGTTCGGTCCGTATGGGCCCTGTGGACCTGCTGACCAGCCTTCGGCTGTGTTGGTTTTAAAACTATATAAAACTATAGGGGTGGGGGGTCCAGAGCCATTTTACCATACTCTTTATGTACACATTTTTACTTTTCTTGTTAGAGAAATCAGGGCAATCCAAGCTTTTCTTTTTGGTGAATAAAACTGACCTGAATTGTCTTCTGTGGAGGTAAGCAAAAAGCTCTTCTATGATGCAATAATTTACTTATAGACATTTGTATCATTCCTCATGGCCCAAACAAGATGAAGGCCTAGCTACTGCAGTTGCAGTAGGCCTAGATGTATGATTATGACAAACTGTTATTTTATTTGTTAGAACACCTGGAGGGAGTATGAATGAGAGGGTGTGATTATTTCATTATAGAGCTACTAAACATACATGTGGGTGCCCTATACAGGTGGAGGACATGCCCACTATTCTAGTACGCCCTAAATGAGCTGTAGGCCGTACTAGTATAATGGCCTGCACAGCAGTATCAGTGAATCTATGTATTTATATACAATTTCTCTTGTAATCCAAATGTACTATATATCATGTATTGTACCATTGGAAAGAGGATATCTTCATCTATACAATAGCCAATTTACAAACTACAATCATGTATACTCATTCAAATATCATGCATTAAACATGGAACATTCATAAAATACTCTTGGAGTGACTCAGCAAAATCCATTTCGGAATTTTCTGTTACATTTGCTGATTAAAATAAACATACACAGTAGTACCCTAGGCACTGATGTATCACTATGCGTTTTGGTTTTACCTTGTAATGGAATGGTAAGGACACAAATTGGGAAAATCATGAGAAAAAGTTGGATTTTCTCCCCAAACCTCAGTGTTGCTACAGCTAGTACCCATTGTTCTGTGATTACAGATAAAGCACTGAGGGGGCTGCAGGCCTTGCCATGGGCTAATGGCCATGGTCTAATGATCACACCAAATGTGCCAGTTAAATGGTACGCCCCAGTACCATGCACAGTACCACAATACTGGTATGGTCTACTTGACAGGACTGTACCACAATAGTGGTACATACAAAAAAGGTATTCCTGTCCCCTACCTGCTATATGAGTCATTTAGGGAGTGATCATTTTTTTAAAACGGGGGGGGGGGGGAAGAGGAAGGGACAATAATAACTCCACAGAAGAAAAAGAAAATAAATAGGCCTATATAGATAACAGATGAAAATAATGTTTTTCTCCTACATTTGATTTCATTGTCAAAGGCTGTAGGCAGGGGGCCCTGGGAAATGCTCAAAGCTAGTTTGACTCCCCACTCCCTGATCATTTGTGCCCCTTAATTAACATCCCTGTACCCAGTGGAGGAGGGATGGTGTGCTTTGAACCTAATATCATAAGCATTATAAACTATTGTTTTGACTTGAGCCATAGCCATGGCTGAAGGGGAGGGGTACAGCAGTAATCTGCAGTGAAAAAATTGAGGGGGTTAGTTCCGCAAGTGAGTATTTACTTTAGGGAGGGGGTGACCATAATGCATGTACACTGTAAACAATTTCCGTTGAAATTACGGAGAATAAATGCTAAATTTGACGGTGTATCACCATAATTGAGATTTACGGTGAGACACTGTAAAACTTATTACTTTTACATTGAACATCCGGTAGAGTGAAACAATGTATTTTCATTTACGGTGAATCTCACGTTAAAAGTTTGCTCACCAGGTGGCAGCTTGGTTTGATAGAGAGACTTTAGTGGAAGCTATCAACTAAAAACATACATAACTGTGTTAGATTTATAAAGATATCCAACTATCTCATAGATTACACAATCAAAATTGAAGCCTTTGGCATATTAAAGATAAAAAATATATAATTTTCTTTTTTGAGACCATGGACACTAGTACGAATAATATAAACACCCATGTTGTGGTAATTAGAATTATACATATTGAGACTGTTGTCAGAGTTTCTTTGTAACAATCCTAGAGTACCTTTTGCTCATGGATTGTAATTGTATATTGCTATGAGGCATTCAATTATGCTTCTGAGGCCTAATATATATATATACAGGCCTGGAATTAAGATGATATTATGAAATATACAACAATGAATCCAGAAACCATTAATATAATCATCATTGAATAGCAGAGAATCATCGTATAATAATGATGAATCACCGTAAAAATACAACGGGAAAGGCCTGTAAAATTTACGGGGGAAAGCAAAATACGGTGACCGTAAAAAAAACGGGAAACAGTCGGCATTCAGTGACGCCAGTGATACACCGTAACTTTTACGGGATATTTTTTACAGTGCACATTATGCAACATGGGGGGTGGGGGTGGGGGTCTACTTTCTGGAAAAAAATACTTTATGGAAGCCCCATAAGCATTAAGGCACCTCTCTCTCTATGTTCATAGGCATATTGTGGAAAAAGTAGCACTGCAACAACATGATTTCACTTTATAGTTTTGATTTTTACATATTTTTAAGCTTAACTTTAGTTTTTGAAAGAAATTGTTTGTCTAGTTTGTGATTTATTTACCTAAACACACCAGATATAGCTACTTTCACTGGCCGAGCCTATCCGATTCAATGATATCTACTTATAGACATTCATCTAATATGTGGTCAATCCTGGAGAGACTAGCACTGAGGCCCCACTTTTTTATTTCATATTTTGATTACATATGGTATAAACAACAAATAACTTGAGTTTAAAGAAAATAGTTTATCAGTCCTTAAGTCGCATAATATGTGCCATCTTATGGTGGTAGAGCTCCAGCTTATGCCATTTTAGGGATGACAGAGAGCTCCTGTGGAAGAAGAAATATCTTTAAAATCGGCCAAGATTGGGAGTAAAAATGGTATATAGCTCTGGTGTACAGGTTATAGGGTGTTCAGACGGTTTTTAGTGTGTGCAGAAAGGTTGGGTTTCTCATGCAGGATAGATAGCCGGAATCTTTAACTAAGAGAATGCTGGAAGAATTGTAGCTCTAGCACCATTAGAACCAGTTTAAAATGAATTTTCCTTGCAGAAAGTAAGGGATTTTGACAGGACAGGAGGACCCTCTATTACCAATACCATGCAGTGGATTGGGTCAGAAATACCCTCCCCTGCCAGAGTGTAGCTGGTGGTGATCCAGGTGCAGTGGAGGGTGACTTACATAGGGAATGTACTACCTCTCAGACAGGATAGCTCCACATATCTGTGCATTATGCTGACTTATTTATATCGGTTTATTTTGGTTCTTGGACAGTAGATACTAGACACATATAGAATTTAAATGTGTGGTCACACACTTTTACTCTCCTAAAATTCAAAGGTGATTTGATGTACTTTAGAAAAGATTTTACTGTAGCTCTGATTCTATGAGTCTGATAAAAGGGTGTGACATCATTAAATGTAGGCCTATATCATGGCTTTCCAAATCAGTCATTTACAAAAAGATCAGAGCAGTTTAGCCCAGCATAATATGCATTCTCCTACAGAGTGTTTCTGGAGAGCTATCAATTTGCAGTGCCAAAAGTGGGTACTCCACAGGCAGCTCACACTTCCCAGTCTCCACTTACTCATTCAAATAGAATCACTACTCAACATGTGAAAATCATTGCAGAAACTTCGTATTGTGTAGACTGAAAGCATAGCTTTCCAATAGTATAAAGATATCCATGGTTATTGGGGTCAATTAGCCATAAATAGGGCCTAAGTTTAAAGAGAGGGGATATGAGGGGAGAGAGCTTGTTGTCTGCGCTGTGTGAGACCAATGTGAACGGCCTACAGGTTATAGGCCACCCATGTTCTCTACACTTTAACAAGACCCATTCCATTGGCCAGTGAACTTTAGGCTACCTTTAGCTAGGAAGAAATAAGACCGAAGAGCCTTGCTTATGCTTCAATTTGCAAAGGTTCTTTTGCAAGGGTGCTTACTCTAAATCCCATTGTAAGATATAAAGAGCATGGAATCTTTCCAAGCTGACCATATCTGTTGCAATTCGTAGCGTTAAAGATGTTAGAGTTAGGGAAGTAGCTTAAAACATTTTGTGGTACCTTTTAATATAATTTGAGGGACTGTAAGTCTATTACTCTATTCTACACTAAAACCATGAAAAGGTATCAGAAGTAGTACTCTTCATTTTCATATCTTTGAAATAACTTTCTCCAGCTATAATATTATATAGCCCATAAGTCCATGGCGACAGCAAGACATCATTTTCTGCATTAAAATGGTATCATTCCTCTTCTGCGCCTATGGCATGAAATAGGAGTGGCGGAGGGGCACTATAGATTTAGCACAGACTATAACTTGTTCATGTGGGCTTTGGACATGAGATTGTTTAAACATCCCCAGAATAATAAATATGAGAATCAGAATTATATTATATTATACTTGGATGTGTTCCAAATATTGATACAATATCATATCTGGAGGATGGGGCACAATAACATAGCCTTGGTGGGCAATAAGAGGCAATTTAGAGGGTCGTATGAGCACAGGTGAAGTCTCTAACAGTGCATTTTCAATGGGTGGACTTGAATTTTGCACTCCGAAAGTCTTAAATGGAGCATAAAACTAATAATAAATATCTAAATTCTAAGCTCAATTCTGGGGAATAATGTTTATCAAAATCAGATGGGACATGAAGTATGGCCTTATTGAACATTTTCGTTCATTTTTAACGAAATTGATTTTTGAACCCTAATTATCGGACCATGCATATGTCACTTCAATAATTTCAATTGATCAAGTTCATTTACATCCCAATTCTATATTACGCTAGGACATGGACGATCGTGTCATTCATGAGTTTGCATCCCAGATTGGATTTTGGGAATTGCCTTTTTTCAATACTATATTATTTTGTGATGCTCTCCCAACATTCATTCCCCGATGACAGCAGCATTAGTGGTCACAGTGGTCGTCTTCTACAAAGGTATGGTCACATCATCTGGTTCCACTACGTATTCAATGAATCTTTACCCAGTCGGTAGGCCCTACTCATGGGGAAACACACAACGGGAGACTATTCTGAGACACAGGCAGTCTGCCTTATTTGGACATATAACTCAGGTCACGCGGCCTATGTAGGTCAGCTCAAGTAGGTCAGGTCACGCAGGCAGGCAAGGGTGGGTTGGGAGGCGACCGGCCAGAGGCCGAAGGCCTCTGGTCATCCTATAAACATAGCATGACTCTAGGCCAACTGATTCGTATATACCACCATTAGTCCTGATATGGCGTCCAAAGCCTCTATTATGTTAGTATTCGGGAGGCTACTTAAGTTGATACAAGTCACACAGGTTAACTTCCAGCTAAAAACTACAGCAACGTCCATTGTCCTCCTTGCCTGCAGTTCTAAGGCAACACACACACTTTATTGTTTAAATTTACTGGAAATACATAGCAGCAGTTGGTGTAGAGAAATTGGGTAAAGTCTCATCATACTAGGTTTGATAACACAACAGGTCTAAAAATTAGTTTTTATTCATGATTCTTGATGATGTATTATGATAAATGATAAAGAGACGACTGGTGCTGATTTCAATGCTGGGAAGGTTTGGGGCTTCAGTTCATCGACGGATTATATTCTGGTTTTATTGAGCTCTGGTCAGGGTGTGAAGGCTTTGTCCACGTACCCACTTTCCTATGACACAAGCCTTTGTGAAGGCTTTCTTTTATATCTATATACCCTGTTCAAAATCTCATACACAATTAATCACAGGGGTGATACTCCTCTTCTCATATCTCAATAAATGTTCATAATTCATATATACTGTTTCATTAAAATGAAGAAAAATGCACACATGGCCTAGTGATTACACATGCATTAATGTTCACAATTAGATATAATAAGTGCGACCATATATCGACAGCTGCAGCAGACCCATTACCACTTAGTTGAATGGCCATACTAATTAGTTGGCCATTAAAAATCGGTGCAAGATTTCTACATGATTAGTTCATAAAGTGGACTAGTTGTCTGTCAACAATGGGAGAGTGCCTTCATATGGTGGCAGAGCACAAATGTAATATTCCTATTTTCCACATAAATATATAGGAAGGCAGGTAGAAATGTCATTTGGTTCACATAATCCTTGGTTTGAGAGGCGGGTATAGTACCATTGCGTAGGTTGAGACTGAATTTCTTCAATGTGGTGTTTTTGAGACGCTCAGATGCAGCCGACTGCATCGTCTCTCAATGCGTGCTGCAAACTAGATGTATTCTCAAGGTTCCCGAGACTAGACAACCTCAGACCTCACCCAGGGCTTCTTGAGATGTTTGTGTCGACACAGGTGATTGGATGCGGGCACCAGAACCGGAAGTGGGCTCAGTGTGAGGTTCCGTTGTTTGAGTGCAGGGGGCGCCCCGGGGGTGGTGGCAGTGCCAACTCAGGTGCTCATGTCTAGGTGTGGTGCTTGCTGTTAACGCAGAAAACGGTAAACCAGGTGGTAAGGGGATTCCCCACTGTAAGGGGATTCCCTATGATGACGTCATTGTTTTTGGGAGTGCCCTCTCGTGGCACAGGAGGAGTTAGGTGAGCTTGGGGGTGTGGAGACAGCAGGATGATCAGCCGATCTGGGGGCGTCCGTTTCTCCTCCACGGGCTTGGCGGGCACACCTTCCATATACAGATCTGGGCACCTGAAGAAACAACAACACGTGATGTCAGGGCGAGGTTATACGAGATTGAACGAGACCAGGCATGTCATAGCCCCATATTGGAATAGAGTAGTGTCAATATGACAACAGGTGCCACTGTCAGTGATAAAAGGCAATATCAAGGGACCAATGTTAGGAGTAGACTAAACCGAGCCTTCGCTCCCAGCTTTACGTTAAACAGAGGTTTCCCTTTCTATATATCTAAGATTTTTGTCGTCCACCTGTGTTCACAGGGAGACAAAACATATTCGAATTCCCGTTTTGAAGGACGACAAACAGCCTTATAAAAGCTTGTAGACACAGGCCTAATGACGTTAGACCAGGGGTAGCTGTTAACCATACCAGCAAGTGTTAACATTCTACTCTACTAATTTAGCAATCTACAATAAAAAGAGGGAATGTACTGGAGCGAATTGTGCATTATGCATAGTACCAAGTCAAACTCTCCATGCAGAGAGAAACAAAATTCGTTTTAACAGAGTTTGTAATAACCAAGTTTTACTGTACTTTACATTTGTACTATACCATACTTAGAATATATAAAACGATGTTCTTCATGTCGAGACCGTATTGGTCTACAATGCACGATGGTCTCACGCCTTCATAATGCTTGGGACCAGAGTGCATTATATAGTCAGAGAGTTGAGATGTGAAGAAAGAGTGTTCTATTGTCTTTATAAAACTATTACATAATTGCCATGGTTTTATTAAAGGTTTGTCGTGGTTTCTTTAAGGTTTTCTGTGGGATTATTTACTATTCACTGCTGTGGACCTGTGCTCAGCGTGCACTGTTACCCTATAACAAATGGTCACGTGACTTCTCGCAGGCTATAATGCACGGCCAACCGTTTTATAATACACAATACTATACAATACTGTACTATACAAAAGACCCCATTTCTACTTGCAATTAGTCTTTGGGCTACAGCGCTGTCATAATGACACAGGAGGAAAGTCACTGTCAGTCTATAGCACAAAAAGAAGGAAATTACATTCTAAACCAGACCTCATTTCATAATATACCCTGTTGTGTGAGTATAAACCTACTGTCTGAAGCATACTTGCAATTTGATCCTGGATTGGGTCTAACTATTAATTAAAATCTATGTAATGCAAACAGCATCCACAGGCTAAAATGGATTACTTAATAATATTTCGGTAGATTATGTCATAATGCTAACAGATTCTCAGAGTCTGACAGCGAATTCCTGTAAAACTTCTGCCATTTTGCCAGGGTAATCCCATTCATATTGTGCCTATTGAAACTGATATCAATGTAACAGTATCTCTTCTATCTAGCTGGAATGGCAATTAATTGACCATTGTCACATGGTGTAGAACGTGATTTAGACTAGCATTAGTCCTCAATGTATGTGTCCATGCTTCTATATTAGTGCCCTGGAATATATTGATTTGGAGGCATGATTACTCAATGCACTTATACAAGACAGGCACATGTACATGGTCTGGTTAGTGCTTAATAAAGAACTGTTTGAAGGGCCCCAGGAACTTATACAAGACTGGTATTCATCTCCCCGCCTTGTATCTGTAAGACATGAATGGGTAGTATTAATTCTGATCGGTGTAATACAGGATTTAGAGGATCTACTGGGGGGGGGGGGGGTCTTCAAAATTAGTGACATCTTCTTTCTTAGGGGGATTATTGCTTGTAGGTAACAAAAGGTACAGGGGCTAGGGTGGTTCTGGAAATGGCTCAATATGAGCTGACGCCATTTGTGAATGTTCCCTAGTGTTGAAGCTGGACTAGTTTAATCAGACCATACTGTGTATCCGATACCTGTTCGTAGTTGTAGATAAAGTAAAGTAGGGCGAGGATTAAGTTAAAGGTGAAACTATATACATATACACACGACCTGTTCCAGTAAGAATAAACGAGTTGTACACTGATACAGACACGGTATAAGCATTTATAATATAGCTGTTTCTGCGTGAGTAGTATATTTATATTGTTACACTGATAAAGGCCCAGTATACTGGTATAGTCCGGCGTCTGTTTCTGTGTTAGTAGTATATAAATTGTCACTCTGACACAGGCCTAATATAGGCCCGTTTCTGTGTGAGTAGTATATGAATTGTCACTCTGACACAGGCCCAGTATAAGCCTGTTTCTGTGTGAGTAGTATATGAATTGTCACTCTGACACAGGCCCAACATAGGCCTGTTTCTGTGTGAGTAGTATATAAATTGTCACTCTGACACAGGCCTAATATAGGCCTGTAATTGTGTGAGTAGTATATGAATTATCACTCTGACACAGGCCCAATATAGGCCTGTTTCTGTGTGAGTAGTTGATGAATTGTCACTCCGACACAGGCCCAATATAGGCCTGTTTCTGTGTGAGTAGTTTATGAATTGTCACTCTGACACAGGCCACATATAGGCCTGTTTCTGTGTGAGAAGTATATGAATTGTCACTCTAGCACAGGCCCAGTATAGGCCTGTTTCTGCGTGAGAAGAATATGAATTGTCACTCTAGCACAGGCCCAGTAAAGGCCTGTTTCTGCGTGAGAAGAATATGAATTGTCACTCTAGCACAGGCCCAGTATAGGGCTGTTTCTGTGTGAGTAGTATATGAATTGTCACTCCGACACAGGCCCAATATAGGGCTGTTTATGCTTGAGTAGTATATGAACTGCACTCTGACACAGGCCCAAATATAGGCCTGTTTCTGCGTGAGTAGTATATGAATTGTCACTCAAGCACAGGCCCAATATAGGCCTGTTTCTGTGTGAGTAGTGTATAAATTGTCACTCTGACACAGGCCCAAATATAGGCCTGTTTCTGTGTGAGTAGTAAAGGATCAGCCCCACTTATTAAGGCCCTTAGTGTTTCTACCGGTGAGGTTCCAGTAGCCGATTTTGTCCCCAAATCAGGACTATTCTCACAAAGAATCATACATGTGTAAAGAATCATACATGTGTATACTGTCTATAGAGAGGTACTCTATTCCATGCTCAAGTGGAAATTAGACTTGCCAAGGCTATATAAACCCAATCTCTGTCCTGATTTGGGTCCCGATTCTGATCTCATATTAAACTGGTTTGATTTTTTTGTCTGAATGGTGCGATCCCCAGGCTAATGTTTTTACCTTATCACACTGTACATACCTATGAATGGTAGGATGTAAATATAAACATACACCTATTATCCACACGGATCTAATCGGCAATCAAACACAAGAATATATAGAAAATAAACCTGATCAAACTGTACAGACCAGTATGGTCGGATCGTGAGAATTGACCCAAAAATCGGGTAGTGGAGCCCTAGCTTTAGAGTATAGGATGTATTTCTGTGTGAGTATTATACAAAATATTGGTAAAGTGGATAAGGTTACTTGCATAAGCATTCAGCTGACAAGGTTCTCCTCACACAACACTTACCTGAACTAGATTGTCTTTTAATGGCAGGCAGGATATCTCTCAGTGCAGATCGGACGCCAGAATCGGACTTGGACTGCGACTGGTGTACAATGGCAGAGGGTCCAAGGTTGAGCATCTGCTGACCTTGACGTAGGTCACCTTGACGTTGATCCTTCCGTGACGTGTCCTGACGTATAATGGCGTCCGAAGGTGACGTTTGGTGCAGGATTTTGTTGACGTAGACGTCTATCTGTGGATCTAGACGCTGTAACTTTTTTAGAAGTCTCCTTGCCTCGGTCTGTGTGGAGAAAAACAACTGGTTAGCAATATGTATGATTTGCATTTGATTATTCATGTCCCCCTTTAAGCACAGCATGTTGTTAAGGATATTTGTTGTCATGATGAATAACTAGCCACCGCTATATTGGTGCACCACTTATCTGGAGAGCATCAACCACATAAGGTCGGCTTGATGCATTCATGTATCATGACGCCAACGTGTGTATTACATGTAAGGACAGTTTATCCCAACAAGTGAAAAGGGAATAAGTCATTATTATAACATAATTGGTTCGTTATTTCAGCAGGGAATATAAAGATGCAAATTCTTTCTCTTTTTCTATAGCAATTTGCCTCCTCCAATGAGTTTGAGTTTAGATTTTCTTTATTTGGCCATAATAAATCACAAGCGTGGGCCAATAGCAATCTACCTCTTTATGAATCATACATAATAATCTGTCTATATATAGGGATCGTACGGAAATACATGTGCATCTTCCGATTAAAATGTGGTAAGTAAGATTCATTGTTTCCAAATCCGTTCCTCAATCTTTCTACTGGCGGACACATTTACCAGATACATATTTATAAATATTATCTCGTATAGTAGAGTAAGCAAGAAAGCAGCGAGTCTTTGAGCAAACCACTGGCATTTCACATTGTCAGACCCGCTCTCTCCCCCCACCCACAAGCATAAATTGCCTAAATAGTGCCACGCTCGTGATACATGGTTAGTCATAGCCTAATGCATTGTAGTCATTATTTATTACATAAGCTGAGCGTTTAATCATTCGCCATTCATAACTGGATCCAGCGTCCAAGCGGTAAACATGCCGCCCACCATATACCGCCATCATAGAATGGTCGTTGAATTGTTAATTAATTTTGAAAATAAAAGAACAGCATTGGTAGTCATTGACAGGTTCTCCTTCTCACATAGACTGCGCCTGCTCACCCTAAAGTGTAATTAGATTTAGTGATGTAGTAGGACAGTAGGGACACCTGGGGCTGGGGGCTATACCTGAATATACTCCTGGTGTTGTATTCACACATTTAGGTGGCATTTATATGTGCTTCCTAGGCCTCAGCTGGTTTCATAGAGAGAAGGTGGGGAAGCTAGGGGGCGTGAGTAAGACAGCAAATCAAAGATGTATGTGATCGTAAATAAAGACATGTTAACCCCTTAAGCCCCGCATTGTGTTTTAATGCATCATGCCCTTTATCTTCATGATGCATGAATACAGCACCAGCCGGCAACTCCCAGTGCCGCCCTCCTGATGCATGATACAACGGGGATGATACACTCCCAGGGGGGTCGGCATGATGCATTCATGAATACAGCCCTGGTGAGTAGACAAGAGGCTCATTCAGAACAACTGACGTGGTCGTAGGCAACTGGTGACGTGACGAAACCTATTTGACGACCACTAGTAAAATCTTTTACACAATATCTCCTATACAAATATATAGAAAATATATATAGATAGCACATTTTGCCAGCTACAAATATACCTTCGTCAATTGCAAATATTGCAATAATGACGAAAATCGCAATATGACGACTGGTGAGTCTGTTCTGAATGAGCCTCCAGAGGTCTTAGCACATTACACCATTACGCGGCACTTAAATGTTTAATGACTTATAGATATCATTTTCTTAAGCACCCCTCCCCTCCCAAAATAAGTACCAGCCTACTGAGTTTCCCCATGAACGTATCTTTCTCACAATCTGAAGGAGCTAGTGAACGCACATGCTTTTAACCTTATTAGAAGCGTTTCGATGCACAATGATGAAAATGAAGTATAAAGCAAAGTGATTATATTTTTTTGCAGGTCATTAAAACTATTTCATTAGCTGTGGTCAGTCTCCGGTATTGGCAAAGGTCCCCTCGAATATTAAAGGTCGTCGTGTTTATTGTGTGGGCTAAATTGCAATTAAAGGAAGCCTAGAAAGGATAAAGTTTAGCCGGCTAATAAAGTGGGCGATGATTGTACCACACGCGTCAACAATACTGATTTATAGTAAGAAGTCTTTATACTTGTCTCATGGCTACCGTGGCTTTAAAGACCAGCACAGACAGACCTGCTTCAAAAGGTGGGCTGGATTGGCCGGTTTGATTGGGAAGTATCAAACATAATTTATACCAGAGCGGTCACGTAGAACAAAGTTAATGAGAAAGAAACGAGTACCAACACTGTTAGAAGTAAGTACTCTTCCTGTACAGCAAATATTTGGGGCAACTTTGGTTCCAGCAAATTCTGCTGTAGACCTACGGCAGAATCTACTGAAGACCCGGACATGAAGGTCTGGGGTTCAACTCTCAGTATTGGTACCATTTCTACTCATCCATGTGAGGGATAGTATGTTTTCTATGGCCAAAAACACTACGAAATGCTACATGAACCTTGCATAAAGGTTGAGAACCATATACAAATAGTCTACATCCATATGAAATGTTTTTAAATGTTAATAAGTTCTAATAACAGGTTTATGTATATTCAACATTGGGCATCTTGGAGATTTGAACCCCCATCTCCCGATCCAAAGTCTCAAACCATGACCACTACACCAGTGAGTCCTGCCTATCAGGTGCATTGAAACACCTCCTACTTAAGTAAAAAAAAAAAAGTAACATTTCAGTGTATCAAAATATATTACTTTAAGAACTGCATCAGGAGAAATGTAGTTCATTTGAGAGTTCCCTGTCAGACTTGAACCTCCGACTGATGCCAATGACAAATGAACTTCATAAATTATATATTATTTCCTTATCAAGACATGAGTATATACCATTTTCTCATTCTATGTGTTGATAGAGCATGGCATTTAAGTGAAGAAATCTCCTTGGAGATGTGAAGTATGGTACTCCCTTCAACCTGTCTACTCTCTCCCTCAGGTTGCTGGTTATGGGATTTGAACATGCATCTACAGCAACAGAATTGTACATGTACAGCAACATTTGCTGTAATATTCTTTAAAGCGAAAGTACTGTATATATTTTGCTGTTTACAAACAACATTTTTTTTACAGTGAAGCCATAGGGGTATTCAGTGAAGGGAGCCTATACAGCCTATGAGGCTCCCTTCACTGCATTTCGTGTACAGCTTAGTAATCGTCCTATAACTACTACATTTATAATCATTTGATTAATTCAACTCAATCGGGAGGACGTGACCACACACACGGCAATTTCTCTAGTTAGGCCAAAATAAAAAAAGGTTTGTTTCGAGTAACACGGGCAGAAAATGTAGGTTCGGTAGGTCGGAAGACCCTAAAAATGACCAAAAAGGGTTAAAATACAAAAACTTCTTCAGAATTGCATAAAAAATCGTAGGGTCGGCCCGGTTTTGATAGGGTCGGTCGGATGACCTAAAACAAACCTTTTTTTTTTAACCTTACCGAGTTGTAATGATTAATCAGTCTGAGTTCTCAGCTGGAGTTCCCCATAGTTATTGTCAATATTTAATTCCACTTAATTAAAGCTATTTTGTGAGAGTTAAATGATGTTTTATGATGATGTCACATAGGCTACACCTGCCGTTGGTTAAGTTAATACGGCTGCCATCTATAAATATATAAAATAGGATAACACTGCATCACCTCGTATTTCCCATGACTCAAGAGGGATCTGGAGTCTGATCTCACCGCAACTGTACACAGAGAAAAGAAACAGCGTCAAAAGGGAGTCCACGTCGCCTTCAGAATGACTCCCCTCTACAGGGGAGTCCAAGTCGCCTAAGGGAGCCTAGGTGACTCTCTAGCTGACCTAAGAGAGTCACCTGGGGGAGTCATATAGCTCTCTGGGTCATATGACTCCCCCAGGTGACTCCCTTAGGTCAGCCAGAGAGTCACCTAGGCTCCCTTAGGCGATCTGGACTAGTCATTCTGGAGGCAACGTGGACTCCCTTTTGACGCTGTTTCTTCTCTCTGTGTAGCTAACGTCTTCTCACCACGTGTTACGCTAAATACCAGAGTTTGATGACAGACACGATCTCGCTGTTCATGTGTCGGGATATTCAGATAGAACTGCATTTACATGGTTGAACAAATGGTTTTAGCACATGATCTAAAGAGAGCAGAACAGCTGCACAGTGGGTATCCAGAACATCCCTTTTGCAGGGCTGCAGAGCACTTCATCTATACAATCAGCCATACCATAAGGTCAGCAGCCAAACAGAAAGGATGATGCATGCGCCCCTATCTGTGCATCTGTTTACAAGTATGCTGCATTTGAAGTTATAAATACCACAGCAGTACTGAAATCTGCCTGACAGCCATTTGACAATGAAAGGCAATACATGCATGTGTAGAGGTCAAAGTGTGAGGTGAGGTAAACAAACGTAAAAGGAAATGCTTGCGGTATTCCTCAGTGGTCACAGAACCCTGAAGCAGCGTTGATATGAGGAATCTGGATAACCCTGGATCAACCGCTTTTCAGCAGTGATTCAACGTTGAACTGAGTTTTTGTGCCCACAGCCATGAGCGGTCTATAAAACATAAATTAAGATAATTTCAAAACGATATTACAATGGTAAATATGCCAATGTATCTAAGAAATAGCTAATTCTAGGAATTTGGCTGATTCAGCTTTGGCTATTGGTAGATAGTGAAACTGCAGGTGCTTGAAACCTAATAATCCGTACAGGGCGGCAGGAGGGGGCACTGAAAAAACAAACTTGTCTCCAGACTCGTCGAGGTGACTATCATAAAATAAACTAGTCAAAAGTTGTCTAACCTATCAGGTTACCATCCCGCAAATAGAATCTGGAGCTGGCAAATGTCGGGTTTTGGGCTGGCACATGCCAAGTGGG
Source organism: Harmothoe impar (assembly GCA_947462335.1). Classification (NCBI taxonomy): domain Eukaryota; kingdom Metazoa; phylum Annelida; class Polychaeta; order Phyllodocida; family Polynoidae; genus Harmothoe; species Harmothoe impar. Next base: position 20,012,924 of record OX381716.1, read on the forward strand.
TCTTCTATCTCCAGCTAGAAGACCCGCTTCCTTGTCACTTAGACGAGATTTTGACTCATTTATTGACTGTCACTTTGAAGAGTCTGGAGACAAGTTTACTTTTTGAGTGGGGGGGGAGGGGGGGGGGTATTTGGCGGGGGTATACATGATGTGAACCCCTTGAGGAGACTACCAAAAAGTGTTTACCCTTTAGCCAAAAAGTCAAGCCCTGCTAGGACAGGGGCGGGGACAACCACGGGTTTGGAATAAATACAGTCAAATTTTGGTTCGAGTTAATTCATACTGCGAAGCCTCTTTGCATCAGAGTCAGGTTCAATAATCGTCTACGGCTCATGCGTACACGCTTCCACCCACTCCATAATTAAGCTATGGCTATACCTATTAGTCGGAGTAGGGAATATGATAGTGCAACTTTGTATAGGGCCTCCTTATTACCGGGATAATTAGTGTTAATTACAATAATTGCCGGACACATTCTTGGTATTCATAATTAGTAGCTTATATTACGCGATACTCCCATTTGTATTAGGGCCGTTGCCGCATCATATCGTCGGCTCCTTTGTGAGTGTTTCAGTGAGACCCGATTAGACATCTTAGCAATATCTCAGGCCGATCTGAATTAAACTAGCCACACCCAACCCAACCCATGCCGCCCGATCCACATCACAACTAGTTGTGTATGAAAGATTGCTTTCAACAATTTCTATGTTTAAGGCTTTCAATTTCAAGGGTTGGCTTGGCTTAACTTGGATCTAGTTGAGCTGCATTGTGCAATAGCCTCTGTATAATTTGTATAAGCTCTAAACCCTTTCGACATGAAAATCATGTTGGTATAAGATTCCATGAGTGTGCCATGATGTGCACAAGTCACATGAGATAACTAACTGTTAGTGGGGACTGAATTCCTGAATATCATGACCTAAGGACCTAAAATTTGGGTAACAGTTTTCTATACTTAATTCAATGGTGTAGAATCTGAAAATGACACTCGCAACGTTGAATTCTGAGGGGGTCTAGTCATGTGTTATTTGAGCGCAAAATAAATCCAGAAAAACACCACACTTGAGGGGAGACATTATGATGTGATAATGGTAAATGTATTACCTCATATATCCATCAAGGACCCTGTTGTATGTGACATACTCAGATGAATGCACTTGGACAGTGACCGCTTCTTATATCAAGAATGGTGACTAATTATCACCATTCTGGTGCTTAGACCCGTGTTTAATGCTTAATGCTGATTCCGTACTTTGCCATAGGTAGTATCAGGTCTAATCAGGCTCCTTCGATATCAGCAAATAAAGCAAGCACATACAGATAGAACAAATCATCTTAGTGAATAGGTGAATACGTTTTCAAATTAAAGGAAAGCATTTCTTTTAGTTTCAAATAGCTACCGTAAAACAATAATATATGCATACAAATTCCATCTCAGAGAAATTTCATTAAAAAAAAAAGACGGCCGAAAATAGAATCTGCTACTAGCCTGGTGCACACCCGGTAATAGGGATATGGGAAGCACTGCCAGAGTTATAAAACATTGCTGCATACTTGGTCTGTTGATATAATAATGTGTGTGTCCCCAAAAGCTGTGTGTCCACTACACGACAAGGAAGATGGACAGTTTCCGCTGTTTAACGTCCAGCAATATGTATATACATGTTTCATATGTTCCTCTGAATCGTCCAGCCTAAGTTGAGTTATAATGTGTCCACTAGGTGTGATAAATTGAACAAGGTATTGTAATAGAATAAAGGGCATATTGCTTTATTTCTATACAAAAATCAAACATGTCAGATATCTTAACGTCCACTTTTGACGTCCACTTTTGACGTCCACCTTTTGCTGTTTCATATTTGTAATTCAGAAATGTAGTCAAGGTATTCCACAGGGTGAAAAATTATATATTTCACTTTGGCTTTTAAATTCAAGGTTTGACTGACGCCAAACGGGCTGATGTATGCTAGTGGACACATGCCCTATACGACAAGGAAAGTTGGCAATTTCACCGGTTTAATGTTCAGTGATATGTATATATTTGAAAAATATCTTTCTCAGATATCTTCCACTTTGACTGCAGGTGTGCTGTGTCCACTAGACGTGATTAACTACTGCCCAGACTGGCCAGGACAAGCATAGATGAGATATCATAATAGAATAAGAGCTTATCGCCCACCTTTTTCACAAAAAAAAATCAAATGTGCTTGATTTTAAGATTAGAGCGTTTACCATTTGCTTTTGAAGGACGATGGCTTACATAATTTCTATAGATTCCAGATTTTTGTTGTGCACTTGTATTCACAGGAAGACAAAACCTATATTTCATAATGGTATTCAAATTCACGTTTTGACGGACGACAAATGCTGATAAATGCTCGTGGACACAGGGCTATTCATGCAATAACTGAAGTATAATTCAACATTGCGGGCCGGGGGATGTGGTCTTTTTTTCACTTCTATATATTTCACATGAATGGTACAAAAAACGCTCTCCGTCCCTGTGAGCAGGTGGATGTTTACTTTGTCCAGCTAAAAGAGCAGCTCAGGCCAGTGAGTTCCGGCATGAGCGGGTCAGTGGCTGATTCATGGACTTGATTGCTCCCTTTGGAGCTTTTGGCGCCTTATAAGAGACAAATTAAGTCCCATGAGACGGGGATCTTACCCTAACTGTTAGCTGCATTTTGGATAAAAGGACTCCCACGTTCAACTGGATCTTATCAAGGCTGTCTCCAGTCGTGCTGCCAATGTGTCTTATTCCACACGCAGTTTTGTATATCATGGCAGCATTAGATGTATTACATGATTAATACGAGAGTTGTATGCCAGTATACCCAAGTACTTATATCATCGTATGCAATTCCTTTATGGGCAGATGGGGTACAGTGTAGTCCTATTATGCTAGAAGGAACTATCTGAAAGCAGGGCCTTGACAAAAAGCATATCCCCCGTAGTCTTAAATCACAGCTCCCTGTAGATTCCACTTAGTCCCAACGTACTCATATCACATAGTCTGTGACAACAATATACCTTGAATCTATTTTAATCCAATTTGGACTTTATAACATAACACATTGTAATAAATGTTCAGCAGACTGCGGACAGTAGCGGTCAGTAGCCCTTGTCTATGTATTAATGTCATCAACAAATGTATTTGTAAATGTAAAAAGTCAGTGCATCATTAAAGTTCAAACGGGTGTGGAGGGGTAGGGTGAAAACCTTTGTACTGCTCTGGAGCAGATCGACTAGACAATATCTAACCCATCCCAAGTTTCAAAATTATAGGTCCTACCTCATCCAAATCATCCAAGGTGGTCTTCACTAACTCGTGAAAAACAATTGTCCACTTTTACCTCTGGAGAAAAAAGAAACGCCCATCAACTGTTCTGACCCCCCCCCCCCCCCCGGGCCCAGGTTGGCCCCGCGTTCTTCCTGCCCCACCCACACCCACACCCACACTACCACCCACACTTACACTAATACGGTTAACTGTTATGTCAGAAGTTCCACCAGACAGGATGTGGCATTGCTGTAATCTAAGACAATAATTTCGACATGAGGCGGAGGACAATCAGGGTGTCATATCAAGTGGCCATTTAAAGTTAAATGTAAGTGAATTAAATGATGTTTATTGAGGACTGGTGCCCCAGGTATGTACCTCAGTTAATACTACTTACCTGTATCTTTATTTGCATATATTAGGTCCTTGTGTGTATTTTAAGAAAGGAAAATGATTTTTTTAAGGGCCAGTGTATCTGTACGATAATTAAGAGCGCGGATTTGTAGTTGCTATTAATTACAAGGGATAAAGCAAAATCCTAATTCTTGTCAGCATCTCACCATAGCCGCCATTTTTGCTGAGCTCGTGGATCAAAAGCAACATGACCACAAGCTGTTAATGTAAGCCTAGAGGTAACATGATGTGGCATACATCAGAGAGATGTTGGGGAGGTGAGAGTAAAATGTACTCCAGTTTCTCATAGCTTACAAACGGAGAGTCTGGACATGTGCATGTATGTCTATATATACATGTATGCCTTTCGGAAGCTAATGCCAAATTTGCTATGGGAACACCTCGCCCCTACACCCACACGAACTGCAAATATAGATGGGGGAGGGAAAAAAGATATCCTCACCTTAGCTCGCCCGTCAAGGGGATGGGGGGGGGGGGGGGGTCGCTATAACTTGTCTATACGTCGTTATGTATGTAGGTAGGGATGTTTACAACACTGGACAGGCTGGCCTCTCCAATACTGATGTGCTGCTTTCACTTAGTATGTATTCAATGGGAATGATGCTAACCCAATTTTCACCCTCTGAGTATGTTAACCCTTCAATGTACTATGCCCTTTACATAAATACAGCCTTGGTGAGTCACTCACCGTGGCTGCATCCAAGCAGAATGCCGGCCCTATACGGTGGGTTGGCATGGTACATGGATGGTGTATATCATTCATTTAATGCGTGATCATGACTTCAAAGGGCATATGACATTAAAGCAATACGCTGCCCTTAAAGGGTTAAGGGCCAAGTGCCGATTAACCCCTAGTGTCTAAAGGGGGAACTTAATATGTAGGTTCAATCTGTGACACAATCCCTCCTTGGGGTACAGCAGTGGGGTGCTTGTAGATTACCTGCTATCTGATGTTGAGTTTGCCGATGAATATATACACTACAATGCCTTAAGGAGATGAGCTCCAGACCTCTATATCTGTTTTTAGATCATAAAAGGATGTTCTTACTTTATATTCCCCAGGTACCAGATTTACATGAAAAGTCGCTTACTTGATGCAAGAACTATGGCAAGATGTCTGATGCGTGTGTACTGGATGAAGTGGAAGATTAGATCACGTGTCGGTTATAGGCCTTGTAGGACAGTTGAGTGCTTTACTGCACTAGTACTTTAATCTATTGGTCTCTTGTCATTGCATTAGGCCTGTGTCGACTGGGATGCACAAAACAGTGTTATATATCCTAGTGGACACGGGCCTAATAATGCATGCGTGCAACACTGGTGATTAATATGCTATGCATTCATGCATCATACACTCCCCATAAATCAACCATGTATGGTCGCCATGATACACTTATGCAATGCTGGTGCTAACTCGCCAGTGGTGCAGTGGTGCATAAAGACGACAGAATAACAAGACATATTGAGGCATGATGCCAGCTTTGAATGCTTGATTGTGAGGTGGGGTTGGGTTTCAATGTCTACCTGGATTCAGGTGTTCTGCATAGGTACCTGGTAATCATGACACTTCAGGTAACCCCACACTTCATCGCAAAAATGGGCAAGGCCTAACATTTACCACATGTGCAGAAATCACAGCAATTTTTCACATTTGTTGGGAAATTTAAATATTATGAAATGAATGTGTAGTTAACGGTTTCGCCTTAAAGATTTCAGCCACCTCCTTTCTATTTGTCAAGAAACCCCACACACTCAATTTCCCCACCATGTTATTTGAAGCAGCCCATTATTTTTCTGTTTGCTTTAAAGACCAAAAATCTTGATACTTGTCCTCTACACCTATGGATTGAGTGGGGCGAGGACCGACCGTATCTCTGTAGGAACACTGGGCATGGAATCTGGAGTTAGCCCATCAAAGATGGCGGATGGTGAGCGAACAATGGTTGACAGATTTTGTCTATTTGTAATGTAAATACTTGATATTCTTACGTAATAGTCGATAGAATCTAAGTTTAGGTCTATGTGGCCATGAAGGCAATTGCTAGCCTCATTAAATCAATGCAATTGTAGAGAAATCAGCCTGGAATAAAGATTGAAGACTAGGCTAACACTGTTTATGCAACTGGGGTAATATAACTCAGTATGTAGTTAGCCTAGTCATCCATATCATGAAAGCATTATTTTCTGCTCCTACAAACCATTCTATCGAAAAACTATTACAGCACTACATAATACATGGCCATAGCCACCAACACATAACTTCACAATGTTCAACTCCCTTTAATACTGTGCTATCACCCCCTGTAGTTTTGCTTGCAAATACAACCATCCACCATTACTGATGGGCTAACTGCCGTGTTCCTACATTGGGTCTGAGGTTGCTACCTAGTGTGGGTGGAAGTTTGACACCACACAGAAAAAATCCAGAGTCGGCAAACCTAGCACTGCCTTGTCAATTTGACAAGGAGAGGGGCTGGCAAGCAAAACTCTTCAGTAAGAACACCCATCTAGAGCTACCTTACATATGCCAGCCCTAAACTTGTCTAGAAGTGATTCACCAATTTCCCTGCAGGTGGCCATTACCTAGCATAAAAATGTACCCTTGGGAACAAATTGATTAATTCCTATGTTGATATAATACTGAGTATTACAATACATATATGTAAATATGGAGGATTATGTGAAGTATCTAGGGAAAAAGTAAGATAATGTAAAGAATGTATACTTTTGACAACATTTAAAAGATAGAGCACATGTGTAGAAGGAAGACTCCTCTTTTGTGTCTTTCACCAGGGCACAAGTAGGTGCATGCACCTTATATTGGTATTATACACACACAAGCCTACAGCCCATTGCTGGAGAGTAACCTATTCTCAGTAAAGACTTGGTTATACACTATGTGAATCCTTGGTGGCACTAGTGTATTAAATATCACTTCTATATGTGGTTATGTATATAAACAAATTGATAAAATAATCTTGTCATCTGGAACCAGACCAAACTCATACATTTGAAACCCTAGACCTACCACGATTATGCAAAGATGAGCCCCCAGCTGTGGCTAATCTGGGCCTGCATCAACTATCTTAGTTTGATGACCTTTACAAGTCTAGGGTCGTCTTGTGGGATGGTAACCTAGCAGGTTGTGAATTTGACGAGTTGAAGCTAGTTGATTCTATGCTGTTCACTTAGAAGACCCTAGGGTCGTCCTCTAAGACGACCTTACAGACTCCAGAGCTGTCCAGAGTTTTTCAGTGCACAGGGGATTAGTGGGGGATGAGGTGACACAGCCCACGGATTGACTCGGTCAAATACTTCTTTGGTAGGCAATTCGTCATAATTAGTTTTACATAGATACTGAAAGGCTATAGGTGAAAGCCATTTACTGAGGTATAGAATGAACGAATTCCATGCATGATATACTCCCCCGGTATGCTCCCCCAATGTGGCATGGGGATTCGCTATTCACAGGCGCTATTGCTCTCCCCGCGAAAATACTCTTGAGAGCAACTCGGTATGTTCTATGTCATAACTTGTGGTACCTTTGGGGAATTGTACACATAGTTGGCCTGAGGAAATGTATTTTATCGAGTGTATTGCTCTTTTTCGTGTTATTTTCTCTGAAATATCTTGCACCACTGAAACTCATGAAAGTCATTCAACGTTTCGCTCTAGAAACATGAAAGTAGTCACTGTATTTTGGGAATCCCTTGTATGATCTTATGCTTTTCTCAAGAGGTATAACAAGGAAAACCACCAAATTTAGAGCAGTTCTCGTTTTCCTTGTGGCGACGTCCCCTAGTGACATGTAGTGTAATATAGCATAAATGAGCACACTTTCGATTTTACTTCTTTATAACGTGTTAGATGACACAGGTTGGCTTAAATTTCTCTGATGTGGGAAAGGTCAAGTGGTGTGCCCTTATCAGGTGGTTGGTGGGTGTGTGTGAGCACCCAATCCCTTTACTCATCTTACCACTATGGACACTTTAAGGACGACATGATACCCCAGGGCTTCTTAGCTGTTTACTGCCCTGGGTGCATTATCGCAGTATGCACCAAACTGATGCTTTGTGAGTGCATCAAAACTGTAAGTTCGACATGATGCGTGAAAGCCATACCAGCTTGTTATCTGCACTGATAATATCTAGGATCCAGGACTGGATAACAAATCAGTCAATAGTGTCTAACCTAGTCAGTCATTTTCTGACTCCCTATACAACCCACCCTAGGTTAGTTTATACTGTCTGGTTTGTCAGTATGAACAGCTCACCTTGCTCCTTAGCCTTCTCCATTTCAATGAGTATTAAGGTGGGTCGCTACCTCTTGAATATGGACACACTGCGCAGGTATCTGCGCATATAGCTTAAATGCATCAGAATGAGCTAATATTACAGTATCTGATACATATATACGCTGATTAAGCCATGTTAAAAAATTGGGAGATTTCGAGCAAAATTGAGCGTTTTATTGGACTTTGCATGGTTGATATATTTAAAGCTAATGATATTTGCTATTTTTATTAAAAGTTAGAACATTGAAACTATTTACCAATATTTCATTATCTAGAATGATATAGATCTCATTAAGTCACTTAGAAAAACCAAGGGTATCAATTGTAGCCATTTTCTACCCTGATTCTAGCCATTTTACACTTTATTTTTAGCTTTAAATGTAAGATTTAGACCGATTTTGCTATATTTTTTAACTTCAAAGGCCAAAAAAACTGAAAATATGCCCGGGACCCCCTATCAAAATCACTTTCATATGTTAGCAAATGATCTCAACTATTTTCTGAGAAAGTTAAAAAAAATTCTGTTAATTTTGAATACCATTATAAGCCAATAATGCTAAAAAATGATAGCAATTTATTCCTTTTCTTCCCCAAAACATCATATTTTTGCTTAGAATTCCATGGCATACAACTATAAAATTAGTTTTGCAGTAAAGTGGAACATATAGCCATTTCATATGTGAAGTTTTACATTTCTGTGCATAATGGTTGATATTCTAAAAAAATATTGAAGTTTTCCCACTTTTTTCTCATTTTTAGAGAAAAATTTAAATACTTTAATTTTTCAAAATTCGGTATTTAAAAAAGTAGGTCGGGACCCCCCATTTTTCTTTTCATTTTCTGTTTCTATATGATTCAGACTGTCTTTAGAAAAAAATAGAGACATTCTGTTAACTTTGATCAAAGGGTAGCGACCCACCAGTAAGGCATTAGTCATGACTTTGCTTTGCCTCAGTTATTTTTGGATAGCACTTGGTAATGCCTGAATAACCTGGGTTAGCTACTACAGACTAAGGCCCGGACTAAGTTATTTGTGTTTTCATAGTACTTTTATAAATAAGGGTGATAAAATGTATTTCCCAAAAACCCAATTCTTTTTTTTACTCTAGATTCATTAAGATGTTATCTTAAATAAAGAGAGACTTGTTTCAGTTTTTTTGCGAACCTGATCCTACTAGTTTCGATGGATAAACCACCTTCATCAGGGATCACTTTTATAAATGCTTCATGACGATAAAATGGCACAGATCAAGAGAACGTCGTGCTGCCCCACGACGTATGTCATGGACGTCACAGTGGTGATGACGTTGCTGAACCACGAAGTCAAACAAGCATGACGTTTCAAAACATGAAGCGGTTATCAAAATGAAATATCACCGTCCTTACATAAGGTGACAAATGTCAGTTGTCATCATAATGACATACTAGTCAATGAAACGCGTTATTAACGTGACTTGCATGTTATTAAACTTCAATTTTGGACCATCATTAGTAGAACAATGTGTCACCTCAGCGACCCTATACAAAGGTCGTTAGTGAATAAATACCTGTTTTGCGATAGTTGACAAAATATGAAATATCAATGTGTTCCCCGCCCCCTACTAACCATGACAGCAATAATAGTGGAATTGTGAAAAGTCAGGTCCTCTCACAGTATTAATATACTGAACCACTTGGAACTCTAAACCGTTAACAACATGTGTAAGTGATTTCTGGAGATTAAAACGGTAAATAAGTGTTCAATGAGTTTATTTGGTTAGAGTTATGCAATACGATTGTAAACTATATTAATCTACTTTATCTTAGCTACTTCGATTATAATAAACATGAACACGAGTGTAGATGTGCGTGTCTTTTTTTTTCTAAAATGAACAATTTCAGTGATTGTCATTGTAAATTATTTTGCCATCCTTACTTTTTCAACGTTGTTAGATCTTGTGAAGAAAAAATAGCTGTTCTCACACCAGATAGATGCCCCCCCCCCATCAGTTACGTCATAATGTCTGAGACGTTTGGTGCGGGTAGGTTAGAATGATATTTATTTCTATCATATTAATACGGACAAAAACGTAACTGTTATTTTAATAGTTTAAGCAGACAGTATGCTCCCATCTAAGTAGCACCCCCTTACCAATGTGTGGCCCGCAGCCATCACGGCTTGTGAAGACCTTACTAATCATCGGCATTAATAACCCTTTAAGGGCCGCATAGTGCTTTAATGCATTAAGCCCTGTATCGTCACAATACACGAATGCGGCCCTTGGCCCTTGTATTTAAGCATCATGCCGACCTAAAGGCGTTGATACACCCCTAAATGGTCGGCATAGGTAGACTTGCCAGAGAATACATGCCATCCATGCATCATGCCGACCGATTGCAAAGCAGATTAATAGATGATGTGCCCCTTAAATGGTTAATTAAGGATTCTCTAATTTGAATGCCACAAGCAATGAACACCGCTGCCTTCTGTCGCCATGATCAATGACAACATTTGTAATAAACTGAAGCACGGCATATCGTTATAAAGAATATCATACGATGCAATATACTGTAGTTAATGAGGATTTGTTTTCTTAATGACTGCCTCTAATTATGGGATATCAGTAACACATTAGAAGAATGACACAATTTCTGGACGAGCCATGCTGTAGCGAGCAATAGGTATTACTGTTTTCTGAAGCTATTTAGGAGAACTTAGAATTTGATTCAGTAGCAAAAGGGTAATTTTAAACATGATTTAAACCATTTGTAACAGAAGTTCCCTATGAAGTCAGTCTTTCCTAAAAACTACTACCTCCCGACCATGCATGTAGTCTGAAACAAAGCTTAACAGAATTTGTTTACGATTTTCAACTTTTTTGGAATTTGTAAGTGCCTAAACCTTTCCGGGATCGGCCCTGCTTTTTAAGACTAGGCCGAGTAAATGAGACACACTTTGATTTTGTCGAGTTAACTGTTTCTGTCTGTTCTAGGAAACCGCCTGTAATGTATCCTATGTCATTTAGGATACATTGCAAAGTAAGCATTAGGTAAGTTAAGTAAGTCTACAGGCACACCTACCCTTAGAACCGCACGTGAAACTCTATGTTAGGCCCTGCATGTTATGTCTTATGAGTTGCCACCTGTGGCAGCTCATACTTGTAATTAATAACTTATTGAATAACATTAATATCATCAACGATCCAATGCATACAGTTTGTGTTGACCAATCATGAGACGGACTACTGGCCAAATACTAATACTTATAAAAATGGCACAGTAGTTGGGAATGCATCCTTGCCAGCATGTACTGAGAAATAAGTAAACTATGAAAGCTTGGCATCGCCTACCGCCATTTTCATTGACCTTTTAAGGGCGGCACAATTCTTTAAATGCATTGCATCCTTTGTCACATTTTGCTTGAATGAAGCCCTGGCGGGTTACTCGCCAGTGCTGCATTCACGCATCATGCCGGCTCTTTGGGATTGATGAACTCCTAAAGGGTTAACATGATGCAAGTATGCAGCCCTGGCTTGTACACTCGCCAGGGCCGCATCCATTCATGATGATGATGATGATGATGATGATTATGATGAAGGGCATAATTATAGTGATTTAAAACTGTATTGCCAGAAGTGTAATGTAAAAATGATTAATTATCACCAAAACAGTTCCTTCTAAAGTATAATTTCTGAACTGTATTTTGATTGACTTAACAAGCGCTTTTATAAATAGGAAATATTTTTATCAAAATACATATTTGTCACTGGGGGTTGTCCTTTCAATTATATCTAAATCTATTATGATTTTTCAATGCTAGTTACTTTAGTACATGTTTCATGTCGTTTATTCTTATTCCAGAGATTGCCTTCATACATGCATTTCTAGCTGTCATTCTCCATAATTATTGTCTAAAGCATTATTTATTCTGATGCACTATAAGATATATAGCTAACCCAAGAGACAGAGGATTGAGCATACCAAAGCGTACCATGGAGCCCTTAGTATGTCATTGGTGCTGCAACGCTTATCAATCATATCATGCAGTCATTAACAAAGCTAACATGGCAGAACCATGATATGTAGGAGCCGCCCTTAAACGGACCATTAGCCTGGTTTTAAGCAACACAGAACACTTGGTGAAATAAAACCCCGTTTGAGCTCTAGTAAAATGCGAGCATGGCTGATATCTTTGTTTTTGCTACGTGGGGTCAACATTCCCTCACCCCCGACAAATCCACCGACCCCTTTTTGATAAGGAAGGTACACTTCCTAATTGATTCTAGCAGCTTGTAGATATGTATTCTAATCTGTGAAATGGTTAGTGAATACGGAATATTATCTCCATGCCTCTATGGAAAAGAATCCGGAGCCAGCAACTATTAGCGACATATACAAAATAAGATAAAATCGTACAGCATAAATGTACCCAAAGAAGCACTCTCAGAAGCTACCATGGAAACTGCCCATGTCATTTATAAATGTTGGAACAAGAAAACCGCAAAGTAGCTTTATGCATCATATATCCGTTTCAAGCAGCACATCAACCGGCCTAAATACGGCCCTGGTGGGTAGATTCACCAGAGCTGTATTCATCACAGAGGCCACAGCACATTGAATCAACAATGACATATGGTTGCCTGGGCTGATTCAATCCTGATTCAACGTTGGAGGATCCTCCAGCATTAAGTTGCATTTCATTCCCGCCGGAATGCAGCATGACGGCAAGGGGCACAGTGCATAGAGTGGGGTCTAGATGTCGACTTTCAGAAATGTCCATGTCGCCTTGTCGAATTTAAGAAATGACCATGTCCCATGTCACTATCTCTAATATTCCTCATGCCGCATGTCATTAAGGCTTAAAAATGACCACCATGTCGCCGTGTCGATTTTAGTGGTCGACCCCCATATAGAGGCGGCCCTTATATGGTTAATATTACCTGTGAAGTAAGCTAACAATATCCAAAGTCATGGTAAGTTAGTAGGAAATATATAAACAAAAAGGTGTACTTACCAAGGCGTCCAATCTACTGGAGGAGAGAGTCCTGGGGAGGTCCCCCTGGATGAGCACCCCGTCGCCCTTATCAGCAGGGTACACGTCCACCCCCTGTCTACTACCCCTGACCCCGCCTGCCTCCCCTCCACGGTCCGCAGCCGACTCCCATCGGACGCTGAAGCCGGAGACTGTGGCCACTAGGAGAGACAACAGGAGGAGAGGCGTGGAGGCCAGGAGGGCCCTGGAGGAGGTGGGAGACATGGCGCCCTGGGGGGTAGACCCGCGGCTACAGGAGGAGGCCCTGGAGTGTAGCTGTACTGCTGGGTGGTGACGGACAACTCACAGGAGGAGAGGTTGGTGAGTAGTAGAGGGTGTGGTGCACTTAGTGTGGTCAGGAGGAGGACAGTGTGGTTAGAGGAAGATCCAAGCTACAACTGGCTTTTTTATCATGCAGGCCCAGGTGTGTATTGAGTGGTGGGTTGTGGTGGAGGAGGTAGGTGTGGTGGTGGGGTGGGTGGTGCGCCTCTTGTGCTAGTTGGGTGGACACTTGTTGGACTTTATGTCACAGATGCGCGCGCACTTTGAGGCCCACGCTGCTTAAGACTGGACGTCATCGACAGACGCCCGCACATGCGCATTGTGCACCTTAGCGCGGCAGTGACGACCACGTGGAGACAAGATGAGGAGGTGTGTGTGTGTGTGTACGTGTGAGTGCGTGGGCGATGATCATAATGCTGTATGCATTATATGTAAATGGTGTGCCGGGGCATGAAACATGTCATTATTTTCGTGTCACGACTACCTTCTGTATTCCCAACAACCCTTTGAAGACGACATGTTGCTTAAATCAACATGTTCATATTCTTAAACCACTTCCGTTGCCGTGAGTAACCCGCCAGCAGTGTACCAGATCAGCGTGCAGACCCAGGGGTGGATAAAAAGGGAGGGGGTCCAGGGGAGCCGGATCCCCCTTGTTGGAAACCTTTGTAGATTTTTCTGATGATATTTCGAACCGCAGCGAGTCATGGCGCAACGCTTCTTCGGTACTTTGGTGTTTGGTGGACTCCCATTTCAAATTTCTGGGTCAGCCCCTGCGTCAGACCTATGGGGAGTGTATCAGTGTCGGGTCAGCATGATGCATGAATGTAGCACTGGGAGTTTACTAGGCCGCAATCATGCATCATGAAGACACAGATTAATCAGGTCTAACAACAGTGTCGCCTTCAAAGCGTTATCACACGCCCAACGTATTGTTTCAAGCCAAAGTAAGAACTGCAAAATACCATAAAAACCGCCATTTAGGAGGTAATTGGGCTGCTATAATGACAATAAGTAGTGGTTAAGGTCAGCAAATCGACACAGCACTGCTATTAGGTATAGATACAGACGGCCATGAGAAGAATATGTCAAATCTGATCTGGAGGTCTTTTTTTATGATACAGCGTTCAGTACTGGAATCGCCGTATATTCAATGCTCGCTTTGAATATAATGTGGCCGTATCACATGACATGTGACGTCACAGACTAAAGTCAAAGTTATTGCTTTGACTTTCCCATATAAAGGAACATATATGTTCCATAATAAACACAGAGGTCACCTCTAGTGATTCCATGTTGACCGTTCTTCACGAGTTAGGCAGCATCAGACTCAGTCTGCATCCTTTGTCCATACATTACACTGGGCAGACCGGGCAAGACACCACCACAGTTTCAACCAGTGAAATACCCTTTGTTTTGTATTCATTTAAGTGAGTACTTATAAACTATGAATAATATAATAATCAATGTATAACGAATTAGATTCTACTAAGATCACACGTCTCAGGTATGATGTCTTTGTGAAACGAAATACAGGAGAGGATTATTTCACGTGGGTGTGATATGAATCCTCATCTGTCCATATTAAATGTGGCTAAATTGGGACTCCCGTGTTTGACATCTGGTATTTTAGACGCCTTAATCATTTATTCTCCTTAGTAGCCACTGACAACATGCAGCAGTATTTGGTCTATGGAGGGCCGGTGCGACATGGTGGTGGTTTCTAATTGCCAGTAGCCAATTGAAAGTTGCCAGTTGCCAATTGCTAGTCTATGGTTGCCAGTCGCTGCTTGCTGTTATTTTACTGCTTGAAGGTTGCCAGTTGCTATCCTTTGGCTATCTTAGACACAACATACACGTAAGTGACAGTCACTACTGAGCTAAAATCACCCATAAAAGCAGCAAACAGTGACTGGCAATCAGCAACCAATAGTGGACAACTGGCAGCAACCTTCAATTGGCAACTGACAGCTAGCAAGTGGCAACATGTCACATCGTCCCCTGTAATCTGGAATTCAATATCATATAGTGACAGATTAAACGTTATGAAGTCTGCCAGTAAACTACAAAACACCTGCATAGACAAAACATACATAATAGACAGGTCTTAGCATGCTTGTAGATATCGCAACAAAAACGATTATGTACGTAAGGCCAACAAAAAAAGAAGGTTTGTTTCAGGTAACATGGCAAGAAAATATAGGGTCGGTAGGTTGGATTTTGCCTTTTTTACTTTCTTTTTAAAAATATGAAAGTACTAGCCTGCCTTTCCGAATACCCTAAAATTGACCAAAAAGGGTAAGAATATGAAAATCTCTTAAAAATTGCATAAAAAAACGTAGGGTCTGTCCTGTTCTGATAGGGTCGGTCTGGTGACCTGAAACAAACCCTTTTTTTGCCTGACTGTTAGGTTTCCCTATAGCAAAAGGAAGCAAACATGCTGCTACACAGGAAGTGAGAAAATACCTCTCTTACATAAGGTCAGCAGATGGCAATTGTAAAGTCGACCTGTATCATCCTCCCTACAGAGAAATAAAGCTGCATGTTAGGCCTCTACAAAGAGAGAACTTCCCAGCCACCACACCCAAATGGGCCCCATATGGGAATGTTTCTGGGCGCCCTGGGCTAGCCCATACGGACTTTCAATGGTTATTGTCAGGACTGCCAAAGTGGGGCTCAGGCCAGAGTTCCAACGTGCCATGTCTGCACTGCAAATTCTTCAACGTTTGCTCAATTCTGAAAATATCTAGTTCATTTTGAATTGACATTATGTGCATTTTTGTAAAAGTGGGATTCACCTGGGTTGGAAGTGGTCAAATCCATGAATTTTTGTTTTTATGGAATTCTTGCATTGTAGATACTTTGCTCTGTTCTCAATCGTCCCATTATTCTAGGAAATACAAGTTCCAATAAGATTTTTATCTGAGTTTCCTGGGCTAGAGCTGGGCTAAGGTCCCCATGAGTTTTCCATGAGCTTAGTGTGGGCTGCCAGGTGGGCCCCGAGTGGGCCAGCCCACCAACTTTACCTCCTGGGCTAATTCTGCTACACAACTTCCATGGTCACTTTGGAAAGAACTTTCCCAAAAAGAGTCGGGTTCATCTGGGCTAGCACTGGGCTAAATATAGTCTAGTATTGTTCATGACCTTACCAATAGATGTCCTCATTGAGAGGGAAGGGGATTTGATATCCCATAAATATTTTCTTGTTTTATTACGAAGAGGCAATTAAAACCATTGAAAATATAAACAGTTTGCACAGTTAATTCATATCATGTGAGCTTTGATGGGTCAGCCCAGATTATAAAAGTGCCCAGCTTAGGCCCAGATCTATTTCACTTTAGCACAAACTACAAAACTGTACAATGAATGGTGAAATCTTGAGGAACATCAGATGTCAGCATATTTTCAAATATTTACAATGTATTTATGAAAACGGTTTTCCAGGGCTGGCCGATCTGAGCTCCCACTTACAGCCCTGGACAAAGAGAACCATAACCCAGGTATCGGCAAGCCAAGCTGGCCCGAGTAAAACACAAATGGGCCCCAGGGACCAATGCTGTCTGGGCCAGCTATCGTTGAAGAATGTGGACTTCCTCAGCCTGTACTGCAGTGGAGGACCCCCTGAACAAGGCAGTGCCCAATCTGTTGCTGACTTCCTGAAAACTCATTATAGTTTTTGACTGTAATAATATCACTGCTTTTGCTCATATTACTATTACAGTTTTCGTATACTATCTTAGTTGTGTATAAAACTGTACGTTGATGATATTACTGTTTTTACATGTGATGATATTATGAATGCAGATATCAACTGATGAATGTCAAGCACATAGACAATTATACCATGCCCCCTGCTCGCAAAGATCTGCATGAAAACTGCCTAACGGTTATCATGTTTCACGAACATATGAAGGCAAAATACCGCCAGTTCAAATGGCCTCTGCATTCATATGGCTATGTTCACCTCATCAATAAACTATTCATCATCCTTTGAGCCAAAGAATCATTCTAGGTAAAGAAGTCCCCATATCATTGTCGCTAAAAAGACTGCAATATGATATTTCATGGTGAATTTATGAGGTGATCAAAGCAATCTCATTTGATATCAGTCTTTGCTGGGCTACACTGTATACAGTACACTGTAAATATTTTCCGTTGAAATTACGGAGAATGAATGCTAAATTTGACGGTGTATCACCATAATTGCGATTTACGGTGAGACACTGTAATACTCATTACTTTTACATTGAACATCCGTAAACCAGTAGAGTGAAACAATGTTTTTTCATTTATGGTGAATCTCACGTTAAAGGTTTGCCCACCAGGTGGCAGCTTGGTTTGATAGAGAGACTTTAGTGGAAGCTATCAACTAAAAACATACATAATTGTGTTAGATTTATAAAGATCCAACTATCTCATTGATTACGCAATCAAAATTGAAGCCTTTGGCATATTAAGGACAAAAAATATATAATTTCCTTTTTTTGAGGCCCTGCACACTAGTATGAATAGTATAAACACCAATGTTGTGGTAATTACAATTATACATATTGAGACTGTTGTCAGAGTTTCTTTGTAACAATCCTAGAGTACCTTTTGCTCATGGATTGTAATTGTATATTGCTACATGAGGCTTTCAATTATGCTTCTCAGGCCTTATATATGCAGGCCTGGAATTAAAATAATATCATGAAATATACATCAATGAATCCAGAAACAATTATAATTATCATTGAATAGCAGAGAATCATCGTAAAAATAATTATGAATCACAGCAAAATGACAACAGTAAAGGCCTGTAAAATTTACGGGGAAAAGCAAAATACGGTGACCGTAAAAAAAACGGGAAACGGTCGCCATTCAGTGATGCCAGTGATTCACCGTAATTCTTACGAGATATTTTCTACAGTGTAGAATCTGCTGTAGTTTTACAGTAATTACAGTAGCTTTACAGTAGATTCTGCTTCATGTTCAACTACAAAAATCGGTAGGCCTACACGTGCAGTAGATTCTAGTATACACCTACAAAAGTGGCAACCAACTCTTAACAGTATATTATCATATGGACACAGTTATCATAACATTCCTATCAAGTTACTTGGTTGATTTAGATTCTAATCTACTCAGCTTTTACACACTATCAATAGAGGTGACCAGTAGTATATCGTTCTTGACATAAATAATCATCTCTAGAACCCCAAACTGGCCGATTGAATCTCGGGTTGGTCATAATACGATTCTATCAGCAGGAGTAGAAGTAGCCTTGAGAAGTGGTTATCATTTCAATCCTATAGCTAGGCAGGGGAAGAAGACTTTTTAACAAAAAACGTGCGCATCACAACAGTTTCAAACAAGTTCACCACCTCCGCGGTTGGGGGTGGGGGTGGGGGGGGGGGGGGTTGGGAAACGTTCAGTCACTCGGAAATTTCCGGACCCCCATATTGGTGAAGGATCGCCATTCCCTTAGACATGCATCACATGAGAAAAAGTCGTTGCCTTGTCAGTCTTTCTTATATTTAATATAATTTCGATTATACTTCTTTTGCTATTCAAAGAAATGACTTTGGCTTCCTTAAATCAATATAAGTGTTGTAATATCTTTTAAGTTGCATTATCTCCGAACGTGTCACAGTCACATCTTTAGTAGTGTTCTAGTTCAGAACAATAAATTAATCTGCTGCAGTAAATAGTTGAATAGTGGATCCAAAGGAAAATATTGTCCATTGAAACACGATTTATGGCATAGATGTTAAACTATTAATGATTCCCCTATATATAAAACGGCGTTATTTGGTTCGCTGGTACCACCCCATTGAATTAGGCTTGAGTGCTTGACAGTAACAGGTAAACCAAAATAGGCTAGGTGCAAGTATGCACATTTTTCAAAGCTAACTAGATTTTTCTTTCCGATTTAACTATCAGTATATATATATAATGAGTCCTTTATATGCTATATTCCTTCGCTCTATCATAATGATTCTCGAAAATCCATTGTATTCTTAAGAAAAACTAAAAGAAATGATGGAAATGGTCTCGCACATAGGATCTAGCAACAAGAGATAGGAAATCTCACGAATTTCCGCCATGTTTTTCGGCAATAAAATGTGGCTTCGTGGGATGCGGCCCCAGCCCCACCTCGGGGGGAACGATACCAATGGGCCTTTGTCAATGTTTTTCGTTGATAATTGTCCTGTGGGGACAACTCCATTGTCTCGTTGTAATACCCTAAACAGAGCCTACATGATGCACAATATAGACTTACTGTAGTTCTAATAATATAAGTAAATGATATATTAATTGATGTATGAAATGTCAAAAGAGCTGTGCTCTAAATGGTGAAGTAGAGATTTCATTATGATCGGGTATCAAAGATGCCGATGGTTATCAAACAATCTCCCACTAATTTACTGGCTAGCATTACACCGCGCCCTCCATCAGGGTCCATTACAAATGCCACCAAGTAAATAAGTATGAAGGCAAGCTCGCCTTTTAAACATGTTTTCTTATTAGGGGAAGGTTGCCATAATTTGGCCACTCCTGAATTGGACCACCCACCTTTCCCAGAGAGCGCTTCTTGTCAGAAAGCTTTATGATTCTTAATTCATAGTCCAGTGACGGATCCAGGATTGTCTAGAGGGGGTGGGGGGTAAATGTGCCTAAAATCTAGAGTGACCAGCTATTGCAGCGGAACACCGCAAGCAAAGCGCAGCGGTTATTCTAGGGGGGGTTCGGGGGCAAGCCTCCCCAAAAAGATATTGAAGTTATAGTCTTAAAATGGTGCATTCTCAGCAATTTTGGAACACAATATACTTCGAAGACATTTGAGAAAGTGAGTGACATTGAGAGGAAAGGAGGGGTGTCGGGGAATGGAGGAAATTGTGGGAAAGGGAGGTATATTAATAGGGGCAAGGACATTGAAAGGGAGAGGACACTGACAGTGAGCAGAGGACACTGGCAGGGATTGCGGAGCTTTGAGAGAGAGGTTGTCCAGGCATGCATCCAGAAACTGCATGTTACTGTTATGGGGGGGGGGGTGAAGGGTTGACCTACACATATTGGCCTTTCATAGAAACTACACTGTCACCGCCAACTTGGCACCCCCAGGAATATTTTAAAATTCAGAAACCAAAAGGTTGATTCTGGTGGTTTCTGAGAGCTGTACTGAATGATTTGCAGCCACCAGTCAGGGGTGAATATAGTTGTCTTTATTTTTTTTTGCAAAAAGGAAGAGTACAATCCTGGAGGAGTGTCAGAAGGTTGTGATGAACAGATGGGGACACTGGAGGGTTTATCTGAGAGACTAGATGAGAGACCACATACTATAGGGCGCAGGAGAAAGGCAGGACCTGATAGGGAGGAGAGGAAACAGGGTGAGGAGAGGACACAGGGGGAGGGGCAGGACCCAGGGAGGAGAGGGGCCTGGGAGGGGAATACAGAACATGTGTTGCTTAATGACCAGTTTTTCCTTCTTTCTTTTTATTTTTTCCTTCCTTTTTCTTCCCTCTTCTTCTCCCCTCCCCCTTTTTTTTGGGGGGGGGGAGGGGAAAGGGGATGGAGTTGAAATTCGGCAAATGTATGTATTTTAGTTTTTTGGACCATCTAATCTAATTTCGGTAGGGGAAGATTGTCATAATTGAACCCCCTAAGACATTTGCTCTCTATTCCTCATAATTCAGGTATGTCAAATTGCTTTAAAAAAGACTTGATATGTGTATATTGAAATAGCCTAGAGAAATTGATTTCTTTAACGATGCCAACATTTAAGCGGGATCTGCGTTGATTAGTCCAATTTAGGAACTTGAGTGATCCAATTTAGGGACCTAAATGTATAGGTTTCAAAATTGGAACATAATGAAAGAATACTTCTGTGGATGAGAGCTCATGATGCATTATTGTTCATTTCGATTAAACCCAAAAGTGAAACATGTAAAAAGAGTGTATTATACAGAGGAGCAATGATGTGGAATAACCTTAGCGTAGATATACTATCTATTGAAGACTACGAAGAATTCAAATTGAATAGGAAGAAATGGCAGCACAAACTACATGTTCTAGTTCTAAACTATCCTCCCCATACCCTCCTAATGTATCCCATTTGGTTATAAAATAATCGGTTAGCTGAGCCATTTAAAACAAATTAACACATGTACTTGTTGGGTTGACAAACTGTGATAAATGTTATTTCAATACAACTGTGATATTTCTCTGTATTATGATAGAGTGAAATATGCTACAATCATCGTTATTTGTATATGAAAATGAATTACAAGTTAGTTCGATCTTGCAAGGACTAGCTAGTACATGGGGTGCCCGCCCCAACTATCCAACCCTACATATATTGAGATTGGGTATCGATAAATGAGGTATAGAAGTCTTAAAACTGATGGAGAATTGTCACATTATTGTTATATATATATGATGTTAGTACAATAACTGGTTATTACATGTAAAAATATGTAATTGTAGGTTGCGTCGTATAACATTCATAATATACATTTTTATAACATGTGAAATATGAAGCATTTCATGAGCTGACTGTATAGGAATACTCATCGAGCTGTATAAGTTCTTTTCCTATGCAGTACATGTATAAATAAACGGGATAGTATATTTATACTTTCTCATACCAAAAAAAAAGCATACATATTTTGGTCAACTAGGGAATATGTCCAGCTGATGACCTAATCCATTTGAGCCAATCTGATAACATTATAAGAAATATAATTATAGACAAAGTTTCTAGCGAGCCCAATTATTGCAACCTTCCCCTACCAAGTTTAATCACAGTTGCATATAGATATAATGATGTGCTATAAAAGGTTGCACGTGCACTGTTATCAAACTCGGTAATAAATGTTTCATTGCTTCATCTCAATTTACTGGATGGAAGAATGTAGAACGCTGGGCCACCTGGACCCAGGGCCCCCTTATTGGGGCTCCTCTATGTGCCCGTAAACGTATAGAAAAGGGCCCTCTTGCACAATGAGGGCCCTGGGTCCAGGGGGCCCCCGGCTGTGTCTCACCAACTTGGGCCAATGTTTCGTCTATGACCGGGTGGTGTCTATGACCGGGTGGCGTCTATGACCGGGTGCCATCTATGACCGTGCACCTTAAAATATAAGATTTAGAAAAAATTGATTTCTTTTTTGATATGTAAGGAATAAAATAAAGAAAATCGCGGTGGTTACATATCCATATATATCTTCACCTGCCCTAGATAAGCCTTTTTCTCTCAGGAGGTCATAGATGGCACCCGGTCATAGACGGCACCCAGTCATAGACGGCACCCGGTCATAGACAAAAACATTGGCCCAAGTTGGTGAGACACAGCCCCCCACGTCAGCGTACGCAGCACAAGTGTGTATTCTGTTTTCATCGAGGACCCTTTCACAGGAGAATAAAATTGAATTCAAATATCTTAATTAATCATGTATTTTTAGCAGTTACACTCATACAACTTGTTGTGCCTTACCAGCCACTCAAGACTTTCTATCTTTTCTAAGACATGCGTGGATAGAAAATATGCAACACAATGAGCTGTTAAACGGTGCAATACTGGGCCTTAGTTTGCTTTCGTTGGTAGATTTCTCTTTATGCTATTCACATAATTACGTTTCCGTTTTCAAGGATGTGAAGGCAATTACCTTAGTTTTACCGATATCAACAGTACGGTTATTTCATCAATACCATATCCAGGCTATTTTGTAAGATAACTTTGATATGGATAAGTTTTATTGTCATTAATAACTTTTATTGTCATTAATAACATTTTAGGTGTCATTTATAACTTTTCAGGCCAACGGACTTCAATCAAAACATATACTTGACATGGATAACGACTTTCTTGTCCAGTGTGTCTGATAATCTATCTATCATGCATATCAGTCTCTATATAGTGATTAATAAAAACTACATACGGCGCCCTGCAATAAATAGAAAGGCCCCTAACACGACTTTACACACCATAAATGCATAATATTTAGGTGACACTGTTTAATAACAATTCATGATTTGAGAGCTATAATATGGTGATCAATGCCTCAGTCTTTCGGCCGAGCTGTTCCTTAGGGCCATTTTCCATTGGCTGATTTGGATAGCTCTCAAATCATGAATTATTATTAAACAGTGTACCGGCTGATGGAAAATGACCCTTGCCCTGGGGCCTGTTTCATAACATTAGAGTCTTAGTAGAGGGGAGCTAGTATGTCAAGACGTCCAGAAAATCAGCCATTATACTAATATTTCGGAAATCCCTATAAAACATAATCTTGTGTTTAACTTGTCACTATGAGTGCGGAGCCATGTTAAGAGAGTGTTTAATACAAGTTACTATGAGTGCGGAGTCATGTTTAGGAAATGGTCATATCTTAACAACCAGGCGGGGGGGGGGGGGGGTCGGTGCAGGTTTTTTCACTAAAAAGGAGCGGTCATATCTCCCCCCCCCCCAGATCCACCAACCCCCCGCCTGTGACCACTACCCTAATGAAAGATGCTGTGAGTGGTATATTGAAATAGCCTAGAGAAATTGATTTCTTTAACGATGCCAACATTTAAGCGGGATCTGCGTTGATTAGTCCAATTTAGGAACTTGAGTGATCCAATTTAGGGACCTAAATGTATAGGTTTCAAAATTGGAACATAATGAAAGAATACTTCTGTGGACGAGAGCTCATGATGCATTATTGTTCATTTCGATTAAACCCAAAAGTGAAACATGTAAAAAGAGTGTATTATACAGAGGAGCAATGATGTGGAATATAATCAACACCAAGTGGGACTGTTGTGCAACCGTTATCTGCAGTACTGGAGTTAACGGCAGGTCATGCAACCGTTATCTGCATCAAAGTAACGTTATCTGCATCAACTATACTAACATTATGATGTAGTACATATCGCTATCTGCAGTACCTAGTGTATGGCACATCCAAACGTTATCTGTATCAATAAACGTTATATGCAGTAGATACTGCACACATTTAAATGGTTGTTCTAGTCCTCAGGACTACATCTCTAGTCCTAAAGACTACGTCCTGGGGACTTGAAGCATAGTCCTGGGGACTAGATCAATAGTCCTGAGCACTAGAGGCATAGACCTGGGGACCTGTAGGCCTGAGGACTACTCCTCTATAGTCCCCAGGACTACGAATAGGCCCACCGCTAGTCCTCAGAAGTACACATGAAGTACATTTAACTACCTGATGCACAACTATATAAATAAGGTACAGCTTATACAATGTACAAGAGATGTTTTAAATTATAGGCTACTACTAGACTTGCAGTGTTTAGACCCCTGGGTTATATATATTTCTTGTACCCTGTGTACTCTATTGGGTTGTATTTGAGGATCCTCAACAGCATTTGATTCGATATGTACCGAACAGGCACCGCGGGAGGGGTATTTATACTTTGCGGAGGCGTCTGTGACGTTAACCCAAAATTTGGTGTGGGAACGAGGTCGGCGTTCCTGTTACCCACCGGAAGTGGCGCACATCCGGGTACCGTTTTGGCGAGCAAAGAAGAGTCTGATCTTGCTGGAGCGACTCCCAAACCAACAATTCAGAGTTCTTTTTCAGCTATTTCCACCGAGAAAGGTAAGGGATCGGACTAAAATATGTTATATTTTGATTCATTTTGCACCAAGGCCCGCGCTGATACATTTATTTTCGTTTAGAACGGTCTATTTTAGGTAGACTTGATCGTTTATTTTCATTTGAGTGCTCGCTTATTAATGTCATGGACGCCGCCATGTTAGTTTTCGCAATTTCTAACCGGTGCACCCTCGGCGGAGGCGTCTGTGACGTTAATGCGGGCTAGGCGAAAAATCATTCTGGCTCTCGTTCTATCTTTCCCTGAGGGTACATATCAACTTGATTCAATAGAATAGATGTTCCTCTATGCCTCTATGCAGTTTAGTAGCAAATCCATGTATCTAAGGCTATGTTTCATGCCTTTTGAAAAAATATTTTGGAAATTTTTTGGATTTTCAGTCAGAAAATGTACTCTCACTCAGCTGAAAGCTATCTGAACTTAATATATTATGGTTAATTCTCTTCCTACTAAGTCCCCTCATCATGTTGGTGGGCTATATTTACGCTGGTACTCCTTTTCTGGCCACTGCAAGCCAATTTATGCATTTTCGGGTTAACGTCACAGACGCCTCCGACAAAAATGAAATTGTCACTGTACAGTGACTATTTGATCGATTTGAACAATGTAACTTCGTACCATGCTTCAGGGGCATGTAAGCTAATGCCCTGACCAAGAAATGTTTTTATTTATCAAAGTTTACATATATTTATAGGTCATTTCATTAACGTCACAGACGCCTCGAAAGCAGTTAATCGAATGGAAATAGTAGTTCCCCTGCACCCAACCTCTCCATATTTTTAGACAGCATGCCCCTACTATATATCTAAAGAGCCAGTAAGGTGTATTGGCAGTAGTTAAAACTTTTTTTTCCAACTTCTGTGTCCCCTGGCTGTTTTTGCTTAAATGCTGGGGCAGACCCACTTCTGTTTGTCTGATGTGCTCAAAATCCTCCATGCTTTTGCTATACACCTGTGTCTAATTATACAATCAACTTAAGTGAACATTTGCCAATAATTAGCAATTATTATTCATGTTGCAAATTTATTTAAAAGGTCTGAAATTCCCTTAAATAATCATAAATTGTTGTCTACTTTGCAGTATGGTACGACCGAAGCTGCCGCCTGGAATGGTAAAGACGGGCGCACAGCGCAAGGCGGAAAGTAGGGCCCGCAAGAAGAGAGAAGACGAGGAGGTCTATAACACTTCTGATGGCTGTGTGACCGTTCTAGTAAAGTACTGTTATAGTAGAGATATCCGAGGCGTCTGTGACGTTAACCTAGTAAATGTATGGGTTTAGCCAGACAGCTAGTATGGCCCTGCTAGTGCTAGAAGGGTCTTTATTACTGTTTTAAATGGTTGTAAACAGGTAAACTTGCCTTGTAGAATAGAGCCCAGGAGGTTCCATTGTAATGTAAATATTTTGATGGTGTGGTGCTGCGCGTGCCGACACACGGTAAAAAAGTGAATTTTTTTTTGTTTAAAGACTGAGCGCATACTCAAAAAATTGTAAAAATGTTTCCATTAAGGTTCTAAACAATGCACCAACCTGTTCTGTACATGTGTGTAAGGTATTAAGATGTTCTAAACACTTTTAATCATTCTGTAACCAATCTAGTTTATTACTGTGAAACTCGAGGCGTCTGTGACGTTAACTGGGTACTTGGTACCATGTTGCACACACTAGTGTGACCAATCGGTCGGAAACTCACACCTAAAACCTTTTGCTTTGGCAACTAGATGTACTAAAGACATTAGACAGTAATTTTAATGGTAAACGAATCAAGATTAAGGAAACTAGGCTAAAGTTGGTAAAGTGTTATAGAATGCTTTGGATTTTTCTATTTTCTACATAATTGAAAGTACCACAATTTTTTTAATTTACGACTTACAGCTATGAAATTTCCCAGGATTAATGGTACCTAGTCAGCCAACTAGGAGCCAAAATTTGGAATACCTAGGTCACTTTAAAAGAGTTTCTTGCAGTGCACTATTCATTAACGTCACAGACGCCTCGGGATTAGGGTAGCATGTGGTCTACGGTGAATAAAAACTGCATTCTTGGGCGAAACAGAGTTCCACAGCGGTTTCAGGGAGTCAAGATGCTACCCTTTCAGGAAAATAAAACTGTTAAATGAAATTGTGAATTTTGTGTTTTGTCCTTATGTACCCCCAGATCAGCATTTTTTTTCGATCCGACCCATATATAGGACTTGTCAGAGTTGGGGTGTGGCTAATAGGCTTATTTGACTTTTTCAATTAGAAAAAAAAGAATTCTTAGCAAATTGGCTTTTTTCAGAATATTTGAGTTTTTAAACTCTGTCATTTTTCGGAGTAAATTTAAACTTTTGACTTCATTAGGGAAATTTGAACATTTTTTTACACTTTTCTCGTCAGAGGCGATACGTAGAAAAATTGACGATTTTCGGCACATTGACACCACACAGTCATTTTCTGAAAATTTGACCTTTATTCAAACCTTTGTCGATTTTTCTAGCCAAATTGTGGCCCTTTTCAGGAAATTTTAACTTTTCTATTTATTTTTTAATTTTGGACACTTTTCTCGCCAAATTGGCCATATTCAGAAAATTTTACCGATGCTTCCATTGATGCAGATAACGGCTTTTTGTAACACATAAGGTGATGCAGATAACGTTATTTTGATGCAGATAACGTTTTCATGACTGCTGTTACCTGCAGTACTGCAGATAACGTTAGTTACTGCAGATAACGGATGCACAACTGTCTACGATCACCAAGTAAGGTATCACACATGATATGAGTGAACTACTGTGCTTCAACGCTACTTACACCCAATCATCATTACATGGGTTAGGTAATTGGTCTAGCTAATCACCAGGTCGTGAATGAAATTTTCATAATGTTCATGACGTGTTGGGAGGGGTCGGCCAGCTGTTGTTGTTGTTGTTAAATTTTATTTTGGCAAAGTAATCTTATTACATGTGAAGTTTTTCAATACAATGCCAGGGAGATAATGAAAGACAGAATCTTAATAGAATATTGACGTAAACTATATACACAAGTATGCCAAGATTTTGCGAAGTCAAGAGTCTGGTTGTGCCATGTGCATATCGGGTCTAAGGTATATTTACTCTAAATAAATATAGTCAAACGATTGGGACACAGTTTACGCTTTAATAAGCTTCATGAAGAGATCTCTATCCAGGGTGTGTTGAGTTGCTGGGTCCAACTCATCCCATTCGGCCAAACCTCTGTGGTAGGGACTCTTTTCGTATATGTCTTTGATGAGTCTTGGGGTTTTCAGCTGCACAGGACTCGTGCTGGGACGACGACCTTCTCAACATCTAGTGATTCCCGATGTAGGTGTCCCAGTAGTTGATGACGGCAAGTGACAGTTAGCTTTGAGATTTTATTCCTAGTGTGTAGTGCATCAGCATCAACCGCGGTCTATACAAAAACTTTTTCACCATGAAGGACATTCGGTCCTGCAGATTTTAGTTGTTGCAGGCCCAGCATAATTTTTGCAGGCCCGGATATCAGAGTATAATCTTATTATTATAAAAATAAAACATAAACCAGGTCTCCCTGTATGTTACAATTCTTTTAATCATTCTAAAATGTAAATTACTGAAGAACATATACTAAAAAAATATCTGCTTCCTGTATTATGCTGTAGAAACCGTAATAATGGTCCGATTTACAAGCCGTGAAAACTGGAATGTAGACAAACATCTCTAGATGACAGCCAGCCATTCTGGCCGGCAGTAGACACCTTTCCGCCGGACCAATGGAGTTTTTGCCGGCTATAGCCGTTGTCTGTCAGGTTTTCGTATAGACTGCAACCGGATGGCAATGTGGGGAGTAGGGGGGGTTATGGTTAGAGTTGTGAATGAAAGTACATTTACCCTTACAAGGGGCAAGTAGTTAGTATAGCCCCTACCTACTGACACACATAGCACTAAAATTAAGCAATAGATTCTTAGAACCCAAATTCTTCTAGAGACATTTTGCACCTGGCATATTAGAAGGAATGGAGAGCTCCATGGTGGGGCAGCCTGGTGGGGAGGGGTCATACTTGTAAGGCTATACAATGAGTCGATATTTCTTGATTTACCTTAACAAAGATTTAATTCTTTCTTAATATTAAATCAACTACCGCCAGCAAGAGGGAACTGCTGGTCAAACAACTGGGACAGACTCGGAAGATCACAAACAACAAAATTACTTTTAAGGAGAGGCTTAGTGAAAGACCAGAAATGCCCCAAAAACCTCAAAGACTACCTAGTGAAAGCAGCCATTGCTGAAACGTCAATACCTCCTTGTTTACAAAGCTACACGTCATTTATTCTGATGGACCAACCAACCAAGAACAGTTCCTGTAAGAACTTTAGTACCTTAAAGAGGCATTCTCACCACTCACACTTGACCCTTTAAGGCCGACCAAAAAAAAAATTTGCTGGTGAAGGGGCCGGGACATTTTCATAGGAACCCTCCCATGGCCGAGCCTTTGCTGTTTCCCGTAGAGTTGTGATGACTATAGTCGATGCTCGGCCAGCCATGGCATCGACTATAGTAGACGGCAACTATAGAGCTGTGAGTGGGATATGCTCTGTGATAATGCCACTTTAAGACATTTACCCAGACTTGCATCTAAGGGTAAGGTTACAGTGGCCCAGGAGGGTCAAAAAGTGAAATTCCATTTCACAAATGAAAATTGAAATGAAAATACATTTTTTGAAAATTGAAATGAAAATTCACTTTACAATATGAGAATTCATTTTTCAAAACGAAAATTGAAATGAAAATTCACTTTTCAAAGTGAAAATTGAAATGGAAATTCACTTTCGCATCTTAACTTCAATTTTACTAACACATTTGCAAGTGAGAAATCACTACTGTCAAGGTGTCAACTGTCAACACACAGTCAATTGTAGAGTTGAAGTGAATTTTCATTTCAGAAATGGGTGCTGTCAATCTGTCAACTGTCAAGAACAGATTGTGACAGGTATCCTTTAGGCTTTAACATTGATATGAAGCCCTACAAGGAGTGTAGTGTGGGGGCATTGGTGGGAATAAAGGGGAATGGGTTAATATTTGTTAAAAAAAAGAGCTTATTTAGTAAGAAAAAGTTCAAAAATGGAAGAAAGTGAAAAAAATTAAAATTTTCCCAAAAAGGCCCAATTTGGCGAGAAAAAAGGTCAAAAATGGAAAAAAGTGAAATTTCCCCGAAAAGGCCAAATTTGGTGAGAAAATGGGTCAAAAATGGAAAAAAGTGAAATTTGTCCAAAAAGGCCAAATTTGGCGAGAAAAAGGGTCAAAAATGGAAAAAAGTGAAATTTCCCCAAAAAGGCCGAATTTGGTGAGAAAATGGGTCAAAAATGGAAAAAAGTGAAATTTGTCCAAAAAGGCCCAATTTGGCAAGAAATAAGGTCAAAAACAGGAAAAAATTTCCCAAAAAGGCCAAATTTGGGGAGAAAATGGGTCAAAAATGGAAAAAAGTGAAATGCTCCACGAATGCCCGATTTGGCTAGAAAATGGGTCAAAAATGGAAAAAAGTGAAATTTCCATAAAAAGGCCCAATTTGGCGAGAAAAAGGGTCAAAAATGGAAAAAAGTGAAATTGCTCCACTAACACCCAATTTGGCGAGAAAACAGGTCAAAAGTGGAAAAAAAATGAAATTTCACTTTTTTCCATTTTTGACCCATTTTCTCGCCAAATTAGGCCTTTTTGGGGAAATTGCACTTTTTTCCGTTTTTGACCTTTTTTCTCGCCAAATTGGGCCTGTTTGGGGAAATTTCACTTTTTTCTGTTTTTGACCCAATTTCTCGCCAAATTGGGCCTTTTTGAACAAATTTCACTTTTTTCCATTTTTGACCCATTTTCTCGCCAAATTTGGCCTTTTCGGGGAAATTTCACTTTTTCCATTTTTGACCTTTTTTCTCGCCAAATTGGGTGTTTGTGGAGCAATTTCACTTTTTTCCGTTTTTGACCCTTTTTCTCGCCAAATTGGGCCTTTTTAGGGAAATTTCACTTTTTTCCATTTTTGACCCATTTTCTAGCCAAATTGGGCGTTCATGGAGCAATTTCACTTTTTTCCATTTTTGACCCTTTTTCTCCCCAAATTTGGCCTTTTTGGGAAATTTCACTTTTTTCCATTTTTGACCCATTTTCTCACCAAATTCGGCCTTTTCGGGGAAATTTTACTTTTTTCCGTTTTTGACCTTTTTTCTCGCCAAATTGGGCCTTTTTGGGAAAATTTTAATTTTTTTCACTTTCTTCCATTTTTGAACTTTTTCTTACTAAATAAGCTCTTTTTTAACAAATATTAACCCATTCCCCTTTATTCCCACCAATGCCCCCACACTACACTCCTTGTAGGGCTTCATATCAATGTTAAAGCCTAAAGGATACCTGTCACAATCTGTTCTTGACAGTTGACAGATTGACAGCACCCATTTCTGAAATGAAAATTCACTTCAACTCTACAATTGACTGTGTGTTGACAGTTGACACCTTGACAGTAGTGATTTCTCACTTGCAAATGTGATAGTAAAATCGAAGTTAAGATGTGAAAGTGAATTTCCATTTCAATTTTCACTTTGAAAAGTGAATTTTCATTTCAATTTTCGTTTTGAAAAATGAATTCTCATATTGTAAAGTGAATTTTCATTTCAATTTTCAAAAAATGAATTTTCATTTCAATTTTCATTTGTGAAATGGAATTTCACTTTTTGACCCTCCTGGGCCACTGTACAGGTAATCTACATAGCGTTTTGCACAAATAAAGAGGCTAGGCCTAATAGTCTTCCTTAGAGGCTAGTGGTACTATGTGTATATATCCCAGTTAAATCCACCTGATGATGATGCCAATACGAGTCGAAACTACAAAGTGTTAATAATTCACCACCACTATTAGATTAGATGGGTGTTCCGTAGGCAAACTGCTCAAAAGTATATTCATCAGTCATAAGTGGTGAGTACAGCAAGTATTTTACAAACATCTACAAGTGATCCCTACTAGTGGTTGAACCACTGCTAAATATAACTAGTAAGAACAACATTTGGTTTTATCAATTGTATACTGGTTATAAAAAGTGTTTTACTTAACCAATAATGAATGGATATCAGGGCACGGGTGCTGTGTATCGATGTACAGAAACACATGGTTGGTTCAAGGTTGATATCCAAACATTTAATCGATGTTGAAACAGGTGTTGGTTGACAACATTGAAATAATAACATTGCATCAATGTTGAAAACAGGTTGATCCACCCTGTAACCCTATATCAACCAGTTGTCAACGTTGAATCCATGTTTTGTGCCAACTGGGTGTAGCATGGAGAATAAAAAGTGATGATTTCACTATGGTTATATATATTAACACAGTGTAATCATCACTTTTTATAGCAGCTTGGGTATTGCATAGTTGTATAGTTACAGCCGGTACCATACTTTATCAGTTAGGCCACTAAATAATATTTTATCATGGAATTGTATAGAACAGCAGTATAAACAGGTAGGGGACAGGAAGAGCTTATTGGTACGTACCACTATTGTGGTACAGTCTTGTGTATTATGCCATACCAGTATTCTAGTAGGGGAGAGAGGGGCACGTTCACCACCTGGGTACATTGAACCACTCACTCTCTTTGCTATTCTTTTGGGAAATTTCCAGCAGTTTTCTTACCACATCACCCCTTTTTATAGACAGTTCAGAGCAGCAGCATCATGTTTGGTTTGGAATGCCATGGGGAAAACTAGACACCATTAAAGGATTTATGCCCTTGAAAGTAGATATTTGCAATTGTTGAACTTTTGTTCTCATGTCATAGAAAAATATAGCTGGCCTTAGATCTTTATACAGGTCAAAGTATACATCTCAATGCTTGAGTAGAACCTGATTTTACTCCTGAGTGTGTTATGTAATCTGAATTACATCAACCTTATCTACAATCTTCGCCATGGGGTACATTGAACCACAAAAATTGGGGCACCTTGAACCATGCTCAAGGTGCCCCAACCTCTGCCTTGAAGGACTAGTTCCATTATTCAACACAATGCACCTGATCATTGCAGTGCATAGAGGGACAAGGTATCACTGCTCCTCACCAGAGGGCAGCATAACCTTGTCAGGTGAGAGATGAGAAGATATTACTCAGTTCAACCTCTGGGTCTACCATAGCATAACCTAACAAGTGGGCCATCATATCTATAATCTAATCAGAATTAGGGCTCACAGAGAAACACAATCAAAGAAGCTACAATTTGATTCTAGAGTTATGATAAAGTACATAATTTGCTGATTGTGGTAATAGATTATTTTGTAGCATATTCATAGTGTCTTTACTCCTACCCAGTGGCCACAGAACATTGAATCAACATTGATAGCTAGTTGTTAATGTTGGTTCAATGTTGATTCAATGTTGATTCAATGTTGAGCCAAATTTTGTGCTCACTGGGTAGATGTGTCATTTTTCAGAAGCACGACAGCCTGTTACATCATAGAAGAATATAATCAAAGATCTATATAGACCTTGAAAATAACAGCAATCCTCTTAAGATGGTTTATATTGACCTAAAGGGAAACCTGTAACACACCAACCCAGTCACTACTCTTGAAACTATAATTGACTGACTTGTGTGCATTAGATAAGTGTTTTTTTACATTCAGTCCTATGCGAAAGTATCAACAGCAAACAATTCCACCTAAACTTTCAATAATTTATCCATATTGCTGATTGTTTGAAATATCTAATATAAGTGGTTCAATATGCCTCAGTGGGTGGATCAACCTGCCCAGGGCATTGGGCACATTGAACCACCCAAATATTTATTTTTCAAAAAATCAAAAGAAATACAAAAAATGGCCATACATGCTTTGCCATGAGAAGGCATATAGCTCAACGATATAAGGTAGCTGCTAGATGCAACATCTAAGTTCACATGACCTTGATATGGTCAGGAAAAAAATAAATGTGCAGAAGTGGTTCAACGTGCCCCTCTCTCCCCTACTGTGCATGGTACTGGGGCGTACCATTAAATTGATACATTTGGTGTGATCATTAGACCATGGCCATGAACCCCTGGCTAGGTCTGCAGCCCCCTCAGTACCTTATCTGTAATCAAAGGACAATGGGTAGTAGCTATACCAACACTGAGGGTATGGGTTGGAGAAATAATACCATTTTTTCTCATGATTTTCTCCAATTGTGACCTTACCATTCCATTAGGAGCTAAAACCAAAACGCAGAGTGGTAGATTAGTGTCTATACTACTACTCTGTATCTTTATATTTATCAGCAAATCTAACAGAAAATTCGGAAATGGATTTTGCTGGGTTTTATGAGAGGGTTTTATGAGTGTGACAACTTCAATGCATTATATCTGAATAAATGCATATCATTATAGTTTGTAAATCTGCTAGTGTATGGATCAAAATGTCCTCTTTCAAATGGTACCATGCATGACATATAATACATCAGGAGTATAAGAGAAATCTTATATACATGCTTAGATACATTGATCCTGGTGGGCAGGCTCTTATACTAGTACGCCCTAGGTGGTGAGTACAAGTACAGCGCATTTAGGGCGTACTAAAATAGTGGTTCTGTCTTCAACCTGATAAAAGGGTTATAGAATCAGGTTGACTATGGTAACTGTTTTGGTCGCCCTCATACAGTTACCATACTACCTGTTATGTAGTAGTTATAGGAAGAGTACTAAGCTGTAGGGTAGGTTCACCCTAAGTCAAACTCATACCTTGTAGGGTGTTTACCCCCTACATAATATATTTATTGTAGATAATCTTATGTCCCCTCTATGGAAAGATAAACATGTCTGGAATACAGAGCAAAAAACCGCATGTTGATACCTATAATAGTTTCTGTGTGAGATGAGTCAATGTGACACAAGGTTGGTGATTTTCCTGGAAAACATTCCTATACAGTAGTAGAAAAGTGGTCGTTTTGGATAGGGTACACTATACACCAGCGGGCAGGCAGCAGGCCGCCTCTTGTGTGGTCACCCAGGCCCGTGACTGCAGCTCCCGGTGGGTTAGGGTCAGCACGGCCCCCTGTGTGCCCTGTACCCCTGTATATCATGGCATGCATTCAGAAAATCTTATATCCGCTCACAACTACCAAAGGTATTTTTATTGTAATAGATGCAATATAAGGCTGTGTATCATTAGTTTCATAGATACTTACCTCCTTTATGCTGTGTCTACATTTTGATTGGTTTTATGCTGTTTCTTTTATGTTTTAATGTAACACTTGCACTTATACTCATCCTAGAAACATGGAGCTAACCTCCAGATGTAGGGGAAACACTCAGCTATAACCTGAGATCCATAAGAACCTTCATCTAATTGTCACTTAGAGCGGATTTTAAAAATAGTTACATATGTCAAGCAGGCAGTTCCCAAGAATACCTCTCCAATCAAGACATTGTGGCGCAGGCACGGTTACAGCACACTATGCCCACTAAATACACTCAGTAACAACATTGAAATCCACTCAATATAACTAACAGAGATATTTACCAATAGCACTGGATGTTAGCTTTACGACAGTTATTTCAAATATACATTAGACCTCATAGTTACTGAGAAATTACAAGAAAATAATGGGAGCTCTGTCTCACAGTAGCTGTGATCCCGTTTTCGCGGCCCCGTTCACTAGGGGTAAACACCCTATACCTTGAGTCAACCACTTTTGACATGAAATGACCAGTTTACATTGAATCTCATAACAATGAGCTCCTACTGAATTAAGAATTGAAGTATTTTACAAATATATACTGCACATTGCATCTGTATAATTACTCTTTTTCATACAGTAAAATCAGTCAAGATTACCCCTGTTTGACCCTTTTGACAAACAGAGAATGAAAATCTCTCCACTGTTCATACTCTTTGGTAGTTGATTTGAAGCATTTGT
Organism: Harmothoe impar; assembly: GCA_947462335.1. NCBI lineage: Eukaryota > Metazoa > Annelida > Polychaeta > Phyllodocida > Polynoidae > Harmothoe > Harmothoe impar. The sequence continues at coordinate 20,048,710 of OX381716.1, forward strand.
CCCATTCATACACAATGTGGATTGGTTATGTGGGCTGGATATGTATCTAAATTACACAAATCATCACGTTATTGATCAAAATTAATTTCCTAAATTATATTTAGGACTGATTTCATAAGGTATAGCATTTTCACCTCAAGTCAGCCACAAATTCACACTAAGTCAGCCACCTGATACCTTAAGTCAACCATGGGCTTTTCTTCTCTGGAATACCCCCTGGAATTCTCTCACCCGGAATTCTTGTCTAAGAACTCTCCCTCTACCCTTGTGAATACTCCCTCTTCCTAGAATACCCTCTTCTACTAGAGGGTTAAGGATAGCAGGCTTACTTGTGTAGTGTATAGAGGGCAATGGTGAAACACAAAAAGAGCCCCGGATATATTCAATAGAACTCCATACTGCATGTCCATAATATTATATTTAGTCCTCACAACTCATACAAGTAAAATGTACTTGTATTGATAGCTCATAATGCAGTTGTATTCACCTAAGGTACAATACTGACTTTGTCTTGATTATTCCATATTCAATGAATTGTTTTCTTTTCTGGGTTAGTTGTAATATATTGCTATATGACACATGTCTTCATGTCAGTCAAGCCATTGATTAAAATCTCAAAATTAGTGGTTTCTTCCGCATATTTCTGGTGACTGTACTATGGCTGACTCAAGGTACATTTTGGCTGACTTAGGGTGAAAAGGGCCAATTCTGAATGCTCTGATAAATCATGGAATTAGATACTATAAACTGGTATATAGCAGTGTAAGATATCATGAATGTTATTCTTCTCAGCAATACTGATGAGGGCTAGATGAGGGGTGATTTGTGAAGCAGGACACGGGACATGACCAAGGGTATGCTCCAGGCGATCAGTGTACTTTATGAAGGATTGTGAATGGAATCATGTCTAAAGATTCCCATAAAATTCAATCACTCTGTTAATAGATCCTTTAGATTCCACAGTTCTGAACCTTCTTCATTGCATTAGCTATTGAAGTCGTCAGTAATACTAATTAATGATTTTATAACCTGATCAAAGTGGAATGTCGTTTTTGTAACCAACGCCATCAAAACTAGCCTGTGGTCCGACCCTTATGAAACGTCATAGCAGACAGTCATGATATGAAGAAGATCAGATCTCTAACCAATCCCCAGAGTACTTCAAACGCATTGACACATCCAAGAAGTTCATTCCTAACCTACCGAGTAGTATGCCCAATTCCGCGGAACACTTTGAACAGAGAGGTTTTGTTGAAACAGGGTCTGTCAATCCATTGACCAAATCTAAAGCATTGGTCTGACCATAATAGATTCTTGGAACATTGAAGCAAGTCTGTCATCTGCACTCAACAAAGTGACCTTTGTACATGTCTCGCTCGTGCCGGCAGTTGTGAAACACACACAAAGGTCAATTAAGGTTGCCTAAGGCTACACGTGTTATTAGATAACAGTATCATAGGACTTGATAATTACTTTTAATCCTAGAAATTACCAGTTACATGATCAGAATATGACCAAAACCACCCCATTCCTCATTCAAACTCGAGACTACATGTGGTCTATGATGTTTTAATTGAGCATGCTCAACATTAACACAAGATCTTATATGCAGCAAAGTGTGATTTATTTAGATAGGAGAAGGAGTGCCTACCTGAACTTAGCTGAACATTGAAGTTTGAATCACATTGTGTGTCCCACACAAATAATATGTGACTAATGTATATATATATATATATATATATATATATATATATATATATATATATATATATATATATATATATATATATATATATATATATATATATATTTATATAGTCATCTGATTATGATGGTGTGGTTAATACTATTGAAGCCGTCGAGGGTCACCAAAAAGAAATATCCCTATACAAAATTACTTTTTTCCCCTTCACATTTCTACATCGTTGCAATTTCTCAACTGTCAACTTTATCAAAAACATACCTGTCAACAGCAACAGTTGACACCGACAGCACCGATTTTCGATGTTGACAGCTAAAAAAAAGAGACAAAAAAAAGAAGAAAATCCTTAGAGTTTTTTTTTGGGGGGGGGGGGGGTGACCCTTCACGGCTTCCATGTTACTACTGACTGTAGGTTTATCATCAATGCACACCTCAGCTACGATAACCATTCTGAAATGCCTATAGAGCATGATGACAGGTCAGAGACGTGTGAAACGTGATATGGCGTTTTGAACATAAAGCCTTGTGATCTATATATGACATGCATTACAAACATTAGAGTGATTTATATATTGCATACCTGTATGTATGCGCCCATAATTTTCATTCTGATGATTCAACTATCCTGAATAATAACTTTACATGTGTTCATCGGATTACATCATTACACCGAGGATAATACTTGTACTTTTTTGATTGTTGTATTTTGAAATATCATTCATGAATAAATACGCATTACAAAATCAAAATATAGATAAGTCATAATTATAAGAAACACAAAATTAGCAATGCATGATTTTCAGAAGTTATTCCAATTTCATAACTATGTTACCTTATTCCTGATGATGTAGGCAGGTAATGCTAGTTGTGAAAGGAAGTTTTCAGAGTGAATATTAATGATAGCTTAATTCTGGTATCAGATTGATGTTCAATCATTGCCTTGATAGAATTACACATATTCCAAATTATCGGATCAGATTTCTCTCATTGAAAAGGTTTATTGATGGATTATTCTTGCTTTACTACACTGTAAAAAAAAAGTCGTAAAAATGACGGTGAATCACCAGCAACTTTTGGGACATGACTTTCAGAGTTTCCAGAGGTGGGGATATATACATAGTATGTTACCACAAGGTAGGTGTATAGATCCATACAGCTACTTTCTTCTGGATATTATCAAGTGATCATGGTATTTTGTCAAAACTATCACAAGATTGAAATTGTTAAATTGTCAAACATATAGATTAATTGAAAATTACCATTATTTCAAAATGTATACTCCAATTCAAGAGCTCACACTCTCCAGAAAAATCTTCTTACAAACCAGGCCATCTATCTATGTCAGGATCCACTATATGTGGCTCCCTCTGAGATTTGACATTAGAAGATGAATTTAGGTTGAATCATTGTAATCCAAACCAGGTTAGCATTTAAGAAGGATCCACTGTAAAATGGCTGATATTTACGATGCTTCACTGTGTTCCAAATAATGGTGAATTAGCGTTAAACTTTACAGAGTGAATCTGTAAAAAGTACATCTATTTTTTACAGTGTACTATGGAATGCAAATATTGTGAAAGTAGCACAAAAACGTTCCTTTTAATGTTTTAATTTCTAAATGATTTAGCAATTTGATACCAAAATTCATCTAGAATTAATATTTACTCTGAAACCTTACCTTAAGTGTAGTGTAAGTCAAGATGCAATTAAAAAGTAATTTTTCTTTTGATGAACAACTAGCTCACTTTTAGGATGCTACATCAAAACATCCACAGCCCAGTAGGCAATGATCATTGAATGAACATTAATAAATGGTGCCCAATGTTGATTTAATGTTGATTTAAAGTAGATTCAAGGTTGAACTGAGCTTCGTGCCCGCTGGGAGGGTACCTCGACCATTTTGCATGTATCAATTTTTAAGACTGAGACCAGTCCAGTAATGGAGCGAGAGCAGGGACAACCCTTTTTATACCTCAGCTGACGGTTTAAGGCCGATTATCATTTGCCATTATTTTCTGGTGGAAATCATCAAACTTTGGGTATCCTCTGATTGATGATGTAAAATGGGTGTGTATGTTCGGTCAAAAGCAAGGATCTATAATTATACGCCGCCTCCACTGCTCACGCATAACAGTGGGAGTGGCAGCAGTGTGCATCTATTGAAACGTGACAACCCGTGCCCAAACTTTGCAAAGAAGCCAAACTCATTAGAATTAATGACCTGAAGCTAATCCACTTCCTACCCCTTATTGGCAGAAATCTAGTAGGGCAGTGAATCTTTGACACCGAGATAATAATATAAAACTTCAAATGAGAGCGTGACAAACGACTAACAAAAATGCCCCACGTAGACGTAAATTACGTGATACCAACCGCCTACTACCCCTTCTTGAAAAAATACATGAAGAAAGCTATACAACGAAATGTTGGTATTTATCCTCCAGAACAATATGGATGCCGTGCTGGCATTTATTTAAAAACGTTACGATTTATTCATGACTTCTTTTTTTATATCTGAATTTACATTCTCACTGTATTACTATTAGCTTGTAACTTCCTAGTACACGCCAACAGCCTGTGATTAATCTCCCATAAAGGCCCTCTTGAGCCAGGGGAATATGGGCACCAAACCTTTATTACAGGAGCTCAGCCTGATTCCTCCAGAATAAAATATTACATAAAAAAAAAGAAAGATTCAATACAGGTCTGTTTGTAATATGACATTGTGAAGGTCATCTTCATCGGGATCACTAATGTCTTGTTGGGCGGGGTTTGTAACTGAGATTATTCAAGACCTTTACACACCTGTCAATGATCAACCGTGTGTCGTATTTGGACACTGCCCAAAATTTCCCCTTTGAGTAGTCCTAGCCTGGAAATAATTATTATGCCCTCCCCTCCCAAAGGTGTCGACACAATGATGACGAAATACATAGGGGTAAACATATTATGCATAATCCTGATATAGCATAATTATGCTATAGTATGAAAGGGTAGGAGAGTGCTCTAGTGAATTATCGGGGGCTTATCCATTCGTTCTCCCCCTTTCTTCCTTTCTACTCAACTAAAACCTGTTACATTTAACCAATTTATGTTATTGACAGACAATCACCGATATAGCAATGACTGTGTTGCAATGTAACTAGAGTACACTTGACTTACCATGTATTGCCAAAAAAGCTGAGGAACAAAAAAACAACCTCTTGATGGCAGTTAAATTGATGTTTAAAGGAATACCATTTCAGTTCTTTTGCCTCAAAATGTTGACATGACAATCGTCAAGATGATACAGAGATGTCACAATCATAAATCATGCCCGGTGGAAATCTTACCTAATGCTAGTCAGAGGGAAACCTAGTAAGCTTAGCTGTGGTCTCTCCCACTGAACACCTCACCAGCAGTGGAGAACACCCTCTCAGAGGGTACACTGGATGCTGGAACATACATGCACCATGCTATAACTACAGGCATGGTTTCTCGAGCAGCAGAGAACTATTTCTCACAAGACATATATGAGCAGGCAGGCAGAAAGGGTAATCCGAGGGGAAAAGGCAAAATGCTCTAGAGCTAATAATAAGGGAGATATTGATGAAAATACTTAAAGTGATGTAAAATGTATCTTGGATGAACCTTTTATGCTGCTTCTGATTATTCTTATTAGAACATTCCATTTTGAGGTAATATAACCTTATTTGGAAGGTTTTATATCCTTATTTGGAACGTTTCCCCCGAAATTGACCTATTTCCGGTTGCCATGAAAACCGTTCTTTCATTCTAAAATGTAATAAAGGTAATTCAGGTAAATAAAGAGATCCATAGGGCATCTAACGCTGAAATCAAAATATAAATATCTCTTCTATAATGGAATTTATAGACCAAACCATTTCATGAAGTTTGACAAAAATATCTTATATATATTTTACATATATCTTATGATTATTGTGGTTTTAGTATGTGGTATGGCGATAGAACAACATAGTCATCTTGACACAGCATAGAAACATGTCAATCCTGAAATAGGTTCTAATATAACCAGAGTTATTTTCAGAAATATCTTTTTCACTTGCCTAGACACAGATATTACAAAACACAGACTGCTGACTCCGTGATGCAGTCTGTTACTGATTTTAATTTAAAGTATATTTGGCAAGGCAATCATTTCTAGCCTCCTTGATATCGGTACCAATAAGGTATGATAAAGAAGAAAGAAAACGTGAAATGAATTTCTAGGTCTGATTAATATCCTAATAGTATCCACCGCATTACTCCCACCCAATCAGCATTGCTTCTTGGTTCTCATGCGTTTGCCAGGTGGGCTGATTATATGAAACCCACCATAATGTTCGTCCTGGTCTGCCAAGTATATATATCTCAACCTTCCATACTACAAGCATAGGCCTACTGGTTAGTTGCCACCAACAAAGGCACCAAGGGAACTAACTCCCCCAGGTGGGCAGGTGGTGAACTAGGGAATACACTTACTCCACCTGGGGAATATATCCCAATGTTGCCGCGCAACATTGGCGCCTTATATATATTAATATATGTATTATTATAATATATATATATTGTAATAAGTATACAGGATTTGTTTGAGTTTTGTATTTCCCCGACAGATTGAAATCGAAAGGGCCCGTATTTCGTTGAAACCCTTTATAAGGCCCTGTATTTTGTATTTCGTTGAAACCCTTTATAAGGGTTTCAACGAAATACGGGGCCTTTCGATTTCAATCTGTCGGGGAAATACAGAACTTAAACTGATCCTGTATTTATTTTTAAATGCAGATGTCAAGTTTTAAAGGAGAAAAAGACATTTTATAAACCTGAATCATCTCCAAACACGTCTCGACGCCGCCATGACACCTTGCTCAATACACACTTCCGGTCTGTGCGCCTCTGCCAAAAAATAGCCCCCCCCCCCCTTCGATCGCCTATATCTTCTTTATTTGTACAAAATAGGCCTTATTTTGCATTTTATTGTATTAATTTCTTTAAAAAACAACACAATAAAAGTATGAATGGTCCTTTATTGCCGAAAAATATATCGTCGCCCGAAAAATCTAGGTCAAGTTTAAGTTCACATTGTGTGTCCCACACAAATAATATGTGACTAATGTATATATATATATATATATATATATATATATATATATATATATATATATATATATATATATATATATATATATATATATATATATATATATATATTTATATAGTCATCTGATTATGATGGTGTGGTTAATACTATTGAAGCCGTCGAGGGTCACCAAAAAGAAATATCCCTATACAAAATTACTTTTTTCCCCTTCACATTTCTACATCGTTGCAATTTCTCAACTGTCAACTTTATCAAAAACATACCTGTCAACAGCAACAGTTGACACCGACAGCACCGATTTTCGATGTTGACAGCTAAAAAAAAGAGACAAAAAAAAGAAGAAAATCCTTAGAGTTTTTTTTTGGGGGGGGGGGGGGTGACCCTTCACGGCTTCCATGTTACTACTGACTGTAGGTTTATCATCAATGCACACCTCAGCTACGATAACCATTCTGAAATGCCTATAGAGCATGATGACAGGTCAGAGACGTGTGAAACGTGATATGGCGTTTTGAACATAAAGCCTTGTGATCTATATATGACATGCATTACAAACATTAGAGTGATTTATATATTGCATACCTGTATGTATGCGCCCATAATTTTCATTCTGATGATTCAACTATCCTGAATAATAACTTTACATGTGTTCATCGGATTACATCATTACACCGAGGATAATACTTGTACTTTTTTGATTGTTGTATTTTGAAATATCATTCATGAATAAATACGCATTACAAAATCAAAATATAGATAAGTCATAATTATAAGAAACACAAAATTAGCAATGCATGATTTTCAGAAGTTATTCCAATTTCATAACTATGTTACCTTATTCCTGATGATGTAGGCAGGTAATGCTAGTTGTGAAAGGAAGTTTTCAGAGTGAATATTAATGATAGCTTAATTCTGGTATCAGATTGATGTTCAATCATTGCCTTGATAGAATTACACATATTCCAAATTATCGGATCAGATTTCTCTCATTGAAAAGGTTTATTGATGGATTATTCTTGCTTTACTACACTGTAAAAAAAAAGTCGTAAAAATGACGGTGAATCACCAGCAACTTTTGGGACATGACTTTCAGAGTTTCCAGAGGTGGGGATATATACATAGTATGTTACCACAAGGTAGGTGTATAGATCCATACAGCTACTTTCTTCTGGATATTATCAAGTGATCATGGTATTTTGTCAAAACTATCACAAGATTGAAATTGTTAAATTGTCAAACATATAGATTAATTGAAAATTACCATTATTTCAAAATGTATACTCCAATTCAAGAGCTCACACTCTCCAGAAAAATCTTCTTACAAACCAGGCCATCTATCTATGTCAGGATCCACTATATGTGGCTCCCTCTGAGATTTGACATTAGAAGATGAATTTAGGTTGAATCATTGTAATCCAAACCAGGTTAGCATTTAAGAAGGATCCACTGTAAAATGGCTGATATTTACGATGCTTCACTGTGTTCCAAATAATGGTGAATTAGCGTTAAACTTTACAGAGTGAATCTGTAAAAAGTACATCTATTTTTTACAGTGTACTATGGAATGCAAATATTGTGAAAGTAGCACAAAAACGTTCCTTTTAATGTTTTAATTTCTAAATGATTTAGCAATTTGATACCAAAATTCATCTAGAATTAATATTTACTCTGAAACCTTACCTTAAGTGTAGTGTAAGTCAAGATGCAATTAAAAAGTAATTTTTCTTTTGATGAACAACTAGCTCACTTTTAGGATGCTACATCAAAACATCCACAGCCCAGTAGGCAATGATCATTGAATGAACATTAATAAATGGTGCCCAATGTTGATTTAATGTTGATTTAAAGTAGATTCAAGGTTGAACTGAGCTTCGTGCCCGCTGGGAGGGTACCTCGACCATTTTGCATGTATCAATTTTTAAGACTGAGACCAGTCCAGTAATGGAGCGAGAGCAGGGACAACCCTTTTTATACCTCAGCTGACGGTTTAAGGCCGATTATCATTTGCCATTATTTTCTGGTGGAAATCATCAAACTTTGGGTATCCTCTGATTGATGATGTAAAATGGGTGTGTATGTTCGGTCAAAAGCAAGGATCTATAATTATACGCCGCCTCCACTGCTCACGCATAACAGTGGGAGTGGCAGCAGTGTGCATCTATTGAAACGTGACAACCCGTGCCCAAACTTTGCAAAGAAGCCAAACTCATTAGAATTAATGACCTGAAGCTAATCCACTTCCTACCCCTTATTGGCAGAAATCTAGTAGGGCAGTGAATCTTTGACACCGAGATAATAATATAAAACTTCAAATGAGAGCGTGACAAACGACTAACAAAAATGCCCCACGTAGACGTAAATTACGTGATACCAACCGCCTACTACCCCTTCTTGAAAAAATACATGAAGAAAGCTATACAACGAAATGTTGGTATTTATCCTCCAGAACAATATGGATGCCGTGCTGGCATTTATTTAAAAACGTTACGATTTATTCATGACTTCTTTTTTTATATCTGAATTTACATTCTCACTGTATTACTATTAGCTTGTAACTTCCTAGTACACGCCAACAGCCTGTGATTAATCTCCCATAAAGGCCCTCTTGAGCCAGGGGAATATGGGCACCAAACCTTTATTACAGGAGCTCAGCCTGATTCCTCCAGAATAAAATATTACATAAAAAAAAAGAAAGATTCAATACAGGTCTGTTTGTAATATGACATTGTGAAGGTCATCTTCATCGGGATCACTAATGTCTTGTTGGGCGGGGTTTGTAACTGAGATTATTCAAGACCTTTACACACCTGTCAATGATCAACCGTGTGTCGTATTTGGACACTGCCCAAAATTTCCCCTTTGAGTAGTCCTAGCCTGGAAATAATTATTATGCCCTCCCCTCCCAAAGGTGTCGACACAATGATGACGAAATACATAGGGGTAAACATATTATGCATAATCCTGATATAGCATAATTATGCTATAGTATGAAAGGGTAGGAGAGTGCTCTAGTGAATTATCGGGGGCTTATCCATTCGTTCTCCCCCTTTCTTCCTTTCTACTCAACTAAAACCTGTTACATTTAACCAATTTATGTTATTGACAGACAATCACCGATATAGCAATGACTGTGTTGCAATGTAACTAGAGTACACTTGACTTACCATGTATTGCCAAAAAAGCTGAGGAACAAAAAAACAACCTCTTGATGGCAGTTAAATTGATGTTTAAAGGAATACCATTTCAGTTCTTTTGCCTCAAAATGTTGACATGACAATCGTCAAGATGATACAGAGATGTCACAATCATAAATCATGCCCGGTGGAAATCTTACCTAATGCTAGTCAGAGGGAAACCTAGTAAGCTTAGCTGTGGTCTCTCCCACTGAACACCTCACCAGCAGTGGAGAACACCCTCTCAGAGGGTACACTGGATGCTGGAACATACATGCACCATGCTATAACTACAGGCATGGTTTCTCGAGCAGCAGAGAACTATTTCTCACAAGACATATATGAGCAGGCAGGCAGAAAGGGTAATCCGAGGGGAAAAGGCAAAATGCTCTAGAGCTAATAATAAGGGAGATATTGATGAAAATACTTAAAGTGATGTAAAATGTATCTTGGATGAACCTTTTATGCTGCTTCTGATTATTCTTATTAGAACATTCCATTTTGAGGTAATATAACCTTATTTGGAAGGTTTTATATCCTTATTTGGAACGTTTCCCCCGAAATTGACCTATTTCCGGTTGCCATGAAAACCGTTCTTTCATTCTAAAATGTAATAAAGGTAATTCAGGTAAATAAAGAGATCCATAGGGCATCTAACGCTGAAATCAAAATATAAATATCTCTTCTATAATGGAATTTATAGACCAAACCATTTCATGAAGTTTGACAAAAATATCTTATATATATTTTACATATATCTTATGATTATTGTGGTTTTAGTATGTGGTATGGCGATAGAACAACATAGTCATCTTGACACAGCATAGAAACATGTCAATCCTGAAATAGGTTCTAATATAACCAGAGTTATTTTCAGAAATATCTTTTTCACTTGCCTAGACACAGATATTACAAAACACAGACTGCTGACTCCGTGATGCAGTCTGTTACTGATTTTAATTTAAAGTATATTTGGCAAGGCAATCATTTCTAGCCTCCTTGATATCGGTACCAATAAGGTATGATAAAGAAGAAAGAAAACGTGAAATGAATTTCTAGGTCTGATTAATATCCTAATAGTATCCACCGCATTACTCCCACCCAATCAGCATTGCTTCTTGGTTCTCATGCGTTTGCCAGGTGGGCTGATTATATGAAACCCACCATAATGTTCGTCCTGGTCTGCCAAGTATATATATCTCAACCTTCCATACTACAAGCATAGGCCTACTGGTTAGTTGCCACCAACAAAGGCACCAAGGGAACTAACTCCCCCAGGTGGGCAGGTGGTGAACTAGGGAATACACTTACTCCACCTGGGGAATATATCCCAATGTTGCCGCGCAACATTGGCGCCTTATATATATTAATATATGTATTATTATAATATATATATATTGTAATAAGTATACAGGATTTGTTTGAGTTTTGTATTTCCCCGACAGATTGAAATCGAAAGGGCCCGTATTTCGTTGAAACCCTTTATAAGGCCCTGTATTTTGTATTTCGTTGAAACCCTTTATAAGGGTTTCAACGAAATACGGGGCCTTTCGATTTCAATCTGTCGGGGAAATACAGAACTTAAACTGATCCTGTATTTATTTTTAAATGCAGATGTCAAGTTTTAAAGGAGAAAAAGACATTTTATAAACCTGAATCATCTCCAAACACGTCTCGACGCCGCCATGACACCTTGCTCAATACACACTTCCGGTCTGTGCGCCTCTGCCAAAAAATAGCCCCCCCCCCCTTCGATCGCCTATATCTTCTTTATTTGTACAAAATAGGCCTTATTTTGCATTTTATTGTATTAATTTCTTTAAAAAACAACACAATAAAAGTATGAATGGTCCTTTATTGCCGAAAAATATATCGTCGCCCGAAAAATCTAGGTCAAGTTTAAGTTCAAGACCAGCGGGCTGAACCGCAGGCAAGTTGATCGTGGAAATTTTTACGATAGATTTTCTGGCCGATGTGTCAAGTTTATAACCCTCAACCAAATTTTCTGGGGGGTTAAGGCCTATTTCACCTCTTGTACGTCCAAATATAGGACCTTTTCTCTGCCCTGCGCTATGTTTCTTTCAATATAACTCCATTTTAAAGCTAAAAACGACCATATTACTTTCCGGGGAATGTGAAGAAACCTCTCGCGGCCTGCCACTGTCAAGTTCAAGCCGGGCGGCCACATTTTTATCGTCTCAATTTTTCGCCGATCTATCAACTGAGAGAGGCTCAACCAAATTTTCTGGGGGGATAGGGCCTAATTCAGCTATTGTACGTGTAAATATGGGATGTTTTGTAGTGCTTAGGTTTTGTTTCCATTAAAAATAAGGTATTTTAACCCCCAAACAAAGTCAATGAAAAAAAAGACATCGTCTCAATCTGAATATAGGCCAACGATCAGCTGATCAATCGGGCTGAACTCTCCAAGCAGAGGCTTTGTAGTATAATCGACGATCCATTTTTTCGCCGATCTTTCAACTTAGAGAGGCTCAACCAAATTTTCTGGGGGACTAGGGCCTAATTCAGCTATTGTACATGTAAATATAGGATGTTTTGTAATTCTTAGGTTTTGTTTCCATTGAAAATAATATATTTTAATTCCCAAACGAAGCCAATGAAAAAAAGGTATCAAAGGAGTCATGACGACGAATTCGTCGCCGCACCGTCCGGGATTCAAACCAGGGCCGCCGCGGTGTAAAGCGAGCGCGCTAACCACTAGACCATCTCGGACAGCCTAGCTTGCGGCCCTCAGTAGGGGAACTTAACCCGCTGACCTAAGGTATCTTTACGCACTACCGGAAGTGAAGTTTTGAGGAAATACAGAGGTTTGAGGAAATACGGGGGCTACTTATTCACCTTTAGCGAAATACGAGTGGCAGTGTTGTACTCTACCCTGCTTCATATTTCGTCAAACCATTTAAAAATAAACAGGTAGAAACATATGCTGATAGAAAATGCGACAGCCAGCCTTGTGCGTATTCCAGGAGATTGTTTATTTCCGGTTGCCATGAAAACCGTTCTTTCATTCTAAAATGTAATAAAGGTAATTCAGGTAAATAAAGAGATCCATAAGGCATCTAACGCTGAAATCAAAATATAAATATCTCTTCTATAATGGAATAGCCTTGTGCGTATTCCAGGAGATTGTTTGTTCACAAGCTCCAATATCTATCTGCCGTTTAGGATATAAGCCAAGGCCAAAGGCCGAGGCTTATATCAATGATTTTGACTCAAGACACCAGGAGTATATCCGACATACAGCCCGCTTGCATAGATTGATTATGTATAATAGCCTGATTACAGCTCTGATATCCTGTATAACCCTCCTAGGAGGTTATATATGATCATCAAACAATGACCAAAGCATATGCTTGAAGAGTGTAGCCTCATTCTGATACAACCTAGTCATATATAATACTTATCATAAACCAAGACTCACAGCCAGTCATAGTAATTCATAGTGGTCAACATCCTTGAGTACATGGTACTTCTGGTTTGGACTTCCAGAAACTGGGTTCGAATCCCACTTTTGATTTGCCTGATATACATTTTTTATTCTTTGAAAACAGGGGTGCAAGGGCGGAGCCCCCCAATTATATAACAGCAGCACTAACTAAACAGTACTCTTAACTTTGTCTAATGAGACAATGCCTCACCACCATTGACCCTATTCAGCTAGTTGGCTATTCTGATATTTCAAGAGAAAAAAAGAAGAAGAAAAAAAGGGGGTGCGGAGGTGGAGACCCTGATTTATACAAAAGCAGCACCAACTAAACAGCACTCTTAACTAGTGGGACAATGTATATGTATATACATGTAAATACCGTGTTGGGGCCTGGTGTCTATCACATGGAATGACGGTTAACACCCAAAGGATTATGTGTATTTTATTTGGCTCTGATGGTACACTAAGAAATGCTAGTGACCCTGCAATAGGGCCTACTCCTACATCTACATGGCAACCTGCATAATTGAAAGAAGGACTAACAAGGATTACTAGAGTGCAAACAGAACATTGATGTTCTTTCTCTATCCAAAACTATGAGAAGAAGTTTGAAAATGTTCATGGCCAGTTATGTATTTAGATTTTACATCACTAAGGTCATTGAATGTAAATATGATACACAGCTTATCGGACATTTCGGTAGGTGATCATTAGCTCATATTCGTGTAGCAATTTCTCAAGAACTAGAAGGAATATCTGTGACTGCCATACCTCATTAGAAAGGTTATGACTAGTAACAGCAATCAGTAGATTACAACTTTCCATGGGGCTTCACAGGGACACAATATGATAATGATTTTGACATTAGCGAAGTAGCAAAAGATGATATAAACTTCTTACCTAAAATATCTTACAATGCCTTACGATCAATCGTATCTCACCCATTGATCGTATTTTATGTGAAAGATATGAGTGCACCTTGTGAAACAGCTAGATCCAACTGATTGTATCCTTGTAGAGGTATATATACTAGTAACAAGGAGTATTTACGATCAAGAACATGGTAATGTTCATAGTTTGGCATGGTAGGATGCGCCTACAACCAGACAGACTCAATCCCTAGCCCTTATACTACACATTGGTATGCATCCACATCCTCTATACAAATGTATGTTATATTTACTTGTATAGTTCCGAGTGCCAATATCCAGCAATACATCCCCGAGTGTGCCCGTTAGCCATACAATATTAGGATTATTATATGATTTTTCGATTCATATGTCCTTATTTACCTTTAAAACGTCCTAATTTCCCTATTTTGAACGATATATACGCAGACTGTATCGAGAAAGGAGGGCGCCATGTTGGTTTTGACATCCCACCAACCTGCTTGCTGATTGGTGGAGTTAAAACAGGACAGCAAATGAGAGGATGCAATACAAAAAGGCTTTGGCCCCTAACCGCTCCCCAGCACACTTGAATCTATGCAGCGTTTCCCTCCCCATGTACCATGGCCAGAAATGCATGGGCGCTAGCGTGTTCGCCTCACACACCAAAGGTCCCCGTATCGAACCTTGGTCGAAATGTACCATTTTCAAAGTGCCGATATATAGGTAAAGAAATGGTCCTAAAATTATTGTAACCAATAAGTAAGTAAAGTCTAACTTCAACTGTTATAATCAAAAATTATTTTAAAAAATTGATTTCAGGAGAAGTTATAACAAAAAGTGTAAAAGTTGCTGTATCTCTGTTAACATAAGAGCTAGAGGGCTGAGAATGTGCCTACACTGATAATAATGGACCTGGAAATGTTAGTCACTACGGACTACATTTCTATAGTCACATGAATATAGCAAAAACGACTATACCAAGTTAGTCACCTATGTCTATAGTAAGTTAGTCATATAGTCAACCTATAGTCAGCCATTAAATTGGCTGATTTGGGCTATATAGTCAAGTGACTATGAATTTAATGGTTTCATGGTCTAAAGTAGTCACTATGACTAATAGATATAGTCAATCATGAGAAATAAGGGAAACTTAAGTACTGAAGGCAGGTTCAGCAGGTTCAGCAGGGTAGACATGGCTAGGATAAGGCAGGGCAGGGGACAGGCTAGGATAAGGCAGAGTAGGTGACAGGCTAGGATGAGGTAGTGTAGGGGACAGGCTAGGATGAGGCTGGGCAGGGGACAGGCTAGGATAAGGCAGGGCGGGGGACAGGCTAGGATAAGGCAGGCCAGGGGACAGGCTAGGATAAGGAAAGGCAGGGGACAGGCTAGGATAAGGCAGAGCAGGTGACAGGCTAGGATAAGGCAGGCCAGGGGACAGGCTAGGATAAGGCAGGGCAGGTGACAGGCCAGGGTAAAACAGGGCAGGGACATGCTAGGATAGGGCAGGGACAGGCTAGGATGAGACAGGGCAGGGGACAGGCTAGGATAAGACAGGCCAGGTGACAGGCTAGGATAAGGCAGGCCAGGGGACAGGCTAGGATAGGGCGGGCCAGGGGATACGCTTGGATAAGACAGGCCATGGGACAAGCTAGGATGAGGCAGGGCAGGTGACAGGCTAGGATAAGGCAGGCCAGGGGACAGGCTAGGATAAGGCAGGGCAGGTGACAGGCCAGGATAAAGCAGGGATGGGACAGGCTAGGATAAGGCAGGGCAGGGGACAGGTTAGGATAAGGCAGAGTAGGTGACAGGCAAGGATGAGGTAGTGTAGAGGACAGGCTAGGATGAGGCAGGGCAGGGGACAGGCTAGGATAAGGCAGGGCAGGGGACAGGCTAGAATAAAGTATGGCAGGGACAAGCTAGAATGAAGCAGGGCAGGGGGCAGGCTAGGATGAGGCAGGGCAGGTGACAGGCTAGAATAAGGCAGGACAGGGGACAGGCTAGGATAAGACAAGGCAGGGGACAGGCTACAATAAGGCAGAGCAGGGGACAGGCTAGGATAAGGCAGGGCAGGTGACAGGCCAGGATAAAGCAGGGATGGGACAGGCTAGGATAGGGCAGGGCAGGGGACATGCTAGGATAGGGAAGGGGACCGGCTAGGATGAGGCAGGGCAGGGGACAGGCTAGGATAAGGCAGGCCAGGGGACAGGCTATGATAAGGCAGGCCAGGGGACAAGCTAGGATAAGACAGGCCAGGGGACAAGCTAGGATAAGGCAGGGCAGGTGACAGGCCAGGGTAAAACAGGGCAGGGACATGCTAGGATAGGGCAGGGACAGGCTAGGATGAGACAGGGCAGGGGACAGGCTAGGATAAGACAGGCCAGGTGACAGGCTAGGATAAGGCAGGCCAGGGGACAGGCTAGGATAGGGCGGGCCAGGGGATACGCTTGGATAAGACAGGCCATGGGACAAGCTAGGATGAGGCAGGGCAGGTGACAGGCTAGGATAAGGCAGGCCAGGGGACAGGCTAGGATAAGGCAGGGCAGGTGACAGGCCAGGATAAAGCAGGGATGGGACAGGCTAGGATAAGGCAGGGCAGGGGACAGGTTAGGATAAGGCAGAGTAGGTGACAGGCTAGGATGAGGTAGTGTAGAGGACAGGCTAGGATGAGGCAGGGCAGGGGACAGGCTAGGATAAGGCAGGGCAGGGGACAGGCTAGAATAAAGTATGGCAGGGACAAGCTAGAATGAAGCAGGGCAGGGGGCAGGCTAGGATGAGGCAGGGCAGGTGACAGGCTAGAATAAGGCAGGACAGGGGACAGGCTAGGATAAGACAAGGCAGGGGACAGGCTACAATGAGGCAGAGCAGGGGACAGGCTAGGATAAGGCAGGGCAGGTGACAGGCCAGGATAAAGCAGGGATGGGACAGGCTAGGATAGGGCAGGGCAGGGGACATGCTAGGATAAGGCAGGCCAGGGGACAGGCTATGATAAGGCAGGCCAGGGGACAAGCTAGGATAAGACAGGCCAGGGGACAAGCTAGGATAAGGCAGGGCAGGTGACAGGCCAGGGTAAAACAGGGCAGGGACATGCTAGGACAGGGCAGGGACAGGCTAGGATGAGGCAGGGCAGGGGATAAGCTAGGATAAGACAGGCCAGGTGACAGGCTAGGATAAGGCAAAGCAGGTGACAGGCTCCTGTGTAGGCCTATCATGCTCTGTCAGTCTAGACATGCAGTGTTCATGTATTTCTATGTTATCAAAATTGGAACAAATTACCATGATAACCTCTTTCAAACATGAGAACTCATGCACCCTATAACATCTTAAGTTGTCATAGTCAACTGTAACATAACATATAACAAGCAGGGGTATCCATAGAACAGTGGTTTAGGAGAGGATGTGCCTACCTGAAGTCCATGGACCATTCAAATTTGAATCCTAACTGTTTCCTGTGCACACATTCCTGTGACATCATCAATTTGTGTGATATACATATAGTCACTCCTGACTATCTTTATAACTAAAATGTGACTAAGTTGTATAGTTCCCTGACTACGGGGGTCAAAATACGATGGTATAGTCAGTACTGACTATAGGTTTTATTATCAGTGTATAGACTTGTTTTATCCCCTTCTTCTGTATGGCCAGTACGGTCTAGTGATTAGGGCGTTCGACTCGCAGTCTTGCGGCCCCGGGTTTGAACCTGCGACGAAACGTAGGATTTTAACTAAGTCAAAAATTAGAGCCAGGAGTGCCTGTTATTCCCCTCAATCGTGCTGTTATCACCAGATAACAGCACGGGGATATTACCTAAAAAGCACGATCAGAGCCCCAATGTATAACAAACATTTAAAGAACAGTTATGTTGATCCTCTATGATCATCATACAAGGGGAGTGTATTTAAGATTAATACTACATGGTTATTAAGGTTGATTTACTTTTACCAAATGTTAGTCTTAAGTTGGTGTTTCACAAGCCACATTATTATCTTCAATTGTATCTAAGTACATGACCATAGATACAATTGAACCTTGTGAAACACCAAGATAAGATTAACATTGGGTTGGTCTTAGAAAACATATAAAATGAATTGTATCTATTTTCCCCTTGTGAAACACACCACAGTGGGGTGTTTCACAAGGGGCATATACAATTAATTGTAGAATAAGTGTTTCTTTAGGAGGACTTAATTGTATATAACCAGTAAGACCGACATTTGGTTGTATCGATTGTATACTGCTTTTAAAAAGTGTTTCACAAAGGTCTACAACCAAGATATTAAGTCAGGGTCTTGGCCTACAATTGAGATACCACTAATGTATAAGTGTTTCACAATGCATATTAGCGTGGAGCTCATACCATGCCCGCTAATATTTTCCTTACATATTTTTTCACGTTTTTTTCATGCAATATATGTATCATACTACACACAAGAATCCCTGCAAATATCTGTTTATTCAGGATGAAAATAAACTGGTTATACACATTTAAACAACACTTATGTTGATCCTATGTGATCATTATACAAGGGGAGCGTATTTAAGATTAATGCTTTATGGTTATTATGGTTGACTTACTTTTACCAAATGTTAGTCTTATGTTGGTGTTTCACAAGCCGCATTATTATCTTCAATTGTATCTAAGTATATGTCCATAGATGCAATTGAAACTTGTGAAACACCAAGATAAAATTAACATTGGGTGATATTAAGTTGGTCTTAGAAAACATGTAAAATTAATTGTATCTATTTTCTCCTTGTGAAACACCCCACTGGGCTCACCAACATCGAGACCAATATTACTAATATACACTAACGGACCTATACTAGGTCCACTTTTGTTTATTACAGCCTTTTGTACAGCCATTTGTAATAGACCCTATGGTCAATATATAATTATCTGGCTATTAGCCTAAACATAGAAATTATTGGTACGATTCTGTTCTGCAGAACCACCAGCAGTTCTAGTGCACACTAGCTGCATTACAGCATTATGTACTTAATGCTAACCATTGGCCACATGTATGGATTGCCATTGAGCTGGATGCTGGCAAGTATTCAGGATAAATAAAAGAAAATCAAACTCAAACTGAACTCAAACTCAGTCATGCTGTCACAGTTCGGGTTGATTCCATCACACCGATAAGGCCTTGTTATTGTAGCAGTTCATGATCAGTGGTCTGATACAGACTCTACTCAGAAATTTAAGGGATCATAAATCCCTTTATGTAAGGGAGAGGGGGGGGGTCAAGTCTGGTCCAGATGCAATTTTTGATGGAAAGTTTCTACCATTAAGGAAAAGATAGATCTATGCTGCGTTGCAGGATTTTATAATGCACTCTGGTCCCGAGCCTTATCAAGGCTAGCCACCATCATGCATTATAGAGCACTGGAGATTCTCGACCTGAAGAACATTGTGTTCTATTCTCTCTCTCTCTCTCTCTCTCTCTCTCTCTCTCTCTCTCTCTCTCTCTCTCTCTCTCTCTCTCTCTCTCTCTCTCTCTCTCGCTCTCTCCCTCCCTCTCTCTCTCTCTCTCTCTCTCTCTCTCTCTCTCTCTCTCTCTATATATATATATATATATATATATATATATATATATATATATATAAATATATATATAAATATATAGTTATTTAAAGATTCTACAATTTGTCGTGTTCTGTTGCACATTTAGAATATTGTAATTGTGGGCATTTTGATACATGTATCGGTCCCAAGTCCCCATATCAGAACATTGTGCTCCAATAAATAAATAAATAAATAAATAAAGTCAATATCTCCATGGACACTACCACTCTAGAAGTCTGCACCCAGTATTAATACCTTTGTATCACTCTGGACAGCAACTTTACACTAGAAAAAAGCATCAGCAAAACCATAAGCTCGGCTAGCTTAAGAAATGTAATGTTGAGACAAATGAGGCGTAAAATGTCGACCCCAACTGCTCTATTGGTTTATAAGCAAAACATCTTACCCGTACTAGAATACTGTGGTTACCTAATCAATGGTGTTGTTACATCACAGCATAAAAGGCTACTGCTACCCCAAAATTGTTGCTTAAGGACTAGCCTGAATGTAAAGCTATAATACCATGTAAAAAACCTGCATATAGATGCCAACATAAACTATCTGCACATAAGATATGACTTGCAACTGCTATTACTGTTATACAAATACCTTTATGGGAAAGCTCATGACGCTGAGAATCTAGGCCTCTTTTTTTCAGATAGCCCCAAGCTGTGGTAGAACTACCAGGTCCACAAACACTGGTCTACTGATCTACCCTGATTCAGATAAGTTAGGTTTTAGAAAGAGCCCACGACATAGATTGGTTGGATTATGGAATAGCTTGAATGCGTCCTGTAGACTAGTAAGCTCTAGAAATGTCTTTAGAGCCTTATACTCCGCTCAGGTGTTGCGCCTATTGTTCTCACTGTAGGTTTATTTCCAAATTCCATTCCTGTTAACCTGAGCGGAGGTTTTGGAAGTGCTGTCCGGAGGTTTTTGAAGTGCTGTCCGGAGGTTTTGTGGGTGCTGTCCGGAGGTTTTGTGGGTGCTGTCCGGAGGTTTTGGACAATACATGAGGCTGAAAAACCATGGCCCCTCTTGGGACCCGAACCCAGGAGGTTAGAGCCAATGTACCAGCGCCTAGACCACTCAGCCATGGCGTCTGTACATGGTATGTGAGGTGTAAAACATGCACTGAAGGGCATGCTACTTATTATACAAATTAGGTAATTATTTATAGGGCTTAGCTCAACGATCCACTTCACTGTGCACTCAGATATCAGTCAGTATGGCCAGCATATGTAGTAGTAAACTGGGTAAAGTCAGCCGCTATGAATCAGAGTTGTAAGGGTTCGACCCTCACTATATTTTGTCCTTATCTACATTTATGTTTTTCAATCCAATCTCTTTTTTTAAATGCGGTCACTAAAATCTATGGTGGTTTTGCCATGAATACGTTTTTGTATACCACCCCTTTTTAAAATAGAAAAGAAAGGTAAAACCTTTTTGCTTCAGGTGGATTCGAGCCTATGACCTGTCGATCGTTTAACCTACCATGCTAACACATCAGCCACAGAGGAGCCCATACACCTTGGCGTAATCCCATATATATATATAGTTAAAGCCATCATTCCTTTAGCAGGTTCGAATCCCAACCTGCATTTATCACGTTTTACGTTCTACACTAGTTCTTTATACAAAGTTGATAATTTACCTTTTATAACATCAGAATATCACAGGCTATATAGAAGGGAGGGAGTATAAGCTAGAAAACCTCCTTGGAGCTGTAGTATTTGCTATAAAACCTCCTCGGCTACGCCTCGGAGGTTTTACAGCAAATACTACAGCACCGCGGAGGTTTTCCATCACAAAGCTCTAGAAATTGTGACAGCAGTTTTCGCAGTAAAGCACCAGCTGTAACAGCGTCCACACTGGTGTTCACAAATACGTAACTCCTGTCTATTATAATCACTGATGGCTGTGTCTCACGAACTTGGGCCAATGTCTATGACCGGGTGCCGTCTATGACTGGGAGCCGTCTATGACCGGGAGCCGTCTATGACCGGGTGTCATCTATGACCGGCTATTTAAAAAAGTTGTCTTTTAGTGTTTTTTTTATATACTGTGATATATGATATGTGAGAGCTCTACATGAATGTGTAGCGTTGTATACTTAAAGATGTATGCTTCCACACTACATTTACCTTTTCCTTGCTAGCCGGTCATAGACGGCAGCTGGTCATAGACGGCACCCGGTCATAGACGAAAACTTTGGCCCAAGTTCGTGAGACACATCCTGATATCCCAAAGCGGGCTGGAAGGCTGGCTTTATTTATTATGCTCACCTAGGCTGAAGGAAATGCCTTGTGAATTGTACCACTGTCTGAATGCAGGCTGAGACATGCCTATTTAATGTTATATTGTAATCTTATTATGTACTGTACCCAGTAATGCATGTGTACTCTGCTATACGACTTGAACCTAATATATATAAATGCTATTGAAAGGCTGAAAAGCCAAGTTCCAATAAGAGATCTATTGTGTAAACCAGGCTGCAATATGCTTGTATCCTAAGGAATGTAAAAAATATAACCAGGTCGATGAGGATGTCGCTGGCATGTCACTGAGGCCAATATCAGACACATTGGAATCTGCTGTTCAGTGACCATGACACGTCTAACTATGCAATTTACCTGTATAAACTGTTTGCATAACTGGGCAATTCTACTCTATTTGAGAACATAGATAATTGAAGCTCTCATATCGGAGATAGGTATTCATGCAATTTATAACACGAACAACCAGCTATCTCCTGGACACGAGTACGTAATCAGTGGAATGTGTATATACCATTGCTGTCTCAAAAGCATGGTTTGCAATGTATATATAATTGTTGAATCAAAAACCACAACTGCAACATACATCATATCATGTTACATCTATATTAGTTGAACACTGTCAAGAACAAACAAGAATCTGGTTGGGTGCATTTCATAAAGTTTAAGAACCAGTTCTTGTCAAAATCGTGTTATGAGTTTAGGTTTCATAAAAAAATAAGAACATCATTCAAGAAACCATGAAGTGGTTCTTAAATTTCATAGAGTGGTTCTTGTTATCAAATCCAATCCTGAAGTGTCAATTTTACATGATCAATGACAACACATTCATGAGTTTCGCTAGAATAAGGGAAAATACTAATAAGTATTCTTTAATGATACATTTTTATCAAGGGGGGCATTGCCACCCTAGAAAACTTGAAATTATGTTCCTAGCTCTATCCTTATATAAATTATGGCAAAATTACTGAAAATAGCAGCAGATTCCGAATTGATCATGAAACATGAAGTAGTTCTTGAAAACATGAAGTAGTTCTTGTTGGAGAAATTCCACGATGGGCATGTTGGTCTGAGTGTGACACACAATGATAGAGGTATGGGGAGAAAGCGTGATAGGGCTGGTGCATGGGTGTTGAAAATGGACCATATTAATTTTGTGTGATGGCCCTGATTAGATGTGAAGACAAATGTCACTCACTGAATCCCACATCTCCCTATTTCGTTCTTTCCCCTGCCCTTCTCCCCCTGTATCTTTTCTTCCACTACACATCTCTCCTTCTGTCTATTTTTCCATTGCTCATCAATCTCTCCCTTTGTCTATCCTTTACCTCCCCTTCTCTGCCAGTGTCTATCCTTCCCCTGCACATATCTCCCTTTGTCTATACTTCCCTTGTCTATCCTCCCCCTGCCCATCTTTCTTTGTCTCCCCTTCCCCTGACGAGATTTCGGACCATTTGCCCATGTCTATATCTTTCCCCTGCCCATTATTCACTTTGAATAGGTATAGATTCACCACTTTCGGACCATTGTTTGCACTGTGAAAGTGAGTCTTTTTTATTTGACAATAAAAGCCATTCAGAATGACTCATCCATTCTTCATGGATAAGCTACCAGTACAATTGTCCCAATGAATTATCTCTGGGAAATATTCAAGCAAATGTTGGGAACTGCTGGATGAAATGCACCTAAGCCGGACACCTGATGTTGGGAACTCAAGAGAATGAATTGCACCTAAACTCTGAAACTTTCTTTTCCCCCTGTTTTAAAAAGGAAATGTGGAGGAAATTGCCATTACCTTATGCTAGGAATGCTCATACTGATATGGGGATTCATAATGCACTTCCAGGAGGGTTTACAACAGACTATACCGTGGATCATACTGATTATAGCACTTAGGGCTGAGTATTTCAAACACTGATTAACCAATATTCTTATGACAGGAGGTATATAAGATAGCAACATGTATGAGACAGATATTACAAGGTCCTAATTCTGTTGGAATTGTTATTATATGTTCATGATAATAGGAATAAAACTAAGGGTAGCAGGAGCACTGGATAGAGCTGTGAAGGAATGGACAGAGATAGGGAGAAGAGAGGCTCTAAGGGTGAAACATAAAATGGAGGAATTCAATGGTGGGCATTTTGGTCTGAGTGAGACACACAATGAATATTAATACTGGTTTTGGGAAAAGCATGACGGGGGAGGTTGGGTGTGAAAATGGGCCATATTTGTGTGACACATTTTTTGGATGGCCCCAATTAGATCTTGTTTTTGCCCAAAATAACTTGTATATTTTGGAGAGAACGGGGCAGAGTAGGGAGCAGAATGGGGCTTAGAAGGGAGCAGAACAGAACAGGAGGGAGGAGAAGGGAGCAGAAATAGTCAGGGGAGGGAGGGGAACAGTTCAGAGGATGGAGGAGAAAGGAGCAGAATGCAGAGGATGGAGTGATTGGGATGTCAATTGAGGGGTCAAAAGTCAAGGTCAAAAGTCGCTGGGCACCCGTAATAATGTCTCCAGTTTAGGTGTCATTCCCACTTTTTATCTGGGGTGCAAATCAAGTACCAGATCTATATGTCTTAAGCTTTAATTTAAGGGGTCCAATAATTTTCCCATCTGAAGGTGAAAAAAGGATCAGAACTAGAAATCTGCTATTTGTATTGTGACACCTTAGTTGAGACTGTGCAGAAAAGGGCATCTTGATAACTCATCCGCCAATCAGGATGCCCATAATAAGCTGGCCTTGGAGCAGAGCAGGGCAGAGGAGGGAACAGAACAGGACAGAGGAGGGGACAGAACAGGACAGAGGAGGGAACAGAATGGGGCAGAGGAGGGGACAAAACAGGACAGAGGAGGGGACAAAACAGGACAGAGGAGGGGACAAAACAGGACAGAGGAGGGAACAGAATGGGGCAGAGGAGGGAACAGAAAGCAGACAGAAGAGGGAGAGAGAATGGTACAGGAGGGAGTAGATTGGGATAGATAGGGGAAGAAAGTTGTATAGCCTACAGTAGGGAAATGGGAATGGTGCATAATATAATTACTTTTCACTCATTTTGGCAGCAATTTTGCCATATCTAGATAACTATGACATTGGAAAATCACTGCAATGGGTGTAACTTTTAATTCTAATGTCAATTAATGTATTACAATAGATGATGTGTAGCCTAGAGCCATAGTTAAGGCAATATAACACTGATATCCAGTCTGAAGGCGGCCATTTTGAATCTGCTCTGCTTGGCCCATGAGGAACTTGTAATTTTAATACAAGGACAAGCTGGTAACCAGCTTCAGCAACTGTAGTTCCGATCTAAAACACTAGGTGGCACCACCATTCATAAAGTGGTTCAGGTTCATTTTATGAACCACTTCATGTTTTCCTGAAGTGGTTCATGAAAACATGAAGTACTTCATCCCAACAAGAATTGCTTTTACCAATGTTTTTAAATGTAAGTGGAAAACTGCAATTCATGTAGCTCAATCTGCAATAAGAAGTGCTTCTGGTTCCAAATGCTCATTTTTTTATGAACAGTCTCATGTAATGAATTGGATGAACTTAAAAAACTCATTTTCACCCTTTTTGGATATGATATATCCAATCGTGTACTAATGTGAACATCCCATCACCCAACGCATGTTTCATCTCTTTGACATGTACTGTGATTAGAAAATCATCTTGTGAAAATAAACACTTTACAAACTCAAATACCCACAACGGCGGGGTTTGCATTTTAGAAAAATATGTGGAAACTCTTGTGGATCGGAATCTATTAAGTAAGACTTCTAAATCACGATCTATAGAGGCTCGTATTGCAGAGTTTCTGAGGGCATTGCATGGTATTTGATTTAAAGATACACGACAAAGATAAGGGTGTCAGCTTGAATTAAGGTAACGTGTAAGGTAGAAATACAAATCTTCATTTAAAATTTGAGTTTTGACATTATATCTGTAGTTTGCTGATAAACGCATTTCTTTCGTCATCGTGTAGTATGGATCTTTGTTTCATTCACACACGACTGAGCTAAATATGGAAATAGGAGGCAGATGATATTGCATCACAGTTAAGGATTACTCACTGCTACTCCCATTAACTTAGGAAATTAGTTTGTGAGTCAAATTACACTGAAATATCACTAAATAACGACAGTTGCATTCTGTCTTAATGATAGAGTTCCCTCTCAATTCTCCTCTTTGTGTATTATAACGGTGCATACAGTAAGAGCAAACAACGCTTCCAACAATCAAGTGTAAACCCATCACTTAACCTTTCAACATGTTTCTCTTTGAGAGGTTTATTTATAAGAGATCTGCATAGCATCTGACCAGGAGATAAACCATCCTCCCCTGGCTCAGGTGTGAAGATGTACGCATATGTAATTGGCCGAATCTGCTAATGCAACATGGGCAATACCTCCGCTGAGGGGCTCTGAGACCTTTGGTTAGGCTGTATATGACCTCATGTTAGCTAGAGGTAGGAGGATATAGTATATACAGAAATAACAATAGGCCAGACACCCAGACAATGTATAAGGACAGAGTGTTCTGCTGTAACTAGTACTGAGTCACCGGTACCTCGTTCTGTGCCGCAGGGCTCTGTGATAGGGCCACTGCTGTTTCATTTATCATATACACAATGTATAGGAGATTATGGCTGGCATACAACTTAGTTAATTGATTATTATAGTGATACTGACAGAGGATATATAAATATGTTAGTATTATCCCCTCATAAATAGAAATATGATGGCAACAGGTGTGGTCATTTCTAAAGGGTGGGACTAATGGGGGCGGCGGGTAATGTACTTTGGGTGGGAGTAATAGCGGAGGCATGATGCCTTGGGAGGGCGGAGTAATTGCCTAGAATCAATATGAGTGGTGGAATGTAACAGCTCTGCGATGCGACTCTTGTAAATACATGTACATGGCATATATGTGTGTGAATAAGTAGACCAATATGAATGCTCCATACCTGTGGGCCCCGGCAGAACCCTAGTTCCAGGTACTCTTCGGCAATTTTATAAGATTGGTCTGCGGTTTAACCACGAATCTGTAATAGACGCAAGCAGTTATCATGACCAGACTCTTCTTATGCTATTTCTACGCATTAAACTCAATAGAATTCACATAGTCCTAATTCCGCTTGCCCCTGGCAGTCAAAGGTGTTTTCACATAATACATTCCCTTGCTCAGTCTATCATTATCAGTACCTGTCATGAAACATCAAGCTATCACTTATAGAATTCCAAATACTTCTACTTGTAATCAGATAATACTACCTCTTCCCAATAGCTGTTACGGATTCATACACAGGGTCATTGTCGCGAGAACCACTCTCACCTGAAGGTCAGGCGAAAGTGGTTCTAGCGACAATGACGCTGACTTTTCTGAGTATGTTGGGTAAAGAACAGCAAGAGCCTCCATTCTGTGTGCTACATGCATATCCTTCCCCATAATCCTGAACCCAAACACCCTAAAGTGCTCTAGGCACACATTATCCCCATTTTCGCAGTTCTAATACATTATGAGGAAAGCCAATCATTTTCAAGGTAATTATTAGACTATCAGCATCGGTAAAAGTGCAGGATATAATAAATAAACACTCTAGTTACTTTCATCAAACGATACTAATATCAAAGGCAGTAGGCCTGATATAACATGTGTTAGAACATCCCAATAAGTTATCTATTGAAGAATATAATTTTCACTTTTGAGAGCCTACATCTATTTAGAGAATAGAAAACGATGTTCGTCACATCAAGACTGCCTGTTGACCAGAGTGTGTTATAGAGGAACAGATAGTCGAGATGTGAATACAGAGTTTTCTAGTGACTTTATAGAACAGCTGTAATACTTTCTGTCAGTTTGTCAACGTTTTCTGTCGGTTTGTTACCCTTTGTCACGGTTATCTTGGTTCAATGACATGAACATGAGACCGGCCCTCTGCTCAGCATGCATGGCACAATGTAACTAACGGCACGTGACATCTCTAGGGCCATAACGCATTGCCAAGTGTTTTATAATTCCCAATAGATGGGACTTATGCCTCCTTTCGTAAGTTTGGCCCACATTTATTACAAAGAAAATACACACCTCAGCAGCGAGGTAGAGGCTGCTATTTCGCTGGCCATATATTGATCACTGGTGTTGCCTCCTGCAGGGAAACGTGAGAACTAGTTTTCAGCTAGAGCTCTCAGGCTGCAGCCCATTCTACCACAACGACAACTGGGGAGTTCCTCTCTGCTGCTTTCAGATCTGGAGAAGCATCGCCCTTCTAGCACATTCCTGCCAGATCTACACTATATAATATTGTCATGTTTCCATCATCGAAATTGTAGATAATCATGGGAAATATGTATTGTGAAGGGACACTGGCCTGCACCGTGTGATACATTGACGAGCAGGAAAGTAGTGTTTTCTGCCCAGAAGAGCTATTGTAGTTCAAGCGTTTGGACAGAGCGTTATATGAGACTGTGCTGGGAGAGTGTCCTCGGTCTCCTCCCAGTTGCAGGAAGCACTAGTCTATGCACTACCGCCCCCTTGTTAGGGAACTGGGAACCAAATATACATCTGGCGGTATGTAGACTGGGTTGGACTCTATAACATAGAGACAGGGGGTAGCCGATGTGGCATGACCTTGCCCTCTGGGTGCAGCGGGTATTACTGATAATTTGCAGATACCTTTCCTCGACTGTGATGATCATGTGACTTGTGCAAATGTAAATAAAACCAAGACACCCTGTAGCCATGCTATGGCTCTAGATCTCTATTGGAATCCGACACAGCCACAATGACCATTTTGGGGTTTGATGGCATGGGGCAGGAGAAAAAAATTAGATATTGACATGGGACATTGAGCGTTAAATTCTCTTAAAATTGATATAGCGACATGGCTATTTCTTAAAATCGATCTTGCATAGGACATGGAGACAATTTATCTACAACATGTAATCCACGAACGATCTATTTAGACAATTTACCTGGGCCTGGTGAGGTAGTGGTGAGCGCGTCATGAAAACAGGGTAGGCTGTAACTGTCTGTAGAATACTGACCGGGCCCCAGTCTGGGAGTCCAAATGACTTTAGTTCAGTGTTCTTCACCCAGGTGGGGTACACGACTACACCTCCCCATCAGGTTTCTCTGGTTGTCCTGTAGGAGGAGCCACTGACATGCAGTGACCCTGCAGAATGGGAGGCTTTCCAATCCTAGATACATGAACCGAACAATTTGATTCTTCTAGCGATCTCGGGAATTAGATGCCTTGGTTGATTGCTATCTGTAAGACTGATCACCCAATGGTGATACCCTGATGCCACTTTCAGTTCTATTATCTGAGCCTATACGGTCGTTTTAGGATGAGGGACGGGAGTTTTATTTTCAATAAAGGCAATTGCTTTAGCCATAAGACATCTTCTATACTCTTTGGGGCGTTTATTCCGAAATTGAAATTAACATAATAGGTCTGAATATGTTTAAAATAGATAGACAAAGGTTCAAGAGTTTTAGTCTGTTGACTGAGCTTTTTCATGACTTACATGTCAGGCCATATGAAAAGCGTCCGTACACATACGGAAATACAGCTGTTCGTTATTCAATGGCTTGGCAAAATAGGCCTTTCATAGTTATATCAATCGCGTGGCCGCATTCCATAAAAAAAAATAAAAATAACATGCGATAATTTTCTGAATTGAATTATACTCTTTAAGATGTGCATAATGCTGTTATGATTATAATGATTTTTCATGTCATTCCACGTGTTAAGGCAGATGTACGTAGTAAAAAGGTAGAAAAATGGAGCTAGTACTCAGATGTCTCCCTTACACCCTTAGTTTACTATCAAGTTTACTTACAAGACTTTAAAAAGTAAACCCCTTCAGGGTGCAGGAGCCCCTACCCTGACACTGGTTAAGTGTCCCCAGCCAGCCACCCACATCACATGCGATGTAGTGGCTGTGCAAAGCTGGAGTTTACCACTGCTTCCATGTTACACATTAGTAACATCAAGTACAAAAGCTGCACCCTATTGTGTGCTGGTTAACAATTACACCCTACACCAAACCATTACTATATCGGCGCGGTGACAACAACCCCACCTGTAGCCATAGCTACCAAAACTACGACCGATTTTGAGGGCTCTCACAAGATGAAAGGCCTGAAAATAGGTCACTACAATATACGTAGTATGACATCCCAGAAAAAATTTGACTCATTATATGATTTGGTAAAAATGTTTGACATATTCTGTGTCAGTGAAAGTTGGTTGACTGACTACTTCCCAACTAATAAATTACTCATACCCAACTACACAGCATATCGCCATGACAGGATGGCAGATAAGGTTGGGGGAGGCCTCCTAATATATACGAAAAACAGATTCTCACCATACTGTTCCATACTAACCAATCTCTCAGTGTCAAATGCTGACATAGAACTCCTAGTTTTGAACTATTCTGAAGACAAACACCGTCTAATGAGTATAATACATGTATATCATCCCCCTAGTGGGAGTTACGTAAAATGTCTTGATACTATCATTGAGACATGCCAAAGTGAACTACTGGCCGGGAGAGAAATCTGGCTAGTGGGAGACATAAATATAGACCTTTTCAAACCTGATAGTTCAGAAACTAAAAAATATGCCACTACTATCAGTGACTTAAATTTAGTAGACAAAATATTTGCCATTACCCGTCCGAACACTAACTGCCACGGTGGCACCTGCATTGACCTGATCTCTACCGATTGCCCTATAGTTATGCAATCAGGCACTCTACCCTGCTATGTCTCTGATCACCTGCCCGTATATGCGACCAGGAAACGTGCACCTGAAAAGCCAGTAGATATTGTGGTTATGGGACGCTCATATAAGCATTACGACAAATATGATTTTGAGGACTACCTCCTAAATATTGATTGGTGCCTTTTTGATAACACGCTAAATGTTGATGAAAAATGGGAATTAATGCTTAGCCACATTTTGTCGTACCTTGACGACAGGTGCCCCATCAAAGAGATGAAATTTAAAGATCACAATAAACCCTGGATCACCAAAGAAATATTTGAGCTAATCTACTTATGTAGAGAATATATGACACAATATTGCTCTGAGGGCTCAAACAACCCTGCACTTCTGCAAAAAGCAAAAGATTTACGAGATGAAATTAATAGGCGTAAAAAAACATCACATGACGTCTTTATGGCTGATAAACTGGATGAATTATCCAGCAACCCCACAAAATTCTGGCGCGAATTAAATAATCTATTAGGCAAATCAAGTAATGTAAAACCCACTATTTCCCTCAAACATAGACATACAGGTGCAGAGGTTCGTGATGGTGATGTTCCAGAATACATCAACGAATTCTTTGCCAACATAGGTGGGGAGCTATTCACAAAACTTGGCACAGCCCCGAAGGTTGCTCTTTTTGAGAGACCCAATAACCCAGTCATAATAACTGAAACCCTCGATACTATTATATCATACACAGAGGTTCTGAAACTGGTAGATAATATTGAAACGCATAAATCCAGTGGGATTGACAATATTTCTACCAGAGTCCTGAAAGATGCCCTGTACATATTAGCCCCTCAGCTAACTGACATCATCAATCTTGCCCTGCATAGTGTCGCCTTCCCTAAGTCCTGGGCATGCGCCAAGGTCGTGCCATTACCCAAGACAGGGGATCTAAAATGTATTAGTAACTGGAGGCCAATTTCTCTATTGCCCACCCCAGGGAAAATTATGGAGCGCATTATATTCACTCGCATATATAACCACCTTGAAGTTAATAATTTATTGTCACCTGCCCAATATGGCTTCCGTGCGTCCAGGGGGACCAACGACGCAGTCTTCAAACTCATGAATGATCTCTATAGTGCAAAGGATCAGGGTGAAACTGTGTCTGCCTGCTTCCTGGACGTGCGGAAAGCTTTTGACTCAATACACCATGGTGAACTCATAAGCCGTATGAAGAACCTTGGTATACCTGCAATTTACACAAATTGGCTATGTGCGTACCTTGGTGACAGAACACAACGTGTAGTATGTAATAACCATGCATCTAGTCCATTACCCATTACTTTCGGAGTACCACAAGGGTCAATCCTTGGCCCCCTGTTATTTATCTGCTTCATAAACAACCTCCCTAAAATCGTCAAAAATAGCAAAATGCTGATGTATGCGGATGATGTTGTGTTTTACGTAAGTCACCATAACCACAGAAAAGCATGCTCCCTGTTACAGGAGGATGCTACTTTAATATATAATTGGTTCAGTGCCAGTGGGCTATGTATCAATACTGATAAAACTAAGATAATCTCATTTTGTAGCGGAAAGAAACATATGAGATGCAATGCGTGCAATGCTATTAACATCACCATGGGAGGGAATACTCTCTCAGTTTGTAAGGATTATGAATATTTGGGTATCCATATTGATTCAAATCTGAACTTAGATAAAATGGTCTCACGTACTGTCAGCACATCCTCATGCCGATTGAGCATGTTTGGAAGACTGCGGGACGGTCTGTCTAAATAAGTGGCTTGTCTGGTTTATAAGCAAACCATTGCACCAGTGCTCGAATACTGTGGGTACTTGTATAATGGGTTGACAACATCTAACCAACAGAGGCTACAGCGAGTACAGAACCACTGCTTACGAGTATGTTTAAAAGTAAGACTAAAATACAGTATTATTAGACTCCATAAGGACACGGATGTTAACTTCCTGGGTGTAAGGCATGATTTACAACTATTGTTGCTTGTCCACAAATATGTGTATGGTGGTAAGCATGACCCTATCAGTCTAGGTATAGTTGTTAAACCCGCCCCCCGATATGGGGCAACTACTAGGTCTGCCAACACCATGGAACTACTGTACCCTAAATATAAGAAAACTGGATCCAGAAAAAGTCCCTTATACAGAGGGATTGAATTATGGAATGAGCTAAGTCCTGAATGCAGATTAAATAGCTGCAAAGATGGATTTAAAAAAGGAGCACTAGCATATCTAATTGCTCGGTATATGGCCAGGTGGTATCCTGGCGTCCTCCACCCTGCTTAGAGAAGCCCGTGGTGAGATGCCAAACACCCCTATAGGGCTTAATCTGTCAATCCCTATAGACGCCATATACCACCAACTATTGTATCTAACATGACCTATTGCCTCTCACACTAACCATACTTAATGCACTCATTGCAACATCCATTATAGATGTACTACTGTCTGTAACATTATTGTAACATTATTGCCATATCTATTAACACTGTCTAATTCATAATACATAATGTATGTGCCAAATAGACAATTGTCTGCACCAATCACTGTTGTATTATCATAATGGTGCACTACTATTATCTATAATGACAACTTCCTTGTTCTCTCACACCTTTATACCTTATATTAATTTAAGTAGTAATAATAACATGTCTCAAATGGTTATAACACTCTGTGTCTCATTATCAGTCATATGGGAAGCATCGGATAGGAAATCAGTGGAAATTTACCACAGACCCTATCCTGTGCAATTTTGATGATGTAACTGCATTTTCGAAGATGACCCAGTCAAATAAATGCATTTATAAACTCAAAAAGTATAATTCATTTTAATTCCATAATGCACGGATTTAGGATCAAAGAAGATGTGTCCAACTCAGACACGCCACAACTAGGTCCACTCAGTACAGTGACTGCTGTGTGAGGGTTTATGCTCAGAATGGCGATAGAAAATGCTCACAAAGGTTGCAATATTCAGGTAGACCCAGACATGGGCGCATAGTCCAAAATCCTGGATGTCAGAATATATAATGAATTCCGTTTATATCCTATAAAAAA
Source organism: Harmothoe impar (assembly GCA_947462335.1). NCBI lineage: Eukaryota > Metazoa > Annelida > Polychaeta > Phyllodocida > Polynoidae > Harmothoe > Harmothoe impar. The sequence goes on from OX381716.1 coordinate 20,082,698, forward strand.
TGAAGAAATACCGGAGTGAAGTAGAGAAACAGTCACTTTCGCAGCTCTCAGTGGTTTAGGAAAACATTTTATACTCTTAACCTAATTCGATATCCTGGAGAGTCCAGAGGGTGCACACTTGTTTCACCATTCTACATGCATTAAATATTGAGTAAAGATACAGAAACTAGTTCAACAGAGACCCACCATAGAACTATCTTCAGCCAGTGAACCCATTCGTAAGAAACTATTCTTGTTCTCAAATAGTGCCAATTAGTCTCTAGGATTTTTGATCATTCTTTGTCATTCATGAATACATTATGTATTTATGAACTGAATACTGAACCATTATTAACTAATTAAGACATCGCCTACATTATGCATAAGTTAAATTAAAATGTCTATCTTTTCAAACAAACTGACATTAAAGCGATGGTTACTTTAGGAAGCGAATAATTACTGAATATTAAAGAATGGAAACTATCTGGACAAAATTAGCAATCAGTTAGAAATCCCTACCTTCCCATCATTAGCTGCACCTGAAATGTCATTTCCCTGGCGTAACATTATAGTCATGCAATTTGAACCTTTTTAGAGGAAGGTTAATTAAATCTAACTATTTAACAATTAGACAGTACACATAACTATTAAAGACATTTCAGTTGGAAATGTCAAAATAAACTTTCGATAATGGTATTACTATGTAATTTTCTGCTATGATATTAGCATTTGCAGTGAAAAGGGCAGCCATGAGTACAATTGGTTTTGTGTACCTCCTGTGTAATTGAAAGGGTGGGGAAGAGGGAAAATGAGGAATCAAATAAAACGTTGTTCACACAAGAACAGCACAGTGAATTAGTTAGTTTTCCCACAGTGTCGTGTTCAGAACATGCACACACAGCTGTTTCGTTCACAAGGAATCCAGAGGAGGTCATTATATCGCAGATGAGAAATTTTAACCTTTTATGTATGGAAGCCAACAAGGGTCACCCCAAGAAAAAACACTTCAAGAGTTTAAATTCATCAAAATGTCTTTTAATCAAATATCTCATGAATTTTTGTTGTTGTTGCTATCATCATCGAATATCACTGCTGTCAGTGCCAACTTCATTGAAAATTGGTGCTGTTGATGTCAATTTCAATATAAAAAGAAATTTCTCAAATTTTTCTCAAATTTCTCTGAATAATATTTATTTGCTGTCAACATCGAAAAATGATGCTGTCTGTGTCAACTGTAGCTGTTGACAGCTATGTTTTTGATAAAGTTGACAGTTTACAACACCAATTTTCTATGTTGACAGTGCTCAACAAAAAAATCATTCAAAGAAATATGATAAAGAAAAGAAATGTTTGTCGGCTGCCGTATTTAAGGGCTGCGCTGTCTTTTAATATGCAATGCCCTTTACCGTCATGACGCATATATAGTTGTCGCCAAGGGCTGCATTCATGCCTCTTGCTGACCCTCCAAGTTGGATGGACGTATGGCACAGGTATTGCTACATGGTGCATCAAAGCACTATGCGGTCCTCCTAAGGGGTAAAAGAAAAGAATGAGTAGGGCTGTGTCTCACCAGACAGGGCCAATGGGGACATCTTTGACCAGGTGCCATCTTTGACCGGCCACCATAAAACAAAATTTAAAAAATAATTTCTTCTTTGATAAGTAAGGGATAAAATAAAGCAACTGGTGGTGGTTATTTCTCCATATATATCTTCAACTACCCTAAAATAAAACCATTTTCTGTCAGTAAAAGATGGCACCTGATCAAAGATGGCACCCGGTCAAAGACGTTTACATTGGCCCGATCTGGAGAGACACAGCCGCAGGTGTTTCCTAGGGGATATAATTCAGGTTCATTTAACTTGATACTGACTTCAACACATACTGTGGCCTATTTCTACATTAAAGCACAAAATGACAAAATAATGTAATTTTTCCAGTCAATATCTATCATTTTGTGTGCCAAATTCTGTTGGTATTTACAAAAAGGATATTCTCCATAACTCAACCTCAATTGCAACTGCAGTCCAGCTTGTTCCCATCAATCACATGGGTGAGCCCGCTCTGTCACGCAACATATAGCTATATCACACAGACTTGAAGTCACAACTCATCATATACTAGCTGGTACAGTCCTGGCGTGGACCTACTACATGGCCCCAGGGCCTAGCAGGGTCATCTTGCATTTGGAACCTATCTTATACACAGCTGAGGGATCATGGGATCACACACTGTATTTCCAGAGAGAGTAAATAACGTCTTTCTTTATGTCGAGTCTGTTTGCTGTCACTTCATGCAAGAATGGATCTGAGTGCGCAGGACAACAGAGATTCAATGTGTGAAGAAGGACTTGCCGGTTGTCAATTTTAAACAAATAAACCATCCTTCAGTTAATCAACATATTTGGTCAATGTTATAACATTTTCCCCTTTGATTGCTCATTAAACTGCTGAGCTCGGGCGACTTTCAATGGCACAATAACAAACGTTGCATGTACGTAGACATATCGGCTGTCTGATACTGGCACAGTGCACAGTTGCACAATGTAATGCACAACAGTAAACGTTGCTGAGGTTATGACAAACGGCCAGGTAATTTGTAATTAAATGCAACATCAATGGGATGACAAAAGTCTCATAAATATTATATGGAACTACTCACAACATGGCGTTGGTATAGACTTACTTTCATTATTACAAGAACTGCCCGTACCCTGGTTAAATGACAAACCTTCAGATCATTATTGGTAGTGATGGAATAGTGATGAAAGGAGCGGTCCCTGGGGTCGGTGAGGCAAATGGAATACCAGTTTAGTGCCATAGTGGGTCTGGGGGGGGGGGACACAATGGGCGCCTTGCCTGCCACTACTGAGGGGGGTCATGGGACGCCCCACCCCCGTCCTGACCACGTGATAACCAGGTTACCGGCCCCTGGACGTGTCACAAAGTGGACAGAGGCTGAGTGCAGCACAGTTCCCGCCTTCTGGGGGCCGTTACAAAACGCAACGTAAAAACCTTAGCGCAAAAAAATAATTTTTACGCTGTTTTTCAAGGGCCTGTTACATGACGAAATTTCTTTATTGTTATTTTTCATGGTATGGACATATTTTAAAGTGAGCCTAGGCAGAGCCTAGCCTGAAGCCACTTTATGCAGTGGTCGAAATTGATGGGGGATTTGCAGCATTCAAATGGCAGATTCAATGGCCGTTTTCTAGGAAATTCATTAACATTAGTTTTGAAATAAGTGATAGATTATCTCTCATTATGGAGATCTATCACTCACCTAAAGATGGATTGCAAAGAAATTATGTCTGTCATCATCAGTCACGACAGATGTCTGCATAATGCTGTAAAAACTTTGAGATCAGACAAAATGGCCGATTTTATGGCGATTTTACATTCTCCTATCACATTCTAATACATCAGTACGTTTTCTATTTAACTCGACTAAGCCTCTGCATGGAGAGTGCAATGTTAGTGACGTCACAGCAGTAGTGACGTCACAGTCTTAGCGACGCCGCTACGTCACCAAGCAACGTCGCTACGTTACCTAGCAACGTTGCTACGTCACCTAGCAATGACGTCACTTCCTTGGCAGTGCCTCTTTTTTTGATTTGCCACATCAGTTTGCTGTTTGAAGCAGGCATATTTTGCCATGAAAAGCAGGCATATTTCGCTGTGAGAAGTCGCCACAGTTTGCCGTGAGAAATGACATTAGTTTGCCGTGAGAAATCGCCTTAGTTTGTCGGGTAAAAGGGCTCACTTTTTTCGGGAGAATAATTTCCAATTTTAATTTAAACTTCGTTTAAACCCACCACGTTTCCAGGAAGGGAAGAAAGGTAGCGTAAATTAGCGTAAATTATTCTTTTCCTGAAGACCACAGCGTAAATTTGACATTTAGGCTAATATTAACATAAGTTTTTTAACATAAAGTAAATTTGAAAAGGAAAAGTAAATCATATAGATTTACATTCCGTAATGAAAATTTCGTTTCGTTACAGCCCCTGTACGTTTTCCTACTTTGTAGGATGAGTGGGTCGGTTTGGGGTGTTGGTCTGCGTAGAAGCCAAGAACAGTTGTCTAAAGGGAAAAAATATCGATTGGCCTTCGAGAATCTCATGGTACTTATAAGTCTGTATCATCATACTTTGAGAACATTAATTTATTTTGTTCTGGTTTGAGGGTAATCTGTAATTGGAAAATATCTGGTGAATTCAGAACTGCAACTTTTCCAAAACAAATGTAGCCCATCTTTGAAACTGTAATGGAGCTGATTTTACAAATGCAAGTACATTAGGAGTCGATCCCTGCCCCTTCAAAACTTGGGTGTAGATAATCCTATGACATGAAAAAAGAAGGATTTTGAAAAACATCCACCACTATGAAAATGTATGGTGACCTACTTTGAGCTCTGGCAGCCAATTCTTACTACATAGTTGAGTTTTCAAAATTGTTATTTGGCTCAGGTTTCATTACAAGCAACGTCTCTCAAACGAGGCCAAAAATAACAACAGTGTGCAGACAAATTCAGCATGAGTGATACAATGTACATAAGTACTAAAACTTCAGCTGTTTAGTACACAAAAAACACAAACAGAAAATACATGCAGCGAAGTGAGCATCATTCGTTTGAAATACAGCGGGGCAAGAATCAATGACTTTCATATCACATCAAATTCAATTCAATTTCTCATATCAATTACTATTTTGGCTGGTTCAGCGGGCTCAGAAGACTCGATTCCACTCAATTATACTTCAGACAGTTCAATACTCTATGACTAGATCGGGGTACATACTACCAGGTCCCACAACCTTGAAAAGTATACTACAGTATTACTCAACTTTACAGCATCAATTTCAGATCTCATATACCCGCTGATTAGTTACTCTTGTATAGATACCACTAGTTTGTTACATGGAATCACGTAACTTGAAAACTAGACATCAATCAATAACTACACCATTGGCCATTAGAATTAATATTATATGGTCCCGTTTAGCCATATTTACACAAAATTATAACACTGCAGAATTTTATTGAGGCAATCAACTTAGGTTAGTTACTCAAATTAGTTGCTCTGTATCTTTTTCATGAACATAGAAAACCATAGAAAATCTTTGGTCATGAAAAGAATAATTAACTTTATCCCACTCGATGTGGGTTTTGACACAAATATCAAGGGATCAAATATCAGATCGATATTTGATGTTGTCAAGTGTTATTTGATGTTTTCAAGTAGCTTCACTATGTTGTCAAGCTTGTAAAAACAGGGCGCCCTGATTGGCCAATAGCAACAATGAAGTCGCGCAACAAATTTGTAATCCTTATTTTGGGGCCCCTTGGAACTGGGGTGGATATTCCTAATTTTCGGGGAGATTCTTGCAAACTGATGCTTATAAACATTTTTTCTGGGGTACTTTGATCCATACTCTTCGATATTCAAGTAATTTCTGAGCTATTCCAACTCTAAACTGGAGTAAAATGCGATTTACCGGCGCTATCGAAGGCGCCGCTGTAAACAACTCCCAGTCCCGGCTCCCAGTGACCCTTGGCAACATGACCCAGTTCCGTTTCCAAGGGCTCCGCACACTGGGGCCCTGAAGGGGGTTCTTCAGAGGCCCTACATTCGTGTGTTATTCCAGAATTTGATAGCCTAATTTACCTTAAAACCTTTTGATACTTTATAACCTTGACCCTATCTCCTTTTCTCGAGGGATAAAGATAGAATTAGGTGGTTGGCATGTCCTCTCGTCCATATCTGGGCCCTGGGACAGCACCTCTCGAGCCCCCTGCGGGGCCCCTCGAGGTGCTGTCCCAGGGCCCAGATATGGACTCGAGGACACGCCAACAACCTAATTGAACGAACGCGAACGCTTGCTAAATTGTGTTTGGATAAATGACATGTTTTATTGCAAATCAACATGGGCAATAATATCATCCAGCGAATGAGAAAACATGTCAGTTTTATATTGAGTATTATGGCATAACTATGACATCTCAATACAGTGGCCATTTAAATGTGGCTGAATAACCAAATCATGAACTCATGTTTGAAATAGATCAAAAGACTTAACATATAATGCTAACTAGCATTTTCAAGCAATTATCATGGGCATCAATATTCATATAATTCATATATATCACATCAATGCAAGTACAAATATATGACAGTAATGCTTACACCTTATACCTATTATAGAGGCGTTTGCGTACGCAAATAACTAAGGAGTGGGTGGGCGGGAACAAAAAAGCGTGCGTTCACACCGAGGAGAGATTTGAAAGTGAGCGGGAGAAAGGCCGCAGCGGACAAAGGCGATATCAGAACGAGGTTATGCATACTAATGAGTGTAGTTCATAAATTTCCCGCTGGGGCGGGAGGTGCTGAAAGGGGTTTTACCCGGTTCCCGCCATTCAATTACGGAGCCATGTACCATGGCTTACAATTGAACGAACGCGAACGCTTGCTAAATTGTGTTTGGATAAATGACATGCTTTTATTGCAAATCAACATGGGCAATAATATCATCCAGCGAATGAGAAAACATGTCAGTTTTATATTGAGTATTATGGCATAACTATGACATCTCAATACAGTGGCCATTTAAATGTGGCTGAATAACCAAATCATGAACTCATGTTTGAAATAGATCAAAAGACCCAACATATAATGCTAACTAGCATTTTCAAGCAATTATCATGGGCATCAATATTCATATAATTCATATATATCACATCAATGCAAGTACAAATATATGACAGTAATGCTTACACCTTATACCAAAACCTGTGAAAGCATGGCGGGGATAGATGTGTACAATGCCTTGGGCGTATATTCATATACCGCCGAGGAGCGCCAGGTCCCATGCAGTTTGACTTCACATACGTCAGCGCCTGACTGGGCGGCGAGCTGTGAGGCGCCCCTCCTGAGGCTGTGGAGACTATACTCCTTTGAGTTGTTGACCCCTGAAGCCTTAAGGGCATTACGTAATACCGTTGTAAGTGCCCTTGCACTCACTGGTTTACCATTGGTGAGTTGAAAGGCTGGGGTACATGGCCCAGCCGGGCATACATAAAGCATTGTGTTATATGACATAACCGCACAGTGGGGTCTAGGTTGAGCGATTCTAAAGACCGGGATAATAACCTGGTCAGATTGATTCTTTATAGTTTTGGAAGACCTGATCAGCACATTCAATCCTTCTGCGGTGTGTGTGACATCGCCTCTCATGATGACATGAGGGGAGACGTCAGTAGGAACAGTGGTAGTAACATTAGATTGTCGCAGAAACGTGTAGTACATGAGTAGTAATGCTGATTTATACACCAGCCCATCTGTGCCTCGGGTGTCAAGATAGGCAGCTATGGCTTTGAGCTGATCTGGGTGGAGAGGGGGAGCTTGTGCAGCAACATGGGTACTTAATTTTGTCATTCCTCTTTTCATTTCAACAACAGATCTGGTTACAAATGCGGATGAGTCACCAAAGTTCATGTCAACATACATGCGCGCTCCTGAGAAATAATTAAACATGCTACCAGTAGATTTCATAATGTTGAATAAATGTTGTAGATACACACACAGCTGGTAAGGGGTGGGTGATAACGGAGATATCTGGTATTCTTGGCAGAACATGAGATAAGTCATTTTATACCTTTCCCTATTTGCGTGTGTTGCTTCAGCCACGGCGGCTCTGAGAGTCTCTTGCATCTGCATCTCGAGTGGGCGTGGGTGAGGATCTGGAAGCAATTACAGTTTGTTGTTAAATACAGATTTCCTCAGATCAGGGTGGACAAATGTCAGATTGTTTTCATTGGCAAGGCGGAGGGCGTAGGCTGCCTCAGCCTCACCCAAGCATGCACGGGAAAGGGCATCAGAAATTGTCATTTTCTTGCCGGGGACGTGAACCACTGAGATCTGGACATTATGAGTGGCGCTAAACAGCCATGCTTCGCGAGCACAACGAGCCAGCCATATGTCTTTTGCCCTCCCGGACGAGAAGGCTGCGACGGTTGCAGAGTTGTCACATCTTATATGGAACCTATAACCATCACAGTCTGTTGGGGAGAGATACTTAATCGCAATAACCAGGTTTATGGCCTCAAGCTGTGATATATGTAGGCCACCACACAGGTCCTTTGGGTAGGTGACGCTGTAGCAGTGGGATTTGGAGTAGCCCCCACCCCCCTCCATGCAACTGTCTGCCTCAAGTGTCCATGTGGGCCTAGGGCCGTCTGGGATGATAGACTTCCCATTTGTGTCACTGCTGTACAGGAGGAACCACCTGATGTCCTTCTTAAACTCTTTGCCGAGTTTGATCACACCTCTGGCTGGGGCGGCTCTTAGTGTCGCGAGAATGCGTGCCAAAAATCGTCGCGCTGGTGCGACGCAGTTGGCGACAAAGAAGAGTCGGCCGGCCAATCTTTGGATGTCCTTTTTAGAAGCCACTGATTTCATTTCCCACACCTTACACTCCTGGAGGACCTCGCCCATTTTTTCAGGGGGGATGGTGACTATCATATCCTCGGTGTTAATATGATACCCTAGCCAGACAACCTTTGTACTGGGGCGAACAGTTTTCTCGGGAGCTAGATCAATGCCCAGATTTTTTGTGAGTTCCTCCAGGGCAAGGAGTGAGTAGTGGGCTTCATGTTTGGTTGGGGAGACACTGGCGTAGTCATCAATATACGCCAGAATGTTATGTCCCCTTTGTGCCATCATATAGCAGAGTGCCTGTGAAACTCTCTGCATATGCGTTGAGGATGACCTGTTACCAAAACTGGGGCTTTTATCTATATAGAACTTTCCCCCATGCTTGATACCGGATATGCAATAGTCTAAGGGACAAGAATCCAGCTGGCGATATGCGCGAGACAAATCAGCTGTCCATAACAGGGCGTTCCTACCTGCCTCCTGCACCTGACTGATCAGTGATGTCACCGATGGGAGGGTGTACTGGAGTGGGGCGCCCTGAAACCAATTCTTCCTGATCCCAAAGTTAACACTCCCGTCAGGGGGGTGGGACAGATCGACTATTATCCTCCTGGTACTGGTTGCTTTTTTGGGACGGGTCATTAGTGGGCTGGTTTTTAGACATGGGTAGAATGGGTCTTCTTCGAATGGGCCCATCAGTGTACCTAGCTTTGTCTCTTTATCAATAAAGTCCTTGATGTGTACATCATATTCGTCGGGTTCTGGGTGGTTCTCATATGACGGGGTTGGGAACGCCGGTCTAGAGTATGAAGTGGGCCACCCATACTTGAGGAACACATGTACATCTGGGTCATCATAATCTATTAGTTCATCTTTCCACATCTGGAGGTTGAACTTAGGATTGAGCGAGACGCGGGCTCCTAAATAATTAGGCAAGGCATAGGACCTTACTTTATCATAGAGGATGAGGTCAGGATGAGCCAGGGAGTGGGCCTCTGGGGAGAGGTGGGGCCAAAACCTATCTAGGATTGGCTGAAACTCCATCGGGCCGATTGGGAGTGCCTCTCTACATTCATCTGAAATGTGCAATTGGGTTGGAGTTACACATGACTGGTACCTGGCAGTGGGACCTGGTGTGTGCGTGTCCGCTGAAAGTGTAATGTCAGTTGTGTCAGTTGTTATGACTTGGCCTGCACTGTTATGACCGACTGCAGGGTCAATTGTTGGGTCAGTCGGGATGTGGGGGAGTGGGTCAGCGTTGTACACAAGGGGTGTTAGCTTGTTATTATACCACATATTGACATCATAGACTGGGAGTACTGGTTGACAGCCTGCATACACACAACTAAGCAAAGTACATTCATCATCATACAGACAGGAGCTGACATGATTGGGCCACATCTGTGGTTCGGGATTCATGTCAGACGGGGGTATTTGGTTACACTTAACGTCGGCTGCTCTTGTGTCTGTTTTGGGTGAAATGTTATTGTTCAGGGTGTGGTGGGTGGGTAACAGTGGGCCGCCCATCGGGGCGGCCATTAGGCGTTTTTTGATGGCTCTGTGTCATGTTTGTTGCTACTGCCAGATGCTTTGGGCTTGGCATAGCAACGGTTTTCAGAGTGGGTGCACACCTTGCATAGGTTGGGGAGGCACCATGAACAGATGTGGAGGCGCCTTACACCTGGAGGGTTGCCCTCCATGTGGTCACCCCGACTCTTGCAGTGGCCAGTGTTGAACCTGGCACATGGGGGGGCAGCTGCTGCGCGAAGCATGTCTTCACTCAGCTCTACCACACATGACGACGTTTTTTCAGGTGGGGCTTTGGACTTGGGATCGTTATCTTTGACCTGGTTTATGACCATCTCCACCCTCATAAGGTCTATCTTATGCTGGTTTTCCCATGTGAGATCCTCACAAACGATGTCGGCAATGACCTGCTCACTCCAGTTACGGATTCCCTTCCATCCGTAAGTGGCTGTGTCAAGTATAATCTGCGACATGTGACGCCTGAGTGGCTTTTTATCGTCCTCCGACGTCACACTAGCATCATGTACCTGGAGCAGACCCCACATGTATTCCTCCTTTGTCAGCTCCCCCAAACTAGTTTTTTCTTTCTTGGGGCCCCTCTTCACGTAATGGTGTGGGAAGTATACATCATTGTTACCTTTCTAAGCCTGCTGCACTGCATTGTTGACCAGTGATGCGAGGCCGGCGGCTACCTCGTCGGTGGGGTTGTGCTGCTGCATGAAGGGCATGTAGGGGTTGTAGTGGTAACCAGGTACAGGGTAGCCTGGAGGTGGTATCGGCTGGAATGTAGGAGGTGGACCTCCCAGTACTGGAGCTGGCGTCACTCCAGGTGGTGGAGGGAGGCTGGGACGAGGGAGCTGTCCTCCTGCTCCTCCATGTGCAGGAGGGTGTCCGGGGACCGGACCGTGTTGTAGTCCGGGCGGCGGGAGCCCGGGCGGCCCTACAAGGCCCGGAGCGGGCAGCGGTTCAGGGCCGGGTTGTGGCGTCGGGACGACGGGGATCACCATGGGGCCGGGCACAGATACGTGCGTAGGGCCGGGCACAGGGGCAGCGGTGTTAGGCACAACAGACACATTTGGTACAATGGGTGCGGCTGATAATTTGTCTAACTTGCCCATTATTTCCGCCATGGTGAGCGTCGACTGCTCCTTCCAGAGGCGGTCGGCCTCAATCTCCTTTTTCGTCATGCCACCGTGCCGCGTCTTCTTTGTTGGCGGCTGTGCGGGGGGCTCGGAGCCGGCAGGCGTGTCGGGCACGGGCGGTAACTGCCCGCGTCCATGACCAGCATTGCGGCCGCCGCTGCGGCCTCTCCCTCTCCTGGTTTCCATGTACGCTGCGTAGAAATCCAGCTGGATTGCTCAATGCCCTCCCAGTATCACTGAAACTCAATAGAGATCCCCTATTTAATGAGGGAATTCTCTAAAGAGTCCGGAATTTAGGAGAAACAAAAAAGCGTGCGTTCACACCGAGGAGAGATTTGAAAGTGAGCAGGAGAAAGGCCGCAGCGGACAAAGGCGACAGAACGAGGTTATGCATACTAATGAGTGTAGTTCATAAATTTCCCGCTGGGGCGGGAGGTGCTGAAAGGGGTTTTACCCGGTTCCCGCCATTCAATTACGGAGCCATGTACCATGGCTTACAATTCTATCAATGTATAGCCTCTTGGACCAATAGAAAAGCAATTATTGTAAACATTAAAATGGCACTCTTTGAAATGCAATATAGATAATGAATATTATAAATAATTTAGATAAAAGAGAGAGTCGCGCAACCAACCCTGATGTCTATCGTAGCACAGGCGCAATGTATATAACTTATAGAGGAGTGTGAAGGAGCAGTGGTGGCCAGTGTACCTCGGTACCCTTGGCACATGTATGGCCTGGATTCAGGATTCTCTCTTTGTAGTGTTTGAAGAAACTGCAGGTGCACATAGAAGCGGCTGCAAGGTCCAGTGTAGCAGGAGGGAGGCTATATATAGGGCAGCACATCCAGTAAACAACCAGTTGCTGCCAGAGAGGATGTGAAAACAGGAGACTCTATATCACTGTACCACTGTACCACTGTACTAGTAGGATTTTTATATTGTTTTATAATTCCTTTTATTTCTGCTTGTAGTGGAAATACTCTCAGCAACTATGGGCCCCCCGAAGAAGAAAGTAGTGGCAGCGGCCACTGCAAGGACCAGGTCTGGGAAGACAGCAGACCAGCCAGCCAAGGTTGGGAGACCAGCCAGGAAGACAGCCAACAAGACACCAGCTCCTTCCTCCCCCACCACACAGCCTTCTACACCTTCACTCATTCCTACAGCAGCCACCAATGCCAAGGACATAGAAGGTATGAAGTCACAACTTTCTGATATTGGTTCAATTCTGTCTTTGATGAGGGAAGACCAAGTAAAATCCAACATGGCCGCCAAGGGGGAGGAGGTGCACCGGCAGCATGCCATGAGGTCAGGCAGCCATCTTGAATATCAACATGTTCCAACTTCTACTAGTGCTCCTACAGCTTCTACAACTTCTAAAGTTCACAAAAAGAAACCAGTTGTTCATGTGAGTGATGATGACTCTGCTTCAGACATGTCTTTGAATTTTGACATAAGTTCTCCAGTTTTGCAGGGACATGGTAGACAGAGGTAGGCACATGTCTGCTGACCCCTATGCAGCCCCTTTCACAGCCCACAGCTCTACTTCAAGGAAGAGGCACGCGACTTCAACCCTCCACAGCTTCCCAGAGTCAGCAGATGACATGAGGGAGGGACATGAAGTCAGGACACAGGTTGCCCAGATGTTGGCTGCCAATCTCGGGCATGTGCCACGAGCTTCGGTTGGTAAGAGAACTTTTGCTTATATGCACATTGTCAGAGGAAAGAAGAGAGCCAGAGCCAGCTTAGGCGAGCTTAACGAGTCAGAGTATAATTGGGGATTTTTACAGTGTATATTCAATGACAAGAACACAGAGCAAGAAAGGAAGCAGATGGTAAGGCATCTCGAGGAAGTAAATGAAGACGCTATGGTCTACAAATGGGAGGATGTTAGGGAATGGTCAGAGGAGGTCGCATCAAGAGTGGCCTCCTCTGATGACAGGCTCACATGGGGGCATACCTATCAAATAGACAACTTAGATCAAAGATTTCCCAGGTCAGGAAGAAAGCAAGCCACAGCACAGGGAAGGGGGATGATGAATCTTCATACAAGATGTCCGCAGAGGTGGCCGCAGCCAACAAAGCTCCCCCATGTAGGCAGTTTAACATGGGCCAATGTCAGTCACATGGGGACCATGTCTTCAATGGGTTTAGGCACCTCCACATTTGCTCCTTCTGCATTTATAACAAGTGCGCATTCTACTCTCACCCCGAGCATAGCTGTAAGACAAAGCAAGTCAAACAAGAAAGGAAGGATTGGTACCAGAACAAACAGGGCCAGAGTCAGGGGTATAGCAACCAAGGGTACAACAACCAAGGGGGTAGCAACCAGAACGGGAACAAGAAAGAGGGATCGGGGTTTGGGAAGTAACTCCTAGGAATCTAGAGACGCTGGATGAGGATCCCCCACTTGACTTTAGGCGAGCCATGGATCTTAGTCAAGCGGTCTCTAACACAAACACTGTACCTTCATGCAACCCAGTACCTAGCAATACCCCTGTACTTAACCTGGAGAAACAGGCCCCTGTACTTATTCAGACAAAGCACGACAACGATAAGCCTAACATTAGAGACAAGAGTAGCCAGCCTCTCAAGGCTAAAGCTTCGCCCAGTTCAGCTACAAGTAAGACCCTAGAGCAGTATAAGGGTTATATTCAGCAGAAGTGTGACAATTGGGATAGGGCCCAGGAACATTGTGAGGATGCTCAGAAGTCAAGAAGTCCAAATTGTACAGCCAGATGCAGGACTCTTATGGAGCCCGACTCTCTCCGGGCTCCACAAACAATCAGCTGGAACAGGTCAAACTGTACATGACATGCATGCTAATTTGTGGTTTCAGTGTTTTATCCAGAATGGTTGTCCATTATTGTATGCTCAGTTGCTAAACAATTCAGTGAAATCAATTATCAATTCATAAAGATGTCAAAACTCTGTAAAAGGATAAAGCGGTTTCCATTCCTATACCTAAATCAAGGGTTCTAACTATAGCCCAGTTAACGCCTATGTGAAGCCATGCAACTTGTTCCGGGTCCAGATATTGGTCCGGTGTTCTTATCTTTATACCAAAGGTCAGATGACAGCTTCCAGGGTCACGGCCCTCCTCAGATCGGCCCCGCATACGTTGGGGCAGCCGGCTGCAGCCACAGCCACAGTTCACTCTACAAGAAGATCTGGTGCACAGATCGCGCCCAGGTCCGGGGCTTCACAAGACGAGGTGGAGCTCCACGGTACCTGGGCTTCACATGCCAGTGAGGTGTCCGCACCTAAAAGATTGTATTCCAATATTCCGTCAATCATGTCAAAACAATTATACTAAAGTCTGCAGATTATTGTTTTAACCATGACATACGAGCTCAGCATATTGTAATAAATTTTAATAATTCCAATACTGGTTCGCGTTCTCTCAATAGCATAATTATAGATAATGAATATTATAGATAATTTAGATAAAAGAGAGAGTCGCGCAACCAACCCTGATGTCTATCGTAGCACAGGCGCAATGTATATAACTTATAGAGGAGTGTGAAGGAGCAGTGGTGGCCAGTGTACCTCGGTACTCTTGGCACATGTATGGCCTGGATTCAGGATTCTCTCTTTGTAGTGTTTGAAGAAACTGCAGGTGCACATAGAAGCGGCTGCAAGGTCCAGTGTAGCAGGAGGGAGGCTATATATAGGGCAGCACATCCAGTAAACAACCAGTTGCTGCCAGAGAGGATGTGAAAACAGGAGACTCTCCCACCCACCATCCCTCAAGATCAAGATCAAGATTCTAATATTTATTAAAGCCAATGGCAGATATATTTTTTTTTAACCATGACATACAAGCTCAGCATATTGTAATAAATTTTAATGATTCCAATACTGGTTCGCGTTCTCTCAATAGCATAATTATATATGCGATCCGGACGTTATTAAAACTACATAACAATCAATCAGCATGTGTAGTTGCCAATGAATGAAACGAAAACTACATTTCTTTCTCAGGTTGATTAGTGTTTAATCTTGTGGTTGTTATCTATACATTGTTTTTCATTATTTTTAGTCCAATTCCTGTGGCACCAATTAACAACTGTTGAATGGGTGCTTTCTCTTTTTCATAATATTGGATTGCTCATAAGCTCGTTAGAATTATCGGATATGGGTGGTAACCCTGGCCCCTCTTTCCATATGGGATGTTTCCATCAATTAACATCAAATTTCCAAACTAGTGTCCATAGTAAGGGGCTGATACTCAGCTCGGAACCGGGGACGGAGGTAAGCTTTATAATGTCTTTATCTACTAGTATGTCTAGCAGCTTTGTCTCTCTTCTGAACACAGCTTTTGTCAAAACTAAAACTAAAATAAAACTGCAGTTCCAAATGTCGGCCCTAAGTGCAAATAAAGTGCCTCTACATGGGTAAAAACCGACACAGCGACACGGCCTTTGTAAGCCCTTTTAAAAAATCGACAGACACAGAAAAATCTGGGTTAAAAAGCGACCTTCAGACATTTTTCTATGAGTTCCTATATACCTAAAAAAATGACGCAGTAACGCACTGTGCCCCCCTAAAAAGTGATGCAGTGACACGCTCAAATTTCGGAGGACCGATGTAGAGGCATAATAAACGCTGCCGAGTATTTTGAATGTGTTTGTCAACAATCTAGTAGCCAAGCAACTCAAATACTGCCTCTCCTCGCCTGCTCTACCCGATTGGTACATGTAACATTTCTTTTAAACATCAGTAATTGCAATGTAGCATAGTATCAGCAATTACCAAAGATGGGCGAACGCAGGTTCTTGTGTAGACAAGTTAAGCTGGAAACTGAGCTAGCCTTGTCCTTTAATACTTTAGGATAAATACAATGTATAGACTTACGCCATATACATTTATGATCCGTAGGCATGGGATTGGCGTTCCTTCCTTGAAGCATGCATCAATACTGCTGGATAAAACTGTTCCTGGAGAAAATTACTTCAAGGCCGCTATCATAATTATAAAGATTACACATGAAGTAGGCTTAGCTGATTGAGCTTGGCACATAATAACATATAACCAACCAGAAACAGGATTACAGTATTATAGTATACAGGCAGCAGTCTGAATAATTGATAAGATGTCTCTTATTATATGATTACTAAACCTGATGTGGTTTAATTGAGGGTAGCTTTAATCACAACAGGCAAGATGGAAGAAGCTCTAGCGTGGTGTCTGTGTAGTTTTAACTGGCCTGTTCAGGACCAGATCCAGTATGCTAAAACAAGTGATTTCCCTACACCCCTTACATTGGACGTTTCTTGATCGTTTATATTCAGGAGAAAAAATTTGGAAGTCCTTTTATAATGCACAAACAGATCAACAGGTAGCCCCAATGTTTCAACAAATTCCCGTTTCTAATAAATCTCCATTCATCAGAAATACAGATAGGCCTTTTGAAAAAAACAGCAAGAGTAAAAAGTATAAAATCTTATACATTGCTGCCCATAAGGGACCTTGGATCATAGCAATGGCATTCATTTTAAATCCAGTAGGAGATAATCTTAGTTACACCAAGTTATCACCAAATAGTCTGTTGTCTGCCTTAGGCCACAAGTGCTAAACGTTCCTTAGTGACATCAAGTACAGTAAGATTCGTCTTTCTTTTTAATAATCAAACTACTTTAGGAAAACATCTCAAATCATTTATGAAACCTACGTGGAGTTAGATTAAATAGCTAACCTTTAAAACTTCCTGACATTTAAAGCACTATCTTATACAGGGATATTATTAATCAAACTCAGAACTGAACGGATTAACGCTTTAAGGACGGCATGATGCTCGGTGCTATTGCATTGGTGCAGCATACCGTCTAAACTCCTTAGGGTCAGCATGATGCTTGCATGCAGCACTGGCGAGTTACTCACTATGGCTTCATTCATGCATCATATCAACCAGGGCATGATGCAGTAATGTAGCAGCAAAGAGTTACTCGCTGGAGCTGCATCATGACAACAAATGTCATTTTTTAGCGACATGCCATCATTAAAAGTTAGTAATTAGTAAATCTTTATCATTGCATATAATAACTGAAATGTAATCTGAGTCTGTGTTGTGACAAAATATTAATATGCGGTGTTATCAAGTTCTTAAATATCAATGATTTAAGCAAATTCAACATTTCATTGGCACATGTTGACCATAAAAATAGCTCATTTTTAGGATCACTGCATGCTGTTTATATAGTTACACCAATAATTCCTTTGGGCGGGAAATTCAAATAGGTCACGTGACCGGAAGTGACCTACTTAAGAGGGTCACGTGACCACCATGTTGGCGGGAAATTCAAATAGGTCACGTGACTGGAAGTGACCTACTTAAGGGGGTCACGTGACTACTAGGTTGGCGTGAATTTCAAAATAAGTCACTTGAGATTTTTATGGATAAATAAATTTAAAAAAAGAAAAAGCAAGCTGAAAGCTTGCTAAAAAATAATTTAAAAATGTGGCTCTTTTTTTTTAGGGGGGGGAGGGGCACTCTGGGGGGCACTCTTTAAGATGCATGGGGGGGGGAGGGGGGGAGGGGGGGAGGGGGGAGGGGAGGGGAAGGGTTTTTAAGAGTGAGACTCGCCTCTCTGCCCTCTCTTTTAGAGGGCAGAGAGGCGAGTCTACTGGTTCGTCTACTTACAATGAAATGTATCATGATTGCGTTTATCATGATGTACATCTCTTGCTGGCCAGACTTTCAAGCAAATTTGCCAAAGTCCAGCCCGTTATTGAATGTCCGGCCTAGCCTGACCCTCAGTAGAACAGTCCTTGACCCATCTATTATAGTCCAGCAGCGCCTGACCCTTGTATGAGAGTAGTATTGGCGACATTGGCTGACTCTGATATTTACCTGTGTGTACGGAGGGAGGAGAGGGTTCACAGCCACAGCTCTCTTAAGGCAAAGCTTGCGCTTATAGAGCACTACTAGTGGAGGTCTGGATGAGGAGGCTATGGCGGTTGTCTTCAAAAAAAATAAAAAAATAGCCATGGCGCATGTCGATGTCGCTTAATTATGCTCATATCTCATGTCGATTTTAAGAATTGCTCATGTCACCTGTCACTATGTTTTTCAAGCTTCATGTCAAATGTCACTAGGCCTCATGTCGAATGTTGATTCTAAGAAACAGGTATGTCACTATCTCGAATTTAGCGGTCCACACTGCCGCTGCGGCTGCTGCTGCTGCTGCTGCTGCTGCTGCTGTTGCTGCTGCTGATTTGCTGTTGCTGCTGCTGTCGGTGCTGCTGCTTGTGCTGCTCGTGCAGTTGCTGCAGCTGCTGACAGCTGCTGCTGCTTGTGCTGCTCGTGCAGCTGCTGCAGTTGCTGACGATGTCACGGATGCTGTTGACAGATGCTGCTGCTTGTGCTACTCGTGCAGCTGCTGCTGCTGCTGCTGCTGACGATGTCACGGATGCTGCTGACAGATGCTGCTGCTTGTGCTGCTTGTGCAGCTGCTGCTTGTGCTGCTCGTGCTGCTGCTGCTGACGATG
Source organism: Harmothoe impar (assembly GCA_947462335.1). Taxonomy (NCBI): domain Eukaryota; kingdom Metazoa; phylum Annelida; class Polychaeta; order Phyllodocida; family Polynoidae; genus Harmothoe; species Harmothoe impar. The sequence goes on from OX381716.1 coordinate 20,101,264, forward strand.
TCACGGATGCTGCTGACAGATGCTGCTGCTTGTGCTGCAAGAGACCGAGTAGCCGCTATTACTAATGCTACTAATACTAGTATGAGAAAATACATTTAATCAGTCGATTAAATCAAGGAGGTTTTCTGACTTCAGTGGATCGTTTAGCCATCGGCCACAGGCAAAACTTGAAACCATTTTATACATGGGGCAATTGGCAGAGTCGAAACATGTTGGTACGATGGGGTCGATCATGTTCATCATCAGTTCAGGCAAAGGAAGTGTGTCGACAGCACGCGAAAACTTCATGTCCGGATGTTTCAACACAAGACCTTTTATCACACTCACACAGCTGCTTTGAAGAGTGAATCCTTGACCAAACTTGAGCTTTTCCAACACAGCTTTGGCCTCCTTCTGTGCAGTAAGGGATCTCTCTTTCGGGGTCATCGCAGTGCTGGCTAGCATGTCCTCAAAGTCTTTAACATAATGTTCCAACGGGCTACAAATGATGTACTCCAGATCATCGTCCGCATATGTCGTCTCCTCGCACCATATTGTGTCTTCTCCTGTTTCGAATTCCGTCATTTTCTGAACAATCTCCTCGTGAGTGCGTTGCATATATCGAAGCTCCTTCAAAGACCAGATAACTTGTATGCCGAAGCCTGAAAAACCTGAAGGAATTTCACCACTACAGTCAGGCCAACTATACGGAGCTAAGAAAAATAGCTCCAACAAAATTTTCTCCCTCTGTCCAAATGAAACTACTTCCGTTCCGATGAAGTTGAAGCATGCTTCTATCCATTGCTCCTTGGTGACGTCCTTCCAATGTTTCTTTACCTCACATGCATCATAGGGCACTGTTTCTCTTCCTGCTTCTAGTGGGAGTTGCTTTTTCTTTCTTGGACTCATTTGGAGAGTTTCGATGCTCTGTAGCGTCGACACTTCGATAAGAAAAGAAGCTGTAAAGGTAGAAATAACCCTCATAACATGCTGAGCGAGCGTGGAGTGGACGATGCTACGATGATGAAGGGCGGGTCGAGAAAGTGTGATGGGTGAGAGCGGCGTTTCACTCCTTATGTACCCTGTCCTAGATAATCCTCTTAAACGGCTGAAAAGACTCTCTCAGTACAGAGTCTCTACTCAATTAAGTGATCTGTTAAGTAAGTTTTCACATGCTACTTGACTACTGCAGGTGGGTTTAGACTTAAGCAGCTTAGTGCACACACGTGTCTGTTAGAAAGCTACCTGCACACCTGCCTTCCTTTTTCACTAGTATTTATCCCTTGCCGACTTATAAGGCGCCTATACACGTGTCAGCCTCCTTATATACGTCTTCTTGCTTCTAGAGCTAAGCTACATACCGTCGTTTTCAGCTGCCGCAGGCTGACTGGCAGCTATTTAAAAGAGAATACCCGTTACCTGTATAACGGATCAGGAGGTTATGAGATTAGAGTGTGTATACAAAAAAAGCTACAGGGGGCATGTGTCTGTCTGTGAGGTAGAGACGAGTCCATGTGGTAAGCGACTTAAGTGTAAAACAAAAAGCACCTCCTTTTGCCGCGGTGAGTGGAGCGGACGGCGGCTGGCTAGTTGAATAAGCGTCAGCTTAGAAGATAATCCGTCCACGGGCTGGCGCGTCACACCTGTCGTTAATCACCCCCTGTAGACTTTGTATACACAGTTGACCTGGCTTTATCTCTTCACCAGCTATAATCCCATATACATGTAGCGCACGTTACACTTGTTATCTGTCTTTTCATGCTGATGGATTAGGGGTGGAAGGGGTCCAGGTGAAAAGCAATTTGATTCCTCTCTGGAAGAGGGTGGTGCTCTAGGTGAAAACAAGCTTAGAAGATCCAGATTAGCCGCTCTCTCAGCTATATAAAGAGCCTCAATTTTTAATCTCTGCCCACTTCGTCTTGTTGTACACTATCAATCACGAGGCAGACGCTCGAAGTAGCAGATGTTTGCAGTATGGTTTATACAGAGGTCACCTGCTAATAGGATTTTGTCAGAATAGGGTGAGTTGCTATTAAAATGACCATTTTAAATGGGTTGTTAATATGGTATCTGATGTTAATGAGCTAACACCTAACATTGAGGATTATGACCTCCCAGAGGGGCGTCTCGCCAAATTCTCCGGTCTTGACTATAGGCTTAACTGTCTAAAGACTGTGGAGCACGTTAATGGGCGGTCTCCTTACTAATTTCACTTGACCAGGCCGGCAGGGTCAACTAGTCTAGGTAATTACAACCACAAGGGCGGCTACTCAACATCCAAGTAGACCTACTACTACGAGATTGTCTTTTGACCACTCTGCTGCCGCCTGCTGGTCTGGTGATTACATGCTCTAGTATAGTTCTCCGCTCTTTTCGTCAGATGGCGCCACAATAGGGTTTTTGTACATTTCCACGATACTCGGGAACATTTTAAACGCATAATGACCTATAACAAGCAACAAAGCACACTTCTAATATATTGAATATAAGAAACATGTCAACGTTGTGTATTTCTGATAGAATGAGGCAGATTCTTTGAAATATCAACTAAACTATAGCGAGATTGAAAATACTACACCATAACTAAAGCGATATAAAAGCTATATAAAGTCAGAACTTCTCACGGAACGGCATCTGCAACGGATCACTCAACCATTCGTCCTCGAATGCCACACAGGGCTCCTGTCCAACAGGACTTTGAGCCTTGACGCTTTTGAGGGAGGTTTGATCTTATGTTGCTTAACATGTGGTGTAATTAATCAACACCACGGCCCCTCTTTAGGGGCCACACAATAAACAAAGAATAAAAAAGGGTAAGCCTTAAGTTTAAAGTGAATCTCCCAGGATTTTGGCGAGGCCGACAAAGGGGGAGGTAACAGATTTAAACTGCAGGAGACTATACGCAAACCTTGATACTCTCAGAGGGGAGCCCCATATTGCGGGCCTGTGGTCAGATCTATCACCTCCAGGGTGCAGTCTGCATGTCATAAATGACCACCACAGACATTGGGATATAATGTTGATCCTACTCCAGGGTCTCCATAATTAGCGGGGCTCGCCTTGAGATGGGAAATTCACTACAGCACTATCTGTCGTTGAAAATGGTGCTCGTGTAGAGTCGGGATGATGTACCAAAAGAGCATTTTATACACAATGATACCCTTGTACAAATGCGTATACCTAGTAGGCTGTGTGTTATCATCAAATCTAAGAGGGTGCGCTATAGTTTTATTATACTTTTATAGACCATTTTAAAATCCGAGCTTAGCTTAGTTCATAGTCTCCTTACCAATTTTCACTTGACCAGGCTGGCAGAGCCAACTAGTCTAGGTAATTATAACCACAAGGGCGGCTACTCAAGATCCAAGTAGACCTACTACTACGAGATTGTCTTTTTGTCCCCTCTGCCGCCTAGTTATTACATCCTCCAGTCTAGCTCGCCACACCCTTTGAGCAGCTCCATTGCCTCGGTAAAAGTGTAGGGGTGTGCTTTCCACCTTCAGTCATCCATAGATTCGATCACCATCACCCCCCTTGAAATGACCTCAGCTGTTAATTAGGGCGTAAAGCAGCCCAACAACCAACCAAGTCCCTGTCAAAGATGTGAATAACGAACGCGCTAGTATAGTTCCCCGCTCTTTCGTCAGATGGCGCCACAATAGGGGTTTTGTACATTCCTACGATGCTCGCGAGCATTTCAACGCATAATGACCTATATAGGCAACAAAGCGCGCTTCTAATATATTAAAATATAAAAACAATTCAATATTGTGTATTTCTGATAGAAATGAGGCGGTTTCCTTAAATACCAACTAAAATATAGCGAGATGAAAAATACCACACCATATCTAAGGCTTTATAAAAAGCTATAGAAAGTCAGAACCTCACACGGATCGGTATTCTGTCTGCAACGGATCACCCCTGACCCACTGGTCCTCGCATGCCACACACGGCTCTGCCGTGTTTGTGCTTTGAGGTATCACCCATCAAGTGATCCATGCTGCCCAACATGAGGCGTAATTAATTACGCTGATGTTGCATAGCACAGCGGCAGCATCTAACTAACTCTAAGGAGTTAGTCGGCCCCTCTTTAGGGGCCACACAATAAACAAAGAATACCCTGAATCTGGGACCTGCGGGCGAAGGCCCCAACTGTGAAGTCATTATTGGCCACATTGGTAATATCAATTAAAACTTTAGACAACACCCACCTTAAGTATCATTAACGGACAATATCAATAAACTTAGCATCCTCTTGGTTACCACATTTAGCACCAATTTTACAACTCACAGGGGCCACCCTTGAAAATAACACCAGCCTCACTACGCTTTTATTGCTCTGCTGATTTCTCCAATCCAAAACATTGGGTATCTAGTCCAGCTGTGAGCTCATTAGGTCAGCCCTTTGTCGGCCTCGCCGGCAAGTCCCGGATTCAGTATAGAAAGACTAAGGGGGCGGGGAGTAGGTCTTTAAGTTTAGCGCTATCTGTGTCATTAGACCATTCTTAAAAATCGACATGTGACATGAATAAAAAATTCTCAATTACTGTATAAGTAGGCGCCTCAACTCTTCCTTCAAATTCCGGCCTTGCGGGTGGTCAAATTTAAAAAAAAAAATTCCTAGTAGTCTATGGTCCCAAGAGTCCGATTGTATCAATTACGGTGCCCCTACATTTTTCCCCTTAGTGACACTAGTGATGGGACACGTTCATCTCAAACCCTTAGCCTCTAGAGAGTTCAAAATAGCGCTGCCGCTGTAGTCTGCCCGTTTCTGTGATCAAATATGCACCCTTCCTAATAGCACCCCCATTGGTGCATTGCATAAAAATAGCCCTCCTGACCTCATTTCTTGAGCTATAAAAAAACACAAACCCTTCATTTTAATCACAATATCATGGCAGTCAACATGAATGGAGTCATTAGTGGAGAAAGATAAGAGTCTCTGTTTTCTGTAGCCTACAATATTATGGTGACATTCTTCATGTCAAAATGTAATAAATAAATATGAGTTGTTAAAACTTGTTACCATGGGGATGTTGGTAATTGTGTTCTTGAAGACGTATGTGAAATCCAGATGTATGTGCCTCTGCCCAACAATGACCCTAGCCATTTTAAGTAAACCTGTTCTGTCTGAGTTAGAAGGGTGCCTAGGGCCAGAGCTACAGAACCCCTAACTGCTGTGAAAGTGCCCCTCTCCTGCCTAGATCACAGAAATGGGAAATATGTTCAGATGCATTCACCATGATATTTCTGGATCTAAGCAGATCTGAAAAGCTCTCATAGAGATCTATACTAATGGAACCACTATGCATTTTTTAACTCATTTTTCAAAAATTTATCAAACTCCCTACCTTAGCGCCCCTATAAATAGGGTTAAGTACCTGTCCGACTCCCCTACCACTGCTGCTGGAGGAGTACCGAGAACTACCCTCTTTTTAGAAAAATGCACAATACACGGTTCTGCACGCACTTAAACCAAGGCTAACATGGGTGACCTATATAGATGTGATACTCTCGTTTTCGGGGCTAGTAGAAATTAGGCGGCTAATATAGACGTTCCGGGTTCGAACCCTCACTAAGTTTTAGTCAAGACGTCTAGCCACAGGCGCCAGACGTCTAGCCACAGGCGCGTCAAGGCGTTTACAGGGTTCGAACCCGTGAGCTGCTCCTTGGGGTCACAAAAAACGCTTCAACCTTAAAATCCCATAGGAAATTTTTTTTGGGTTTTTGGACTTTAGGCCTGAATTTGGGGGTGATCCCGGGCTGATAGAAAAATAATTCTTGGACGAGCGGATAGCTCTGGATCTCTTTTTATCTAAAACAGCGAAAAATTGATTGTGGTTCCGCCGCAATTCATCCGACGAGGGGTAATCAGCCCCCCCCTCTGCCAATCATGGCAGTGAATTTAGACGGCGCGCAATCTCTCGCAGCCACCGCGGACGGACCAATTAGTCCTGTCGGCATCTTAGTATGGTTCGTGTGACCTACTTAGAGGCTCACACGGTGGGGGTGTGTCCGGCGTTCGGCGCGCTGATTGGCTACTGGTGGGAGGTGCTGTGCTGCGTCAGGAACTTTACCTATTTGGGACGGGTGTTAAAGGCGCACTGAGTTGAGGTGCACCTTTAAGCAAGAGCGCGATCAGGTCGTCGCGTTGGTAGCCTTACTACCCGTCGCGCATTTAACTAGAGGCTTAAGTGTGACAAATGACGATTCTTTGTCGACGCGACTACTAACATCAGCAGCATCGGCAGCAGCGGTAGCAGCATCGGCAGCAGCTATAAGGTGAAAACATGTTCAGACACGGTCGGCGTGTGAGACCTGTCCAGGCACGTCCGAGCAGGTTCGAACGTGTCTGAACATGTTCCGGAGTGCAAGACGCGTGCACACACAGACCGAACAGACACACACAGACCCACACACCCACACACCCCTATGTAGTGTGGGATGTAAAAGAAACCCTTGTCTCGGTAAAAGGGCCATAGATTCGATCACCATCACCGCCCTTGAAATGACCATAGCTGTTAACTAAGGCGTAAAGCAACCCACACACCCACACATTTTTCTGAATGAGCCTTCAGACCTGAAGCTGCTCAGTGTACGGGACTAGGTTTTGTCATAGGCCCTACGGACGCTACTCAAGGGGGAATAAGAGAGCTGTCTCACCATGACATGGGCTGGCTGTAGTTTTTTATGTTTCGGTACCTACAACCAAACAGCCAGTACCCACCCCAGGGCTTCATGTCGCACGCGGGAAAAGTATAAAGATTCGAACGGTGGCGCCAACTGTCGGAATAGCGGGTACACTACGTCAGTAGTTCTTTTGTTCTCCGCTGAGTGACTGGGCGAAATGTAGTCGGTAGCTCTATTTTCTGTGCACTGTTCTGTTCATTTTCTACACTTAACGCTTAAATAGACCACGTGTTTGTACAAGCTAGCCGTTTTTATCAGTGCAAAAATTAAATAAGCATCGGATAGAACAATAAAAAAATGAGAAAGTAATCCAGCACTTAGTATAACGCACCAGTTTTATCATGAGACACCGAAAGTCTGGTTTTTTTCGGGTGCATAAGACAGTCGACTGAGAGCTCCAAACCAACCAAAACGTACCAGAGGGCGATCTATCTCAGAACGTACCCGACAGGGCAGGGGCCTTCTACACCCCGGCTCTGATGAGCAAGCGAGGGCCTATTCCTCTTTTGAGGTGGGCCCAAAATTGAACAAAAGAATAAACTCAAAAAAAAGCCTTAGGATTGAAAGAGTTGTAGATACTGATTTTAACGAGGAAGTCGCATTCATTAGTTTACAAATAGCCAGTGTAAGTACGCCCATGTATAGGAGAGAGACCTTGCTTATTTCTTATAGGGTTGTAAGATAGTCACATCATGATGCACATCATCATAAACGCAATCATGATACATTTCATTGTAAGTAGACGAACCAGTAGACTCGCCTCTCTGCCCTCTAAAAGAGAGGGCAGAGAGGCGAGTCTCACTCTTAAAAACCCTTCCCCCTTAAGTAGGTCACTTCCAGTCACGTGACCTATTTGAATTTCCCGCCAACATGGTGGTCACGTGACCCTCTTAAGTAGGTCACTTCCGGTCACGTGACCTATTTGAATTTCCCGCCCAAAGGTCACGTGACCGGAAGTAGGTCACTTCCGGTCACGTGACCTATTTGAATTTCCCGCCAAAAGGGAGGCCTCTCATTGGCTGCTTTTGAATTTCCCGCCAAAAGGGAGGCCTCTGATTGGCTGCAGGTCGATTGAGTAATAAACAGTACTTAACTATAGTCCCGTTCCGATACATACTATACTACTAAAGAGAAAAGTAACCATTCTGAAAAAAATATGAGCATATCAGTGCAATATTCGGGTGGATTCACCAGGAGTCACCCACATACCTTGAGCCTAGCACATTCTGCTGTACATAATTATTGTTCATTAGAACACAAACTTACCCCTGAATCAGGACATGGTAGCAGTGAATCTGAAAAAAAAAGAATTAAAGCCTGCTTCCCTATTATTGTCCAATGATATATAATTGATAATATTTGATTAGTCTGCAAGTTATTTTTTATGTAGTTCTGATTCCCAAAGAAAACTATTCATGGACTAACATACCGTGTAGTGGGACATATGGGTGAGACCATCCATAAATGTACAATTCAGGCATTTTGCCAGGTACATTATCCTGCAAAATGCTACAGAACCAGAAATACTGGATATATTTAGTAAAATCCTTTCTCTGTGACAGGGAATAGCTGAGACTTTCAGAAAAAACACACTTTTGGTGTGTTTGATGAGAATTTTTTGATTTATGGTCCGTCAAACCTAAGATTCACATAAATGTAACGTCCGTCAGATCTATTTGAGGTGGTCAAATGGCTTGTTAATAAACTGAGTTTAATAGCCATGTTATCATCCACCTAGAGGGTTGTTATGGGTTTTATATTGACAGATAGAAAATTGAGAATTTATTAATATTTCTCAGCTCAGGGTCCGATAAACTTATTGTGGACAGAATAGATCTTCGGACGTTACACACACATTAGTCTCTCTCCAGCATGAATTTATGCACTTCTGAACATTAAATCTGTCCTACAACCATGGCTGACCACACATTGATCAATCTCGAGCAATAGTTCCCGCCTAATGTTGCTCCTGTAGAATGTACAACCTATTTAGCTCCAATTTGCCCCATGTAACATCCGTCAGATCTATCTATGTAACATCCATCAGATATATATGAAAATTCTCAAATAAGCAGCAAAGTACATGCTTCTGTAGTAGATATTCTACCTATAGCCCCAAGCTATCAATTTTGTGTTACACTGGAAAATTGATATCAGCCCAGAGATGTTAAAATGAACTAGCTTAGAGTGATCACTGGATAATAGCTTAAAGGGGTGTCATGTCTAATATCCTGAACCTTCAAAATGTTATTTTCACTGACTTTTCATTAATTTAGGGCACATTTTATTTATCTGACGGACGTTACATTATCAGATTATTCTTCAAAAATCTCATTTCTGCTCACTGCAACCTCTTCATATTGTAACATGGTATGCCCCTATGGTACCTTTATTACACCAAACACTCATTTAGACCATAGCAGATACTTCAATTTTTGACAAAAAAAATCACAAGTGTGAAAATAAGGATATTTATGTTCTGAAACAGCCTGTAGAGCCCCTAAATGGGTGTTTTAAATCAGTTTGACCACCTAGAACAAACACCAAACCTGTTTTATACAAGATAGCCAAGGTGAACAGGTCTTGGTAGTGTTTTATGATATTTGGTGCTCATGGAACTAGGTTTATCCTGAGTAATATGACAAATGTAACATCCATCAGATCTATTGCAATTCAGCTCCTTATATATGGGTTTACCATGCAAATAATGTGTATATGGTTGCAAAAGTATACATAATTTTGAAAGTGTACATGATTGGGATAATACTAAGAGAGTTTAATGATAAAAAGAGTAATTTTAAGCAATTTAGATTAAAGTTGGAGTTATGTTAGGAAAAGTTCCACAATTTTAACTACTTCAAAAAGTTAGCCAACACATTACAAAAAAATTCTTCCTCTCTGGGTTCTGAAATTTTTCATGCATGTTCTTATATATCAAGCCTACTTGATCATGTAATTTGGAATGACTGTGGTATTTTTTAGATATATTTTGTATGCTAGGAAAATAGATCTGACGGATGTTACACAATATTAGTAGCCTTTGGTTGATAATGAATAAAAACTGACCCCCTGGGAGTTAGTCAATCCACCGGGGGTTTTCATATTGCCAAGAAATGAGGCTTTAAATATAATGAAGTTGTATACATTAATGTTAAGTTTGTTGATTTTTTCTTTTGGAACCACGATTGTACATTTATAGATGGTCTCACCCATATACATGCATGGTAATAAGAGTACAACAATTTACCAGAAACTTAAGATATTTTTCATTTTTGAGTGATTTCATCGAATGAGACTGGCTATAGAAAACCAGATTAACCCCTTCCACACGGTAAGCCAATATATTGCACAAAATTGCATTGAGTTACAAGAAATCCAGTGGTGAAGGGGTTAAGGCCGTGTCTTATGAATTTGTAACAATTGAAACGTCTTTGACCGGGTGTCGTCTTTGACCTGTGTCATCTTTGACCGGTGTAGTCGTTGACCAGCAAGTTTTAAAATGGCTGAAATGGGAGCTATGTACACAGAAATGGGGGGAAAGGGTTAATGGATATTTTTACACTATACACTACAAACTTCCCGGCATTTCTGTCAAAGACACCCGGTCAAAGACGTTTCAATTGTTACAAACCCATGAGACACAGCCTTAAATGGGCTACTAAAGCCTGTCACTATGAAACAAATATCCCGTTTCTTCATCATTACTTTGCAACTCAAGAGTGCGGATACCATCGGCCATTGTTGGTGATGAAAAGAGCTGTCTCCTGGGACAGGAAGGCGATGAAATAATCAAGTGGGTTTGGAATGAGACGAACTTTTATAGTCACCGGCTGTGCTTTAAGTTGAAATGGGATGGCCCTGATATGTCCCTTCATAATAAGCTGATACCAAGGTCTTGGAGTGCCACGAGGGAGAAGGGGCTGTGTACATTATAATGTCTTTCAGCGTAAATATAATCCCCAAGTCTCGTATTCAGTAGGATCTCAGCTTTTAACAAGGGCCTCACTAAAACTAAGGTTTTACAAACCAGGAGCGTTAAATCGCATTTAAAATAAATCAACAGAGAGTTTACCAACAGAAGGTTTAATCAAATCTGTGTAAGGACTGTTTTAGTTATATTAAATTTAAATTATCTTTTTATAGATGAACCCTAATAGGAAGAGGGACCCAAAGGCAAAACCCACAATCATTCCGACAAGGCAAATACATCAGAGGCCATGAATTACTTTTAATCTGAAATAACTGATAAAATTAGCCATCAAATATAAGGTCTGCTGAAAAACCTTTCACATGCACCCATCGGAAAATATGTATACAATTAAAAAGAAAAGGATAGGAAAAGAATAATTCAGCAATAATGCACACTCTGTGCTGTTGGTCGAAAGTAAAGGTTTCACTGTTTTTGTTCCCTTCACTTATTCATATTTATCTCTCCCAATACTGCAGCTCTTCCAGCAGGAGATCATATTTCTGCCCTTCCAAGTATTTTGAAGTCAAACACTCCTGCCTCTGGCAATTCTATAATACTTGAATGTTGCAGGGACCTTTTTTTTCTAATGTGTACTGAAGCAGGTACATTAAGCTTACTTTGTCCATTGATACTTTAAGATAAATACAATTCAGGCTCACACTTTCCCCACTATTTATGAGATCATGTTTCTGCCCTTGATGCATCCTATGGAGGATTATGTAAGCAAGATGATTCTTTAAGAATATATATAATGATCACCTGATGAAGGCAATACCTCGCTGAAACGTTGTGATCAATATGATTAATAATGGTAAATGAAAGCCAATTTAAAAAATAAATGTTCTGTCGTTCTAGTTGTGTCTATTTATTATTAAATATAAATAATGTGTTTGAAGGAAGATTATGAGGGAAATACGATTCTAAAAAACACATTTCAAATATAATTAATAGATAGGAAAAGAAATCAATACAATAAATCCCTTTACTGTAAAAACTTGAAAATCAGAAATAATTATTATGCAAAAACTAACTAGATTTTAAATCCAAATCATTGTATGATGGGTAGAATTATCAAAGTCTGGCTATAAATCATTCTCCTTAAATACCCTTGGTTTTTTCAGCAATATGATAGGTTCCATAGTATTTCTAAGAAAATCCATTAGTGAATAATTTCAAGGCACTAATTCATGTTAAGAATAGGAAATTTTATCAGCTTTAAATACATCAAATATTAAAAGTGCCCGATTTGACATGAATAAGACTCATTTTCGAATATGCTATGGGGAACTCATATATGTATCAGATTTTGCAATATGAGCTTACTCTGATATATCTAAGCTGTATGTGCTGAGACCTGCGCAGTGGCTTCATTTTCAACAGGTAGCTATCCACCTTAAGCCCACATTGAACAAGGGGCACACATAATGAGTGCCCTGTTAAAGTCACCCGATGCCTTTTTTGAGAGACGACCACTATAAAATTCTCATGTATCTGACATACTTAAATGAATGGGAGACTCCATTTGATTAAGATTGATATCTTTATTGCACTTTGTATACCAGTAGTACCTAGGATCAATATAATGATGTGGCAGTGCATAAATGCACTTCTGTGTCATGATAGTACTATTCTATGGGGAAACTATATACCTGTTTGTGATCATTTTAGAATTTTAGCTTCATGATTGTACTAGGGTTGCACTAGATCTGGATGGAAATACTTGTATGGGGCTGACTGCATGCTATTATATATGGGCATGTGTATCTGGATATACCCAGTTCAACCCAGCCCATGCCACCCAGAGGCTGGATGAGGCTTGATAGAGTCTGGGTAGAGACGAAGCTGAGGTCAGAGTATGTTGATGATTGGGTTTAAATGAAAATGGATGAGAGCATAAATGATGTTAAGTGCTTTCATGTTTTGTGTTTGTGTTATCAGTGTTTTAGTACAATCATGGTAGTAACCCATCCCTTTACTATAGATTCAGCAGGCTTACAAAGGTGTCTTACAGTTGTGAGGACCTTCTGCATTCTATAATCTAACTGATCCATGGGGAGTTAACATGTTAGTTATTATACATGTGTCTGCCTATGCTTACCAACATACTTGAACTTACTTACACCTGCACTATATTGTGCCTCTACATGGGTAAAAAACGACACGCGCGACACGGCGACACGGCCCTTTTAAAAATCAACACGCGCGACACGGCCCTTTTAAAAATCGACGGACACATAGAACTGAGGAATGAAATTCGACAGACACATATGTCTTAGGAATAAAATCTGACAGACACATAAAACTGAAGTATAAAATCTGACAGACACAGACAAGGTGTGACCGCCAAATGCTGCCTATAAAGGGGGGGGGGTGAAGGTGAGAAAACTGGGAGGGGGGGTGCTATATACTCTCACACCTCATCCAAGCAGCATTCTCACACCTGCAGCCGGTGTAAGAATGCTGTGGCTGGGGGGGGGGGGGATAGGGATAGGATGTATTTGTCCCTCTATATGGGTAAAAATCGACACAGCCAATTTTTTTGCTAAAAATCGACACAGCGACACGGCCGTTTCTTGCTAAAAAACGACACGGCGACACGGCCTTTTCTTGCTAAAAATCGACACGGCGACACGGTCAAAAATACGGGTACCCATGTAGAGGCACTACATTATAACTGCAGTTGCAGCCTGTTATAATTTCTATAGTGTTGGGAATTGTTTGTGGCGCTTATAATGCTAGCCAGGGGCTGCAAACTAATATAAGATTTTTTCTATTGTTTATGAATGAGTCCACACCGCGAATACTGATGACTACATAGGAGGTCATTTCTGACAGTTTTACTGTTGACACTACCAACCACTGTGCAACCGTATAACTAGTCCACCATGAAATGCTTAATCTTACAATCCATTAGCACCTGCTCCCAGATCGTCAATTATCACCCAAAGCCTCAGCCCATAAACTGACTGATTTGTGCCTCCAACCATGTCTATTTATGGAATTATTATAGCATTTTTCCCACTTACCCACCTGCTCACCTTTGCATAGCCTAAACTAGACCTTTTTGTAGCTACCTGAGGTACTTGATCTGTTCAAAATGCAGTGGCCCAACTATTATACCATACAATACTTTAGGGACATACATACTTATATATAATACGATTTACAATTTCAGATATTCAAAGAGATCTATAAAGACCATGTTTATTTGAATGCATAGATATTCGCCATGTTTTTACGATTCTTTGCAATGTGAGTTCCTATATTGTGTAGGTTTAGGCCAAGATAAGTCGCTGATTATGAAAATAATTATAGCAAAGTAAGGCTGTCTGCAGCACTGGTGTAATGGCAGCCAGAATCTGGATGTTATAACGCAGCACCATTACTATCATCTCTCAGGGCTCAGGTAATTTGTAGTGCTGTGCTCTGTACATACAACTGTGTATATATGCTGATGTGGAAGGTTTCTTGTTTCTTTTGGTTACAGGAAAAAAGTAAGTGTTTCATAAGTGTACATCATTATGACCGGTGTTTTTGATACAATCAGAGTGAAGGACCAAATTTGACGTTTTAAAACAAATCACAATCTTTTTTTCCATTAGATTTTGGTAATATTTCACTTCATGCATTATCTCTCTCCTTCTCATTTTACCCCTCTCTCTCTCAGTCTCTCTTTCTCTCACCTAATCTCCACTCTTTCACTCCCAGTCTTACTTCTTAGTCTCCCCTTAAAATAAGCTATCCTCACAAAATCTGATCTACTCTCACTTGTTCTTTGTATTTGCCTCTTCTACTTCTGTTATAGCTGTCATAGGACTGGGATTGGGAGGAGGTTAAAGGTAGCTTCCTGTCTATCTCTTCTACAGCAGACAGCACTTCAGGGTCGAAAGTGCATTGAGCTGTAAATCTCTCAGGGGGCCTGCTGTCAGTACTGCTAGTGCTACGGTGAGCTGTGCAATATGTCGTGTGACTACGACTCCCCACACAGCATGATTTAGCAGGGCCAACATAGTCTTACTGTAGTGCCAGCAAAGTTAGTGTCCATGTAATAGAATTAAAAAAACGGGCAACAATTATCAAGTTTCCTAAAACCATCCTTGTCATTCTTTGCCCAGTGTTTTTTTGCATCAATGAAACACCAATGTAGTCACTATTAACCCTTATCTTACCTTATCAGGCATGTAATTTCTGGTAAAAAAATAGAAGTATTGTTCCGAACTTCACCAAATATTATGTTATTGTCACAAATATTGTTTTCTTCAAAATGCCTGAATATCATACATGCAGATCCCCGGGAATTATTTTGCTGGAAAGAATAATACTCTGGGCTCCGTGCGGACCCCGGTCAAATCCATTATAAAAGCATATATACTTTGGCTCTAATAGAAAGGGTACCCTGCTTTGCATTTCACATTGATAACACCTCTGTATGATTTTGAACAATACAAAAAATTGTAGACAAAGTCATTTATAATACAAAAGGTGGTATTTCTGATATGTGATGATGTCAGATCTCCATGCATTATATTGATATCCTTAGACAGATTTTGGAACTTTCACCATTCTATTCTTTTTGATTGGGGCCCAGAAGGTGTCAATATGTAGAGAAGACACTTGGGATTAGGTTAGAAAGAACATTCTGAACAAAAAAGGCTAAATGAGATCCTATACATCTGTCTTCTAGTGCTGGCCTATGATCTACTGAAAATGTATGAAATCTGATTAAAATATGTATCCCTCACATAGAAAAGACTTTTATTCAAGTACAAGTTGCCTAGTTTGAACTTCTGGAGGCCAAATACAGCACCAGAGCCATTTAAGTGGTTTCTCTGCTGCAGGCATGAGGTCTAACACAGTGCTGGGGTCAGTATGGACCCCACCCAAAATGACACGTTTTGTCGATTTATAGAAAAAAGACCCAGGATAATGACATAATTACCACTTGTGAAGATGCTTAATATCCTAGGGAATGAACATGCAAAAGATAAAATTTGTATCTTTAACCATCATCGTGTAGGAACTTTTTCTAGTCTGGGGTCCAGTTTCAATGCTATCAATTTGCCAGATAGGAAATGCTTTCAATTTGCCAGATAGGAAAGCCGTTTTAGGACAACACCAATACCACTCGACCCTACACTAAAGAATATTCAGGCATTGCTAGGCCCATGTAGAAGGGTGATTCATATATCAGAACTTGAAAATGTGAATAGTTGTTATTGTATGTGTCTTCTGTATTAGCCCCCCCCCCCCCCCACTATCATCATCTCTGGATATTTAGGCATTAAAAGCCTATTTACTCGCTTTGATTGGTGTGAATCCTACTGCGTTATCCTATTGGCACATCTGAATTTTACTGGGAATAGGAAGCTCTAAATCTATCCACAGATCACGTCATAAATCATAGATAGGATTCATCAGTGTTCATAAAGATAGTAAGCCGTTGAAGCTTTATATACTCCTGAAAGAAGCACAGCCCCTCGACTGCTATATGATGTCAAACCTTTCAGTCAAAGTACTGAGCTCATATGTCATATTATGGTGTGGATTATATTACAGAATCCGCACAGGCATCCTGTAACCTGGCAAAGCGTGTGACCCTGTGTATACTGGCCCCCTTGGCCTCACTGTAGGCTGTCTGTGGTATGAAATATATGGGAATATACAGGGTGCAGCACAGTTGGCTTGCATCCAGAACAGGTGCATGCCAAGGTTAATTAACACTGATGCTCTGTTTCTGAGCACAGGTGAAGATTATTATATGTATGTATTAGAACAGGACTCAAGATCTCCTAGTTTATAATGATATTAGGTGCGCGACTCACACATACTAAATCATTTATAATATTCATCATTTATGTGGCTAGGTCTGATCAATTACCATAGATGGGCTAACATAGTTTCTTAAAAAGACAAGTTAAAGGTGAAAGTCCCTATTACCCCCAAATTGAATACAGTTTCAGGCCTCCTTAGAAAATTATAGATGGTTCCTTAAATGCTATAGAATCCATTGGGCAAAAAAAACTGGGGGTACCCATACTATCTTTTGTGCTGTGATGCCTGATGCAAGGGGTCATATATTTTCCTAATTTTTCACATTCCTGGAAGAAACCAGTTAAACCATATAACATCCACCAGATTGTTTCGTAAAAACCATGGATGTGTGATGTATCTATACTAAGGAACAATGATAAGAATTAAAAA
The DNA here is from genome assembly GCA_947462335.1 of Harmothoe impar. Lineage (NCBI taxonomy): Eukaryota > Metazoa > Annelida > Polychaeta > Phyllodocida > Polynoidae > Harmothoe > Harmothoe impar. The sequence goes on from OX381716.1 coordinate 20,118,104, forward strand.
AGCTTGTTGAAAAGTTCTTTTCGGTTTTATTTTGGACTTGATGCTTGAAGTAACAGATGACATTTTCGTCTTTGGCATACACTTATCTAACATGATATCTAAGTAAGAAAAACCGTTGTAGGCGGCATGTAATTTTAATATGGTGAAGATTATGGCCATAGCTTGGTATTTATCCAAAACAAAGGAGGGGTACCGGCACTCGTTTGTACATGAACATGACAAACGGTGGCAAGTGACGAGTCTGTACACATCAGTGTACACCACCACTAGGTAGGAGCATAATGCAGGACTACAGTTTAGCACCTCCCCAAACCAGTCAGGCTTAGAGTGTGAGAGGTCCCTGGTTCAAATCTTGCCAAGGTATCCTTTGGGGGAAATAATTTTTCCCTTTTAGTTTAGCATGTGTCTTGTCCAAAAGCATGCAGAAAATTCTGCTTTACTTATGCATTTATGATATGTTTTGAAAAGAGAATATGACATAGCTTCATTAGAAATTATTGCTTCTTTATGGATATAAGAAACAACATTGATACTGGAGTTGTTCAGAAGCAAGCCACCAGATGGGGCTATGGTGACCATTTGGTGAGGATTTGCTAGTTCCATAAACCCTGCCAGTGGGCTAGTGCGTGAATACTTGCTTTAACCCTTAAGCCGGGAACCAAGCTAGCCTTGTCCTACAACATTTTAGGTTAAAAGAAAATACCAGCGTTATTATTAGTGGCCCTCTATCACTACCAATGGTGTTGATTAGTAGCATACTGACATACATTTTGTCGAAATTTGTACCATGTAGCATTAGACCTGTAATATGCAATCCCAAGCATGGCCAAGAATGACGTCACAGAGGACCAAAAAACACCCAGACATACTCAGGCCATCTCCCTTGATTGGTCTGGACACCATTAGTAGGGCTGAATGGCCACTTAAGGGCCACTCAAGGGCCAATCATAGGGCAATTTAGGTGCAGACGATTTTGTTCCATATAGACTACTGATAGAAGGCCACTTTAAAATACGCTGGTCTTTTCTTTTATATTAAATACAACGTAGACTTACGCCATATATCTATAATCCTTAAGCAAGAGATTGGTGTTCTCCCCTGGAAGCGCCAAGTTATGCCATAAATGTGACACGATCTGCAAAAAAGGCCCTTAGTGCAGGGTGCATTAAGGTCCCTTTTCCCAGTCCATGCCACAAATACTGTTTATATAGATGTACTGTGCCTGGATTAAATTGCTGTGGAGGCGGCTATCATGATTATAAACATATCACATGAAAAAGGCTTGGCTGATTGAGGCTGGTACATAATAACATATCACCAACTTGAAACCATAATTAAAGCATCAGAGTATACATCCCCGATAAAGGGGCTGTCTCTGATTATGATTACAAACCTGCTCTGGTTTTATGGAGAATAGTTATTGGTGATAGGGTGCAAGGAAGACGCTCCGGATGCACTATGTTAGAATACACATTACGACCCCTACCAATTAATGTACATCGTTTAATCTTTATCTGAAAGATATGACCATATCAGGGCAGTATTTGGGTAAATTCATGTAAAGTAGACCACATACCTTGAGCCTGGCACAATCTGCTGGACAACCTTGTTTTTAAAAACACAATTACAAAAAAAACCAATGTATGCTTCTCAATGACTGTCCATTGGTCTATATACAATTCATTAGTCTGCGATTAATATTCAGTTATTTCTTTCTAAGGAAAACTGTTATGGAGTACCAGTTATGAGCATATTAAGTTAACATCATTTCATTTTTGTGAGTGAGCTCACTGACCATAGAAAAACTGATTAAATGGACCAAAGCCCGTCACTATGGTAGAAAAAGTTCCAACAAGCATCCCGTTTCTTCATCATTACTTTCCAACTCAAGAGCAATAAAGCAGCTGGAAAGCCTTTGATTGACCAATAAAACAGGACATGAATGGAAGGTCAAGCTTAAAACAGTATCTTAATTGCATTACCAGAAAAACATCAAAAAGTTATTTTGTGATCAAGAAATAATGTTCATTCGGTAGGCCTTGTGATTTCAAGTGCTCACAAATTTCTTGAAGTCATGTAATATGTCAGGATTGTTCGGATGCCAAAATCGTAAAATGTCTAGAGTTTCGAGTTTGACCACTACTCAGCACCCCTCTCCTAGGTCAAGCTAAAGGTTAACCGCCACCACAAGGACATTACCTAAAAAAGCCCCTTCTTTCACAAGGTTGGCGGACAGATTGGAACTTACCCAATAGAAAAGGCTAAGCATAGATGCCTTCATTGCATCCCTTGTATCTGGTTACCTTTGAACAACTTATGATATGAACATTTGAATAGTTACATGAAAACATCCCCTATATATGACTCATTGTTATGCTAAATAAAAAGTTCATAAACTTAAACTCATCACAGAAGTTCCTCTACATCAATATACCACCCCTCCCGCAACAGACACAACCATCATATTACAGACTGCCATGGTACAGGCCACCATACTTATTAGACTTGTGACCAATACTACACATACATGAAAACTTCTGGATGTAACATGGAAGTTATAATATATCTCGATGGTATGATTTTCTGGTAGGAATAGGAAAAGTCTGTAATAGGAAAAGAAGTATTTTAAAAATCAGCTGAAAACAGTCTCAGGACTGTGTGAAGAAATGCACACGTTGGTTTACTCACTTCTTACAAACACAAAGGTCTTTTCAAACCAGGAGTGCTACATTTAAATTAAGGGGGTTCACCAATGGAAGGTTTAATCAAATTGTTCCAGGACTGCTTTGGTTATATTGGATTTGGATTATTTTTTATGGATGGATCCTAATTGGAAGAGGAACTCAAGGCCAAAACCGACAAACAAACTGACAGATTAAATTACTCAGAAAGTAAAAATTAATCCTAATCTGCATTACCTCAAATAATGAAAATGATGTTCACAAAATTGTTGTTCAATTTAATGATACACTGCCATTAACCTGGGACATATTACCGGTGAAACTATCCTTTAAATGCAAGATCTAATTTAAAACCTCTCAATTAATTAGTTATGTGTGTCCAGGGGAGACCATTTTCTGACCACCAGAAAAAAACCTAGCTTAGATAATGAAGATACTGAAGCTAATAGGCACAAACAACCGGTATAATGTTATGAATTGTTTAAAACATCGAAGTAAAAAATATAGATAGAAAACAATCTTTCACAGTACATATATATCCTTGGTAGCTTTTGAACTCCATTCGCTCTTCCTTTACAGCCTCTTTGGTGATATTACTAAGGAATGCTTGGCTGCTGAACCATTTTAGCACTAAAGCTTCTGGCTTACATGAAAGGGCTGCAGACTATTTAGTGATTTATCATAGATACAATGCAGGTTTACACTCACCATAATCTATTGAAGGTAGACCATATATATTTCTTCCCTAAAAAGCAACACGTGGAGCTATATATATGCACTAAGTTGAATGGGCTGATAAAAATGAAAACCAGGCCACTATATATTTCATAGCTACATCACATGGAATAACAAAACATTATCACAGCACACAGTCTAGTGTGTATAATATTAAGGGGTGTGGGTGGGGAGTTATTTGTCTTAGCGTTGCTAAGTAAAGATGACCACTAAAGCTGCAAATATACTACAGAGGACTTATTCTATGTGGAGCGTAATTATTTTTGAACACATTAATGCCTATACAATCCTACATGGAATAATTTAGAAGCCATCTATAGACATTCCTCGCCATAATTCTTTTATAATAGATCAAAGAGGAAACCTAAATCCCTCTGAATAACTGATATGAAAAGCTGGGTAAATCATATGGCATATGAATAAAATACCACAATAATCTACTACTTCTATTTTGATACAATTAGTCCAGTTGCCAAAGTGGAATTATCATTATGACCTTGCAAAAAAAAAACCCGAAGAGGTTATGACTGATTTGGGTACAGGAAGCCATGTACTTTTAGAATCTTGACGATGCCCGGCTGGCATCGTTGAGCGTTTTGTGTAATTCAAGATGGCGGCCAAAATGGCCGACGAAAATGTTTAAAATCATAAATCTGTCAATTCTTATGCGATTTGCATGTGTAATACCTCTAAATTATGGTTTTTGGGTATGCCAGATTGATAAAAATGGTCAAAAAGTCATTTGAGTGGGTATCTATGGAGATGGGTCGTTTCCATAGAAACCAATATACTGATTTTGACACAAAATGACAATTTCAAATCACGTTTCTCACCAAATGATTTCTCCAACCCCATAATTTTATACTTAACCATAGCAGTCGTTTTGATTCACCTGTTTATAGTGGAAATTTATTTCTCCCAGTTTCTTAAAATATTTAGAGGGCCTACTTGGTGTTTACGGTTAGGCCTATATCATTCCCTAATATTTTCCCTCCATTCAATCCCTCTTTTCTTTCACCTTAAATTGTCCAGTTTATGCCTACACCAATCCTGTCATGACTAAACATCACTCAGAGTACAACAGATATAATCTACCACACTGCCACATGTGCTGCCACCTAGTGTTAGTGATATGACCAAACCAGTGCTCACAGTGGCCAGTTTGGAGTGATCACAACTTTTACCAACCATCACCACTTCCTGGGCATCAAAGTCATTGGGAATGTCTTCTGCTTGAACAACAATAGATTGTTTTTGGTGAGTACTAAATGATAATGCAGGGTAATTTGATGTACAACCACTCTTATAGTAATGGCTTCTGCCTGAACAACCATAATTCATTTTGATGACTGATACGTTTTAATGATAAAGCAGGGACATTTGATGTTATGTACAACCACTATATGTACCAACAACGCTATCAGTAGGGTACAACCGCTATATGTATCAACAACGCTATTGGTAGTGTACAACCGCTATATGTATCAACAACGCTATCAGCAGTGTACAACTGCTATATGTATCAACAGCGCTATCGGTAGTGTACAACCGCTATCTGTATCAACATCGCTATCAGTAGTGTACAATCGTTATCCGTATCAACAACGCTATCGTTAGCATACAACCCCTATGTGTATCAACAACGCTATGTTTATATGTATAGGCCCTATTCAGGTTGCTAACACATAACAATAATATAGTGTTTAATATTCTTCTTTAGGTCCACAAAACACAATGGACTGCTACTTCAAGAAGCTGAATAGATGCAGCAAAGATGAAGATGACAAAATGTCATCTGCAGGCAAGGCTCGGATAGAGTCAATAATCAAGGCTGCCGGGAGCAGGAAAGATGAACTTCCAACAAACTTGCAATCCTGCATTGATGATGATGAGGATTATACAATCACCTGTCATAGGGACTGTGTATCCTCATACTGTTCAAAGACCAAGGTTAAGCGTAATATAAAGGCAGAGCAGGAGTTGGCAGGGAGTCCTTCACCAAGTAAGACAAGGAAAACTTCTCAATTCTCAGACTTTTCTTTTCTACGTGACTGCTTATTTTGCGGAAATGAATGCCCACAGTCACGACCAGTCAAAAATCGAGAACGCTGGGTGCCAATGAGTGTGTTCTGTAAAGGAGACACAGGAGTGAAGGATCAAATTCTGAAGACATGTGAGGACAGAGGTGACCAACAGGCTATTGAAGTTGAACACAGAGTATTAGGTGCAGTCAGTAACCTCCATGCAGCTGATGCACGTTACCATAACCACTGTAAGCCAAGTTTCATGGGACCAAAGGCAGTACAGGAAGTGAAACGAAAAAAAGGCCAAAGTGAATGTAAGGATGTAGATATTGCATTTCAAAATGTCATTGCCACAATGGAAGAAAATACTCATTGTATTTGGACATCTGTTGACCTATACAAGCTGTATCTTAAACACGGAGGTGAAAAACTTCAGAGGCGATCTTTTGTTTTGGCAATTACCAGATCATTCGGAGATCGTTTGTTACTGTTTGAATGTTCTGGCCTGGCAAATATCTTGATATTTCGATCACGTTGCTCTCAGCTAGTAAATCTTGTTGAAGAGACTGACAATGATGATGCAAGTGTGAGGGTAGTAGCTACGCAAATTGTAAAGGATATCAAGGAATGCAAATTGGATTCTGAATGCTATAGCAGTGAAGTTGATAAAAACACAGCACTTGACTTCTGCAGTGACACCTTATTAAATCTACTTGCACATGTGAGTGATAAGCTGAGAGACTCTCTGCCAGCTCTTCTAATTGGTCACATCATTACCAGTGCAGTGAAGAACCAGGCAACCATGTTACAAGTAGCTCTGGGTGTAGCTGTTAGACAAAAGAAGTTGATTCAAATGTTTCATGACTTCCTAGTAACATCAACCTATGATGAAGTTCTTCGTTTTAAGACATCTGCGGCATGGCAGGTTAACAAGGAAAGTGAAGGAGAGGGTATCTTTGATGCAAAACAGGGACTCATCCAAGCTGTCATTGACAATTATGATGCCAACATAGCATCACCAAATGGAATAAGGTCCACTCATGCGATGGCAATGCTCTTGTGTCAGACGCCAACTGACTGCACTTTGAATGTCTGGGATAAAGGGAGAACATTTCCTAGGATATCAAAAAAGCAAGTGTCAGAGGAAATCGATGTAGCTGTAGCAATCACTTATTACAATGGTTCAAAGAAGCCAAGTATGCCTTACCTACCTGCTGCTGACGAAAATCATTTACAGGCTAGATCACAGGTTAGTGCAAGTCGGAATGGGTCACTTGACATTGACTTCCTAAAATCTGTTACTCGTGGTCAAAATTGTGAACACAATGGCCACATTGCAAAGGTTGCCAGGGAGCAGAATCATACAATAAGACCAGCCACAGAATCTCGGTATCAGCCATTAATCAACTTGAAACCAGCTGATCCATCTACAATCAAGACCTCTATGCTTCAAGCACAGAAATTGACAACAAATTGTGGGCAGTCCTTTGTGGTCATGACAGCTGATCTCCAAATATACAAAGGCATATTGGACAACTTATGGACAACACCAGAACTTTTCCCCAACTTCTATCCCCGCTTGGGTGGCATGCACATGCTTATGAGCTTCTCTGGATGTGTAGGAAAGCTTATGAGTGACACTGGACTGTCCGACATCCTGAGACATGCCTTTGCGGGAGTTGATCAGATGCTGATTGGAAAGAAATATCCACACAATGTAAGGGCATTAAGGTTGCTCACAGAAGAGCTACTGAGAGACATGCTAAACGACATTGACACATACGAGGAGCTGGACCATACACTCAATGAGTTGTGTAGACAAAGTCCAACATGCAAGACATGGATTGACTGTTTAGTACGTCCCACCCTGATTATGATGGCCTACAAGCGTGCAGAAGATGAATCTGATTGGCCACTGCATCTCTGGGCTGTTGAGAAAATGATACCATACTTCTTTGCAGCTGGACACATCCATTACGCCAGATATGGCATTTACTACTTGCAATCGATGAAGTTGCTGCCAGAAGAGATCGAAGACAGGTTCCTGCAGGGCCAGCATACCATGCGACACATCCCAGGAAGTGCCAATGCCATGTGGTCAGATATGTTCATAGAAACTACCTTCATGAGGTTTGGTCACAGTTCTGGTGGACTGACTGGCATAACTCTGAATGAGAATGCCACAAACAGGTGGGCACTGAGCCTGCATGTCTGCAGTAAACTGCTGAGCACTTTGGAGGACTTGAGGAGTGGTGACAACCTGCCCCCCAACATACACAAGGAAGAAACACCGGCCCGCATAACAGAAGATGAAAAAGACAGAAAGAAGCTACGGGAGAAGATCAAAAGCCATGTTCACCCCCTAGATCCAAAGGGTCATCCGGCTTCACTGTTCAACGTTGTCACAGGAAGATTGGCAGATCCCAAAGTAAATGTGCAAGATGCAGTTACACTGGGAAGGGACTGTATGGAAGATTACATGGGAAAGCTGCCTGCTGGTTTTCATGACACTATCAGCAGTCCGATTATTACCATGGCTGTGAACCGGAAAAAGGTGAAGATAGGAGAGGCAGATTCAGTCGACACAGAAGTCATCTTCAATAGATCGATCGGAATCATGAGTTCTGGCTCTGTCAATCTTGATTTACAAGAACTGTTCTCACATGAGCTTGCACCAATTCCAACATCCCTCTTCAACGAATCAGGAGAAATGAGACCTGCAGCAGGAAAGTCTGCTCTGAAAAACATGTTGGCACAAGAGGTGTCATCTCTCAACATCACAAAACCTGATGTCATAATAATTGATGGTTGTGCGATGCTTTGGAGTGGCATTCACTGGCCTTTGGATGGAAACGTAGGCGAGTTAGTGGCAGTTGTTGCTTCTTATGTGGCAGCCAGACTTGACAAAAGTGATGTGTATCTCACATTTGATAGATATCATGAGATGAGTACAAAGGCTTGCACAAGGGACCTACGTACTACAGACAAGGATGAACGACATTTCCTCACAATTGAATCATCATTGCCCTGCAGGACTGTGTCAATGAGTGTTACTGACAACAAGGTCCAGTTGATAAACTTGATATTCAAGGAACTACCACAGCACTTAAAAACGGTTCAGTACAAACACAGGCTACTGATCACTGGTGAAGAGCCATCACCTGTAGAAGTCAACCTAGGTGTTCAAATTGTTAGACATGACATGAGCATCACACATGAAGAAGCCGACGTAATCATGACCAATCAAGCAATGAACAGTGCATTGGTAGGATATCGAAGCATCCATGTCATCTCTGATGACACTGATGTCTTTATTTTGCTACTCCACTTCTACCAAAGTCTTGGGCTTACATGTGACATGTACATGGTCCCAGTTTCATCAGAGAAAAGGGTTACTGACATTGCTGCAACTTGTCAGAAACACAAAGACATCACACCACACCTCATACCTTTGCACTCGCTGACAGGATGTGATACGGTCAGTCAGATGTATGGGATTGGAAAAAGGACCGCAGTAAAGGTCGTCCGAAAGGGTATTCTTCCACCCCCCTTGGGAACTCAGGAAAACATTGACACCCTTATCTCAGATGCAACAACTTTTGTAGCAAACTGTTATGGACAAGACTGTCAGGGCAAGATGTCAAATGTGCGAGTCAAAGCATGGAAACAAGAAACAGGCAGAAGTTCATCAAAAAGGTTTAACCTTGCATCTCTTCCTCCAACAACAGAAGCCTTCGATATGCATGTCAAAAGGGCACATTTTCAAGCATGTATCTGGAGGTCTGCTATGTCCCAAGAACCTCCAGACCAAGACCCTCTGCTGTTTGGGTGGTCTATGCATACAAGAATGAGGTCTCTTATCCCAAGAACATTGCCAAACGGGATTCCCAGTGCTCCACCCGCGATCCTCAAAATGCTGTGCTGTAACTGTTCTTCCTCAGATCCATGCTCTTCCCGGAGATGTTCCTGTAATCAGTCTAGATTGAATTGCACAGTTTTCTGCAAATGTCAGATCATGGATTCACTTACTTGTGGAAACCCACAGAGAAATGAGACCATAGTGGACGATCCAGAGGAGGAAACCATTGTAGATAGAGACATGCAGTGAGACTGCCTGAAGTAATGACTCAAAGCCAATATTGTGGGCTTTGATTAAGCAAATAGTTACAAACTGCTATACCAGAATACATTTCATGGTTACCATGGCAACAACAGTAATCATCAACATTTCAGAACATGGAAATATATTTTGTGTCTGTATAAAAGCCTGTGAGCAGATTGGGATCATTACTCATTAATAACACATGGTCAGATGCTTAAAGATGTGTGTGTTGTCGATATGGAGAAGCTATATAGTAACAAATGGTTCATAGTCACCATGGCAACAGCTGCAATTATCAATATTTCAAATGATTAATATCAACATGTTCTTGCTCATGTGAGCTTTCAAGATGAGCAATAAAATTGTGTGCATCTGGCGAGAAACGTGACTTGAAATTGCTATTATGTGTCAAAATCAGTATATTGGTTGCTATGGAAACGACCCATCTCCATAGATACCCACCCAAATGACTTTTTGACCATTTATATCAATCTGGCATACCCAAAAACCATAATTTAGAGGTATTACACATGTAAATCGCATAAGAATTAACAGATTTATGATTTCAAACATTTTCGTCGGCCATTTTGGCCGCCATCTTGATTTACACAAAACGCTCAACGATGCCAGCCGGGCATCGTCAAGATTCTGAAAGTACATGACTTCCTGTACCTAAATCAGTCATAACCTCTTCGGGGGTTTTTTATGCAAGGTTTACAAGCTGGCAACTGGACTAAATATACAAATTATCTGAACTAATTTCTCATTTTGTGGTAACTACATTGGATACTCAATCTATTTACTTACTCAACTTCTTTAGCAGTTGACCCGTGTTGTACCTTTGTCATTCATGCTGCTAGCTAGACCCACATACTCTGAATACAAGGGCTTAAATTATAGACGCTGTTGTACTCCTAATAAGGAGGCAGTGCTTTATGTTGACAGAGGTTTGGTTCTATCAACAAAGGGCTCACCCTAACAAGGGTAATGATAAAAACACTGGACATAGGTCACACATAGTGAAGGGGATGTTGAAGTCACCCTCTGTCTTATCTGTGAGTCAACCACTGCAAAATATATTGGACGCTGACATGAGATGACCCTCGGGAGAAGGTGACTGTCGTTCCTTCCCTTCATTCGAAGCTAAATCCTTCAGTTGGTTAGTTTGTTAGGATAACTATGTACTTCTGCTGACAATACATACAGGCTGTTATTTAGTATTTCAGTGAATATGTCCTTGTTCATACTGTCTGCTTTCACAATAGACAGCAATTCAGCATCGAAAGTGCATTGAGCTGTAGATCTATCAGATCCTACTGTCAGTACTGCTTGAGGAAGGTGAGGTGCTATAAATGATCATCTCCTGAATATGATTTAGACAGCAAGGGCCCTCTAAAAATACAGCTAGTACATTAAGTAAAATACCTTCCAGTTAACAGGTTTAATGCAACAACAAAATGAACTGAGTTTTAGTTTAGTACAAAATAACACTATCTGGCTGTAGACTGTCTGGTGGTATACTGGGGGGTCTAAAGAGTAAAGAAATAAGCATAATGTAAGCAAAGCTCTCTTCAGACAAAATATAGCAATTTTATGAATTCATAAAGAAAGGCCCATGTTCACTTCACATAGAAATAATTCTACAGTAATTTATTTCCTGAACTCCTCAGAGGGCTTTGAAGGCTGGACGACTGATGGAGAAGAATCCCTATGCATGCATGTTCATACAGAACGAAATGTTTTCTTTGTTATATACTATCTTTTTGATACGGTAAATTGAAGATGTGTGTCCAAAGAACAGTGACAGTTCAAAAAAGCAGTGCATAATATATCAGTCATTGCATATCATACTGCCTTTTTGGAGTTATCTTTAGAAATTGTCATTTTCTGTTTCCTATAAAAAACACAATAAGCTGCTTGTGAAAATGTAAGCACATTTGAATTACTTTAACCAATTCTAAAGTTCCTATAATAATTCCCACTTTCCACAGGGTAGGTCCAATCAAAGAAATAGTCATGTCCATAATGCCTTTTACAAAACTTACAACCTTCAGCTGGGTAAAATGACCTCCACCCATCAGACAAAAATAAATACAATTAAAAAGCGAAACACACAAAAAGGATAATTTATCAATAATGCACACTTTGTGCTGTTTGTCTGAAGTGAAACATACACTGCTTTTGTTCCCCTCATTTATTCATATTTCTCTTTCCCACTCCTGCAGATCCTCTGGCATTAGATCATAATTCTGCCCTGGCAAGTGTTTTAAGTTAAACACTCCTGCCTCTGCCGGCTCTATACAACTTCTCTTTTGGCAGGGACTCTTGTCTAATGTGTTCTAAATAACAAAGTGACATGATCCAGGCAATTACCAGAGACGGACCAACATAGTGCAGGTACATTAAGCTTACTTTGTCCATTGATACTTTAGCATAAATACAATGCAGGCTTACACTTTACCTGCTCTTTATGAGATCATATTTCTGCCATTGATGCATTATATGGGGGCTTATGTAGGCCAAAAGATTCTTTAAGAATATACCTGATGTGTTTGAATAGGGAAATACATATGTTTGTAATGAGGGAAATACATGCAACATACAACATGCATTTACAACTGGTGTTCACACAAGGGATCCTGATAATGCCGTCATATGACAGGACAGCATTCATGTAAATTAAATGTGTTAAAAGAACTGGACAGTTTGCATTATCAGAGAATGTCTATGCCATATCCTCCATATGTTGTATGCTTCTTGTGAGAGAGTATTTGTTGTTTGATTTACTTCTAAACTGAAAGTTTAGTGACATCAACCTTATAAAGCCTACAGGTGACAATGCGAGGCTGTGATTTAACATAACATGGATGGCTTAAAGGTTCAATGTTCTCGAGAATCTCCCATGTCTATCTTGTGTACACAGCTTGTGCTTTTCTGGGGAAATACGTGTGTTTCTAAGTTGTGTCATTCTTGAGTTCTGTTTGAAGGGTGCATTACAAAGTGGTTTTCTGAATTGATAACGAATTTAGCCGAATCAGAATTGATAAAAGATTTAGCAGGGTATGTGACAAAAGGACATGATAGTACCATGAATGACTTGCTTTAGCCCTTGTTTCCAATAACCCTGCAGTTTGATTGTATTCCTTTTTAAAGTTATTCTATTGGCTTTACTTTTATCTCAATTGAATGTTGAATGTCTAAAAGAATGAGCAGTCAATTAAGCAAAACAATGTCCCTTTTAAAGGGCAGTCAGCTGTACAAAACTCGAAATGGTATTAGTCATCATTAAATTGTACAATACATTAAAGGGATCCTCATATTTTGAGTTTCATGAATGGCTGGATTCACATTAACAATGACATTGCTGATGCCATCATATATAAAAGGAGCCTAACCTGTTATCTACTGATCAAAAACTACCTTAAAAAAAGAAAAATGAAAATCAAGCCCGTATTGAACAAAGGTCACGCATAATGAGTGGCCTGTTAAACCCAATACCTGATATGAGAGACAACCACTGTAATATATATGAGGCCATGTTGCTTGGTTAGTTAGAATTCCTTGCTACCATGATTGTTTCTAGTTTCAAAATCATAGCAAACCAGTTTGCAAAGGTGTCTGACAGTTATGAAGACCTTCTGCATTCTATGTATGTTAGCTGATCCATTGAAGTTAACATGTACCTGTGTCTGTCTGCATTTACCAACATACGTGTACCTACTTACACCTGTGCTCGCATTGTGTTACATGTGCAGTCAGCCTGTCATACCTTCCTGTGGCGATGGAAATTGATTATGGTGATTGTAATGCTAGCCAGGTGTTGCAAATACTGTAGGGGGTTCTCTTTTATCCTGGAATGTTTCAGCATCTGGAGTTCTCATAAAGTTTATCATAGGAGATCATTTATGAGAATGTTACTGCTCATGCTGCCCCTGGTGTGCAGTAGCAGACCTAGCCCACAATTAAATGCCTCCCATCCATTAGCACCAGCTTCCAGATCCTCGATCAGTACCGAAAGTCTGAGCTAATAAACTTGCTGATTTGTACCTCCACCTATGTCTATTTATAGAATCATCTGAGCTGCTCTTCATACTACCTTTTCCCCACTTTCTCACTTGCTGGTCCGTGTATGATAGTGTCACTCTCCCAGCCTAGATATTTAGTTAAGCTTGACTACTTCATCTCTGGCAAAATGCGGTCGATCACCCTCAATACATTGCCATGTGCCAGGGACATACATGTATACTGCAATCTAATTTACCATTTAATGTATATAAAGGGATTTTTAAAGAACAAGATTGAAAGAATTACAGCGATCACATTGATAGGAGAGCAAGGAAGTGTTTCCTACTGTTTTCAATAAATGAGTTCTGACATTGTGTACACTTAGGCAGAACCACTGATTAGGAGAATACTGCAATGTAAAGCGCTGATTCCACCAACGCTACGTGACGGATCCGTCCATTTTTTGGACGGATCCGTCCACTTTTTGGACGGATCCGTCCAGTGACGGGTTGGTGGAAGCCATTTTCCCCGTCATCGCCCCGCCAAAAGTGTGACGGAACCGTCAGAATGGCTTCCACCGGTCCGTCCGTCAACGGATCCGTCAACGGACGGACTGGTGGAAGCAGGAAAATGCCAATCCGTCCGTCAACGGGTGACGGATCCGTCACCATTTTGGCGGATCCGTCAACTGACGGGAATATTAAAAAAATTAGATATTTCCGTGCGTTGACGGAAACGTCCAAAAGTGTTCAATCCGTCTGGTTTTCTGTCAGGGCGCAGTGCTGCAGACTGGCGGGAAATTTCTGTACCTTTAGTTCACGGCGCATACAACACGTGGCGCTGCGGGCGATGTTGTGTTTTGCCGTTTTCTGTTCACGTGACCTGCACTTCCGTCCGTACGCAAAGGACACAAAATGGCAACGAGAGGAGGGCGGAAAGGCGCCTCGGCGCAAAGCAAAAAGGAGGACAAAGCTCCTGGAAAGGGCAGGGGTGGAAAAAAACGGATCCCCCCGACCGAGGAGGAGGCGGTGCCGCTGGAGGAAACATCAGAGAAACCGGTAGGTCGGCCGAGACGCCGAAATGTTACAAAACAGCCAACCAAAATTACCCATGTCATGGCGGATTCCGTCTCAAACGCCTCCAGTGCAAGTGAGGACATAAAAACCAAAAAGACATTGGGCGTGAAACGAGGTGGCGCACACAGTAAAAAGCAGGCCACGCCACCGGAACAGACCCACACCCGTGCACACGCGGCGGTGGCCACTATGCCAGTTAGGACTGAGAAGGAACGCAAGTTAAAACAGAAGATTTTTGATATAATCAGACGTGGTGAAGAAAAGGAGCTCGCCATATTAAGGGGTGAGGATGTGTCCATCAATGATGACCTGGAGGAGGAAGCTGGACAATTTCTTATGTAATCAGATGATTCTGAGGATGCACCCAACATAAACGAACACAACCGGGGAAAGAATGAGCTGGCGGAAGGGGACGACTGTGCTCTACCTGGGAAGGCTCAGCAGGAGATAGATGCGCTGGAGGAGGAGGAAGAAGCCCTGGACATGACTAAAGGTAAAATTGTATGGTATATTATATGTGTTAAACCTGAAGCTAAAATATGTGAATGCAATTAATTTTTTTTAATGGAGTAGCGTTAATTAAATAGCAAAAAAAAATTAAAATTTTGAATCATTTCTGTGCCACAACACCTTAAAGAAATTTATATTTTCTCCTGTTAGTATTAACTCTGCATGCAGAACAGTAGTTGTTTTAATGACACAGTAACGTGTAATATTTTTTGCAGGCTCAATGCAGATGATAGAACACGATTCCAACGCGTTCCGCGACCCGTCAAAGAGCAATGACGACTATTTGGATGAAGATCCTACACGCGAACCAACCCTGTGCGAGTTATGGCAAGAGACACCGGGCTTGTACGACAAAAGTCAGAGGGCCAACATGACGGAAGACAAGGATACCATAGTAAAACGTTTCTCCACAATACTAAAAGTTCCCCGTGAGTGTGCCCTTTTTAAAAAAACACAAAATTCATAAATATTATTCCAAATCAGGTAATAAGTTAGTTCTATTGTGTGGAATGGTGTAATTCCTTTTTTTGTAACTGTGTAATAAGTCATTTTATTTCCCTGAATATATGTCATAATGTATTACTTAATTAATTTGATTAAATTATTTTGCTTCACGTCACATGACTTTTTTTTGGGATTTAATGCAATGTAGTATAATTTTTTAACAGCGGAGCAGATAATGCTGAGAATGAACGCCATAAGGAACTTGTTTCAAAAGATGCATCGGGTTGCTAAGAGCGGGACGGAACCGGTGGGACAGACCAAACGCCAGAAGGAGGTGTTGAGGTTGGCTTGGTTTCTACGCAACCACATTTCCGTCGCGGACACCCTCACGTGCTACAAAAGGGTCAGCCCTCGACACAACTCTACCCCTAGGAGGAAGAAGGAGCAGGAGCAGCAGGTATGTACTCCCACTCCATATAACTGGAAAAAAAATTGAAAAAAATATATAAATTACATTTATGTAGCCCTCCATTTGTTATAGTAAAGTAACAGGATACCGGTACGTGATATTGTATTATGTCACATGCAACTTACTTTGTGAATAAAATATATATGGGATGAGGTACAACTCTACCTTATTTTTCAAAAAATAATTAATTCCATAAAGATATACTGTAATGCCTATTTTTTTTATATTTTTCAGAACCTGTTCAACAACAGCTTGACCCCAATAGACAATACTGCCGCTGCACTGACGCAATCAGAAAAGGGATCAGGGGACGAGGAGATACAGGAAGTGGACTGTGAAATTCTGCCAAACACCAAGCACTTCAGTCGTAATGACCGTATTAGCACAAAGGAGGGAGTAGCTGTGTCAGCAAAACGGTCTCTCAGGTTAGGAGTGCAAGAGGAAGCGCCCCCTACCAAAAAGACCAAGAACCCTGCACAGGTAAAAAGTTCTGCCAAAGGTAAGCCTTCCACCACTGCTGATGTGAAAGGCACCACACCTGCCAGCCCGTACAACTTCACTTCCGCTGCTCAACGTAAAGCTATGATGGTGGGGAAGCAGCGAAAAGTGGGTGAGACCTCCCGTCCATACGACACAAGTGTCACGACACAGGACTGGTATGAGAGTAGTGGACCTTCAGCAAGGAAGGCAAAGGAGGAGGAGAAGAAAAAAGGTGAAAAAGAGAAGGAGAAAGAAATAACACAAATTATGATAGACAGGAACAAGGCTATACAGAGCATGAGTGATGGGATTGAACGTTGGAGGCAGGATGCTGCTGTGCCCTCAACTGCACGCCCCCCCCCCCTCAAGAGGAAACACCTGAGCAGACGTGGGCCCGCAGCCTCATCCCATATCTGATGTCCATGGATGAGGACACGCGTGACGAATTCATGGTCCATGTGCTGTCCATTGCAGTCAAGGCCAAGAAGGGCAAATGGGTGCCTTCAACATAAACTGGACTTTTGTTTGTACTATATCACATAGAAATTTACCTCATGTTGCCCGGTGGGTACCACAGAAATATTTCATTTTTTGTGAAATATTAGATCTCAAGTATTTGACAGTATTTGCCTGATTCACATGATATCCCGTGTTGCCATGAAAAAAGCCAAAATGGGTGCTTGATTGTTTATACTACATTGTGAGTAATATATCTGTTTTACATGTATCCAAGAAGAAGGTGCTTTAATATAGAATTTAAGAAAGTTGTTGGACGGATTCAGAAAAAGGGTCTGCCACAAATGACGTGTCTAGTTTTGATGAGGTTCAAGAAGGAGGATGCTTATTTTATTTAAAAGGATAGTTGTTTGACGGATTTGGAAACCACATATGGTGTATGATATATAGTACATATTTATTCTATATGTGTTCTTTTATACCCCAAAAAAGTTGTATGACGTGCAATAAGGGAGATTTTCTGTATTTTGTCCATTTACTTTTGTAGAAAGCAACAAGAGAGAGATGGGAGTAAATTGTAATGCATGACAAGAATATCTTTTATTTTCGTTCATTTTCAAATCAAACATGTGAGCTGTGCAGCTGTATTTTGTAATATCGTTATCTAGTTTACCTGCAGCTCACATTTTATTTGTATTTCTTCGTCTGTGTCATGTATGCCACGTTGGGCTGTTATATACTTAAGCTATATTATATCCAGATCCTGGTACACTAGTATATAAAGTGTAAACAGAAATACAACAGTTGTAGACATATATTGGTATCATATGACTTGATGTTGATTTAATATGACACCGGTATACAAGTGACGTGACGTATATATATCTTAAACTAGTTGAACAAAGTAGGATGTTCGTCTGTTGATCAGCTTAACATTAAGTCAGTACCGGTATACTGCAGCATTCCATATCAGGACACAACACACAATCTTTTACCCTACACGTGCAGTGACGTAAATGTTGTTTTAACTAATTCTATACTGCACGTCATTCATACTTCAATCATTTCAATATTAAGTCACTACCGGTACAGTGGAGAATTTTATCTCAGCTCACAACACAGAATTATGTTGCACTCCGTCCCCGTCACTTAAACTGACGTAATACATGCACTATATATGGGGGTATTTGACAACATGTCTAGCTTTAAAATATAGGTATATCCCGGTGTCATTTATATACATGTAAGTGCTATAAAACTTTATGTACATGTTTTACTTAAAGTACCGGTACAACGCTATATTTGAAAACATTTGCATGAGTTGCTGAAATCATTCCAGCCAAAAGATGAAAGGGTGTTTAATGTACAACACTTGATGTGATTCTGTTTTGCTTGACTTTGAAAATAAGATATAAAAGTTCTTGTTATATTTTGTAACCTGTTGTGTCCCATTTGTATATAGATGAAAAGTGGGCAGAAAATATATCATGTATGAATTAGTGTAGATTAAAATCCATTTTAGAATGAAATTTTAAATAGGGAAAAGTTATTTGAAATGAACCTTTTGATACTGTAGTGCTAAGTATGAGTCAGGGGACAATGTGTGTGGGTATTGCTTCATCGGGTGAAGAAAAAGTCATGCCTCAACACCACGTTGTATTGATGCCTCAGCTCCCCTTCTTTGGTGAGACACCAGTCTGCCAAATCCGCCCGCATTTTCTTAACCTCCCACTTCCTGTTCCGTGCAGCTGAAGGCTGCCCTCCTGGTAGAGATGCCTCTCCCCGCCACACTCCTCTGTGCTGACGGTAGTCCCGGTCCTCCCAGTCTGTGGCCTCTTTTGGTACATAGGCTGCAGCAGCGTTTTTCCTCAAATAATTATGTAGAACAATGCATGCCATAATCACAATGTTAGCGTTTTCCGGCTCCATCTCGATTTCACGTCGCAAGATTCTGAAGCGCGTTGCTAAAATTCCAAAGGCATTCTCAACTATGCGCCGACATCGAGACAACCTGTAATTGAAAATGCGTTGTGGCATGGTGAGGTCTGCGGAGGGGAAGGGCTTCATGAGATGCATGTCCATTTCGAAGGCGTCATCCCCTACAAAGTAGTAGTTGAGTAATCCTTTGAATCCTGGGAAAGGTGCCGGGTCTGGTATCCCCAGCGGATTGCCTTCTTTGGTGATGTCCTGACAAAACGCTGAATATTTCCATATGCTGGAGTCACCAGATCTGCCTTCCGACCCCACGTCGACGAACATGAAGGAGTAGTCTGCGTCAACTAACGCAAACAGCACCACTGAGTAGAAATTCTTATAGTTCCAATACAAGGATCCAGACTTCTTGGGGCGGGTAATACGGACATGCTTGCCGTCTAGTGCTCCCAGCACATGGGGCATGTTCCACCTGTCATGGAACATTTTACTGACGTGCAGCCACTCCTCCTTTGTACTGGGGGGCTGCAATATATAACATGTTATATGATTTTAGTTTTTCCCTTTTTTGTTGGATTATTTAGCATCTTTTTACTGACATGCCCTACTACATATTTTTGGGGATGTTTTAATTTATTTTTAGCCTTTATTTATTGACATGGCCTACTACATTTCTTGGTTTTTTTTTTTTTGTTTAATTTTAATTTTAAACCAAAAAAAATATATACATTTTTTTTTATTCACCTTGAGGTACTCCTCGTGTAGGCAAGCATATATTGCTTTGCATGTGTCCTGTATTACGGGGAGCACAGTAGAATGTCCAACCAGTTAAGACTGTGCGAGGGTATCCACGCTGTCACCACGCGTCAGGTAACGCATAGTGAGGGATAGACGCTCTTCAGGAGTCACACACTTCCTGTAATTGGTGTCCTTGTATTGGATTAAAGGACGGACGCGGTCCAGTAACTCCTTGTATACTGTAGCAGGCATGCGTGTTGTCTTACGGAAAGTGGTGTGACACCCCAACTGAAAAAAGCACAAAAGCAGGGATTTTATTACATGTTTTTTAATTTTTAATTTTAATTAATTATTTCATTTGCATTTAAAAAATATATTTCATTTCAAAACATGTAGATTCATTTTTACATTTCCTGTTGCTGGTATTGTTCACAGTAAGGAACCAACTTACCCTGAGGAAGTCGGACTCCAATTTGGCTAGTGTGTTCCTCTGGGTGTAGTCTGTACGGGCGTTCAGGTAGGGGGACATCCAAAATTCATGTGTCCTGCGCCTTTTCGCCATGCGTTCCATCAACACAGCTTCATCTTCGTCAACGGACATCAGCACTGCCACCGCGGCGGAAATGAGTTCAGCACGGTGCACATCCTCCCGTACGGGGGGGTTGTTAAAACGCCACATGTCTGCCATAATGCTGCTGGAGGAAACGTGCTCTGTACAACCTTCCTGCTCTGTCTGACACTGCCGCGTTTTTACGGACACAGATCACGTGATTTGATCATGTGACTTCCACTGCTCCATACACAAAGAACTGGACGGATCCGTCCAGAATGGACGGATCCGTTGACGGACGGAATCAGTGGAAGCAGAAAGTGGACGGATCCGTCCAAATTGGACGGATTTGAGTAATCCGTTGACGGACGGATAGGACGGGGAAATTGACGGATCCGTCACGTAGCGTTGGTGGAATCAGCGCTTAAGACTGCCTGCAGCACTGGTGTAATAGCAACCACTGTTACTATCCATCCTTGTAGAGTTTTACTATGCACGGATACGCATGTAAGCTTGTGTGGGGCATGCTTTTCAAAATCCTTACACTTTCTGCTACATGTAAAATGGGACTAGGCCTATACATTTCTCCACTTTCTAAGGGGTCAGGTAATTTGTAATGCTTCCTGTGCACATTTTTCTGTGATGGAAGTACTGATGGGCAAAGGTTTCCTGTTTCTCTGGGTTACAACTATGAGAGGAAAAAAGTACATAATTTGTATTTTTAATGTTTTTTTAAAATGTAAAATGTCGTTTCGATCGGTTATATCAACTTAATCTGAGTGAAGGAACAAGTTTGAAGTTTGATATTTTCATTTGGCTATAAGAGCATGGACGCTCTTCATAATAATACCTATAGTATTGGTTAGATAAGATCCAAAGGTATCCCCACAAAATCTGATCTTCTCTCATTTGTTCTTTTTATTTGCCCCGTCTACTTCTGTTATAGCTGTCATAGGACTGGGGTTGGGAGGAGGTTAAAGGTAGCTTCCTGTCTATCCCTCCTACAGCAGACAGCACTTCAGGGTGGAAAGTGCATTGAGCTGTAAATCTCTCAGGGGGCCTGCTGTCAGTACTGCTAGTGCTACGGTGAACTGTGCTGTTTGCAGTATGACTATGACTATGAGTTTGAATCCGCACACACCATGAGGCCCTATCAATAGGGAGATTTAGCAGGGACAATGTAGATGTACTGTAGCGCCAACAAAGTTACTTTGTATGAAGTAAAATAATGGGATACATGTTGGGGATAATTATCAAGTTTCCTGAATACCTTCCTTATCATTCCTCATCCAGTGTTGTATTGCATCAAATACATACACATCTTTAGTGTGGTAAGAAATATTGTGACCAGAACTATTGTGCCCTTGAATTCCCATGCCTCCAGTGAATTCCACTGGAAGAACATGAATTGACAATGACACAGGAGATGAGCACGATGACAACGGTTATAGTTAATTGAAGTGCAGTTTCATAACATACCAAACAGTTTTGTTACCGTACGTAGATTTTGTATTTTCTCATACATCAAGGGTTGTTCATATTATGAAGCCAATAGAGATTAAATTGTTTTGAAAGAGGAATATTTAGAAATTTCTGGATGCACCATAATGTGTGTTTAATCTAACTACAGATTTATTCAGAATCCCTTTCATTCTAGAATGCTATAGATTCAAACATTGAAAGCACATTTGGCATCTGGTTAAAGAGTGCATGTACACTGTGACCCTGTCAAACCAAACCTAAGTTGGGCCATGTAATTCATCTAATTAATGATTAATCCTCTATATGGAAGAAAGTTCTAATCATGATGCTCTGACAACTTATACAATCCAAATTGTGACATAATCAAAATATTGTAAAGTCACAATCCAATTAGTGTCAAGAAATTAGTGTCATTCTGTCTGAGCTATATCATTTATTATCAAGCAATAAATAGTTTGCAGCAGGAAATAACATTTTGGGAAAAAAGTGTCTAAGAATACCTTTATTGGTGCACTAAAGGTAAAAAGGATTTATTTGTAAAGAGGCCTTTTACTAGCAAGGGCTTTGCATTGATCTATGCAGAAAGATTCATATTTTTCTATTGATCTTGTGTTAGGAGATCTTAGTTGAACTTCAGTGACAGTGACATCTGCAGGGTAAATACATATTTGTGGTTGTAGTAGATCTACAAGTCCTAGCACCTTCCAAATTCACACAATTCAAGACCCCAGGTATGAGAAAATTATAACTGTGATAGATCAGTTTATTAATGCAAACTTGGATGCACATTTCAAAGTCATTTATGCCCCAAGTTCATCTAACATGGATGAACTGAGGATAACTTCTCAAGGAAGGACCATGGATCGAGAGCTGGAAAAGAAAAACTTTGCACATACTGGAGAGGTTTGGCATAAGTTTTGTCACAAACCATGATAGATAAAGACCAAGTCAAACAGCCAAAGATAGCATTTCAGTGAAACTAGATCAGTTAGGGAACTGCAGACAATTACCCAAAGGGTCTACTCCACTTTGCACTTCCTAGTGTACAGAATAAGGCATCTAAATGAATCAGCAAGGAATGTGAATTATACCTAAAATCAATTAGGTAAAAGGAAGAACAAAGGAGAGAAATCAAAACAAGGTTCTTCCAGCATGACCTACAGTCTGATTCTAGTATGTATCACATGGGTGTGGTAACCAAGGGGGACGGGGGCATGTCCCCTCCCCCCACTTTTGACCAACCCCCAAAAAGTTCAATCCAAAAAGGTTAAGGAAAAAGGTCAAAAAGGGTCAATATACCCCTACTTTGAAACTGCTTGCCATGCCCCTGTATCATTCCAGTATGTATTGCCGCTAAGCAATAATGTGAACTTATGTATGCTATCCAGAAGATACACCATGAAGACCTTATGTCGATAGAGCAAGTATTTGGACACCACACAAGGATGGATCCAGGTGGGGGGACACGGGAGGGGCTGGGGGGGGGGGCATCCCGCCCCTTATTGCTATAGATTTTTAATGTAATTGGGTCTAATACCATCAGTGCATTGCCTATATCAAGTCCCCCCCCTCTTTCTCAAGTTCCTGGATCCACCCCTGCCACAGATTTGCCAACACAAGAGAAGTGACAGGATAGCGGTGGCACACCTGTTATTCCTGTAAACACTGTCAAGAATCTATGGATTGAGGATACCTCAGCTGCAGAGATCTAGTGCCATGACTATTGGTGTGAACATGATACTGCCACTTTGAACAATTGGAATCAAAAGGGGTCTTTTCAATAAAAATCCATTACCGTTAAACCTTGCGTATAAGCCGCAGCTAGTACGCGAGTCAAATCAGTGGTGCGGCTTATAGCATCAGCCGAGGGTCAGGGTGTGACTTATACACACGTTTTTGCTACTATGGTACAGTATTAAAAGTCACCATAATCAGATCGTCAGTGCAACTTATGGCATCAGCACAAACTCTAGGTGTGCCTGATACACGAGAAAGGCTTATACAAGAGATGTTACGGTAACATTGGGTCTAAAGGTGTTTCAGAGACTGATGTCATTCTTGAACACATTTTAGTAGCAATCTAATCGTAATAAGCCTTTAAACAATTACTGGGTTAAGATCATGTATGTATGTTCTTTTATCGAATTATGGGAATAGACTGATACGGTACCTAATTATATGCAAAGGGGGGGGGTGTCAGCAGATTTGTGACAGACTTTTCTAGGGGTTGTCGGAAAAAGTGTGACAAAGTGTGACATGGGGGTGGGGGGGGGGGGGTGTTCAAAATGGCCCAAAAAAGCGTGACATACTTTATGGACGGCCCCTAGTTGGCAACCTTTGAAATTCCCTCTTTTGAATGCTTATATAATGACTATGTATAGCTGACATCTTTATAAAACCCTGACCCAGAGGGACTCCGAGGCAATGCCTTTAAAGGTCTAAGTATGGCTTCCCCTGGACTAGCCATTCATCACCTAGGTGGATCCTAGGTGGATGGATTAAGCAAGAAAGGAGAGTAGGAAACTGGGTTAATCCGCTGTATGCCTCCTACACTTAAGGCTGGTTATACAAGAAGCTGGTTCTACAAATGGTTCTACAAGTGTTATACATTGGTATGTGGGTTATGTGTACCAAAGGCATCAATTCAAACCATCCTCATTTTCAAATTTTGGCGTCAATTTTGTTGTCCTAGATAGGGAGTGATTTGGCTGAATTCTGCACTGCTGTAATGGTATTTCACAAAGTACATTTTGATTGAAAAATTTGACACAGAAATATGAGGTCACAGGGCAAGGTTACAGGCATACTCATAACCCCTAACATGTATAAATCAAAATGCTGAGTCATTGCCATGAATTCCCATCCTTGAGAGGCATCCTGCATGACCTCACACGTGACAAAAGATTGGTGATTTACATGCGGGTGCATCTCAGCTTGGTGCAAGGCAATCCTCTTGATAATTGACAAACATCAGCAGGAATATCTGGACTTGGAAAACCTCCATGTATTCTGTTCACATCGATAGCCATATTTGAACCCTGTCAGTTAGAAAATGGGGTAATCATAACCATTGTGGTAAGGTATTTTGAATGCCCAAGATTTTATGTCAAGAAACGTAAAAAAGAGCTCTATTACAGGGCATGTATCGTTATTGGGGGTGCCTGACAATTCAGTGACCTCTATTCCACAGAAAATGTGGCTCTGAGTAGGGAACACAGCTCATTAGGATGCACTCCTACAGCCTGCTTCTAATTCCCAAGCTGGAGCATGGACAAGCGGGATGGCTTTGATAATTGACAGTGACTTATGAAGTAAGTTTATGTAAGGTGGGGGAACCTGGGAGCAGTGGCAAGGGTTACTGTATTGTACAGTTAATTGGTGAGGTATAATGTATCATGGGAGACTGAAGATGGTCTCCCCCTTAGTACGGCCACAGTGTTTTGTGTTTGTAGAATAAAGTTCTATGCAGCCAGAGAATGATAGTGATGGCTTAGCTTGGTAGGATAAAGGAATGAATAACTGTACATGCTTGATTATTTACTCTGCATCGCAGTATGACCAGGTCCCGTTCCTATGGTGCGATTAACCGCTGGATTTTGATGATGTTTCTTTAATGCTACATAAATTGTCTCAAGGGCTAATAACAGCCTTAAAATATATGCCTCAAAGATGGATGTTTAATATTCTGAATGGGACATCACTAACATAATGAGACACCCTGTAGGTGTATGCTATGGTATTTGATAGTGATTTAAGGTACATTTTATGGGCTGCTGGTAATCCCTGTGTCTGCTCAAATGGTGTTATATATCAAATATGCTAAGCTTTCGTTAACTCTTAGAAGACCACATAATGTCTTGCGGCTTATTGTTTCTTGGTTGTAGCGATACACCAATCCAGCCCTGGATTATAACTCATTGGTATTGTCGTGGTGCGCCATGATGACTATCCAGCAATAGAACCCTCCTTGTTTTGGCATGGTGCATTGATCCATCATATAAAGGGTTCACGTCAGAGAACTACTGTGGACAGATGAGGAGAAAGGGCCTTCCGAGGTGAAATGTATGTTTTGAAATTGAAGTCATAAGCTTTCGAAAGAGGTATCAAAGATGCAGATATCCCTTCTAGTTTTGAGAAATTGCTTCATGAATCTGAGATGGTGCTACCCTTGCCAAACAGCCAATAGGCTCTAGCTCTTGTTGTTTTAATTGTATTCCTATATCAAATTATCATAATTTTGCTAAATTTCACGTATTACCTAACCACTAATTTTCATATTTTTTATCATAAATCTGGATATAGAAATTATATTTACATTCTGTTTTCAGTGTAGTAATCCCTATGAGTTTCTCTATTGATTGGAATTATTCTTTTTCTATTCGGAAGGAAATTGTGGTTGCCATCGCAACACGTTTTAGGCAGAAAGCCTTATTTAGGCCTCATATTGGCTTCAAAACGTTCCATTTACATTCCAAATATGGAAGAATTACCCCAAAATAGAATGTTTTGGAGAAAACCATCATTTTCTCTGTAAAAAATCACCTTAGAGCAAATTTTGGCCAATTTTCACATTTGTGGTCATTGTGATGCCCCCTAGTGGCCAAACCCAAGTACTAAAAATCCCTCCTAGATGTACCTTTCTCCTCAGCTGCCCACTACTGTCTACGACTAAATATTTCATCTAATCCAAGCACATTATACCACGGTGTTATAAAAGATATAATCTAAATGCTGCCTGAAGGGGATGAATATAATATTTCAACCATGGCTTATGTTAAGAAGAGCAACGTAGGCTGAACAGAGTGTTAAGCCTTTAAGCGCCACATAGTGGTTTAATGCGTTACACTCTTTGTAGGCATGATGCATGAATGCAGCTCTGGCGAGTAGCTTGCAGGTGCTGTGTATGCATCATGCATACTCTTTGAGAGTCTATTAGCTCCATAGGGTGAGCACTATGCTTGGATATCACACTGGCGAGCTACTTGTCAGGGCTGCCATCATGCATAATGACAACTAAGGACAAATAGTAAATTGAAGCACAATGCCGCCCTTAAACGGCTGATGTGTTATAGAGCAAGGTAAGCTGAGGATTAGTGTGTGCACAAAAAGCTGTATTCACACCTCTCGGTAAATACTTCAACCAGTGCAACGCTGTAATAATCAGCCTCATTAGATGTAGCTTGCAGAGGTGTACAAGTAAAGGCTTACAATAGGCCTACAGGGTTTTGTACTTCTAATGTACCCCATTATTTACAGAATAGTTCAGTATACATGTAAGCAGTATTTAGCATTTGATAAACACTAAGGGTTCATTGATAAAAACCTTTCTTTCAAGTTGTGATTCGGACTGTAGTATAGAATCATCAGTTGGCAATAATATAATTTCATAGTTTTAGTTTTATCAGAATTATCCTTTCTCAGGAATTAACATGACTGGTTTCACGATCCTTCACTTAAATAATGGTCCTCACCTACATATTTACACAGCAAATTGTCGACGTTGTTCTCATGCCTATTTCAGAGCAATTCAATAATGATGATTTTGCTGTAATTGCTGACCAATTTATTTACTTTTTTCTTTTGGACAATGTTATTAGTGATGATTCTTGGGTTTGGGGTTTGGTTTCCTGTTTCAATTCAGTTTTTGTCATAAAAAATGGTCTAAATTAAATGTTACGCTTGCAGTCAAGCCACAATTTGCTTAATTGTGGTTTCCAAAAGGGGTCAGGGTAATTTGATTTGTGTGTTTATCGGTGGATTTGGGGTTTGGTTTCCTGTACGCGCCTCCTGTCATTAAAAGCTGGTCTAAAAAGTTTACAAATGCAGTCCAGCCTCATTTGGATTAATTGTGTTTTTTGAAATAAAGGGTTGTTACTCAAACCTCCTAAGCCAGACCAGTACTCTCTCCCAACAAAGATGTATCTTGATTTATATCACTGATTACTTATTATACCAACATAGAGACTGAGTCTCAATTGATGTGATGTAATTGTATTTGAAGATCACTCCGTGAAAATAGTACATTATAAAACTCAAAAACCTTGTCGACAGATCCAGATTGAATATTGTTCTAAATCTTATCTCCATGGGATATGGTTTGAAATTTAAACAAAGCTTTGATTGGTCCAAGACCAAACTACACAAAGAGTAGACTGCCACCCCGATATATACCAACTGTAAAGAGCTCGCATCTTGTCTGCTAATTTGTTTGCTGAGACCTTTCTTCGAGACCAAAACAACACCAACCTGCCAAATGCGGAATCTTTGTCAGATCCTTCTGTATGATCTTCATCAATATCGCCAAGGAACCACAAACTCGTACAAACTATGATGCCCATGGATATTAAATAGTTCTCAAAATCAGCAACAGTATTTCCTTCTTATTCTTCATGCCGTCGCACAACTATCCAGGAGTGAACCATTCTGCAGGCTGTGATGAAGATTTAAGAAGCAATCAGGGAAAAGAGAAATATGACTACATTTTAGTTAAATAATTATGTACTGTTTTTGGCTGACCATTATGGAAGCAGGGATTGATATTTGGATGCAACATAAACCCTGTTAATGACCTAAGGAAAAACTACTCTAGTCATATTGCCGGCATTTCATAGGTTTACAGGATTGAGAATTAGTGACAGGTAGTAACCCACTTGCTATCCCGTTACTTCACTATCCATTAGGACAACGGTACGTTCACACAATCTGATCTGGTGTCACAGTGGATTTTATTTGCCTCATGGTTTTTGTCATTGCTTTCATTGGGAAGAGGGGGCTATAGGCAGATTTGTCGCTGGATCTCTCACAACAAACATCACTTCAGTGTACAAAGGTGTAATACGTTGTAGATCTGTGAGGCCCAGCTGATAGTACTGATACCGTGCACTCAAAAAGTAAACTTGTCTCCTGACTCCTCAAAGTGATGATCATGAAATGAACGAGTCAAAAAGTCGTCTAAGTGACAAGGAAGTGGGCCTTTTAGCTCGAGTTATTATACGATTGGGCGACTCATCTTGCTTTTTAGGTGATATCCCCGTGCTGATATCTAGTAATATCGGCACTCTTCCCGTGGATATTGGCACTCTTCCGGTTGACGGGAGTCATTCTGAAATTTCGTCACCCATAAAATCCGAGGTTTCATGGTGATTCGAACAACCTACCCTAACCTACCCCAAGTCGGACAGTCTATGAACCACGCCTTGGGGGTGCTGGCATAATTAGGGGATGAAAGAAGGAGTCTACAGGCGGACTTTCAGGCCTGTAGGGCCATTATTTACCGAGTAATAGAAGAAAAGACATTTTTTGGTATAATTTCTTTGCAATTCAACATTTTTTTATTATTCTTTTTTTACTATAAAGGTAGAGGTTGGACTTTACTCAGCTATTCGTTAAAATAATTCTAGGACCTTTTTTTTTACTTATATATATCGACTTAAAAAATGGTACGTTTCCAACCTGGCTAGAACCCGGGGCCTTCGGTGTGTGAGTCCGACGCACTAGGTGCTTGGCCGCAGAGGCCGTGGTACAGTGGGAGGGAAACGCGGTGGACAGTTGGCAGCGCGTCCCCCGCCGCGGTGCACCTACACTGGCGCCCTGCTGCTTACTCCAAGCACTGTGAGCCTATAGCAGGGAAACTATAGACTCAAGAGAGAAAGAGAGGTGCAGGGTGGGAGTGGGTAGGCCTACAGGGCATCATGCCGATCATTTGGGAGTGTATCAACACCATAGGGTTGGCATGATGCAGTAAGGAGTTAATGTAATCGTATAATAAACCTAATATTGTATGGTTAACAGGTCACATAGGGGTGTATCGTATGGCTATCAGGCACTCGGCGCTACGCGCCTTGTGCCGATATCTTATGATACACCCCCTCGTGACCCTGTTAGCCATACATTATTGGTTAAATAGAAGACCCACTTGGCATGTACCAGCCCAAAACCCAACATTTGCCAGCTCCGAATTCTATTTGTGGTATGGTAACCTGATAGGTTAGACACCTTTTGACTCATTTATTCTATGACATTCACTTAGACGAGTCTGGAGACAAGTTAACTTTTTCAGTGTGCCGAGCATGACTGAGACTCCCAACACAGCATTATGCGCTCCCAATATACAGCTAGTATGAATATAAAGTAACATACCTTCCATTTAAGACCTCATGCTCTCTTCAATTTTCAGCTTTGGATTGAATCTTGGATGAATGCATTATCAGAACGTATGTATATAGAGATGGTGTTCCCACAAGGGAGTTTGTCATTATATTGCAAAAGAGGGCCCATACAAACCAATAAAAAGATAAATGGTGAACAAACTGTTAGTAGGTGTATTTACTTCTGAATTGTAATTAAATAATTCAAGTGTCACTCTAGATGCATTCAATCATATTTAAACCCTACAGGGTTGATACACTCCCAAAGCATGGATATGATGTCACGATCCACCTTGGCTGAATTCATCCATCATGACAACAAAGAACATAGATCAGATCAGCCCCTCCTGCTGCCTCTGCCGCACAGACACTGTGTTATCCCTATGGAGGCAATTTACGAGGAATTATCATCGCTATTTACATGTGAATAGTTGGACACTGACCGGAGAGAAACTGTCAAAAGTCGACTAATAAAACCCCTCCACTGTGAGGGAAAAACTTCAAAACAGGTATTTTGTCTCTTTTCCATTTCTTCCGGGCAGTACATTTGCAAAAAAAAAAAGAAAACATTGAGTGCCCTGGAATGCCAAAGGTTAACTACGAAACTTGTCATATTTGCAATAGTGATGAGGACAATGCAAAACCCATAATTGGTATGCATGTGTAGACATCCATGTCACCCCTTCATCAAAGAATTCACATAATTGTTTCACCCCTACCTTCTCTAAACCAGTCAAAGTACCGAATCTGTAAGGTCCATGAAATAAGTTACGTGGAGAATCTCATACAAAACGGTGCCATGCCTGGCAGACTTACATCACTGCTGTTGATGCAAGCTGCACCCTTGGATCATAACAACCCACTATATTGTTATTGGAAGTGATGAAAAGAGCTGTCTCCCCGGTCACCGGGCCAATGGAATGACAGTTTTGTGGGTCCGAGATGAGGGAATTGGAGCTTTTACTGCCAGTATGATGTGCCAGGTGGGCAATGGGCAAGCCCTGATGTCGCTTCATTACCTGCTGATGTAGGCCTTTAACGTCATGATACATGAATGCAGCCCTGATGAATAAGCCACATAACTACTACCATGCATCAGGCTAACACTTCCGAGTGTATCGACCTAGTAAGGTCTGCATGATAATTTAATGCAGCACTGGCGAGTTATCCATGCATCATGACGGTAAAGGACATATTGTAGCTAAGCACTTTATGACCCTTAAAGGGTTTCAGACCAGTCATAAAGTGGACAGGGGTTGTGTGCGTTACAGAGTGGTTTTCTGAATGAATCAATAACGGATTGAGCTGAATGGGAACAAACTCAGCGGGCATTGGACACATGCCTATGACTGGGTAGCATGATTAAAATGCTCAAAACAAGGATTGGTTTAGCTGGTCATTAAAGTATCTTAATTTCTGGAGTGGGGAAATGTCTCCATTTCACATAATTCGTTTGCTTTTAAGAGCAGTCAACATGGGTGAGCAGTACTCAATGTAGGTGTGTGGTCAACCTTCACTTACCAGCCAGAAGCCCTTGCAAGGCCCTTCTTCTTTCCATCATATTTAGACTTCCTCAGACATTTCTCCTTGCATTTCCTAAATCCGATAAGGGTTGACTGTATAATGTGCTCTCACCTATCCGAAATTGTGCTACCCAAAAAAGTATCTGCATTTGAACGAATGATCCAGTGATTGATCTCCGGTTTGTACACCAGAGAAATATCATACCTGGGTAAAACATCTTGAACCTATCTACTATACAATAGGCCTAATGGTTATTTGGGATGGACTATAGGTGCCTCAGATGACATGGGGGACATGTAAAAAGTGTATTTTACAGTCATTTTTGCTGATTTTCATTTTTTCGTCTTTGGGGGCCCATAAAATGCACCAAACTAACATTAGTCAGTGGCTTGACCCATATCATAATACACCGTGCCCCTTCACACTTTATTCCACTTTAATAAGGAGCCCTGGATGCATTAAGTTGAGGCACACACAGCTCTAGGAACAAAGGGGCTCACACTAACTATTGCAACTTTTAGTCCACCGGCTTATGGAAGGGTATTTTTTTTTCGGGTAGAAATTTGGCAACGTGGCTAATTCTGACCCAAAAAAGGTGTAGATTAAGAATTTCCATGTTGCCAGCTTTTTAATTTACCCCTTGTGGGTGTAACCGACCAAAATCCAAGATGGCCGCCAAATAATCCAAAAACTCATCGCCCATAGCGTTAATATTGCCCTGAGAAGAAGTTAAACCATACCTATCCCCCCTAAATGAGGGTCTGGGAATCCAGTGGTGTTATTGGTTCGTTGCTAGGTTGAGCGGTTGCTTAGCAACAGCCATTCCAAATGTTTATTTGCTTTGTTACATAGGTTTCCTGGCTACCCAGGTCAATTCTTTTGATACCTACCCCCCCTATATCCCAACCTGGGAATCTATTTGTGTTATTGGTTGGTTGCTAGGTTGAGTGGTTGCTTAGCAACAGCCATTCCAAATGGTTATTTCCTTAGCAACATAGGTTTCCTAGGTTACCAGGTCAATTCTAATGATACCTACCCCCCCTATATCCCAACCTGGGAATCCATTTGTGTCATTGGTTGGTTGCTAGGTTGAGTGGTTGCTTAGCAACAGCCATTCTATACGTTTATTTCCTTAGCAACATAGGTTTCCTGGGTAACCAGGTCAATTCTAATGATACCAACCCCCCTAAAACCCAACTGTGGAATTCATTGGTGTTATTGGTTTGTTGCTAGGTTGAGCGGTTGCTTAGCAACAGCCATTCCAAATGTTTATTTGCTTAGTTACATAGGTTTCCTTGGTACCTTGGTCAATTCTAGTGATACCTACCCCCCCTAAATTCCGGCCTAAAAATCCATTGGTGTTACAGTCAAGTTGTCCTAGTCCGGGCGACGATAGTCCGGTTACCACACCATCCGGGCAGGGTTCCTACTGCACAGGAGAAATGGTGCTATAATAGTGTACAGTAGTCCGGGTATCTCATGATCCGGCCACCGGTTGGTATCTCTAGGGTACAGAGGGTGTGTTTACTATTAAAATATGGCCCAATATACCAGGTGGGTGACTGCTATATGCACGGATATAGTTATAGTCTGCTGTGATTACTATATAATTAGGATCATTGTCAGTTTGTCTGGGTTTGTCCACCATCCTACAAATGTACAATATATTCACGTACGGGATGTTGAGGGATGTGTGCAGAAGGGGTACAAGAATACAAACATATATATATATATATATATATATATATATATATATATATGTACCTATGTAGATGTATCACGGCACTGCCCTCTGGTCCTGACCCCTGATGCCTACATAACTTTAATAGAAAGACAGATATCTCAAGTGGATACATATTGATGGGGATATATATACTTGAAGATTTCCACGAAACACACAGCAGTATCTTTACATGATACAGAATATCTTTCATCTTTATAAGAATACTATTTTGCTGATTTTTACGATAGGTTAGGGGGGGGGGCAGCACTTTTTCACACAATAACCCCTATGACGGGCCTATTCCCTGCCCTCCTGAAATGTTTCAGACACCAGGGCATTTCACCTACCGTGCAGTATGTGCTTTGCACGGTACTGGACAGATGACAGCCCTGTCAAGCTAAAAATGGTCGCAATGGCGAGGCGGTCGCAGTAGGGGGAGTTTGGGTTTATAAGAACATGGTGCTATTTGAAAATTAAGCCCGCATCTGTAATGAAATGGGGGACTCCACTAGCCATGTGACAGAGTGGCGGCAATCAGGAGGGGGGGAGGGCTTCTGGTAATCCCTCTGGTGTGTGACCACTAGTCAGGTGAGAAGATGGCAGGATGGAGGTGGCCAGATTCTGTCCCTCTCATGCCCCGATTCTATAATAGTAGAGTCTGGCCAAACTCATATAAAAAACTTGTTTCACTAACTTGTCTTTAGGAGTTGGCCAATCAAACTGGTCTCCTCTAGGTCAGTGCAAGGGTGTCTATGATAACATTTTAAAGACCACATGGATACAGTGGTCACATTAGAGGGAGGAAAACGTACCTTGGGACTGGAAATTCAGTGGTCAGAGGGTGGGGTGGTCGCATTAGAGGGGTAGTCGCTATAGGGGGAGTTTTAAACATTAAAACAAGAAAAATGGTTGGGACTTTCCAAAACTGGTCGCAATGGTGAGGTGAGTGCTGTGGAGGGGTGGTCGTTAGGAGAGAGTTGACTGTATAGTGGCAAAAACTTGCGTATAAGCCGCACCAAGTTTCATGAAAATCGTCCTAACAAAGATTTATCTTTCACTAAACCTGGAGGAGTTTTCACAAAAAGTGTCCACCCCATTTAATTTGAAATGTTAAAAGATAACAAAACTATTGCACAATCTGGAAGCATGAGGGCACAAGTATTAGCTCTCCCTTCAACAGAAACCAAGATGCTGGAGGAGACAGCCGCTAAGCATCACTGTCTATGTAGTCAAAGCAGACATTGGTAGGCAAGAGAATGCAATCAGTAGATCTAAACAGGTCCCTGAACGATTCAAGATCTTTGAGACACAATGGCAATGATCCTAGCAAGATTTCCGAAGAGGTTATGCCAAAGTCTTTTGGGAAGGATGTCCAATCTACAGAGAAAAGAAGCATGGAAGGTTTTACATACAGTCCATGCTGCACATGAGGGTGACACTGTTGACATACATTCCCAAGATACAGATGTTCTGCTTCCAGCACTGCAACTTGGACAGGGGGCAGCAATGATCACTGGTACAGCAGAACATTAATGGAGGATCAATCTCCATAAACTGTATCACAACCTTGGAACTTGGAAAGGGTCATATCACAACCTTGGAACTGAAAGGGCCACTGCCTTGATTTTCTGGCATGCATTGACCTGTTGTGATACCACGGGTCAGATATTTGGGTTGATCCTATAAGCCGCACCAGAGATCTGATTATG
Source organism: Harmothoe impar (assembly GCA_947462335.1). Taxonomy (NCBI): domain Eukaryota; kingdom Metazoa; phylum Annelida; class Polychaeta; order Phyllodocida; family Polynoidae; genus Harmothoe; species Harmothoe impar. Next base: position 20,152,891 of record OX381716.1, read on the forward strand.
CTGACCTTTAATACCGTACCATAGTAGCAAAAACTCTTGTATAAGCCGCACCCTGACCATGGGCTGATCCTAGAAGCCGCACTGACGATCTGATTTGCATGCTAGCCACAGCTTATATTTGAGGTTTTACGGTACTGGCTGCCTTAAGCCTTGAACTAGAATTCCTCTCTCTGACCGGTCAGAGAGAGGAAAGGTCATCAACATAGTCATCTTGAAATGGTTGACATGGCTACCATAGACATATATAACTACAACTACCAATCCAGTAGTGTCCACCCACACCTCTAGTATACAAATATAAGAGTATTTATACCAAATTTACCCTGGGCACCTCCCCACCACATCATATTCATGAGAATCAGTCCAGTGCGGCTTATAGGATTGGCTCAGAGATGGGGTACGGCTTATAAATATGTGAGTATTTGCTACTATGGTAGAGTACTATAAGTGACCATTATCAGCTCACTGGTGCAGCTTATAGGACTGGTCCAAAGCCAGGGTGCCGTTTATATGCAAGTTAGGCTTATAAACACAAATTTACGGTCATTTTTGAATTGCAATCATTATTATATATGTGTCTCTCTGCTCTCCATCCCCTACCACCATCAGAATAGGCAGATCACCTCTCCCCTACTCAATTAGCAGATATTTTAGTGATGAGTTGTTCAATCTATAATATATTATTTATTGTATTATGAGGACTGCTAAGCAACCATATGTCTGAGAAACAAGTGAATGACACTGTTAAAATGCCAGTGGTGAATTTAGTGAGGCAAGGCATTATCAAAATTGAAACAATCATTAGGAATAACTGTTACTAAGCAAGTAACTGAACCTAGCAACCTAGCAACAAGCCAATACCCAGTGGGCACAAAACATTGATTCAACGTTGACAACTGGTTGATATAGGGTTACAGGGTAGATCAACCTGTTTTCAACATTGATGCAATGTTATTATTTCAACATTTTCAACCAACACCTGTTTCAACATTGATGCAATGTTTGGATATCAACCTTGAATCAGCCATGCGTTTCCCACCTTTCCCACTAGGTGACTCCACAATCTATTCCTTAGCATTTCTATCTACATGCTACATCTATTTTCCCTAATTGTAAGCTCTTATTTTCTCATCAATGTATACAATTGATCAAAATGTCATTCATTTTCATTGACAACTATGGTGTGTGCATTTGGTTGACATTTGGAATTAAATGACAAGAATACATGCATGGTTTCAGTAAGACACCCTTTATGTTGCTAAGAATATTAGATAAAGCCTCAGTCCTGACCTTACCAGTTTGAAATGAATATGAACGCCTCGCAGTGTGATGATCAGGGGTCATTCATGTACCCCTACCCTGGATGGTGCTAGAATTAGCATCTAATCTTGAAATGGGGGCGGGATGTTGTAATTAGAATATGTAAATTGCAAGGAATGCAAAAATACGACAATAATTTATACTGAATCTCAAATTATGCAGTCAATATTAAATCAATGTAAACCATCATTTATTATGTTTATTCGTTGTTGATTCACAATGGCCATATCAATGTTGAATCAATGATGAATGATCAACGTTGATGACCTCATCGATATCAACCAAATGACAACCCTGTATCAACTGTTGATATCATGTCGCTACACACATTGAATCAACATTGAATCAACTGAAGTTTGCCCAGTGGGTAGCACCAGTGGATTCCCAGGTTGGGATGGGGGGGGGGGGGGTTGGTATCATTAGAATTGACCTGGGTACCCAGGAAACCTATGTTGCTAAGAAAAAAACATTTGGAATGGTTGTTGCTAAGCAACCAGTCAACCTAGCAATCAACCAATAACACCAATGGATTCCCAGGTCGGGATTTAGGGGGGGTAGGTATCAAAAGAATTGACCCGCGTACCCAGGGAACCTATGTAACTAAGCAAATAAACATTTGGAATGGCTGTTGCTAAGCAACCACTCAACCTAGCAACAAGTCAATAACACTAGTGGATTGCCAGGTTGGGATATAGGGGGGGGGGGTAAGCATCATTAGAATTGACCTGGTTACCCAGAAAACCTATGTTGCTAAGGAAATAACCATTTGTAATGGCTGTTCCTAAGCAACCACTCAATCTAGCAACCAACCAATAACACCAATGGATTCCCAGGTTGGGATATAGGGGGGGGAAGGTATCAAAAGAATTGACCTGGGTACCCAGGGAACCCATGTAACTAAGCAAATAACCATTTGGAATGGCTGTTGCTAAGCAACCACTCAACCTAGCAACAAGCCAATAACACTAGTGGATTGCCAGGTTGGGATTTAGGGGGGGTAAGCATCATTAGAATTGACCTGGTTACCCAGGAAACCTATGTTGCTAAGGAAATAACCATTTGGAATGGCTGTTGCTAAGCAACCACTCAACCTAGCAACCAACCAATAACACCAATAGATTCCTAGGTTGGGATATAGGGGGGGTAAGTATCAAAAGAATTGACCTGGGTAGCCAGGAAACCTAAATAACTAAGCAAATAAACATTTGGAATGGCTGTTGCTAAGCAACCGCTCAATCTAGCAACGAACCAATAACACCACTGGATTCCCAGACCCTCATTTAGGGGGGATAGGTATGGTTTAACTTCTTCTCAGGGCAATATTAACACTATGGGAGATGAGTTTTTGGATTATTTGGCGGCCATCTTGGATTTCGGTCGGTTAGGCCCCCAAGGGGTAAATTGAAAAGCTGGCAACATGGAAATTCTTAATCTACACCTTTTTTGGGTCAGAATTAGCCATGTTGCCAAATTTCTACCCGAAAAAAAAATACCCTTTCTTTTCATGCCATAACCTGGTGTACTATTTGATCCCATCAAAGTTACAGTGAACATAGGTTACACATAATGAGTAGGCTGTCACCCTGGCTCTTATTTGTGAGGCAATCTCTGTTATATACATGGGCCAAGGATGGCCATATTTTTGTGTATTCTGTGGACAAGGGGTGGATACAATACTCTACATACAGTACATCTGCATTTAACAAGCCGACATCTTCAGTTTGTAGGTTGGTTTGTTGGAGTTCTTTGATTCATACTGACAACTTATTCAGACCATAATCCTGTAAAAAAAACGAGTAGGCGGATTGGAGAAACAAGGGTAATTGGAGACTTGGTGTTTGATAGTACATGAATGATTTCATATAATCTCCACATTATCTTACTTTCACTATAATTATATCCTTCAGGGTCTAACTTTTCCAATAACTCTAACTTCAAAACTATGTAAAGCTGATTTACAAAGGTGTCTGACAGCGATGATGACTCCTTCAATCTACTTTCTAGCTGCTGAGTCAATGACAGTAGATATGTTACTAGAGATTCCAGACATATCTACACCTACTTACACCTGTATTCTCATTACTCCATGTAGGAGATCATTTCTGAGAATGCTACTGCCCACGCTACCCCCTGTTGTCTGATAGCAGAGCTGGCATATAGTGAACAGCTTCCTATCCATTTCCACCAACGCCCACGTACATCCCCAATCATTACCCAAAAAGCTGCAATAGATAAACAGCCAATTTTGGTGGCTCTACTCATGTATGTTTATAGAATCATGTTGGTACGGCCCCATCCCACTTGCTCACCTTTTAGTCCTCCGTCTCCCTTCTTCCACTCTCTGCCTTACTATTCCTTCATTCGTTAAGAAAAAAAATCAGTTGTCTCTTGGAGATTTTATCTGCCTTTTCTGATTTTGGTGTTTTTGTAATCGCTGTATTGGGTTTGAGGGAGGGTAAAGGTAGTCTAGGGTAAAGGTCCGTGGCTCTTTCAGCAGATAACCCTTCAGTGTTGAGAGAGCACTGAGCTGGAAATTGGTATTGCCATAGGCTGATAGGGTGTAGTGTGCATGGAAAATCCATTATACTATTATATTTTTATTTGCTACAGCTTCAATCCTTAAAAGTGCATGTACATTCAAGCTTAAGGCATCGGGTTAGAGGATATATAATGTGTTCTTCACATGAAAATGTTTAGTTGAGTATAACGTGGAATTATCTGATGATCCCCTCCCACAGTGAATCTCGGAGGATGTTAGCTGTTATGGCAGACATATTTGTTATGTTCTGAAAAGTCATTTCTTTCAAATATGATAATAAAAAAATCTCTGTTTTACTGGGATAAAATATAATATCTAGAATAATGCTGCTGTGTGATGGACATTTCTGCTCAAGAGACTGTACACAGATATACGGCCTGCACTGACTGACCCTACACCGTCGGCCTTGTCCTGTATACCAAGTGCCACTGATTGGGTATTCAAACCTATAAACCCTAATTATGCCACTGTAAGGAAGGCTCTGGTAACCGCCAAATGTTGGGATTTTGCTGGGTCTGGGCAACCCCTGCTGGTAGCTTGGAACCAGCTAACAGGAACAGGAAATGGAACCAGAAAGGCTGATGGTCAATCTACCTAAAACTACCATCATACATTCTGGTTCCATTTCCTGTTCCTGTTCGCTGGTTCCAGCCTACCAGCAGGGGTTGCCCAGACCCAGCAAAATCCAAAGTTCAAGGTCATTTGGCTGTCCCCAGAGCCTTCCTTCGGAAGGATTTGGGAACGAGAGTACTAGAGAGGGTACAAATGATTCCTATGTTGACCAGGAAATAGGATGTTACAGGGACCAACCATAGCCATACTTGCTGACCTCAGCTAATCCAAATGTCGGGTCATTGCCATGGAGAGCCATCCATTGGCTGCATCCCAATGCTTAAGCTTGTAATAAATGTAGGTGCATCTCAGTAGGCCTATTGTACCTGGCGCAGTCTTATAATGGAATTAATTAATGTCAGCAGACATTTATGGATGTTAATATGTAACCTTAGGAAACCTTGATGAATATAATCTGCTCACATCCATAGCCATATTTCGATACTGTTGGTCAGAAAATGTCGCAATTTGAGCCATAGTGACATAGCTTTCTGAATGCTGCTGATTTTATACATGAAATTGTTGCACACATAAGAGTACATTGTGACAATGAGAGTGCAGTGCACGTCTTCACCACTGGACGTGGTAGAGTTCTCCTTGACTGCGCCAGGCAGACATAGTTCATTCAAGCTAGCCTTGACATATCCATATCGTATGTCCATGTCCCTGGGGTAGACAATGTTATTGCAGATAAGCTCAGTCGTACACACTTGTCTGATAGTCACTTAACTTCTACTCACCAAATGCTCATCAGTGAATGCCTCCTACCTGTAGACCCAAGTCTTGAGCTGTTTGACAACATCGTGCCTAAACTGTTTTGAAGATCCGGCTATAACTCAGTCTCACGAAAGTGATGCAACTCTGGCCTGGGAGGTGCCAAAAACAAAGTTTGGAGTGGAATGAAAAAGAATTCGTTCGGGTATAGTACATATCATGGGGGAGCGTACTGCATATGTTTTTTTCCTTAAATATAATAATGGTTGCCATGGTAACCAGACAAAGTTGAATATGTGTATATTATGTCTTGTTACTAATCGGCAATTGTAATCCTGGCATTACAATCTAAATTTTTAACCCAACATACATTATATTATGGGAAGATGAGGCCCCATATACATACTTCCATTGAATCATAACGGTTTACCTTATCTCTTTCATCATTAATGTCCCTAGGGGCCTCATTTCTAATTTTTCAGAGTTTTTCCAAGTTTTACAAATTCCTTACTTAAGACAATTTTAAAGCAGACACCTAGACCTAGAGGATCATTTATTTTTACTGTACTGGTAGCAGAATTCCCTCTTCTCCCATGGGTATGAAACATGACAGTCAGTCCTTCCATACTTTTGCATCATAGTGGTATTACTATTCCTTCATCCCTTAAAAACACCGCACATACATTCATGCATCAGCAAACAGGAAGATCAATCAGAAACTAGTCAAACGTCTACATAGAAAGTGATCTCCTTATGTGACATTCCTACTCTGTGATATGCACCATCAATGTTTCCACTTACAAATGTTTTCCAAATCCACATATTTTCATGCATCTTTTACCCCACATTATAAATGTGACCCTTGCAGGCTTGGTATCTTTTATTCTATTCATCAATTCACATTGTAAATCTACAAAATCAATGTGTACTACTCATAATACTTTTATGTATGTATGTATGTATGTATGTATGTATGTATGTATGTATGTATGTATGTATGTATGTATGTATGTATGTATGTATGTATGTATATAGTTTCATTGTCAATGTTGTTATCTCATATAACAAACAATAACTATCATTTTTTTATCCAAGCACTGCCTCATGTTTCATACCTCCTAGGGTTAAGGTGTAGCAGTAACGGTAATGCAACTGTAAAAGAAATAAATTGTCATCAGGGAAACCTAGCAGCCAAGTGGCCTGTACCCAGATATTATGTAGGATTATCTCCTGGAGGTGCCTGTTTGATTCATTCCTGCATCCTGATCCCAATCAACAAGTCGGAAAGGGACAGATCAGGGCATGGCAAAAAAAAGAAGTGATGGTGTAGCCTGTGGGATGTCTATGGCTGGACTAATAGTGACTCTGACCCACCAGCAGTCTGTTCAAACATATTACTGCAATGTTTTGGTTCAGTGTGTCATTTGTATCTCTGCCTCGATCTGTTCACTTCAGAAAATATATTTTTCCCCTCTCTCTTCTTTCAGAGATTATGCAGACACTTAGTGAGATAGCTATAAAGACTTGGGCATGCACATAAATGCACAATCTGGGACATTTCAGCCATTTTTAAAAATAACTCTCAAGCTTGAATCTTCTGTGAATTCATAGTAAAGAAAGTTAAGCATCTGCTATTCCATACTGGAGTTTTTCAGGAGGAAGCCAATAGATGGAGCTGTGGTGACATTTGGTGAGGATTTGCTAGTTCTATAAAGCTCTGGAGTGGGCGAGTGTGTGGATAATAGGTCTAATCTCTAATCCATATTCTCCTCCGACGGTTGTCTTACAAAGCAGCTCTAACTTATTACAATAGATATGTCAGGCTCCTCCTTACTCTCTGCACGGAGCTAAAAACTGTTAGAAAGGGTCTAGTGTTAATCAATGCATCTGTGCTGTACAAAGTGCAGTGGGAGATTATGGTGCTAAATCGTATTACTGTGAATGATCGTGGCTGTCATCTTGGGTTTTACTATACAGGGAGATAGGATAGCTCCTTAGGTTACCCAACCTCAGGTACAGAACACCCTGGAGGTGCTTCTCTCACTTCAAAGCTATGGCAGATAATGGGTGCCTTTGTGCAGTGGGGTCTTATGGCAAGGACATCGTATTGTGTACGGGGTGATGCATCTTAGACACTCTCCTAACACATAGTACTTACTCACCCATGCTACATGTCAGTGCCTCGCTGCTCTGTCTGAACAAAATACATGATAATACTTGCATTGTCTGTCCTGTTTTCTAGCCCATCTTTCCTCTTTTCCATATATACTTTGCTTCTCCAACCCAGACCCATCTAAGACCAAAAGAAATGATCAAATTGCAGCATATATCGACTGAAAATGGGGGCAGACCTGATTCTAGACATCTTAAATAACCATTAAAAGGAGTGCGGTCACCCCCCTGCGGGAAAAAGTAACTTGTAATACAGATCTTTTTCTGTTGGCGTTAGAAATTGGGGACCTTTCTCAAGATACAATGCATGTTGCATTGTTTAGGAGGTTATATCTATGAAGAGGGGGAACAGATCCAGGAGAGAAGACGACAATTGAACTGGATGATGTAGAGCTCTGTGTATTGATGATAACAATAATGATGGCAATGCATGCTATTGAATGCCAAATAATTCTTACTCATTGTGACTAGCTCCCATGTTCATGGGTCTGTATTATAAATTAAAACAAGGAACAATTGGTACCCATTCAGCATTGATATTATAAAGCATAATTTTGGAATCCCTCACAGATCATCAAGAGTGCTCATGCCAGATTCTAGAGGTAGTGTCCGGCAGTGCCTCGCTGCCCTTAATATGCCTGCCCATGCCTGCCTGTTCACAGTGATGTAATAATTATTATGTTCACTGACATTAAAGAATGAGAAGAATTATGACCTGGAGATTGAAAACAGACTGACTTTACTAAATGTCATTTAAGGTATATCATAAGACCACGAAAGGCAAGAGTCTCCAAAGACGTCGATTGAATCTGTCAGAATTGTGCCGTAAGCGGATATTTCTGATCAGAAGTGTTCCCATGTTACAATGCAAATAAAATCATCAAGACTTTTTCAGTGTGGCTGTCTATAGACTTGCAAATCCTGAAAGGTACGCTGTTATCCATATATCACTGAATGTAACTGATCCTTACCTCCTCCATCATAGCATCAATGAGTCACGTTATAGGGGGAAAGGTGGGAAAAATGTCAATGACCTTGAGAAATATGACCTTGACCTTGGCCAAGGTCATGTCGTAACTTTTGTAGATGTTGACTTTATAAAGACCCATTATGATTCACAATACCACCCTTCAAGAGTAACCAAGCACTGCCCCATATTAGGACATGTTCTGATTTAAACTGGTGTCAAAATGATATTTGACCTTGATGAATAACAGGCTGTTGCCATGGCAAAAATTGCATATTTCTTAAAAGTTACAAATCTATCTTGTCACATGAAAAGTCATATCTGGGATGCCACCCCCATGAGTACCAAGTACTGAAAGACAAACATATGACTATTTTCATGTTTGACCTTGATAAACATGACTTGGACCTTGGCCAAGGTCAAATAAAATTTTCATGGATGTTTCTCTTATGTAGATCTATCATGATATCACATACCAAACCCTTGCTATATATTTTGACTGAGAACTGCCCCATAGAAGTAGATTTTATTTTTTGACCTATTTTTTATGCCTCGAGCAGGGCGATAAGCATTGACAAAGGCTCTCCTCAACCATCAGAAGTGGCAGAAAGCGGAGATGGCTTTGTCTCTGGCAGGAATTACTCTATAGTACATACCTTTGGTGTGGTATATTGTATCATGGGTGACCGGAGATTGTCTCCCTCTGAGCACTGTCATTGTCTCTTGTGATTGTAGAATGAGAAGCTCTATGGTGGATAGCCTGGTTGCTCACCCCTGACTCAATGATTTTGTGCAATGACTGCCTGTCAAGCTTGAAATGAATACTGCTAGTTCTATCAGTTATTCCACCTGTAAGCTTTACAATCTAAAACAATTTATTCTCCTTATAATAGGGTACATTTAACTCATGCTCATAAAATTCAGACATCACTCGATATGCTAGCTGGCATCTGCCTAAAACAGATCAAACTAGAACTCCTTAATTATCTCCCCTCTGCTATAGCTGAACCAATCAGCCTGATATGTTGTATTTATCTAGAATAGCATGATAATTGACAGTTTCCCAAATACCAAGAGTCTGATATCATGCCAATATGAATAATAAAATGATTCAAAAACAGATAATGTCTATTTCTTATATAAACAGACAATTTGGAGACAGGAGCCACTGAACAAAGCAAACAACTGCTGTCTTCTCTGGTGGTTGGGTGGGATGGGAGAGGTTCATGAGAACCCGGCACCTGCTGCGACGTGTCACTGACAGGACACGCTACCCTGCCACCCTGTGCCTTGTAAATCTCCATGAACATAGACTGTGTTTGTGCTGGTAAAGGTGAGAGGCAGACGCCGAGAGGTGTAAGAAATGACTGAACAGGCAAATACTAGTGTAGACCTGGCTTGAATGGAGATGCTAGGGTAAAGGAATGTATATAGATGCTTTGAAAGAAGGAACCCAAGTTCTAGTTCTTATTGGCAAATGGGAGTGCTGCATTCGTGCCATGAGGAAAGCTGTCTACCTCCTTTAACGTTTTACCATAATAAGAGCAACACTACGTATTGAAATATGAACACAGAGAGAAAAGTGAGAGTCAACTGGACTCACATACCACAGTCAGGCATGTGTCGCCAAAAGCACTCTCATTGGATAGTCAGGCTGACTTTGACAGTAAAGAGGGTCCAGCACTGCTTGACTCAGGGTGGCATGACAGTCAGGCAGTGCTGGACCTTCTCTACTGTCAAATTCAGGCAGTGCTGGACCCTCCTGTACGAGAGTTCAACACCGCCTGACTTTCACACTCAAGGGTAGTCTGGCAATGCTGGACTGTACCTCGAGTGAGAGTACAGCTTTGCCAAGAGAGAGAGAGAGGTGTGGGGTGGGAGTGGGTAGGCCTACAGGGCATCATGCCGACCATTTAGGGGTGTATCAACACCATAGGGTTGGCATGATGCAGTAAGGAGTTAATGTAATCGTATAATAAATCTAAAATTGTATGGTTAACAGGTCACTCAGGGGTGTATCGTATGGATATCCGGCACTCGGCACTACGCGCCTTGTGCCGATATCTTATGATACACCCCCTCGTAACCCTGTTAGCCATATATTATTGGTTAAATAGAAGACCCACTTGGCATGCCCAAAACCCAACATTTGCCAGCTCCGAATTCTATTTGTGGTATGGTAACCTGATAGGTTAGACACCTTTTGACTCATTTATTCTATGATATTCACTTAGACGAGTCTGGAGACAAGTTTTCTTTTTCAGTGTGCCCAGCATGACTGAGACTCCCAACACAGCATTATGCGCTCCCAATATACAGCTAGTATGAATATAAAGTAACATACCTTCGATTTAAGACCTCATGCTCTCTTCAATTTTCAGCTTTGGATTGAATCTTGGATGAATGCATTATCAGAACGTATGTATATAGAGATGGTGTTCCCACAAGGGAGTTTGTCATTATATTGCAAAAGAGGGCCCATACAAACCAATAAAAAGATAAATGGTGAACAAACTGTTAGTAGGTGTATTTACTTCTGAATTGTAATTAAATAATTCAAGTGTCACTCTAGATGCATTCAATCATATTTAAACCCTACAGGGTTGATACACTCCCAAAGCGTGGATATGATGTCACGATCCACCTTGGCTGAATTCATCCATCATGACAACAAAGAACATAGATCAGATCAGCCCCTCCTGCTGCCTCTGCCGCACAGACACTGTGTTATCCCTATGGAGGCAATTTACGAGGAATTATCATCGCTTTTTACATGTGAATAGTTGGACACTGACCGGAGAGAAACTGTCAAAAGTCGACTAATAAAACCCCTCCACTGTGAGGGAAAAACTTCAAAACAGGTATTTTGTCTCTTTTCCATTTCTTCCGGGCAATACATTTGCAAAAAAAAAAAGAAAACATTGAGTGCCCTGGAATGCCAAAGGTTAACTACGAAACTTGTCATATTTGCAATAGTGATGAGGACAATGCAAAACCCATAATTGGTATGCGTTTGTAGACATCCATGTCACCCCTTCATCAAAGAATTCACATAATTGTTTCACCCCTACCTTCTCTAAACCAGTCAAAGTACCGAATCTGTAAGGTCCATGAAATAAGTTACGTGGAGAATCTCATACAAAACGGTGCCATGCCTGGCAGACTTACATCACTGCTGTTGATGCAAGCTGCACCCTTGGATCATAACAACCCACTATATTGTTATTGGAAGTGATGAAAAGAGCTGTCTCCCCGGTCACCGGGCCAATGGAATGACAGTTTTGTGGGTCCGAGATGAGGGAATTGGAGCTTTTACTGCCAGTATGATGTGCCAGGTGGGCAATGGGCAAGCCCTGATGTCGCTTCATTACCTGCTGATGTAGGCCTTTAACGTCATGATACATGAATGCAGCCCTGATGAATAAGCCACATAACTACTACCATGCATCAGGCTAACACTTCCGAGTGTATCGACCTAGTAAGGTCTGCATGATAATTTAATGCAGCACTGGCGAGTTATCCATGCATCATGACGGTAAAGGACATATTGTAGCTAAGCACTTTATGACCCTTAAAGGGTTTCAGACCAGTCATAAAGTGGACAGGGGTTGTGTGCGTTACAGAGTGGTTTTCTGAATGAATCAATAACGGATTGAGCTGAATGGGAACAAACTCAGCGGGCATTGGACACATGCCTATGACTGGGTAGCATGATTAAAATGTTCAAAACAAGGATTGGTTTAGCTGGTCATTAAAGTATCTTAATTTCTGGAGTGGGGAAATGTCTCCATTTCACATAATTCGTTTGCTTTTAAGAGCAGTCAACATGGGTGAGCAGTACTCAATGTAGGTGTGTGGTCAACCTTCACTTACCAGCCAGAAGCCCTTGCAAGGCCCTTCTTCTTTCCATCATATTTAGACTTCCTCAGACATTTCTCCTTGCATTTCCTAAATCCGATAAGGGTTGACTGTATAATGTGCTCTCACCTATCCGAAATTGTGCTACCCAAAAAAGTATCTGCATTTGAACGAATGATCCAGTGATTGATCTCCGGTTTGTACACCAGAGAAATATCATACCTGGGTAAAACATCTTGAACCTATCTACTATACAATAGGCCTAATGGTTATTTGGGATGGACTATAGGTGCCTCAGATGACATGGGGGACATGTAAAACGTGTATTTTACAGTCATTTTTGCTGATTTTCATTTTTTCGTCTTTGGGGGCCCATAAAATGCACCAAACTAACATTAGTCAGTGGCTTGACCCATATCATAATACACCGTGCCCCTTCACACTTTATTCCACTATAATAAGGAGGGATGCATTAAGTTGAGGCACACACAGCTCTAGGAACAAAGGGGCTCACACTAACTATTGCAACTTTGATCCCATCAAAGTTACAGTGAACATAGGTTACACATAATGAGTAGGCTGTCACCCTGGCTCTTATTTGTGAGGCAATCTCTGTTATATACATGGGCCAAGGATGGCCATATTTTTGTGTATTCTGTGGACAAGGGGTGGATACAATACTCTACATACAGTACATCTGCATTTAACAAGCCGACATCTTCAGTTTGTAGGTTGGTTTGTTGGAGTTCTTTGATTCATACTGACAACTTATTCAGACCATAATCCTGTAAAAAAAACGAGTAGGCGGATTGGAGAAACAAGGGTAATTGGAGACTTGGTGTTTGATAGTACATGAATGATTTCATATAATCTCCACATTAACTTACTTTCACTATAATTATATCCTTCAGGGTCTAACTTTTCCAATAACTCTAACTTCAAAACTATGTAAAGCTGATTTACAAAGGTGTCTGACAGCGATGATGACTCCTTCAATCTACTTTCTAGCTGCTGAGTCAATGACAGTAGATATGTTACTAGAGATTCCAGACATATCTACACCTACTTACACCTGTATTCTCATTACTCCATGTAGGAGATCATTTCTGAGAATGCTACTGCCCACGCTACCCCCTGTTGTCTGATAGCAGAGCTGGCATATAGTGAACAGCTTCCTATCCATTTCCACCAACGCCCACGTACATCCCCAATCATTACCCAAAAAGCTGCAGCTGATAAACAGCCAATTTTGGTGGCTCTACTCATGTATGTTTATAGAATCATGTTGGTACGGCCCCATCCCACTTGCTCACCTTTTAGTCCTCCGTCTCCCTTCTTCCACTCTCTGCCTTACTATTCCTTCATTCGTTAAGAAAAAAAATCAGTTGTCTCTTGGAGATTTTATCTGCCTTTTCTGATTTTGGTGTTTTTGTAATCGCTGTATTGGGTTTGAGGGAGGGTAAAGGTAGTCTAGGGTAAAGGTCCGTGGCTCTTTCAGCAGATAACCCTTCAGTGTTGAGAGAGCACTGAGCTGGAAATTGGTATTGCCATAGGCTGATAGGGTGTAGTGTGCATGGAAAATCCATTATACTATTATATTTTTATTTGCTACAGCTTCAATCCTTAAAAGTGCATGTACATTCAAGCTTAAGGCATCGGGTTAGAGGATATATAATGTGTTCTTCACATGAAAATGTTTAGTTGAGTATAACATGGAATTATCTGATGATCCCCTCCCACAGTGAATCTCGGAGGATGTTAGCTGTTATGGCAGACATATTTGTTATGTTCTGAAAAGTCATTTCTTTCAAATATGATAATAAAAAAATCTCTGTTTTACTGGGATAAAATATAATATCTAGAATAATGCTGCTGTGTGATGGACATTTCTGCTCAAGACACTGTACACAAATATACGGCCTGCACTGACTGACCCTACACCGTCGGCCTTGTCCTGTATACCAAGTGCCACTGATTGGGTATTCAAACCTATAAACCCTAATTATGCCACTAGAGAGGTACTCTCGTTCCCAAATCCTTCCGAAGGAAGGCTCTGGTAACCGCCAAATGTTGGGATTTTGCTGGGTCTGGGCAACCCCTGCTGGTAGCTTGGAACCAGCTAACAGGAACAGGAAATGGAACCAGAAAGGCTGATGATAAATCTACCTAAAACTACCATCATACATTCTGGTTCCATTTCCTGTTCCTGTTTGCTGGTTCCAGCCTACCAGCAGGGGTTGCCCAGACCCAGCAAAATCCAAAGTTCAAGGTCATTTGGCTGTCCCCAGAGCCTTCCTTCGGAAGGATTTGGGAACGAGAGTACTAGAGAGGGTACAAATGAATCCTATGTTGACCAGGAAATAGGATGTTACAGGGACCAACCATAGCCATACTTGCTGACCTCAGCTAATCCAAATGTCGGGTCATTGCCATGGAGAGCCATCCATTGGCTGCATCCCAACGCTTAAGCTTGTAATAAATGTAGGTGCATCTCAGTAGGCCTATTGTACCTGGCGCAGTCTTATAATGGAATTAATTAATGTCAGCAGACATTTATGGATGTTAATATGTAACCTTAGGAAACCTTGATGAATATAATCTGCTCACATCCATAGCCATATTTCGATACTGTTGGTCAGAAAATGTCGCAATTTGAGCCATAATGACATAGCTGTCTGAATGCTGCTGATTTTATACATGAAATTGTTGCACACATAAGAGTACATTGTGACAATGAGAGTGCAGTGCACGTCTTCACCACTGGACGTGGTAGAGTTCTCCTTGACTGCGCCAGGCAGACATAGTTCATTCAAGCTAGCCTTGACATATCCATATCGTATGTCCATGTCCCTGGGGTAGACAATGTTATTGCAGATAAGCTCAGTCATACACACTTGTCTGATAGTCACTTAACTTCTACTCACCAAATGCTCATCAGTGAATGCCTCCTACCTGTAGACCCATGTCTTGAGCTGTTTGACAACATCGTGCCTAAACTGTTTTGAAGATCCGGCTATAACTCAGTCTCACGAAAGTGATGCAACTCTGGCCTGGGAGGTGCCAAAAACAAAGTTTGGAGTGGAATGAAAAAGAATTCGTTCGGGTATAGTACATATCATGGGGGAGCGTACTGCATATGTTTTTTTCCTTAAATATAATAATGGTTGCCATGGTAACCAGACAAAGTTGAGTATGTGTATATTATGTCTTGTTACTAATCGGCAATTGTAATCCTGGCATTACAATCTAAATTTTTAACCCAACATACATTATATTATGGGAAGATGAGGCCCCATATACATACTTCCATTGAATCATAACGGTTTACCTTATCTCTTTCATCATTAATGTCCCTAGGGGCCTCATTTCTAATTTTTCAGAGTTTTTCCAAGTTTTACAAATTCCTTACTTAAGACAATTTTAAAGCAGACACCTAGACCTAGAGGATCATTTATTTTTACTGTACTGGTAGCAGAATTCCCTCTTCTCCCATGAGTATGAAACATGACAGTCAGTCCTTCCATACTTTTGCATCATAGTGGTATTACTATTCCTTCATCCCTTAAAAACACCGCACATACATTCATGCATCAGCAAACAGGAAGATCAATCAGAAACTAGTCAAACGTCTACATAGAAAGTGATCTCCTCATGTGACATTCCTACTCTGTGATATGCACCATCAATGTTTCCACTTACAAATGTTTTCCAAATCCACATATTTTCATGCATCTTTTACCCCACATTATAAATGTGACCCTTGCAGGCTTGGTATCTTTTATTCTATTCATCAATTCACATTGTAAATCTACAAAATCAATGTGTACTACTAATAATACTTTTATGTATGTATGTATGTATGTATGTATGCATGTATGTATGTATGTATGTATGTATGTATGTATGTATGTATGTATGTATGTATATAGTTTCATCGTCAATGTTGTTTTCTCATATAACAAACAATAACTATTATTTTTTTATCCAAGCACTGCCTCATGTTTCATACCTCCTAGGGTTAAGGTGTAGCAGTAACGGTAATGCAACTGTAAAAGAAATAAATTGTTATCAGGGAAACCTAGCAGCCAAGTGGCCTGTACCCAGATATTATGTAGGATTATCTCCTGGAGGTGCCTGTTTGATTCATTCCTGCATCCTGATCCCAATCAACAAGTCGGAAAGGGACAGATCAGGGCATGGCAAAAAAAGAAGTGATGGTGTAGCCTGTGGGATGTCTATGGCTGGACTAATAGTGACTCTGACCCACCAGCAGTCTGTTCAAACATATTACTGCAATGTTTTGGTTCAGTGTGTCATTTGTATCTCTGCCCCAATCTGTTCACTTCAGAAAATATATTTTTCCCCTCTCTCTTCTTTCAGAGATTATGCAGACACTTAGTGAGATAGCTATAAAAACTTGGGCATGCACATAAATGCACAATCTGGGACATTTCAGCCATTTTTAAAAATAACTCTAAAGCTTGAATCTTCTGTGAATTCATAGTAAAGAAAGTTAAGCATCTGCTTTTCCATACTGGAGTTTTTCAGGAGGAAGCCAATAGATGGAGCTGTGGTGACATTTGGTGAGGATTTGCTAGTTCTATAAAGCTCTGGAGTGGGCGAGTGTGTGGATAATAGGTCTAATCTCTAATCCATATTCTCCTCCGACGGTTGTCTTACAAAGCAGCTCTAACTTATTACAATAGATATGTCAGGCTCCTCCTTACTCTCTGCACGGAGCTAAAAACTGTTAGAAAGGGTCTAGTGTT
Organism: Harmothoe impar; assembly: GCA_947462335.1. Taxonomy (NCBI): domain Eukaryota; kingdom Metazoa; phylum Annelida; class Polychaeta; order Phyllodocida; family Polynoidae; genus Harmothoe; species Harmothoe impar. Next base: position 20,169,842 of record OX381716.1, read on the forward strand.
AATCAATGCATCTCTGCTGTACAAAGTGCAGTGGGAGATTATGGTGCTAAATCGTATTACTGTGAATGATCGTGGCTGTCATCTTGGGTTTTACTATACAGGGAGATAGGATAGCTCCTTAGGTTACCCAACCTCAGGTACAGAACACCCTGGAGGTGCTTCTCTCACTTCAAAGCTATGGCAGATAATGGGTGCCTTTGTGCAGTGGGGTCTTATGGCAAGGACATCGTATTGTGTACGGGGTGATGCATCTTAGACACTCTCCTAACACATTGTACTCACCCATGCTACATGTCAGTGCCTCGCTGCTCTGTCTGAACAAAATACATGATAATACTTGCATTGTCTGTCCTGTTTTCTAGCCCATCTTTCCTCTTTTCCATATATACTTTGCTTCTCCAACCCAGACCCATCTAAGACCAAAAGAAATGATCAAATTGCAGCATATATCGACTGAAAATGGGGGCAGACCTGATTCTAGACATCTTAAATAACCATTAAAAGGAGTGCGGTCACCCCCCTGCGGGAAAAAGTAACTTGTAATACAGATCTTTTTCTGTTGGCGTTAGAAATTGGGGACCTTTCTCAAGATACAATGCATGTTGCATTGTTTAGGAGGTTATATCTATGAAGAGGGGGAACAGATCCAGGAGAGAAGACGACAATTGAACTGGATGATGTAGAGCTCTGTGTATTGATGATAACAATAATGATGGCAATGCATGCTATTGAATGCCAAATAATTCTTACTCATTGTGACTAGCCACCATGTTCATGGGTCAGTATTATAAATTAAAACAAGGAACAATTGGTACCCATTCAGCATTGATATTATAAAGCATAATTTTGGAATCCCTCACAGATCGTCAAGAGTGCTCATGCCAGATTCTAGAGGTAGTGTCCGGCAGTGCCTCGCTGCCCTTAATATGCCTGCCCATGCCTGCCTGTTCACAGTGATGTAATAATTATTATGTTCACTGACATTAAAGAATGAGAAAAATTATGATCTGGAGATTGAAAACAGACTGACTTTACTAAATGTCATTTAGGGTATATCATAAGACCACGAAAGGCAAGAGTCTCCAAAGACGTCGATTGAATCTGTCAGAATTGTGCGGTAAGCGGATATCTCTGATCAGAAGTGTTCCCATGTTACAATGCAAATATAATCATCAAGACTTTTTCAGTGTGGCTGTCTATAGACTTGCAAATCCTGAAAGGTACGCTGTTATCCAAATATCACTGAATGTAACTGATCCTTAACTCTTCCATCATAGCATCAATGAGTCACGTTATAGGGGGAAAGGTGGGGAAAATGTCAATGACCTTGAGAAATATGACCTTGACCTCGGCCAAGGTCATGTCGTAACTTTTGTAGATGTTGACTTTATAAAGACCCATTATGATTCACAATACCACCCTTCAAGAGTAACCAAGCACTGCCCCATATTAGGCCATGTTCTGATTTAAACTGGTGTCAAAATGATATTTGACCTTGATGAATAACAGGCTGTTGCCATGGCAATATTACATATTTCTTAAAAGTTACAAATCTATCTTGTCACATGAAAAGTCATATCTGGGATGCCACCCCTATGAGTACCAAGTACTGAAAGACAAACATATGACTATTTTCATGTATGACCTTGATAAACATGACTTGGACTTTGACTGAGAACTGCCCCTAGAAGTAAATTTATTTTTTGACCTATTTTTTATGCCTCGAGCAGGGCGATAAGAATTGACAAAGGCTCTCCTCAACCATCAGAAGTGGCAGAAAGCGGAGATGGCTTTGTCTCTGGCAGGAATTACTCTATAGTACATACCTTTGGTGTGGTATATTGTATCATGGGTGACCGGAGATTGTCTCCCTCTGAGCACTGTCATTGTCTCTTGTGATTGTAGAATGAGAAGCTCTATGGTGGATAGCCTGGTTGCTCACCCCTGACTCAATGATTTTGTGCTATGACTGCCTGTCAAGCTTGAAATGAATACTGCCAGTTCTATGAGTAATTCCACCTGTAAGCTTTACAATCTAAAACAATTTATTCTCCTTATAATAGGGTACATTTAACTCATGCTCATAGAATTCAGACATCACTCGATATGCTAGCTGGCATCTGCCTAAAACAGATCAAACTAGAACTCCTTAATTATCTCTCCTCTGCTATAGCTGAACCAATCAGCCTGATATGTTGTATTTATCTAGAATAGCATGGTAATTGACAGTTTCCCAAATACCAAGAGTCTGATATCATGCCAATATGAATAATAAAATGATTCCAAAACAAATAATGTCTATTTCTTATATAAACAGACAATTTGGAGACAGAAGCCACTGAACAAAGCAGACAACTGCTGTCTTCTCTGGTGGTTGGGTGGGATGGGAGAGGTTCATGAGAACCTGGCACCTGCTACCACGTGTCACTGACAGGACACGCTACCCTGCCACCCTGTGCCTTGTAAATCTCGATGAACATAGACTGTGTTTGCTCTGGTAAAGGTGAGAGGCAGATGCCAAGAGGTATAAGGAATGACTAAACAGGCATACTAGTGTAGGCCTGGCTTGAAAGGAGATGCTAGAGTAAAGGAATGTATATAGATCCTTTGAAAGAAGGAACCCAAGTTCTAGTTTTTATTGGCAAATGGGAGTGCTGCATTTGTGACATGAGGAAAGCCGTCTACCTCCTTTAACCCTTTAAGGCCGACCAAAAATCCTTTTTTCTGGTGATGGAGGCGAGACATTTTTTACAGAACTTCCCCTAGGGCCGAGCCTTTGCTGATTCCCATAGAGTTATGTCGACTATAGTCGATGCTCGGCCAGCCATGGCGTCGACTATAGTCGATGCTCGGCCAGCCATGGCATCGACTATAGTCGATGCTCGGCCCTAAAGGGTTAACGTTTAACCATAATAAGAGCAACACAAAGTATTGAAATATGAACACAGAGAGAAAAGTGAGAGTCAACTGGACTCACATACCACAGTTAGGCATGTGTCGCCAAAAGCACTCTCATTGGATAGTCAGGCTGACTTTGACAGTAAAGAGGGTCCAGCACTGCTTGACTCAGGGTGGCATGACAGTCAGGCAGTGCTGGACCCTCTCTACTGTCAAATTCAGGCAGTGTTGGACCCTCCTGTACGAGAGTTCAACACCGCCTGACTTTCACACTCAAGGGTAGTCTTGCAATGCTGGACTGTACCTAGAGTGAGAGTACAGCTTTGCCAGACTCTGGTTATCAAGAGTCCAGCCAAGCTGGACTCACATATGGATGTCAGTCTAGCAAGGCTGAACTTTGGCCTCAATGAAAGTCAGGCATAGCTGGAATCTCTTCTGTACAGTAAGACTAGTTGCTTATTTGCATTGGGGGATATTGTTTTAAAATAAATATGTGGCCTCCCCAAGAAATCCCATACAAAATAAAAGAACTGTCCTGAACAGGTAAGGGTCTACTATCACAGACCACCCGTCATAATTATAGGTATGTAAGAACATAGAGATACATGCATGTACCAACATATATCAGAGGTGATCCTAGAATTTTAATGTATATTTTCCAAATTCACAAGGATGGTGTCATATATCCTACCATAAAGCTCAATACTGTATTGTGTCCCCACCTGGTAGAAAACAAAGAAGGCTCAGGCTAACTGACCCTCATCCCAAAGTCAGACAATGCCTGACTGTGGGAAGAATGTCAGGCTGACTCTGGAATGAAGAATTGTCTTGCCTGACTGTTATTCAAGGATCCGGCTGACTCTCAAAAGGGAGTAACCTTATGGGACTATCAAAGGAGACTCAGATTTATGGAAGTGAGAGTCTAGCAGACTATCTCCCCTGAGTCAGGCAGTGCCTGACCCTGCGGAGAGTCCAGTTGACTCTCACTTTTTTCTGTGTGAAGGATCGCATCGGACCTTAACAATAGATTTGTGTTTCAAGAATTGACCTAGTAGTGTACGTCAATCTTGTAGTCAGGATGAATGATTAGTAAAGGGATTCACTGCCAGTAGATCACATATGGATATAAAGGATAACACTAGTACAGAACTGTGTACAAAACTAATAAAAGGAAAGCCATTTTCTACAATGAATGTCGCAACTTGACTGCCTTTGATGTTGTATGTTTTATACTGTTTGCGAATACAATTCTAACGTCCCACAACTAGCTACCGTGCTCTGCTTCTCTATGCAGGCCTTGTGTCCATATATTCCTCTATGCAAACATTTAGGTCAGCAAAGACTATGGATGGTCCCAGGGAGGCCTAACTGAGTCGGTGGTCTAAGCAACTTGAGCTGCTCAGTTTGCATGTAAGATTGGATGCCCAATATGGTGCAGGAGATGTAGTTTCTCTTCAGTGTTATTCAAAAGGATTCAATCCCAGGCGCTAGTAGTTTAATTACCCTACCGAATTATAGAAAGATAAGAAAATAATCAAAGTCAAGGAGGGACGTGTCAAATCTTTGTTTGACATAGTGAACTTTAAATCAAAACTGGCACTTACTCAGAAAGTAGCATTTAAAAAGCGCAGTATGGCAGTCCATATTCTAATCCAGATGGAAGCTACACAGTACATACTCATCAATTTTAAATCTTGTCAAATTAAATCCCCCAGCTGTTGTTCTCACGACTCTATTCCCAAGTTGCTGCTCAAAACGGCAGATGTTAATTCATCATCTCTGTGTAATAATATAAAGTAGCGATTAGCTCCATGTTTTATAAGCCATGGGGTAGAGTGTTAATCCAATAACTCTGGGGTGTCAATCAGTTATGCATCTCTCCAGCATGTTCTGTCCTATAAGGATGAAGAGGGAGAGATAATTATGATAGAAAAAGGCCAACTGCACCAGCAATGGTCATTTATCAGATGTCCCCTTCTTCCCACCATATTCCTAATCAAGCAGTCTGTGACCTAAAGTGTTGTCCACTGAAGCCAAACTTTAGATGAAGGAATGTCTGGATCATCGTGCATTCATATCAGACAATGAGATTGATCTCTCTGTACTATGTTGAGTATGTTCTGCTGATGTATAGTGAACATACACTGCTGAGTAAGTCCTTGTCTATTCCCCTATATATAAAACGGCATTATTTGGGACCAGCGAACTGCCCCATTGAATTAGGCCTGAGTGCTCGCCAGGACCAGATAAACCAAAAGAGGCTACATAAAAAATTATAAAGGGACAATTCTTTCATATGATTAAGACAAATGATCCTAAAGTTTTGAGTCGAGCCCTTCCATAAGAATATGCTAGGAGAGTGAGGGGCGCACTGAAAGGATGCATTGCCATGGTGATGTAGTCAAGCGCTTCTGGGTCAGAGGAAAGCAGCCGTGTCTCTTCCCGCGCATTGTGGTCGGGGACGTAGAGTGTGTGTGTATTGATTGGGGTGGTGGGGGGGTGGGGTGGGGGGTATGCAGATAGGTGAATATATATATAGGGCCTAAGGAGAACGTAAATAGTAAAAGAGAATCCCCCCACCCACAATCCCAGTCCCCGAAGGGGCTGGTTGCATGTAAAAAAGGGCTTGAAATGAATGACTTTAATTCACTGATGTCAAAGGCTATATGATATCACTAATCTTCTTTCCTCTGGTATTAATCACTTGATTAGAATGAGGGTCCTAGAAAAACCTATACCATGTTGCATAATGCATTATGCATGCACTTAACATGCTGGTGTCACCCCTAGCTACCTCAGAGTTGCTTCCAGTGGAAGCCCTACCTAAGGAAACCAGAGTTAGGAGATAATGTGGTCATAAAGATGGTTAATGGGAAGCTAACTAAATTAGCCTAAGTAGATGTCACGGGCAGGTGTCCCTATGGGGAGAAATTGAGAAGTGAGAAGCGCCGCAAATAAGCCATTCTAAAGCCAAGAGTGAGCAGTGAGTAATGATGATGGAAGGCTATATAGAGGATAGACATAATACGCTGCATTCAGCCTATTATATTTCTGAAACCATAAAATAGCAACGATCATTATGTTTACAATGAGAATGATTTCCTTGGATCGTTGGTTAAAAATATTAGTTATTTGCAGATGGTCTATGGTCTTTTGAAGAATAGTACACAGAGAGAAGAAACAGCGTCAAACGGGAGTCCAGGTTTCCTCCACAATGACTCCCCTTATCTGCTTATCCAGGTCACCTAAGGGCGCCTAGGTGACTCTCTGCCTGACCTAAGGGAGTCACCTGGGTGAGCCATATGACCCAGAGAGCTATAATTATGACTCCCCTATGGGCCTAACGGTGAAGTTGGAGAGGTGTGAACTGTGTTCTAATTACACATCTGTGATGTAAACTTTTAGGAGGGATATGTGTAAAAGCCCATGTCAACCTATATGTGCAGAGTAATATAGTGGTTGCACCTCGTTGGCTAATTAAGTCATCCTCACCGCATGAATCCCCTGTTAATAATCATTTAAATCACATAAACTTGTAAAATCCATTCATCTAGAGCTCATCCTACTTCGAATTATCAATCGAATCGCATTGCATTTGTATGGGCTCACTGCTATTATCAGCTGTGCATTCATGAAGTGAATTTCAAAATTGAGATCAATCATTCCTTCAACTACAAGTGATTCTACCACGGACACGACTGTAGTGGTTTAAGGCTACAAGAGAAGTGGAAGAGAGGCTAGCCCATACGCATTGTGAGTTTTCGGCTTGTGTCTTGGGAAAGACAACATCGTTTGGTAAGTGTCTTTAAAAAACCTCCTTTTGGAGGAAATTATTACAACCACTCGGTCAGTGAAACTATTTATAACATACATATACCAATGTTATAAGGGTTACGCTTGTGGTGCCTTTGGCAAAATTATAATCAAATATCACCTTGCCCTGGTAAGTCTCATTTAATTTCACAATTTAAAGGGGTTCTACACAAATGTTGCTATTGTCTGGAAGTGTATTAAAAAGTTCTTCTCTGCTGATTATGCATCTATAGGGTCTTGGTGAAAATAGGAGTGTCCTTCTTTTGAATTTGAAATTGTGTATTTAACTTGATTAGATATTGATAGACCCAGTTTTGGCTCCGATTTTGCCACTTTTGGTAATTTCATTCGAATATAGGGGATGCCACATAGCTTTTTGAAAATTCCTTGGCATCATGAATATACTTTTTGACCTATTATTTGAGTCTCTAAGTTGATCAGAACCAAAGATAGACACTCTCCCAATTTCCAACAATGTTCAGGTGGGCATCTTGGATTTCTCAAATTGCTCAAGGGTGCTCAAGGGTCTGGATACTTTCACCTAGACCCTATAGATGCATAATCAGCAGAGAAAAAAACTCTAACAGACGAACTGAGGTAAGGTACTAACAGTGCTGTTGGCTTTTAGACTAATACTAACTTTTCTACCACAAAAATTACCACATGAATGACAGAAAATAGAATTTTACCATCCAATGATATATCAGTCCTGATGGCAAATATCAAATTTCATTCTTATTCCCATGAATTTTTAATGCTAGAAGACAATGACCTCCTGAGTAAAGAAGAAGCCTTCATTGAAATTACAGTGATTTTGCCATAATCATTGTCCATTTTATTTTTTTACCTTCAGGATATCTTGATTTGTGGTTTATTTGTGGATTTGCTTTCCTGTTTCAGGTTCTGCCATAACAAAGAGATGGTCTAAAATTAAATATGACAAATTCATTGGAGTCTCAATTTGACTAATTGTGGTTTTCAAAAAGGGAGTTTTTGCCAAAGCCCCTTGTTAAATGACTTTGACATGGTACCTACCATTCATGGTTTAAAAGTCCTTACTGCAAGTGAGTGTGTACAGTTGTACAGGAAATGAGAAACGAGGAAATAGTTTTATTTGCATTCAAAGTTATTCTCATATCATCGATATGACTCGCTATAGAGAATGAAAGCGTAAAGCATTACTCTTAAATATTTTCTGTTTCAAAGAAAGTCAAACAACGCCCCCTTCAGAGAATGATAAAAGAAATTAAAAACTAATACAACTGATGTATGGTCATCATATGGCCCATCATGCATATGTGCACGTTGTATACAAAAACCATAAATTGAGAAAAATGAGAAATTCTAACTGTGCGGAAATGACCATGCGGGGAGAAAGGTTGAGCCTGGTTCGATTCATGGTGGACACAATGGATCCCCACACCTTATTGATAATTTCTTACACTCTGTATGAGTCCTCAAAAATAATTATGTGCATGGCATATATAAATTATCATGTATTCATGCGAGGGATAGCCTATAAGAAGGCTAGATCCTTCTAGTTTAAGGGATAAGGTGAACATTTTTCTCGTGATGTATGTTGGATGATAACCCTTTACAATTTTCTGTTTTGCGGTCTTCCTGAATTAGCTTTTAGTTGTTAACAATAGATACATTGCCCTTTTGACATCAACTAAAGTAAACATGAAAAAGGCCCGCATTTAGCACCATTATCAGTTGGCTATCCACACATTAGAGATGGGCATCCAATTTGTGCAAGCTTATCGGAAATCATACCACATGAAAGCTGGAATCTTTGCCAACAGAATGTACTTTAAATAAATAAAATGTAATAAGTAGAAGCAAAGCTATAAATTTTTGAAATAGAAAAGTTAGGAGTAATTTTCTGCCATCACTTTCTTGCCCTTATCAGCAGAGTGCTGGTAAATTAGGTCAATCCACAGCCCACTGACTACACATACTGAATGGGGCATTTTTTACCTTCCCATTGATTATTTTTGAACAAATAATGATACAGAGAAGCCAGTCACATCAGTTTAAAGCAAACAGTTGGGTGGTTCTGTGGATATATTTTTATGGTGATTTGACAATGGAAAGTTTATCATATCTTGATGGAAAGTCCAAATTTCTTGCCGCAGAGTAAAATCAGCAGAGCCAAATTTTTCCAATTTAATGCAAAACATGCCCTCACTCTATGGCTTAGAGCTCCTTCGAGCTAATAGATAAGTGAAAACTAATTGTAGATTCTTAGAGAGGACAAAATTGTGGACATTTTGACGGGGGTTTAAGGGAGTAAGATAATTTTTTTCAATTTAAGAAATTGCTTTAAAAATTTGAAATAGGGGGGGCGGGAGTCAAAATTTTCAGATTTTTCTTTTTACCATAATTACTAAAGTTAACATTTTTAGTGTCACATAGTGGCTTCATGGGTGTCATTTAGTAAAGGAGTGAGGAAATTACAACTGTTAATGAAAACTAAGGTTGAGTCAGAACCTCAGAATTTTTCTATAAATCACCCTTATGTTTGCCAGCTTTTTGAAAAAAGTGTGTACCCTACAGAGAAATCATTGACATATTCAGAATCCCTGACCTCTTTTGCATAACATACTAAAATTTAATTATATTCCATGGAGGGAATGTCCCAGAAACAGCATTTTGAAGGTGGCCCATTTACTATGGTGACAGATATGCAGGCGCTGTGTGAGGACTGGCCGTGCCCATCTCTACACACATCATGTCCTTGTCTGTCTGACTATCATCCTCAACTTAAGGAAGTCCCACCCTAAATCCGCCACTTCCGGGTAGAATGGGCAAATAGTCCCTCAGAAAATAAGCAATTTTTGGAAATTCGGACCTCAGGGTGGGGGTGAAAGTATTATATGTGTAATAAACGAGACTTTGTTCCCCGTAATATTGGTAATGTTATTAAGTAAAGAACAAGGTCGACACAGTTTGGATCAAGTGTACAGGATGCGAATCTAAGGTTTATTATAGTAAACTAGACAGGCGTAGCAAAGTTAATGCGAACTCCCTATAGAGTTCGGAGCAGGTCAGTAGGCTTGTGGCTGATATGATCCTTAGGGTCTCTGTCCAGCTTGGATCCAGAGTAACCGACGAGTTCCATCGGACGCTGGCTATATATATAGGAGACCACACTCCAAGCCCAGAACAGATGCTGCCACCTGTCGTTGGGCTGAAGGGTTCGGACAGAGCTCGCAACAGAGCGTCCAACAGAACCCGCCATATCATTAACCCTGCCCCTACAGATGTATGCTTATTTGGGATCATAGTAATCTGGAGGTGTTTGTTTATATTCCAGGCTAAATATTTTATTGGTACCATGTAAACAGTGGAGGGTTATGGGGGTGAAACCGCCGTATATAGTATTCATACACTGCTTAGGTCTCACTGCACAAAATCAATGTCCTAGTTTCCATGGCGATTTATACTGAATCTAGGCTGACTTTTTTTAATTTTTGGCCTATTGTTTAATTTTTTCCATTTCTATAGCTAAAATATGGTATATTTTGCTTAGCTCTCAGGGAATTTGAAGTATTTCAAATATTAGACCCAAGGTGCGTGACGGTGATTTTTCCGAGGCCCGACAAGGTATTTAGGATGGTACCACCATAAGTTATTGTAGGAATGCTACCTTTGAGGATGTTATGAACATTATATAGTATCAATAGGTTGATGTTTGTGTCACTGGATATGTGCATGGTAGAGATTTTTCTTTGCTCTTTCATAATAATTTTTGCCATCTCTGATAGCCCTACACATCTGATTGATTTACCAACAAGACTTATTGAGTTATCACCCCACATTGCAGGGTATAAGAGAGAGAAGTGATCGCTGATCGTTACACTTACATTGAAATGATCAATTCAACAGTCTTAATATAGCAGAGGTTCAAATGCTACTAAAATTACCTGAAAATCAATACTGGGCCTGTATAGGCAGCACATTGCAGTATATCCTGACATTTAATCCCGGAGGTACACTGAGTGAAAACAGAAGGCTCCATAATGTAGACATTACTGAGTTGTTGAAAGGGACAGGGATCGCCAACCTTTATATTATTCATCCATCAGAATGCTATAAAATTACATTTCTCAATTCAACAATTTTGGTATCATACCGGGTCAAATTCTTGCGCAATAGAAAGAAAGGGATTCATGTGATTCCGTATTCTTTCCGGTCGAGAATATTAATGCTGCATTTAAGCATGATTATAGCTCAATAAATTGTATTGTTTATAAAATTCAATACAGCATCTAGTAGAGTATGATTTTCTATTCAAATAATAAATGGTAGGCAGTAAACGAAATTCTGGTAAAAGGCTTTCAATCCATCAGGTAGCCTCACTATCTTAAACTTCACTCATCTCATATGCTTCATACCAAGTTTTAATCATAATGATTTATTTTTCTCACTCTGTATATATATATCCATATCTATATACTGATTACTCTTCTCATGAAGGTAGTACTTTGTCATTATCTTTAAGATATCTTGCCAAATGAAATATTCAATGACTTGGTGCCTCTTCCCTCAGAGTAAAATAATGTGTTGCTGACAGACCAAGATGCATCACCCCCTGCAGCCGCTTCTAACATGGTCTTCAATATCAGGGCCTCACATCACACAGCTGCCATCCCAGACCATGGCTTTGATGTGTGAGTGGACACCTCCTCCATGGGGTCTGTACCTGGGGTTAGACATCCTCAGGGGCACCCTTCTAGTGCTGCCCAAAGAAACCCAAATCTACTACTTTAGCATTAGCCTATAAATGAAAGATGTTGCACTGCCAGGTTAAATATGTGCTCCATATTTAGGATTCTAGAAGCTAGAGACGTCATTGATATCCAAAGTTTTTTTTATTCAATACCGGTAGTCTGGATAAATCATTTAAAAATATTCAATGTCTCCAATTCTTATGCATAACCAATTGGCTCTATCAAGTTAGCATGCCAAGGTTCCCCCAGCTAACAAAAAAACTTTATTTTACGTCAAAATAACGTTATAAAATTTCAAATAACGTTATGCCATAGTAAGGAGCCTTAGAGAAACGTTATTTAACGTTATATAACGTTATAAAATACTGTATAACGTTTTTTGTTTACTGGGTTAGCTCTGAACGGACCACATGTCCTTCAATAGTATGTATTATACCATGAGGCTCAATGTTTGTTTGTCCTCATGACACATCAGTACAGTTCTCTCAAATCTCAAAGCCTGCTTGTTTAGCAATTATGGATCATGATTCAAAAGTGCATCTACCATGTAGTGTTTGCATGATACATATAAAATACATCATCAGGGGGCCATTGATTCATTATTGTTCATTAAACCATCACTTCTTCTATAAAGGCCAAGAGCACCAGTCCTTGCTTCCATTTCAGCCAGGCGCAATACAACTATTGGTTATGTAAAGTATAAGGATGTAAGCCATAGCAGTATTATATACATTTTATGCTCAACCCTTTAGATGGTTTTCGCGAAAAAAATATACCCAGCGAAATAAAGTACTTTCACTGTAGTTTTTTCCCACATATTTTGCTGGACACATTACATTTTTCCCTTCTGTGTTGCACCGCTGCCAATTGCATGATAAGACCTTGAGTTGTCTCACCCCTATCTTCCACTTACTGCAGACTGTATCCCACCTGTCTCACCCCATTACCCACTGTGATCAATAACACAAGCTGAATTGGTGTAAATATTGGCATTAAATATATAATGATGTGTATGGCTATAGAAAATTGGATCATTTCCTGTAATCTGGTCTACATTGCTGGCCAATCCTTCCATACAATCTCTTCCCGTCTCTTTACTCCCTATCAGAGGTCCTCACAAAGGAAATTGTGTGTTATATAAGCCCCATTCTCCGTTAGCCTTTCTAAGAAGACACACCATCAGTCTGTATAAGCAGGGTTACATAGATTGCAGTGCTCTCTCTGTAGGGAGTTAAAATGTGCAATCTCAGAACAGACTTGTAAACTGACATGGTCAAAATGCACCAGTTGTGATTACACTGAGAAGAGAGCGTTTGATACAATTTTATAACAGGAATTGGCTGATTATTCTATGATTTGGCTGCTTACCATAGTAAGGTAAGTAGCCAAACCAGAACAACAGTTTCATCATCCTCCAGAAACTGGCACTGTACAATTATCCTACAGATAGTGACATGGCACATTCACAGGTCGACCTGCTTTGTTTGTAGATAGATATGCTTTGTTTACAGCATAACAATGCATGTTAGTATTTGCCTATAAAATAGTGTTCTCCAGCGGTGTGTAAATCGGGCACATAAAAATCAGCTACTGGTATGCTATGTTTTAATTCCCCATTTCCCTGGATCTATACATGTGGAACACAATGCATACAGTAGGTTTAGTGGATATGGCCTGGTAAGGAATCATGAATGTGACAGGAATGTAATGGGACAGGATGCTGTTCCTGTTGCCTATTGTTAGTGACAATAATGAAGGCTATCCTGTATAGATAATAATCCAACTAGGTGTCATCTGTACGACTCCTTGTTACTATAGCCTCCAAATGTAAGTGTACAAAGCCCTGTAGCCTACAAGAGAGATGGTCAGCATCCAGTTCATGAGGCTTGTGTTAATAGTCCACATCATCCCTAATCACATTTATATTCATATGTACAGTCTCAGAGGAGAAGCAAAGCTAAGATTGCTCTCATCAGTGACAGCTCGCTGTCAAATAAGTCCATTAAAGGCATTGGCTACCTTATATTTCTCGAGTTCAGATCTTCCTAGCATTAAAACAGGATGGTTATGTATATATGGGTTATATACAAATGACAAGAAAATATAACTTTACCATTTCTATATTGGCTTAAACAGAGCGTTCCTTGGGTGAGTCCATTGGAATTATTAGACATTACAAACAGGCCTACGGTAAACATTTAGAGGACTGTTCCCAAGGGTAGGAGCATTGGAATTATATCGGTGATGTATGTACTCATAAAAACATGCATGAATCTTGACAAATTATAAAGAAAACAAATTAATTTGTCACCTAAAATCCATGTTTGCATACAAATAATCATGTTCTATCCCACCATGACACAATCCACGTTCAGATTCTCTTTAAATTTGAACTGTGTAAGTATAATGCATTTTTGCAGAGACTAGTACAACTGTAGGCGGGGCTCTAATTGTGGAGATCCCGCCTATATAGATAATCAGTTACAACATTTTGTGATTATGCTACTTTGTATATCCCAATAGAGACATGATTTGGTGGCTCGATAATAGAAGGATATCACTGAATTGTCAATAGTAAGAATGATGGCTGTACCGAATACTATGAAACAGAATATTATTGAGTTATATTTCTCATCTTAACCATAATGGCGTATACCTAGTAACGTAAGTGTAGGGCTGTCTTGTTGCTGTTTAGCACTGTATTGAACCAAAAAACTCATCAAGTAAGTCTGCCGATGACTAAGTGCTGTATGTTTCCGGTAATGATTTCTTTTAGACATTAGAAGGACAGCATAATAAGGCACTGGGCTTATTTGCTAAATGGTCAAGCAAAAATAAGCTTACTCTTAACGAGTCTGAGATATTTGCTGCAGCCTCAACACTCAAACGTCTGCCAAAACCTAAATTCAAGTTCAATGACACCACCCTGAAATGATTCTTACAAATATCTCTGCATAATTTTAGATTAAGAACTAAACCTAGCAAAATATGTCCCACAAGATTTTGCACACAGTACATGCTATGTCTCGCCATTCATTGATTTCGCAGATGTTTTATATGGGGCAGCAAATGTGGATCTGATCCTGAATGGTCTGAAGTAATTGCCTCCCTATCCTAACACATCAATACACTGATCCGATACATTACTCAAATTGCCTCTAAGAAGCGAATACAGCACCCTGAAACCTTGTAATTGGGATGCATGTGCCCGTATTTAAGTCTCGACTATTGGCTTTACATCAACACTCATTACTGATTCATGGGCCTACCTAGAGAGTTAGCGTGTAAGGTGTGATGTAGTAGGGAGTAAGGACATTTTCTTAACATTTTTGAGTGGAAATTGAAATTAGTGGAATTCAAGCTTTACAGGTGCATGGCTTCAAGGAAAGTATAATGATGTAACATTTCAATGACAGTCACTTTCAGTACTGTATTAGTCTGTCAAGCCTATGATTGGATGTCAGGGATTCCCTAAGGATTGCATACACGATTTGGGAACGACTTAGAATGGATTTACTACAGTAGCCTGCCATCAACCCTTTGTAGATAATTGGTAGACTATACCCAAAGAACTATTCTTAAGTGATATCAGATATCGTCAAGCAGGCCTGGCAGGATGGTTCATTTGCCTATATTGATGATGCAAGACCAACTCAATGAATACTCTTTGTCTGATTGTAATAGAGCTCCTCTTGTCATTCCCATAAGTATTTCAGGACTATTGAATTCCTTTATCCCACACCTCCATCCATCCTGAGCTGTGTCTGTGTAAGAAGCCATCGCCATTTCAGTATCACAATTATCTGGGAACTTGGACAGGTTCTCCTCCAATACATCCCATCTTCAGTTGTTGGTCTATATCAAGTGTGTGTGCTTTTAGTAAAAATTCATATCTATATTAGTTGTGGTTGATCATGCCTGGATCTCTTAATAGTTTCATCAAGCAGCAAATGGTACAAATCTACAACTTATACTCTCTTCACCACTATACCTTGTCTGTGTGTATTCAAGTGTACCTTAAATATCAAATGTTAACGTTTAACGTAAGATCCTCCTAGATTTTCAAGGCATAGTGCTATCTATAGACTTTCCCATCATGAATAAATCTAATCTGATTTTTTCCATCAGAACTGTGTCCAAAAACAGAAGAGAAACCCCTCCAGAAATGACGTACAGTCATCAGATTATTGTCCACAATTGGCAAAAATTGCATATTGAGTCTCATGGCTAATGAATATTGCCCATGTGGAAGTGACTGGACGTAGAGAAGGGCTGGGCGAGGCACTTCATGTCTTTATTGATATTTCTATGTTCTCTGGATGAGTCTTCCAAATATTCATCAGTTTCTTGGCATTGAGCATGAAATTGGATACCTGAAGCATTTGCCATGTTTGCTTGATGACCTTACTGACTGATCTGTAAGGTAGTACTATGGAGGAGAGATGGCGCTACCAACATCAGGGAGAATTTCAGCTGCTATACACCTAGATGGCAGCACCGTTCTGCGTCTGCAGCTATTCCTGCACTGGGGAACCCCCTCTGTCTAACGGGGATTCCACACTATACTCTGTCTCTTAGTATATCGGTAGCACTAATATAGCTTAATATTTTGAATGGTAATATATCTAGAAATGTCCTAATATAACTACTTTGAAGGTAACCAACAGCCGAAAAATTGGAAATTCTGTTTCATAAGTCGTCATACTAATATTTCTATTAAAATAACAAAATTTGAAATATTAGTTTTTCGGCTTTTGCAACAGGCTTCTTTTCGTTACCTCTTGTTATATTATCTCCAATCTATTAAGACATGAATATAACGGTCTAAGAAACACTTGTTAAGAAACAGGCCCCAGATATAGGGGACATAGGGGACATGTAAAATATGTATTTTACAGTCATTTTTGCTGATTTTCATTTTTTTCGTCTTTGGGGGCCCATAAAATGCACCAAACTGACATTAGTCAGTGGCTTGACCCGTATGATAATACACCGTGCCCCTACACAGTTTATTCCACTATAATAAGGAGGGATGCATTAAGTTGAGGCACACACAGCTCTAGGAACAAAGGGGCTCACACTTACTATTGCAACTTTGATCCCATCAACGTTACGGTGAACATAGGTCACCCATAATGTGTAGGCTGTCACCCTAGCTCTTATTTGTGAAGCAATCTCTGTAATATACATGGGCAAAGGATGGCCATGTTTTTGTGTATTCTGTGGACAAGGCCTGGATACAATACTCTACATACAGTACATCTGCATTCAACAAGCTAACATCTTCAGTTGGTAGCTTTGTTGGATTTCTTTGATTCATACTGACAACTTATTCAGACCGTCATCCTGTAAAAAATGAGTAGGCAGATTGGAGAAACAAGGGTAATTGGAGACTTTATATTGTCCCTTATGATTAGCCAAATAATTGTCACGGTTTTACACGCTTGCGCTCAAAAGGTGCATCAGGACTATTTTAATTTCCTATATGAGCAGGATTCTACAAGCAGTTACCAAGTCTAGCTAAGAACGTTAGATCATTGTGAATACAGGAGACTTCAGCGAGAGATGATGGGAGGCTGATGGAATCTCAAAAGCACTGGTGTCATATAGTACATGAATGATGTCATATAATCTCCACATTACCTAGCTTATACCATATCCTTCAGTGTTGGACTTGTATACATTGTAAATGTTCTGCTATAATCATTATGGTAACCAATCCCATTACTCTAACTTCAAAACTATGTAAAGCTGATTTACAAAGGTGACTGACAGCCATGGTGACTTCCCTCATCCAATGAAGTAGACATGTTACCAGAGATTCCAGACATAGCTACACCTACTTACACCTGTATTCTCATTACTCCATGTAGGAGATTATTTCTGAGAACGCTACTGCCCACGCTACCCCCTGTTGTCAAATAGCAGAGCTGGCATATAGTGAACAGCTTCCTATCCATTTCCACCAACGCCCACGCACATCCCCAATCATTACCCAAAAAGCTGCAGCTGATAAATAGCCAATTTTGGTGGCTCTACTCATGTATGTTTATAGAATCATGCTGGTACGGCCCTATCCCACTTGTTCACCTGTTAGTCCTCCGGCTCCCTTCTTCCACTCCCTGCCTTACATTCCTTCATTTGTTAAGAGAAAAAAATCTGTTGTCTCTTGGAGATTTTATCTGCCTTTTCTGATTTTGATGTTATTGTAATTGCTGTTTTGGGTTTGGGGGAGGGTAAAGGTAGAGTAGGGTAAGGGTCTGTGCTCTTACGGCAGATAACACTTCAGTGTTGGGAGCATTGCGATAATAGTTGGTATTGCTATACAGTGTGCATAGAGACCACTGACTTTTTCAGAATCCATCATACTATTATATTTTACAGCTTCGATCGGGTTATAGAATAGATAATGTGTTCTTCCCATGAGGACTGTTTGGTTGACTATAACGTGCAATTCTCTGATGATCTCCTGCCACAGTAGATCTCTGATACAAAGGGTGTTATGGCAGGCATATTTTCTATCTTTTGAAAAGTCATTCCTGTCAACTATGAATATTAAAAAAATCCTTGTTTTACAGGGATAAAATATAATATCTAGAACAATACTGCTGTGCGATGGGCGTCTCTGCCCCAGAGACTGTACACAGATATACGGCCTGCACTAGCTGACCCTACACCATCGGCCTTGTCCTGTATACCAAGTGGTACACGGACTTTAGGCACTTGGATTTTAGGCACCCTGCCTTTAGGCACCCTGATTACCGGCCCCCTGCCTTCAGGCCCTCCGGATGTTAGGCCCCCGGTCTTTTGGCACCCTGGCCATAGGCCCCCTGTCCATAGGCCACAACCTGCCATACATCCAACCCCTGTCATACGTCCACAACTCTGTCATACGTCCAACTCCTGTGATACGTCCATTTCACTGTCTCTAACAAATTATTCTGCCCTCCTCCTCACGTCCACTACCACTTCCTCACGTCCACTACCACTTCCTCACGTCCACTACCACTTCCTCACGTCCACTACCACTTCCTCACGTCCACTACCACTTCCTCACGTCCACTACCACTTCCTCACGTCCACTACTACTTCTCACATCCAACCCCCTCCTCACATCCAACCCCCGCCCACACATCCAACCTCCTCCTCACGTCCAACCCCCTCCCTCACATCCAACCCCCTCCTCACATCCAACCCCCTCCTCACGTCCAACCCCGCCCTCACATCCAACCCCTTCCCTCACGTCCAACCCCCTCCTCACATCCAACGTGAGGAGATGGTGGTGGACGTGAGAAGGGGGTAGTGGACGTGAGGAGATGGTGGGCGACGTGAGGAGCAGGTGGTGGACGTGAGGATATGGTGGTAGACGTGAGGATCAGGTGGTGGACATGAGGATATGGTGGTGGACGTGAGGATCAGGAAGTGGACGTGAAGATCATGTAGTGGACGTGAGGAGATGGTGGTGGACGTGAGGAGGGGGTAGTGGACGTGAGGAGATGGTGGTGGACGTGAGGATTAGGTAGTGGACGTGAGGATCAGGTAGTGGACGTGAGGAGATGGTGGTGGACGTGAGGATCAGGTAGTGGACGTGAGGATCAGGTAGTGGACGTGAGGAGATGGTGGTGGACGTGAGGGAGGGGTGTTGGACGTGAGGGAGGGGTGTTGACCGTGAGGGAGGGGTGTTGGACGTGAGGGAAGGGTGTTGGACGTGAGGCAGGGGTGTTGGACGTGAGGGAAGGGTGTTTGACGTAAGGGAGGGGTGTTGGACATGATGGAAGGGTGTTGGACGTGAGGGAAGGGTGTTGGACGTGAGGGAAGGGTGTTGGACGTGAGGGAAGGATGTTGGACGTGAGAGAGGAGTGTTGGACGTGAGGGAGGGGTGTTGGACGTGAGGGAAGGGTGTTGGACGTGAGGGAAGGGTGTTGGACGTGATGGAAGGGTGTTGGACGTGAGGGAAGGGTGTTGGACGTGAGGGAAGGGTGTTGGACGTGAGGGAAGGGTGTTGGACGTGAGGGAAGGGTGTTGGATGTGAGGGAGGGGTGTTGGACGTGAGGGAGGGGTGTTGGACGTGAGGGAAGGGTGTTGGACGTGAGGGAGGGGTGGTGGACGTGAGGGAAGGGGGTTGGACGTGAGATAAGGGTTTGGATGTGAGGGAAGGGGGTTGGACGTGAGGGAGAGGTGTTGGACGTGAGGGAGGGGTGTTGGACGTGAGGGAGGGGGGTTGGATGTGAGGGAGGTGTTGGACGTGAGGGAAGGGGGTTGGACGTGAGATAAGGGTTTGGATGTGAGGGAAGGGTGTTGGATGTGAGGGAAGGGGGTTGGACGTGAGATAAGGGTTTGGATGTGAGGGAAGGGTGTTGGACGTGAGGGAGAGGTGTTGGACGTGAGGGAGGGGTGTTGGACGTGAGGGAGGGGGTTTGACGTGAGGGAGGGGGGTTGGATGTGAGGGAGGGGTTGGACGGGAGGGATTTGTAAGAGATAGTGTTGGACGTGATGAATTTGAATGAGATAATTGGGTCTGAACGTATGAAATGGACGTGAGATTTGTGCCTACAGACCGGGGGCCTGTAGTCGGGGTGGCCTAAAGGCAGGGGGCCCCAGATCCGGAGGGCCTGTGGGCTGGGGGCCTGTATTCCGTGGGCCTGTGGGGTGGGGGCCTACAGTCAGGAGGGCCTGTATTCCGGATACCATACCAAGTGCCACTGATTGGGTATTTAAACCTATAAACCCTAATTATGCCACTTGAGAGCGTACAAATGAATCCGGCTTATGATCTGCTCACTGCTCATACATTCTGGCTTATGCCGATTTAGTGTAAAACCATAATCCAATTACTGTAATGCAATAAGTGTCCTTTTGTCTGGCACATATTACTTTTGATGAGAATGTAAATTCCCATAAGTATATAAGACATGAAAATTTGTCTGCTATCCTCTCTTCCATAAAGTGAATTAAAATATGCAGTGTTCAAAATGTATACCTGAAGCCCTCAGGACAAACAATACGGGCTATAGACTATTTGATGACCTCATTAATTTATGCACCAAATAAACTTGTATGTTGGAGTTTCAATTATATATTGGAAAACAAAATCCAACATACATACAGGTGCTTACATGTGAAAGCTAAATATGAGAGTTCACAGGCAACAAATAAGTGTGTATCGATTCTGAATCTGGATGCCCAAGTATTAAAAACTAGCAAATGCTGGATCAATGTATCTGATATAAACCAATGAGGAATATACTGCATTCATGCATCGTGACAAAGAAGGGCATTTTTAAGGGCTTAGGGATAAGTATGTGTTTTCCAGGAGCAGCCATTTGTCGCTCTGAATAGGGATGCCAAGTCGGATGGTTAATCTGTTGTCTGCCTTTGATACTTATTTGGATGTGGTTACCCAACTGCATACATGTGGTCCATGTGTACTAAAGGCATAGATTTAAATCATGGCCAGTCTCAAATTTTCACTTTTGAGTTAGGTTGGTCGGCTTCTGTAACAATTTACCTCTTGTTGTTAATACTGTCCAGATTCTGATGTGATGACCTAAATGTAGGGTGGCTGGAAGGCCTGACCAATCTCGCTGTCTGTATCTGATCCTATGTTAAATGACCCTTCTATGATGTCATTTCATTATTGTTAGGAAGCAGATAGAGAGTTTTAGTAAGTTGATATCAAGTGGTATTGAATGGATCAATCATATACAAGCTGGAATAAGCATAATAAATTGTAGTACATAATGTAATCAAGGGGCAATGTTGACAGACCTTCACACTTCGAGCCTGTTCTGAGTTCTATAAGTGAGTATTATGTACCTGCCTTCAGATCTATCAGAACGGTTGGAGGGGTGAGGTAAACATAATCAGCTAAAGTTAGTTACTTAGTTACTGCATCAACATAACAATGGTAATTTGTTGAATGTGAATATTGAGGCATTCTAGACATACATGATACATATCCGTCTAAATCATTTTTAAAAATGCTCCGGCCACCGTACTGTTTGGTTGTTAGTGTGATTTGCCTGAATTTAAGTTTCCAACAATGGTACTTCTCAAAGTCTCCACATTTTGCTTGACCAGGATATAGGATGTTACAGGGACCAACCATAGCCATAATTGCCGACCTCAGCTAATCCATATGTCCCGTCATTGCCATGGAGAGCCATCCTTGGGAGGCATCCCAACACTTGTAATATAACTTGAGGTGCATCTCAGCATTGTACCTGATGCAGTCTTATAATATAATGATAAATGTCAGCAGATATTCATAGATTCTAATTTGTAACCTTAGGAAACCTTCAATGAATGTAATCTGCTCATATTCATAGCCATATTTGGATCATGTTGGTCAGGGAATGTGGTAATTGGAATCATAGTGACATAGCTTTTTGAATGCTGCTGATTTTATTCATGACATGTAACACAACTGTAAAAGAAATAAACTGTTATCAGGGAAGCCTAGCAGTCCAGTGACCTATATATAAAGAGTTTGGTTCCAAAACGCAATAAGCGCCACTTTCAAAACTGACACCAAATTATGGCAAAGGTAAAGGCCAGGGATAGGTTAATGCAATTCTGAAACAACAATTTCCTCAAAATTCAATTTTTCATGTCTTTAGGTCCTCTCTGGTGTACAGATTACGTCTGAAGTACCATAATTGCCATAATGGTAGCCTTCCAGAAATTACTACATGCTCTAATTCTGAAATGGATTCATTGCGTTTTAAATAAAACTCTTCATATGTTACAACATGAAGGTCTATCTCTAGAAGGTGCCTGGTTGATTCATTCCTGCGTCCTGCTCGAAGTCCAAAAGTCAGAACATGGATAGATCAGGACATGGCCAAAAGAGATGTGCTGGTGTAGCCTGTGGGATATCTATAGCTGGACTAATAGTGACTCTGACCGGCCAGCAGTCTGTTCACACATTTTACT
This sequence comes from Harmothoe impar, assembly GCA_947462335.1. Lineage (NCBI taxonomy): Eukaryota > Metazoa > Annelida > Polychaeta > Phyllodocida > Polynoidae > Harmothoe > Harmothoe impar. The sequence continues at coordinate 20,192,224 of OX381716.1, forward strand.
GCAACGTTCTCGTTTAGTGTGTCATTTATATCTCTGCCCCAATCTGATAACTTCAGAGCTGATTTTTCTCCTCTCACTTCTTTCAGGGGTTGTTCAGACACTCAAGGAGACTTGGGTATGCACATGTGCAAAGTTTGGGGCTTTTCAGCGAATTTTTCAGTCTAAAGCTTGAATCTTCTGTGAATTCAGCGTAAAGGAAGTTCAGTATTTGCTTTTCCACACTGTAGTTGTTCAGGAGGGAGCCACTAGATGGGGCTGGGGCGACAATTTGGTGAGGATTTGCTAGCTCTATAAACCCCTGCAGGGGGCGAGTGCGTGAAGAATGGGTCTTATCCCTAATCCATATTTTTCCAATTCTCCTCCAAAGGTTCTCTCATGAAGCGGCTTTGGCTTGTTACAACAGGTAAGTCAGGCTCCTCCTTACTCTCTCCACAGAGCTAAAAACTGTTAGAAAGGGTCTAGTGTTAACCAATGCATCTGTGCTGTACAAAGTGCAGTGGGAGATTATAGTGCTAAATCATATTACTGTGAATGATCGTGGCTGTCATCTTAGGTTTTACTATATAGGGAGATAGGGTTGCTCCCCAGGTTACCCCACCTCAGGTACAGAACACTCCGGAGGTGCTTCTCTCACTTCAAAGCTATGGCAGATAATGGGTGCCTTTGTGTTGTCGGGACTTATGGCAAGGACATTGTGTTGTGTACAGGGTGATGCATCTTTGACACTCTCCTAACACATAGTAGTCACCCATGCTACATGTCAGTGCCTCCCTGCTCTGTCTGAACAAAATACATGATAATACCTGCATTGTCTGTCCTGTTTTCTAGCCCATCTTTCCTCTTTTCCATATATACTTTGCTTCTCCAACCCAGACCCATCTAAGACCAAAAGAAATTATCAAATTGCAGCATATATCGACTCAAAATGGGGGGAGACCTGATTCTAGATATCTTAAATAACCATTAAAAGGAGTGAGGTCATCCCCCTGCGGGAAGAAGTAACTTGTAATACACATCTTTTTCTGTTGGCGTTAGAAATTGGGGACTTTTCTCAAGATACAATGCATGTTGCATTGTTTAGGAGGTTATATCTATGAAGAGGGGGAACAGATCCAGGAGAGAAGACGACAATTGAACTGGATGATGAAGAGCTCTGTGTATTGATGATAACAATAATGATGGCAATGCATGCTATTGAATGCCAAATAATTATTACTCATTGTGACTAGCCACCATGTTCATGGGTCAGTATTATAAATTAAAACAAGGAACAATTGGTACCCATTCAGCATTGATATTATAAAGCATAATTTTGGAATCCCTCACAGATCGTCAAGAGTGCTCATGCCAGATTCTAAAGGTAGTGTCTGGCAGTGCCTCGCTGCCCTTAATATGCCTGCCCATGCCTGCCTGTTCACAGTGATGTAATAATTATTATGTTCACTGACATTAAATAATGAGACGAATTACGACTTAGAGATTGAAAACAGACTGACTTTACTAAATGTCATTTAGGGTATATCATAAGACCACGAAAGGCAAGAGTCTTCGAAGACGTCGATTGAATCCGTCAGAATTGTGCAGTAAGCGGATATCTCTGATCAGAAGTGTTCCCATGTTACAACGCAAATAAAATCATCAAGACTTTTTCAGTGTGGCTGTCTATAGACTAGCAAATCCTGAAAGGTACGCTGTTATCCATATATCACTGAATGTAACTGATCCTTACCTCCTCCATCATAGCATCAATGAGTCACATTATAGGGAGAAAGGTGGGAAAAATGTCAATGACCTTGACCTTGGCCAAGGTCATGTCGTAACTTTTGTAGATGTTGACTTTATAAAGACCCATTATGATTCACAATACCACCCTTCAAGAGTACCAAGCACTGCCCCATATTAGGACATGTTCTGATTTAAACTTGTGTCAAAATGATATTTGACCTTGATGAATAACAGGCTGTTGCCATGGCAATATTACATATTTCTTAAAAAGTTCCAAATCTATCTTGTCACATGAAAAATCATATCTGGGATGCCACTCCTATGAGTACCAATTACTGAAAGACAAACATATGACTATTTTCATGTTTGACCTAGATAAATATGACCTTGACCTTGGCCAAGGTCAAATAAAATTTTCATGGATGTTTCTCTTATGTAGATCTATCATGATATCACATACCAAACCCTTGCTATATATTTTGACTGATAACTGCCCCTAGAAGTAGATTTTATTTTTTGACCTATTTTTTATGCCTCGAGCAGGGCGATAAGAATTGACAAAGGCTCTCCTCAACCATCAGAAGTGGCAGAAAGCGGAGATGGCTTTGTCTCTGGCAGGAATTACTCTATAGTACATACCTTTGGTGTGGTATATTGTATCATGGGTGACCGGAGATTGTCTCCCTCTGAGCACTGTCATTGTCATTGTCTATTGTAGAATGAGAAGCTCTATGGTGGATAGCCTGGTTGCTCACCCCTGACTCAATGATTTTGTGCTATGACTGCCTGTCAAGCTTGAAATGAACACTGCTAGTTCTATCAGTAATTCCACCTGTAAGCTTTACAATCTAAAGCAATTTATTCTCCTTATAATAGGGTACATTTAACTCATGCTCATAGAATTCAGACATCACTCGATATGCTAGCTGGCATCTGCCTAAAACAGATCAAACTATAACTCCTTAATTATCTCTCCTCTGCTATAGCTGAACCAATCAGGCTGATATGTTGTATTTATCTAGAATATCATGGTAATTGACAGTCTCCCAAATACCAAGAGTCTGATATCATGCCAATATGAATAATAAAATGATTCAAAAACAAATGATGTCTATTTCTTATATAAACGGACAATTTGGAGACAGAAGCCACTGAATAAAGCAGACAACTGCTGTCTTCTCTGGTGGTTGGGTGGGATGGGAGAGGTTCATGAGAACCCGTCACCTGCTGCGATGTGTCACTGACAGGACACGCTACCCTGCCACCCTGTGCCTTGTAAATCTCCATGAACATAGACTATGTGTGGGCAGCTGAGGAGAAAGGTACATCCAGGAGCGATTTTTAGTACTGGGGTTTGGCCACTAGGGGGCATCAGAATGATCAGAAATGGGAAAATGGGCCAAAATTTGCTCTAAGGTGATTTTTTTACATAGAAAATGATGGTTTTCTCCAAAACATTCTATTTTGGGGTAATCCTTCCATATTTGGAATGTAAATGGAACGTTTTGAAGCCAATGTGAGGCCTAAATAAGGCTTTCTCCCTAAAACGTGTTGCCATGGCAACCACAACTCCCTTCCAAATTGAAAAAGAATGAATTCCAATCTATAGAGAAATTTATAGGGATTACTGCACTGAAAACAGAATGTTAATATCATTTCTTTATCCAGATTTATGACAAAAAATATGAAAAATATTGGTTAGGTAATAAGTGAAATTTTGCAAAATCATGATAATTAGATTTAGAAATACTATTAAAACAACAAGAGATAGAGCCTATTGGCTGTTTGGCAAGGGTAGCACCATCCCAGATTCATAAAGCAATTTCTCAAAAACTAGAAGGGATATCTCCATCTATGATACCTCATTTGAAAGCTTATGACTTCAATTTTAAAACATACATTTCACCTCGGATATCCCTTTCTCCTCATCTGTACACATGTTTGCTCTGGTAAAGGTGAGAGGCAGATGCCGAGAGGTGTAAGGAATGACTAAACAGGCAAATATTAGTGTAGGCCTGGCTTGAAAGGAGATGCTAGGGTAAAGGAATGTATATAGATCCTTTGAAAGAAGGAACCCAAGTTCTAGTTTTTATTGGCAAATGGGAGTGCTGCATTTGTGCCATGAGGAAAGCCGTCTACCTCCTTTAACGTTTTACCATGATAGGAACCACGCTAATTATTGAAATATGAATGATCGCATTGGACCTTAACAATAGATGTGTGTTTCAAGAATTGACCTAGTAGCCTACGCCAATCTTTAAGTCAAGATGAATAATTAGTACAGGGATTCACTTATACCAGTACATCACATATGGATATAAAGGATAACACTAGTACAAGACTGTTTAAGAAACTAATAAAGGAAAAACCATTATCTACAATGAGTATCAAAACTTGACTGCCTTTGATGTAATATGTTTTATACTCTTTGCGAATACAATTCTGACGTCCCAAACCTAGCTGTCGTGCTCTGCCTCTCTATGCACGCCTTGTGCCCATATATTCCTCTATGCAAACATTTAGGTCAGCAAAGACTATGGATGGGCCTGGAGAGGCATAACCGAGGTGCCGGTCTAAGCAACTTGAACTGCTCAGTTCACATTTAAAACTGGTTGTCCAATATGATGCAGGAGATGTAGTTTCTCTTCAGAGTTATTCAATAAGATTCAATCCCAAGCGCTAATAGTCAAATCTCCCTACCAAATTATAGAAAGATATGACGAAAATATTCAAAGTCCTGGAGGGACGTGTCAAATCTTTTTTTGACGTAGTAAACTTTGATACAAAACTGACACTCATTCAGAAAGTGGCATTTGAATAGCACAGTATGGTAGTCCATATTCTAAACCAGATAAAAGCTACACAGTGCATACTCATCAATTTCAAATCTTATTAAATTAAATCCTCCAGCTGTTCTTCCCATGACTCTATTCCCAAGTTGCTGCTCAAAACGGCAGATGTTAATTAATCATCTCTGAGTAATAATATAGAGTAGCGATTAGCTCCATGTTTTATAGGCCATGGGGTAGAGTGTTAATCCAATAACTCTAGGGAGTCAATCAGTTATGCATCACTCCACCATGTTCTGTCCTATAAGAATGAAGAGGGAGAGATAATTATGATAGAAAAAGGCCAACTGCTCCAGCAATGGTCATTTATCAGATGTCCCCTTCTTCCCACCATCTTACTAACCAAGCAGTCTGTGACCCAAAGCATTGTCCAAACTTTAGACAATCAGATTGATCTTTCTGTACTATGCTGAGTATGTCCTGCTGATGCATAGTGAACATATACTGCTGAGTGAGTCCTTGTTTATTGCATGTAAAAAAGTGCTTGAAATGAATGACTTTAATGCACTGATGTCAAAGGCTATATAGTATCACTATCTTCTTTCCTCTGGTATTAAACACTTGATTAGAATGAGGGTCCTAGAAAAACCGATATCATTCTGTTACATGATGCATTATGCATGTACTTAACATGCTGGTATCACCCATAGCTACCCCAGAGTTGCTCGCAGTGGAAGCCCTACCTAAGGAAACCAGAGTTAGGAGATAATATGGCCATAAAGATGGTTAATGGGAAGCTAACTAAATTAGCCTAAGTAGATGTCACGGGCAGATGTCCCTATGGGGACAAATTGAGAACTGAGAAGCGCCGCAAATAAGCCATTCTAAAGCCAAGAGTAAGCAGTGAGTAATAATGATGGAAGGCTATATAGAGGATAGCAATAATATACTGCTTTTAGCCTATCATTTTTCTGAGAACGATTTTCTGGAACTGTTGGTTAAAAATATTGGTTATATGCAGCTGGTCTATGGTCTTTTGAAGAATAGTACACAGAGAGAAGAAACAGCGCCAAACGGGAGTCCAGGTTTCCTCCAGAATGACTCCCCTTATCTGCTTACCCAGGGCGCCTAGGTGACTCTCTGCCTGACCTAAGGGAGTCACAGGGTTAGCCGTATAACCCAGAGTGCTATATGACTCCCCTATAAGGGTGAAGTTGGAGAGGTGTGAACTGTGTTCTAATTACACATCTGTGATGTAAACCTTTAGGAGGGATATGTGTAAGAGCCCATGTCAACCTTTATGTGCAGAGTAATATAGTGGTTGCACCTCGTTGGCTAATTAAATCATCCTCACTGGATGCATCCCCTGTTAATATTCATTTCAATCACATAAACTTGTGAAATCCACTCATCTAGAGCTCATCACACGTCCAGTTATCAGCCGAATCATATCACATTGGTGTATATAAATTATGCTCACTGCTATGATCAGCTAGCCTCGCTTCCACCTCTCTTGTAGCCTTGAACCACTAAAGTGGTGTCCAAGGTAAAATCAATGGTAATCGAGGCTAGCACTTGCGCATTGTGAGTTTTCGGAACACGTCTTGGGCAAGACGACATTGTTTGGTAAGTTTCTTTAAAAAATCTCTCTTTGCAGGAAATCATCACGACCACTCGGTTAGTGAAACTATTTATGATATACACATACCAATGTCATAAGGATTACACTTGTGGTGCCCTCGACAAAATTACAATCAAATATCACCTTACCCTGGTAAGTCTCATTTAATTTCACAATTAAAAGGGGTTTTATAGAAATGTTGTTATAGTCTGGAAGTCTCTTTAAAATGTCTTCTCTGCTGATTATGCATCCATAGGGTCTAGGTGAAAATAGGACTATCCTTTTTGAATTTGAAATTGTGCATTTATCTTGATTAGATATTGATAGACCCAGGTTTGGCTCTGATTTTGCCACTTTTGATTGGTAATTTCATTAAAGATTAAAAATGGCTGCCACATAGCTTTTTGAAAATAGCTGGATTGGATTCCTTGGCCTCATAAATATACTTTTTGACCTATTATTTGATTCTCTAAGTTGATTAGAACCATAGATAGACACTTTTCCAGTTTTCAGCAATGTTCGGGCGGTCATCTTGGATTTCTCAAATTGCTCAAGGGTGAGAGCTTCAGATCCATCTGGATATTTTCACCTACACCCTATAGATGCATTATCAGCAGAGAGAAAAAAAGACGGACAAAACGAGATTGAGTCCTAACAGTGCTGTTGGCCTCTAGACTAATACTAACTTTTCTACTACAAAAATTACCACATGAATACAGGAAAATAGAATTTTACCATATAATGATATATCAGTCCCGAACGCAAATATCAAATTTTATTCTTATCCCATCAACTTTCAATGCCAGATGACAATGACCTCCTGAGTAAAGAAGAAGCCTCCATTGAAATTACAGTGATTTTGCCATAATCATTGTCCTTTTTATTTTTTTACCTTCAGGATATCTTGATTTGTGGTTTATTTGTGGATTTGCTTTCCTGTTTCAGGTTCTGCCATAACAAAAGGATGGTCTAAAATTAAATATGACAAATTCATTGGAGTTTCAATTTGACTAATTGTGGTTTTCAAAAAGGGAGTTGTTGCCAAAGCCCCTTGTTAAATGACTTTGACATGGTACCTACCATTCATGGTTTAAAAGTCCTTACTGCATGTGAGAGTGTACAGTTGTACAAGAAATGAGAAACGAGGAAATTGTTTTACTTGCATTCAAAGTTATTCTCATATCATCGATATGACTCGCTAAAGAGAATGAAAGCGTAAAGCATTACTCTTAAATACTTTCTGTTTCAAAGAAAGTCAAACAATGCCGCCTTCAGAGACAGACAAGCTATCCCCAGGCCCAGATAATGCTGTACTCTGCAGCAGAAGAGTTTAATCAGCAGGGTTAAATCTGTGCATCATGATGACCCTTCAGGAGTGTATCAACACCGTCCATTTAACATGATTCAGTTTTGAATAATCCTAGTAATGGTGAGTTACAGGCATAATGAAAATAAAGTGAATTATGACACCGCGCAGTGTACCGGCAGTCCTTAAAGAGCCAACTGAAAGCATGTGATTGTCTGTGTTGCAAATACGTGTTCCATCACAATAATATGCTGAATGCTGTGGTTTTTTTTGGGCATGGCATTGTGGTTCAGAGTAGTTTTTTTTATCATCGTATTTATGAGTTTGCCATTTCAAAATTATACCATGTCGTGTCTTAAAAAAAGTTATGAAGCAACGACAAAGAAACTGGATACTTGCTCTCAATGTGAGAGTCATCAGGGGTCCATAAATACACTCATCACAGACTTTGCACAGGTTTCCCAAATTGCAATATTACTTACTTGGTAGCTACTGATTATTGGCAATAAGCTGTTGCTGTTTACTGAAATTGTGCTTAATGTAAACATGTAGAGACTTCTATACATACTATCAAGCTGCAAATAACTAAACTGAAAGACCAATGATTCGGTCTGAATCGTGAGAGTACATAAAGAGGGGCTGTATTCATGCATTATGAGAACCTTTAGCTGGCCCATAATGGCCCAGCTGAATTCTGCGATGGTAGTCTGACAAGGGAGCCTCAGGGTATCTGTGCCCACACACACCACTAGCTAGGACCCTTTTCACAAACAGCAACATCCCAATGTCCTTACTAAGGCAGTGTAGCTATGTGTCCTGCATTTCTATATTGAATAAATTACCCTTATCTGCTTATTGCTTTGCAGGAGCTCCACTCCATCTTTGGTAACTTGACAGGTGAAGCTGGGCCGCCCAATACCCGTTGTGCCCTAGCTGTGAAGCTTTACAATATGCATAAAAGGATGGTAAAAGAGAAGATTAATGAGCTATATTTTGAGAGGACGGAGTCAACCTGAGGTAAGTATGTTTGTCTCCATGGGCTTTAAATCATAGGGTTCTGTCATTCTGTATACAACAAGCAGGGAACTGCCAATAATAATAAAGGTATTGGAAATAAACTACACTTGATTGAAATACATAATAACTGAAGAAATTGAAAAAAACATCAACATTTGAGAGCATTTGGGGAATATTATTGCCTCACCCGAAGTAAAAGCCTCCCGATAGATCTATGCACATCAATACGATAATCCAAAGCGGTACACTACTGACTGTTAAAAGCTAATACACTATCCAGTAATTCCTCAATTGTAATGCATTTGCCTGAATTCAAGGACAACCTTACAGCTTTACAGCAACTTATAAATATGTTGGTGATTCACAAGCCTACCTAGTAAAAAGGGTCAATGTGAGGCTATATGACATTTTACGAGCATCTTAAGGAGATAGATCATTAGTGCAATCCAGGCTGTACAGATGGGTTGAAGGAAAATACATCCGGCCTTTCATTAAGGTTTATCAAGTATGAATATGCTCACCATCTGGGAACGATGTCAGAGGGGGCTTACCCAAGTAGCCTGCCATAGACTGCTGTAGCCAGTCTTTATCGTATAGAATTATTTCAAAATGATATCAGATATCAGCAAGCAGGCCTGGCAGGATTGTTCATTTTCATTTATTGATGGCTCATGGCTGGCACAATGGATCTTCTCTGTCTGATTATAATGGAGCTCCTCCTGTTGTTCCCTCAGCTAATTCAGAACCATTGAATTCCTTTATCTCACACCTCCATCCATCCATGAGCAGAGTTCCTGATCGAAGCGATCATCATTAAATCCTGGCAATTGGACAGGTGCAGTTCTTCCCCTAGTCATTCTAATCCCAGTTGTTTGTCTATACGAAGTATGTGTATATATGAATTTAGAATAGATAGTTTGGATGATAAGCAATAAAAGTTGAAATTATGAAATCATGCTTGGATTATTTAGTTCCCACTAAGCAGCAGATTGTACAATCCTACAGCATTTGATATATGCCATATTATTGTTCTATACAATACCTTGTCCATTTTGTGTTAAACATCATTATGAGAAGGCTAGATCTAGTTTAAGGGATAAGGTGAACATTTTTCTCATGATGTATGTTGGAAGGTGTTGGAAGATAACCCCTTTACAATTTTCTGTTTTGCGGTTTTTCTGAATTAGCTTTTAGTTGTTAACAATAGATACATTGCCCTTTTAACATCAACTGAAGTGAACATGAAAAAGGCCCGCATTTAGCACCATTATCAGTTGGCTATCCACACATCATGTCCTTGTCTGCCTGACTATCATTCTCAACTTAAGGTGGTCCCACCCTAAATCCGCCACTTCCGGGTAGAATGGGCAAATAGTCCCTCAGAAAATAAGTTATTTTTGGGAATTCGGACATCAGGGTGGGGGTAAAAGTATTAGATGTGTGCTTATTTGGGATCATAATAATCTGGAGGTGTTTGTTTATATTCCAGGCTAAATATTTTATTGGTCCCATGTAGACAGTGGAGGGTTATGGGGGTGAAACCGCTATATACAGTATTCATACGCTGCTTAGGTCTCACTGCCCAAAATCAATGTCCTAGTTTCCATGGCGATTTATACTGAATCTAGGCTGACTTTTTTTATCCATTTCAATAGCTAAAATATGGTGTATTTGGCTTAGCTCTCAGGGAATTTTAAGTATTTCAAATATTAGACCCAAGGTATGTGACGTTGATTTTTCCGAGGCCCGACTAGACATTTAGGATGGTACCACCATAAGTTATGGTAGGAACGCTACCTTTGAAGATGTTATGAACATTATATAGTATCCATAATTTCTCACTATAAGAGCTACATCTTTGATATCAGTGATCTTTGTGTCACTGGATGTGCGCATGGTAGAGAGTTTTCTTTGCTCTTTCATAATAATTTTTGCCATCTCTGATAGCCCTACATATCAGGTTGGGGAAATCCTACCTTTAAGCCCATGCCGGGAAAAAAGCGAGTGAGGGGGTTTCTTCCCTTGGTTTTGGGTGGATATACATGATAACTTAGGTTCAACCAGAAAATCCGATTTGCTAATAACTTACCATTATTTGCTGAAAAACATTCACCTACATACATGTAGACAATTTAAATGGCTAGGTATATGTGAATGGGCTAGTATGAAAGTCTTGTACTTCTTGAGATATAATGATTTAAATGACAAAATATAGCCTAAATAAGGTACATTTAAATGTGGACTCCTACCCCCCTCCTCCACCCCTCCCCAGCCCACCTGTATAATATACTGCAATGGGAGAACTCCCCTTGGAGGTGCAGACCGGGCGGCGGCCCTTATCTCTACTGGCGGCCCTTATCTCTACAGAGATAAGGGCAGGAGGCCGACCTGAGGGCTGCACTAAGTAAGGGAAGATTTCCCCTTGCTGGAAGAAACCCCACTGTAGGCTAATATACCTATAATGGAAAATGTCCCGGATTGTCCAGGCCTGCATATCTGATTGATTTACCACCTAGACTTATTGAATTATCACCCCACATTGCAGGGTATAAGAGAGAGAGGTGATCGCTGATCGTTACACTTACATTGATATGATCGATTCAACAGTCTCAATATAGCACAGGTTCAAATGCTTCTGAAATAACCTAAAAATCATTATTCAATAAACCTTCATATTTGTATTTTCTACTAACAAGGCTTGGTCATCTCCTCTTGAAATCACTGGAGACAGTATTTTTTATAATGATGCTAATAAACAATATTGCCGCGGGAGAATTTTGGACGATGCTAGGTGACTTAACTAAGAGACAACAAAAATGGTGGATTATGTAGTAGTTCTCTATTGAGATTCACTTAAGCAGTTACAATCAACTCATATGAGATGGCAATTACTGAGCACTGCTAAGGTTAATTCAACTAGGTGCTACGGTGAGTGCATGAGTTGTGGTATACGCTGGGAAGCTTGGAGACTTCTGACGCATAGCATGAGTTGGGAAGTGCCCGCTCCGGTATGACCTATCCCTTTTATGGGTGCACCGGTCACAGTGCTGCCTGCTGATTGATAGCCGAACTGCTGCTGTACAGCACGGTAAAGCAGCATACCGCATTTCCACCACAATATTTGAGAGTTGAATATACAAAAACCTCTTGTCCTGTGTTGTGTGTGATGCTCCGCATGAATAGATTTAGAACCAGATGCTTGTCCCCACTTTTGCAGCAGATTTGGGTTGTCTGGCTTTATCTTTGACCCCCCGCCCAAAGCCACACCACATTACCCTCTATGACCAATAACACCATCTAAATTGGTATGATTTAGTATCTAAGTATCTATAGTAGACATACTTATGCAGGGTAATTACATAACCTAGATTTGATGTATTGCCTGAAATGGTTGTATTGTACGATTTTCTTTAGACCAGACCAAAATGGCTGGTATTATCTCATAAAGGCAAGTCATCGAGCATAGCCTATTTGATAAAAGGATAAATAAAGAATAAAAAGGAAAATTGGTATACATGTGAAATGATGTGTATGTCTAAGGAAAATTAAATGAATCACAATGCAATGCAATACTCCGCCTGTATGGGCAGCACATTGCAGTTTATCCTGGTATCTAATCCCGGAGGTACACTGAGTGGAGACAGAAGGCTCCATAATGTAGACATTACTGAGTTGTCAAAAGGGACAGGGATTGCCAACCTTTATATTGCTCATCAATTAGAATGCTATCAAATTAAATTTCTCCGTTCAGCAATTTTGGTATCATACCGAGTCAAATTCTTGCACAATAGAAAGCAAGGGATTCATGTGGTTCCGTATTTTTTCCGGTTGAGAATTTTAATGCTGCATGTAAGCATAAGTATAGCTCAATTAGTTGTATTGTTTTGATTTTCTAATCAAAAAATAAATGGTAGGCAGTAAACTAAATTCTGGGAAAATGCTTTCAATCCATCAGGTAGCCTCACTATCTTAAACTTCACTCATATCATATGCTTCATACCAAGTTTTAATCATAATGATTTATTTTTCTCATATAATCTCCATATCTATATACTCATTACTCTCACATGAAGGCAGTACTTTGTCATCATCTTTAAGATATCTTGCCAAATAAAATATTCAACGACTTGACGCCTCTTCCCTCAGACCAAAATAATGTGTTGCTGACAGACCAAGACGCATCATCCCCTGCAGCCGCTTCTAACATGGTCTTCAATATCAGGACCTCACATCACACGGGCCGCCATCCCAGACCATGGCTTTGATGTGAGAGTGGACACCTCCTCCATGGGGTCTGTACCTGGGGTTAGACATCCTCAGGGGCACCCTTCTAGTGCTGCGCAAAGAAACCCAAATCTACTACTTTAGCATTAGCCTATAAATGAAAGATGTTGCACTGCCAGGTTAGATATGTCCTCCATATTTAGGATTCTAGAAGCTAGAGACGTCATTGATATCCAAAGTTTTTTTTATTCAATAGTCTGGAAAAATCATTTAAAAATAATATGAATGTCTCTAATTCTTATGCATAACTAATTGGCTCTATCAAGTTAGCATGCCAAGGTTCCCTTAGATCTGAAAGGACCACATGTCCTTCAATAGTATGTATTATGCCATGAGGCTCAATCTTTGTTTGTCCTCATGACACACCAAAACAGTTCCCTCAAATCTCAAAGCCTGCTTGTTTAGCAATTATGGATCATGATTCAAAAGTGCATCTACCATGTAGTGTTTGCATGATACATATAAAATACATCATCAGGGGCCATTGATTCATTATTGTTCATTAAACCTTCACTTCTTCTATAAAGGCCAAGAGCACCAGTCCTTGCTTGGCTCCAACTATTACCACTGTGCCAGGGATTTGCCTTTAAGGGTTAACACAAGAAAGTTGTGACTTGATAGTAGCACTTGAAGGCCATTTCAGCCAGGCGCAATACAACTATTGATTATGTAAAGTATAAGGATGTAAGCCAACGCAGTATTACATACATTTTATGCTCAACCCTTTAGATGGTTTTCGCAAAATATATACCCAGCGAAATAAAGTACTTTCACAGTAGTTTTTTCCCACACATTACATTTTTCCTCCTGTGTTGCACCGCTGCCAATTGCATGATAAGACCTGGAGTTGTCTTCCACCCACCGCAGACTGTATCCCACCTGTCTCACCCCATTACCCACTGTGATCAATAACACAAGCTGAATTGGTGTAAATATTGGCATTAAATATCCAATGATGTGTATGGCCATAGAAAATTGGATCATTTCCTGTAATCTGGTCTACATTGCTGGCCAATCCTTCCCTACAATCTCTTCCCGTCTCTTTACTCCCTATCAGAGGTCCTCACATAGGAAATTGTGTGTTATATAAGCCCCATTCTTTGTTGGTCTTTCTAAGAAGACACACCATCTGTTTGTATAAGCAGGGTTACATCGATTGCAGTGCTCTCTCTGTAGGGAGTTAGAAATGTGCAATCTCAGAACAAACTTGTAAACTGTCATGGTCAAAAAGCACTAGTTTTGACTACATTGAGAAGAGAGCGTTTAATACAATTTTATAACAGGAATTGGCTGATTATTCTATGATTTAGTTGCTTACCACGGTAAACCATACCAAAAACCATACCAGAAAAACAGTTTTATCACCCTCCGGAAACTGGCCCTGTACAAGTTATCCTACAGATAGTGACATGGCACATTTACAGGTCGACCTACTTTGTTTGTAAATAGATATGCTTTGTTTACAGCATTACAATGCATGTTAGTATTTGCCTACACAAAGGGGTTCTCCAGCGTTGTGTAAATCGGGCACATAAAAATCAGCAACTGGTATGCTATGTTTTAACTCCTCATTTCCCTGGATCTATACATGTGGAACACAATGCATACAGTGTGTTTAGTGGATATGGCCTGGTAAGGAATCATGAATATGACAGGAATGTAATGGGACAGGATGCTGTTAGTGTTGCCCATTGTTAGTGACAATAATGAAGGCTATCCTGTATAGATAATCATCCAAATAGGTGTCATCTGTACAACTCTGTGTTACTATAGCCTCCACATGTAAGACTTAGTGTTCATATTGTACAGAGTGGATGGAACATATACATGTACGTAAGTATTAGATAGTGAGATGCTTTTCAAAGGGCTTATCAATAGAATGTGACAACATAATGAATATAATTACTAAACTTTACATCAATGACTGCAACAACAGACACAGCCCTGTAGCCTACAGGAGAGATGGTCAGCCTCCAGTTCATGAGGCTTGTGTTAATAGTCCACATCATCCCTAATCACATTTATATACATATGTACAGTCTCAGAGGAGCTAAGATGGCTCTGATTAGTGACAGCTCGCTGTGAAATAAGTCCATTAAAGGGTGGACCATTTCAGAGATTTAACCATTATGGCGTATACCTGGTGACGTAAGTGTAGGACTGTCTTCTTGCTGTCCAGCACTGCATTGAACCAAAAACTCATCAAGTAAGTCCATTCCTTGGTAAGACATCTTTTGGTCAAATAGTATTTTTTGGACCCTATTTTTCGTTGTGTATATCAACGATTATACACCTCAAATGCGTAGTTTATCGGTCTTCACTGTAGTAGACTGGTTCAGGGCACTACTGCAAGTAGTAGTGGGCCCTGAACGTGTATTGCACGTCATGACGGCCTTGTTTGGATGGGGTATATCCAGCCACCATACCCCCATCCATATTTGGATATACCCTGCCCGGTTAACCAATGAAATCAGCAGTTCAGAGGCACGGTGAGGCGACGTCATGACGTCACAAAACGTTGCTCCTCTACTGTGGCCCTGTGCCATGAATAGACAATTCAATACGCAATAATGATGGCCTGATAATGGGCACATACCAATCGTTTGTGTCATGAAATGAGTCACATTCCACTGTGACAGAAAGATGTGATGGTTGGGAAGGCTATCCAGAGTCAGAAATGTACAAAGTAACTGATAGTTCTCACCGTTTCTGAAATCCTAGTTGCTAAGTAACCGACGACCCCATCGTGAAAAAGGCACTTGGGGCAGATATTTTAGGGTATCTTCTAGGAAAGTGTATATACCGCTGGTAGCTGGTAGGCTATGTACAAAAAGAGTTGTGCCTGGGGAAACCAGTGTTTAGTTTCCGACCGCAACAATGGCCCGACCGACATTTGATGTTGGCACTCTTGTCAATGTTTTGGGGGAAGAGGAACAGATTCTTGGGATAGTTGTTGAAGCCTTTGCACCCCTGGGTTTCTATCAGTATGGGGTGTTGGATGTCAAGTCAGGAAGGAAACACACAGTCACAAGACTGCAGCTGGAGGCTGCTTCACCAGAGATGATAGAGATGTTCAATGAGGATATCCACCAATTTCTAGAAGTGGCAGATGACAACTTTCAAGATGTACCTATAGTGGATGAAATTCCAACTCCAGTGACAGTCGAGACACCACAAATCCGAAGCAGGTTTGCAGATGTGTGTGAAGCAGACATTAACAAGATTCAGCTGGCCTCAAAATCTGCAAAGACCCATAAACAGACACGTTGGGGTGTCAAAGTGTTTCGTGGTAAGTTGTTTAGGCCACTCAAAAAAAAAAGTTGTTTCTCATCACCGCGCGCATCATAAAAATCATGAAGTAAAGAAAACATTTTTTCTTTTTTTTTTACAATTTTGATGAAAAATATGTTAAAATGGGAAAAATATAGACAAATTTGGTATCAAATTAAAGCTTATGCTATCAGTAATGTAGTCGGCTGGGAATGAACTGCATTATAACAACTTTTGTTGATCAAGAAACTCTGAATTACTAGAATGTGAAAATTTGTCGCGAGAAATCCTAATTTCCCTATGTATTTCAGCTTCAAGTAAAAAAAAAAAAAGTTAAAATAAAAAACGCCCTCGTCATATTTTTTACAGCTTGGTGATGAGAAACGATTTTCTTTTGAGTGGCCTTAAGTGATATTGATGAAATCTATTTATTTATTTGTAAGTGGGGATGGGGGGGGGGGACAAAAGTAGTTTCGACCTGTACTGAGGCAAGGGGGTGAGGGTAGGCCTTAATTTAAAGGCCTTTAAATCATACCCAAGTGTTTGTTAGCATTGAATTTTTTAAACCTTTTTCTCTTTAAATTAAATTGTTAGGGTCTACAGGGCAGTGCAAGGCTTAAAAAATAATTCTATGCGATTCACAGAATGTTCAATACAGGACTCTTTGATTAAGACAATGGCACAGCAGTATTTCATAAAAATTAAATGTACAACCCTGTGTATATTGCCTTTTCCAGATTGGCTTGATGAGAAAGGACACAACATAGACTTTGAGGAGCTCCAGCCTGAAGACCTGGCGAGTCTGCTGGTATGCTTTTATGCAGAGGTACGAAATGGAGATGGGGCAGTGTATGCCAAGAAAAGCCTTTTATCTATACGTGCTGCATTATTTAGGCACCTGACAGGCCCTCCCTACAACAAGGTGTACAACCTTCTCCATGACCCGGTCTTTACAGCTGCAAACAATACACTCATGGGGCAAATAAAAACACTGAAAGCAAATGGCCAGGACGAGAGCAAGCACTATCCACCCATAACTGTTACAGACATCAAGAAAATGTATGGTACACAGGTCCTTAGTGCTAACAGCCCGCTACATCTACAAAACCAGGTTTTCTTCGAGACAGTGCTCCACTTTGGGAGGAGAGGTGTGGAAGGTCTGCGCAAACTTCAGAAGGATCAGATAGTCTTTTTGCATTCTGAGGATGGCACTGAGTATGCAACCTTGAGTCATAACCCATTGGAGAAAAATCACCAGGGAGTAGGAACCAATGAGGAAGAACATGTCCAGCTGATGTTTGCCACTGGAGGAGAGCACTGCCCTGTGAAACAGCTGAAGCAGTACCTGTCTAAGCTGAACCCAAAGTGTAGTGCTCTCTTCCAGAGGCCAAAAGAGAAGAATTGGCGATTATCCAGCAGCTGGTACATGAACATTCCAGTTAGTGAGGGCACTATTGGGGGGTTCATGCCCAGAATCTCTGAAGAGGCTGGGCTGTCTATGAGATACACAAACCACAGTGTCAGGGCTACAACAGTATCTAGCTTACGTGAAGCAGGGATTCACCCCAATGACATCAGAGCCATTACTGGACATCGGTCTGTAGCATCCATTGAATCATACTCCAGGGGACCATCCATGGCTAAAAGAGCGGACTATTCCAACCTTCTGTCAAGCCTAAGGGCAGAGAGCACTACACCAGCAGTTTGTGATTCTGTGTTTGTCCAACCAAGAGAGATGAGTACAACTGCAGTTTCTGATTTGGTTCAATCTGACCTTGTGTCAGGCCCAATGTCAGTTGTGGAACCAAGTGTGAGTGCTACAGTTCAGTCCAGTGTTTCAGTGACGTCCCAGCAGTTAAGAAGTCTCTTCCAGAATGTTGTTTTCAACAACTCAACGATTCACATTAGCCTAGGGCAGAAGGACAGCCTACAGTAAATGAATTGTCGGATGAATAAGGCGACATGTATTCAAGACAATAAGTAAATTATTGAAATAACTTATTTGTAAATAAATATTTATGCATATAAAAATATCGAATGATTGGCCAAGAATCGATTATGTGACATTATAATATATTTTGTCAAAGTTACTATTTATTAAAATGCTAATATGTGCATGTTATTGATGTTATTTAACTTAATAAAACTTGTTACTGATCTACAGAAGTTAGTTGCCTCAATAATAGCTTAGAAAGAACTCACCACATCTGAAAACCTACATTTTGATGTATTAGACTTTAAAATCGGACAATTATTAAGAAATTTAGGTATAGCGAGCCCTCGGGATTTAGGCGGCGGCCATATTTGTTTGGTTTTCCATGAAAAAAGTTTTTTGACCCTGGATATGGACTCAGCACATCTGAAAACCCACATTTTGATGTATTAGACTTTAAAATCGGACAATTATTAAGAAATTTAGGTATAGCGAGCCCTCGGGATTTAGGTGGCGGCCATATTTGTTTGGTTTTCCATGAAAAAAGTTTTTTGACCCTGGATATGGACTCAGCACATCTGAAAACCCACATTTTGATGTATTAGACTTTAAAATCGGACAATTATTAAGAAATTTAGGTTTAGCGAGCCCTCGGGATTTAGGCGGCAGCCATATTTGTTTGGTTTTTCATGAAAACAGTTTTTTGACCCTGGATATGGACTCAGGACATCTGAAAACCCACATTTTGATGTATTAGACTTTAAAATCGGACAATTATTAAGAAATTTAGGTTTAGCGAGCCCTCGGGATTTAGGCGGCAGCCATATTTGTTTGGTTTTTCATGAAAACAGTTTTTTGACCCTGGATATGGACTCAGCACATCTGAAAACCCACATTTTGATGTATTAGACTTTAAAATCAGACAATTATTAAGAAATTTAGTTTTACCGAGCCCTCGGGATTTAAGCGGCAGCCATATTTGTTTGGTTTTTCATGAAAACAGTTTTTTGACCCTGGATATGGACTCAGCACATCTGAAAACCCACATTTTGATGTATTAGACTTTAAAATCGGACAATTATTAAGAAATTTAGTTTTAACGAGCCCTCGGGATTTAGGCGGCGGCCATATTTGTTCGGCAACATTTTTTTGATATTCCCCCCAATGAATTGCAGTTAGCTGAAAACCTGACCCAGCACTTGTCAGTAGGCAAAAATTCTATTTATGAGCTAGATAATGTCAAAACATGCTTTTGGGGCAGAGACCTAGCAGGAGGCATTTTCTATAAAAGTACCTGTTTGGAGAGTGGGAATGTGGCAGTGAGCCGGGTCGGACGCCGCACGTCCGTCATGAAAGTTGTGTTCGAGTGCTGGGACCGTAGTCACTGGTCAAAAGTGATCATCAGATAAAGCCTTGTTTTCCGTAAATCTTTATGAATGCTAACCCTGAATAAGTTGAATATATATTACAGTTATATTTGAAGACGGTTTGAATGGCAAATGATGAGTTATTACTGAATAAAGTATAATAGGAATTGTGTAGGAAACGTTTTGTCTATAATCGAACACATCCCAACAAAACCACATGTTTTGAAGTTTTCTTCTTGGAAATAACCAGCCACAAAGGTTCATAATCGTTGTCCAGTCTTCTAACCCGTTTTTTTGGAAAGCTAAGGCAACAAAGACGATGACAGGTTAGTCAAACTTTAGTCACAATTGATTGCTCATCCCCGAAAACATGATAGTTTACGGACAAAAACGCCGATTTTTTTCGTGAACACTTTTCATTTTTGCCAAGTTTGAACACTGGCACTGGCACTTTCCCTAGATGTACGTTTACTAAATGAAGTAGGCTGGGGGCTGGGGGGGGGGCAACTAAATGTGTTTTTTTTCTGTGAATAACGATGATAGACGATGGCCCGGAGGGTGTGTGTCGGGGATTAGCACTGGGATAACCCAGGCTCGCCGGGGCAGGATCGCTGCGCGATCCCTGGCCCCGGCTCGCCTGGGTTATCCCAGTGCTAACCCCCTCCACGCACCCTCCGGGCCACGTCTATCCTCTAACTATATTTTACTAAATATAGGCCTATAAAACGATGCCGTCTGCTGATGACTAAGTGCTGTGTGTTTCTGGTAATGATTTTAAGACATAAGACATAGGGATTACTAAGGCACTGGGCTTATTCGTTAAAGATTTAATGGTCAAGCAATGATAAGCCTACTGTCAAGGAGTCTAAGTTATTTGCTGCAGCCTCAGCACCTCAAACGTCTACCAAAAGCTACACTCAAGTTGAGAGAAACCACCCTTAAACCATTTTGACAGACATATCGGCATCATTTTAGATTAAGACCTAAATTTTTCTTTTCACTCAGAAAATCGCATAGATGACATTGAATTTAAATCATTAATGCTTTATTCTTTGAGCAAAGTGTTGTCTTACACTACTTATGCACACAGTATATATGTATCCTTTGTCTTGCCACTCATTGATTTCGTAGATGTATTATATGGGGCAGCAAATGTGAATCTGATCCTGAATGGTCTGAAGTATTTGCCTCCCTATCCTAACACATCAATACACTAATCCGATGCATTACTCAAATTGCCTCCAAGAAGCGAATACAGCACCCTGAAACCCGGTAATTGGGATGCATGTGCCTGTGTTTAAGTTTCCACTATTGGCTTTACATCAACATTGATTACTGATGCATGGGCCTACCTAGAGGGTTAGCGTCAAGGTGTGATGTAGTAGGAAGTAAAAAAGTTTCTGAACATTTTTAAGAGGAAAATTGTCTATTAGTGTAATTCAAGCTTTACGGGTGCATGGCTTCAAGAATATAATGATGAAACACTGCAATAATAGTCACTCTCAGTACTGCATTAGTCTAACAAGCCTATGATTAGATGACTGGAATTCTGGGAATTCCTCTGGGACCTTCACTATGGATTGCATACACATGATCTGGGAATGACTTCAGAGGGGGCTTACTAAAGTAGCCTGCCATCAACCATTTGTAGATTATCGGTAGACTATACCCAAAGAGCAGTCACTATTCTTAAGTGATATCAAATATCGGCAAGCAGGCCTGGCATAGTTGTTCATATGCTTACATTGATGGTACAATACCAGGTTAATGAATACCCTTTGTCTGATTGTAATAGAGCTCCTCTCGTCGTTCCCATATGTATTTCAGGACCATTGAATTCCTTTATCCCACGCCTCCATCCATCCTAAGCTGTGTTGGAAGCCATGGCCATTTCAGTATCACAATTATCTGGGAATTAGACAGGTTCTCCCCCAAACCATCCAATCCCCAGTTGTTGGTCTATCTAAATTATGTGTGCTTTGAGTGTGAAATAAGTAAAAACACATATTAGTTGTGGTTGATCATGCCTGGATCTCTTGATAGTTTCATCAAGCAGCAAATGGTACAAATCTACAACTTATACTCTCTTCACCACTATACCTTGTCTAACATTAGTTAGTGGCTTGACCCATATAATAATACACCCTGCCCCTACACACTTTATTCCACTCTAATAAGGAGGGATGCATTACATTGAGGCACACACAGCTCTAGGAACAAAGGGGCTCACACTAACTATTGCAACTTTGATCCCATCAAGGTTACAGTGAACATAGGTTACACATAATGGGTAGGCTGTCACCCTAGCTCTTATTTTGTGAGGCAATCACTGTATTATACATGGACCAAGGATGGCCATGATTTTGTGTATTCTGTGGACAAGGGCTGGATACAATACTCTACATACAGTACATCTGCATTCAACAAGCAAACATCTTCAGTTGGTAGGTTGGTTGGTTTATTGAATTTCTTTGATACATACTGACAACTTATTCAGACCGTCATCCTGTATAAAAACGAGTAGGCGGATTGGAGAAACAAGGGTGATTGGAGACTTGGTGTTTGATAGTACATGAATGATTTCATATAATCTCCACATTATCTTACTTTCACTATAATTATATCCTTCAGGGTCTAACTTTTCCAATAGCTCTAACTTCAAAACTATGTAAAGCTGATTTACAAAGGTATCTGACAACAATGATGACTCCTTCAATCTACTTTCTAGCTGCTGAGTCAATGACAGTAGACATGTTACCAGAGATTCCAGACATATCTACACCTACTAATACCTGTATTCTCATTACTCCATGTAGGAGATCATATCTGAGAACGCTACTGCCCACGCTACCCCCTGTTGTCTGATAGCAGAGCTGGCATATAGTGAACAGCTTCCTATCCATCTCCACCAACGCCCACGGACATCCCCAATCATTACCCAAAAAGCTGCAGCTGATAAACAGCCAATTTTGGTGGCTCTACTCATGTATGTTTATAGAATCATGTTGGTACGGCCCCATCCCACTTGCTCACCTTTTAGTCCTCCGTCTCCCTTCTTCCACTCTCTGCCTTACTATTCCTTCATTCGTTAAGAAAAAATATCAGTTGTCTCTTGGAGATTTTATCTGCCTTTTCTGATTTTGGTGTTTTTGTAATCGCTGTATTGGGTTTGAGGGGGGGTTAAGGTAGTCTAGGGTAAAGGTCCGTGCTTCTTACAGCAGATAACCCTTCAGTGTTGAGAGGGCATTGAGCTGGAAATTGGTATTGCCATAGGCTGATAGGGTGTAGTGTCCATTCTTATTCCCATGAACTTTCAATGCCAGAAGACAATGAACTCCTGAGTAAAGAAGAAGCCTTCATTGAAATTACAGTGATTTCGCCATAATCTTTGTCCAATTTGTTTATTTTTCCCTTAGGATATCTTGATTTGTGGGTTATTTGTGGATTTGCTTTCCTGTTTCAGGTTCTTCCATAACAAAAGGATGGTCTAAAATTAAATATGACAAATTCATTGGAGTCTCAATTTGACTAATTGTGGTTTTCAAAAAGGGAGTTGTTGCCAAAGCCCCTTGTTAAATGACTTTGACATGGTACCTACCATTCATGGTTTGAAAGTCCTTACTGCATGTGAGAGTGTACAGTTGTACAGGAAATGAGAAACGAGGACATTGTTTTACTTGCATTCAAAGTTATTCTCATATCATCGATATGACTCGCTATAGAGAATGAAAGCGTAAAGCAGTACTCTTAAAATACTTTCTGTTTCAAAGAAAGTCAAACAACGCCCCCTTCAGAGACAGACAAGCTTTCCCCAGGGTCAGATAATGCTGTACTCTGCAGCAGAGGAGTTTAATCAGCAGGCTTAAATTTGTGCATCATGATCCACCTACAGGAGTGTTTCAACTCTGTCCATTTAATATCAGTCAGTTTTTAATAATCCTAGTAATGGTGAGTTACAGGCATAATGAAAATGAAGTGAATCAAGACGCCGCGCAGTCCTTAAAGAGCCAACTGAAAGCATGTGATTGTCTGTGTTGCAAATAAGTGTTCCATCACAATATGCTGAATGCTGTGTTTTTTTGGGCCTGGCATTGTGGTTCAGAGTAGTTTTTTTTATCATCGTATTTATAATTTTGCCATTTCAAAATTATTCCATGTTGTGTCTTTAAAAAAGTACAAAGTTATGAAGCAATGACAAAGAAACTGGATACTTGCTCTCAATGTGACAGTCATCAGGGGTCCGTTTTCAGCAGTTCTCTTCTTGAATAAAAAAATACACAATAAATACATTCATCACAGACTTTGCACGGGTTTCCCAAATTGCAATATTACTTACTTGGTAGCTACTGATTATTGGCAATCAGCTGTTGCTGTTGTATAAATTGTGCTAAATTTAAACATAAACAGAGAGAAGTAAAGGAGTCACCACGACTCTGAGAGCCAGAGTCGTAGTTTGTCTCCCACGTGACACCTGTAGAGGAGAGTCAAATGAGTTTGACTCTCCATTCCTGAAGAGTCAACAGCAATTGACCCCTAAAATAGCAGGAGTCAAAATCTATATTTGAATACATGAGTGGCCTGCATGTAAGGTGGATCCTGTATTTATAGGGAAGAGTGGGGGCAACAGGTGTGCATAATTAGTGGACAGGCAAGGTGCACGTGAGGCCTGTGAGAGAAGTGAGTAGGTGAGGTTGTTGCCCAAGACAGGTCCATAACAAGACATGTTGTCATGTCCACCACTTCCCCCTGTGTGAGAGGGCTAAGTTATATCTGCCTCACACTACATTCAACAGACCATTGGCCACATATTAGATGCCAATATCAGATCTATTGAAGTAGTAAGCAGTGCCATACATTATATCTCACACAGTAAGTGCCCAGCCTCTTGTTTATTTCCCATACCCACAAATATTGTGACTAAGCTCTATACTGTTGATGTTCTTGGAATGTATTGTATATTTTGTCATCACATTTGATTCAGGTAAGTTAGCTGGAAAGCTAAGCCATTGACATCCCTTAACCATACTATTTAGACATAGTGGACCTTTCTGTATAGAATCAAAACTGTGTGGCATGTAACAATTATCTAAATTATAGTGGCTCTGCCAGGTGGTTTCATATGCAACTACTATCAGAGTCAACACATTTTTTATTTGACTCTTCATGAAGTGTCAAACTACAAACGACTCTGCTGTGTGAAGAGTCAACTGCACTTGACTCTGCACTGATAGAGTCAAGAGGGAGAGTCAATTTGTACAAGGGGCAATGGGTATGACTGGAGTAGCTGTGACCCCTTCACCAGAGTCATCATGACTCTGCTATCAGAGTCAATTAGAGGTGACTATGGTAAAAGAGTCAGGCGACGCCTTTACTTCTCTCTGTGTATATGTAATACTATCACACTGCAGATAACCAACCTGAAAGAGCAATAGGCCAATGACTGTAGAGAGTACATAGAAAGAAAAGAGGAGATACTTGACAGGAAAATTTTATTTTGATTGTCAGTATAAAGATGGAACAGAATGTCTCTGCCTCAATATCTTTTCTAACGTGGGCCTGAAAACCTGCATAATGACTTCCCGGTGGGCACAAAAATCAGTTCAACATTGAATCAATGTTGAATCAACATTGAATCAACATTGACAGCCAGTTATCAACGTCGATTCAATGTTTTGTGCCCACTGGGTTAATGTGCCTGTCCCTTTTTCTATTATGATACATGAAGCCTCCGTATGGAGTTATTTGCCAGGGCTGCATCCATGCATCATGAAAACATTCAGCTGGCCCATGATGCCTGAGCTGAATTCTGCTGTGGTAGTCTGACAAGGGAGTCTCAGGGTATCTGTGCCCCCACACACCACTAGCTAGGACCCTTCTCACAAACAGCAACATGCCAATGTCCTTACTAAGGCAGTGTAGCTATGTGTCCTGCATTTCTATATTGAATAAATGTCTCTTATCTGCTTATTGCTTTGCAGGAGCTCCACTCCATCTTCGGTAACTTGAGAGGTGAGGCTTGGCCGCCCGATACCCATACCTGAATTGCTCAGTTATTGGATCCGTTGTGCCTTGGCTGTGAAGCTTTACAATATGCATAAAAGGATGGTAAAAGAGAAGATTAATGAGCTATATTTTGAGAGGACGGAGTCGACCTGAAGTAAGTATGTTTGTCTCCATGGGCTTTAAATCATAGGGTTCTGTCATTTTGTATACAACAAGCAGGGAACTGCCAATAATAATAATGGTATTGGAAATAAACTAAACTTGACTGAAATACATAATAACTGAAGAAAGTGAAAAAAACATAAACATTTGAGAGCATTTGGGGAATATTGTTGCCTCACCCGAAGTAAAAGCCTCCCGATAGATCTATGCACATCAATACGATAATCCAAAGCGGTACACTACTGACTGTTAAAAGCTAATACACTATCCAGTAATTCCTCAATTTTAATGCATTTGCCTGAATTCAAGGACAACCTTACAGCTTTACAGCAACTTATAAATATGTTGGTGATTCACAAGCCTACCTAGTAAAAAGGGTCAATGTGAGGCTATATGACATTTTACGAGCATCTTGGGGAAGGAGATAGATCATTAGTGCAATCCAGGCTTTACAGATGGGTTGAAGGAAAATACATCCGGCCTTTCATTAAGGTTTATCAAGTGTGAATATGCTCACTATCTGGGAACGATGTCAGAGGGGGCTTACCCAAGTAGCCTGCCATAGACTGCTGTAGACAGTCTTTATTGTATAGAATTATTTCAAAATGATATCAGATATCAGCAAGCAGGCCTGGCAGGATTGTTCATTTTCATTTATTGATGGCTCATGGGTGGCACAATGGATCTTCTCTGTCTGATTATAATGGAGCTCCTCCTGTTGTTCCCTCAGCTAATTCAGAACCATTGAATTCCTTTATCTCACACCTCCATCCATCCGTGAGCATTGTTCCTATTGGAAGCGATCATCATTGAATCCTGGCAATTGGACAGGTGCAGTTCTTCCCCAAGTCATTCTAATCCCAGTTGTTTGTCTATATGAATTATGTGTATATATGTATTTAAAATAGATAGTTAGGATGATGAGCAATAAAAGTTGAAATTGTGAAATCATGCTTGGATTATTTAGTTCCGCTAAGCAGCAGATTGTACAATGCTACAGCATTTGATATATGCCATATTTTTGTTCTATACAATACCTTGTCCATTTTGTGTTAAACATTATTTACATGAATTTAATCTCTGACAATTATGTAATGAATGGTAAAGTCAGATCCTTTACAATACTTACCTATCCATAGACTGCACTCTACCCCCCAAAAAAACAATTATGATTTCAATCAGAATCAAAACTGCTCCAAATAATAAAAGAAATTAAAAACAAATAAAACTGATGTATGGTCATCATATGGCCCATCATGCACATATGTACATTGTAAACAGAAACCATAAATTGAGGAAAATGAGAAATACTAACTGTGCGGAAATGACCATGAGCAGAGAAAGGTTGAGCGCGGTTTGATTCATGGTGGACAAAATGGATTTACCCGATCCCCACACCCTTATTGATATTTTCTTACACTCTGTATGAATAGTCTCTCAGAAAATAAGTTATTTTTGGGAATTCGGACCTCAGGGTGGGGGTAAAAGTATGAGATGTGTAATAAACGAGACTTTGTTCCCAATAATATTGGTAATGTTATTAAGTAAAGAACAAGGTCGACACAGTTCGGATCAAGTGTACAGGTTGCGAATCTAAGGTTTATTCAAGTAACCTAGACAGGCGTAGCTAAGTCAATGTGAACTCCCTATAGAGTTCAGAGCAGGTCAGTAGGCTTGTGGCCGATATGATCCTTAGGGTCTTTGTCCAGCTTGGATCCAGAGTAACCGACGAGTTCCATCGGACGCTGGCTATGTATAGGCAACCAGCCTGTGCCTGCACACGCAGACCGGAAGCCTATGGTGACCTCTATCCACACCCCAAGCCCGGAACAGATGCTGCCACCTGTCGTCTGGCTGAAGGGTTCGGACAGAGCTCGCAACACAGCGTCCAAAAGAACCCGCCATATAATCAACCCAGCCCCTACAGATGTATGCTTATTTGGGATCATAGTAATCTGGAGGTGTTTGTTTATATTCCAGGCTAAATATTTGATTGGTACCATGAAAACAGTGGTGGGTTATGGGGGTGAAACTGCCATATATAGTATTCATACACCGCCTAGGGAATTTTAGTATTTCAAATATGATTAGACCCAATGTATGTGACATTGATTTTTCCGAGGCCCGACTAGGCATTTAGGATGGTACCACCATAAGTTATGGTAGTAACGCTACCTTTGAGGATGTTATGAACATTATATAGTATCCATAGTTTCTCACTATAAGAGCTACATTTTTGATATCAGTAACGTTTGTGTCACTGGATGTGTGCATGGTAGAGATTTTTCTTTGCTCTTTCATAATAATTTTTGCCATCTCTGATAGCCCTACACGTGTGATTGATTTACTACCAAGACTTATTGAATTATCACCCCACATTGCAGGGTATAAGAGAGAGAGGTGATCGCTGATCGCTACACTTACATTGAAATGATCAATTCAACAGTCTCAATATAGCAGAGGTTCAAATGCTTCTGAAATAACCTAAAAATCATTATTCAATAAACCTTCATATTTGTATTTTTTACTAACAAGGCTTGGTCATCTCCTCTTGAAATCACTGGAGAC
Source organism: Harmothoe impar (assembly GCA_947462335.1). NCBI lineage: Eukaryota > Metazoa > Annelida > Polychaeta > Phyllodocida > Polynoidae > Harmothoe > Harmothoe impar. The sequence goes on from OX381716.1 coordinate 20,220,269, forward strand.
AGTATTTTTTATAATGATGCTAATAAACAATATTGCCGCGGGAGAATTTTGGACGATGCTAGGTGACTTAACTAAGAGACAACAAAAATGGTGGATTATGTAGTAGTTCTCTATTGAGATTCACTTAAGCAGTTACAATCAACTCATATGAGATGGAAATTACTAAGCACTGATAAGGTTAATTCAACTAGGTGCTACGGTGAGTGCATGAGTTGTGGTATACGCTGGGAAGCTTGGAGACGTCTGACGCATAGCATGAGTTGGAAACCGACCGCTGTGGTAAGACATGCTCCCTTTTATAGGTGTGCCGGCCACAGGAGTTAGATTTCAAATAAGTAAGCCTATAGTAGACATACTTATGCAGGGTTATTACATAACCTAGATTTGATAGGTAATACCCAGTGTATTGCCTGTTGTATTGTACGATTTTCGTTAAACCAGACCAAAATGGCTGGTATTATCTCATAAAGGCAAGTCATCGAGCATAGCCTATTTGATAAAAGGATAAATAAAAAATAAAAAGGAAAATTGGTATACATGTGAAATGATGTGCATGTCTAAGGAAAATTAAATGAATCACAATGCAATGCAATACTCAGCCTGTATAGGCAGCACATTGCAGTATATCCTGGTATCTAATCCCGGAGGTACACTGAGTGGAGACAGAAGGCTCCATAATGTAGACATTACTGAGTTGTCAAAAGGGACAGGGATCGTCAACCTTTATATTGCTCATCAATTAGATTGCTATCAAATTATATCTCTCCATTCAGCAATTTTGGTATCATACCGGGTCAAATTCTTGCACAATAGAAAGCAAGGGCTTCATGTGGTTCCGTATTTTTTCCGGTTGAGAATTTTAATGCTGCATGTAAGCATAAGTATAGCTCAATTAGTTGTATTGTTTTGATTTTCTAATAAAAAAATAAATGGTAGGCAGTAAACTAAATTCTGTGAAAAGGCTTTCAATCCATCAGGTAGCCTCACTATCTTCAACTTCACTCATATCATATGCTTCATACCAAGTTTTAATCATAATGATTTATTTTTCTCACTTCATATATATCTGCATATCTATATACTCATTACTCTTCTCATGAAGGCAGTACTTTGTCATCATCTTTAAGATATCTTTCCGAATAAAATATTCAATGACTTGGTGCCTCTTCCCTCAGACCAAAATAATGTGTTGCTGACAGACCAAGACACATCACCCCCTGCAGCCGCTTCTAACATGGTCTTCAATATCAGGACCTCACATAACACGGCTGCCATCCTAGACCATGGCTTTGATGTGTGAGTGGACACCTCCTCCAGGGGGTCTGTACCTGGGGTTAGAGCTCCTCAGGGGCACCCTTCTAGTGCTGCGCAAAGAAACCCAAATCTACTACTTTAGCATTAGCCTATAAATGAAAGGTGTTGCACTGCCAGGTTAAATATGTCCTCCATATTTAGGATTCTAGAAGCTAGAGACGTCATTGATATCCAAAGTTTTTTTTATTCAATAGTCTGGAAAAATCATTTAATAATAATATGAATGTCTCTAATTCTTATGCATAACTAATTGGCTCTATCAAGTTAGCATGCCAAGGTTCCCTTAGATCTGAAAGGACCACATGTCCTTCAATAGTATGTATTATGCCATGAGGCTCAATGTTTGTTTGTCCTCATGACACACCAAAACAAAGCCTGCTTGTTTAGCAATTATGGATCATGATTCAAAAGTGCATCTACCATGTAGTGTTTGCATGATACATATAAAATACATCATCAGGGGCCATTGATTCATTATTGTTCATTAAACCTTCACTTCTTCTATAAAGGCCAAGAGCACCAGTCCTTGCTTGGCTCCAACTATTACCACTGTGGTAGCAAGGGATTTGCCCTTAAGGGTTAACACAAGAAAGTTGTGACTTGATAGTAGCACTTGAAGGCCATTTCAGCCAGGCGCAATACAACTATTGATTATGTAAAGTATAAGGATGTAAGCCAACGCAGTATTACATACATTTTATGCTCAACCCTTTAGATGGTTTTCGCAAAATATATACCAAGCGAAATAAAGTACTTTCACAGTAGTTTTTTCCCACACATTACATTTTTCCTCCTGTGTTGCACCGCTGCCAATTGCATGATAAGACCTTGAGTTGTCTTCCACTTACTGCAGACTGTATCCCACCTGTCTCACCCCATTACCCACTGTGATCAATAACACAAGCTGAATTGGTGTAAATATTGGCATTAAATATCCAATGATGTGTATGGCCATAAAAAATTGGATCATTTCCTGTAATCTGGTCTACATTGCTGGCCAATCCTTCCCTACAATCTCTTCCCGTCTCTTTACTCCCTATCAGAGGTCCTCACATAGGAAATTGTGTGTTATATAAGCCCCATTCTTTGTTGGTCTTTCTAAGAAGACACGCCATCTGTCTGTATAAGCAGGGTTACAGCGATTGCAGTGCTCTCTCTGTAGGGAGTTAGAAATGTGCAATCTCAGAACAAACTTGTAAACTGTCATGGTCAAAATGCACTAGTTTTGATTACATTGAGAAGAGAGCGTTTAATACAATTTTATAACAGGAATTGGCTGATTATTCTATGATTTAGTTGCTTACCACAGTAAACCATACCAAAAACCATACCAGAAAAACAGTTTTATCACCCTCCGGAAACTGGCCCTGTACAAGTTATCCTACAGATAGTGACATGGCACATTTACAGGTCGACCTGCTTTGTTTGTAGATAGATATGCTTTGTTTACAGCATCACAATGCATGTTAGTATTTGCCTACACAAAGGGGTTCTCCAGCGTTGTGTAAATTGGGCACATAAAAATCAGCAACTGGTATGCTATGTTTTAACTCCTCATTTCCCTGGATCTATACATGTGGAATGCATACAGTGGGTTTAGTGGATATGGCCTGGTAAGGAATCATGAATATGACAGGAATGTAATGGGACAGGATGCTGTTAGTGTTGCCCATTGTTAGTGACAATAATGAAGGCTATCCTGTATAGATAATCATCCAAATAGGTGTCATCTGTACAACTCTGTGTTACTATAGCCTCCACATATAAGACTTAGTGTTCATATTGTACAGAGTGGACGGAACATATACATGTACGTAAGTATTAGATAGTGAGATGCTTTTCAAAGGGCTTATCAATAGAATGTGACAACATAATGAATATAATTACTAAACTTTACATCAATGACTGCAACAACAGACACAGCCCTGTAGCCTACAGGAGAGATGGTCAGCCTCCAGTTCATGAGGCTTGTGTTAATAGTCCACATCATCCCTAATCACATTTATATACATATGTACAGTCTCAGAGGAGCTAAGATGGCTCTGATTAGTGACAGCTCGCTGTGAAATAAGTCCATTAAAGGGTGGACCATTTCAGAGATTTAACCATTATGGCGTATACCTGGTGACGTAAGTGTAGGACTGTCTTCTTGCTGTTCAGCACTGCATTGAACCAAAAACTCATCAAGTAAGTCCATTCCTTGGTAAGACATCTTTTGGTCAAATAGTATTTTTTGGACCCTATTTTTCATTGTGTATATCAACGACTATATTTTACTAAATATAGGCCTATAAAACGATGCTGTCTGCCGATGACTAAGTTCTGTGTGTTTCTGGTAATGATTTTAAGACATAAGACATAGGGATTACTAAGGCACTGGGCTTATTCGTTAAAGATTAAATGGTCAAGCAATGATAAGCCTGCTGTCAAGGAGTCTAATTATTTGCTGCAGCCTCAGCACCTCAAACGTCTACCAAAAGCTACACTCAAGTTGAGAGAAACCACCCTTAAACCATTTTCACAGACATATCGGCATCATTATAGATTAAGACCTAAATTTTTCTTTTCACTCAGAAAATCGCATAGATGACATTGAATTTAAATCTTTAATGCTTTATTGTTTGAGCAAAGTGTTGTCTTACACTACTTATGCACACAGTATATATGTATCCTTTGTCTTGGCACTCATTGATTTCGTAGATGTATTATATGGGGCAGCAAATGTGAATCTGATCCTGAATGGTCTGAAGTATTTGCCTCCCTATCCTAACACATCAATACACTAATCCAATGCATTACTCAAATTGCCTCCAAGAAGCGAATACAGCATCCTGAAACCCGGTAATTGGGATGCATGTGCCTGTGTTTAAGTTTCCACTATTGGCTTTACATCATCATTGATTACTGATTCATGGGCCTACCAAGAGGGTTAGTGTCAAGGTGTGATGTAGTAGGAAGTAAAAAAGTTTCTGAACATTTTTAAGAGGAAAATTGTCCGTTAGTGTAAATCAAGCTTTACGGGTGCATGGCTTCAAGAATATAATGATGAAACACTGCAATAACAGTCACTCTCAGTACTGCATTAGTCTAACAAGCCTATGATTAGATGACTGGAATTCTGGGAATTCCTCTGGGACCTTCACTATGGATTGCATACACATGATCTGGGAATGACTTCAGAGGGGGCTTACTAAAGTAGCCTGCCAGCAACCATTTGTAGATTATCGGTAGACTATACCCAAAGAGCAGTCACTATTCTTAAGTGATATAAAATATCGGCAAGCAGGCCTGGCATAGTTGTTCATATGCTTACATTGATGGTACAATACCAGGTTAATGAATACCCTTTGTCTGATTGTAATAGAGCTCCTCTCGTTGTTCCCATATGTATTTCAGGACCATTCCTTTATCCCACGCCTCCATCCATTCTAAGCTGTATTGGAAGCCATGGCAATTTCAGTATCACAATTATCTGGGAAATTAGACAGGTTCTCCCCCAAACCATCCAATCCCCAGTTGTTGGTCTACCTAAATTATGTGTGCTTTGAGTGTGAAATAAGTAAAAACACATATTAGTTGTGGCTGATCATGCCTGGAACTCTTGATAGTTTCATCAAGCAGCAAATGGTACAAATCTACAACTTATACTCTCTTCACCACTATACCTTGTCTAACATTAGTTAGTGGCTTGACCCATGTAATAATACACCCTGCCCCTACACACTTTATTCCACTCTATAAGGAGGGATGCATTACATTGAGGCACACACAGCTCTAGGAACAAAGGGGCTCACACTAACTATTGCAACTTTGATCCCATCAAGGTTACAGTGAACATAAGTTACACATAATGGGTAGGCTGTCATGCTAGCTCTTATTTTGTGAGGCAATCACTGTAATATACATGGACCAAGGATGGCCATGATTTTGTGTATTCTGTGGACAAGGGCTGGATACAATACTCTACATACAGTACATCTGCATTCAACAAGCAAACATCTTCAGTTGGTAGGTTGGTTGGTTTATTGAATTTCTTTGATACATACTGACAACTTATTCAGACCGTCATCCTGTATAAAAACGAGTTGGTGGATTGGAGAAACAAGGGTAATTGGAGACTTGGTGTTTGATAGTACATGAATGATTTCATATAATCTCCACATTATCTTACTTTCACTATAATTATATCTTTCAGGGTCTAACTTTTCCAATAGCTCTAACTTCAAAACTATGTAAAGCTGATTTACAGAGGTGTCTGACAGCGATGATGACTCCTTCAATCTACTTTCTAGCTGCTGAGTCAATGACAGTAGACATGTTTCCAGAGATTCCAGACATATCTACACCTTTTTTTTTTTTTTTTTTAAGTAATATTTATTCAGGAGGGAACAGGTTAGGCTCCTTTATAAAAATTGGGCGGTGCCTAAATTTTCCTGGCTCCTGAGGGCCTTTTTTAACACAACAGTTTTACATACAAGTGGCGTGTACCAGGCAGTCACAGAACTAGTATGAATCAATCCATATAAGGTATTAGAGTATGGGAAACAGGTCTAGGGGAAATATGACAATAAAGAAACTTAGAGAGTATGTCATATATAAGACAGCAGAAAAAATTTACTTTCTAAGAGAGGTAAGGAATTTCTTCCTGTTTTTCTTGAAAGCATCCAGAGTAGGAATGCACCTTTCCTCGACCCCTAAATTATTCCAATAATGAGAACATTTAAAACTTACACTACGCTTGAAGGCTTGTAATCTTCTATCAAATGTCTTAAGGACAGGGCCATCATGCAATCTAGTTTCTCTGGCAGGAACTACCAGATTATTATTATTTTTAGTCATGGTGTAGGCATGAATGGCAATTTGTTTTTGCCTTCTTTCTTCCAAAAAATTAATTTTTCCATCTTTATGAATTTTCTCTATGGTGGTTCTAGGGGGTGAGTATAAGGCTATTTTCAGACCTCTATTCTGTAACCTTTTATATACTCTTAGGGCTTGTGCGTAGGACATATAACGTCTTAAGCGTCCAAAAATATATAGCTTTACAGCAGACTTACATCTCATATGATTAATTTGTTTGTCAGACTTAAGGGATTGGTCTAGCTGTACTCCTAAATAATTATAATTTTCTACAAAATGTAAATCTTTATTATTCAAATTTATCGCAGGGAACCTAAAATTTTGAATTTGACCTGGGGTTCCGAATTTCATGGCTTGAGACTTTTTTTGTATTTACAGTTAATCTATTTAATTTGGTCCAATGGGAGAAATGGTCTAGATCATCCTGCATTTTCCTATAGGTAGAGACAGGGTCTTTATCCATAGCATATAAAACAGTGTCGTCTGCATAAGAACTAATTTTGGTTGATTTACATAGACCATCTATGTCATTGACATAATATCAAAAATAACAAGGGGCCTAAAATAGACCCCTGAGGGACACCACATGATAGAAAAGCTTCACTAGAAGTTATACCATTTGCGACTGTTCATTGAGATTGTAACGGGTTGACTATAAAGTCTAACTGTTATTGTTGTATATCTATTGTATGTTGTATGATGTAAGACAACACGGTTCTATTGTGTTTAATAACTGTTTTATTCATCTAACTAGTGTCGTCGGTTCGTTGCATATACCGACTCCTCTAGTTCGGTTATCGATACGGTAGTGTACCGGTACCACCTTCGGTTACCGTCGGTAGTTGTTACATAATCATTTTTACATAACTAAACCTAACAGGTGGCGCTGCTAGTACGGTCACGTGGCTACGCAGCGCTGTATATAAGACGGCTGCTTCCCCATTGGAAGTCAGTCAGGTTTGGGACTGTCGTGACATGACCACCCTGTGCTCACGGGCTTAACTCTATGCTATAGGGTTGCCCACTGTATTATATATCTGTTCTGATCTCGTATATCCGCTGGTTATACTTGTACTATAATACCCAAGAGTTACCTTTACAATAAAGTCGCCGTATATTAAAGTCTAATTTACCTTGTCTGGTTTTTGTACTCAAGTGTTACATACGTAGTAAGAGACCAACTACATTGGTGCCGTGACCACTTGACGAACCGACCATTGATAGGGTATTAAATAGACTTACAGTATATGGATTACCTATACGATTTTGTCAGCTCGTTCAGCGGCAGGACTAAAACCCCTGCTGAGGAACGTGAAGAAGCCGTACAGAATGTACGCTTCTTCACAGGCAAATCTAATAGGCGGGAGAGCCGGGCAGCCTCGGAGGTGCCCGGTGACGACCTCTCCCAAGAAGCAATAGGTGATCCTATTGTGGAAGCCTTTACCAAAGGAGAGGATGGGGAGCAATCTCCAATCCCGGGACCCTTTGATATAAGCTCCAGGAGATCGTTGGACTCCCTTTCCACGAATCTTTTCTGTCCTGAGGGTCAGAAAATACCGGGTAGAGAGCCTAAAACTCTCGGCCCAGCTGCCTTCGGTTCTACACCGACGGTAGCAGATCCTTCATTGGATCCAGACACGTCGGTTTTCACTGATGGTGCCACTCCTACACCGAACGGTATGGGGGGTGGCGGGCTATCAAAGAAAACTAATGTGGCAACAGAAGCTCCTGGGAAGGGGTACCCGCCAGCAGTAGATGAGCCATCCAGTTTACCACTGGATGGGGACCTACTGGCTGCCATGGGGATCCCCACCAAGAAAACTGAGTTGCATGAGCTCGCTGAAGCCCGGAGGGAACTTGCTTCCATCAATCAAACTAGGAAGTTATTCCTAAGGGAGGTTGATGAGAAGAAAAAGTTCCTACTGGAACTCCAGAACGAGATGGCTTCCCACAAGGTGGAGGTTGACAAACTTTTGCACCAGAGGGTGTCCGGTGAATGTGAGGTTGCAAGCTTAACTTCCTTGGGAAAGGATTTGAGCACGCAGCTCCACTTAGCCAGACAGGACCTCGCAAGCTTAAGGCAAGTCAATCAGGACCTGAAGACGAAGTCGGAGAAAGTACCACCACCTTCCACGGTGGTACCTCCAGTCATACCCATACCCAGTGTATACACGACAGTGACACCTTCAAGTGTCCCGCCGCTAGTACACACCACGGTAACAGGTATGACACCTCAGATGGGGGCTAGCTATCTACAGACTCCGGTCTGTGGTGGCGCCTTTGGAGGCACGGCAACACCTCCAGGGTACACCCACCCATCTACTGGTTCAACGATGTTGAACCAGCAGCAGACCATGGTCTCAGTTCCAGTACCGAAACCCAGAGCTAGACAAGGCTTAACGCCTGTCCAGCGGGCTAAGTACGACCGGAACCCGGCTATTGAGAAGCTGGGGACAGACATCGTCCCGCGGGACATCGATGAACTGGATGAACGGTATGCTCCTTTCAACTTTGGGGACATCAAACATCCTGATGCAGCCCGTCAAAAGGCCATCGATATTCCGCCTTTCACAGGGTCACCACCCTGGAGAAAGTACAAAGTTCGGTTCAAGGCTATTGTGGAGAGCAATCGCTGGAACAATCAGCAAGCGCTGGTTGCTCTGAAGCAAGCACTCTGCAACGGGCCAGGTGAACCAGCCCTTTTGGCGTTCGAGAGAGTGAAGATCAAGACATTGAGCTCACTTGAAGAAACAGCTGAATGGGCGATTGGGAAGATTGGTGAGCATGACCCAAGGACTCAGCTGCTCAAACGTGTCCAACGCAAGGACGAGCATCTGAGATCCTACGGATTTGCTCTACAAGAACTGATATCCGAGTGTTATCAGGGATGTAGACCTGACACCCCCACTGTCATCCAGGAGTTAACCTCCAGGTTTGTCAATGGAGTCAGGGACACCAATCTCCAGGCATATCTGCGGGAGAAATGGCAGCCGGACTTATCTCTAGCTGACCTTTTTGACCATGCTGATGTGTATGACACCAAACAGGCTGTTTTTCCTAGTGGAGGAGTGTCGGCAGCTCCATCTGTAGCCCCGAAAGGAGCTCAGGTGGTAGAGGCCGCCACGAAACCACCTAAGAAAAAACAGCCCGCCTCTGAGGAGGTGGCGGCAGTAATGCCTGACAGGGACATGGAGAAGATGATTGAGGGTTTGTTGCGGAAGCACTTGGAAAAGAGCTCTGCGTCCACTTCTGATTCTGGATCTGGAAAGAGAAGGAAAAAGAAGAAAAAGGACACGAAACCTCAGCCATGTAGACGCTGTCAGAAGATGGGTCATTGGGCTAGCGAATGCAAAGCCCCTGCACCCATCGCTGCTAAAACCGAAAAGGAGACGGAAAACTGAATGGGGCCCATCCTCTTGGCAAGGATGGCGCCCCCACAGTTAGCCATGCCTGTAAGGGATTAGTAGACGGTGTTAACTCTTCCATGAACCAAGGCCGCGCAGAGGCAGAAGGGTCTGTACAACCTGTAAGCGTCTGGCAAGGCGGGGCTGGCAAGGACGAACGGAATCCGGAGGATTCTGTAATCGCTGGCTTAGAGGAGTCTTGGTTAGAATCAATTGCCCAGAGCAGTGTGATTCAGGACTCCCCGAGCGACCCATGTTGGGATTATCTCCTGACAAAAGGGGTTGCTATGGATGGAGGGGGAAGCCCGATGCTGACCTCTGAGTGTGTCCCTTTACGGGGACAGCGTTGGTACCTGAGTCTGGTTATTTCCGGGACGCGTGGTGAATTTTTGGTCGACACGGGTGCATCTCACACCTTGGTCGATCGTAAATTCATGGCCCGTCTTTGCAACCAGCCCGAAGCTCCGCTACTAGGAGTAAAGGCTCGGACTGCTACGGGAGATAGTATGCAGACTTATGGCAGAACTGTAAAACCTATGTTGGTTGATGGCAAGACATACTGGATATGTCCAACCATCACCGACATCACTGATGATGGCATACTGGGGATGGACTTTGCTGCTCTTTACGGGGTAACAATGAACACCGCAACGGGCCGACTTCAGATTAAACATCCTTATAAACAATCTGTACAGTGCGTTTTAAGGAATGGTTCTTCTGTGGCGTCAGTGGCACAAGACACAAAGTTGGCAGCAGGACATGTATCTGATGTCCTAGTCAGCTGCGTGGGAGTGCAGGCCAAACGGCCGGGAATGTTTGAACCAGAAGATCAAAAGCTCTCTGAGTTAGGTCTTGCTGGCTATCATACTTACCTGGCCAACGCTCGTTGGGGGGTGATACCGATTTGTAACTCGAGTAGTAGAGAAATCACTCTACGAAAGGGGACGCCTATTGGTAACACCACGCGAGCATATGGGGTAGACTCACTAACTACGGACTTTGTGGAAGTAGGTATGGTGGCGGGAGACTCTTCCCACGAAGAGGCTCTAGCTAAATCCAACCTACCGAAACATTTAAGGTCCCTGTTGTGTGAGTCCCACCTCACAACCCTAGAGAGCGAAATGGTGGCAAATGAGCTGTCGGAGTTATCTGACGCCTTTGCGCAACCAGGAGATCCTCTAGGGCGTACCAATACGGTACAACACCGGGTTGACACTGGGGACGCGCTTCCCAGTAGAATCCCCTACCGTCGGTTACCCATGGCTAAAAAAAGTGCTATGGAGGCTGAGGTAGAAAAGATGTTGGATGAAGATGTGATTCAACCTAGTGAGAGTCCATGGTCAAGTCCTGTGGTGATGGTCACCAAGAAGGATGGTTCCTGTCGATTTTGCATCGACTATAGGAAGTTGAACGGACTCACTAGGAAGAATGCATATCCTCTACCTCGGATAGATGAATGTGTGGAATCTCTGGGTGGGGCAAAATGGTTCTGTACACTAGATTTACAATCTGGTTATTGGCAGATCGGCATGGACCCCCGGGACCGAGAAAAAACCGCATTTTCTACCCATATGGGACTATTTGAGTTCAACGTCATGCCATTCGGGCTATGCAATGCCCCGGCAACCTTCGAGGCAATGATGGAAACCATGTTACGGGGTTTACTTTGGAAAAAGTGCCTAGTATACTTGGACGACATCATCGTCTTCGGTGGTTCTGTGGAGGAAACTCTACAGAACCTCCAAGCTGTGCTGAAACGCATCTTATCATATGGTCTGAAATTGAAACCTTCAAAGTGCAAGCTTTTTAGGAAGTCAGTTGAATACCTAGGTAGAATTGTTTCTGAACATGGCATCATGGCTGATCCTCATAAGATCGAAGTGGTACAGAACTGGCCTCGTCCGATGGACACGAAGGAGATACGCTCTTTCATCGGGTTTTGTTCATACTACAGAGATTTTATACCTGGATTCTCGAGAGTCGCAGCTCCCTTACAAGAGCTGATGATTGGAGAGAAGAAGGCTAAGGCTAAAATAGTCTGGTCTCCAGCCGCAGAACAGTCTTTCAGTGAGTTAAAGAGACTCTTCTTAGAAACACCTGTTTTGCACTACCCTGCACCTGTTGGTAAGTTCATCTTGGACACTGATGCTTCTAATACAAGTATTGGTGCTGCCTTGTCGCAGATCCAGGATGGGCGAGAAGTGCCGCTGGCATTTTCGTCCAACAGTCTAAGCAAAACACAACGTAACTACTGCACAACCAAGCGTGAACTCTTGGCAGTGGTGGTTTACACAAAAAAGTACAGACATTTCCTATATGGTGGGAATTATCTCGTACGGACGGATCATTCATCTCTGCAGTGGCTCCTTAACTTCAAGGACGCTGAGGGGATGATGGGTAGATGGTTGAACCACCTCTCTGAGTTTGGCATGACGAATGAGCATATCATACACAGGAGTGGAGTAGATCATGTGAATGCGGACAGCTTGTCCCGCTATCCTATCCGGAACTGTCACCGTGTAGACTGCCGAGACTGTGGGTCTCACAATGCAGTGATTGCGTCTGTGGGTGCGAAAGTTCCTAACTGGACGTTAAATCACTTGAAGGATGAGCAGCTTGCAGATCCGGCTATTTCGAGGGTGTACTCCTTGAAGTTGTTGGGCCTGTCCAAGCCTGTTCGCCCCGCACTTTCGCTGGAATGTAAAGAAGTTAGACAACTGTTAGCTCAGTGGGATAATCTTTTTATACGGAACAGTGTATTGTGCCGCTGGAGAGTGCAACCTGGCAGGAAGAGAACAGCTCAGTCTGTAGTGCCTTTGTCACTCAGACTACAGTTGCTCAATTACTGTCATGGCCACCGAACTTCAGCACACTTTGGCAGACAACGAACTGAGGCAAAGATTAAGAGTAGATATTACTGGCCTGGTATGACTTTGGACATACGGCGTTGGGTGAAGCAATGCCCCCAATGCTGTTTATCAAAGCCTGGACCTGGTATCGGTAAACTACCTCTAAGTCAAGAGCTATTCGGTGTTCGGTTTGCCCGGATCGCTGTTGATATCATTAGTGGTTTCAACACGACCCCCCGTGGGAATACCTGTATGATGGTGGTACAGGACTACTATACCAAGTACGTCCAAGTATATCCGTTGGTAAATCATACAGCTGTTACCTGCGCTGAAGCACTTTTCGAGAATTGGATCCTCACGTGGGGAGGTCCTTTAATGCTTCACTCCGACCAGGGTCGTGAGTTTGAATCTCGACTGTGGGCAGAACTTTGTAGTAAAATACACATCTGCAAGACGCATACGAACCCCTACCGACCTCAATCGGATGGTATGGTGGAACGTTTTAATCGGACGTTGATCCAATGTCTCACGACAATGGTTAATGAGCACCGGGATGATTGGGATGAGCACGCTCGCTATATCTCCCATGCTTACAATGCTACCGAACATGCGTCGACGGGCTGTACGCCTAATATGCTCGTAATGGGTGAAGACATAGTCATGCCTAGCGACATGGTCTATGGAGTGCAGGGACACCAGCTCGAGCAACCCTGCACAGTGATGTTTGTTGAGTCACTTCGACAATCATTACGCGAGTCCTATGGAGTAGTAAGGGACAACTTGGAAAAATCTGCTAGTTTGCAGAAGGTGGGCTATGACACGGGCCTTAAACTCCGCCAATTCAAGGTGGGGGATAAGGTCGCGAGATTTAGCACACCAAATTCCAAAGTCAAGACCCTGTACTCCTGGGATGGTCCGCATACGGTTACTATGGTGGTTAGTGAAACTACTGTAGTAATACGGTTGCAAAAAGGGACTCTCACTAAATCACATGTGGCTAGACTCCGACCTTGGTATGGAGTCCCATATATAGATGACGGTGAAGATTCCCTCGGTGCTGGTCGAGTACCAGCACCAACCGACCCTGCGCTACCGAAGATACCGAAGGCAGGACCAACGGTCATACCGTCGGTACCGACGGTAGCGCGCCGAAGGGGTCGTCCTAGGAAATTACCGATTGAACCACAGTCGTGTGTTACCAAGCCCAAGCGCGGTAGGCCTCGTAAAAAAGGGTCAGCTGTGCGTAAAGGACTAACCGTAGGCACCGGTAAACAAAGCAAGGTGATACCTCCGGTGTCACCATTGCTGGACATACCAGTACAAGGTCTACGGAGGAGCACACGTGTCAGAGAGCGAGATAAAATTGTGTAAACATTTTTTTTCTTACCTTGTTGACGACATTTAGCTGCTGGCTTGATTAAATTTCCCTGGACAGTTCCGTACTGGGCCGGTGGTCATTGGCCCGGTACTCGATCACCAAAACACAACGAGAAGAGACGGGTTATCCGGTGTGGTTATCCGTTGGAGGTAGAAAAGCACGTGTTCAGGGCGGGTGGCTGGCTTTGCCGATTAGTTCTAAGTATGGGACTAGTTTTGACCACATATTGCTTAGCAACACGCTGCTGTGTATATCCTCTAATGCCGGTATATCATTCCCGGGTTATCCGGTGGCTCCGCCACGAAAATTGTAAACAACAGTGAGAGTTCCCACCGTCGGATATGCCAGGCGTGGGAAGGGCGCTGCCCGCGTCACCTGATCGATTTCTCCCGCCAAATGAGCCGTGAGAAATTGGGTCACCTCGGCGCGCCTTCGGGGCGCGACCCCTGATTGGCTGAGAAGCCGGTCAAGGGGCGGGGTCACGGGGGACGGGTGGGGTATATAAGCCCCACAGGCGGCCAGGCTTCTTCAGATCAACACGTTTGCCCGTAGGGTAGCGTGTTGATCAGTGGTGCCTAGGTCTGCCCGGCAGTACCTACACTATTGTTTACCAGCTGTGCTACTAAATGCTCGGGTGAGTGAACCGTGAGGTTCACCTACGCCTGAGCTAACAGTATGGCAGCCCGTGTAGATGGCAGATGCACGGCCCCGGAGAAGGCTGAGGCCTCCGATGGGGATGACCGAGTTCTCGAGTCTGACACGGAAATGGACACTACCGGTGCTCCAACCGTCGGTCAAGGCTCGGCTTCGGTACCAACTGAACCTAACCCTGAGGGGTCGGGTGATGTTGTTCCGAAGACAGAACCTGGTCTGGGTGGTAGCAATACCAACCAGGAGGAGAACCCTGCACGGGGATCTTCTCCGAAACCCGCCGGTGTATTGGCACAAGAACCGACGGTCCCTGATGGTGATTCATCAGACGGGTCCACGGTCCGTGCTAAGACCAAACGGAAGCGGAAGCATAAGAGGAGGATTGCATCTTCCCCTGAGACTCCTGCTACCGAAGAGGTCGCACCGACTGAGGCAGATAGACTCAAAGCTGTTGCCGACAAACTGTCCAAGGCGGAAGCCGAGGGATGGTCTGTGGCAGAGAGCAGAGCCAATCGACGCCTCCGCGCCAAGGCAGCGCATGTCCGTCTAAACCTGTGTCTCCGTGATGATGACCGGGAGAACCTGAGCCTCACTGATTTAATTCAGGAGAATGGCAAAATGGCTCTTCCTGCACCTCACACGACCGATGGTTCAGACGACGAAGACTGGTTGACAGGTGATTCCCATCCCATTGACTGGTACCTCGTGTACCTCAGGGCAGTGTTAGACGGGAAGAAACCTAACATCCATAGGTCATGCCGCCCCAAGCTGAAATATGCTTGGAAGAACTACGTGCCAGGGGATCCCTGCCCGTACGTTCGCTGTCAGCGCCTGAAAGGGACTGCGACAGCAGCAAAACGGTGGCCAAACCTTTTCAAGTTTGCCCGTCATTTGGTAGAGAAGCACATGAATGTGCGTCCCTACTTGTACTGTGTGAGTGGAAGTACGAGTACTTCCTGCCCTGAGTACAGTGACGGGGAACTATTCCGTAGCCAACGGAGATCTGGTTTGGTAAGGCATCTTTGCGACAATAAGGGCGTGCACAAGCGCACTATTAGTCGTGGAGTTGAGGCTGCACTGAAGGTTTGGGGGAGTCACAAACGTGTAGGAAATCTACAGTTTAAGTGGCGAACCAACAAACTTAAACAGTGGAACTACCTCACGGAGGCTGACTGGGAGAGGTTGTGTAAGGGCGCCAAGTGCGAACAAACCGACCTGGGACCAGCTACAGAAGCTCCGATGCCCACTGTAAAGAAGGATACCCCTCCTAAGAAGAAAAATCTAAAAAGGGGCCGCCAGTCATCCAAAGATGATACCAAAGGTGGACGTGACCGTTCCCGCAGTGAACCTGCGAAGAAACGTGTCGCCACCGCCACGGTAACATCTGAGGTCGACCATAGCCAAACCGTCGGTACTGTCACGGTATCTTCGGTTGCATTGCCCCCGGTTGCTGATCAACTGCCCAGGCAGGAGAGACAGAAACTGGGGAATGCACTGGCTATTGTTCAGAACTCTTTGGGTGACGAGCAGGCGGAACAAGTTGCTGCTGACTATGTCAAGCAGTACAAGTGGAGTCAGAAGCAAAAGAAAGCTTCAGCCCCACAGGAGAGTGTCTCACCTGTCAGTGACGCTGAACAGGTAGAGGTACAACAGCCGGAGGGGGCGTCAGCCCAGCCGACTGCTCCACCCCAGCACGGAGCAACCTCTGACCCCGCAAGGGATGACGAGGTGACTCCAGACCCTGAGCACAGGGCTGTTGACGAAGGGCTAGCAGGGTTACCTGTGTTGCCTGGAGACGGTCCTGCCTTTGACACTGGATTCTCTGACACTCTAGTCCCCGGATTTGAGTGCTACAGAGCTAAGATGGCTGAAAACGCAAGTAAGCTACTCCAGTTTCAGGTTTCCTTCTTGGAGAAGTCGTACTTTGAGCAGTATAAGTTGCTCAGAGAACAGGCTATCCGGGAAGGGAAAGCTTGGGTTGCTGAACGCACCAGAGTCCTTGCTGAGCGCGAGGCGAGTCTGGAGCAAGATCATGCCTTCTGGAGGGCTACGATCGACCAGCTCGAATCAAGGTTGACAACTTGTGACGCCAAGTTCTTCCGGCAGTTCGGGTTTAAGCTGACAGAGTGGGAGAGATCTGGTTTTCCAGATCTCCAGTCCAGGTTGGGGCTTGCCGCAAGGCCTGCTCCTCCTGTGACCCCGGTACTGTCAGTACACCCACCTAGGTATGAGATGCCATTTTCTTTCATGGCACAATCTACCCGGGTGGTCAGTGGCGGGGAGCCTACTGCGGCGCCGAGTACCCTCTCGGTAGCCCCAGGTGGAGCCCTTCCTCTCCAGGTGGAGGCTGCTGTGGTTTACACCACGGAGGCCCCTCCTGGAGGAAGTCCTGATGGGGAAGGAAAGCCATCCGGCGGTGTCCCTATGGACACCTAAGGTTGGTCCCCCGTCAGGCCCTCTGGGGTGCACTGTTCCGCCCCTCGGAGGTAAAACTAAACCATCGACGCAGCTACACGCCCCTGGACAACCGAAAGCAGACCGACGGTGCTGTCGTGACTTAACTGAGTCTCTACTGCCACCACACTGGAAGCAGCCTGATGTCTTCAACCGTGGTTTACTACTAAGCCACAACCGTCGGTGCTCTACTACTGTCCAGGGCTCCTGATCCTGTGGTCACATTCTACTATGGTGACCTATGAACTATTATATGGATCATCCTCCTGTGATAATTATTTATAGGGAGGCACGGACCTACCTTTTTATATTTATATTTCACAAGAGATGGAAGTACTATACCGGTACTGGACTCTATCCATCTCTACCACCATAAACTGCTAGGTACTGGAGTACCGCCCCTAATAAGGATGACGATCTATCCCACCTTATTTAGGATACGCTAATATGGATTTTTATATATAAACTTTTCTACGCCAAAGGAAGTGGGAACTGCTATAGTTCCAATTATAAAACTTTTCTTCGCCAAAGGAAGTGAGAGCTATTATAGTTCTATTATTTATATATAAGGACACTAACTCCACACGGATTCGCACCATTGCTGAATGAAGTAGGTGATGTGTTGAGTTTCCAAGGTGGTTATTTGGTGCCTTTACTATTAACTGATACTAGTCTAGGACTATCAGTTGGACAGTTTTTATATCATGTGCCTACGGGACTATGGTTTTACAAAGACTATATTGTTGATATAAACTGTTATGTGCATGTTAACTTGTATGTTCATGTATGTATGCCTGTTGTTACTATGAGTAGAAATGTTACTTGTTGATAAATAGATATACGTGGTATATAATGTATCCAAGAGGTATTATTATTATAAAACCAACCCTTCCTACATTCTAAAGGGGGGTAGTGTAACGGGTTGACTATAAAGTCTAACTGTTATTGTTGTATATCTATTGTATGTTGTATGATGTAAGACAACACGGTTCTATTGTGTTTAATAACTGTTTTATTCATCTAACTAGTGTCGTCGGTTCGTTGCATATACCGACTCCTCTAGTTCGGTTATCGATACGGTAGTGTACCGGTACCACCTTCGGTTACCGTCGGTAGTTGTTACATAATCATTTTTACATAACTAAACCTAACAGGTGGCGCTGCTAGTACGGTCACGTGGCTACGCAGCGCTGTATATAAGACGGCTGCTTCCCCATTGGAAGTCAGTCAGGTTTGGGACTGTCGTGACATGACCACCCTGTGCTCACGGGCTTAACTCTATGCTATAGGGTTGCCCACTGTATTATATATCTGTTCTGATCTCGTATATCCGCTGGTTATACTTGTACTATAATACCCAAGAGTTACCTTTACAATAAAGTCGCCGTATATTAAAGTCTAATTTACCTTGTCTGGTTTTTGTACTCAAGTGTTACATACGTAGTAAGAGACCAACTACAAGATCTTTGGAATAAGTAATCCTTTAACCAGCCCAAAGTATCATTTTTAATACCTAACTCTTCACACTTAAAAGGCAAAATTGCATGATTTACACCTACTTACACCTGTATTCTCAATACTCCATGTAGGAGATCATTTCTGAGAACGCTACTGCCCACGCTACCCCCTGTTGTCTGATAGCAGAGCTGGCATATAGTGAACCGCTTCCTATCCATCTCCACCAACGCCCACGGACATTTTATCTGCCTTTTCTGATTTTGGTGTTTTTGTAATCGCTGTATTGGGTTTGAGGGAGGGTAAAGGTAGTCTACGGTAAAGGTCCGTGCCTCTTACAGCAGATAACCCTTCAGTGTTGAGAGAGCACTGAGCTGGAAATTGGTATTGCCATAGGCTGATAGGGTGTAGTGTGCATGGAAAATCCATTATACTATTATATTTTTATTTGCTACAGCTTCAATCCTTAAAAGTGCATGTACATTCAAGCTTAAGGCAATGGGTTAGAGGATATATAATGTGTTCTTCACATGAAACTGTTTAGTTGAGTATAACGTGGAATTATCTGATGATCCCCTCCCACAGTGAATCTCGGAGGATGTTAGCTGTTATGGCAGACATATTTGTTATCTTCTGAAAAGTCATTTCTTTCAAATATGATAGTAAAAAAATCTCTGCTGCTGTGTGATGGGCATTTCTGCTCAAGGGACTGTACACAGATATACGGCCTGCACTGACTGACCCTACACCATCGGCCTTGTCCTGTATACCAAGTGCCACTGATTGGGTATTCAAACCTATAAACCCTATTTATGCCACTAGAGAGGTACTCTTGTTCCCAAATCCTTCCGAAGGAAGGCTCTGGTAACCGCCAAATGTTGGGATTTTGCTGGGTCTGGGCAACCCCTGCTGGTAGCTTGGAAACAGCGAACAGGAACAGGAAATGGAACCAGAAAGGCTGATGGTAAATCTACCTAAAACTACCATCATACATTCTGGTTCCATTTCCTGTTCCTGCTCGCTGGTTCCAGCCTACCAGCAGGGGTTGCCCAGACCCAGCAAAATCCAAAGTTCAAGGTCATTTGGCTGTCCCCAGAGCCTTCCTTCGGAAGGATTTGGGAACGAGAGTACTAGAGAGGGTACAAATGAATCCTATGTTGACCAGGAAATAGGATGTTACAGGGACCAACCATAGCCATACTTGCTGACCTCAGCTAATCCAAATGTCGGGTCATTGCCATGGAGAGCCATCCATTGGATGCATCCCAACGCTTAAGCTTGTAATAAATGTAGGTGCATCTCAGTAGGCCTATTGTACCTGGCGCAGTCTTATAATAGAAATAATTAATGTCAGCAGACATTTATGGATGTTAATATGTAACCTTAGGAAACCTTGATGAATATAATCTGCTCACATCCATAGCCATATTTCGATACTGTTGGTCAGAAAATGTCGCAATTTTAGCCATAGTGACATAGCTTTCTGAATGCTGCTGATTTTATACATGAAATTGTTGCACACATAAGAGTACATTGTGACAATGAGAGTGCAGTGCACGTCTTCACCACTGGACGTGGTAGAGTTCTCCTTGACTGCGCCAGGCAGACATGGTTCATTCAAGCTAGCCTTGACATATCCATATCGTATGTCCATGTCCCTGGGGTAGACAATGTTATTGCAGATAAGCTCAGTCGTACACACTTGTCTGATAGTCACTTAACTTCTTCTCACCAAATGCTCATCAGTGAATGCCTCCTACCTGTAGACCCATGTCTTGAGCTGTTTGACAACATCGTGCCTAAACTGTTTTGAAGATCCGGCTATAACTCAGTCTCACGAAAGTGATGCAACTCTGGCCTGGGAGGTACCAAAAACAAAGTTTGGAGTGGAATGAAAAAGAATTCGTTCGGGTATAGTACATATCATGGGGGAGCGTACTGCATATGTTTTTTTCCTTAAATATAATAATTGTTGCCATGGTAACCAGACAAAGTTGAGTATGTGTATTTTATGTCTTGTTACTAATCGGCAATTGTAATCCTGGCATTACAATCTAAATTTTTAACCCAACATACATTATATTATGGGAAGATGAGGCCCCATATGTATACATACTTCCTTTGAATCATAACGGTTTACCTTATCTCTTTCATCATTAATGTCCCTAGGGGCCTCATTTCTAATTTTTCAGAGTTTTTCCAAGTTTTACAAATTCCTTACTTAAGACAATTTTAAAGCAGACACCTAGACCTAGAGGATCATTTATTTTTACTGTACTGGTAGCAAAATTCCCTCTTCTCCCATGAGTATGAAATATGACAGTCAGTCCTTCCATACTTTTGCATCATAGTGGTATTACTATTCCTTCATCCCTTAAAAACACCGCACATACATTCATGCATCAGCTAACAGGAAGATCAATCAGAAACTAGTCAAACGTCTACATAGAAAGTGATCTCCTCATGTGACATTCCTACTCTGTGATATGCACCATCAATGTTTCCACTTACAAATGTTTTCCAAATCCACATATTTTCATGCATCTTTTACCCCACATATAAATGTGACCCTTGCAGGCTTGGTATCTTTTATTCTATTCATCAATTCACATTGTAAATCTACAAAATCAATGTGTACTACTCGTAATACTTTTATGTATGTATGTATGTATGTATGTATATAATTTCATCGTCAATGTTGTTATCTCATATAACAAACAATAACTATTATTTTATTATCCAAGCACTGCCTCATGTTTCATACCTCCTAGGGTTAAGGTGTAGCAGTTACGGTAATGCAACTGTAAAATAAATAAATTGTTATCAGGGAAACCTAGCAGCCAAGTGGCCTGTACCCAGATATTATGTAGGATTATCTCCTGGAGGTGCCTGTTTGATTCATTCCTGCATCCTGATCCTAATCAACAAGTCGGAAAGGGACAGATCAGGGCATGGCAAAAAAAGAAGTGACGGTGTAGCCTGTGGGATGTCTATGGCTGGACTAATAGTGACTCTGACCCACCAGCAGTCTGTTCACACATATTACTGCAATGTTTTGGTTCAGTGTGTCATTTGTATCTCTGCCCCGATCTGTTCACTTCAGAAAATATATTTTTCCCCTCTCTCTTCTTTCAGAGATTATGCAGGCACTTAGTGAGATAGCTATAAAGACTTGGGCATGCACATAAATGCACAATCTGGGACATTTCAGCCATTTTTAGAAATAACTCTAAAGCTTGAATCTTTTGTGAATTCATAGTAAAGAAAGTTAAGCATCTGCTTTTCCATACTGGAGTTTTTCAGGAGGAAGCCAATAGATAGAGCTGTGGTGACATTTGGTGAGGATTTGCTAGTTCTATAAAGCTCTGGAGTGGGCGAGTGTGTGGATAATAGGTCTAATCTCTAATCCATATTCTCCTCCGAAGGTTGTCTTACAAAGTGGCTCTAACTTATTACAACAGATATGTCATGCTCCTCCTTACTCTCTGCACGGAGCTAAAAACTGTTAGAAAGGGTCTAGTGTTAACCCTTTAGGGCCGACCAAAAAAAAAAGTTTCTGGTGATGGGGCCGAGATATTTTGACAGGAACTTTCCTGGGGCCGAGCCTTTGCTGAATCCCATAGAGTTAAGATGACTATAGTTGATGCTCGGCCCCCCACGGCATCGACTATAGTCGATGCTCGGCCCCCCATGGCATCAACTATAGTTGATGCTCGGCCCTAAAGGGTTAATCAATGCATCTGTGCTGTACAAAGTGCAGTGGGAGATTATGGTGCTAAATCATATTACTGTGAATGATCGTGGCTGTCATCTTGGGTTTTACTATACAGGGAGATAGGATAGCTCCCTAGGTTACCCAACCTCAGGTACAGAACACCCTGGAGGTGCTTCTCTCACTTCAAAGCTATGGCAGATAATGGGTGCCTTTGTGCAGTGGGGTCTTATGGCAAGGACATCGTATTGTGTACGGGGTGATGCATCTTAGACACTCTCCTAACACATAGTACTCACCCATGCTACATGTCAGTGCCTCGCTGCTCTGTCTGAACAAAATACATGATAATACTTGCATTGTCTGTCCTGTTTTCTAGCCCATCTTTCCTCTTTTCCATATATACTTTGCTTCTCCAACCAAGACCCATCTAAGACCAAAAGAAATTATCAAATTGCAGCATAATTATATCGACTGAAAATGGGGGCAGACCTGATTCTAGACATCTTAAATAACCATTAAAAGGAGTGTGGTCATCCCCCTGCGGGAAAAAGTAACTTGTAATACACATCTTTTTTCTGTTGGCGTTAGAAATTGGGGACTTTTCTCAAGATACAATGCATGTTGCATTGTTTAGGAGGTTATATCTATGAAGAGGGGGAACAGATCCAGGAGAGAAGACAACAATTGAACTGGATGATGGAGAGCTCTGTGTATTGATGATAACAATAATGATGGCAATGCATGCTATTGAATGCCAAATAATTCTTACTCATTGTGACTAGCCACCATGTTCATGGGTCAGTATTATAAATTAAAACAAGGAACAATTGGTACGCATTCAGCATTGATATTATAAAGCATAATTTTAGAATCCCTCACAGATCGTCAAGAGTGCTCATGCCAGATTCTAGAGGTAGTGTCCCGCAGTGCCTCGCTGCCCTTAATATGCCTGCCCATGCCTGCCTGTTCACAGTGATGTAATAATTATTATGTTCACTGACAATAAAGAATGAGACGAATTATGACTTAGAGATTGAAAACAGACTGACTTTACTAAATGTCATTTAGGGTATATCATAAGACCACGAAAGGCAAGAGTCTCCAAAGACGTCGATTGAATCTGTCAGAATTGTGCGGTAAGCGGATATCTCTGATCAGAAGTGTTCCCATGTTACAATGCAAATAAAATCATCAAGACTTTTTCAGTGTGGCTGTCTATAGACTTGCAAATCCTGAAAGGTACGCTGTTATCCATATATCACTGAATGTAACTGATCCTTACCTCCTTCATCATAGCATCAATGAACCACGTTATAGGGGGAAAGGTGGGAAAAATGTCAATGACCTTGAGAAATATGACCTTGACCTTGGCCAAGGTCATGTCGTAACTTTTGTAGATGTTGACTTTATAAAGACCCATTATGATTCACAATACCACCCTTCAAGAGTTACCAAGCACTGCCCCATATTAGGACATGTTCTGATTTAAACTGGTGTCAAAATGATATTTGACCTTGATGAATAACAGGCTGTTGCCATGGCAATATTACATATTTCTTAAAAGTTCCAAATCTATCTTGTCACATGAAAAATCATATCTGGGAGCCACTCCTATGAGTACCAAGTACTAAAAGACAAACATATGACTATTTTCATGTTTGACCTTGATGAATATGACCTTGACCTTGGCCAAGGTCAAATAAAATTTTCATGGATGTTTCTCTTATAGATCTATCATGATATCACATACCAAACCCTTGCTATATATTTTGACCGAGAACTGCCCCTAAAAGTAGATTTTATTTTTGACCTATCTCTCTATGCCTCGAGCAGGGAGATAAGAATTGACAAAGGCTCTCCTCAACCATCAGAAGTGGCAGAAAGCGGAGATGGCTTTGTCTCTGGCTGGAATTACTCTATAGTACATACCTTTGGTGTGGTATATTGTATCATGGGTGACCAGAGATTGTCTCCCTCTGAGCACTGTCATTGTCTCTTGTGATTGTAGAATGAGAAGCTCTATGGTGGATAGCCTGGTTGCTCACCCCTGACTCAATGATTTTGTGCTATGACTGCCTGTCAAGCTTGAAATGAACACTGCTAGTTCTATCAGTAATTCCACCTGTAAGCTTTACAATTTAAAACAATTTATTCCCCTTATACTAGGGAACATTTAACTCATGCTCATAGAATTCAGACATCACCCATATGCTAGCTGGCATCTGCCTATAACGGATCAAACTATAACTCCTTAATTATCTCTCCTCTGCTATAGCTGAACCAATCAGCCTGATATGTTGTATTTATCTAGAATAGCATGGTAATTGACAGTTTCCCAAATACCAAGAGTCTGATATCATGCCAATATGAATAATAAAATGATTTGAAAACAGATAATGTTCATTTCTTATATAAACAGACAATTCTGGTATGAGATGGAAGCCACTGAACAAAGCAAACAACAGCTGTCTTCTCTGGTGGCTTGGTGGGATGGGAGAGGTTCATGAGAACCCGGCACCTGCTGCGAAATGTCACTGACAGGACACGCTACCCTGCCACCCTGTGCCTTGTAAATCTCCATGAACATATACTGTGTTTGTGCTGGTAAAGGTGAGAGGCAGATGCCGAGAGGTGTAAGGAATGACTAAACAGGCAAATGCTAGTGTAGGCCTGGCTTGAAAGGAGATACTAGGGTAAAGGAATGTATATAGATCCTTTGAAAGAAGGAACCCAAGTTCTAGTTTTTATTGGCAAATGGGAGTGCTGCATTTGTGCCATGAGGAAAGCTGTCTACCTCCTTTAACATTTTACCATGATAGGAACCACGCTAATTATTGAAATATGAATGATCGCATTGGACCTTAACAATAGATGTGTGTTTCAAGAATTGACCTAGTAGCCTACGCCAATCTTTAAGTCAAGATGAATAATTAGTACAGGGATTCACTTATACCAGTACATCACATATGGATATAAAGGATAACACTAGTACAAGACTGTTTAAGAAACTAATAAAGGAAAAACCATTATCTACAATGAGTATCAAAACTTGACTGCCTTTGATGTAATATGTTTTATACTCTTTGCGAATACAATTCTGACGTCCCAAACCTAGCTGTCGTGCTCTGCCTCTCTATGCACGCCTTGTGTCCATATATTCCTCTATGCAAACATTTAGGTCAGCAAAGACTATGGATGGGCCTGGAGAGGCATAACCGAGGTGCTGGTCTAAGCAACTTGAACTGCTCAGTTCACATTTAAAACTGGTTGTCCAATATGATGCAGGAGATGTAGTTTCTCTTCAGAGTTATTCAATAAGATTCAATCCCAGGCGCTAATAGTCAAATCTCCCTACCGAATTATAGAAAGATATGACGAAAATATTCAAAGTCCTGGAGGAATGTGTCAATTTTTTTTTTGACGTAGTAAACGTTGATACAAAACTGACACTTATTCAGAAAGTGGCATTTAAATAGCACAGTATGGTAGTACATATTCTAAACCAGATAAAAGCTACACAGTGCATACTCATCAATTTCAAATCTTATCAAATGAAATCCTCCAGCTGTTCTTCCCATGACTCTATTCCCAAGTTGCTGCTCAAAACGGCAGATGTTAATTAATCATCTCTGAGTAATAATATAGAGTAGCGATTAGCTCCATGTTTTATAGGCCATGGGGTAGAGTGTTAATCCAATAACTCTAGGGAGTCAAACAGTTATGCATCACTCCACCATGTTCTGTCCTATAAGAATGAAGAGGGAGAGATAATTATGATAGAAAAAGGCCAACTGCTCCAGCAATGGTCATTTATCAGATGTCCCCTTCTTCCCACCATATTCCTAACCAAGCAGTCTGTGACCTAAAGCATTGTCCAAACTTTAGACAATCAGATTGATCTTTCTGTACTATGCTGAGTATGTCCTGCTGATGCATAGTGAACATACACTGCTGAGTGAGTCCTTGTTTATTGCATGTAAAAAAGGGCTTGAAATGAATGACTTTAATGCACTGATGTCAAAGGCAATATAGTATCACTATCTTCTTTCCTCTGGTATTAATCACTTGATTAGAATGAGGGTACTAGAAAAACCGATACCATTCTGTTACATGATGCATTATGCATGTACTTAACATGCTGGTGTCACCCATAGCTACCCCAGAGTTGCTCGCAGTGGAAGCCCTACCTAAGGAAACCAGAGTTAGGAAATAATATGTTCATAAAGATGGTTAATGGGAAGCTAACTAAATTAGCCTAAGTAGATGTCACGGGCAGGTGTCCCTATGGGGAGAAATTGAGAAGTGAGAAGCGCCGCAAATAAGCCATTCTAAAGCCAAGAGTAAGCAGTGAGTAATAATGATGGAAGGCTATATAGAGGATAGGAATAATACGCTGCATTCAGCCTATTATATTTCTGAAACCGTAAAATAGCAACGATCATTATGTTTACAATGAGAATGATTTCCTGGGATCGTTGGTTAAAAATATTAGTTATTTGCAGATGGTCTATGGTCTTTTGAAGAATAGTACACAGAGAGAAGAAACAGCGTCAAACGGGAGTCCAGGTTTCCTCCACAATGACTCCCCTTATCTGCTTATCCAGGTCACCTAAGGGCGCCTAGGTGACTCTCTGGCTGACCTAAGGGAGTCACCCGGGTGAGCCATATAACCCAGAGAGCTATAATTATGACTCCCCTATAATGGTGAAGTTGGAGAGGTGTGAACTATGTTCTAATTACACATCTGTGATGTAAACTTTTAGGAGGGATATGTGTAAAAGCCCATGTCAACCTTTATGTGCAGAGTAATATAGTGGTTGCACCTCGTTGGCTAATTAAGTCATCCTCACCGCATGAATCCCCTGTTAATAATCATTTAAATCACATAAACTTGTAAAATCCATTCATCTAGAGCTCATCCTACTTCGAATTATCAATCGAATCGCATTGCATTTGTATGGGCTCACTGCTATTATCAGCTGTGCATTCATGAAGTGAATTTCAAAATTGAGATCAATCATTCATTCAACTACAAGTGATTCTACCACGGACACGACTGTAGTGGTTTAAGGCTACAAGAGAAGTGGAAGAGAGGCTAGCCCATACGCATTGTGAGTTTTCGGCTTGTGTCTTGGGAAATACAACATCGTTTGGTAAGTGTCTTTAAAAAAACTCCTTTTGGAGGAAATTATTACAACCACTCGGTCAGTTAAACTTTTTTTAACATACATATACCAATGTTATAAGGGTTACGCTTGTGGTGCCTTCGGCAAAATTATAATCAAATATCACCTTGCCCTGGTAAGTCTCATTTAATTTCACAATTTAAAGGGGTTCTACACAAATGTTGCTATAGTCTAGAAGTGTATTAAAAAGTTCTTCTCTGCTGATTATGTATCTATAGGGTCTTGGTGAAAATAGGAGTGTCCTTCTTTTGAATTTGAAATTGTGTATTTAACTTGATTAGATATTGATAGACCCAGTTTTGGCTCCGATTTTGCCACTTTTGGTAATTTCATTAGAATTTAAGAATGGCTGCCACATAGCTTTTTGAAAATTCCTTGGCCTCATGAATATACTTTTTGACCTATTATTTGAGTCTCTAAGTTGATCAGAACCAAAGATAGACACTCTCCCAATTTCCAACAATGTTCAGGTGGTCATCTTGGATTTCTCAAATTGCTCAAGGGTGCTCAAGGGTCTGGATACGTTCACCTAGACCCTATAGATGCATAATCAGCAGAGAAAAAAACTCTAACAGACGAACTGAGGCTGGGTACTAACAGTGCTGTTGGCTTTTAGACTAATACTAACTTTTCTACCACAAAAATTACCACATGAATGACAGAAAATAGAATTTTACCATACAATGATATATCAGTCCCGATGGCAAATATCAAATTTCATTCTTATTCCCATAAATTTTTAATGCCAGAAGACAATGACCTCCTGAGTAAAGAAGAAGCCTTCATTGAAATTACAGTGATTTTGCCATAATCATTGTCCATTTTAATTTTTTTTACCTTCAGGATATCTTGATTTGTGGTTTATTTGTGGATTTGCTTTCCTGTTTCAGGTTCTGCCATAACAAAAGGATGGTCTAAAATTAAATATGACAAATTCATTGGAGTCTCAATTTGACTATTTGTGGTTTTCAAAAAGGGAGTTGTTGCCAAAGCCCCTTGTTAAATGACTTTGACATGGTACCTACCATTCATGGTTTGAAAGTCCTTACTGCATGTGAGAGTGTACAGTTGTACAAGAAATGAGAAACGAGGAAATTGTTTTGCTTGCATTCAAAGTTATTCTCATATCATCGATATGACTCACTAAAGAGAATGAAAGCGTAAAGCATTACTCTTAAATACTTTCTGTTTCAAAGAAAGTCAAACAACGCCGCCTTCAGAGACAGACAAGCTATCCCCAGGCCCAGATAATGCTGTACTCTGCAGCAGGGTTAAATCTGTGCATCATGATGACCCTTCAACTCAGTCCATTTAACATGATTCAGTTTTGAATAATCCTAGTAATGGTGAGTTACAGGCATAATGAAAATAAAGTGAATTATGACACCGCGCAGTGTACACGCAGTCCTTAAAGAGCCAACTGAAAGCATGTGATTGTCTGTGTTGCAAATACGTGTTCCATCACAATAATATGCTGAATGCTGTGTTTTTATTGGGCATGGCATTGTGGTTCAGAGTAGTTTTTTTTATCATCGTATTTATGAGTTTGCCATTTCAAAATTATTCCATGTTGTGTCTTAAAAAAAGTTATGAAGCAATGACAAAGAAACTGGATACTTGCTCTCAATGTGAGAGTCATCAGGGGTCCATAAATACACTCATCACAGACTTTGCACAGGTTTCCCAAATTGCAATATTACTTACTTGGTAGCTACTGATTATTGGCAATCAGCTGTTGCTGTTAACTGAAATTGTGCTTAATGTGAACATGTAGAGACTTCTATACATACTATCAAGCTGCAGATAACTAAACTGAAAGACCAATGATTCGGTCTGAATCGTGAGAGAACATAAAGAGGGGCTGTATTCATGCATCATGAGAACCTTTAGGTGGCCCATAATGGCCCAGCTGAATTCTGCTGTGGTAGTCAGACAAGGGAGCCTCAGGGTATCTGTGCCCACACACACCACTAGTAGTCCAGTAAACGAACGAATTTATGTCAACAAAATTGCAAGAAAAGGTTTCTCAGTGGTTTTCACCTCTTTGATATATGTACTTTCCAGAAAAAAAATGTTTCCGGCGATCCCGCCTTGGGAAGTGCCCAAAATCCAACATGGCCACCACTAAACCAGGTCAAACAGGAAAACTGCTATAAAAATGGAACAAATCATCCTATTCACACATATGATGGCTCTATTAACATCAGCATGAACAGATCTATCCAATAGAACATGTCTCTTAGTTTTGAAGTTTCAAATAATAGCGTAAAATTCAAAATGGCCACCAAAAAGTCGTTAAAATGCATGAAATGATACATCTCTGGTTCTAATCAACATAGAGATACAAATGAAGGTTCAAAATATATGTTTCTAAGGTCAGAGAATTTGAATTTACTATGTGTGAAAAGATAAATGGCAGCCATTTTGAATTTTTAATGAGGTCACTGCTGAGGGCTGTTTAGATTACTACCAGAAAATAGGATATTTTCCTGATTTGTTTCCAATAAGCATAGGGATGAGATTTGGGAAGGAGACTTACATAACATTTTGTGAGACCAGTAATATGAACTCAAACATTTGCAAGGGACAAACATATATGTGAGCAGGCACGCAGAAAGGATACTCCCTGCGGGGTTAGTTCTGATTTTAGCCACCAGGGGAGAACCCTCTTAGTAGTAATAGATGCAATGCTGCGTAATACTTTGGTAAAGGGCAAATGTTAGAGACTAATATATTGAATATGGGTTTAACACTAGTATGTGTGTGTTGGAAAAATGTTGGGGTTTCCAAATCTGTATTAATAGTGGGAAAAAAATAAATATAAATGGAGTAGTTTGAGGCCCAAAGTGAGGTGCTCATTTTTGTCATTCTGATGATTCATATTCTGGTAAAAAGAATCCGTTGTGTCTTATTGGCTGATTGGAATTCCTTATCGTTTTGGAATATTATAGTTCATTGGTGTATACATATGTATGTAAAATATAGAGATGATTGGGTCAGTACTTGTGGAGTTATTAAAGATATAAGTATCTCACACTGTTGTATATGATTCAAAATCCAAGATGGCGGCGACTAGTGGCAGTTGTTGTGTCTGGTGGTAGGTGCAGACAATGGCACAATGGGGGGAAACTGGGGTGGTGAGTGCAGTCTATCCATGCGTGATAATTGACAGTTGAGAGTTGGTCTCTTGACATGCTACAGCCCATGCTAGGTGATGACTATCCATGCGTGATGTGTGACCTGCATTTAGTTATAGTTTGGTTGAATATATCAATGGTGTAGGTTGATGGTGCAAATGGGGTGATTTTTGGGGACCTTTAGCTAGTATAGTGTGAGTGGATAGGGAAATGTTAAAAGAAGAGGTAGGATTGGATTGGTTGAAAAGAATAACTTAATTCTTTGTGGTATTATGCTTTATGTATGGATACATGCATTTGTGATATTCAAAATTAATTGGAGTCCAATTCGATTTTTTAAGGATAGATGGATGAAAAGATTACGTTTGTTGTCATGATACGCTTATGCAGTCCTGGCGAGTAACTCTCCTGTGATGCATTATTGCATCATGCCGATCCTTCTGGAATGTTTCAACCTGGCAAGGTTGGCATGATACTTGAAGGCTAGCCTGGCAAGTTCCTTTCTAGGGATTTATTTATGTATCATGATGACCAAGGGCATGATGCATTAAGGCATTTATCATCCTTAAACGGTCAAGGGAGTAATCAAAAGATTTAGTGTATGACACTGTTGTATATGGTTGAACATCCAAGATGGCCGTCTGTAGTGTTGGGTGCCAGCACCCCAACCTGTTGACCTACTTTGGGTTAGAGCAGTTGACCTACATTCCATATGAATGGTGTGACCTGGTGACCTGCATTCAGTTGTGTTTTGGTGGGAAGTTTGTTTGCATATATGTGGCTCGCAAAACAACAATGTGGATGTGTAGAATGCAATTTAGTTACTTTTTGAATATAAGGTATATGTTACTCTTTTCTATGGTACATAAACTAAGATGACAGTGCCAAGTGTCATCATCTCTGGTGGATTATTCAAACAATTCACTGACAACAACTGCACCTAGTTGACCTTTAGTCAGTTCAGTTTTGGTGGCATGATACATGTATGCAGCCCGGCGAGTAACTTGCCTGGGCTTCATTCATGTATCATGATGAACAAGGGAATGATGCATAAGGCATTTACCATAATTAAATTGTCTAAGAAGTAATTATTGATTTAGTGTTTGATACCGTTAGGTATATGGTGGAACATCGAAGTTGGCCATCTCTAGTGCTGGGTACCAGCACCCGAACCATTTGACCTACATTCCATTTGAATGGTGTGACCTGGTGACCTGCATTCAGTTGTGTGTTGGTGGGAAGTCTGTTTGCTTACATGTGGCTTGCAACACAATAATGTAGATGAATAGAATTCTATCTAGTTACTTTCTGAAGATGAGGTATATGTTACTCTTTTCTATTTTCTTTTTACATAAACCAATGTGGCAGTGCCAAGTGTTGTTATCTCTTGTGGATTATTCAAACAATGAGAAGACAACAAATGCACCTAGTTGACCTTTAGTCAGTTCAGTTTTGATGGCATGATACATGTAATCAGCCTGGCAAGTAACTTGCTAGGGCTTCATTCATGTATCATGATGACCAAGGGCATGATGCATTCAAGCATTAACCATCATTAAATGGTGTAGGATGCAATTATGGATTTAGTGTTTGATACTGTTGTATATGGTGGAACATCCAAGATGGCCGTCTCTAGTGCTGGGTGCCAGCACCCCAACCTGCTGACCTACATTTGGTTAGAGCAGTTGACCTACATTCCATTTGAATGGTGTGACCTGGTGACCTGTCTTCAGTTGTATTTTGGCAGGAAGTCTGTTTGCTTACATGCGGCTTGCAAAACAATAATGTAGATGAATAGAATTCTATCTAGCTACTTTTTGAATATAAGGAATATGTTACTCTTTTCTATTTTCTTTTTGCATAAACCAAGATGGCAGCGCCAAGTGTTGTTATCTCTTGTGGATTATTCAAACAATGGGCTGACAACAAATGCACCTAGTTGACCTTTAGTCAGTTCAGTTTTGGTGGCATGATACATGTAATCAGCCCCGCGAGTTACTTGCTAGGGCTTCATTCATGTATCATGATGACCGAGGGCATGATGCTTTTAGACATTTACCATCATTAAATGGTCTAGGAAGTAATTATGGATTTAGTGTATGATACTGTTGTATATGGTGGTATATCCAAGATGGCTGTTTCTAGTACTGGACGCCAGCATCCCAACCGGTTGACCTACATTTGGTTAGAGCAGTTGACCTACATTCCATTTGAATGGTGTGACCTGGTGACCTGCAATCAGTTGTGTTTTGGCAGGAAGTCTGTTTGCATACATGTGGCTTGCAAAACAATAATGTTGATGAATTGAATTATCTAGCTACTGTTTTGAAGATGAAGTATATGTTACTCTTTGCTATGGTACATAAACAAAAATGGCAGTGCCAAGTATTGTTATCTGTGGTGGATTATTCAAACAATGGGCTGACAACAAATGCACCTAGTTGAGCTGTAGTCAGTTCAGTTTTGGTGGCATGATACATATAATTAGCACGGCGAATTACTTGCCAGGGCTTCATTCATGTATCATGATGACCAAGGGCATGATGCATTAAAGCATTAACCATCTTTAAATGGTCTAGGAAGTATTTATGGATTTAGTGTATGATACTGTTGTATATGGTGGAACATCCAAGATGGCCGTCTCTAGTGCTGGGTGCCAGCACCCCAACCTGCTGACCTACATTTGGTTAGAGCAGTTGACCTACATTCCATTTGAATGGTGTGACCTGGTGACCTGTCTTCAGTTGTATTTTGGCAGGAAGTTTGTTTGCTTACATGTGGCTTGCAAAACTAGCTAATCTTTGAAGATGAGGTATATGTTACTCTTTTCTATGGTGCATAAACTAAGGTGACAGTGCCAAGTGACTGTTGTCATCTCTGGTGTTTTATTCAAACAATGGGCAGACAACAAATGCACCTAGTTGACCTGTAGTTGGTTCAGTTTTGGGGAGTCATCACTTGAAATGCTGTCATAGTTTAGTGAAAGGAATGGTTTACATATTAACACTGTGAATATGATTTGATCGCTACATCTATGTGTTGAGGGCAAGTTAAAGTGTCTGTATATGTAATAATAGTTGATAAATATTAAAATCTGAATGGTGTTGCTTGAGGGTGGAAGTAGAACGATTTCTCAATGACATTCAGCTGGTGTCAGTGAATGCTTAAATGTTAAAGGAAGAGGTAGGGTTGAATTGGGTTGAAAATAGTTATCAAATTCTTTGTGATATTATGCCTTATGTGTAGATATATAATGTATGTGAGATTTAAAGTTGATTTGAGTCTAGTTAGAAGAGTAGTTAAAGATCTAGTTTTTTTGTGGCATTGTGCCTTATGTGCAGGTATGTATGTATGGGACATTATTGAGTTAATGGGCATTTTATTATGGGAGTAATTAAGGATTAAGTATATGATAATGTTGTCTAAAGTGGAACATCCACAATGGCTTCCTCTGGTGCTGGGTTCAGCTTTGGTCAGAAGTATGTTCAGATACATGTGTCTTGCAAAACAATAATGTCTCAGCTAACAAAAAAAACTTTATTTTACGTCAAAATAACGCTTTAAACTTTACATAACGTTATGTCATACTAAAGAGCCTTAGAAAAACGTTGACATATAACGTTATATAACGCGATAAAATGGTGTATAACGTTATTTGTTTACTGGGGTAGGTGAATAGAATTCTATTTAGTCAAGTATTGAAGTAAACATTACTCTTTCCTATGGCACATAGACTAAGGTCACATTGCCAAGTGACTGTGGTTATGTCTGGTGGATTACTCAAACAATGGGCAGACAACAAATGCACCGAGTTGACCTGTAGTCAGTTTAGTTTTGGTGGGAAATCAGTTGACATGCATGCAATTTGAAGTATGTGTAGCAGATAACAAGTTTGAATGCTGTTGACCGGCTCTAGTCATGTTGACCCTTTGTGAATGAGCAACAACTAAAGTGGATGTCATGGCAGGGCTAGCATCAACTACCATGACTCTATGTGATTCAGCAAATCCTTGCCTGAATACTAGTCTTCACAGCTAACTATATTGATTCTGACTGTCCTTAAAGGCTTAAAGAGGACTAATTCAACAGACTGCTAAGTAAGCAGAGAGCTAGGCAGATAAAGTCATAGATAGATGAAGAGCTAGATTGTTTGATAAATTGACAAATATAGAACTCTGTAAACAGAGGGATGCAGAAGGAGAGGTAGGAAAAAGAGAGGTGTTCATAAGGAAATAAGTAGATACAGTGGTAAATAGAGGGGTAGGAGGAGAAAGAGAAGTAGGAAAACAGAGAGGTAGGCAAACATAGAGCTAGGCAAAAAGCAGTTAGAAAGGTATTTTAATAGGTAGGTAGGCAAATAAACTGATATTTAAGCAGATAGAGGGGTAGACAAGTAGAAAGGTAGGCAGAGAGAGGTAGGTAGATAGAAGTTAAAGCAGATAGAGAGGTAGACAGAAATAGACCTAAGTACATAGACGGGTATGCAGATAGAGAAATGAGACAGATGGGGAGGGATGTGAATAAAAAGGTTAAAAAATTGCCTGATAGATGGATAGACAAATAGAGAACTAGAAAGATAAGAAGGCAGAAAGTAGGTAGGCAGATAAAGAAGCATATAGATAGACAGGTATGAGAATAAACAGGAAGACAAGTAGGCATGCAGGTCAAGACATGAAGAGCAGTAGATAAGAAGGCAGACAAGAAATGAAGGCTGTTAGAGAGGTAGGCCGATAGAGACGTAGGAAGTTGTTAGATATTAATCTAGGTAGATCGAGAAACAATCAGATAGAGAGGTTAACATATAAACATAGAGAGCCGTAGGCAGGTAGTAGGTAGGGAGGTAGTCTGTTTTGATATTTAGATATACATAGATATAGCGGATGGCAGATGGGGAGGTATCAATGTAGAGAGATAAGCAGCTAGAGGGGTTGGTAGATACAGACGGAGGGAGGTAAGTAGATAGAGAGGTAGGCACATAGTGATATAGAGAGGTAAGCAGAAGAATAGGCAAGTAGGGATATGAAGAAGGAAGCAGACAGTGTGGGAGGGAGGTAGACAGATAAAGAGATAAGCTCCTGAGAGG
Organism: Harmothoe impar; assembly: GCA_947462335.1. Taxonomy (NCBI): domain Eukaryota; kingdom Metazoa; phylum Annelida; class Polychaeta; order Phyllodocida; family Polynoidae; genus Harmothoe; species Harmothoe impar. The sequence goes on from OX381716.1 coordinate 20,255,752, forward strand.
GGGGTAAAAAAGAGAGTTAAGCAGCCACAGGGTTAGGTAGAGAAAGATGGAGGGAGGTGGGCAGATAGGGAGGTATGCAGATGGGAAGGTAGACAGATAGAGAGGTAGTGGGATAGAGCGGTAATCAGAGGAATAGAGAGATAGAGAGGTAGGCAACTAGGGAGGCAGACATATAGAGAAGTAAGCTGACAGACATCTACCAACATATAGCTACCCATAGAGGTAAATAGAGTACAAAGAGAGGTGGATATGCAGACAGGTAATCCAAACTTTAGAATTACTAGAATATTGAAAGTGGGGTCATACATCACTTACACTTACTACTAACAATGTGGATCATTGATACTTATACATGACTGGTAGAAAATTCACCTAAAGCAGTCAAGGTGTTTGGATTTGAAAGTTGTTAGTGACATGTCTATGTTAGTGGTCACATAAATTTCCCTGTCGGGTCACATGTGCATATCTACAGGAATGCACCATGTACTGTAATTTCCTGCAGATGATCACTCCCGAGCATTGAAGCCTACACCATCTGGCATTCTCTTAACAAACGGCTGATGTATATATATATATATATATATATATATATATATATATATATATATATATATATATATATATATATATATATATATATATATATATATATATATATGGTCAATTCCCACGAAAATGGATCACTTGGTCCAAATAGCTCGTAATTAAATATATTCTTTGATCTGCATTGCGGAGGAATTGCGGAGGAGGACAAAAGCAGAGTGAGGCTTTGTGCTCCTCCGCAATGCAGAGGAGCACAAAGCCCCATGTCCTGAGGCTCGTGCTTTGTGCTCCTCTGCATTGCAGAGAGCATAAAGCATGAGTGAGCCTCACTCCCATGCCTCAGAGAGGAGAGCTGGCACCATGATCTAGGTCTCTGTTGCTCTGGATGGACTGTAGCTGAGGCTGGTATTCCTACATCCCTGTAGAGTCATGTGTTTGGGAGGAACATGACAGATGGTTGGGCTATGACCTACAGTATGATATTATGGTGGATATGTCAAGAGATGGGATAGCAGGTTTATAAAAGATATGCATGGTAAATGTAGAATGCATACTACTTATAAATGTCATACATGCTCTGTAATTGAAGGTTGAGAAGCCCCTGAGAAGTCATCAAGAAAGTACCTGCATGATGATCTCTGCCCATTCTATACATATATCATAATATTTACATGTGCCCCATGGTACATCTTTCCTCCCGTATCTATATAGAGTATGGCTTGTGTCAGTCATTCCTACATCACTACTGAGAGGGGAGGAGCATTGTATGGGTCAGATTGTGTGTGGATTAGGGGAGAGCAGGGGTGTGGAAGCAGGACTGTCACAGCTTATTCTAGGTGTATCAGAGAGGGAGAGGCTGACACAATATTTGAGCCTACACTCACGTGGTTGAGGCTATGGAGGAAGTACAGCAATCTGAGAGGTTAGGTGCCATGGGGTAGACTATGTATCCATCGGTTATTAAAATATGTGAGCTTGGTGTATGGGAGATTAGAGAACCGAGGGTGGAATGACTTTGCTGAATCACACATGGTTTATCTTGGGAGTACATTCTATAGCAGGGAGAGAGATGGCGGATATGTTAGTGGTTTTTATGATGCATTTCAATAGATATAGTATATCATACAAACGAGTGTGTACACTTCTGAAAATCTATGAAAGTTAGTACCTAGTCTTTATATGACATAACTGAGGGCGAGAGTCTCTCTTATGAGATTTTGATCAGAGTAGGAGAGCATGACACGGTGTATACCTAACCCCTGTCATCACATTGCCCAGCAGAGCAATGTGGTCAAGGCAGATGGGAGTGAGGCTCATGTTTTATATACCCTCCGAATAGCAGAGGGCACAAAGTGGAGTGGATCCCATGTTTTGTGCTCCTCCACATTGGTGAAGGAGTGGAAGGGGAGGGTTGAGTCGAGTTGGGCTTGTGCTTTGTGCTTCTCTGCATTGCACAGAAATGCCTCATTCTACATTTCTGAGGGATCACCCTATTTTTGACATTTAATTGCTGTGCTTTCTGATGATGAGGAATGGACGAGAGTTTAAGATTGAGTTTTTGTTACACATGGCTATATGAATAATAACAAGACATCATTCCTATTTATATAGGATTTTATTACAATTGCTCACCCTATACATCTAGCTATGTAACAATCACATTACAATATCAATTATATTACACCATGCAAATTATACAGGACAAATGTAATTTTAGGGCACAATATCAAAATTACATTACTCCCCAATCATGATGGTAGAAAGTGTCATGATCTCAATACAAAGGGTATTATACACATTCGAAGACTTTCATATCAAAGTCCCCACGAATCTAGTCACACCTTTCCAGAAACATCTCATTGTGTAGGCACTTAGAGAGTCTTGTGGAGTAACATGTCCCAACAAATTGTCATTGACCATTGTTTTAAGTAAATCTAATGCCCCAACAGAACATCTGTATTTCCAGATAACAGAGTTCACAACCTGTTTTAGGTGTTAAGAAGTGAGAAATCCTGCCCAAATCTGGACTGTCCCATTATATTCAATTCTTGATTCTTACATGTAGTCATATTCTAATTAGGTAGTCATCATGATGTCATGGACAAATTTATCCTATTTTTAATCAATATCAAATTATGATGTTTCCTGCGGTAATCCTAGCCCGTCTAATGAGGAGTGTAGTCTAACATAATGTATAAGCTTCAAACATGAGGTCTTAGCTCTTAATAGACATGATGCAAAGTCTTAAATTCTGGCAAATTGATATCCAGATAGAAGAAAAACAGGAATAACTCCATTTGATAACATGTGATGAAAGGAACAGTCATCACTTCACCTCCAAACAGTTTTTTTTATCCAATATATAATCTAAGTCTATCCACTCCTCTTTATACATGTTGTCTGACAATGATTCAAAGCACTCTACTCAATCTAACCAAGCTCTTCAACTTTTTCATGAGTTTTACTGCAATTCCAATAGATACCAATGTAGAATCTGATCATTATCATTTCCCTTAATATGATTCTTTCTGTCATTGTTATTGTTTAAAATCAATTGTAATAATGAGTCCATTTTTACAGTCTCAGTCAAAAGTGAGAATATTCTTTGCAAGTATCCATGTAATGCCAAGTCTTTACTTCAGTGGCTTTATCCATTGAATGTTTTCTTTCACTGCTGGAGCAAGAATTGACTTTTCTGATCTCTCAGGTCCTTAATGTTAAGTCCCATCAGCTCTTGTATGATATCGCTACGTCTTTGAACATCATGTAGAAAGATACAAAACTCTATGAACTTCTCGATGTTTAATGAGTGCAGATGGTGTAGCAACATAGACCTCTTCTGACTTGGCAGTTGAAGTGCCTGGAATGAAGAAATTATGTCTCCATCAAAACATCAAAATAGTCATGCAATGAAAGATTCATTATCATATTATAGATGATAGGCCTACTAAATCATACTATATTCTAACTTTGTGAAATCACTCGTCTACAAAAGAATTATGCAATATGACAGAGCACTTTCTACTTACATTGATGTCAGAGGACAGGTATCGAGAGATAACATTCTTCGCCACTAGATGTGCCATGAAGTAGGGATTGATTACTGCAAAAGTTGGATTACACATGAAATCTCATACAACAAACCAATGATCAAAATCAGAAACCATCCTAAAAATACCATACACATTACATACTTTCATACAGCATTGAAGGACCTTCCCATAAAATTAAACACAGTTTTAAATTCAAGAATAAAACTTACTTAATCGTTTCACAAGATCATGGCCTGTCCTGTTCAATATATCCAATTTTCTCTCTTGATCCAGTAATGTGTGAGTCATCTCTTGCATGGTGGTTAATGAATCCTATGACTGAAATATATTTGCTTTGCATCCAGCGTCTAGCACACAGCAACTGATCACTCATGCATGGTTGTTTAACCATGTGGAGCAGTGTTACTACTAAAATATCATCCAATCAGAGTGAAGTATTTACATTCATTCAACCAATCGGTTTGCACAAGGCAGTCATCTCATTAGCATACACTCACAGTTGGTGCATTACTAACTGACGTCATCATGGTGATGCATCCACATAATCTCATTACCTCTGAGTCATCCCTTCAATTGTATTACTTCCTTTGTTCTTTATTACCCATCCCCCTACATAAACTTACTCATGGGTGAATCAATAGAGGTGTTTGATATTGTTCACATCCTATTGTCATAGGGGTGAGTTATCCAGACTATTCTATGTCCAGAACCCATCTGAGCACCTTGACTGATTGAGATCAATTGCTCTTCTGGTATCCAAGTGTTATATTGATCCGACCAGCCTAGCCAGCTGACTAAAACCTCCTGCCTATTTTGGTTCTCATGTTCTATGATCCTTCGATTCAGAATAGCTTCCACTTCATAGACATTTTCTTCACTGGTGATGTAAGCTCCTTTGAGGGAATTCTCTCCTCTTATGGATTCCACTTCTGGGTCAGTACTAATATTTGGAGAGGGATTGTCCAGTAATTGCAATGGTGACATCAATGGTTCACTGAGTCCTTGCACTGGTGTGGGTGCAAATGCCCTATACATTTCATCTCTCAGTTTCTTTAGAGCTTCTTGAAGCTCTGCTTGTGATACTGTGTCTTCTTTTTCTTTGCCTTCTTTACTCCTGTGACTGATATAGGTGGAGACCTTGTTTTTTGGTAAGGGATATGCTTTGGGTATGGTCGTGCTGTCCTCTACCCATTGGTGTTTCCCCACTTGAGTAGACTTATGGCGGTAGTTGAGATGCCTTAGTAAGTCTGATCGGCGACCTGTGGAATAGCCACATCCTTCTGGACACATCCAGCCTTCCTGATTACTAGCATGTATTATGGAAGCATGTCGTGTGAGACTGTACTTCTTAGTGAAGGTTTTTGTACAATCCGGACAGGAATATCTCTCTTTTGGCTTCATTATAAGCAGACACAATGAAGACTAGATGTTCAATGTATATCTGCCCAGACTAATGCACCTCGACAGAATTATGCATAGCTTTGACTCAACCAATCAGAAAGCAGTAGTTAAAATGAATCATCCAATCAGATTGCAGCACCCTTTCAAACCTTTCAGTTAGCATCTCATTGTCCCATGTCAGCGGGGACGGGTGACAGCATGACCTTGTTACCTTGGGGTCATACCACAGATTGCACAACTTCCTTTATTGTTAATTTCTCTATTAACTCACTTATTTCATCCCCAGTCTTATCGTAAATAGTTATTAGAACTTCTCTCCTATGTATCCATCCCTGTCCAATTTACATACAAATCCATACCAAATTCACTCACACAGCCATCCCCACAAGTCTTGTCAGCAAGTTAGTAGAGAAAACTGTACACATCACGACCCTTAGATATAACGTGAGAAAACGTCTTTCGAAGTCTGAAGGTGATTACGAATGCAAGAACTTTTTTGACTATGCTTCACCATTTTGACACCAGGCAACAGATCAATAAGAGGTGTGACCAAGTGACCTGCATTCCACCTGCTACCCCCCCCAGTACGACTCTTATGGCAAAATTCCCTTTCTTTTCTAATTCTTTATTGATTCACTGAATTCATCCCTTATTTCATCATGTCTTGGTTTCCCCACCACAAGTCTTTCCCAGAACCACAAATGCTATACTAATTATATTTAACCTTTCCACTGACATGGCCAACTTCAACTCACAAAATGCATTATTTAATCTATATTTTCTAATCAAACTTTGCAAGGATGAACTGGAAAATACTTTAAAAATACATACAAACGAAAAGTAACATCATCCAAATCATCCTTACATGTGCATATTGCATGTTTATGTAAGTCTCTTCCACAGATGCCATGCATGCCATGCTCTAAACCATACCTACTTACCTTCCTCTCTATTAACCTACTTCTCTCTATATGCCTATGCTTACCTCTCTATGTGCCTACCTCTATCTGCTTGCCCTGCTATCTACACACCACTATTTGACAACCTCTCTTTCTGCCTACATATTTCTCTATTTGCCTATCCCTCTATTTGCCTATCTATTTATATGTCCACATTTCTGTCTGCACTCTTAACAGCCTACCTTCCTATCTACCTGCCTCTTTAAATATGCCTACTTAAATAGCTGTCAGTCCACCTCTCTCCCTAACTGTCATTCTATTTATCTACCTTTTTATTCATCTATCTGCTTAAATCAATATCTGCATTCCTCTGCCCCCTTCTTGCACTGCCTAACTTTCTATTTGCCTAACTCACTATTTGCCTACCTCTCTGTCTGCCTACCACACTCTCTGCCTACCTACCTCTCTATTTGCCAAACTTTCTATCTGGATATCCATCTTTCTGCTGACCTCTCTATTTGTTTAGACATCTAACATGCTACTTCTGTAAGTGGCTGCTTAGCAATCAACTTAGCTCTCTATCTAGCATGCTGTTGGTTTAGTCTTCTTTCACATGACTATAACCTGCAAACAGCATTCAAACATGTCACCTGCTACAAACAGTCCAAACTACATGCATATTAACAGACTTCCCGCCGAAACTCAACTGTCAGCAGTTCAAGTAGGTGCATTGGTTGTTTTATCCCATTGTTTGTACTTACCACCAGACTGAACACCCACCACTGGGGCAAAGGTTTTCATCCAAGATAGATTATATATGCTTGAGGTAACTTGATATAAGTGGATGAAACACATACATAAATTTTATGTGAGCTTCTATCATTAGTATTGATATTCAGACATGAATAGTATCAACATATTGCAATTAAAGCAGAAAAAAAGGACAAAGTGATGTAGCAATAGAACAAACATGCCCACAGCCACACTTAACCTATACAAATACAACACATTTGCATTGAATTTACAATCCATTAGACTGTCAATACATAATTACCCACAATGAATTACCCATTGTCTACAAATATAAACAAAATGAATAGAAAACATGAAGTTGTCTAAAACTGAAGTGCACTATGATTGACCCTGGAGTGGCCCCTAATTGGCCATAAAGTCATACTCATAGTGGTGTATATTACTGAGCAACCAATCAAAGAGTCCTTATAATACTGTCTAGACCAACCAACAGAGATGGGTCGAGTATGTCTGGGTAAATTTTTGGTCCCTTGTAACATTACAGTCTATCTATTTATTTCAGGTTTAAATGATAAATGATGCACATGTGATAGAATGAATGTGCGCATTTCATTAATTTATATCAATGCTAGTGATAGGAGGGCACATAAAAAAATCATGCTGGTATTTTCTTTTAAGGGTATATTATATATATATATATATATATATATGGTCGTTTCCCACGAAAATGGATCACAAAGTTGAGAGAGGGCAAAATTCCAGGTTTACAAATATCGATTAGCTTTTCTGATAGCTGATCAATAACATATAGGGGAGTACAGTCATAAAATTGGGAACATTAATTCTAATAAATACTATTTTAAATGTCCATTCAAAATGGGACCTACGCACGGTGATGGGACCTACGCACGGTGATGGGAGTAGTGAACCCATTAAGATAGATAAATAGCTATAATGATGCATATGTCTCAGTTTATTTAACAGATCTATGATCAAACTATAGATATTCATCGGATTTACATACACAAATATGTTTTTTGCCATAAAAAGATATTTTAATTGTGGACCTGCGCATGGTGACGGACCTACGCACGGTGATGGGACCTACGCACGGTGATGGGGCCTATACATAGTGCTTTTATATATTAATGAGAGGTTTCCACCATATGTTTATGTTCCTAAGTATTGGTCCACCATTTCTTGAAATAAATATTCAAAGATATTGGTAATATTTGCTATAATTTACCTGTTTTTAATGGAACTTTATGATGTACCTACGCACGGTGATGTACCTACGCACGGTCACTATTTGATTCTAATAGCTCACAGATTCACGAATATTAGTCCAACCTTCATAATTTTTTCTAACCAGCATCCTTAAAGGATGGGAAATCTAATATTTAAATATTTTTCACTAACTATTTGGGGTATGTCTGTATTTTAATTTATTGTGGACCTACGCACGGTGATGCCCAACCTACCCCACTTTGTGTTTAGGGTAATGGTAGAATCACAAATAGGTGTGCAGAATTTCTTTGACTCCTATTAGAAACCTCCTAATGGGCCCTACAAATTGAGGTGTTTACTTGTATCAATATGCTATTTTTTCTTGAGTAAATCTCCATTATCATGTACCTACGCACGGTGATGCATAAAACTACACCACTTTATTCATTTAGTATATGTGAGAAATTTCTTACATGGAAATAACACAGGCCACCATAATTAGCCTGAATTATTGGCTCTAGCCTTGTGGGCATGCATGCATATACACATTACCTTCTTAAGAGATATTTCCCTGAAAAATTATATTTCAGTATTAATGTTTCAATTTTTGCTTTCCAAAATGTGCAAGAAAACATGAAAAAATGACAAGTTTTCACCCATATCCACTCAAAAGAAAAGAGATAGGTAGGCAAAAGTGGGTACCCATGGGTAGATATTGTAGGGATCTATGCAAATATACCTGAATGAAAGGTCTCTATTCCTCCCTTAAGAATATATTTAATTACGAGCTATTTGGACCAAGTGATCCATTTTCGTGGGAATTGACCATATATATATATATATATATATATATATATATATATATATATATATATATACCTTTGTGCATCCTGGGTTGTGGGATCTTTCATGGTTCTCAGACTCACGTTGTGGGGTCATGGCTCACGCTGTGGGATCCTCAGAAAGACCCCACAACGTACTTGATCTTATATGACTCCATATAGTCTGATATGGATAGATTTGTGGTTAAAGACTTTTTTTTTATGAAGACCCCACAACGTTTTTTCAATATATAATAAATATTATTGATTCCATCAGCTGCCTCCAGGTGTCTCTACCCATCACACAGGAAGGCCAATGTATATATATACATGCCACATGGTGCTACGCTTGAGTGAGCACAAAGGTCAACCTATCATAGAGAGGGTAGGAAATAACAAAAGGATCCCACAAGCCTGTATAAAAACTCAGGCATGATATATTTTGTTTAACCATTACTATAAAGTAGCTTAAGACGGATTTAGTATTGATTTCCCAAAACAAAATTACTCCATGAGTGGGATGCATCTGGAGATTCGAAATCATGGGGTTTAATGCTAGTGCCAAATTTTAAAAAAGGTTTGTTTCCGGTCACAGATCGGGTCTAGGTAAGCAGTGCCGGGTTCCCCTATTTTCTTCCAATTTCTGGACAATTTAGCAATTTCCCAGTTTTTACGGTTTGTAAATCGGACAATTATTAAGGATTTTAGAGCAAAACTCTCAAATCAAACCCCACCTCCCCCCCTCAACCCCTCACTGTTTGCCACACAGGGTCGCCCACAGTTGAGCTATGATTATATAACAAGCTGGTGAGAGGCTAAGACAATAGATGACCCGGATTAGGCTTGACCCACATTTGGCTGTAGGCAACAGAAGGGACTGGACACCTCTGTATACTAGTACATGGCATACATGTACTGCATAGCAAGTCAAGTAATGGTAAGCATTCATAATTTTAATATTTAGAGCTCAACATTTGAACAAGTATTTATTTTAAAATAGAATAGTGGTAATAACTCTGCTTAGTTGTTATATTCACACAAGACATTAGAAGTATATTATCAAAATAATAATAAATATATAGTCACTCCATGTGCAAATTATGATTGGTCAAAATGAACATCATTAATGGAATCTGTGGCTTTTTCTTCATCTAGACATGTATCATTTGTTTTGTTTTGAGTCCTTTAAAACTTAATTTTTCTACAAGTTTACCTGTTTTTCCGGTCTTTCAGGGAGACTAGGGGTGTCCCTACCACCCGGAAGAGCCTCCAGGGGGTTGGAGGAGCCTTCAGGGGCCCGGAGGAGTCTTCAGGGGCCGGGAGGAGTCTTCAGGGGCCGGGAGGAGTCTCCAGAGTTCAGGGGCCGGGAGGAGTCTTCAGGGGCCGGGAGGAGCCTTCAGGGGCCAGGAGGAGCCTTCAGGGGCCGGGAGGAGCCTTCAGGGGCCGGGAGGAGCCTCCAGGGGCCAGTAGGAGCCTCCAGGGGCCGGGAGGAGCCTCCAGAGTTCAGGAGGCCGGGAGGAGCCTTCAGTGGCCGGGAGGAGCCTTCAGGGGCCGGGAGGAGCCTCCAGGGGCCGAGAGGAGCCTCCAGAGTTCAGGGGGCAGGGAGGAGCCTCCAGGGGCCGGGAGGAGCCTTCAGGGGCCGGGAGGAGCATTCAGGGGCTGGGAGGGGCCATCAGGGGCCGGGAGGAGCCTTAAGGGGGCCAGGAGGAGACTTAAGGGGGCCAGGAGGAGACCCCAGGATTCAATGATGATGAATAAAAATAAATACAATATGGATCCTGGTAACTACAGTATACTGTAGTGCACTACAGTATACCACAGTGATAATTGTTGTTTACTGCAGTAAATACACTATATTACACAATAGTAGATACTGTAGTAGATGAAAACACTATAGTAAATCAACTATAGTACACTATAGTATTTATTATAGTTAACCAGCCCCTTCGGGGACTGAGATTGTGGGGGTGGGGGGGTGTGTTTGTCTATCTACCGTGTCATTTGTAATTCAATACCCCCCCTGGGCCCCCTCCCTATTCTCATGGCAACTCTCATCCCCCCCCATCACACACACACCCATACATGCTAAAAAGTGTGTGGCAAAGTGACCCAGCGTCCATGCCTCTGCTGGGATTCTCTCGGAGGGTCTGACTCAGAAGTTTAGGCTGGGATGTCTCAAAAATGCGACCATTAGAGGGAAAAGCCTCCTCCATTACCTGATCAGTGGTCGCAGATCAGGTGGCCAGAAGCGCCCAATACCTGGCTACTGGTCGGACATAGGCAGAGCCCCCATCCCTCCTCCAATCATCAACTCACCTAACTACAGTGGTCGCACATCACAGGGAGGGCCAGAAGCCCCCCCCCTCCCCCCTCCCCCCTCCCCCTTTTAAGATAATGCATCTTGAGTTGGACTGTGCCCGCTGGGATGTTCCACACACTCTTACTGTGTCACCTATGTAATAGTTAATCAATGTTAATCAAATTGATGTGAATACAAACTACATACAGCGAGAGTGAGTGCATAGTTATGCATTAATGCACTCTGCCCTTTCGTTGTCACTGTATGCATCATAATATATGCCGATCCTATGGGGTTACTGCACCCAGAAGGGTGCCACTGTGTGCATCATGACAGCAAGTGAACACGGACCATAAGGGTTAAAATATGGCTCAAGTCCCTCTGTGTACACCTTTCAATGTTAAATTCCCGGGTCCACAGTTTGAATTCTGGGCCCACAACTTTCTGAGGCTGCGGGCCCGGGTGGCCCTTGGTCTGAAATGTGAGTGTCTACCTTGAGCTCCTGTATAGATACAGCTGCCAGAACGTTTTTAAACGTTTTCCAATCAAGATGCACTTTCTGCAGAACGTTCTGGTACACTATGGCAGGTGAGGAGACTTAACTGTTTTTTTAACCAGCCAAAACATATTAAAACGTATTTGTTATATCTTATAACAGAACTGCCAGAACGTTTTAAAACAGTTTACTTCTCAAGCTAGACCTACCAGAGTGGGACAATGTGTATTGGGCATGACAATTTGTATTAAATAAAGAGAGAAATCAGTACTTAAATACACATTATTACGTTATGGAAGCCAAAAACTTGAAAAATCCATTACACATAATACGTTCTGGGGGTCTCCTGACAGAAAGCACTGGCATATGGGGGGGGGGGGCCATTTTTACTCCTCACATTAGTACGTTCGGGGGGTCCCCTGACAGAAAGCACTGGCATTTAGAGGGCCCTTTTTACACCCCACATCAGTACGTTCTGGGGGTCCCCTGACAGAAAGCACTGGCATTTAGAGGGCCCTTTTTACACCCCACATCAGTACGCTCTGGGGGTCCCCTGACAGAAAGCACTGGCATTTAGAGGGCCCTTTTTACACCCCACATCAGTACGTTCGGGGGGTCCCCTGACAGAAAGCACTGGCGTTTTGAGGGCCCTTTTTACACCCCCACATCAGTACGTTTTGGGGGTCCCCTGACAGAAAGCACTGGCGCTCCTGAGGATATACCTATAGCTAATAACTTGGGACCCTTATTTACACATTAGCAATGAGCCTTGCATAGGTTTGCCTTACTCTTTATGGCTATAGCATGTCCTCTCAGAGCCTTTTGAAGACATCTAATTGGATAGCATCCCACAATGCAGGCTGAAGACTGATAAAAGACCCCACAACCCAGCACCAGAACTTACATGAAGAGTGCCTGGCAGTGAAAGACAGTAAAGTTAATCTCAGCAAAATTGTTAGTGGATTATATCTAATAATCGATTATCTAATGTTGTATAACATAGTTAAGGATAGAATTGAAAATTACATGATTCATGAAAGGTCTACTGAAGAGTTTGGCTGCAAAACAATAAAAGTGCCATTTCCAAATGTTGTTTTGCAGCCAAACTCTTCAGATAAGCTGGTATTTTTTTGTATTTCACCGGATTTTATTCAAGGCCAGACACCTATTTATGTCAAAGCCCCAGTATCCCCAGCTTCTATTCAATACAGGCACCTAATCAAAACCCGGAATTATATGCAACAATACAGTATACTAATTATAGCTGATTCCAAAGACAAAGACAATTTGCCCCAGTCTTCCCCAAAGACAGATGTCATTTTGCTCTAAGATGACTGCATATTCATCTACTGACTGTAACCTATTGATATTATTTCCCATATCAACCATGTCTGTTTGCTACAATGCTGCTGTAGTTTGCCTTAAGTGAGAAATATGGGCTATCTTGATTATGGTCATACTTTTATACACTGCCATATTGGTGGGAATCGACATACTTGTCATATAATATTGGTGAATAAATAAATGAATGACTAATTTGTATTTTGTTATGTGTAGATTATGTATTTCGAGCTCCTGAGAATGACCCCACAATGACCTGTATATTTATATATATACTCCCTTATGGGGTCTTCTTTAAGACCCCACAAGGTTATATATAGCTTTATAGTTGGACCGCTGTGGGATCTTGATACAGGTCATAGGTCAAGGTCATCCCGGACCCCACAAGGGGACTGCACAGGATCCCACAATGCAAAAAAAAATATTAATGAAATTACAAAATATTATGTCAGAATCAGTTTCTATTAACTCGGAGGTGTCCAAATATACACTTATTTTTTATATAGATGTGTTTGTTCTATGGGATCCCACAACCCAGGGTAAGACCTAAGACCCCACAACACAGGTTTGGTCGCTATATATATATATATATATATATATATATATATACATCAGCCGTTTGTTAAGAGAATGCCAGATGGTGTAGGCTTCAATGCTCGGGAGTGATCATCTGCAGGAAATTACAGTACATGGTGCATTCCTGAAGATATGCACATGTGACCCGACAGGGAAATTTATGTGACCACTAACATAGACATGTCACTAACAACTTTCAAATCCAAACACCTTGACTGCTTTAGGGGAATTTTCTACCAGTCATGTATAAGTATCAATGATCCACATTGTTAGTAGTAAGTGTAAGTGATGTATGACCCCACTTTCAATATTCTAGTAATTCTAAAGTTTGGATTACCTGTCTGCATATCCACCTCTCTTTGTACTCTATTTACCTCTATGGGTAGCTATATGTTGGTAGATGTCTGTCAGCTTACTTCTCTATATGTCTGCCTCCCTAGTTGCCTACCTCTCTATCTCTCTATTCCTCTGATTACCGCTCTATCCCACTACCTCTCTATCTGTCTACCTTCCCATCTGCATACCTCCCTATCTGCCCACCTCCCTCCATCTTTCTCTACCTAACCCTGTGGCTGCTTAACTCTCTTTTTTACCCCCCTCTCAGGAGCTTATCTCTTTATCTGTCTACCTCCCTCCCACACTGTCTGCTTCCTTCTTCATATCCCTACTTGCCTATTCTTCTGCTTACCTCTCTATATTACTATGTGCCTACCTCTCTATCTACTTACCTCCCTCCGTCTGTATCTACCAACCCCTCTAGCTGCTTATCTCTCTACATTGATACCTCCCCATCTGCCATCCGCTATATCTATGTATATCTAAATATCAAAACAGACTACCTCCCTACCTACTACCTGCCTACGGCTCTCTATGTTTATATGTTAACCTCTCTATCTGATTGTTTCTCCATCTACCTAGATTAATATCTAACAACTTCCTACGTCTCTATCGGCCTACCTCTCTAACAGCCTTCATTTCTTGTCTGCCTTCTTATCTACTGCTCTTCATGTCTTGACCTGCATGCCTACTTGTCTTCCTGTTTATTCTCATACCTGTCTATCTATATGCTTCTTTATCTGCCTACCTACTTTCTGCCTTCTTATCTTTCTAGTTCTCTATTTGTCTATCCATCTATCAGGCAATTTTTTAACCTTTTTATTCACATCCCTCCCCATCTGTCTCATTTCTCTATCTGCATACCCGTCTATGTACTTAGGTCTATTTCTGTCTACCTCTCTATCTGCTTTAACTTCTATCTACCTACCTCTCTCTGCCTACCTTTCTACTTGTCTACCCCTCTATCTGCTTAAATATCAGTTTATTTGCCTACCTACCTATTAAAATACCTTTCTAACTGCTTTTTGCCTAGCTCTATGTTTGCCTACCTCTCTGTTTTCCTACTTCTCTTTCTCCTCCTACCCCTCTATTTACCACTGTATCTACTTATTTCCTTATGAACACCTCTCTTTTTCCTACCTCTCCTTCTGCATCCCTCTGTTTACAGAGTTCTATATTTGTCAATTTATCAAACAATCTAGCTCTTCATCTATCTATGACTTTATCTGCCTAGCTCTCTGCTTACTTAGCAGTCTGTTGAATTAGTCCTCTTTAAGCCTTTAAGGACAGTCAGAATCAATATAGTTAGCTGTGAAGACTAGTATTCAGGCAAGGATTTGCTGAATCACATAGAGTCATGGTAGTTGATGCTAGCCCTGCCATGACATCCACTTTAGTTGTTGCTCATTCACAAAGGGTCAACATGACTAGAGCCGGTCAACAGCATTCAAACTTGTTATCTGCTACACATACTTCAAATTGCATG
This sequence comes from Harmothoe impar, assembly GCA_947462335.1. Taxonomy (NCBI): domain Eukaryota; kingdom Metazoa; phylum Annelida; class Polychaeta; order Phyllodocida; family Polynoidae; genus Harmothoe; species Harmothoe impar. The sequence goes on from OX381716.1 coordinate 20,270,983, forward strand.
CATGTCAACTGATTTCCCACCAAAACTAAACTGACTACAGGTCAACTCGGTGCATTTGTTGTCTGCCCATTGTTTGAGTAATCCACCAGACATAACCACAGTCACTTGGCAATGTGACCTTAGTCTATGTGCCATAGGAAAGAGTAATGTTTACTTCAATACTTGACTAAATAGAATTCTATTCACCTACCCCAGTAAACAAATAACGTTATACACCATTTTATCGCGTTATATAACGTTATATGTCAACGTTTTTCTAAGGCTCTTTAGTATGACATAACGTTATGTAAAGTTTAAAGCGTTATTTTGACGTAAAATAAAGTTTTTTTTGTTAGCTGAGACATTATTGTTTTGCAAGACACATGTATCTGAACATACTTCTGACCAAAGCTGAACCCAGCACCAGAGGAAGCCATTGTGGATGTTCCACTTTAGACAACATTATCATATACTTAATCCTTAATTACTCCTATAATAAAATGCCCATTAACTCAATAATGTCCCATACATACATACCTGCAGATAAGGCACAATGCCACAAAAAAACTAGATCTTTAACTACTCTTCTAACTAGACTCAAATCAACTTTAAATCTCACATACATTATATATCTACACATAAGGCATAATATCACAAAGAATTTGATAACTATTTTCAACCCAATTCAACCCTACCTCTTCCTTTAACATTTAAGCATTCACTGACACCAGCTGAATGTCATTGAGAAATCGTTCTACTTCCACCCTCAAGCAACACCATTCAGATTTTAATATTTATCAACTATTATTACATATACAGACAATTTAACTTGCCCTCAACACATAGATGTAGCGATCAAATCATATTCACAGTGTTTATATGTAAACCATTCCTTTCACTAAACTATGACAGCATTTCAAGTGATGACTCCCCAAAACTGAACCAACTACAGGTCAACTAGGTGCATTTGTTGTCTGCCCATTGTTTGAATAAAACACCAGAGATGACAACAGTCACTTGGCACTGTCACCTTAGTTTATGCACCATAGAAAAGAGTAACATATACCTCATCTTCAAAGATTAGCTAGTTTTGCAAGCCACATGTAAGCAAACAAACTTCCTGCCAAAATACAACTGAAGACAGGTCACCAGGTCACACCATTCAAATGGAATGTAGGTCAACTGCTCTAACCAAATGTAGGTCAGCAGGTTGGGGTGCTGGCACCCAGCACTAGAGACGGCCATCTTGGATGTTCCACCATATACAACAGTATCATACACTAAATCCATAAATACTTCCTAGACCATTTAAAGATGGTTAATGCTTTAATGCATCATGCCCTTGGTCATCATGATACATGAATGAAGCCCTGGCAAGTAATTCGCCGTGCTGATTATATGTATCATGCCACCAAAACTGAACTGACTACAGCTCAACTAGGTGCATTTGTTGTCAGCCCATTGTTTGAATAATCCACCACAGATAACAATACTTGGCACTGCCATTTTTGTTTATGTACCATAGCAAAGAGTAACATATACTTCATCTTCAAAACAGTAGCTAGATAATTCAATTCATCAACATTATTGTTTTGCAAGCCACATGTATGCAAACAGACTTCCTGCCAAAACACAACTGATTGCAGGTCACCAGGTCACACCTTTCAAATGGAATGTAGGTCAACTGCTCTAACCAAATGTAGGTCAACCGGTTGGGATGCTGGCGTCCAGTACTAGAAACAGCCATCTTGGATATACCACCATATACAACAGTATCATACACTAAATCCATAATTACTTCCTAGACCATTTAATGATGATAAATGTCTAAAAGCATCATGCCCTCGGTCATCATGATACATGAATGAAGCCCTAGCAAGTAACTCGCGGGGCTGATTACATGTATCGTGCCACCAAAACTGAACTGACTAAAGGTCAACTAGGTGCATTTGTTGTCAGCCCATTGTTTGAATAATCCACAAGAGATAACAACACTTGGCGCTGCCATCTTGGTTTATGCAAAAAGAAAATAGAAAAGAGTAACATATTCCTTATATTCAAAAAGTAGCTAGATAGAATTCTATTCATCTACATTATTGTTTTGCAAGCCGCATGTAAGCAAACAGACTTCCTGCCAAAATACAACTGAAGACAGGTCACCAGGTCACACCATTCAAATGGAATGTAGGTCAACTGCTCTAACCAAATGTAGGTCAGCAGGTTGGGGTGCTGGCACCCAGCACTAGAGACGGCCATCTTGGATGTTCCACCATATACAACAGTATCAAACACTAAATCCATAATTGCATCCTACACCATTTAATGATGGTTAATGCTTGAATGCATCATGCCCTTGGTCATCATGATACATGAATGAAGCCCTAGCAAGTTACTTGCCAGGCTGATTACATGTATCATGCCATCAAAACTGAACTGACTAAAGGTCAACTAGGTGCATTTGTTGTCTTCTCATTGTTTGAATAATCCACAAGAGATAACAACACTTGGCACTGCCACATTGGTTTATGTAAAAAGAAAATAGAAAAGAGTAACATATACCTCATCTTCAGAAAGTAACTAGATAGAATTCTATTCATCTACATTATTGTGTTGCAAGCCACATGTAAGCAAACAGACTTCCCACCAACACACAACTGAATGCAGGTCACCAGGTCACACCATTCAAATGGAATGTAGGTCAAATGGTTCGGGTGCTGGTACCCAGCACTAGAGACGGCCAACTTCGATGTTCCACCATATACCTAACGGTATCAAACACTAAATCAATAATTACTTCTTAGACAATTTAATTATGGTAAATGCCTTATGCATCATTCCCTTGTTCATCATGATACATGAATGAAGCCCAGGCAAGTTACTCGCCGGGCTGCATACATGTATCATGCCACCAAAACTGAACTGACTAAAGGTCAACTAGGTGCAGTTGTTGTCAGTGAATTGTTTGAATAATCCACCAGAGATGATGACACTTGGCACTGTCATCTTAGTTTATGTACCATAGAAAAGAGTAACATATACCTTATATTCAAAAAGTAACTAAATTGCATTCTACACATCCACATTGTTGTTTTGCGAGCCACATAATATATGCAAACAAACTTCCCACCAAAACACAACTGAATGCAGGTCACCAGGTCACACCATTCATATGGAATGTAGGTCAACTGCTCTAACCCAAAGTAGGTCAACAGGTTGGGGTGCTGGCACCCAACACTACAGACGGCCATCTTGGATGTTCAACCATATACAACAGTGTCATACACCAAATCTTTTGATTACTCCCTTGACCGTTTAAGGATGATAAATGCCTTAATGCATCATGCCCTTGGTCATCATGATACATAAATAAATCCCTAGAAAGGAACTTGCCAGGCTAGCCTTCAAGTATCATGCCAACCTTGCCAGGTTGAAACATTCCAGAAGGATCGGCATGATGCAATAATGCATCACAGGAGAGTTACTCGCCAGGACTGCATAAGCGTATCATGACAACAAACGTAATCTTTTCATCCATCTATCCTTAAAAAATCGAATTGGACTCCAATTAATTTTGAATATCACAAATGCATGTATCCATACATAAAGCATAATACCACAAAGAATTAAGTTATTCTTTTCAACCAATCCAATCCTACCTCTTCTTTTAACATTTCCCTATCCACTCACACTATACTAGCTAAAGGTCCCCAAAAATCACCCCATTTGCACCATCAACCTACACCATTGATATATTCAACCAAACTATAACTAAATGCAGGTCACACATCACGCATGGATAGTCATCACCTAGCATGGGCTGTAGCATGTCAAGAGACCAACTCTCAACTGTCAATTATCACGCATGGATAGACTGCACTCACCACCCCAGTTTCCCCCCATTGTGCCATTGTCTGCACCTACCACCAGACACAACAACTGCCACTAGTCGCCGCCATCTTGGATTTTGAATCATATACAACAGTGTGAGATACTTATATCTTTAATAACTCCACAAGTACTGACCCAATCATCTCTATATTTTACATACATATGTATACACCAATGAACTATAATATTCCAAAACGATAAGGAATTCCAATCAGCCAATAAGACACAACGGATTCTTTTTACCAGAATATGAATCATCAGAATGACAAAAATGAGCACCTCACTTTGGGCCTCAAACTACTCCATTTATATTTATTTTTTTCCCACTATTAATACAGATTTGGAAACCCCAACATTTTTCCAACACACACATACTAGTGTTAAACCCATATTCAATATATTAGTCTCTAACATTTGCCCTTTACCAAAGTATTACGCAGCATTGCATCTATTACTACTCCTCTTCCCTTGCCTGTGCACATATCTGCAGTTTTGGGTATTTAATTAGATGCCTGCCACCAGGTTTCATCAAAATTAAAGGTAGTGATGTTTATGTGCACTCTCTCAGTTATATTAAACAATAGCAAATCTCTAGCCCTAATCAGTATGGAGATATGATTCAAGTTTATAAATATTCAGAATTCTCTGAGGTCAGAAAATACAGATTTACCATCCATTTACCATTTACAAATTCTAAATCCCACTAAATATGTTCCAATATTGTAACAGTATAATATCTAGGGAATGGGTCTCTATGGGCAATAAGAGCTCAGAAATGGGGACCCATAGAGCCCAGTCATGGTCTTTCACAGGGGATCATCAATGGATAGAATAAAATTGTAATTCTTTTTAACACACGGGCCATATTGGGTAATAACATCAATTGTGATCAAGATAACAAGAATCTGAATGAAGTGCAGATGTAGGCAGAGAGGTATGGCTTTGGTGAACATCCTGAATCAACTTTAAGATTGAATTGTTAGTTCCAGTCAACAATTTTGTGTATATGATGATAGAGGCATAGCTTCCATCAGTGTATTATCTGAAAATAGAGGTATTGTCTGAAACATTTTTTAACAAGCTGGAAAGAATCTGATACTTTGGGCATAGTAACCAATAGTGAACCAGATGTCACCAACCATACATCACAAATTGAACTTGTCCCCAATTTTAGTCAGTGACCTAAGTTGGTCCTAGCCCACTGGGATGTGTGCTTGTTGGCATCATCAAACTTTCCTCCAACTAAGGTCCTGGTTAGTTACAGATACTATATATATATATATATATATATATATATATATATATATATATATATATATATATATATATATATATATAGTGTTGTTGTCTTCACAACTGTCCCAAACCAACAAGGGTATGCATTCCAGCAGATTATGGGACAACACAGGGTAGATATTGTGGCAGAATTGAAATACAGCATCTTTACCTCCCAAAGACAGCATTGTTTGTAGTAAAAGATCATTTCCAGGTTCTTACAGTAAGACCTTGATTAATCAGTCTTTGATAAGTCTGTTGCCTAACTTTTTGGTCTCTTATAATTTAGGACGGTTTTAATTGCATACTAATTCTTATTAATATATTGGTTATTGGTTATAATTAGCCTGGAGAGACCCCCTACCCCCCGCTTGCTCTCTCCGTCCAGCACACCAGCATGGTATGGCAGCAGCCCCAGGGAGCAGACCACTTCTACTACTACTACTACTACTACTACTACTACCACTATGTATGCTCTTTGATAAAGGCAAACACAGACATTTAAATCTAATAGTTATCTCAACATACTTGTGGAGACACATTAGATGTAATGCAATACGGGAAGTTCTAATTGTACAAGTATTACTTATCTATATTGACCTTATGCATTATGGGGAGAGGAGGATTGACAAGACCAGGCTAAACATAGATCAAATCCTGCAATAACCCCTTTGGTTGGTGTATTACTCCCAAATTAACACAAGCATTATTAAGTGCTTTATTCAACACCTCCTGCACATGCATACGTCTCCCTATATTTCTACCCTTCCCTCAACACTCAGCTACAAATTCCCCTACCTCATGGTATTGATATTAATATCATACAAGGGAGGAAGTTGTTAGTGTATGTTTGAGTGTTTGTCTGTGTGCCTGTTTATCAAAGAGCATGTTATTGGTAGTATAGTAGTTTCATAGACTGCCATGTAGGATTACCCCCCCCCCCACCCACACACACACATAGTAGGCTACAGCCCTCCCCCCCCCCTATTTGCCTATTTTATGCCTCCAGTTTTTCCAAAATTCCTGGATCCGTCCCTATAGGGAAGTTTGAAGGAGGAATGATATAACTGGTGGAGGTAAATCAGCTTGAATGTCTCAAGTCTGTTTTGATGACTTGTGACAACAGGTAATTCAGTGGCCATGACAAGCACAACATTGCTAGGATGGAGATGATTAAGACCTTCAATAGGTATAGTTGCATACAGTATCCACCAGATCCCACTGGTGGTCTGCTAAAACTTCACATGGACATGTAGACCACTGCACTCCAGAGGTGGTTCTTATGTCATGGATATCCTATCACATACTCCCTAGATCAATCAACAGAGTAGGTGGTCAAGGGGAAATGTTTATAACTCATGATAATGAATTAGCCAATGGAACTTATTGTATTAAAGATTCATGTATGTATCTCCTCTTTCCTGACTTCTCTCTACACACCTTGACAAGAGGTCAATGGATGGCTGGAATACACTTTCAACAATATACAATACCTCAACTTGTTTAAACTGGTTCGGAATCTCAGACTTGTAACGTTATAGCTATGACTCAAATATCAAGACATGCAGCCACCTGAACATTCAATCACTAATATTAATCTCATATCAATGGGTAGCTGCAGCATTATAGGTCTCTATCATAACTTAGACATGATGGCCAACTGGTAGAGTACTGGCTATAATTATACTCTGATATTCCATACCTTTACTATAGGTCCAACTAGCATTTAGCATGATGGGGGGGGGATGCTGACCCTTTTGTCAAACCCTAAAAAAGGTCAAACCTATGAAGTGTAAATTGCTGTAAAAGACGCAAAATATCCTCTTTTCCGGTGGTAGTCTAAACAGTGACCTCATTAAAAATTCAAAATGGCTGCCATTTATCTTTTCACACATAGTAAATTCAAATTCTCTGACCTTAGAAACATATATTTTGAACCTTCATTTGTATCTCTATGTTGATTAGAACCAGAGATGTATCATTTCATGCATTTTAACGACTTTTTGGTGGCCATTTTGAATTTTACGCTATTCTTTGAAACTTCAAAACTAAGAGACATGTTCTATTGGATAGATCTGTTCATGCTCATAATAGAGTCATCATATGTGTGAATAGGATGATTTGTTCCATTTTTATAGCAGTTTTCCTGTTTGACCTGGTTTAGTGGCGGCCATGTTGGATTTCGGGCACTTCCCGAGGCGGGATCGCCGGAAACAATTTTTTTCTGGAAAGTACATATATCAAAGAGGTGAAAACCACTGAGAAACCTTTTCTTGCAATTTTGTTGAGACTAGGCTATATATTTCCTTTCGTTTACTGGACTATAGCTAGGAACCTTCTCACAAACAGCAACATCCCAACATCCTTACTAAGGCAGTGTAGCTATGTGTCCTGCATTTCTATATTGAATAAATGTCTCTTATCTGGTTATTGCTTTGCAGGAGCTCCACTCCATCTCTGGTAACTTGACAGGTGAAGCTGGGCCGCCCAATACCCATACCTGAATTGCTCAGTTATTGGATCCGTTGTGCCCTAGCTGTGAAGCTTTACAATATGCATAAAAGGATGGTAAAAGAGAAGATTAATGAGCTATATTTTGAGAGGACGGAGTCGACCTGAAGTAAGTATGTTTGTCTCCATGGGCTTTAAATCATAGTGTTCTGTCATTTTGTATACAACAAGCAGGGAACTGCCAATAATAATAATGGTATTGGAAATAAACTACACTTGATTGAAATACATAATAACTGAAGAAAGTGAAAAACATCAACATTTGAGAGCATTTGGGGAATATTATTGCCTCACCCGAAGTAAAAGCCTCCCGATAGATCTATGCACATCAATACGATAATCCAAAGCGGTACACTACTGACTGTTAAAAGCTAATACACTATCCAGTAATTCCTCAATTGTAATGCATTTGCCTGAATTCAAGGACAACCTTACAGCTTTACAGCAACTTATAAATATGTTGGTGATTCACAAGCCTACCTAGTAAAAAGGGTCAATGTGAGGCTATATGACATTTTACGAGCATCTTGGGGAAGGAGATAGATCATTAGTGCAATCTAGGCTTTACAGATGGGTCGAAGGAAAATACATCCGGCCTTTCATTAAGGTTTATCAAGTGTGAATATGCTCACCATCTGGGAACGATGTCAGAGGGGGCTTACCCAAGTAGCCTGCCATAGACTGCTGTAGACAGTCTTTATTGTATAGAATTATTTCAAAATGATATCAGATATCAGCAAGCAGGCCTGGCAGGATTGTTCATTTTCATTTATTGATGGCTCATGGCTGGCACAATGGATCTTCTCTGTCTGATTATAATGGAGCTCCTCCTGTTGTTCCCTCAGCTAATTCAGAACCATTGAATTCCTTTATCTCACACCTCCATCCATCCTCGAGCTGTGTTCCTGGTGGAAGTGATCATCATTAAATCCTGATAATTGGACAGGTGCAGTTCTTCCCCAAGTAATTCTAATCCCAGTTGTTGTCTACATGAAGTATGTATATATATTTGTATTTTAAATAGATAGTTTGGATGATAAGCAATAAATGTTGAAATTGTGAAATCATACTTGGATTATTTAGTTCCCGCTAAGCAGCAGATTGTACAATGCTACAGCATTTGATATATGCCATATCATTGTTCTACACAATAGCTTGTTCTTTTGTGTTAAACATTATTTACATGAATTCAATCTCTGACAACTATGTAATGAATGGTAAAGTCAGATCCTTTACAATATTTACCTATCTATAGACTGCATTCTACCCCGAATAAAACAAATCTGATTTGAATCGGGTGACCAATGCGCGCATGGTTTGTCATTCATGGCCCTCACTGGGCAGACTACATTATCCTACCTACTACATAACTCCTCCACCACACTCCCCTACCTACTGTAGCTCCCTCACCTGTTCTCCTGACCCACATTATGTAAGTCCCACCTACACTCCACCACTCACCTGTACCTGCCCTAGTTTCCTCACTCAACCACAACAAGCCTTCCCAGGAGGTCAGGTTTTCCCACCCACCCACACCTTATTAAATAGGTAAATTCATAAGCATTATTATCATGTATGCTATGTTTAATACCACCTATCATACAAACACTTCCTCTAAGGTGTAAATGTTACTATAAGGTTAACAAATACCTATACTCAATAATATGTACCTATAAAGCATACAGGTCATACAATATGTCATTTGACCTTCATATAATCTCTTAGGTATAAATTCATATTGTACAATGCATATAATTCCTCCAATTAAAACATTTGTTCTTTAACCCTCTCTCCTCTTGTCTGTTCGGGGAATGAAAACTGGTCCAAATAACAAAAGAAATTAAAAACTACTAAAACTGATGTATGGTCATCATATGGCCCATCATGAGCATGTATACATTGTATATAGAAACCATGAATTGCATTGCAAGAAATGCTAACTCTGCGGAAACACCCTTATTGATATTTTCTTACACTCTGTATGAGTCCTCGAAAATATGTGCGTGGCATATGCTATTGGTTTTCAATTATTCATGCAAGATTTAGCCTATGGGAAGGCTAGATCTGGTTTAAGGGACAAGGTGAACTTTTTTGTCATGATGTATGTTTAATGTTGGAAGTTCTAACCCTATACAATCTTCTGTTTTGCGGTTTTCCTGAATTAGCTTTTAGTTGTATACTATAGAGACATTGTCATTTTAACATCAACTAAAGTGAATGTGAAAAAGGCTCCATTATCAGTTGGTTATCAGAAGCAGGATGGTTGCAGCAGTCATGTGATCATGTTTGACAAATGCCCCTAAGCCAATCAAGTAAATATGTGTTTTTAAAATGTTGTTTTAAATTCTGTTTTCAATTCCAGTGTACTTGGAGAATGGTTTGAATTGAAGCCAACGTTTGATTGGTAATGGGTCAGATAATTCAATCATGTTAACTAATTCCACGACCCTGATGACTATCTCAATATAGGTTATGGTAGAAAAGCTACCTTTGAGGATGTTATGAACATTATATAGTATCCATAATTTCTCACTATAAGAGCTACATCTTTGATATCAGTGATGTTTGTGTCACTGGATGTGTGCATGGTAGAGATTTTTCTTTGCTCTGTCATAATAATTTTTGCTATCTCTGATAGCCCTACACATCTGATCAATTTACCACCTAGACTTATTGAATTATCACCCCACATTGCAGGGTATAAGAAAGAGAGATGATCGCTGATCATTACACTTAAATTGAAATGATCAATTCAACAGTCTTAATATAGCAGAGGTTCAAATGCTTCTAAAATAACATAAAAATCATTATTCAATGAACCTTCATATTTGTATTTTCTACTAACGAGGCTTGGTCATCTCCATTTAAAATCACTAGAGATAGTATCGTTCATAATGGTGCTAATAAACAATATTGTAACGGGAGAATTTTGGACGATGCTAGGTGACTTAACTAAGAGACAACAACAATGGCGGATTATGAAGTTCACAGTAGTTCGCTATTGACATTGACTTAAACAGTTACAATCAACCCATATGAGATGGCAATTACTGAGCACTGATAAGGTTAATACAACTAGGTGCTACGGTGAGTGCATGAGTTGTGGTATACGCTGGGAAGCTTGGAGACGTCTGACGCATAGCATGAGTTGGAAACCGACCGCTGTGGTACGACATGCTCCCTTTGACGGTGTCACCACCCTAAAGCACTAGGCCGCGTTCGGAAATTTCAATATTGACCACCGTCGACCTGCCATTTGAGACACTTATACCAAATTTTAGCTTATGACATGCAGAAAAATATATAACGGGTGAGCCCAAAAAGTCAGGCTAGATTTTGCATGAATCGCCATGGTAACAGGGTAGTGGTTTTGTACAGTGAGGCCTACGCAGCGTATAGATACACTTTACGGCCGTTTCACCCCCATAAACCTACACTGTTTATAGGGAGTAGACAAATCCTTCTTTTAGGACTATAAATAAACACTTTCTGATCACCCTAATAACAAATAACCATGTATTTAACCCTTCTTTCCCTCCCCTATAGGCTAAATTCCGCAAAATAACAAAGTTCATAAGGGACTCTTTGGCCAGTAAACCCGGAAGTGACCCGATTTAGGGTGGTGACACCTTAAACGAAGACGGGTTGCCATGGTTACGAGTAAATGACACATTAAGGCGTCCTTAACAATAAAAAAACACCATATAAGGTCTAACCAATAGATTTTAGCTTTATTTTGGCCAAAAAAATACCCCCAGGGGTCCTGCAACTAGCCAAAATTGACAAAAATTGCAGCCGTTTAAGCGAGTCCTTTCTCGACGAACCTACCGAAAAATCTAGCCTGACTTAGTTTATACAAATACCACTCCAAATTAAGCTTAAGACATGAGGTTTAAGAAGGTATACCCCCCTAAGCCCTGTGAGAGTTACAGACAAGGCTAGAGAGAGCCAGAGGGCAAGTATGTGGATGATTTTCATGTCAAAATCACCAGTTTTGGCCCCAAATTAGGCCCGGGGGGCCTATCATTGTTGTTTATTTACCATAGCAACCCATAGCAACCAATGGAATGTGCAATGTAAAGCCATGATAAGCAAGCACACTGAATACACTTCACTCCTACTGCATAATATTCCAAAAAAATAAAGAAAATCAATGAAAAACATCCCTGCCTACTATTTCCACCAATGCAAGGCCCTCCCTTTAAGGTGTCACCACCCTAAAGCACTAGGCCGCGTTCGGAAATTTCAATATTGACCACCATCGACCTGCCATTTGAGACACTTAAAACTCTCACAGTGTTTAGCCACCTATACCAAATTTTAGCTTATGACATGCAGAAAAATATAGAACGGGTGTGACCCCAAAAAGTCAGGCTAGATTTTGCATGAATCGCCATGGTAATGGGGTAGTGGTTTTGTACAGTGAGGCCTACGCAGCGTATAGATACACTATAGGGCCGTTTCACCCCCATAAACCTACACTGTTTATAGGGAGGTGTGCCGGCCACAGGAGTTAGATTTCAAATAAGTAAGCCTATAGTAGACATACTTATGCAGGGTTATTACATAACCTAGATTTGATAGGTAATACCCAGTGTATTGCCTGAAATTGTTGTATTGTACGATTTTCGTTAATACAGACCAAAATGGCTGGTATTATCTCATAAAGGCAAGTCATAGAGCATAGCCTATTTGATAAAAGGATAAATAAAATATAAAAAGGAAAATTGGTATACATGTGAAATGATGTGCATGTCTAAGCAAAATTAAATGAATCACAATGCAATGCAATACTCGGCCTGTATAGGCAGCACATTGCAGTATATCCTGGTATCTAATCCCGGAGGTACACAGTGGCTCCCGGAAGTACACAGAAGGCTCCGCAATGTAGACATTACTGAGTTGTCAAAAGGGACAGGGATTGCCAACCTTTATATTGCTCATCAATTGCAATGCTATCAAATTATATTTCTCCGTTCAGCAATTTTGGTATCAGACCGGGTCAAATTCTTGCACAATAGAAAGCATGGGATTCATGTGGTTCCGTATTTTTTCCCGTTGAGAATTTTAATGTTGCATGTAGGCATAAGTATAGCTCAATTAGTTGTATTGTTTTGATTTTCTAATCAAAAAATAAATGGTAGGCAGTAAACTAAATTCTGGGAAAAGGCTTTCAATCCATCAGGTAGCCTCACTATCTTAAACTTCACTCATATCATATGCTTCATACCAAGTTTTAATCATAACGATTTATTTTTCTCACTTCATATATATCTCCATATCTATATACTCATTACTCTTCTCATGAAGGCAGTACTTTGTCATCATCTTTAAGATATCTTTCAGAATAAAATATTCAATGGTTTGGTGCCTCTTCCCTCAGAGTAAAAAAATGTGTTGCTGACAGACCAAGACGCATCATCCCCTGCAGCCGCCTCTAACATGGTCTTCAATATCAGGGCCTCACATCACACGGGCCGCCATCCCAGACCATGGCTTTGATGTGTGAGTGGACACCTCCTCCAGGGGGTCTGTACCTGGGGTTAGAGCTCCTCAGGGGTACTCACTTAGTGCTGCGCAAAGAAACCCAAATCTACTACTTTAGCATTAGCCTATAAATGAAAGATGTTGCACTGCCAGGTTAAATATGTCCTCCATATTTAGGATTCTAGAAGCTAGAGACGTCATTGATATCCAAAGTTTTTTATATTCAATACCGGTAGTCTGGATAAATCATTTAAAAATATTATCAATGTCTCCAATTCTTATGCATAACCAATTGGCTCTATCAAGTTAGCATGCCAAGGTTCCCTTAGCCCTGAAAGGACCACATGTCCTTCAATAGTATGTATTATACCATGAGGCTCAATGTTTGTTTGTCCTCATGACACATCAGTACAGTTCTCTCAAATCTCAAAGCCTGCTTGTTTAGCAATTATGGATCATGATTCAAAAGTGCATCTACCATGTAGTGTTTGCATGATACATATAAAATACATCATTAGGGGCCATTGATTCATTATTGTTCATTAAACCTTCACTTCTTCTATAAAGGCCAAGAGCACCAGTCCTTGCTTCCATTTCAGCCAGGCGCAATACAACTTTTGGTTATGTAAGGGAGTGATCATTTTTTATCAACAGGGGGGGGGGGGGGGGGTTGGTTTGGGGGGGGGGCAAAAAAAATTGGACCCCTTGACCGGGGGGGGTGTAAAAAATTTGGACCCCTCTTGGGGGGGGGTCAAAAAAATTTAACCTGTTTTGGGCCAAAAAGCCCGCGCGTTACTATGCTTCAAAGGGCCCGCGCGCGCGCCGATTTCCGACCCTTAGGGGGGGGGGTTAAAATATTTCGACCCGTTGACCGGGGGGGTGAAAAAAATTTCACGCGCTCCGCGCGGAAAACCACCCCCCCCTGTTGTTAAAAAATGATCACTCCCTAAAGTATAAGGATGTAAGCCAAAGCAGTATTACATACATTTTATGCTCAACCCTTTAGATGGTTTTCGCGAAAATATATACCCAGCGAAATAAAGTACTTTCACAGTAGTTTTTTCTTACATATTTTGCTGGACACATTACATGTTTCCCTTCTGTGTTGCACCGCTGCAAATTGCATGATAAGACCTGGAGTTATCTCACCCCTATCTTCCACTTACTGCAGACTGTATCCCACCTGTCTCACCCCATTACCCACTGTGATCAATAACACAAGCTGAATTGGTGTAAATATTGGCATTAAATATATAATGATGTGTATGGCTATAGAAAATTGGATCATTTCCTGTAATCTGGTCTACATTGCTGGCCAATCCTTCCCTACAATCTCTTCCCGTCTCTTTACTCCCTATCAGAGGTCCTCACAAAGGAAATTGTGTGTTATATAAGCCCCATTCTCCGTTAGCCTTTCTAAGAAGACACGCCATCAGTCTGTATAAGCAGGGTTACATCGATTGCAGTGCTCTCTCTGTAGGGAGTTAGAAATGTGCAATCTCAGAACAGACTTGTAAACTGACATGGTTTAATGCACCAGTTGTGATTACACTGAGAAGAGAGCGTTTGATACAATTTTATAACAGGAATTGGCTAATTATTCTATGATTTGGCTGCTCACCATAGTAAGGTGAGTAACCATACCAGAACAACAGTTTCATCATCCTCCAGAAACTGGCACTGTACAAATATCCTACAGATAGTGACATGGCACATTCACAGGTCGACCTGCTTTGTTTGTAGATAGATATGCTTTGTTTACAGCATTACAATGCATGTTAGTATTTGCATATACAAAAGGGTTCTCAAGCGGTGTGTAAATTGGGCACATAAAAATCAGCTACTGGTATGCTATGTTTTAATTCCTCATTTCCCTGGATCTATACATGTGGAACACAATGCATACAGTGGGTTTAGTGGATATGGCCTGATAAGGAACCATGAATGTGACAGGAATCTAATAGGACAGGATGCTGTTAGTGTTGACCATTGTTGGTGACAATAATGACAGGCTATCCTCTATAGATAATCATCCAACTAGGTGTCAGCTGTACAACTCATTGTTACTATAGCCTCCACATGCAAGTGTTCAAATTGTACAGAGTAGAAGGAACAAATGTATGTAAGTATCAGATGGTGAGATGCTTTCCAAAGGGTATATCAATAGCATGTGACAACATAATGAATATAATTACTCAACTTTACATCAATGCCTGTAACAACAGACACAGCCCTGAGCCTACAGGAGAGATGGTCAGCATCCAGTTCATGAGGCTTGTGTTATTAGTCCACATCATCCCTAATCACATTTATATACATATGTACAGTCTCAGGGGAGAAACAAAGATAAGATGACTCTCATTAGTGACAGCTCGCTGTGGAATATGTCCATTTAAGGGTGGATCATTTCAGAGACTAGGACAACTGTAGGAGGGGCTCTAATTGTGGAGGTCCCGCCTCTATAGATAATCAGTTACAACATTTTGTAATTATGTATCAAGGAACATCCCAAGAGAGATAGGGTTTGGTGGCTCAATAATGCATGGACATCACTGAATTGTCAATAGTAAGAATGATGGCTGTAACGAATACTATGAAACATAATTTTATTGTGTTATATTTCTCAATTTAACCATTATGGCGTGTACCTGGTCACGTATGTGTAGGGCTGTCTTCTTGCTGTTCAGCACTGTATTGAACCAACAAAAACTCATCAAGTAAGTCCATTCCTTGGTAAGACATCTTTTGGTCAAATAGTATTTTTGTCTCCCTATTTTTCTTTGTGTATATCAACGACTGTTTTTTACCAACTGTTGCCCATAAAACCATGCTGTCTGCCGATGACTACGTGCTGTATGTTTCTGGTAATGATTTTTGAGACATTAGAAGGACAGCATAATAAGGCACTGAGCTTATTTGCTAAATGGTCAAGCAAAAATAAGCTTACTGTTAAAGAGTCTAAGATATTTGTTGCAGCCTCAACACTCAAACGTCTGCCAAAACCTAAATTCAAGTTCAATGACACCACCCTGAAACAATTCTCACAAATATCTCTGCATAATTTTAGATTAAGAACTAAACCTATCTTTTCACTTAAAAAATCTCAGAAATGACATTAAATTCAAATCATTAATGCATATTATTTTAGCAAAATATGTCCCACAAGATTTTGCACACAGTATATGTATGCTATGTCTTGCCATTCATTGATTTCGCAGATGTATTATATGGGGCAGCAAATGTGGATCTGATCCTGAATGGTCTGAAGTAATTGCCTCCCTATCCTAACAGATCAATACACTAATCCGATACATTACTCAAATTGCCTCTCAGAAGCGAATACAGCACCCTGAAACCTCGTAATTGGGATGCATGTGCGCGTATTTAAGTCTCGACTATTGGCTTTACATCAACACTCATTACTGATTCATGGGCCTACCTAGAGAGTTAGGGTGTAAGGTGTGATGTAGTAGGCAGTAAGGACATTTTCTTAACATTTTTGAGTGGAAATTGAAATTAGTGGAATTCAAGCTTTACAGGTGCATGGCATCAAGGAAAGTATAATGAGGAAACATTGCAATAACAGTCACTTTCAGTACTGTATTAGTCTGTCAAGCCTATGATTGGATGACAGGAATTCCCTAAGGATTGCATACACAATCTGGGAATGACTTCAGAATGGGTTTACTACAGTAGCCTGCCATCAACCCTTTGTAGATTATTGGTAGACTATACCCAAAGAACTATTCTTAAGTGATATCAGACATCGTCAAGCAGGCCTGGCAGGATGGTTCATTTGTCTATATTGATGGTGCAAGACCAACTCAATGAAAACTCTTGTAATAGAGCTCCTCTTGTCATTCCCGTATGTATTTCAGGACCATTGAATTTCTTTATCCCACACCTCCATCCGCCCTGAGCTGTGTCTGTTTAAGAAGCCATCACCATTTCGGTATCACAATTATCTGGGAACTTGGACAGGTTCTCCTCCAATACATCCCATCTTCAGTTGTTGGTCTATATCAAGTGTGTGTGCTTTTAGTATTAATTCAAATCTATATTAGTTGTGTTTGATCATGCCTGGATCTCTTGATAGTTTCATCAAGCAGCAAATGGTACAAGTCTACAAAGACACTACTCTCTTCACCACCATACCAGTGTCTGTGTGTATCTAAGTGTACTGTAAATACCAAATTTCAACGTTTGACTTCAGATCCTACTGGATTTTCAAGGCATAATGCTATCTATAAATTATGCCCCACCATGAATAAATCTAATCTGATTTTTTCCATCAGAACTGTGTCCAAAAACAGAAGAGAATACCCACCAGAAATGATGTACAGTCATCAGAGTATTGTCCACAATGGGCTAAAATTGCACATTGAGTCTCATGGCTAGTGAATATTGCCCATGTGGAAGTGACTCGACGTGGAGAAGGGCTGGGCGAGGCACTTAATGTCTTTATTGATATTTCTATGTGCTCTGGATGACTCCTCCAAATATTCGTCAGTTTCTTGGCATTAAGCATGAAATTGGATACCCTAAGCAATTGACATGTTCGCTTGATGTCATTAGACAATAACTGTGTGGCATATGGTTTTGAGTCATTCATTGTGGGACATATGCTAGAGGAGCTAGATACTACCGAGTGGCCACAAAAGGGAGTTCAGCGTTATATCAACCTTGAATCGATATTGAATCAACAATGATAACCAATAATCAATGTTGATTCAACGTTCTGTGCCAACTGGGTAGCGTTTAACCATAAGGGGCTAGTGCAAAATATGTTCAATACAATGGATGCCCTAACGTTGACTATAGTAGACATCATGTTAGGCCTTAAAGATACCACAGTTACCACAATTTGCATACGAATAATAAAGTGGTTCAAATAAGATCCACAAGAAGGTCTGCCCTCCTAGAAACTAATCGGTCTCCTAGGTCGCCTCAATCACAAGTCAATCAGGTTTTAGTAATGATACAAAGGGTTAAGGGACATTGTGAACCCCGTCCTTATTACACGTTTCATATTGTAAGATGCTGAATCGTATACAAGGAAAATTGTTGATATCTTCTGCTTTGCGTTACTCCTAAACTAACTTTTGGTTCTATGCCTATGGAAATTTTCTCTTTTACCACCCATAGAAGCTAATTTGATAAGGCTCCCATTTGCTCCCATTATTGGTTGGTTCGTCAGTTTTCCCTAATTTGGTGGAGCGTTGACTAGAGCCAATGTTGGCAAATGCCTCACCGAAGCAGCATGGTTTCAGCCATCCTATTATCATATTTGTTGTCTAAGTCTATCTAGTAATCACGTCGTAAGATCAAAATGTAAAATCAAATTTCGTTTTAAATCCTGCTTGGGAAATAGTTTTAAAAATGACACTAAATTTGGTTAAGCTGTAGAGAACAGCAACACACTTTCAGCATTGAGTAGACCTGTAGTGGGTCAGAAAGTCCCAATAAGTTAACTATATCTGCACTGATCTGAAAGTAAACCTTGCTGATGACACAATCCCCTTTTTTCAGTGTTTTTTGGTGACAATCCCTAGAAGCATTTTGATATCGGTTATGGAAATTCATCGGTATTACCATGACATCATCTCTATGGTAGCTAGGTTAAGAGCCTCAATACTGCATCACTAAATTCCACACAGTGACGATACTGACGATTTTCTGGAATTAGCAACGGAGATGGCTGGGCCACTGGATGGGCCTCCTCTGCTTGGAAGATGTAGCACTTTACTCATCTCATCTTATCATCTCTTCCACACCTCTAACTGATTAACACATTGCAGGTAATGGATAATCTTCCTACATCTGCAATTCATACTTGCATCAATGATCAGAGATAAAAGGTAGGAAGCCATCTTCCTACAGCCCTGTTTTATTAGAGATAAGGGGTGAAATCCAGGGTGGTTTAGGATGGTGCAAATTGATAGTATACATTATTTAGCACTACCGTCTCATCACACTCCAAAAGCAGGGCCTGCACACTTATTCTATAGCTAGTAACAAGTCATATTCAAAGGATAACCCTCTAACTGTGTAGATAAACACGATTTGTTTCCAGTGTGACAAAACGTTGTAGGGTCATTGTTGCACGTTAGCCCTCTCACCGCCAGCAGTCCGCTATAGCGGCCAGAGCACCAAATTCACTCAACTGAACAAAAAAATTTTACTCAAAATTTATGGAAATATTTTCTTAAAAAATCCCTGTTGAAGCACCCCATGTTTAGTATCATATTAAAGCTCATGACATCCTTTTTCACATCCTACATTCCATTTGCTTTTACAATTTTACAATTTTTTTGGGGGTGTTATCATCATTATTGACCACAAATAAATACACATAAATTCTTCGTGTTTGTCCATCGTCGATTTTACAGAGTAACGTGAATCGTGTGATTATTATAGGCATGTTAAAGCATCTTGGACAGAACAATTTGTAATAAAATACATTATATCACAGTCAATGTAGATCAGGGTAATACTAAAGGAGTAACTATACTAAGACCTCATTTCAATTTTTTATATTTATAATTTTTCTAATTTTTGGCAAAACTACAGAGAGATGTGGCGGTGGGAGGGTTAAATGGTATTTGAATTGTAAATCAAATTAAATTGTATTTAAATTGCATAAAATATTTTCCACTAAGAGGTTTAGCTGATACAGCGAAAGAAACACACAAAGTAGGTTTCCAGTGCTTTGTTGGGGATCTATTTGGCATAAATATGAAGAGTTTGGTTCCAAAACGCACTAAGCTCCATTTCTAAAAATGACATCAAGTTTTGACAAAGGTGTAAGGCAGGAATAGGTAAATTTATGCAATTTTGAAACATTTTACCCTCAAAATTCTATTTTTATGCATTAAGGTCCTCTCTGGTGTACCCATTATATGCAAGGTACTAAAATTGCCCTTCGAGAAATCATAACATGCCTTAATCTGGAACGGCTTTGTTGCGTTTTGCATTTCCTACTTCCCTGGATCTATACACATATCGAGCACAATACAAAGCTCCTCTGATAAGACCTGAAAAGGAGAGATGAATGTGACAGGAATGTAATTGCAAATGTAATGACAGGCTATATTACTTAGGCAGCCACCCAAAAGTGTCATCTATATACAACTCCTAGCTACTGCAGCCTTCATGCATAATTGTTCATACTGTAGAGAGAAGAAGGATTTACTGTGTGTATCTATTAAATTGTGAGAAGCCTTGAAATGTGTTTGTCAACAGAATATGACAACTCAATTACGTCTTCATATATATATATATCCATCAATGACTGTAACAACAGATGGAGCTCCATAGCTCACAACATATGCTGGTCATTATTCATTTCAGGAGGCTCTGTTTTCATAGTATACATAGTTACACAAGATGGTTAATATCAATGCCAGCTCTCTGAAATAAGTCCTTGATACTGATAGTAAGGCCCATTCAAAGATGATGACAACGGTTGGCAGGCTATTATCATGGAGGTCGGCCTCCTGTACCGGCAGCACATTACAGTATTCTCCTCCGCTAGTTTAAGCTGAAGAGATACATTCTGATCCCTATCCATAGCTGGAGATCCTGGCTCCTCTGCCTTGCGTAACTCGAATGCTTCGTCTTCCTCCTCGTCCAACCCACCTTTAGAATGTGTGGGTTTAGAACATTGGGGACATGCCGCTTTACGATGGTCATACACAAAGGCACAGCTCCTGCAGGGCTGCATGGTTAAATAATAATATTAACTAACCACAGTATAAATATATGACACAAAGCAAGCGAGCATTGAGCTGTCCCACCTCTCTGGGCGGCGCTCTGGCGTAAACAAAGGTGGTAACCAACGTACACACTCCGCCTAGATACTACACATAGGGGGCGCCCCTTACCGGGTAACAGAGTTTGGCGCGCTCGAATGACCTGACCAATAGCTGAAACAAGAGACTCGTCTCCAACCATTTTATGAAGTTAAATTGCAGCTGTACACGGGATATTCATATAGAAGCAGGTATGACCATGAAATTCTAGTACTATGAAACAGAATTCTATCAAATCGTTTTTCTCTTTTTAACTGTTTAGTTGTAAATCAAGTTCCAAAACTGTAGGGGTGTATTTTTACTGCTTGATATGCGTTTACTTCAGTATTGAAAACAGTTATTGTTCATAATATTCAATACATGTGGAACAAAACTTTTTACTCATATATGATTTTGCTTTTTCAAAATATGAAATGGTAGACAGGTAATTGATGGCATCATTATCTGGGTGAAGGCTTTCAATCTGTCAGCTTCATGTACTGACTTTTTCACAAACAGTGCACAACGTAATTGCTTTATATTTAGTTTTATTATTTGGTGCGGTTGTGGAATTCTTTACTCATACATCACTTTTTCACCCTGTCAGATTTATTTTTGTAACAATTAAAAAAGAATAAAAAGAAAAGAAGATGAGTTGCTGTTAATCAACATACTGTATTGGTTCATACTAAAAGGGGACTTTAACTCAGTAAGTCTGGATGCAAAAATAACAGTGTTTTTGCTTCTCTGGATCAGATCTGCACCTTCGTGCTACAGCACCAGGCCTTGACCCTTTATATAAGCAGAATCATTAGCTGATTGACCCTGTATATTACCAAAGCCAAGTCTCATTTGATACCTTTAAGTTTCTCTGCGTACTGTAGAATCACAGGTGAGTGTTGCTGACGATTTAGAGCACATTAACATGTTTACATAGTAGACTGCTGCTCCGGTATGCAAGAGTACCAGGTTACTGCAGATCATTTCCATTTTTTATGGTGACTGGCTTTGGCCCTATAATCAAAAACTTTATCTTAACCTTACAGATGTCTAAGTATCAGACCTCAGCCTCCCCGTCCCCTCCCTCCAGACTGTAAGTTAGATGAAAGGCCAAAATGCATCACTCCATGCAGCAACTGCCAATATGATCCCCAACATCAGGACCCTCCCCCTCCCCGTACGGCTTTGATGTGTGAGTAGAAGCCTCCGTCAGGGGGTCTGTACCTTGGGTTTATGGCCCTAAGGAGGTATCCTCTTCCAGCTAGCTGACTGGTAAGACCAGTATCATATTATGCGTGTAGGAAATCCTAAATGTACCACTTCTATGAACATAAACCACCTGATCATAACAGTTCTTAATAACAGGGCTCATCATAACAGTTCTTAAAACAGGATACAATTTATGTAGGATACTTGTGGCCTCTCTACCCACTCTGTGCGAGCACTACCCACACTAAGTCTTTAATAACTATACTATGTATAACAGTTCTTTATATGGAAGGATTAATGGACGGAATCCGTCCGTCCATTCTGTCCATCAATCCGTCCAGTTTTTGACCACAAACTGGACGGATTGATGGACGGATTGATGGAGGAATGGACGGACGGGAATATCAAACTTTTTTGATGTTTCCGTACGTCCATTTCCCTACAGAATCCGTCCGTTTTCTGGTCATGTTGGCCCATCTGTGATGGACGGAATGGATGGATTGATGGACGGATTGATGGACGGAATCCGTCCATCCATTTTGTCCATCAATCCGTCCAAAAACTGGACGGATCGATGGACGGAATGGACGGACGGATCTTGGGGGAAGTAGGTTTTGTCCGTCCATCCATGAAATCCGTCCATTTTCCTGCCTTTTTGGATGGACGGATGGACGGACGGATGGAGGGTCGTTGGTGGAAGCACCCCTTTAGTTGTCAGTTGAGGCTGGGCCTCCTTATAATTTTACCTAAATTGTTCGGATTTGTATCCCTTGAAGTCTAAATGTGAATCTTTGCAATTTAAGTAGAAGGATGAGAAAACAAAAACAAATTAATTCACTCCTGATCCCTTTGAGAAATGTGCCATATTCTACAGGAATATATCGTTATAGGCTTAAGTAAACGTCGAGAAATAGACATAACTATTCATGGTGTCACTCTAGAAAGTTAAACATGTCAACACAATTCAAGAACCTCTGGTGTCCATATTGTGTATTACCTGTAACTATTGCCTTTCTCTTTGTAAAAGGAAATACTTTGCTGTGTAACTTTCTGATGGCTTATTAGAGGGCAAGAATGCAACTGTTAATGTTATTTAAATGAATTACATACCAGCTCCCGAAGGTTACAGCAGGCACAATGAGATAATAAGAGAGATTTCTTTTAGAAATAATATCACCTTCCCCGATTCTACTAATTACCAGTGCTTTTAGACTTGCACTGGGTGGTTGGCTTTATGTCTTGTTTCAATGCATCAATAAATCGATTCGATACTTTAAACAGATGGCATAATTATCACAAATTGACTGTCGGAAGCTAATATAACACTTGGAAACCACGTAATTGGAATGTATGTGTCTCTATTTAAGTCCACGCTATCGGCTATGCATCAGCACTCATTAGTGATTCACAGGCTTACCCAGCAAATTGGTGTGTCATGGAATGGAAAGCAATTTCATTTTCTAAAAGGTTTTGGGAGAAAATTCAATGATTATTGGATGTGAGGCATCATGAGAGGTTTTGAGGTAAGCATATATTATGAAACATTGGAATCAAACACTCACCTTAAGTACTAAATTGGTTAAGGTGATGATTGGATGGATGAAATACGGGGAATCGCTGGGTTTGCTTAGTGTACATACTCACAGCATCTGGGAAGATGCCAGAGGAGTTTACCAAAGCAGCCTGTTGTAGTAGGCTGCTTTCAACAAATCTGCTGCAGATGGCCTATGCTATACATAAAACTATGCTTCACCCTATAAGTAAGATGTGGCTCTTGGAGGGTGAAATGGTATCATGTAGCAGCAAGCAGGCTTGGCAGGATTGCTCATTTTCCTTTATCGATGGTACATTACCAACTCAATGAATCCCCTTTGTTGTATTCTAATGGAGCTCCTCTTGTGGTTCTCAGACATAATTCAGATCTATTGAATTCCTATTTCACACATCCATCCATCCACTAGCAGTATCTTTGTTGCAAGCCATTATCATTTCAGCTTAGACACAAATATATAGACAAAGGTGCTCGAGTTTTAGTCTGTTGACAGGGCTATTTCACGAGTTGAAGGGGGGGGGCATTATTCACGAGGCCATAGGCCGAGTGAAATGCGGCCCCCTCTTCAACAAGTGCAATAACCCTACAACAGACTAAATCGAGTGTGCGTTTATGTTTATTCTTTATCTTTTTCGATTCAAAATACCAAAATGATGGTAGGGGGGAGCCTTAATAGGCTAAATTGACTTCTTTCTACGCCATTCAAATGTAAACAAACCGCCGTTTTTGATGACGTCACCGGCCATGGCCATGGGTTATTTAATGGGGGGTGTTAAATATGGGTATCCTTGGTTAAAGCAGTGGCACTGCCGTATTCCATAGATATTAAATACATAGGACAGAAAGTGTAACTCCGATTGCCATTCACCTTGACAAAGCCATAACTGTGTGCCATATGCCATCATTCATTGATAGGGAAATGCTACTTTCCCTTATCCATATGGGATAGCTACTTGTATTAAGGAGCAAGGTGAACTCCTTTCTGGTCATAGATTTAAAGAGCAGTTTGTCAAAAGGAAAGCCTCTCTCACCCAAGAGGAACTCTCAGTAGCAGTGCCAAAGTATTAGTTCATTCTGACAAAAGAAGTCATGGTGCCAATGAGTCCTAATTACCTCTAATGTGACCCATGCAAATTGACTGTTCAGGATGATAACATTGCCTTATTGGCAGAAAGAAAGTATCTTAATTCCAATTTAAGGGCAAAATTGAGAAACATGAAAAGTGAATTGGGACTTATCATTTTGCTTCTTTTTCTTGTCCCATTTCTTCCTCGAGCAAAAATTCATGGTGTAGGATAACTTAGTGCCCAGAAGGGAAACACCAAGCATGGGTTAATTACCGTCCAAGGGTCATGATAAATACACAGGCAGGTAGTGTGGGCTGTTAAATACAGCTGTCAGACGATTTTCTTATTATGAGTGGGAGTGTGGCTAGAAATATTCTATTGCAGCTATCATCCGGACAGTTAATCACATTTCCTTAAGTTCCTGTTTAATGTTTTCCTTAGCTCCTAGATTCCATTGTATTCATGTATCATTATGTACAGCCACATGCTTGTAGGTTATATAGTAGTTATAGTACGAGTACCAAGCTGTACGGAAAATACAGTGAAGGTAGCCGTATACCCCTACAGCTTGGTACAAGGCCTATAACCTATTTATACCACTAGCGGTATGCAGTTTACAAGAGATGTGGAATGGTTTGTTCCCCATACCCACTATAATTTTGTACATTGAATTCACAAACATGCCCTAGACCCATAGCCACACTACTTAACTTAGTGGCTATATTTGCCTTAAACTTATATTCTCATGAGAACTGTGTTCAGATCTGTAGGTCTTTATTTGATATGTGTCTGTTTTATGTATCCCCCTCTTTCCTTTCATGTATTTTCTCACTGTGTCTGTCCGTCTTACTCATGTCTCCCATTTTACACGTTTTCCTGTTGTCATCTATCTCGTTTATGAATCCAATGTTGTCTACTACTCTACCCCTTTGAGACTCATCTTGCCTCTGATCAATGTTGTTCCTAAGGTTGACAGACGGTGCAGAGGTAAAACAGGGTTAATGCTAGATGGCCATCTGTGCTTCTAACAGCAGGAGTCACTACAATGTGGGGAGTGCATTGGTGTGTAACTATCTCAGGGGGTCCGGCTATCAATGCTACTGGCATCAGGGTAAACTGGCCTATTTGTACCTGGCCAGGCCTGCTGATGATCTCTACCGGCTGTATGATTCTACGATACTAATTTCACAATTGGACTCTTAGAGGATTTCTTAGCGTGTGTTCAGGAAAAATACATATAAAGACACTATTTTGGATACTAATTTTGCATCTGGACTTTTAGAGGATACTCTGTGTTTAGGATGACTCAGTCATGGAATATAATTATATCATTCAAGTTTAGACCTTCTCCTCCAATAATGTTTTATCCAATATTATCATCATTGATGTCTATTCCAGAAATAGGAAAAACCATGCAAATAAACAATTAATGTATTGGAAAAGAATTCCTACCTTTGGATTCAGGAAGTAGGTACAGCTCAATAGAGTCTTGTATCACATGACACTCACAACTAATGAGTCCCCTCTTAGCTCCCCTCCTAATACAAATCATATGCTAGGTCCTATTGGACACCTTTCATAGTTAATGTACTACATTGGCTATTATTTTAAGCTTTGCATATTCAACATCCCCATGGCAGCAGATACTTATTCATCCATGTTGCAATTCTAGCTAAGTGCTTCCTCATAATACTACTACAGCTTTGCAGCCTTATCGATTCACCTGGTGCATTAGACATTTCGAGCTTATCAACTGCTTAATGTATTGTGATAGTATAGTTTGAGGCACAGTTGTGATAGGCAAGAGCATTACTACTTTGCCGAGAGGGCTGCTAGCATCTTAACTGTTATGTATTGGGGAAATCTAAAAGGTCACAGCGATTAGCTAATCCTTTTTCTATCGCATAGAAAGTGCTGGGAATTTTGGGGGGTAAAGTGACTCTTTATATGTACAGTGCAAGCCTCTAATTCCAAATATTATTTACCTTTTTATTTAGGGAATTTAGTTGTTGTTTTCCAAATGTACATAATGTAATATTCAATATCATAACTAGTGTGTAGTGTGTCCATATGGGGGAAACATCTTAGTCTATCATCCAACAAACCCATGTACTGGACGCAGTTCTGTAAAGGCTCGAATGTATGTATTAACCAGTATGAATGGCTGACCAGGAGAAAAGAGACACAAAACATACACTTAACCAAACATGTGCTGTCTTCTCTTGTGGCTGAGAGGTTTGGGAGAGGTTCACGACAATCTTGCACCTGTTCCTATGTGTCGCTGCTGACAGAACATGCTAACCTGTCACCCCGTGCCTGGTACTAGGGCCCCATAGACATGGACTGAGCACTGACAAATGTAAGAGGAAAATACCAAGAGGTGTAAAGAATGCAAAAATGAGCCCTGGGGATGGATGGATTGACTCGCTATTCAAATCAAACCAGCGACTTCTTAAGCAGCTGTTACAGGTTTACAAAGACTTCTTCATTTCTGCCTGACACTTGTGATATCAATGTCATATAGGTTATTCTAGGTCCAAAACGATGTCTTAATGGACATGTTGGGGAATCTTTAACATACTATTTATTTTATCAGTTAACATAGATGGTTTACACTCTGCATATGACCTAGTGCTACAAGGTTCAAATGATAGTTTTAGTGTCTGTGATAAAGTCCAAGCTCATCTATTCTTGCCTTGAAAATCTCAATTTGACATTGGAGAATCAAAAATCGCAATGAAATAGCGGATCTCTTTCTTCCAAATCATTGGGTTACACTGTTAATAAATTCTACCATAAGATTATCTATGCTATGTACATGGGGTATCGTGCTGAACCTTCAGCTTGACCCTGCTTGGTTAGTAGGTATATTAGCTGATTACATTAGCTCTGAAATGAAGGCAACCCATCGTATACAAACCGATGGTATTATTAGAAATGACACCGGATGATGAGACTTATATTGCATACAAAATCCTCTAATATGGGTAAAGGGATGGACGGAAGTAGTGGGGGAAGGGTTTGGGGCAATTCAGGCAATGTAAAAGGAAACCTTGTGATCCTCTTTAGCCATGCACATCATTCCACATTTTCTGCCAATATTTACACCAATTTGGTTATTGTTATTGATCGTAGGTGGGAAGGGGTGGGGCAGCAGATCGAAAGTAGGTGGGAGCTGGAAAATAAGGATGGGCTAGGTGTCAGGCAACACAGATTTCATGCCAAAGCGGGTGCTTGTACTATAGAACTCTAGGTCCAATCATGCCATGAGGAGTAGGGCAACACAGGACGACAGAAGGGATGTTTAGGTCATTGGGTTCCTTCTTTTTAAGCATCAAAACTAGAAGGATAGTCAATAACATAGTAAGGTACAGGCACCGGACAAAATATACAAGATGGGCGCTACAAGGCTCCCATATGTTGTTTTTTTAACAGCTATTTGAATTTATAGCTAGTATTGTAAGCTGGGTTCACGTCTGCCCCCTGCCAGAACATGGTTACCAAATAATCTCTGGCCTCCCTATGATCAAATATCCTCCCACAAGATATCTCAGCTTTGCACAAAGAGCAAAAGGTGAGAATGTGTTAGTATATATCATATCATGTCTTTCCAAATGTACACTCACATTTTGGTGCAACACCAACTGAATATTACAATTCTACTAGCTATTCGTAAAAAGATGTGATCTGGATAAAAAGCTATCCCTTTCTAATCAAAGTCATTAAATACAGGCTAGGGCAAAGATAGGTGAGACCAATCTAAGCCAAGTATCATGACCTCTGGGAGAGGGAGAGTGTGCTGGTTGCTGTAGTTACTGTGGCTGGTGGCTGTGGTGATACATTAGTTAAGGAGGCAGGGACACAGGTGCACCCTGATGCGCTATACCTCACATATCTAGGGTAAATTCACCACTTTCGGACGCTCGTTGGCAGTGTAAACGTGACCCATTTTATCTTGGCCACAGGTCCCTTAATATTCTACTCAGAGCTTTTATTGAAAGGAATATGGGGAAAGGAGTGACAGAACAATTTACTCAACTATCAAAATCATGTATTTTAATGTATTATAACATGAAATATTTCTTATCAAAGTTGGGGAATTTTAAGTCCCAATTGCACCTCCTGTCGGACACTCTTGATTCTCTCAATTATCTTCAAGTAATAGTGAAAGATTTGCTTAGCTATGGCAGCAAACATGATATAATTTATCCAGGGTTCGAATGTTACTAAAGATATTTAACGTATCAATATTCAAACTATTCATTTAACACTATTAAACCTGTCCAATATCGAAAACCTATACATACTGCCTTCATACTAAGACAACTCGATATTTTCTCAGCCATAAACCTTTAGAATGTATATTGAGTTATAGGAGGTCCATATTTTTTGTTTGCAGAGTAATTGCTTTGCATTCCCACACATTTATAGTGAAGGGAAAACACAGTTCACAGTGATGTCCGTCTCAACGTGAAATTTGATTGAATCTTTGAAAGGTCTAGAAACATTATTTTCTTGAAATTATTATGTCTTTCTTACCTATATCATACTTCAGGATACACATACCCTTCCAACCATGTATGTTATGTTGCCTGGGTGTAGATATTACAGCAATAGTTATCATTAGAGCAAACCTGTCCGACATGAAGTACCATGTGATTCTCCAAATAAGGCATGGACTCCTAACCATGAAACAGGCCTACTTCAGTGCATGATTATAACTATTGATTTGCGTACATGCCATTTTACCTATTGATAAGAATGTTTATTCAACTCAACTATGATGCTCACACATATGGCATTAAACCTATCATATATTGTGGTTTGTAGTGCTAAAAGTGTCTGACTTAAGGTGTGTGTCCGTCTTTGGGTGAATCTACGCTATGTGTGCAGAATGAGACCTGGTGCAAAACACAGATATCTTCATAGATTCAGCAAGAGGCCTCGGACTGATGCTTGGTTGTTAGAGTGGCCTATAATGGCCTTCATGGTCCACTTCATGTAATAGATACCTTTGTAATATCATGTTTCAAGATGCTATTTCTGAGTCTTTTAATTCATGAGATCGATTCCAATACCACAGTGACTACAATTTAGAAAACTGTTGTCTTCCCAACATCACATTGCATGTTTGTTGTCAAATTCTACTCCAATGGAATCCAGCGCCAAACCAGGCAGCCCTGGAGGCTGTCTTCTGAATCCAATACTAAGATGTGCCCTCAGGCGTCGGAGGCACTTAATCCATCACACCTCTCTGATCTTATGATCTAGCACCGTCCTAGGTGGCAATGTCGCTGACGCTTGCAGCCAGTACATGAATTAGAGATGCCTCGGGTCACTCCTATATATCTTTATGAGCGGAAATGTAAGAGCTTGGGCAGTTGTGGCCAAGCCAACATTGGCTCTCCCATGCAGCAATCAAATAATCGATTCATGACAGACACCAATTCCTCCATGTAATCATACCTGCAATCAATACCTTTTTCTTTCATTAACCTTCAAACATTCATATAGGATATAACATGTTTTACCGACACATGAGATCAAGCCACACAGATCCAACTAAAACCATAATTGAGTGATGGTAGTAAAAATACTGTATAGGATTTTGATTTATCTAGTTAACCTGCAGAAAATGTATTTGAAAATATGTTTAAAACTGTAACTGGAGTAATTAGAACAATATTATTTATCTAGATGTTATTACCATAAATCATTCCAATTGCAGATTTGTATAAGATTACATGCTGTGGGCTACCCCATAAAATGAAGCGAAATATTATGCTCTGCTTTTTCCCCCCAGATATGCTTGAATATCCCCCAATTAGGCTCTAACACGTTATGGGGTGCTGCCACCTAGTGGCACACAACAGATCTAAATGGTAGGACAACCTTCTACTGGGCCTCTTTGTATAGTCTACTTTGACTAGCTCTCACAGTGTATTTTTTATCAATTAATGTATGATTTTTGTATGCATGGCATCTTGATATCATACCGTATGCATCTACCAATTCAGATTTTTGAATTTCTTATCATAAAACTGAAATAAATAAGAATTAAAGAATTGAATGCTGCTTGGAGAGTGGCCAAACATCTGTGGGGAGAGTGAAGGGAGAGTCACTGAACCAGGACTGAGTGGAGGTACTTCACACCTGTGCAGCCCTTATCTCTCACAGCTTGGCCCTTATCTCCACTGTCTACCCTAAGATAACACTGATAAGCTGGTCAGAGACAATGGGAATCTCATGGAATCTCACTCCTAGGATGAGAATGGGCACGAGATTTGGTGTCCTACAAGATGGCTGCCTCCATCCAGAGGCTCCACTGGACGAACGTGTTAGAACCCTATAGACATCCTACCAGAATGGCCACAATACTAAATATCAGGATGCTACCAAATGGCGCGATCAAAGTAGAGGTATATATAATCATTCAATTCATATCATATTCAACATATTTTTTCGAACAAATCTAGATTCAGTGGGCTTAACTCTGGATCCTCACGGAGCACTTAAAATAGACCCTTAGTAAATCTGCACCCCGCCACAAGGTGAGATTTGCTTACTTTGCTTAAGTAGGTATCAGGTGGTAATAGGTATACCCTCAAGACTATCTCCTCTCAGGTACAGACCCCCTGGAGGAGGGGGTCCACTAACACATCAAAGCCATATCATGAAATGAGCGCCAAGTGAAGAGCTGCAGAATGTATAATGCATTATCTTTAGATTATCAAGGCAAGAGGTAGTGTTACAAAGGTGCTTAGTGGGGGCTTGGAAGAGACTGTAAATTATGGAGACGAGATTAAGGAGTAATATTCTCCAGTTCAACCAACACAAACTATAAAGATATTTTAGTTTTTTTTTCCAAAGGGACCGATATATGTAACACTTCTGATACTAATCTTAAGGATGAATGAGTCTCTCATACCAAGTTCATAAGTTTTAGAGTTTAAAGTGCGTCTATCTCAATCGTGTTTGGTGCTGCTGAATTTAGTGGTATCGATGGTGTATAGGTTTTGAGAGCTTTTGAGTAGTTTAGCAGGCTTTACTAGGACATCATTTCACCACAACAAGGGTGGGCTTACTACACTGATTTTGTAAGTTAGAAAGAAATGCACTCATTTAGTCTCAATTAGTGATGTTGCTCTATCCATATTTTCACAAATTGTCTATGAATTTCCCATCGGACTCAAAATTATATGACAGAGTGAGGAAGGACAGAGTAGGTTGATTTACTATTAATTGGCTACTAGTGTCATTGCTATCAATCATATGAAGACCGTAGGAAAATTGCTGACAATTTACTGAAGATGAACATTGTTTGATGAACCGTATAAAGAAAAATATCAAACGTAAACTGAAGACCACTCCGACATAATAATATCAGCCATAAACACCATAATTATGTAGACATGATGAAATGAATAAATGAATACTATCTACATGTACAGAGGTTTTCATCTGCGTGTTCCTTGTCAGAGAGAGAACACAATTTATTGTTTACCTTTCCCCAAACTTTTGAGATGTTTGAAAAGTAATTGATTGCTTCTGTGTCATACGTTTAACCATTGTACGACCCCAGGTTGTATTCCACAGTAAGCTTTGTGTTGATTCTTACATGGTAATGCCTCTTGGATAGAGCTTTGGAATTCCCATGCACTCCTCTCTCTCTATAGCAATGTGTTGTATACTCCTACAATCATTGCAGTCACCTTATACTATGGAGCGCCCAGGGGGAGACAATCTCCGGTCACCAAGGGTACAATACACAGGCTCTACCTCTGTGTACAGCAACCCTAGTCTATGTCATTTGCCTCCTTTCATGGACTTACCTTGCGATGTTGTCAATTGTCAAGAAGTATCTCAGCTTTGTCACTGTCCTCAGGCAGTGGCTAAGAAGAGCTTTTGTGAATGGTATATGGCCTGCAGCATCTTTTGATTGGGAAGTCTGTGATGTGAATTGGGCATAATAGTACAGGCCCTGCAACCTGCGTAATGGGAATAATGATAAGTATAGACACAGCCAAAATAATTATCTTATTTCAAGAAAATAACATTATTAAACTCTACCGGCACACAAACCACTTGTTTTAAAAATATTTTTCCATAAAACAAGTGGTTTGTCCGCTAGACGAGTTTCATGATCTTACTTTTCTGAAATGAGATAATTATTTTTGGCTGTGGAGGTACACTGGTGGAAACATGGGTAGGTTTATTACTACTATTACTGGATATACCTAGAACAAAAAATCAATAGCACCAAGATGTTCATTATCTTAAAACAATAGGATATTCTTTGTCCATACATTTTCATAATTGCTGTCGCCAGAACTAACACTAATCTGGTCTTTGTCATTGATCATAGATCAGAGAAGAAGCTGGGACTGCTGAAAGGAAGACGGGCGAGAGGGTTTAAATCTGTCAATACTGTTTAAAACCTACTTTAACTGCAGGGGGTGTAATGTTACTCAATATCACTTAAAGGCTGTGTCTCATGAGATAAGGCCATTGTGAATCGCCTTTGACCGGGTGCCAGCTTTGACTGGGTGCCAGCTTTGACCGGCTTGACAGAAAATGGTTTATTTAGGGCAGATGGAAATACAAATTGGCCAAAAAGGTTAATTTATATGAGAACACTTACAATGAATAGCCCATTTATATCGCCATCTGCCCTAAATGAACCATTTTCTATCAAGCCGGTCAAAGCTGGCACCCGGTCAAAGCTGGCACCCGATCAAAGACTAAAACGTTGGCTCGATCTCATTAGACATAGCCTAAATCTCATTGGATGAAAAGAACTTTCTCCAATTCATAAGGATCACCATGCAATGCAGTTTGTCATAAGTGAAACCTCTGCCGTGACCCAAGAAGACGTTTTAGAACATGAGACGAGGTATTGGTAATTTCTGACAAAATAAATCATGGTGCCAATTAGTCCTAATTGCCCCTAATTTGTACAAATTGACTGTTTTCTAAAGAAATGTTTATCAATTTCAGTCAATTGGCAAATTGTGAAACATGATTCCCCTTTTTACTCATTTCTTTCTCATGCAAAGCACATTGTGTAGGATAATTTCTTTCCAGAAAGGAGACACCAGGAAGAGATGGGTAACTCTGGATGGCCTACGATAAAATACACAGGCAGGTGATGCAGGCTGTGAACACTTTTCAGTGGTTTATGGTTAAGTTGCTATGGGCTTTGCCTTCATATTGCATAAGAACAACAGTGATATACAGCCATGCCTCGTGCAGACCCTTTGAGAGTGTATCAACCTCTCAGGGCCAGCATGATGCTTGAATGCAGCCCTGGTGAGTTACTTGATAAAGGGCAGAAAATATCAAATACACTATGCAGCCTCTATATATATATATGCTTTATTGCAACTTTTAAATGATGATCCATTATTTCTTTGCCTTAAGATCACCCATATTCTATGACAGGGGTAGGCTAAAATGATAGCAATTCATTTTTACCAAGGTGGCGTTTGCTTCTAATTTATGTTTCATACCTTTGTTTCCCGATTACTTATCATGTTGACATTCTTGTGTGGCATTTGGCAGGTTGTGTATCACAATGTTTATAAAAGCGGCATAATCACCGAGCGTATCCCACTCACAATTCTAGTACTGTTCTAGTCTACTATGTGATAGCTGCCCGAGTGGTGGGACTGCCGCTTTAATGTTTCTCATACACGGGGATTAAGCCTGGTGTCTATCGCATCTAAATTCTCAGTAAGCAGTAAACAACACACGAGTTACTGTCGGTAAGCCTCTCATGCTAGGGGCCTTTATAGGTCTTCTTCAAGACTGAGAGGGGCTTCAGTGTTTCTTCATTGGGAAATGAAGAAGGTCAGGTGACTCGTCCAGCATTAGTTTATACTGCCTTTTTGTAAGTCAAAAACATATAGGAAACAGTATAACACGCAGCAAAGTATAGAAAGCGAGTTTAGAACCCATCTATACATGACAATCTTAATCGGACTTTGAGGCACAAATAATTGCTGATAATTGAAGGAAACAAGTCAATGTAACAGCTGTATTTGCCTCTCGCTATATCCTTTTCCTTCCTGTGTTATTCATCCACACTTATATTGTTTCACAATCTGACTGTTATTGTGACTACAGTAAAGGGGATAGGGGAGGTTAAAGACAGATCTGTGTCTGTGCCTCTTACAGCAGAAGTCACTACAATGTGGGGAGTGCATTGGTGTGTAAATCTCTCAGGGGACTCGGCTGTCAGGGTTCCTAACGTCAGGGTGAGCTGTGTACCTGTATGGGGCCGGGCCTGCTCATGTCTCTACCTTAATACTACAGAACAGTATTACATCCTTTCAAAATACAGGTAATGCACAGGCAACAGTTGTAGCATAAACTGGGCTTTTACAATGCGGAACAGCTTGATCCCCCTCTGAGTTATTCAAATTCCCAATTGGCTTAGGTCTATCTACAGTCAAGCCGTGTTGTTCTGAAAACATTTAATCCTGAAGTGTTATGGTAAGTCTTTTATATATGTACATCAAAATGGCCCCAGGACAGCAACCACTTATCCGCCTGATCGTAGCACTGAGTCGAGGGCTTCTTCATACACTATGCTACAACCAAGGTACATTAACCATTTAGGGACTGCACGGTACTGTAATTCACCATGCCCTTTGTCATCATGCGTGCAGTGCTGGCGAATTTCTCACCAGTGCTGCAGCCTTGCAGCCTAATTCTTGAAGTGGGTTGATCGACTCCAGAACGGTCGGCATGGAGTATGCAGTAGCACTAGCGAGTTCTCATTGTATTATGGCTCAATAACTGTGTATGTAACCCTCAAAGAGCTAAGAATATATGTACTTAGGCTGTCAACGGCTAAATGCATTGTCATATTAGAGCCTAAAGCACTGATCACTGTGATAAAAAAACAGCAGTGTCACTCTGCAGGAAACCTTTTTCCCATCCCACGCAAGTTGCACAATTGGGTTTCTTTGTGTAGGCATTGGGTTTTACTGGTGAGATGGAAGTGGGCACCTCAGGGGATCTCCAACCCCAGGTATAGACCCACTGGAGGAGGTGTCTATTCACACATCAAAGCTGTTTGTGAAGCAGGGTCCTGGTGTTGAGGATCGTGTTGGCAGCTGCTGCAGGGTGTGATGCACCTAGGTCTGTCAGCTTACACATAGGGTCTGATGGAGGGGCTCAAATCTAGAACTAAGACATTAGTGGTTTAAATAAAGTAAGTTTGGGTGTATTAGGTAGGTCAAAGCCAAGTCACCATTTAAAGTAAATGTATGTATTTTATGTTTGGTGCCTGTAATCCAAGTGATCAAAATGAGGTGGCCTTACTCATACTTTAAAGTGGCATAATCACCAAGCGTATCCCACTCACAATTCTAGTACTGTTCTAGTTTACTATGTGGTTAAGTGCGAGTGGTGAGAATGCCCCTTTAAATGAGTGACATCCGCAAAAAGAAGTTATATAGTGACACTACACGTATGCATACATTACTCATATATAAAGAATAGCATTACCAGAATCCGCCAGTCACTGCAAATTCATGACCTATTGTTGGCCCCATGCTGTCCATCATTAAGGACTACTAGTAAAGACACGTATTATGAATGTTTCATATTTCCTTCTTTTATGCTAGTGTATTGTTCAGCAAAACAGTGTCTCTTGTATGCCCTATATTCAAACCTGCTTCCTGTGCATGCCATGGCAGCACTCTACGCTGTAAAAATCAAAGTATTGTAAATTGTCTGCATTATTCAACTGACGTTACAGTTTATAATTCTGAGGATTCTGAGAAACCTGAAAATGCATCGAAACAATAAATCATTAGTATGAAACAATAAGTTATTCATTGATTGCTTTAAAATAAGTACAAGATCTTTTATAGAGCTGAAGGATTAAAAGCCTTCGACGAGAATTGAATGTCAAGAATTTTATGTCTACCCTTTAACATACAAAGGGGAATATTACGGAGCCCCTAAGGGGACATGCTTTTTTTTTTTTGGAAGCCCAGAAAGTTGCGCAAACAAAATAAAAGTTGCGCAAACAAAATAAAAGTTGCGCAAACAAAATAAAAGTTGCGCAAACAAAATAAAAGTTGCGCAAACAAAATAAAAGTTGCGCAAACAAAATAAAAGTTGCGCAAACAAAATAAAAGTTGCGCAAACAAAATAAAAGTTGCGCAAACAAAATAAAAGTTGCGCAAACAAAATAAAAGTTGCGCAAACAAAATAAAAGTTGCGCAAACAAAATAAAAGTTGCGCAAACAAAATAAAAGTTGCGCAAACAAAATAAAAGTTGCGCAGACAAAATCGCTACCTGCCTTTTTTTACGGTTTGTAAATCGGACAATTATTAGGGATTCTACAGCAAATTAAAGTTATAGACACAAACCCACACCATTGACAAACATTCACGAGTCATTCCCCATGTCATTCCCAACTCACATCACCCCCTCCCATGTCACTCCTCCTCACATTACCTCCCCCCCCACACATGTCACTGCTATCTCACGTTACCCCCCCCCCCCCCCCCCCCCATGTCACTCCCACCTCACTTCAGCCCTCCACACATGTCACTCCCACCTCACCTCACCCCCAACATGTCACCTCATCTCACCTCACCCCCCCCCCCCCCACATGTCACTCCCACCTCACTTCAGACCCCCACATGTCACTCCCACCTCCCCCCCTCCCCCCCCCCCCACATGTCACTCCCACCTCACATCATCTGTAGAGTCCTTAATAATTGTCCGATTTACAAACCGTAAAAAATGGCAAGTAGCTAATTTCTTTCTGCAACTTATACTTTGTTTGTGCACGTTTCTATTTTGTTTGCGCAAGTTTCTATTTTATTTGCACATTCTCATTAGGTGAAGCCGTACAAAGCTATCACTCATGCCCATTAGGTGCAGTACCACATGTAGATTATAGAATCAATCATTTATGGTTTAAATAAAGTAAGTTTGGGTGTATTAGGTAGGTCAAAGCCAAGTCACCATTTAAAGTAAATGTATGTATTTTATGTTTGGTGCCTGTAATCCAAGTGATCAAAATGAGGTGGCCTTACTCATACTTTAAAGTGGCATAATCACCAAGCGTATCCCACTCACAATTCTAGTACTGTTCAGAATTTTATGCAAGATTCTTATACTCATATGTCTATATTATTTAAATACCATACACCTCTTTCTAGACTTTTACTCAGTTGTCTACCTACCAGTAATTATGCTCTAGAATCATTAATGATGCTCTGATTTACAAAAAGTAAGAAGTGACAGAAAGGTTACGGTTACACATTTGTGCAACTGTATCTTTTGTTTGCGCAAGTTTCCACATTTTGTTTGCGCAAGTTTTTACATTTTGTTTGCGCAAGTTTTCACATTTTGTTTGCGCAAGTTTCCACATTTTGTTTGCGCAAGTTTTTACATTTTGTTTGCGCAAGTTTCCACATTTTGTTTGCGCAAGTTTTCACATTTTGTTTGCGCAAGTTTATTTTGTTTGCGCAAGTTTCCATTTTGTTTGCGCAAGTTTCCATTTTGTTTGCGCAAGTTTCCATTTTGTTTGCGCAAGTTTCTAGTGTACCAAAAAAAAAAAAAAGAAGCATGTCCCCTTAGGGGCTCCGTAGAAAATCATATTTAACCAAAGGCTGTCTTCCCCATGCGTTGAATCTCACCAACAACAACTTGCTTGTTGTGTTATATATGTGTGAAATATATAATTATGTTGTCAGGTAAATTATTCTTTATTCACTATAGACACGGGTCACCAAGAATTAAATATCATTATATAGAATAAATTTCTTTTTTTTCTGCCGCCAACCCGTAATATTCTTGCTATCATCATTGGCTGAGGAGGGTCACACCCAAAAAGCAACTATTTAAAACAACATCGCAAATTGATGCTATCAGCTGTCAATTAGTCAAAAACATTGCTGTCAACAGG
Source organism: Harmothoe impar (assembly GCA_947462335.1). NCBI lineage: Eukaryota > Metazoa > Annelida > Polychaeta > Phyllodocida > Polynoidae > Harmothoe > Harmothoe impar. The sequence continues at coordinate 20,309,678 of OX381716.1, forward strand.
GACAGTTGACACCGTCAGCGCCAATTATCGATGTTGACAGCAAAAAAAAGAGAAAACTTGATTTAAACAAAAAAGAAATTTAAAAAAGAAATTCTTGAACAGTTTTTTCTTTCAGGTGACCCTTGACGGCTTTTGTACATCAAAGGTATTTTTGGGCTGGTTAGCTGGAAGTAGGAGCGATGTATAGATGAGGACGCAATTTGATTTTATATAACACTTTGAAGCCTTTGGAGTATTTACTCTCCTCTGTACAATACAAAACACTTACATGTGGTAAGTAAGGAAAGGATGTGTGCAGATGAAGCATATGGGTGATTATCTATAGAGGATAGCCTGTCATTATTGCCACCAACAATGGCCAACACTAACAGCATCCTGTTCCACTATATTCCTGTCCATTCATGGTTCCTTCCCAGGCATTATTCACCGGACGCACTGTATTTTGTTCTGTATGTATAGATTCAGGGAATGGGGAATCAAAAAATGGCATACTGGGTACCTACAGCTGATGTTTGTGTACAATGCCCGATGGCTTCAAAACATGTTGTGTAGTGTTCAAGTTGTGGCTGTATCTGCAAAAGATCAAATGTAAAATAGGTATCATACGCAGATAGAATTTGAAGGAAAATGGTGACCCTGCAAACCTGCATTTGTTTTACTCTGTTAGCAAAGCAAATTTATATGGCTCAAACTCCTGACTTACGTTGTTTTAGGATAGAGGAAGGACAAATCAGAAAGTTCTTAATATTTTAAAACAAGTTTATATTATTGAAAGGTATATATCTTGGCTCCTTGGAACACTTTTTGATACGTCTTTTATTGCCTCACAAACTCGATTGTCCGTTTTCTGGTGACTCTGGGACCAAAATAAGGTGATTATGTACTTATTTCTCAAAGTACATCAGAGCAACTAATAATTTTGTTTACAAACTGGGACAGCATATGTGACCAGGCTAGGGAAAAGACCTATCCGGGGATGGAATTAGTATCTAAAGTTGGTGTCATACCCTTTAAAATGAGATATCATGAGTCAAAAAAATTCCGGGTAGGTTTGTGGGAATTGGTTTTTAAAGATTGGTACATATCAATAACTGAAAATGTAGATAAGCTCTAAAAGCATCACATCCCATAATAAATAGTGATTATTATGAAAAATCAGTTTTATTGATAAACAACCAAATAAAATGGTATTTTTTAGTCTAAATTTGGTTGTAGAAGGAATTTGTACAGTCTGTTTTCAGTTTTGAGTAACTGATGTGATACTTAAGAAACCAGGACAATTATCTCCCATTTTTTGTAATGGAATGGTTTCCATGGCAATCAAAAATTTTCTTATATGCTAATTTTCCATAGAAAACGTTATTTTTGCATTCCAAATATGGAATGTTTGCAGTAAAGATACAACAGTTATAATAAGTCTATTAAATTCTACACAAAAATTTAGCCTAGAGCATTTTTTTTTGAATAATGCACTCTCTAGCCGTTCTGGTGCCCCTGGTGGCAAAAGCCAGTACTAAAAATCCCCCGCGGATGGGTCTTTTTGCTTGTTGGGTCACATATATCTTAAGATATACCAAGTATGGATAACCTCCAAACAACAGTTTTTGAGATACAGCTCGATGAATTTTGAAGATTTATCAAAATACATACACAACAGGCTGTAAGATTGTTGTACAGGACAGTCTCATGAGGGTTATAACATTGTAGTAGTAAGAAGGACACTTCTAAGTAATCCAAACACAGGATAGTCATGCAATTACCTACATGTGCATGAAACCCTTTTTCTAAGTGTAATGACAGCCTATACAAGGCAAATAGTATTCTTATGAGCCTTAATATGTGCTGAGATTGCACAGTTCTAACTCCAATCAGAAAAAAAACTACAACCAATGTAGCCGTCCTTATACAGACTGATGGCGTGTCTTCTCAGGAAGGCCACAGGAGAATGGGACTCGTGTAACACAGACTTCCCACATGGTGAGCTTTGATGGTGAGTGAAGAGATGGTAAAAAGCTGCAGGAGGGAATGGCCAGCAACGTACCTCATCATTACATATCTAATGCCAATATTTACACCAATTCAGCCTGTGTTATTGAACAAACATGATAATGTGGTAAGGCAGGGTGAAGGATGATGGCTTCACAACCTGTTCAGTCGTATGCTACTCACAAGACCTTTCTACGACCACGTGACACTCAAGATACGAGTTTCCCTCATGAAACACCTAGCCTGGCCATATCTTGTTAAGGGATATGACTAATTGGTCGTAACACCTGTTTCTTTATGCGCAACAATCTAGCATTTTCCCTGACACGTATACATAGTTGTTTTGCGCCATTGTGCATACCATACAAGCAGGGTGATGATTATGAGCGATTATCATATTACCTACTTCATATATCAGAATATTGGGAAGGGAGCTTTACATGATATTAAATAACACACATCAGCAGTGTCATAAGCTTTCCCTTGAGATGCAAGATTCATACAAAATTTATTAAAATATCAAGTGGCAACGTCAACTTCACAGAATGAATTTATTCCTGCAGACTTCGGAACTTATGTAATGATAAAAAAGCACTAATTCAGTTCCTAGTTCATTGTTTTCACTGTGAAATAATTGACTTGTTTCTGGTAAAACTGGCTCACCTGCTTTAAACCTAAAGAATACTTAATACAGTAATGAGATATGCAATCTAAACTACACTGCTTTTGATCACAGTAGTCCATATTTTAATTTGAGATTAGAAACTAGTTAACAAATCGTACATCTCTTTAGTTTACAATAGCAAATCATATGCACGCATATAATTATATACATAATCATATATGATTATATGATTTTATTAATCAGCTGTTCTCTTTTGCATCAATGCATTATTCTATGTATCTGCTGATCTTATAATTATTTGCACTTCACCAATTGATTTTTCCTCTCACTTCCAAGCCTCTATTCACTGAACCTTTGTAACCTTACATTGAGCTACATAGGCCAATTCTAAGCATTTATTATACCTCTAGGAATCTGCCGCTCACCTCCACCAGCACAAACACAGTCTATGTCCATGGGGCCTTGCAAGGCATAGTACTGCATTGACAGCAGTGAGCAGGTGGTGGGCTCTCATGAACCTCTCCAACACCACTCAAACACTGAAAGACAGCTTTTAGTCAGTCACTTTTATCTCTGCCTCAGACTGTCGGTTTAAAACTTTTTCTCTCCTTCGCTATCCTGATAATTTTAAGTTTTAAAGTTCTCTCTCTTGTAGTCTATTGGTGTCTTTGTTTAACTTCAGAGGATATCAGTAAGCTATCAAACTGTATTGGATGCTGTGTCAAGAGATGTGCTGTGAATCTCCAGTGCTTGGTTGGACAGAGCACCTCTTGGTCAATATAATTCATGTTCAATGACACAATTACGTAGCTAGACCTCTTTAATACTTTAATGAACATGCGTAGTGCCCTTTGTTGGCAAATGTCTTGTTGCCAGACATGTATTCATTCAACAGGTTCGACTGAACAGGTTTTGAAGTACTTAAATGTTTGTCTGTACGACTATGCACATATATTTCTTATTACTCATAAATACCTAATATCGATCTTAACAACCAGTTGGTTGTGAAACACCTTACATAAGTCTATCATTCAGCCATAGTTTTGAAGGGTGAACTGACGGGAGTGCTGCACTAGGCAGAGGTTACAGGGGTGAGTGGTCCATATAAGGTAGGCGTCCTTTAACCTACTGGTACATGGCTCAAGTAAACCAATGTGGATATGGGAGACATTACAGCAGACGAAATAATACTAGCCTGCAGGATATCATTTCATATTAAAAGGCTAGGATGGTTCAACATAAGAAGAACTGAATTCATTTGGAATTCTAAGGATTACTCAAGTTGCATTTGAAGCTCACTTCACACACTCCATCAAATTATAATGTGTATTAGGAAACTACCTTTTTATACACACTATAGTATGTACGTAAGAGCTATGAAGAGTGCATCTAAGAAAAGCTATGAAAAGCGCATGCAGTATCATTTCGTTGAAATTCCTTTAGGATTTGTACAGCTGACATTCTAGTGGTCCTACATGAAGGTACTCATGATTTGATGGATGAGAAAAGAGAAGGTCTTAATAGCAGGTATAAAAATCTCTTGATATGTGTATACAAGCAATGTTGCTGCATTGAGGGGGCATAGTTGGCTTGACCTGCATTGCACTGCCCTAGCTCTTAGCCTTCTGCCCATAAGCACATCATAGGTGTGACAGTAAACATCTCTATTGCATATCCTGGCTATTAACATCAAACACTGCAGCTTGGGATGATGCAATATCATAAAATCAGAGAGGTGTGATGAATTAAGTGCCTTCAGAACTTGAGGGCACATCTTTGTATTGGATTCCATACTGCCTGCATAATGACCATGGAAGTAAGATTAATATGATAAGAATGGCCTTTAGTGAGGACATTCTTCAATCTGGATCATGGTGGTGTTGGCATGATGTTTAAATCACATGACATATAAGGCTCTAACTATAAAAGACTCCGAAGTACTGTTAGACCCATTCCTACTACTGCAATGACCAAGCATCAGCCTAAGGTGTATTGCTGAATCTAACAAGATATCTGCGTGTCACCCCAGGTCTCATTCTGCACACATAGATATGTGATGTATAGTACATCAGTGTGCTTCCGGGTCCCTGTCTCCTTCATTAATGTATCACTACAGCCACTGGTCATGGTTACTCCTGCAACTAGTCTCCTGTCTCAGTGATCATGTGCACTTGGCTTGGGTTGGTCTCTGCTCTAGCCTGTATTTATTGACATCAGAATAGGGTTTAATCCATATCACATCTATAAATGTATAATTGTGGTCCCAAAAGCAAAAATCAAGAAACTTAACATTAATGTTTACAACTTTATTATATACAAAGCCCCAGATCTTGGCAATATGAAAACCCCTGGGGGATTGACTAACTCCCAGGGGGGCAGTTTTTATTCCTTATAAACCAAAGGCTTTAAACATTGTGTAATGTCCATCACATCTATTTTCTGAACATGAGAAATATTACAAAAAAATGCCACAGTCATTCCAAATTGCATGGACAGGTAGGCGTGATATATAAGTACATCCATGAAAGGTTCCAGAGCCCAGACAGATTTCTTTTTGTAAAGTGTTGGCAAGCATTTTAAAGCAGTCAAAATTGTGGAACTTTTTAAAACAGAACTCCAATTTTACTCTATTTTGCTCAAAGTTACTCTTTTTATCATTAAATTATCTTAGTATTATCATGCATACTTTGAAAATTATGTATACTTTTGCAACCATGTACCCAATATTTGCATGGTAAACCCATATATAAGGTGTTGAATGGCAATAGATCTGACGGATGTTACATTTGTCATATAACCTAGGATAAACCCAGTTCCATGAGCACCAAATATCATCAGACACTACTACGACCTGTTCACCTTGACTCTCCTTGTATAAAACAGGTTTGATGTTTGTCTTAGGTGGCAAACTTATTTAAATCACCCATTTACAGTATCCACAGGCTGTTTGAGAACAAAAAATATTCTCATTTTCACACTTGTGATTTTTTCTGTCAAAAATTGTAGTGTCTGCTCTGATCTAAATGAGTGTTTGGTGTAATAAAAGTACCATAGGGGCATACTATGTTACAATATGAAGAGGTTGCAGTGCACAAAAATGGGATTTTTGAAGAATAATCTGATAATGTAACGTCTGTTTGATAAATAAAATGTGCCCTAAATTAATGAACAGTGGGTGAAAATAACATATTGTAGGTTTAGGATATTAGACAAGATGCCCCTTTAAGATATTATCCATTTATTACTCTTAGCTAGTTGATATTAACATCTCTGGGCTGATATCAATTTTCTGGTGTAACATCCGTCAAATCTATTCCCAAAAACTTTATAATCTGTTTGAAAGGCAAGTTAAATAATGCCTGGATATGTTTAGCCCCATGTCCAAACTATCACAAAGAAAATATTTACTAAATAGATCCAGTATTTCTGGTTCTGTAGCATTTTGCAGCATAATGTCTGTAAAAATGCCTGAATTCTTCATTTATGGATGGTCTCACCCATGTATCTTTATGCATTATCTATAACTGATACTTTCTATCATTTTTTCTGTGATCTTGGGACTCAATCTTCCGTATTCTGGGGATTTAACACTATCATAGAGCCGGTTGGAATGAGTTAATAGTGTAAGCAACAACACGCAAGTGTACATGAGGCGAGACATATATATATACTCTGTTCTGGTGTATAAGCCTTATTCTTGGATAAGCCACACATAACCTTGAAAAAAATCCATAAACGGCATAGGGGTTCTGTAAGTTGCTACTTTAGTACTTTAGTACTTTAGTACGTTACTACTAGCAGAATCTCTATTTGTGTAAGTGTTTACGCCAAAGCTTATTGGCTGAAATTTGGTTTAAACATAGTAATTCTCAATACAGAAAAAGATTTTTTGAAAATGATATACAATAGAAAACAATAAAGAATGATATGAATTGCATGATTCTGAAGTTTGATATGAATCGACATGTTGCAATACAACCATCCACCTGTGTAAATGATATTACCATTTATATCCATAGAGACATTCTACAAGGCTTTTGGTTTATGATGTCAACAGAAAGATTGGAGCAGAGAGGCAAGTTAGTAACTTACTTTGTAGCATGGTGGATCAGAGTGTAAGGAACTGATGATCACTCTAGTCAAAGTCAATCCTCGGGCATCCCACAGGCAAAGTCGTCATTTAGTATTTGGGCATGCCCTGATCTGACTTCTATGCCTTCAAGCGACATCAAAGGTGAACCCTTAGGAGCTGACCTTTTTATGGGTGGCTATTAAGGGTTCCACATGTGCAGCTGGTACCAGAACCTCCACTGTAATATCATTCATCACACAGTTGACTGGGAGAACAAGGGAAATAGCTTGTGAAGAAACTGTATGTAAATAAAACACTTGTGTCATTTTATTCAGATACAGTAAATCCCCTGTATGCAGTGTATTGGCCTCAGTCATGCGGTGTAGACTCGTATTTGACTCATGATCAGCCTTGACTAAGTCAAATAAACGCAAACAAAGCTATGGCTGCACTGAATCTACTACTGTGTTTTCCGTGTTTTCATTATATAAATCTGATACAATATGTATAGTTCCTTTCCAATTTAGATTTGATAGTATCACAATAATTCCTGGAATATCCAATACCCAATCTTGGATTGTTATTGGATACATCAGGTATCACCATCTTGCCCTGCTGACATTCATTTATAGTTTCATACAGGTATGAATTAGTTATCGGATGCTGTATGAAGGATCTACATCCTTAGTAGTTCCTTGTGGGTGTACTGAAAAGGTCAACAATCAATCTACTGCCCTACTCCTATGTCAGGCTACATGTACAAAGCTTGCTGTGTATTACAGGTATTAGAACGAGGATAGGAAGCAGTCATTGTTTTATCCTCAGGACATTTGTTGGTTATTTACTCCATCTGAAGGTTATTTCTTTAACAGTTGTTATGTATGACAGTATGGCACTAATTGTTGGTCAGTAATTGGACCAAAACCATATCCACTGACTTTACCTACCCATTTGTTATACAGTGTCATGTTTTCTGCATACGAGAGAGTGAAGGTCTGGTATTATGTGTACTCTTATCTTTTATATACATTGCTCATTGTTGAAAGACACAACTTGTTGAAAGACGAATCCTTTTCAAATCTCAAACTCAAACTCATAACTGAGAAGTAATCCATCCAGACTAGATTACTAATTAGTAGAAATGCTTCAATTAGGTAGCACAGAGGGCATTTCTATATTTCAGTTCTAATCTCAGAATGTGGGAATAACTGAAGTGAAATATAAAGGCAATATAAATTGCAATTGGGAAGCTATATTCATTAGTTATGTATTATTGGAATTTCAATGTAAGCATTCATCCATCATGCAATGCCATCCACTTCCAGTCCTCGTCATTCATTCTCCACACCTCTAGACATCTGCTTCTCACCTACACCAGCATACTGACAGTCCATGGGGACTAACAAGGGGCATGATGACAGGTTAGCGTGTCCTGCCAACAGTGACATGTCAGAGCAGGTGCTGTGTTCTCATCACCTTCTCCGATACCAGCCAGTCACCTGCTTGTGTTACTAGTGCATCCCTGTCTCTACCTTAGCCTATCTAATCAAATATGAAAATATTCCCTGACATTACTACCTTTTTATCTAACTGGTGTATTTGAAAATGTATTGATATTAGGAAATAAAAGAGGCTATATATAAGACTGCGTTAGAGCCCTTTTCAGTGCCCTTTACGCATAGAGCTTACTATCTGAATTCATCAATAGTTGACATAAAAATTAACCTTGCCAGTCAGGCAAACTAGTTATTACAAGGTAATAGGTTTAGATAAAGATAGTAAAGTACACGGGTTCTGGAAGTTTGTAAATTGTGCCATTCCATAGATAAATCATAAGTGCTTTACATTAAATCAAAGACATGATCTGCTTTAAATTGTGGGGAGCTAGTGTAGGTTTTTCTGCCACTAGGTTTGACCATTATCAGGTTAGTACACAATGTGAGATGTCATGGGCTGCATCCGTTACCACAGCCAGTGCAGAGGTCTGTGTGCTAACAGACCAGGATGTAGCCCCAAGCAGGGCTTCTTTAACATGCCCCCCAACTTCAGGACCCTGTCTCTATCAGACCACCATCCCCAACCATGGCCTTTGATGTGTCAGCGGACACCTCCTCCAGGGGTCTACACCTTGGTGTGAGGGGCATTAGGGGGTACCCTTTCACCAACTGATACCTACCATTAATCTCACACCTGGGAAAGGTATGGGTCCATTCCAGTCAGCAGTGCGTGTTCTCAAAGCTACCACCTTGTATATGCATAATGCGTGGGCATGCAGGCAATGGCACTGGCCCATGTATTGGGATGCTCCACCTCTCAGTTTAATCTTGAACAGTTTATATGTTACAAAATAACAATCAAACTTGTATTTTCTGAATGATTAAATAACAGTGATTTAAACTAGCTCTGAGAGGCAGGAGACCGCTTATTATAGGCTGGGACAGAATAGAAAAATATAAATTGCAGCCTCACTCTTGCTGGTTGGAGCAAGTGGTGGATGGTTGGTCTCCACCCTCTTTATATATATCATTTGGACAGATCCACAACCTAAGATAGGAAGTGTAATAGTTGGAAAGTTCCTAACATGACTCATCTAATCTCATGATTTTGGTGATCATATTTCTTAACTCATGAAGCCAATGAGTGACATGGACATTTGGTGACAACTTGCATGAACACCCACTGGGAATATCGACCATTGGTGTCAGGAGTATCGATACATGATTACTGTTGGCTCTCTATCCATCATAATTACCTAATAATTTTCTGACTCGTCTCAACATCTTACACAATGGAAGGACAGAACAGGGTTATCAAATTAAGTTCCTACCTATATTTCAACCATGGATTGTTACTTCAACTGTCCACACTTTAATTTCTAGAATATCGGTGCTGTTCATAACTCTAGTTGGGTTTAAATTAATCATTCTCATTTTACAGCTGCAAATTGATAATGGAGATCAAGACATATCTGACTTTGCAACGATTTCCTGTTCATGTTCAAGTGTCATTATGATGTGAGATAGGTAAAGTAAATGCCTTAAACATATATTAGCAATGGTAACCATTAGTCGAGGGAAGTAGTATAGTATGTATCGGAACGGGACTATAGTTAAGTACTGTTTATTACTCAATCGACCTGCAGCCAATCAGAAGCCTCCATTTGACCGGAAGTGACGTCACATGCCCATATAAGGGCATACCGGAAGTGACGTCACATGACCTTGACCTAGTTAGAGGTCAAGGTCATGACTCAGCCAATCAGAGGCTTCCATTTTGACCGGAAGTGACGTCACACGCCCATATAAGGGCATACCGGAAGTGACGGCATGTGACGTCACACGCCCATATAAGGGCATACCGGAAGTGACGTCATGTGACCTTCACATGTACATATAAGGGCATACCGGAAGTGACGTCAAGTGACCTTGACTTAGTTAGAGGCTTCTGATTGGCTGGTACACCGGAAGTGACCCATTTATGCAAATGAGGGGCCTACTTCTGGTCAAATGGAGACCTCTGATTGGTTGGGTCATGAAGAAATGTGTCTCTTAATTTAATTTTGTTTAGGAAGTGATCGATTTTAGGATCACGCGACCGGAAGTGACCTGATGAGTCACGTGACTAGAAGTGACGACGACACATGCCTTAATTAGACGATTCAGCAGCGACCGGAGGAAGTGTCACTTTAAGAGGACACGCTAGTTAATTGTTATAATTGTTTTACTTACTAATAAAAGAAGACGTATGAAAATAAACACAACAATAATTTTATTTTATTTTTTTATTTTCTTTTTTTCAATTCTAATAACACTCTTTTTTTGAAAAGATGCGCTCAATCAATCAATAACACACTTTTTTTTCATATTTTAAAGGACTCGTTGTCACACCGTTAGAATGCACGCGACGCTTATAATACAAGTAGCGCACGTCATCTTTCTCTATGGTGTAAGTGTCCATTTTTGGTTCGTACCACTTTTGAAATTTGTATTTACCGCAAGGAGAGTTTTTCGTTTTCGAAAACATTTAAGAAGACGACTACTTCTGTACACTTTTTTTGAGATTTTCTTTCACCGGTGCCGCTGATTTGATCGTAGCAAATGTAAGTCTTAGGGTTGACACTTAGGATCCCGTCACCTTCTCACGCCGCTTTCTTTTCTTTCTGAAGTATGTCTCTCTCAGGCGAGATTTTGACTACACACAGGCAAACATCAGAGGCACACAATAGCGCTAATTCTACCTTCAGACAAAGGTCAGTGACTGCTGGACTATAATAGATGGGTCAAGGGCTATTCTAGTGAGGGTCAGGCTACGCCGGACATTCAATAAAAAGCTGGAGTTTGGCAAACTTGCTTTTGAAAGTCTGACCATGCGGGATCCTCATGCCATAGTCTGGCAATGCTGAACTCTTGGGAGAGTATGCCGGACTCTTGCTGGCCAGACTTTCAAGCAAATTTGCCAAAGTCCAGCTTGTTATTGAATTTCCGGCGTAGCCTGACCCTCAGTAGAATAGTCCTTGACTCATCTATTATAGGTCAGCAGCGCCTGACCCTTGTATGAGAGTAGTATTGGCGACATTGGCCGACTCTGATATTTACCCGTGTGTACGGCGGGAGGAGGGGGTTCACAGCCACTGCTTGCGCTTATAGAGCGCTACTAGCGGAGGTCTGGATGAGGAGACTACGGCGTTTGTCTTTTGCTTGTGCAGCTGCTGCTGCTGCTGCTGACGATGTCACGGATGCCGCTGACAGATACTGCTGCTTGTGCTGCACGAGACTGAGTAGCCGCTATTACTAATGCTACTAATACTAGTATGAGAAAATACATTTAGTCAATTGATTAAATCAAGGAGGTTTTCTGACTTCAGTGGATCGTTTAGCCATCGGCCACGGGCAAAACTTGAAACCATTTTATACATGGGACAATTGGCAGAGTCGAAACGTGTTGGTACCATAGGGTCGATCATGTTCATCATCAGTTCAGGCAAAGGAAGTGTGTCGACAGCACGCGAAAACTTCATGTCTGAATGTTTCAACACAAGACTTTTTATCACACTCACACAGCTGCTTTGAAGAGTGAATCCTTGACCAAACTTGTGCTTTTCCAACACAGCTTTGGCCTCTTTCTGTGCAGTAAGGGATCTCTCTTTCGGGTTCATCTCAGTGCTGTCTAGCATGTCCTCAAAGTCTTTAACATAATGTTCCAACGGACTACAAATGATGGACTCCAGATCATCGTCCGCATATGTCGTCTCCTCGCACCATATTGTGTCTTCGCCTGTTTCGAATTCCGTCATTTTCTTGACAATCTCCTCCTGAGTGCCTTGCATATATCGAAGCTCCTTCAAGGAGTTGATAACTTGTATGGCGAAGACTGACAAACTTGAAGGAATTTCACCACAGTCAGGCCAAGTATACGGAGCTAAGAAAAATAGCTCTAACAAAATCTTCTCCCTCTGTCCAAATGAAACTACTGTTCCGATGAAGTTGAAGCATGCTTCTATCCATTGCTCCTTGGTGACGTCCTTCCAATGTTTCTTTACCTCACATGCATCATAGGGCACCGTTTCTCTTCTTGCTTCAAGTGGGAGTTGCCTTTTCTTTCTTGGACTCATTTCGAGAGGGTTTCGATGCTCTGTAGCGTCAACACTTTCATAAATAAAGAAAATAGCAGAACTAACCATCGTAACGTGCTGAGCGAGCGTAGAGTGGACGATGCTACGAAGATGAAGGGCGGGTGGAGAAAGTGTGACTGGTGACAGCGGCGTTTCACTCCTTATGTACCCTGTCCTAGATAAGCCTCTTAAACGGCTGAAAAGACTCTCTAAGTACAGAGCTTCTACCGCAGGTGGGTTTAGACTTAAGCAGCTTAGTTCACACACATGTCTGTTAGAAAAAGCTACTTGCACACGTGCCTTCCTTTTTTCACTAGTATTCACCCTCTGCCGACTTATAAGACACCTATACACTCTTTCTCGTGAAATCTATGGAAGATGATGGAAGGACCACTGACTACATTTTCTTTGATCAGAGCGTGGAGGACGGCGTCGAACGGAGGGAACGTTGTGAACACAGCTTATAGGTTTTTTGGAAGAGGTCTTGTAAAGTCAAACTGGCGAGAGAGATGGCGTCTTTCAACATGACAATGCTGCTATGTTGGAAAAAAATAGCGTGATTTTTTCAAAAAGCTTCTATGAAAGATTTGACGTCTTTGTTGTTGTAGTGGATCAAGTAATCTGTCATAGTTTGCTTCTTCTTGTCATACTAAACTTTCTGACATGTGGCGTAGTCAGATTTCGGCCATTTTGACGCCCGTCAGTTCGCTGTCAAAAGTCGATCTCGGTGGCAGGGGTTTTTTGTTTACTAGTTTCTTGGTATACGTCATCCATTCGTAAGTAAAGCAACCTTTCTCTTCGTTTGTAGTGAAAGCTCGCAAATAATTCGCGTAGCTGTAACTAAGTGCTAAAAAAGTTGACTACTACGTCCAAGAAAACTGTGTGTAAACCGTCAACTATTGATTGCTTCTCTTTATGACGCTGAATTGTTGGTTTCTTCGGTCTCCGGAGGCAAATAACGAGTGAAGGCGTATTTTTTGATCAGGTTCAAGTCGTAACTCTCCGAGTTGAAGCGTACGACTGGAGCTTGACGGATGTATCTCAGAAGCCGCTTCTTCAGTTGAACTAACGGTTGTCTGGTGTGAGCTGCAGCGAAGCCGCCTGGAGAAGGGGTGAATGTCGCTTCCTCTAGCAGGAGAGCTTCACCTATTGCTACATGTAACTTCGCTAAGGTTGGTCGGTAAACTTCTAGCACAGCTTTCTCGATGACTTTGGCGTTCTCGTTTATGTGATTTTAAACTCGGTCTAACAAGGGGTCGGAATCTGCGTCGGATTCTCTGACGTACGCTGCCCCTCCTACCCCGGAAAGTCGTATGCGACGCTAGCCGACATCGCTGCATAGAGGGCAAAACTTAGGTATTGTTCTTCATTTTTCTACGGGTCACTCGTGATTGTACGGTCTTTTAAAAATTTTGAAACACTTTTCGCAAACGTCCTGCGGCATGTTTTTCTTTTTTTTTGTTTTTTCACTTATTTACCAAATATTAAAAAAATAAACGTTGTTTATCACTTCGAATACTAGACGCCTCTTACCACACGATGCTATTAGCATAGTGAAAGACGTCTGTAGTGTAGGATCGATTTCAACAGATGTCCATCTTACTGCAGGGATCAGACGAGAGTGGTCAACACTGGAGTGTCACAGCTCACTTTTATTTCTTTGGGTACAGCTGCATACAACCCTTGAACATACATTGCGACGTCGCCGCGTCCCATGTAGTCTTCCAACACTTTCATCAGAGCCATAGGCTCAGACGTCTCGTTGTACTTCCAAGCTTTCAGCACTTCATAGACAGGGTTCTTCACAGTCCTGTCAGAAGGCACAGGTTGAGAGATGGAAGCTACTTCATGAGAAGTCAACCCTAAGTAGATCCCTATGGTCTTCCAGTCTCTAGGGCAGAGCTCAGCTAAAAGAGAGAAATATTTCTGCACTTTCCACTCCATGTCTCCACTCTCTAAGCCATCCCACATGTCATGCTTGTCCATGTACTCACGTGAGAATTTGATGAGGTCCATACGGTAAGATTCTTCCAAGGCGGCGGCTAGGTCCTTCCACCTACTAGTACAACTTTTCTGGTACCAAGTAGTGAACATTTCTCTAGCTTGAGTTATGACACTTGTCTCACAACTGAGATATCCCATATCCTTCAAGTTCACTTCAAGGAATGAACCTAACCGTATGTAATCTGATGTCGGCAACTTACTACTTATTTTCAGTAGCATAGCGTCTGACAAGTATCGTAACGGCTCTGCTTTGAAGTATGATGATACAGGTACTACTGCAGCAGAACCAATAACAGGAGCAGCGTCTGCGCTGGTATCAGACGACTCGTTGTCGGAACAGGGCAACCACATGACTTCGTAAGGTATTGGTGAGGGCAGTCGCCACGGACCGGACGCACTACCAGTGGAAATGAGGTCGAAAAACGGACTGTGCGCCCGTGACCCTTCGGGTTCCTCGTACGCCTCGTCGTCAGCGTCGTTCTCTGTTTCACCCTGTTGCTTTAGGACATGCATGTCTACTACGCGCTGCTGGGGCTGAGTGTCCGAATAGCTGTAAGTCTCAGCGCGAGCAGCGTTGATGGTGTCGGTTGATGAAGCGGTGGAGAGGTTCTGTGCAACGTGCTGCGTGTCAGTACTAGTAGCGGTAGTCGCAGCAAGAGGTGTAGCAGCAGCAGCAGCAGCAGCAGCAGCAGCAGCAGCAGGAGCAAGCGCAGCGCTAGCAGGTGCAGCAGTAGCAGGCGCAGCAGTAGCAGGCACAGCAGCAGCAGGCACAGCCGCCTCAGCAAGCGCAGCAGTAACAGGCACAGCAGTAACAGGCGCAGCAGCAGCAGCAGCAGCAGCAGCAGCAGGCACAGCAGTAACAGGCGCAGCAGCAGCAGCAGCAGCAGCAGCAGCAGTAGCAGCAGCACTAGCAGCACGAGGATCACTAGCAGCCGCAGCAGGCGCAGCAGTAGCAGCAGCAGCGTGCTCAGCAGCAACAACCGTCGCGAGTGTAACAACGTCGCTACTACGACGACTACTACTACCACTACTACTACTGTGTGCGCTCGCTACAGCGGGAGGGTGATAAGACCAAGCGGTTGCGGCGGTAGTCTCAATTTCAGTAGCAAGAGGAGACGCTGACAGTAAACGATCACCGTTCTGCGTATTCTTCTTGTTCTTGAACTCGATTAGATCCTTGGACGACAGTAGTTGTTGTGTTTTGCTCATGGTGGTGCCTGTAGAGAGCAGCAAAAGACTGAGTGAGTGAACGGATGTTTCCAGGCCCCTTATATACTCCTTCTCGCTTCTAGAGCTAAGCTACTTACAGCTCTCTTCAGCTGCCGCCGGCTGACCGGTGACCATTCACAAAGAGAAACAAAAAGTCATAAGGCATGACGTTTTCAGCTGGATCCCTTTCCCCCTCCCCTTTGAGAGATCGACTGACACGAGCTAAGCTACTTACTGCCTTGTTCAGCAATTCAACGTGCGTTAGCTGTATAAAGGATTAAGCAGTTGCTGCCGCCAGCTGACCGGCGGACATTCCCAAAGAGAAACAAAAGACATAAGTCATGACGTTTTCAGCTGGATCTCTTTCCCCCCTCCCTCCTTTTTTTTTGAGAGATGGACTGCCATGAGCGGGCGGTGTACCGACTGTACTAATTCAACGCGCATTAGCTGTATAAAGGATTAAGCAGTCATGAGCTTAGAGTGTGTATACAAAAAAACTACAGGAGGCGTGTGGTGTGAAGCAGGACCCCCTAAGACGGGAGTGTCTGTCTGTGAGTACAGTCGTGTGCATGTGGTGAGCGACTTAAGTGTAAAACAAAAAAAAATCACCGCCTCCTGCCGTGGTGAGTAGACTGGCCGGCGGCGGCCGGCTAGTTCAATAGGGGTGACAGCTGACTAAGGCTGTGCATGAAAATCCGATTTTCACCTGACCTCTGACGTTTGTTACAATGAATGCCAAAGGGGGAGAGAGTTGTCCTCAGGTAGGGGGTAGGAGGTAAGGCTAATGGATAAGGAAAAAAAACACCATTTTCAGCTGGCCACCACAGATGGCGATGACATACCCCTCGTCATCTAAGCTCTTAAGAAGCTCTTACGGAGCGGAGCGGCTGCTGGACAGCTGGGGTGAGTAGACCGGCCGGCGGCGGCTAGCTAGTTCAATAGGCGTGACAGCTGACTAAGGCTGTGCATGAAAATCCGATTTTCACCTGACCTCTGACGTTTGTTACAATGAATGCTAAAGGGGGAGAGAGTCGTCCTCAGGTAGGGAGTAGGAGGTAAGGCTAATGGATAAAGAAAAAACACCATTTTCAGCTGGCCACCAAAGATGGTGATGACATCCCCCTCGTCATCTAAGCTCTTAAGAAGCTCTTACGGAGCGGAGCGGCTGCTGGACAGCTGGGGTGCTGTTGGAAATAGGATTAAACTCCCTCTGTATAAAAGCTCTGATTTCTGTTGGAAAAAAACCATATCACCTCTGACCACAGTAACGTCTACTACCACCACCACCAGCACCACCGCCGCTGCCACCGCCGCCGCCGCCGCCAGTCACAGCTGATCGCCTCATTAAAGCATGTGACGTCGTCGCTTCTAGTCACTTGCTTCATCAAGTCGCTTCCAGGCACGTGATCTTAAAGACCCTCACTTCTTAAACAAAAAAAAACGAAGAGACACGCTTCTTCCTCTCGAGAGGAAGAATGACGTATATAAGGAGGCTGACACGTGTATAGGCGCCTTATTAGTCGGCAAGGGGTAAATACTAGTGAAAAAGGAAGGCAGGTGTGCAGGTAGCTTTCTAACAGACACGTGTGTGCACTAAGCTGCTTAAGTCTAAACCCACCTGCAGTAGTCAAGTAGCATGTGAAAACTTACTTAACAGATCACTTAATTGAGTAGAGACTCTGTACTGAGAGAGTCTTTTCAGCTGTTTAAGAGGATTATCTAGGACAGGGTACATAAGGAGTGAAACGTCGCTCTCACCCATCACACTTTCTCGACTCGCCCTTCATCATCGTAGCATCGTCCACTCCACGCTCGCTCAGCATGTTATGAGGGTTATTTCTACTTTTACAGCTTCTTTTCTTATCGAAGTGTCGACGCTACAGAGCATCGAAACTCTCCAAATGAGTCCAAGAAAGAAAAAGCAACTCCCACTAGAAGCAAGAAGAGAAACAGTGCCCTATGATGCATGTGAAGTAAAGAAACATTGGAAGGACGTCACCAAGGAGCAATGGATAGAAGCATGCTTCAACTTCATCGGAACGGAAGTAGTTTCATTTGGACAGAGGGAGAAAATTTTGTTGGAGCTATTTTTCTTAGCTCCGTATAGTTGGCGTGACTGTAGTGGTGAAATTCCTTCAGGTTTTTCAGGGTTCGGCATACAAGTTATCTGGTCTTTGAAGGAGCTTCGATATATGCAACGCACTCACGAGGAGATTGTTCAGAAAATGACGGAATTCGAAACAGGAGAAGACACAATATGGTGCGAGGAGACGACATATGCGGACGATGATCTGGAGTACATCATTTGTAGCCCGTTGGAACATTATGTTAAAGACTTTGAGGACATGCTAGCCAGCACTGCGATGACCCCGAAAGAGAGATCCCTTACTGCACAGAAGGAGGCCAAAGCTGTGTTGGAAAAGCTCAAGTTTGGTCAAGGATTCACTCTTCAAAGCAGCTGTGTGAGTGTGATAAAAAGTGTTGTGTTGAAACATCCGGACATGAAGTTTTCGCGTGCTGTCGACACACTTCCTTTGCCTGAACTGATGATGAACATGATCGACCCCATCGTACCAACATGTTTCGACTCTGCCAATTGCCCCATGTATAAAATGGTTTCAAGTTTTGCCTGTGGCCGATGGCTAAACGATCCACTGAAGTCAGAAAACCTCCTTGATTTAGTCGACTGACTAAATGTATTTTCTCATACTAGTATTAGTAGCATTAGTAATAGCGGCTACTCGGTCTCGTGCAGCACAAGCAGCAGCATCTGTCAGCAGCATCCGTGACATCGTCAGCAGCAGCAGCACGATCAGCACAAGCAGCAGCTGCTGCAGCAGCTGCACAAGCAGCACAAGCAGCAGCATCTGTCAGCAGCATCCGTGACATCGTCAGCAGCAGCAGCAGCAGCAGCAGCAGCTGCACGAGTAGCACAAGCAGCAGCATCTGTCAACAGCATCCGTGACATCGTCAGCAACTGCAGCAGCTGCACGAGCAGTACAAGCAGCAGCAGCTGTCAGCAGCTGCAGCAGCTGCACGAGCAGCACAAGCAGCAGCACCGACAGCAGCAGCAACAGCAAATCAGCAACAGCAACAGCAGCAGCAGCAGCAGCAGCAGCAGCAGCAGCAGCAGCGGCAATGTGGACCGCTAAATTCGAGATGGTGACATACCTGTTTCTTAGAATCGACATTCGACATGAGGTCTAGTGACATTTGACATGAAGCTTGAAAAACATAGTGACAGGTGACATGAGCAATTCTTAAAATCGACATGAGATATGAGCATAATTAAGCGACATCGACATGCGCCATGGCTATTTTTTATTTTTTTTGAAGACAACCGCCATAGCTTCCTTATTCAGACTTCCACTAGTAGTGCTCTATAAGCGCAAGCTTTGCCTTAAGAGAGCTGTGGCTGTGAACCCTCTCCTCTCTCCGTACACACAGGTAAATATCAGAGTCAGCCAATGTCGCCAATACTACTCTCATACAAGGGTCAGGCGCTGCTGGACTATAATAGATGGGTCAAGGACTGTTCTACTGAGGGTCAAGCTAGGCCGGACATTCAATAACGGGCTGGACTTTGGCAAATTTGCTTGAAAGTCTAGCCAGCAAGAGATGCACATCATCATAAACGCAATCATGATACCTTTCATTGTAAGTAGACGAACCAGTAGACTCGCCTCTCTGCCCTCTAAAAGAGAGAGCAGAGAAGCGAGTCTCACTCTTAAAAAACCCTTCCCCTCCCCCCCTCCCCCCCCCTCCCCCCCCCCATGCATCTTAAAGAGTGCCCCCCAGAGTGCCCCTCCCCCCCCCCCCCTAGAAAAAAAGAGCTACATTTTTAAATTATTTTTTAGCAAGCTTTCAGCTTGCTTTTTTTTTTCTTTTTTTAAATTTATTTATCCATAAAAATCTCAAGTGACTTATTTTGAAATTCGCGCCAACCTAGTAGTCACGTGACCCCCTTAAGTAGGTCACTTCCCGTCACGTGACCTATTTGAATTTCCCGCCAACATGGTGGTCACGTGACCCTCTTAAGTAGGTCACTTCCGGTCACGTGACCTATTTGAATTTCCCGCCCAAAGGTCACGTGACCGGAAGTAGGTCACTTCCGGTCACGTGACCTATTTGAATTTCCCGCCAAAAGGGAGGCCTCTCATTGGCTGCTTTTGAATTTCCCGCCAAAAGAGAGGCCTCTGATTGGCTGCAGGTCGATTGAGTAATAAACAGTACTTAACTATAGTCCCGTTCCGATACATACAATACTACTGAGGGATGATAAACTACAAAAACAAAAAGAAAATGGTTAAATGTTTATACTTGTCACTTCTGCCACCTCTGTCATTAGCTGTCACCTATTGACAGCCATATTTAACAGCCCACACTTCCTCCCTGTGTATTTAACGTGGTCCTTCAACAGTTATTAACCCCGGCTTTGTAGCTTCCTGCTGGACACTAGTTATCCTACACCATGAATTGTTGCCAAGGAAAGAAATGGGACAAGAAAAAGAAGAAAAGGAATGAGAACCTGTTGACTTTTCATATTACTCAATTTTACCGTTGAATTGAAATTAAGAAATTCTCTTCCTGCCAATGAACCGATACTACTGTTCTGACTGAACAGTTCATTTGCATGGGTCAAAATTAGGGACAATTAGGACTAATTGGCACCAAAAGTTCTTTTCTCAGAATGAACTGATACAATGTCACTGCCAGTAAAACCTCCTCTTGGGAGCAACATGCTTTCCTTTTGACAAACTCCAGTCCTTTGCAAAATAGAAAGTCTGAGAAATCGTAAAGAGGCATTCCCCCCCCCCTTTTCCCCCCTAGATCTAACAGGTTTATGTCAGTGATATTTAATTAGCATACAAGTATAGCAGAGTATCAAAATTAATAGTGAGGAGTCAAGAGACAGACGTTTGACAAAAAGGTACAACAGGTTTTTAACATGTATTGAATTAAGCGGATGATATGCAATTATTGGTAAACAAACTGAAGTCAATGTAATTCCTACTTTAGACAGGCATGAGTTCCTGCTCTGTCTGCTAAAATTGCTTAGAGGGTGCAAAGCTGGTGTAGCTAGTGAAGTCTTCGGTAGTTCTATCCAAACTGCAGTTGAGAAGTTACCGGCCACAACACAAAGCCTTACATGAAGACAGTGCCCAATCGGTCGAAGAGTGGCGAGTAATTAAAGTTATGTCATCATAATATGTCTGAAAATGGTTTATTGGAGCATTGGGGAATGCTCAAAATCCTCACAAAGTCATAAGTTCTCCCTTCAAATGCAGAATTCATGAAGAAAATTTCATTGATTAATATTACATCAACATACCCTTTCCCTCCGGACTCTGTCATAAGGGCAAATGCAAAATTCATAAAGATAATCATGAGAATATGAATATGCCAACAACATCAATTGACACAGAATGAATGTATATATATGCAAATTTCGGAATCAGTGTAATAATGAAACACTAACACACTTCCTAGTTCATTGCATTCATGGCGAAATAATTGACTTGCTTTTGGTAAAACTGGCTAAACTGCCCAAACCCTGTGAAAACCACTCTTGATATGATTCATTAAAAAAAAAAGTAGCAAATACAGTAAAACGATATGCAATCTAAACTCTACTGCTTTTGACCAGAGAAGCCAATGAGGTAAACGTTTTGGTTTGAGATTAGTATGAATAGCTTTATTTCACAGTTGATACTGTATTAGGGAGTATGTGGGAGATATTACATACAAAGTACTTTACAGCCTATTTAGCGGGCAGACAGAAAAATGTGTCTTTTTGCATTATTGTATGGTGTAGCCCGCAGCATGTAATTTCGTATTAAAGGCTAGGATGACTTATCTTAAGAAGAACTGAATTAATTGTGGGATTCTAAGGAATGCTAAAGTTGAGGATCTCACTTTACATGTATACTATCAAATCATAATGTGTAAAAAGAAACTACCTTTTTATACACACCTTAAAATGCACTTAAAGGCTTTGAAGAGTACTAGAATCTCGAAATGTATGCAGTAGTATTTCATTAACCATCTTTTAGATTTTGTATAGCTCGATTTTACTGATTCCACAAGAAGATACCCATCATTTGAGTGATAAGAAAATAGACGCATGTTATTAAGGTATGTTGATATGACGAAAATTGATATGTGTGTGCTAATGAATTATTTGTTGCATGGAGGGCCATAGTTGGCTCGACCGTGGCATTGCACTGCTCTGCCCATAGGCACATTATAGGTGTGACCACAGACATCTATATTGCATATTCAGGTTATTAGCATAAGTCTCTGCAGCCTCGGGCAATGCTAGGTCATAAGATCAGAGAGGTGTAAAGCATTTAGTGGCTCCAACACCTGATGGCACATCTTAGTATTGGATTCCGGACTGCCTTCATTAAGGCTGGAGTCTATTGAAGTAGGGTTAAATAGAAAAGATATAAATGGTGTGTTGTAAAGACAGTCATGGTATTCATAATCTTTATTATTTTGGTTTGGCATGGTGGTTGAATTACGTGACATATCAGGTTCTAACTGAGGCACACCTAAGTACAATCGGAGATTTGAAAAAACTTTGCAGCTCAACTATAACATATAACTATATAAGGCATTTACTACCGTAAAACCTCACGTATAAGCCTGACTCATGTATAAGCTGCACCCCGAGTTTGGGCCGATCCTATAAGCCGCATCAGAAATCTGGTTATGGTGATTTTTAGTACTGTACCATAGTAGCAAAAACTCGCATATAAGCAGCACCCTGACCCTGAACCGAGCCTACAAGCCGCACCGCCGATCTATCTCGCGTACTAGCAGCGGCTTATACGCGAGGTTTTACGGTACATGAAGTGGATCTTTACAGGAGGAAGTTACTTTCAATTTGACATTTTCATGAGTTTTCAATGGGTCTTTAGATTGCATATTCAACTTAATTCGGCAGGCCTTTTGGTACCTGGACTCATAGATACAATCCAAATTATGTAAGCCCTCACATAGTGAGATCAGAAAGCATTCAATGACTTCCTTTGGATTGAAAGCTGAAGTCCAATATTTCTCCAACATTAAAAAGAAATAGACAAATGACAATGCCCATTGATACCGTCTCTGCTGTATTTCATGATTGGGGACTGGGGCCATCCACGAAGCCGCAGGCTGAGTGGGAAATGCCCCATGACTCTGAAATAGAATTGGGCCGATATTAGCTTGATATCATATACATTCAAAAAAAACCATAAAATTCCTTTAGCAATATTTGAAATATTATGTTATGCTATACATGAATATTTCTGCATTTGAGATGATTTTCAAAATTGTCCAGAGGATTTAATCACAAGGATATTAAAGCAGGCCAAAGGGTTTTCAGCATTTGTTACATGGACATCAATTAGAAATCAACATAAAACAACCATTATTATATCTTATAATAACCGAAAACATGAATAAGTAGGGGAATCATAAAAGTTATGAATCATTATACCCTATGGCCGAATGGGTAACACACCCTAGATTGCAGTGGCCATCTTATAACATGTGTTTTGCTGAGGGAAAATCAGAGGAGCCAGTTGAAAATGCTCGGGTACACTATTTTGGTTAGATTTCCAATATCTCCCACTTTGTACTTGATATGGTATGAAGTTACTTTATGTGGCAATAAACCATCAATATATTTTACTAATTTGTGCAGGTTTTGTACATTTTTATATCATATACTATGCTTCTTGCTTTGCTGCTCAGATAGAACAAATCTAATGCCCTAAACATCCCGTTGACCCTCCTCTTTTTGCTCTACTTTGCACTGCATAATGTGACCTATGATTCTATACTAGAAGGGTCCCGTTGACACCAAATCCATTTTGCTGATGCATAGCCTATCTTTCGTTGACAGGTCTTACCTACTTTCGATCTGCTGTCCCACCCCATTCCCACCTATGATCAATAACAATAACAAAATTGGTGCAAATATTGGAAGGAAATGTGTGCACAGATTAAGGGTAGCAGGGTTTCCTTTTACATAGCTTGAATTGCCCCCAACTCTTCCCTATACTAATTCTGTCTGTTTCTTTATTCCCTATAATCCTCCTCTGGCTTAACTGACAACACACACCATCAGTCTGTATTTTTAAGAGCAAGGTTACATTGATTGCAGAGCCCTACCAGTGTAATGTATGCAGCTAATACTCTGAGAAAACAAGTATGGTTACCCTAAAAAGATAGACGCCCATAGCTAAAACTAACGTTTGTCATTATACATATTTCGCAGATCATAGGACTTATTACTTTTATTCCAAATCTATATTATTTTATTGTCAATTAACATACTGTATATGGGTGTGATCCACCACGGTTGAAATGGCAGTCGGGTGAAATCTATCAATGACTTTAACATTATAAACTTTAACTGACTGACAATTAAACATCAGTAGAATACACTCTTTAGGTTGTGATATAATTAGAAAGCTCAACCACTGCCTTGGGAGGGGAAAATAGTTTTGATGGCCCATACTTCTCAAGTCGCAGCACTAAAGCAACGCAGGAGAAGGATGGGTTGTTGTGTATTGTATGATGGATGACTGGCCATTGTCATAGTATTAGTGACTTGGTCGAGATCATGGAGCTGTATATTTCTGAGGGGGCATTATTCTTGACCTGGTAAGGAGCTTTCTTAGGCTGAATGAAGTATTATGATGATAGTCAAGATATAGGAGTGAACTCACAGCTTGCATTTAAAGTTTTGATTTTTGTTCACTTTGTTATTGGATACACGATGGAAGTTTAATGGTGAAGAGTGTAAAGTACTGATGGATTCAAATGCTTGCTGACCTTAGTCAAAATTAATCATCATTTCGCCTGAGCATTGAATGGAAGACATTAGCAGGGTAATATTGATTTTCATATATTAGGATATAACCCGCCTATAACAAATTGCATTTATAATGCTCCTCAAACACATTAACATCATATTTGTCATCAAACAGGTTTCTTTGTAAAGTAAACAACATTGTTTTGTTACTATGCCCATTTACAGTGAAAAAACAATGTTTCAATCAATGGTAGTCTTAGTGAAAGAATTGGCTTGAAACGGGTAAAAGCTTAAGTTTTGTACGCTAAATGCATTTCCTAACTACATAGAGAAATTTACTTTTATGAAGAATTTCCAACTACACACAGAGTTAGAAGTGCTTTGTGTCTCATACCCAATGCCTTTGTCCTTTGTCTGTGAGACTTCTGTGATATTTGAGAGGTTTATAACTAACAGTATTTGCATCAGCCTGGATCAAATGTAATTAATTGCATCACAATGGTAAGTAGCTCTCAAAGTAATACTGTTCCACAATGCACAATGCTCACCGACTGCTTCCATTTAGATATTGTGGAATTTTCAATGTATACATTCATTAGGTCCCTTAGGAAACATATTTCGGGACATTTTCTGGCAAACCTTCCCTGGCTTGATCTTCTCTGTTCATTCCTTTAACCTCTTACACCTTGATGTGCAATGGCATCCACCTCGGGGCCCTTTCATCCATTCTTCACAGCTCTAGGCATCTGCTTCTCACCTCTAACGGCAAACAGACAGTCCATGTGGATTTATACGGGGCATGATGACAGGTTAGCGTGTCCTGCCAACAGTGACATGTCAGAGCAGGTGCTGGGTTCTCATCAACCTCTCCGATACCAGCCAGTCACCAGAGAATACAGCCGCTGTTTGTTTTGCTAGTGTATCCACATCTTTACCCCAGACTATCTAATCAAATATGAAATTGGTCCCTTACAAGTATTACCTTTTTATCTAACTGGTGTAATTATAAATGTATTGGTATTAGGAAATAAATGATCAGGCTATATGTAAGACTGAGTTAGTGACCGTTCCTCAGTGCCCTTCACACATAGAGCCTATTACCTGAATGCATCAATAGTAACCCCCAGTCAGTCAGACCAGCCGTTTCCAGTTCATAGGTTTATAAAAAGACATTAAGACACACAGATTCAGGAAATGTGCAAATTGTGCAATTCCATAGATATGATTTAGATCATAAGAGTTTTTACATTACACTAAAGAGATGATATGTGTTAAGTTGTTGGGAGTCAGTGTGCCATTCTGAAGTTTGATAAATCATATCATGTTGGCTTGCAGTGTTAGACGCCATGTGTTTGAACCTTCATGGCAGTCAGTGCATGGGTCTGTACTGACAGACCTGGGTGCAGCCCTCAGCAGGACCCTGCCTCTCATAGGCTGCCATTCCTGACCATGGCTTTGATGTGTCAGTGGACACCCCCTCCAAGGGGTCTACACCTTGGTGTGATGGGCATGCGCTGGTACCCTTTTGCCTACTTCCAGTCAGCGCTGCATGTTCCCTAAGCTATCACCTTGTGTATGCATTATGTATGGCCATGCAGGCAATGGCACTGACCCTTGTCTTAGGACGCTCCTCCCTACTTTCAGTTAAATAGGATAAGTGAATCATTCTGCGTACTGAATGGTAGATATTTTGACCAACTCATTTTACATTTCTAGTTAGTAAATGAATTATTCATTATAATGATTAAAAAATGAATGACCAATACTTATAATCTCTAATTGACATAAAATTAAAAATCCTACAAAATATTAAACCCTGAAATTGGGCATATTGAATTTAATCTTACACCAGCTTATATAAAAATACATCAAAAGATAATACATCAAAAATATATCTTCTGAATAACACTATCGTGAATTGCTGTGACCTTTGTCTACACCCTTGATGCAAGGTCGGTCAGTAGTCTGATTCATACCCTGACTATTAGCACCTCACACCTTGCTGCCTGAGATAGTGGTGCTAGATCATAAGATCAGGGAGGTGTAATAGATCAAGTGCCTCCAACGCCTGAGGGAACATCTCGGTATTGGATTGAATAATCAACCCTCAGGGCTGCCTGGGTTAAGACTGAAGTCCAGGCAACCAATATGTACCTTTTATCATCCTAAAGAAAATACTCCCAGCAGCTGATGATTATATTTCTGACACAGATTATCCCACCTAGATTAGCTTATCATTGATGAAAGATTAATATTATACCAACGGTGAAACATATTCAACAGACATTGGCTTCAGACTATGTTAATCTGCCTGCAACATGCTCCAAGGCCATATAAGCCTTAATCTTAGGAGTGCAGCTGAAGTTACATTGACATCTGTGGGAGGCCCTACAACATATATGCTGCTCACGTGGTTGTGTGATCTACAGTCCATCAGGGTGAACCCTGGTGACTGCTTCCTGTACTGATGCATCACCTACGTCATGTGCAGGGTATGGTAAGCAGCAACAAACACTTTCCTTCTCCCAGAGGTCACACTGTGATGGGCTTGGTTTGGTTACTTGAATCTCTGCTCTAACCCCACTGTTTAACTCAACAATGCTTGCTCACTGCATATCATTTGAAGTATCAGCTAATGTCAGATGTCGTACATGTTAATTCCCAGTGGGCACAGGATGTACAACTTTTGACAACACCCGGCTGATCACAGTTGCTCAGTGTCTTCTTAAAATTGATTCAACTTGATATGCCCTGTGGGTTGAATGAAAAGAAATGTAAATGGTTTCATTCTTTGGGACATGGATTAATCCTGTATATTTCTATTTGATTGCCTTTTAAGAATTGTCTTTGAACAGGCCCAAGCTGGTCCCTAGGGTTACCCTTTTCTGTAGCCAGGCTCCGGGTCAATGATCCAACTGGGGCATCTTGTGCTTGAATTGCTCAAGAATGCTCAAGAATTACTGGAGATGCCAGGCAAAAATAAATTGAGCCATTTTGTACTGTCTGGAAATCTGTGTAAGATACAAAAAGTAGGATTCAAACAGAGTAATTGGGCAGGGAATAGCTGATATGCTCGTGTATAAACCCTTACTCTCTACTCTTATCTTCTCCATATTCATAGCTAAATAATAGCATAACTATTGCCAAAAAGGTCAATCAAATACATGAAGATTTAATGTATTATTGATAATAGCATACTACAAAATAGCATTCTTGGTATGCAATTTGCAATTCCATCACAGTCTATCTCCATTTAGGAATTCAGTGAAGAGATGCTAACAGACACAGTGGGGTAAAGTTACCATTTGAAAACTGACACAATGTGGTAGACAATCTCTGAGCACAGAGTTACAGTCACACAAGCTCATTTTGACCTAATTCTACTCATGGACACCCCCAAGGGCCTGTCGTCACTCCTTATTTGGACATGCCCTCATCTGCCACCGTCCTCACTAGTGGACCAGAATGAGAATGACGGACACCTAAGTAGATGCTAGACCACTCAGAACCTACATGTCTACCTGCTAACTATCACAGATTTAAAAGTACAATACTAATACAAATCTGGCATACAGTGAGTGACAGGTAATGTTCGTTTTCGCTGTGAGAGTTTTGCCTGTTGTCTTGGACATGACTTCACCGCCATTGTCTAGGCCCGCACATTTGTCACAGAAAAGTTTACAGCATTTCTTTCTCGCCTTTCACTAGGCCAGCCCTTCTGAGGAATTTTTTCGTTTTTTGATCTTCCAAGTCTGACCCAGTTCTTGGACACAGTCTTGTTGATTATGTTGTTTCCAGGTCTATGGGTACTGATCTGATATTTTGTATCTTTGTTTCTTGGTTTTGGGTTTTAGGGTGGTAACCCTGTTTTGTTCTTTCACCTTGGCTAGGGCCCCCTTCGAGAATCTCCTGGGGGTATCCCTTTTCTACAAACTCTTATAGTTTTTGTTGGCTGTGTTTTTCAAAATCGTCACTTCTTTGGCAGATGTGGAAGATGCGGAAAAGTGTCTACTTCATTGCCATAGCTGCAGTAATAGTAAGTCTTAAATGTAGATGGTATGCAACTCATTGCAATTTTCCATAAAATATAGGACCAGGAAAGAGTTCTCAGAGAAAATCTCGATAAATCTTTTGCATTTTTCTACAATTCAGAGGGATTCCTGGTATTTGTGAGCCTTCCATTTGACTAATTAAGTTCCAAGAGTTCAAAAGCTGAGCAAAACCAGACTGTGGGAAGCGAGTCAATTATTGTTGAAATCGTGTAAATATCATACAGAGTAACGGCTTGATGCTACCCTACTGTACTGTGCTTCCCCCACTAGCCTTATCTGAAACTAAGACTATGCTATGGCAAACATCTTAACTGTATCTTGACTGTCAGCCCACATGGTTGAAGCTCAGCCAAAAGGATTGAAGGTATAGGACAAACATCACTCATTTGTTATTATGATATGAAGTACAGATAGTATATATTACAGGCATACAGGTCAGGAAGAAAGTACAGGTTATTGACATTCAATTGTCTCCTTTACTTCAGCTGATGCCAAACTTAACATTTGGACTTTCATGGATTGTACCCTTGAGGCTTTCATCAATAATGGCTCATAGTCATTTTCTATGATGGTGTCCACTGCGTTAAAACATTGCAAGCAGTGGCAGTTAAGGGAACTAAAATATCACAATTATCCTTTCTGACCCTAGTTTACTATAAACTATAATATGCTAGGATGTCTTCCAAACATGTTATGAACGGTAGTTAAAGCAGGATGGGTAGAAATGTATAGCTGTATGTATTCATTGGGAATAGGACCTTTGTGCAATTATAATGATGCATCCCTTTTGGAACACATGGTCTTGTAAAGCTAAAATAGGCTCAACCTGAGTAGGGGTAGTTTCAGAGAACTGAGGAGGTATTGTTCCGAGTGTGTCCAGATAAGGCACTATAAATCACTTCTGCACCCTGAAAGCCATCTCCCTTTACACACACTTTGCCATCCACCTTTACTGCCTTGCCCCTAATGGATCCATTTTATTGATACCCATTTATAAACATTGCATTTCTCTTAACCACTCAATATATTTAAGCTCCCCAAGGTTTCATATTTATCTGGTATTGTGATGCACAAACAGAGCCTTAGGGATACTTTGTCGGTAGTTAATTTGTGTATCATTCCCCCTTTAAAAGCACATAATCTGTGCAGGTTCTGCATGATACTCAATTTATTTCTCCAGGAACAAGGCAAGGTATTACAGATGCAAACACTCCTGATATGCTCGCATCTTCATGACACAGGCCTTTTTTCTAAAATAACACACATCCCAGAGTCAACGATTTTAGTGAGAATCAGGCCATGCTGTAATTTCATTTTAGATGCTAGACTCGACCAAAAGCATGCTGAAAAAGAGGCTCGAATGAGTCTGATGCCAGCTCCCACCTCTTCAGTGCTGAATTGATTTTGCTTTCTACTGACCTCCATCCCATTAAGGTATGTATTGGGAATTAGAAGGACTGACTATCAAAAGCAGCTATTGACCCACCAGCCTGACTTTTTGTGTTATGTAGTGTCTTGAGATCAAGCATTATTCCAGGGTGCTGGTTTCATGTCAGATTGATAACCTACCCGCATAAATGTATGTGGCATTTCCCAAATGTGTAGTCTTCTGAAAGGGCACGTGATAAAAAGGACTATTAGCATATGTATCAACATGTTTCTCTGCTAGAAATCATTCTCATATCAATTAAAGGTCGGAGGTCCTTGTAATGTCAACCCTAACCAGAGAAAACATCTGACCTAGAAGTATCAATGAGTTATTATCATTTCATTTATACTGAGAACAATAACAAAGGGCCCGGATTTTGTATGTCTCAGTCAGTCCTCTTAATGGTGGTCCGTATTGTTAAATGTACATGGCCAGCACAACCTAACAGGTTTCCCATAGGAAAGAACATATTTTAAATTATCTGGAGAACCACAATAATTGGGAGAGAATAGGAAAAATGAACACACATTATAGTATCCATTTTCTATTCTTGTATTGTATAATCACTCAATGGGATTAAATAACCACTTCTATGACAATTGCAACCCCATGTCCCCTCTCCTTGAAAATAATCCTCTATCAAGGCAGCAAACTTAGAGACATCCGACGTTGGAAGCACAGAAAGACTACAGAGTGACACAAGTAAACAGTGAGACAGTGAACAGAAAAGGAGAGTAATTGCTAAGGACATCCGGGTTAGTGCTAATGATCTGTGAGCTGCTCCTGACCCACAAGTACTGCTGGCTCTTATGGGGAGAAAGGGGACGGACAGGGGGTTGGCAACCCAGGAAATGAACTCTGCACAGTATTCCTGCTACATGAGACCTTTGATTAGTCTAAACTAGAACCATTTTTAAAGCAGAAAAACAAAGGCATAATTATAGATGCTATGATAATTTGATATTTACCTTTTCAAACTTCACAATAATATTATTTGAAATCACATTTGAATAGCCCATCAAATTGCTCCATAACAGAACATCAGATGATTATAAAAAATACTAGTCTTTGTCTCACTTCTTATTAGAAGATTTTGATATAAACAAGGTTGCATCATGTTTTATTAGTAACGTTAAATTGATGTACCAAATTTGGTATTTCTTTATTCAATTTCAGGCTGCCCTGAAAGTGAAATATAAAATTCCATGATCCCCTACATTACACAGTTATGTGCAATATCTTCAGGCTTCACTAGTCTATTACTTTTACCATCATGTGAGAACAATTTAAATTACTCATAATAACACAATTTCAAAAGTATGAATCAACTGAAGATTTCAGTTTTCAACATCCACATAGTGAAAGCGTAGCAACAACAGGGACATGTCTGAAGAGATCTTGTCTTTACTCAGTGTGTACCATACATGACCATCCTGTACCCAAGCACATGCATTTTACAGTGGATGCCTCGCAAATAAGAAAGCGAGGGACTTTAACAATCCTCTCATTATGTGTGACCTATGCCCAGGATGGGCTTGATGTGATCAACATTACCCTTGTTAGTTAGACTCTCTATGTTGATAAAACCAAGCTAGTGTCACCATAAAGCACTGCCTCCTTGTTAAGAGACTGGAGACGGGTAACGGTGGACAGAAGAGTGTTACAGACGCTGGCACATGTTAAATAGACCATATACTACCTCAGAGAACAGTTAGAAATGAAGCATAAATTCCACCAGTAGCAATTTACCAGTAGGTGGAACATCAACTAAATGTCAATGCTGTCAGATTATTGATGAAGTAATTGAAATCCATTTTGAGAAGACCCAGAGATCGTCTTGCATTTTACATTTTTTTACACTGGTTAGGTACTTTCAGTTAAATGTGGACTAGTATAGAACAATTGGAGAACCTACTTATATATGGCCATTTTAAGCCGTTTTAATGTGATGTGTTTGTAATGTTGTGTGGCAGCTGTATTTTAACATATAGCAGAAGTTACCTCTTGCTGTTAGTTGGGGATCCAAGCGGGCAAAATGTCATTATTTAACTTTGACCTGACATGGAGACCAATACTTGATATGAAGGCTGGATTAGGGTAATTTGAGTATGCTGAATCCGATTCTGCCATGTGTTAAGCTGTATCTAGGTCAGAACAAGGTCAGATCTAAGGTCAAAAGTCGCAATTTAGGTCTAGTTACACATATATCCATCCAAATACCAAAGCTATTATAAATAGGGAATTAAACTTTTATAATATTATCATACTCTCATACTGGATACATAGGTCAAGGTCAAGGTCCTGACTTTGGCCTGACATGGGGAACAAAAGATGATGTAAAGATTGAATCCCCCTGTGTTCTCATTAATCAATCAATAAAGGTTGAATTAGAGTGATCTGAGGGTGCTTGATCTGATAATGCCATGTGCATAGCTATATCTAGATCGGAACCCTGTCAAAACAGGATGAACTGATAGACTATGGAGACATAGCTTTATGCAGACAAATAGGAAATAGGCTTAAGGCTATATGTAGCCTTAGACTTATAGGGCCATAAAAGGATGGAATGGGCTTAAGCCAATATATACTTTTGAGACCCTATGGGACTTCAAAAAAACCATCAAATGTGATTATCCAAACTGTCTGATGATTAGTTTCATCTTGGTTTCATTATAGATAGATCTATTATCCAGACACTGAAAGTATCATGTCAATAATAGACATAATTCAAAATGCTACCCTTAAAGTCTTAATGATTAGGCTTCTAATTGGTTTTGACCAAGCTCAAGGTCATTTATATGTATAATAATTTGTGGGGCAAGGTGGAAATTTTGCATTTCTGAATTTGTTATTATTAAAGGATAATGCCTGTTAAGATACTACAGATTTAACAGTATTTCCCTCTTACCACATTCGACCATGACCTTTCTCAAGGTCATATAACATAACACAAGTTGAGTCCTAAATGCATAATTTAGCAGTAGCTGATATTTGGGTATTGACTTAGGCAGCTATTGTTTAAGTATAGATATATTTTTATTACCTGTACATAACAAGTATTGTCCATGTAAACCCTGTCTAAATGACCTTGAACCTAATCAAGGTTATCCATAGTGACTCAAGTGCTGACACACATGTACACTTAGATGAATAGCCTTGGTATTTGTCACAAAGTGTATGAACGCTTTAAATATAAACTGTTCAATCCAATATGTGACCTTTGACCTTATTTTTGACCTTGTTCCGACCTAGATATCATTTCAAACATGGCAGAAATGGAACCAGCACCCTCAAATTACCTAAATCCATTGCTCATACCAAGTATTGGTTGCCATGTCAGCTCTTCCCCAGGCTCCCAGACTGGCTCCCCAACTATGTGAGACATGGACCAAGGTCCCCATATGTAATCACAATGCTATTGATATAGTTATCTAACCACTGTAATACTGCAGGTATCCTAGATCTTGAATTAAATTTACATTATAGATTTGGTAGTTCCCATGGAAACAAATTGCAATCTATCAATTAGTCAGCAATGGAACGTCTCCTTTATGTGTTCCAAAAAGTGAACAGTATGTTATTGCAGAGACAGAGCTCTGCATCCATTTCAGCAAAACTACAGCTACAGATTCATCATTGAGAATCTCCAGAACTCATTGGGAAGAGGAGATTAGCTGAAGATCACAGACACATATATTAATACTTCTGGACATACTGTACAAGCTCTCAGCTCTATATGTAATTCAGGATATAATTCAGTATAGGAGGCAAGCGCATATGTCTGGGGTCTCTAGTAGAACAGGCCACCTATACTTTCTAGCAATAGCTGTATCCCATAACTGTATTGACTGTATGATATGACAGTCTGTGTCGGATTGAAATAGCAGACTGCTTCAACATCAGACAGTATTCTGACTCCTACAGACACAGTTCGTTCATTTTCTGGGAAGGAAATAGTTTCTTATCTAATGGTCATATTCATTTTGAGATTATTCATCTGAAGTTGTTGGAATTCAGAATGTGAATAATTTTGTAGTGTTTTTATCAAAATATAAGATAATCTAAATCCTAGCAGGATGTGGAAGTATCTCACTGGATAGTCTGATTACAATGAATCAATGACAAATTGAAATCCTTACACAATACAAATATCACTTATACAATACAAAAGTTAAATATCCTAGTTACCACCAATCTATGGGCAACACACTGGAAGGAAATGCACAGAATATGTTATTATAGAATGAAACCTACAATAGCAGTACATAAATGGACTAGCAACCCAGGATTAGCCTGATGATTGATGCTGTTCGCTGGTTTGTCTCAGTATTTTTCCTCAAATTCACAGAGGAAAAATAACAAAGGCTTCACGTGAGTGAGAATAAAGTAGCTCTAAGTAGAGGTTTTTGTCATATTCTAGCTCAATGTGGCTAAAAGCGGTTTGAGTTGGTTCCAGACTGATGGATATGATGTGGTGTGGTTTCCCGTTGACAACTCCTGCTATAGAGTAATGCATCAAGGAAGGATAAAGTTCAAGAGAAGTTTTTCATACATGTTTGACTCACAGGAATGCAACTATAATGCATTTCAATTCCAAAATCGCATACTCATTATTATTAAGATAACTGTCTGGATCTACTGATATACATTATAAGCAAATTGTTCAACTCAACATAGCACAATTTTATTGAATAAGCTCACCCCTTTTTACCTCATGGGTCTATAGTTTCTACAATTAGCTGAAGAAATGATTGATGAACAACTGTAATATCAGATCTAATGGTTGTTAGTTCATTTTCTGGTTAGTTCATTTTGGAGTATTGGCACAGACTGCACAGGCCGCTCCCTACTGAGAGGGGGAGGGTAGTTTTATATAACTAGGAAACTGAAAAATATCAATATTCCAATTAGATATTCGAATTTATATAGAAGTGGGTATGATTGTTGAAATATTGTTTTCAGTTGTCATGTGGAAGCCAGTATTTTAGAAATACACACTGATTTATATGATAAATTACACATGTTTGCAGTATACTAAGGAGCTACCAGCAGTACATGCACCTCACAAAGCGATGCACCGTGAGTTACATCATATTTTAGCCTACTATCCAATGGTAGTGCTAAGCCAATGGGGCGTCTCAGTATTTTGGCTCTGGAAGCTTTAATGATTATGGTATCAACTAACCAAGTATATATATGTGCATGATCAGGAAGGCAATTCCAAGCAAGCGAAACCCTTAAAAGTATATTCTGAGGTAGAAACAAGTTGATTTTGAACTACAGTAATGGTAGAGGGATGGGGAGTTGCCCGGTGGGAGATCTGTATGTCAGGGTTGGTGCGCAATTTCTTCCTCGACCCTGATGCTATTAGATGAGTAGTATAGCCCCCGACTAATATATGCCATTATTGGCAGTGTGAGGTTAGCATATAACGGGATATTACCCTTCTATAATTCTGATGATGGCACACAACCGTAATACCCTGAGTTCATTAAGAGCCAATAACTGATCATGCACTATTTGGAATGATCCATGAATATTTCATTGTCACAAGATTACATCCAAAGTATATCATAGCGCATCATAGTCAGGCTTTATTAAAAACATCTTACCAACAGCCTCAGCATATACTTAATCATGGTGTTGAATTTCAGACAAAGAATGCTGACTTACTGTAAAACGAGATGGGGTAACAAGCTTATTTGCCCCTAATGGATTTCAGACTGCGTATAACACCATTATGGTTGCGTGCAATGTTACATAGCCAGAAAGCACAAAAACATAACTGCCTTAATGTCTAATAGATGGGGATGCATATATTCATAGAGGACTCAGATCACATTTAATGTTCCTGAGAACAATATCAGATGTTTATCATTCATAAATTGAAAAATATACTGTAAATGATTGATACCAATTACTTACACTGAACTGTACACTTGTAGATTATGGCCCTTAGCATTGGATGAGGAAAATTCTAGGAAAGAATCTACATGAACATTGTTATATGTATATAGTTGATAGCGGAACAACTAAGTAAACTCCAATATTTACCTCAAGGAAAGTCGAGTGCTTATTCTAACCCTATAGGGGTCAAGCTGGACGTCCTGTGGGCGCATCCATTACTTAAGCCTGTAACTGGCGAGATAAGCACTGGTACCAGCGGTCACATGGGTACAAGCTGTTACATAATGCACCCTAAGAATTCCGCAGTGAAGGCCAGGGAGTTATCTCATTGGTTGATAATGCATCCAGCTACATGCCTATAGTTTTAGATGGGCCTATAGATACGCAGTTAGACTCCCCCCCCTTCCTTTTTGCCAGTCCTAAAGAGTCTACTTTTATATTACATTATTTATACCATTTTTTGAGGGTTGATACCCAAGACAATTGACTTCCAAAAGATATATAATGGTTATCATATCATATTTTATATTTCAGTCACAAGTTAAGCACTAACTACCCAAACTTCTAACAGTCACAGCAACTGGAATACTCACTACAAGACTCTACAAGAATGGCAATGAGCCATATATATATATGGATGTTATCATATAAAATCACATGACGTCTGCATATGTAAACTCATTCTGCCGCAACCCATTAAAAAATATGATATAGGCACAAAGAAACCGCCTGGGGGAGTGGCAGACCTGGGATGACACCAAACTCCATGGAAACACCTTCTAATAATGTTCCCAAAAGTGGTTAAATTCCCATTATTTTTGGTCTCTACATATTTTTTCATAAATTTTTTATATCAGAATCAGTTATTTATGGATATTTTCGGTTTAAGTGTTTTTGGCCGAACTACCTACTATAGATTTCTGAAAAAGTCGGTGTCTACACCTCACTACATTATGTAAATTAGAGTATATGAAATCATTTTAACGGGTCAGTAACTCTTTAGAGGCATTATTAATTGTTGGTTGCCCTTTTGTAGGTGTACAGTAGAATCGGTCTATATTTTACTGTTGGTGAACAGCAGAATCTACGATGAAGTTACAGTAGGTGATGTACAACTATGTAGAGTAGACTTTGCTGTATGCATACACTTACTATTTACAGTGTTCCATAGTGCTCTGCGCTGTATCACCGAGATGTGATGTGCCAATGCAGTTCTCGCAAGTGGACATTCATACATTAAGGTGAAAACATTCATGCTATGTGAGATAAGCTGTGTTCTAATAAGTTTCCATTGTTATCTTAAAATTAGCGTGCTCACCAAGATTGAATGAGTCATTTTTCTAATTCTAGTCTAATCTATTAATGGGTGAATGAGACAATAGTATCTTACATTCACATTTGATTCTAGATGGATCCTGGTATGATTTCTTGAGGAGCTACTTGCTACATAGTTTTTCTTAGATGTATGTGACCTTTGAGACTAAACTCATTTAAACACTCAGCGACTTAAAAATCCTCTTAGAAGAATGATTATTTGTTTGTGGAGTGAGAGAATACCTTGTACCAAACTTAAATTAGGATATTGCCAAGGGACGGAACATTTCATTATAGTCAGTAAAATGTACAAAGACTTACACAAAGGACTATATATCCCCTTACACAGCTGCACTTTGCAGAAAAATCATCTCTCCACCTGTTTCTTCTCAGAGCAATAAAAGTAAAATAGAAAAAACACAATAATATTTTTCAGTATCAAAGACTCCCTTTCACAAAATGTATTCTCATGTCTGTATCCAGAGAGAGATAAAGTTTTTTGGAACTAGGTTTCAAAGAAACGTTTCATTGTATTACTTGCAATAGATGCTTGTCATCTAAGGAGGACAAAGAAGTGCTTCACAGGAAAATCTGGCTGACAACCTGGCTGAACAGGATCTCTTTACTATTTGACAAAATGAAATTGAAGTGGAACAGATCACCTTGATGAACAATGGTCCTAATTGAAACGCTTCATCAGATAACAAAATAGTAGATAAGACAATTGATGTGCTCTTTTTCAAATCCAAGCTCCGATGCCCAGGGCCAAACAGGCTTTTGAAAAGTTTACAAAGAAATTAACAGAGCTAAAGAAACATTTCCCGAGTTTCCAAAGGACATAAATGCTGTCTTACATAAAACACAAACGTGATTTATCTCTTTTTAATGTCATCTTAATGCTTCTTGTGCTGTTTCAGGAGTAATGATCAAAATCATTCAATGATCTACTTGTCAAGGGCATCGCCCACAGGTCGATGTTATAGTTTGCATGTCATAATCTCTGTACTATTGAATCCTCAGTAAAGTGGAACAATATAAAATAGACAATGTCGCAGACCATGTTGGCGTTGTGATATAATCAATTTCCTTGGTCTACACAGACTTTCTCTGATTTTATATAACTTTATTCTACTATTTTATCAACAAAAGTAATATGTACTCTGCTGAATTGCAATCATATTATGATCTATAAAACCTGGGTATATTATACTGCTGGTTCTTTATTACATAATGGTGAATGTTGAAAATCAAGGGTGACTATTTGTGCTTCAGCAAATTTGAAACTACAGCTCATACCTGTCTGTATGTTCCATCATCCTCTTTATATATTCATTTATACAAAAAAAGCTATTCGGATCCTCACTGGTCAGTAATGGCATAGTTATTTACAGCTCTATATAACACCAACATCTAAAGCCCCCCAGTAGACCTCTTCCACCCTGTGTGTATAATGTATGACTGCAGCTGTAATGTTAGCCTACTACCACCTCTATAATTCAGCAGCCCATGACGCAGGCTTTAAGCCTACTAATCCACAGAGCCAGGCCTCCACTGCTTTAGTTCATGTCCAGTATTTGGTAAGCCCCTTAAAAACATACCTTTCTGGGAATGTCAGACATCATGAACACACCAAGTAAACAAAAAAAAACAACGTTGGTTCATAATATTACTTTAAGCATTAAATATGAACCATTGTTTTACATAATTATATAGAGGATCTCAAATGTCATACATTTCGTTCTGTATCTAACTCATTTCTGGCCATCTGGATAGCTATACAGCTGATTTTAGTGTACGGAAACAGGTTCGCAATGATTTAATGGCATTGGGTTTGAATCCTGTCACTCAATGATCTAACCTTCCATCCAAGCTGCACCTTGAGTAGGCTAAATCCTTTAATTAGCAGAATGGTTCATGTCATCATTCAGTTATTGTACTAAAGATTCCAATCGGTATTACTCAATCTATCTATCATATTTGATTTGTCCTTGCACTTCTTTAGATCTTGAATATAATATAATTCGATGCTAAAGGGATGACATAGCACAGTGTGATGATGGCTTTTACAACAGCACTATGACTGCACACACAAAAGGGAGTATCAGATTAAGTCAATGAGGGTGTTTCACAACCTTAAAAGAAAACCCCACCCTATTTTTATGATAACCTCAATTAATGGTCTTGGTATCAATTAACCATATTCTGAAATGTTTAGTAAAGTATGAGCTATTAGAAGGGAGCACAGCAGGCTTATCTGTTGCAGCCCATGACGTCACCATTGGGGTAAACACACTAGATACTGCATTGTTTAAGCCTGGAGGCTGAAGCCTGATGACTTTTCTGGTGTTTTAATTCAAAATATGAAATCTACAACAGCATGATATTGAGTAGGGCACTTCAGTAGGGTTATTTGGTACTACTTGTCAATAGAAATGTACAACTAATGTCAAAAGAAACCTAGAGGGGACATGTGGGTGTAGACTGGCAGTACTATACAGGCAGTACTGGGGTGTGTTTACCCCAATGGTGACGTCATGGGCTGCAGCAGACAAGCCTGCTGTGCTCCCTTCTATTAGCTAATACTTCTCTAAATGTGTCAGAATACTGTTAATTGATACCAAGACTATCGTTTGAAGCCATCATGAAAATAGGGTGGTGTTTTCTTTTAAAAGTCATTTATTTTATGTTATTCTTTAGTCAGATTCAAGGTTTATGACGTTGGAAGGCACATGGATCAAGTGCCTCCACCACCGCATGAGGGCCCATCTCGGTATTGGATTTTAAAATAAACCAAGGTCTGCCTGAGCTGAGACTTGAATCCATAGAACCCATATGTGCCCTTTATAATGATAAATGAAACACTTCCAGCAGCTGAGTGTTAAAGTTCCGGATCATAGACTCAACTGGGACATCTTGTACTTGAAGCAACCCCAATTCCTCACAGTGAATATGCCAGGCAAAGTTGAAATTCAAATTCAGGACTTGCCTGGAAATCTGTCTATGATACATAAAGAAGGATTCAGATACAAACAGAGTAGTTGGGCAGGGAATAAGAGATATGATCACAATGCCCATGTGAACACTATTACCCTTTTAACATGCATCTGGGCCACAAGCTTAAATCTCCTGTCAGAAGGGGTAGGAAAAAAGGCAAATAAGTCTTTTCCCATCTATTTCTCTGTATACATAGTTATTTGATAGCATAACTCTTGTCAAAACTGTCAATCAAATACAATAAGATTTAATGTACTCTTGATATTACTGATACCTATCAAGAATAAACTGTCATTGAATAAGCTATACATTAACTTTAAATGACAGAATCTGGTTTTGTGGGATTTATTTGCACTTCTGAGAGATTCCTGGTATATTTGTGAGTCTCCCATTCGACTCATTGGGGTTCAAGAGCCGAGCAACACCAGAGTATGGGAAGCGAGTCACTTATTGTTAGAATTGTGTGTATATATCAGATAGAGTGACTACCTGAGCCTACCCCACTGCACTGTGCCTTCCCCACTGGCCTTATCTGAAACCAACACTATGCTATGGCAAGCACCTTCACTGTATCTTGACTGTCAGCAGAGATCGTTGAACCTCAGCTAAAATAATTGAAGGTATAGATCAAATATCACTCATTTATTGTTATGATATTATAAACAGATACATACATATATGGTTGATTCCCACGAATCGTTTCTAAGTTCCCTGACAGGGGGGTCCAAAATAGACATAGGAGTAGGGTCAAAACCTTTAGTATTCATATAGTACAGGTGTTGGTGCATAGGCCTCATATATTTGGGTAGGTTAAATATCCATAGTAAATCTACAGTAGGGGGGCAAAGTTGAGTGTGCAGATAGCGAGTGGAAACACCTGACGCCCTGGTCATATCTCCAACCACACAGCTTTTTCATATCTGTAAGGCCATATACCATCAATGTTATGTATTATAATTGATATAGACACCCTTACCTAACATGAAAATGACTTAAGATGTAGGTATTAACTGATTTTAGTGTATTTTTGGTCCTCGGCATAATGCTATTGGATTGTAAATAAAGGGAAATCTCTACACTACTTGTTTTCAAACTAAATAATTCAGTCAAACTATGGCATATATGGTGCCTATGTCTTTTATCCATTACTACAATTTCATATCTTCATTTTAGTATACAGATTGTAAGGTCTGGGGTGATTAAACAAGTGCTAGGGCTCAAGGAAGCGGGCGTCAGGTGTTTCCACACGATAGACAACATTTATCTCCTTCAGCTTAGTATAGGACATGCTTCCTGCAGTCTTTTATATCATATTGGAAGCATATTAGGGGTCCTTAATTGCTATAGATTTGTGTCTTTACACTTCCTCTGCCTTATATTAGTGGTGGAACCCTATATTTCGGCTCAAAAATATTTTTTTTCATGTTTTCGGAAGAAATTGTTGAACTTTTGGCAAGAAATTGGATCTAAATCATACTTTCTGGACAGTAGTTGTTGTATTTAACCTTAGATATCCTGCCAACATGCCAGATACACATGCTTAGTCGATAATAAAATGATTTGGGGTGGTTGAATATCTTTATGTAGGGTACAGAGGGCTAAACCCAGGGCGTCAGGTGTTTCCACGCGACACGTCCAGTATGTCTTTAGTATAGGGCATGCCTCCCGCAGTCCATTCTATCATGTTGGAAGCATGTCAGTGGTTCTTAACTGCTACAAATACTTTGCACAACACATCCTCTGCCTCATATTAGTGGTGGAAGCCTATATTTCGGCTCAATTTTTTTTTTTTCATGCTTTCTGAAGAAATTGTTGACATTTTGGCTATTAATTGGATTTAAAACATCACTTTAGACCAGTGGTCACTATATTTACCCTTAGATATCCTGCCAACATGCCAGATACACATGCTTAGTCGATAATAAAATGATTTGGGGTGGTTGGATATCTCTATGTAGGGTACAGAGGGCTAAACCCAGGGCGTCAGGTGTTTCCACGCGACACGTCCAGTATGTCTTTAGTATAGGACATGCCTCCCGCAGTCCATTCTATCATGTTGGAAGCATGTCAGTGGTTCTTACCTGCTACAAATACTTTGTACAACACATCTTCTGCCTTATATTAGTGGTGGAAGCCTATATTTCGGCTCAAAAATTATTTTTTTTCATGTTTTTGTAAGAAATTGTTG
The DNA here is from genome assembly GCA_947462335.1 of Harmothoe impar. Taxonomy (NCBI): domain Eukaryota; kingdom Metazoa; phylum Annelida; class Polychaeta; order Phyllodocida; family Polynoidae; genus Harmothoe; species Harmothoe impar. The sequence continues at coordinate 20,351,878 of OX381716.1, forward strand.
AAATTTTGACTAAGAAATGGATCTAACTTATACTTTTTGGCCAGTAGTTACTATATTTACCCTAAAATATGGTGCCAACATGCCAGATACACATGCTGCTTCCATAATAAAATAATTTGGGGTGGTTGGATATCTTTATGTAAGGTACAGAGGGCTAAACCAAGGGCGTCAGGTGTTTCCACACGACGATCTGGAATTTACCATGCAGTGTATTCTATGATGCTGGATGTACCTTAGTGGTTCTAAACTGCCCCAGATAAGTTCCTGTTGATTTGTGTTGCCTTACATTAGTTGTGATAGCCTATATTTCAGCTCAAAATATATTTTTTCTATGTTTTCTAAAGAAATTGTAGAAATTATGACAAATAAATGAATGTAAATCGTTTTTTTTATATAGTTATATCTTTATTCAACCTTTAATATGCTGGATACATGCCAGGTATACCTGCTTAGTACATTATAACTAGCTTTAGGGTGGTTGGAAAGCTGTATGTACTACATAGAAGACCATAACCAGGGCGTCAGGTGTTTCCACTCGATACCTCATTCATTTTTATTATAGGCTATACCTCCTTTAATCTATTCTATGATGCTGGAATTATGTTATCTGTCCTAAAGTCATACTACTGTGGTCCTGTATACTTCATTGTCTTCTATATATTTGTGCACTGGCTACTTCTTATACTTTCTTTTGCTCCTTCTGGTGTTGCTGGAGGATCTTCCACCTCTTCCTTTTGTTTCTTTTCTTTTTTTCTGCCTTACCCTCAGTTCTGCCAAAGGGACTAGAGGCGGATCGTCATCCGCATCCTCCTCCTGGGCTTTGATGACCGCCAGGGATACACCGTCATCCTCAGAGTCCGCGGAGGTGTCTTCAACAGACGCTACGGTCTTGACGACGGGGCCGTCGGCGGACCTGGGAGTCGGTCCGTCTTCAACAGACGCTGCGGTCTCGACGACGGGGCCGTCGGCGGACCTGGGAGTCGGTCCGTCTTCAACAGACGCTGCGTCAAGGAGGTGTGACAGAGGGAGGTCGTCGGACGTCTCGTAGCCGGTAGTCAGTCCTTCTTCAACAGACGCTGCGGTCTCAACGACGGGGCCGTCGGCGGACCTGGGAGTCGGTCCGTCTTCATCAGACACTGCGGTCTCGACGACGGGGCCGTCGGCGGACCTGGGAGTCGGTCCGTCTTCAACAGACGCTGCGTCAAGGAGGTGTGACAGAGGGAGGTCGTCGGACGTCTCGTAGCCGGTAGTCAGTCCGTCTTCAACAGACGCTGCGGTCTCGGACGCTGCGGTCTCGACCGACCTGGGAGTCGGTCCGTCTTCAACAGACGCTGCGGTCTCGGCCGACCTGGGAGTCGGTCCGTCTTCAACAGACGCTGCGGTCTCGGCCGACCTGGGAGTCGGTCCGTCTTCAACAGACGCTGCGGTCTCGACCGACCTGGGAGTCGGTCCGTCTTCAACAGACGCTGCGGTCTCGGCCGACCTGGGAGTCGGTCCGTCTTCAACAGACGCTGCGGTCTCGGCCGACCTGGGAGTCGGTCCGTCTTCAACAGACGCTGCGTCAAGGAGGTGTGACAGAGGGAGGTCGTCGGACGTCTCGTAGCCGGTAGTCAGTCCGTCTTCAACAGACGCTGCGGTCTCGGCCGACCTGGGAGTCGGTCCGTCTTCAACAGACGCTGCGGTCTCGGCCGACCTGGGAGTCGGTCCGTCTTCAACAGACGCTGCGGTCTCGGCCGACCTGGGAGTCGGTCCGTCTTCAACAGACGCTGCGGTCTCGACCGACCTGGGAGTCGGTCCGTCTTCAACAGACGCTGCGGTCTCGGCCGACCTGGGAGTCGGTCCGTCTTCAACAGACGCTGCGGTCTCGGCCGACCTGGGAGTCGGTCCGTCTTCAACAGACGCTGCGGTCTCGGCCGACCTGGGAGTCGGTCCGTCTTCAACAGACGCTGCGTCTTCAACATCGGCATCATCTGCCAGGAGGTGTGACAGAGGGAGGTCGTCGCACGTCTCGTAGCCGGACTCTACCTCGCTTATGTCAAACTCGACATCACTGTCGACATCTTCCTCTACCTCTTCCGCATGCATCACGATCTTGGTCTCCATCCACCCTGGGCAGTTTGGGACCACCTCCCCGTTGATGAAGCAGCATTCTTCATAACAGGAGGTGGCCTTGACATGCACTTTCCCCTCGTACACCGCTGCCTGGTGCATGGTGCTTATTCCCCTTACTTCCGGGGACTCCCAGGCATCCACCTCCTGCTGGCACTCATCGATTTGAGCTTGGGTGGTATGGATTAGGTGCATCCGGGTTTGTGGGGACACCTCTTTGACGAAATCTTCTGCTGACTGGATCAGCTTCCGGCCTTTGACGATCCGGTCTGCAAGGTGCTTTATGCTCCCTCCGGCCCCGTCGCAAGGCCCCTTGCCATGGCCGGCTTCCAGCCAATTCCATATGGCGACGAGACCGAAGGTGGCGCAGAAGCGGGCTATCATTTGGACCGTGAACCGATTCCTGTACTGGGAGCTAGGGCTATCGGTCACGAAGTGGATGTGCGTCAGGAAGGGATTGTCTGCCTTCAGCTGTTTAATCAATTGCTTTAGAAAAGCATAAGTGGTGGGGAACTTGTGATTAGTCACATTTGTCACTCCCACACCAGTCGTGACCAGCAGCTCCTCGTGTCGTTGAATTTTGATAACCATGGGGTGCAGCGTTATCTGATCCTTTGAATAGTACGCTGCGGATACTTCCTCCAAGTAAGAGCAGCACCAATTCTCTGCATAGTCCATCTGGACTATGCAGTGCCCATGTGGGAGGTTTTCAGCCAACACGCGCATCTGGTGGAATTGTACCTCCACGCGGTGACAGTGCTCCCGGAAATCTGGTAGGGTTTTCTTGAACAATGCGACGAATTCAGCCTTGGACACTACATTGGTTGTGATCTTGGTGTGGCTGGTGACCTTTTTGTTCACGAGCTTAGTAACCTTTTCCCAGGCCTCATATGTCACTGATTCCAATGTGATCTTTTCCACCTCCTGTAAAATTGCTTCATCAGTGTTATCCTTGATAACTGCAGTTGTAGATTTGGGGAGAGACGGGACCCGCTCAATCATCAGTGCGAAGTTCGCATGGGGCTTGCACAAGCAGACTGATCGCTTCAGGAACCTGTTTAGCTTTATCCATTTTTCCCTTCCTCTCATGAATGTTGACAAACCCATGGTCTTCTCGGGGTACTCTGCACAGTATTTCATGTGCAAATTTGTCATGGTGTCACCTAAAGCATACTCTTGGATCTTCCCTCTCTTCTTTTGATGTTTTTTGTCCGGCAGCATGTAGCTGTTGTCTTCACGGGTGAGGAAGGCGATGATCTCTTTCTTTCTTGCCTCCTCTTCATCTTTCCTCTGGTGGGCTACCTTCTTCTCTTTGAAGATATACTGAGGTGACATACCCACCGCTGCAGCCAGACGGCCCACCTGTCCATAGACAGGAGCACTAGCCGGTTTTTCAAACATTTGCTGTTTGATGTCGATGTTACTAACTTCAACCTGCTGCCTAATGGTAGTCAAGGTAGTGATGTGCTGTAGTACTTTCTTGGTTTGTGCAATGCCCAGGTAATCACATGTCTTCCGGGTCTCTGTGGTGGGTGAATCCATCGCTGTTGCTTTGGTCTTCTGCTTGATCGGAGTGCTCGGGGTCTGTAAACCAGTTGGGGCACTCGTAGAGGGCAGCCGCACCACATCCGCAGACGGTCCGTCAGCAGATGTGGTAGTCGGTCCGTCTTCAACAGACGCTGCAGTCTCGACGACGGGGCCGTCGGCGGACCTGGGAGTCGGGCCGTCTTCAACAGACGCTGCGGTCTCGGCCGACCTGGGAGTCGGTCCGTCTTCAACAGACGCTGCGGTCTCGACCGACCTGGGAGTCGGTCCGTCTTCAACAGACGCTGCGGTCTCGGCCGACCTGGGAGTCGGTCCGTCTTCAACAGACGCTGCGGTCTCGACCGACCTGGGAGTCGGTCCGTCTTCAACAGACGCTGCGGTCTCGGCCGACCTGGGAGTCGGTCCGTCTTCAACAGACGCTGCGGTCTCGACGAAGGGGCCGTCGGCCGACCTGGGAGTCGGTGCGACCTCAACACAGCGAGACGTGGGAGTCTCGACGACTGCGGCACTGGCTTTCCTTTTAGATGGTCCTGTGCTCGAAGGTGGTGTCTTTGCCAGCTGGCGCCTCAGCTGTTGTACCTCTTCTCGTGCAGAATCAAGGGATGTTTTGAGGTGCCGCGCCTTCTTCTGCTTGGAGAAGGGCAGCTGAACTACAAGGCTGAGAGGTAGATAAAGAGATAATGCAAACTGTAAGTATTGTATAATAAAAGAGAGAACACAGTTATTTACATAAATATATTTCACATCTTTTATTCAAAGTGTCAAAGCATCAAATATAGATAGATGTTTGTTTAAATTATTTCACTACTGCTTAAAATAGCTTTATTCTGCCTTCCTTTACAATATACTGTTATAAGTTATAACAGATCTCTGGCTTAAACTGATCAGCTTGGTTAAGCTGAGAGTGGATATCTACTCCCAGTATAACCAAGCTGATCAGATTAAGCCTGTGGTGGTCGCCACTTATACAATATGTTGCATATTGAAAATGTGTCTATAATATATTAGGGTATACCTATGCCTTAACCTACTACATAAACCAAACTAAGCTAAATGAAAGAACTGTGTCCCTGCCAGTGAAAAATACAATGTTAATTAAGAGTTACACAGTTACAATACTTCTGTCTCTGTCATCAGTGTCCCAATATTAAAAATGTGTCTATAATATATTAGAATATACCTATGCCTTAACCTACTACATAAACCAAACTGAGCTAAATGAAAGAACTGTGTCCCTGCCAGTGAAAAATACAATGTTAATTAAGAGTTACATAGTTACCTATGCCTTAACCTATTACATAAACCAAACTAAGCTAAATGAAAGAACTGTATCCTGCCAGTTAAAAATACAAATATAATTAGTTATGTTATTTTATGTTAGAGAGGCGTCAGTGTCCCAATGACACGCGGCTCCTGAGGTCCTGCATCGGTGGCCAAATCAGAACTGAAAGAAAGAAAAATAATATGTAACACAAACTCAAATGCAACATGAAGTAAGATATGATTCAAAATAAATTAACATGAAGATAAAACTCTAAGTGAGGAAAGACCAAGCAGCTTTAATTTGAACATGGGTTCATTTTGCTGATACTCACTGAGTAGGGGCAGTTGGCTCCGCAATCCTTCTCCTCTTCTCTGGAAGGGGTAGGGCCGGCTCAGCCTCCGCTCCCTGCTGCCTGGTAGACTTGGCCCTATGCTGGTTGGCCACTGCATCTTGGTAGTCAGCCACATAGTCTTCCGCTTCCCGAGCTGCAATGCCAAAGTAAAAACTTGATTATTGGGGCATCACATGTTTCCACACACTACCTAATTTTAGATATGCTGCCAACATGCCAGGTACACATGCTTAGTCCATAATAAAATGATTTGGGGTGGTTGGATATCTTTATGTAGGGTACAGAGGGCTAAACCCAGGGCGTCAGGTGTTTCCACACGACACCTCCAGTATATCTTTAGTATAGCATAGAGCCAGAAGATTACCATGGTATAAGGCTCTACCCACAGCACTGCACAGAGGTTACTGATATGTTTTTTGAAAGCTTTTATCAGCCATATAATATATTTACTGTAATAGATAGAGTACCTTTCTTTAACTCTAGTTCCTGCCTCCTCTTCTCCGCCATGTACCTCTTCTTTGACTCCCTTATGGCAGCCTGCTTGTCTGCTGGGAGGTCCGCTAACTTTGGTCGCTTAGCATTGGCCTTCTGCAAAAATAACAATAAAGGTGTATTTAATAAATGGAATAATATGCAACATTAAAAGGATGAGGAAAATCCACTAGGCACCATCTAATGTAGCTGAAGCAGTCCAAAAATGATCATTTAAACCAGCAAAAGACCCATTTTTATATTTAAGGTAAAGAACTTTTGTATTAAATATACATATATATAACTATACATATATATATATTTTAAATATATATACTTACATCCTGTTTATCCTTTTTAGCCTCCTCAAAGGCAGCTTCGCCCTTGTGGCTCGCCTCATATCGCCTCTGCCTGGCGTTGTCCACAAGCCTGCCAGCCGGATTCGTGGGCTTCTTTCGCGGCATCTGTAGATGAAGAAATAGATATATTTTTAATTAAACATCATATATGTTACCGCTAAAGTAAGGCAGAAGATGTGTAGTATGTATATTTGTAGCAGTTAAGAACCACTGACATGCTTCCAACATGATAGAATGGACTGCGGAAGGCATGCCCTATACTAAAGACATACTGGACGTGTCGCGTGGAAACACCTGACGCCCTGGGTTTAGCCCTCTGTACCTTACATAAAGATATCCAACCACCCCAAATTATTTTATTATGGAAGCAGCATGTGTATCTGGCATGTTGGCACCATATCTAAGGTTAAATACAACAACTACTGTCCAAAAAGTAAGATTTAGATCCATTTCTTAGTCAAAATTTCAACAATTTCTTCTGAAAACATGAAAAAACAAAAAAATTAGAGCCCTCACCAGGGTATAAGGACTAATATAAGGCAGAAGATGTGCTGTATATACTATTTATAGCAGTTAAGAACCACTGACATGCTTCCTATATGCTAAAATACAGTGCGGGAGGCATGTCCCATACTAAGGCTATGGAAGCCACAGTTTGGGTTGTCGTGTGGAAACACCTGACGCCCTGGGTTTAGCCCTCTGTACCCTACATAAAGATATCCAACCACCCCAAATCATTTTATTATGGAAGCAGCATGTGTATCTGGCATGTTGGCACCATATTTTAGGGTAAATATAGTAACTACTGGCCAAAAAGTATAAGTTAGATCCATTTCTTAGTCAAAATTTCAACAATTTCTTACAAAAACATGAAAAAAAATAATTTTGAGCCAAAATATAGGCTTCCACCACTAATGTAAGGCAGAAGATATGTTGTACAAAGTATTTGTAGCAGTTAAGAACCACTGACATGCTTCCAACATGATAGAATGGACTGCGGGAGGCATGTCCTATACTAAAGACATACTGGACGTGTCGCGTGGAAACACCTGACGCCCTGGGTTTAGCCCCCTGTACCCTACATAAAGATATCCAACCACCCCAAATCATTTTATTATTGACTAAGCATGTGTACCTGGCATGTTGGCAGCATATCTAAGGTTAAATACAACAACTACTGTCCAAAAAGTAAGATTTAGATCCATTTCTTAGTCAAAATTTCAACAATTTCTTCTGAAAACATGAAAAAACAAAAAAATTAGAGCCCTCACCAGGGTATAAGGACTAATATAAGGCAGAAGATGTGTTGTATAAACTATTTATAGCAGTTAAGAACCACTGACATGCTTCCAATATGCTAAAATACAGTGCGGGAGGCATGTCCCATACTAAGGCTATGGAAGCCACAGTGTGGGTTGTCGTGTGGAAACACCTGACGCCCTGGGTTTAGCCCTCTGTACCCTACGTAAAGATATCGAACCACCCCATATCATTTTATTATTGACTAAGCATGTGTATCTGGCATGTTGGCACCATATTTAAGGGTAAATATAGTAACTACTGGCCAAAAAGTATAATTTAGATCCATTTTTTACTCAAAGTTTCAAGAATTTCTTAGGAAAACATGAAAAAAAAAAAAATTGACCCGAAATATAGGCCAACACCACTAAAATAAGGCAGTACAAGTGTATAGGTACATGGTTATGGCAGTTAAGATGCTTCCAATATGATAGAAATGACTGCGGGAGGCATATGCTATGCTAAGCCTATGGAAGCCATAACATGGCTTCTCGTGTGGCGACGTGTGGAAACACCTGACGCCCTCTCCGAACGCCAATGTACTAAGACCAATGGATATCCCACCCTACCCGTTTGAGTGGAAACACCGAACGCCCTTACCGGTAGTTTGCGCCGAATCATTAGGGTTAAATATAAAAATTTTGTGTCTTACAGCTTCTCAGGTACATAATTTCAATAAAATAATATACAATTTTGCTTCATGAAGCCTAATTTAGGGGTAATTCATCATTTTCTTACCTTTTTTGCGGATCGAGGCGAACGCTGAACTTGTTTTGATGCGTCCAGACCGCTTGGTACCGTATTGATACGATAGGCGGCGCTCGGGGAGGTTAGTTCCAGTTGTTGACGCTAGGCGTCAGGTGTATCCACGGCGTCAGGTGTTTCCACTCGCACTCGTTTGTGGGTATTTCATAAGCTATGCAAGGTGTTCAATAATGCCAATGCCATGGAATGTTTCTTTGATATTAAGGTATTTTAATAGAATAGTATGGTTAATTAAATATAATAATGATGAGAGATATGAAAGAATGTTGGGCGTCAGGTGTTTCCACGCGAAAACTGCCCAAACTAACCTATAGAAAGTGATTGCGCTCTGATGGGTATTGTAATAGACTTTTGGTTTTTTTTGTTTTTTTTCATGTATAGGAACATGTTAGGCATTACCATGGCATATTTTATTAGTATGTGTTATCTTTTGATAGCAGTGTAGTGGTCACATTATTGGGCGTCAGGTGTTTCCACACGAAAACTGCCCAACTGCATTGAGCCACACAGGATCCATACAATAGTGTTCACATGTGCATAACTGGTCCTAAAAAAATTGTTACTATATTGGGAAACTGAAAAGTGAAATAAATGAACATAAAGTGGTAGTATTCTATTAATGCATTAGGTTGCAATAATGGTCTTTATGTTTTTTCTGTGAAAAATGGCCATTTTGGGGTGGTTATCGACCTCCAGCTCCTTAAATAAGGGTCACAGATAGGCAAAACCATGGTTCCCCTTGGAGCCCTACCTGATCCCAACCAGAATACATAGAAAAAAAAACTACATCTCCTACATGGAACAATTTATAGGGTGGAGAAGAAATAATGTCTACTTAGAAACGATTCGTGGGAATCAACCATATATTCTAGGCATACAGGTCCAAGTATCACATGACTTTTATGAAATGTAAGGAGAAAACTAGAGGTTTGGATAACCTCCATGTAAAACATAGTAGAAAAAGACTGCAAGTTATTGACATACCCATGTCTGGGTCAAGAGCAGAAAAAAGCTGACCATTAACTCGCCCTCCACTCCCATTGCTGCATCCACTTGACATTGCATGGGCCAAACCTTTCCCTTGAATGCCTCCTTCAGCTGATGCCAAATTTAACATTGCTTTCATTGGTTGTATCCTCGAGGCTGTCATCAATAATCGCTCATGGTCATTTTCTATAATGGTGTCCATTGCAATGCTTCTGTGCACAAAGTGGCAGTTAAGGGAACTGAAATATCACAAGATTCCTTTCTGGCCCCTGGTTTAGTATAAATTATCATCTAGTACGTTTTTGGAGCATACTTTGGATGATGGTTAAAGCAGGAAGGGTAGAAATATATGCTGGGACCTGTCAAGAATAGGACCTTCGTGCACTCAGAGTAATGGGCCTTGTAAAAGCCAAAATAGCCTCTATCTAAATACGGGTAGTTTCAGAGGTATTGTTTCAAGTGTGGCCAGATGCGGCACTATATATATATAAATCCCTTCTTCACCCTGAAAGCCATATCCTTCGACACACACTTTGCCATCGACCTTGACTGCCTTGGCCCCTATGGGAACGCAATTGATAGATTTTATTGATACACATTCCTAGATTCCTAGACCAACATGATATTTTAGCTCCCTGATTTTTCATGTGGTACACCAAAATAGCCTCTGCGAGTCAGCAGTTAGATAGTATATCATGCCGACCCTTTGACATTGTATGGACCCTGTAGTGTCTGCTTGATACACAAATACAAAAAACTACCATTAGCTTTCTGCTCTTTAAACATCATGAAGGTAAATGATTTGTTGCACATTAGTATAGAATACTAGGCCCTACCCATAAAGGGTTGAGAGAACGAACCAATGTTACAATAGCTATACTGATTTACACACCACTTAATTCCCAATTGTGCACACATGTGCGCTGAGCGAGCTTGGTTTTAGCTCAAGTCAGAGCCAGAACGGTCAAGTACACCCTTAAACCAGTTATATCCATATTCGATCTTCGTCCTGTGTTCCGTTGGGAGGAGGAACTGGACAATTGAGAAATGATACTCCATTTTTGTAGCAATCCACTCTGGTTACTGGACACCTTTCTATTTTGAATCATGTGAACACTCCATCTCTCCAAGAGCAAGGCCAGCCATTACAGATGCAAAAACTCCTCACTGACAGAACTGCATCATCTTCAAAAAGCTGGCCATATCCCCAAAGCAATAGTTTAATTTCATTTTGAACAAATGCTTGACTTGACCAAAATCAGCATATAAAAGGCCTGTCCCTCTCACACCATGTCTTCTGTTTTCTGTATTTCAACACAGCAAACAAGCAAACATCCAAATTCAGAAGCACAGACCAAATACAGAGTGACACAGATAAAGGGTGAGACAGTGAGACAGGGGGTAAGGAGAGGGAGGGGGGTTCACAATGTCTGAATTAGTTTTAATGTTCTGCAAGCTGATCCTGACCTGCATAGGGAGAAAGGAGAGGGAGGGGAGTTTACAACTCCAGAAATGAGCTCTGCACAGAGACCAAGTATTCCTGCTACATGAGACCGTGATTCAGGTTTTCTGAATAGTGCAGCCTCAAAGTACACAGTATTGTGAATGATCTTCATGGTTCACATGAGATGTCTCTGAATTTTACCATTATTTGGAATTACCCCTACAAATAACACAATTACAAAAGTGCAGATCAACTGAAGATTGTTTTTTCATTCAATGGCCACACAGTGTAAGAGTAGTAAAAACAGGGACCAACCAAATGTCATTTCTGTCACGCCATTGATGAAGTAATTGAAATACATTGTGAGAAAACCCAGAAACTGAAACTGACATCTCCAGAAAAAATAAGGGTTATGGTGTTGGTGCCGAATGAAAGCATGAAGTGAGATTGGTTGTGATACTACTAATATGGTAATGTGGAGAGGAGGTGGAAGCAGGTAGGTCTTCAGGACTAATAATAGCACTATAAAGTCTTATGTTGTCTCATCTGGCCTCATTGCTAAAGTATGCATTACACAGACTTTGCAATTTATCTGCCCAAGTTACCACCAATCTACCGGCAACGCACTGTAAGGAAAATTAATGCACAGAATATGATTGTTACTCTAGAATAAAGCCTACAATAACGATTCCCATTGTACAAAAATGTAGTAGCAACACAGTAATAGTCTCAGGATTGATCCTGTTTGCTGGTGAGGCTTCATGTGAGTGAGAATGAAGTAGCTCTAAGTGGACATTTTTGTCATATTCTAGCTCAATTTGGCTAAAAGCGGTTGGAGTTGGTTCCAGACTGATGGATATGATGTGGTGTGGTTTCCCAATGATAACTCCTGCCACAGAGAAATGCAGCAAGGGAGGATAACATTTAAGAGAAGTTTTTCATACATGTTTGACTCACAGGAATGCAAATATAATGCATTCTAATTCCAAAATCACATACTCATAAAGATAACTGTCTGGATCTACTGATATACATTATGAGCAATTTGTTCAACTCAACGTAGCACGATTTTGATATGGAAGGTCACCCTTTCTTACCTCATCGGTCTATAGTGTTTACAATGAGCTGAAGAAATGATTGACGTGCTGCTGTTATGATCTATGATCTAATGGTTGTTAGTTCATTTTTTTTCTGGTTAGTTTATATTGCAGAATTGATGCAGCCTGCACAGGTTGCTCTCTGGAGAAGGAGGGCAGTTTAATACAACCAGGAAACTAAATAATTCCAATATTTCAATCAAATATTCCAAATTGACATAGAAGTGGGCATGATTCATGAAATGCTTTATTTAGTCATAAAGTACACATGTATGCTAATATATGCCTTTAATAGCAGGGTGAGGTTAGTATATAACTGAATATTACCTTTCGATAATTCTAATTATGGTGCATTACCTTGATACCCTGAACCCATTAAGAGCCAATGTGGGAAGATCCATGGATATTTTATTGTCACAAGATTACATCCAAAGTGCATTATATCACTATCCCAGCAAGGATGTGTACACAAAGGGTATATTGCCATGGTGGCTCAGTAGACCAGCATATATGCAGTAGGCTTACAAGTATTTCAAATCCGTGATTCTGGCAATAGTCCGGCTTTAGCAAAACCATCTTACCAACAGCTTTAGCATAATTGTACTTGATCATTGTGTTGAATTTCAGACAAAGAATGCTTACTTACTGTAAAACGAGACGGGGAAACAGGCTTATTTGCCATTAATGGAATAGGAAAGAATATCTACATGAACATGATAATTTGTATGTATCTGAGAGAGAATCGAAAGAGACACCCAATTTTTACCTTAAGGAAAGTAGAATGTTGACTCCAAGCCTGTAGCTTTAGATGGGCCTATAGATTAGAACGTTACACCTGGCCACACCTGCACTACTGTGAATTAAAGTATAAACTCATCATTTTAAATGGGGTGGTAAATCCACTAACTAGCTGTCAGTCCAGCTAAATAATGATGTGTCACACTCTTTATGCCCACCTAAAGCCCTGAATGATATAGCCCACAACACCTAGCGACTCCAGCTATGCTGTGGGACAACCATTTTGGGGATGTATTGCCCCATTAAGCAAGACAGGATTATTGCCACTTAGCCATCCATATGGGTGCTTTGACACCTTGTGTTGTGGTTGACAGTTCACATTGAGGCTCTAAATAAGAGGCATGCTTTTCCCAAGCAACATTAGGTAGAAGTCAGGTTCTGACATTTCGCACCATCACTGCCTCTCATAGCCATAGCAAACACTATGTTTTAACTCTTAACTGGTACACTGTTAATAGTTGCCTATTTTGTAGGTATACATTCGAATATGATGGAGGTGTACATTTGATTTCTAGGTAGTTTAATGTCAGGAGGGCACATTGCAGTACAGTTTAGTGTAGGTGAACAGTAGAATCTATGATAAAGTTACAGTAGCTGCAGTAGCACTACAATAGACTTCGCTGTATGCCTACACTTACTATTTATAGTGTATCACAGTGCTATGCTTTACATTAAGGATAAAACATTCATGCTATGTGTATGCAAATGAGCAAATAATTTTCCATCGTTATCTTAAATCAGCATGCTCACCAAGATTGAATAGGTCATTGTTTTAGTTCTAGTTTAGTCCACTATTGGGTGAATGGTGAGTAATGCTTTAGGCAAATATTGTCTTTTGTTCACATTTGATTCTAGATGGACCTTCGTATTATTTATTGAAAAGCACACAGCTACTAGCTACACAGTTCTGTAGCCTTTGAAAAGAGACTAGATTCATATGTGTAATTAGTGACTTAATAGTCCTCCAAGAAGAATTACTATTTAATCTAAGAGTGAGATAATACCTTGTACCTTTGAAATTTAGGAAATTGCCCACGGACGGTAAATTTCATGATGGTCAGTAAAATGTACAAAGAGCTGCATCAAGGACTATCCATCCTTCTACAACACTACACCATGCAGATATTTCTTCTCTTTGCCCACTTGTTCTCAGAACCATGGAAAAAATAGAAAAGATTCCATTATAGTTTTCAGTATCAAAGACTACATATCATAATACATTCTCATGTCACCAGATTAATATAATGTTTTTTTGAAACAGTTCAAAGAAACGGTTTCATTTTTTTACATGTGCAATTGATGCCAATCCCCAAAATATTGTCCCGCATTTTGATATCATTTATAACAATTTGTGTGATTTTACTTAGCCTGGACTGTGTCTAGCACTAAAAATGTACTTGCCACAGCATCTGCTCACCAGAATTGTATTTCTGCATCAAAAAGGCCAAAGGGTTCAGACTAATTGCTAAATCACCATGTCTTTTAGACAACAAATAAAACAGTTCTTTGCAGAGAAAGGATGCTGTTTAAAGTAGGCTGTTTTATTGAAACTAGAATGTCAAGTTTACATGTAGCATTTGCCGCAACAGAGTACCACTCATGGTCATTGCTGATTCGAAGTAAGCTGCACTCCATCCTGACCTCATGAAAACACACTCATAAATAATAGAAAGTCTATATGCATACCCCTGCTCTTAGTCTTAGCCAAGTAGGTTCCCTAATAGCCCATAAGTAGTATAGTATGTATCGGGATGGGACCATAGCTCAGCTACTAGAATGGTCCAAACGACAAGAGACCAATCACAGGCCTCCATTGGCTCATGTGACCTCATTTGCATATTAGGCCACGCCCCCTTTGGGTCACATGACTGAAAGTGCCCTTATTTGGGCATTAGCGTAACCAATCCCAGACCTCCATGGGGTCACGTGACCTCATTTGCATATTAGGCCACGCCCCCTTGGAGGGGTCACGTGACCGGAAGAGACCTTATTTGGGCATGAGCGTAACCGGAAGCCACTTACTTGGCTCGGTGGGGATAAGCGGAGCCACTCAGCCAATCGGGGGCCTCCGGCCGGGCCTCACAGCGTGACGCGGTCTCCTTGTTTGTAAACAACACCACGTGACCTGACCATGTGGTCCTTTGTTTGTAAAGGACGGGCGGTGGTGTATGATGGAAGGCTGATTTTATATTTTTTCCAATCGAAAAATATATTCACAAGAGAGCGTTGTACATATTTCATGTCGAAGGGCGGCGGGCGACCGATAGCAGCGACACGACCGTGGAATTCAAACGTCCAGCAGTATACAGTGTTTTCTTTTTAAAATGTTGATTGATGACATAAACAATGGGATATACCCGAGTCAAAATGAAAATAGGGGGGAGGGAGGAAGAGGAAGAAGAGGAGGAGGAGGAAGAGATTCGGGTGGGGTGAGGGGAGGTGGGGCGTTGTTGGGGTGGGGGGAGGGGGGGGCTTTGTTGGGGTGGGGGGGCCCCCTCCCCTCTCTCCTTTCTGCTTGGGATGGGGTGTGGTGGGGTGAGATGGGGGTCCCTAAAAGAAAGGGGGGAGAGAGAGAGAGAGAGAGAGAGAGAGAGAGAGAGAGAGAGAGAGAGAGAGAGAGAGAGAGAGAGAGAGAGAGAAAAAACTAGAGGCCTATCGGCCTTTGGTTGACAGAGGCAGGTCCGCCTCTGGTACAACTAACTTCTTTACAAAAGATGGGTGGTCCTATGCTAGTAGGGTAGTTACAAATAAGTCTGAACAGACATTTTCAGTTAATTCTTTTATTTTGATAAATTATACAATAGAGTGGACACATTCAACATGACCAGGTGCCGTAGGCGTAGATTGTGTTGATTACCTTTAACCAAGCCGCAGCTAGAGGAGCCCATGACCAAGTTACAAGGTCGAGGGAGCCTGTCCAGGGGCACGGCACACTATCCTATTGAAATAACACTAGCACCAATGGATGCCGGACATTTACCTTAAAAATTTCTCATTACCATTAAAATGGTATTCACGGCATCTATGAAAATCTCTTCATGAACTAAGCTGCCACCTTGTGTAAGGAAACTGGGTATCAATTGAATATAGTTTCACCTTAAAGTTAACTCTGTCTCATGGAAAAAATAAACTGTGTTTTTCATTGTACTAGATTATGGATATTCAAATTCAAATTTCACATGCCCCGCCATAATCATATGTTGTGAAGATCCACCGTAAAAAGTTTTCAACGATTATATATTCAACAGAATATTTCTACAATGCAGGGCTTCCTATTGCATTAATGCAAAAGCCCCTTTTGCCACCATGATGCAGATGGGTAATGAGCAGCATTTAGGGTACCTTGTCTGGTGAACTGTTATTTAAATTATTCACGTAATTAGCTCTCTATGTTGTTGAAGGTGACATATTGTGGGGTAATGCATGAACATTAGATGGGATGCGAAGCTCATTATCTGGGGATTGTTCCATACTACCATATCACTTGATTTCGCAGCAGAAAATATTTTGTAGATAATACATATTGCTATAGGCCTTTGATGTTCCCCAGGCATATAAGTATGGTGGTGAACCCTGTCGTTTAAATTCAATAACTGTAACCCATAGCATCCATTGGTAATGTCGGGCATAACTTCCATTGGGGAAGTTATTCCCATATTAGTGTACATACCAGTGCCACCTAGTGCCTCCCACCGGCACCAGCCGTGGAACTCTTCTCCAGGGGAGGGGAGGTAACCAGCAGCAAGCAAGCAGGCAGCAAGGCCAGCAGCAGGCCAGCAGAGACTTTTAATTGCTGTCAATCTGAGAAACCTTTAATTTGACTGAAGAGACTGTCTTAAATCCTGCATTTGACCAATCATCCTATCTAGATTGAATAGTTCAAAGTCTACATGCACAAATGTATCATTGTTTCTTTATCCTGAATTTTCAGTGCATGCTCTTTGTCTGAATTCTTTATAAAGATGTAAATAGGGATGTATTCCGAAAGATAATAAAGACAAGTTAACTTGTACAGTCGTTGAAAATAGTGTTTCATGTAGATAAGTGAAACAGGGTGAAATATGACTAGTGAACACAGTAAACAAGATTGCCCTGCTGTTGTTGGTGTGCTTAATCAATCATCCCATATTACTTATGGATGTACTTCCCTGACAGTTGGGTCTGAGACTGACCATTAGGTGGGTCTAGTTAGTTGTTTACGGATTGTTTTCTTTCAAGAGTCTTGCAATAGTTAGATCTACACTGTAAATAGTTTTTAACATTAAAGGTATAGACTAGGGTCTAGGCAAAATTGTCTATACTTGATGTTTACCCTAAATTGGACATTGCTCTTTGGTTTCAGCCATGACCTCTCATTTGTATGAATTGATTATATTGCATATGATCTGCTCTAAACATCTAAAAAGTTTGGTTGAGATATTATGGGTCAATCTTTCAAAATTTAGAAAAACATAAAAAAAATAGGGGCTTTTCCAAATGCTGTCATATTTAGGGTTGTCCGATCTTTAAATGTCAATATATCATAGTTTAGCGCCATGAGGTATTAATTTCCTTGCTTCTATTGCATCATCACATATCATATTCATATATAATCTAAAGTGATTTGGAGAGATTGTGCGTATATCAGAAGCGACCAAACCCTGGTCTATACTTGTAACTGCACTAGTTGATCTACAGTATAGCGTACTTTGTACCTTCAAAAAGGGCTCTGTACTTGGTTTGCTAATAGCTATGAACTAATGACTTTATGTAGAATTGATCAATAGTTACATAAAACATAAAATATACATGCAAAGCCTAACTTGAAAGTCTCCGTGCCAACTGTTTCCTCACTTGTGGGAGCTTGGTGGTTTACACCAACAGCAACCATCTGATATGAAATGCCTGAAAAAAGTGACTACATGAAACAACTATCAACAGCCTAAAACTAACAAACCATACATTTCTTCCCTAACTCTCTATATATAAGAAGCTCTGGTGTACAACAAAAAAGGGAATAGCCATATTGCTTCCCATCCACGCCAGGTCCCATCTCAGCTGAGCAGACAACCTGGTAAACAGACATATACCCGCGGGTGGTGTCAATACACAGCTATGGCCTCATTATTGACCAATGTCCCACGTTCGGTCAGACTGTATTGGAGGGCCATTTAGATATTCAGGGAGTACGGTCCGTTAATAGTATTGGGATATCGAACCATTAAAAGGGGCATGAAAAGATACAAAAAATGTAGTGCATGCCATTAGAACAATAGTTTGCTTTTTTTAAGCCAGATATCTCTTTTGATTGAGGAGTGTAATTTTGTTTCACCAATGTAGGATGTTTATTTTATGAAATCCTGTCTTCATAACCAAGGTGAACATGATAAACTGTTGAAAGAAGTACTTTTGTAAATGATAAAATCTATTCATAAAGAAATCGTAATTCGTCGTAATTGGCATGATATGGTGTTGTTATAATAGGTTTTGTTCTATAAACAGAACTTAAAATGATAAAAACTTAATTGGCTATGGAAAAAGTATTGACTATGATTGATAGTTAACCATGAAAATTAGCCTCTTGATTCTTCTCTTATTTTAAAAATTAGTACAACAAAGAAATGAGCATGGTAAGTAAAGTAGGGTACGGCTTTAACATCAAAAAAGTGTAGTGGGAACAAAATTGACGATGGTTTGTATTAAAGAGCAGTGTTATAGATCAAGCGATTTGGGCCTTATTGACAGATAACATATGCTTAGCTAACAGGATTGAGCTTTATCTGATCTCTATGAAATTATGTTCTTGACAAGCAAAAAGATTGCAGGGAAAGCTTCAGACTGTAGAAGAATCCATGACTGAGATGAAGGATGGATTTTCAAATCGGGTTTCACAAAAACATACCCAAAGAAATGGAGCTAAGGAAGTCCTACAATATGGGCAGTTGGGGCATATTTATAGTTAAGCATACGCTAAACAGTTCTGCAACTTGCAGACACTGGATCTCGTTCTGCACACCCTGTTTTGCATGGTGACCTCTCGTAATTTATGCAAAAGCCCTAGCAAACTAAAGTCAGTATGCAATGGCATCACTCCGTTTGCAATCATTTTAATCAGTTGCTAATCAAATGAGTGCAAAACAATGTAAGGCTGCATGGAATTTTTATAGGCTTCATGGATCATGACTATGGGCATAATGCATTCATTATGAAGCCTGTAAAGAGTAAGACAAGTAGCCTTTGCCGGTATCATTGTTGTGCAGGTTTGATTTGAATGAAAAATACATTTGACCTTTTCCATCTCAGTAATTTGAGACAGCAGCCTATATCAGGTTATGCATGCATACAAGTAAATGAATCTTACTTGTAAGAGTTTCCATTCGTCATCGTCCATTGTTTTCGTCCCTCTGCATGGACACGCCGATGTTGACATTTGTCCTAAATATCCATTCTCCTGTGGTCATTAAGTACATGTATCATGCAATCCCCTCAGGAGTGTATCACCTAGGTAGGCTCTGTATTATACTTGGATGTAGCTCTGAAAGTTACTCGACAGGGCTGCATTCATGGCTACAAACGGCATAGTGCAGTAAAGCACTATGTAACTGTTAAAGGATAAACAGATATACCGTTGCGATAATACATTATAGGGATGTGTCACAATGGATGGTTTGTTGAATTGTTAAAGATCAGTGTAATAGATAATCCAATAAGCCTTATTGACAGATAAAGGAAGAGCAGCATAAAGAATCAATGTTCATTCTTTGATTGTTTGAATCCTTTTCCCCCTATTTTCTGCTTTCATCCTGCTTCTAAAAATCATAGGAAGAAATCTGAGAAAATCTTGACGAGCATCTCTGAAGGACACAAAACATAGTACACACAAAATACTTCAGTGTTTCATCTGCTTCCTATTTGTCAGAAGTCTAATAAACACAAAGTCGATCTTTTCTGTTCAGAAGTGATTTTGTGAGAGTAAATGTCTGAGTGTGAAGGCAAGGATTGTAATAATATACACTTGATGCAAGTAAAAATGTGTTATTCCCAATAAATGGCAGGGCTAACTTTATTGGATTTTGTCATGCATTACTCCACCAAAGTTATTGACACCCCAAACTCATTTGAAAAACAGGAACCATAAAATGAGGCTAATATCATTATTCATTCAAGGAGGGTTTGTTGTCTGAAAACACTACATCCATGTTCCATTAGAAGCAGGTACAAGGCACATCATTTAACACTGAACCAGGCTAACAAATATGTACTTGGATCAGATATGAATCTTGCATTCAACAAATTAATATCTTATCAAAAAATGTGATAACCTATCCACCCTACACATTTAATAAAGTGGTCAAAATGCTTTCACCATCAGAACTCTTCATATTCAAATAAGGTTAACAAAGGCTTTCACAGAATTAACTTAATGTAGAATGAATCTATATTTTTAACTTGGTATTTCCTGTAGATGTTCAATAATGTACTCTCATTCATAATGTGACAAGCACATGATATTATATGGTAATGGTTCGTTACAACATCACTGCGACTGTACAGAAACAAGTGAATGGCAGCCTTAGTTTTTTTGGATATTCCACAATCCTAAAAGTTTTTACGAAGGAGTAGTTATTCTGATCTAAACTTCATAAAGATGGAGTGCCCTTGATTTCATTGACAAATAAACTGCTTTGTGGTCGGAAACAATATCTTTTAATCATTTGATGGAATAGAATTGAAAGCAGAGCTAGACTTTGAGAAACAACATCACACAGCATAACTATGAATTAAATCAAATTTTAGAAAGAATAGTCAAGTCAATCCACTGAATCTCTAATGCTTAATTTCTGTTTCTGGCACTAGTTGAAGTGTTCACACAGGGTATATTTTTCAAAATAATCTGAAATTATGTTGCCCTTTAATAGAGCAATATAACCATGTGATCATGTAACAGGGCCACATAAACATAGATGGACTGGTATTTCCCCATAGATTATAGAAATAGAATCTTAATCAAAGATAAATTCATAGAAATGATGGCATTTAGTAATATCATAGCCGATAGCTGCTTTAACTGTGAGCAATCAGAACCTTTGATCTCCTCACATAACTTAAATTTTATTAGGGGTTACTGAAAAATATCAACTTTCCCTTGTGTTAGCAAATACCAACACAATGCACATTAGGCGTAACAAATTTGACAGCTGTTCACAGCTATCACTATAGCTTACATATGGCTATAAACACTATCTTTTATCTTTTAACAGATGCTGATCAATGTTTTGTGTCATATATTGTGTCATGGATTGTGTCATAGATATTTGAAGCAGAAATATACTACCATGCTTTATGACTGGTTTCCATGTTTACTGCTCAAGGTTGTGTGATACCCATTAGGTATCACATTCATTGCTATAGCATAGGTCACAAAGGATGCTAATACAGCTGACTGAATAGGTTATTGTATACCCTGGAGCCGTCCTGCAAATCTGAGCAGCTGAAGTCACCAGGGTGGGCAGACGGCTATAGTGCTGACCACAGCAGCAATATCAGGCTGCAAACATTTGGCTGCACTGTTGCCGTGACTCTGTGAATGCCACTATATGATGCTTTGATGCAGTATGTCTGAAAGGCCTTTATGAGAATACCAATAGGTCAACGGGAGGTGAGAGCTTCATTCAAGGTTTGGCTATGATCTGTAGAATATCGAGTTGAATAACTCAAAGTCACTTCTAATCTTTTCTCGTCATGATAATATTAGACAGTAACCCTTAAATATAATACAGTTTGAAGCATCCCCTATCAGACAAACATAAACTATTCAGCTGTAAAACAAGTGAAGAGCTTGTGAGTAGTTTAAATCTTGTATTTAAGACTTCAGAGATCTTGATTGTTCTCTTCGTGCATATATATAGATCTTTTTGGAGGGAACTAGTAGCATCTCAACCTTTTTGCTGAACCATTACCATGCAAGATTTAAAGAAACAAATAAAGAAAAAAAAGCTCCCTCAGTCAAGCTCCCAGCCTCGAGCTCTCCAGGCCCATTACAGCCGTCAGGCTGTAATGGGCCTGGACAAATTTGTATCTAATAATTGTGACCTACTTAGAAAATGATCCAGGATCCTGGATCATTTCTTAATGAGATAGCTCAACCACTGATTGGTTAGCCATGGTCACATGACCATGAATGAAGTTGTGTATGGCCTCATGGGTTCGAATCCCACCTTGGGAAAACGTGGGTTCGTTTTTTTAACATTATTTATTTGGTCTTTTTGAAGCATGAATACCCCAATACCTGGGATAGTATTAACACATATTACATATTTGGATAGGGACAGAAGTGTAATAGAGGGCCATTGTACAGATAATAAAATTACTACCCATTGTGCCAAAGGTGGGACTCGAACCCATGACGTTCAGATTGGTGATATCCATTAGAACCCACTACATAAGCATTCTCCCAGACTGTAAACGTACAGTCGGGGTCCGAGACTGTCAAGCTCCCCGACACCTGATAAAAATAGCCAAATATTAGTCACTACTCCTGATTAAAAGGTGTTATATTGTTCTGCAAGGCGAACTCTTCTTACAGAAGAGAGCTCTGTGCTGCCACTAATAGTTTGTAATGGACACTAGATTATCAAATGTCCACATTTCCAGCAGAGCATAGAGAAAAGGTGACTTGCAAAATTTTACACTGTGTATTGATATGATCATTAATTTTATGCAGATATAGGGAACATTAATATGACAGTTTCTTGGTAACCAAGTATAGGTCTTAACTGAAGCTTTGTTCATAGCTGCATAGAGAATTTCCAAGGACATGGTTATTGTTTTTAAGATCCAAAAAGATTAGGATGACAAAGGGTATCAAGTAAACAGATAATTTTTACAAAGGGCATGCAGGTGACAGAATTTGACCAAAATTTGATCGTTTGAATTATTAAGAAAAAATGTGCAACAAGCCTATTTGAATAGCCTTTAAAAGTAAAAGGATCTTTGACTGAAACAGAGGAGTTGCTTTTCAAAACTGCATTTCAAAAAAACACTGTACAAAGAAGTCAGGGCCAAGAAAGACTTTAACTTAATGTTCCTATAGCTCACAACACACTGTATCACACACAAATGCTGGTGTTATTCATATCCTGACAATGTAACTGTGGATGTCTCTGAATAAATAATTCAGATGAGTGCTGGGAAGCTGAGTTACAACTTCTTACTTCAAAAGTTGTCTGTAAGAGACTGGATGTTTATTGAAATGAACTCCTGAAAATAAACCATTCATTACCTTGCTGAATTTCATCTCAAGGACAGGACAGCTGCCCTTAACTTTGCCAGCTGCTCCCAGGTGCAGATGTATATGATGTATACAGAATTTGGGAAATGTAAAGAGACTAGAAAACCCCCTCTGCAGGAGGAATTATACTGGAACCGCTGTCACAATATTATCTTCTAGATGTTTACCAATAGATACTCGACTGATTGTAATGCTCTTGAAAGCAAATTTGATTCAGTCAAGTGTACCGCTCATCCAATTTGACTAAAGGACATACCTTTAAACACAATTAGCTTATTAAACCCTCTGATCTCACTATATAATGGTTAGTTCCATGCAGCAAATACACCAGTGTTGTGTTGCTATATGTATATATATATATATATATATATATATATATATATATATTATAATATAATATATTATATTGGAAGAGGTAGACATGCATATATCCAGAAAGTTGTTCTATGTACACAGATCCTATAGTATGTATACTGCATTGTCCAGCATCAAGATTTCCAATGCACTGTTCTAGTGTCATAGGAGTCAGGCTGAGATGGAGATAACCCGTATACAAAAACTACATTTCCCAGGGCTCTACAGATATTCCTATACCTGTTTGACAGAAAACAATCACTATATATATGATATGATGGAGAAGAAGAATACCATCCCTATAGTCTTGAATCATCTGTTAGATCCAGTGTCTATATCTGGATGGAAGTGAGAAATCGCTGCTATATCCAAATTTATACCACGATTCTGGTATTTCCCGTGCCGAGAGTGGATATCGGCTGTGCTTATATCTCAGGATATATACGCACGCTCAGAATTAATTTTTTACACCAAGACGCTTCTATATATTTCAACAAGGTAATGAAAGATATCATAGCCATTTTGGCTTCGAATTTAGGGGACTCGTACGGGTTGCGAACCCCGGCCGCTGAGGCCAAACGCGAGCGCCTTACCTCATGCGCCATGGAGACGACACATATAACGGGGGTAGGAAGCCAATAGTCTTTTACCTTGTCACCATGATTTTTATCATCGTCCGGTCAATGCGTGTTGAATAACATCCAACTATGGGGAAATTAGACCATGACAGGTTTAATCCTTCAATCCAGAACATGTTTAGAGCTCCTTGTTGATGATGTCATGCTGTTTTACCATTTTAATTGCGTAAAATCCTCATATTTCCACATTTTCCGATCGATACCAACATGCCGGGGGTAGTAAACAAGGAGACAACAAGATGGACACTAAGATCAGCGGTCACTTGATAGGGCAGACTTTGGTTTGTGCTTTGCCCAGTAGGGGGCAGGGTAGGAGAAGGGGGACCTGATGCTAATAACCTACAGTGGCAGAGGTCATCCACTATTTGATTAGAGGAGGGTATAGCGGATGAACCTCTGGGTACATCTTGGCAGCACACTTATCCGAGAGTCAGGATGGCAAAGATTATATACTGATTTAGACACTAGTGAATTGTAGTGGAAATTCGTTGAATTAGAGGAACCTCATTGGTTATTGTTATAGCTATTTGAATGTTCAAAACTTGTCTATCAAAGTAGCTAGCTAAAGAATTTTTGTTTAAATATTTGTTTTACTGGTTTGCTCAACGTCTGTAGAGAATCACATTCAAAAAAATATACAACGGGTTTGTAGTAAAGTTGGATCAATGCCTATCTTTTAAAAGTTCATGGAAAGTCAGAGAGATTCATGGGCAAAGTCATTAATGAGAACTTATTTTGAATCAGTATTTTACGTTGCTTTTATGGGTAGCTAGTTTATCAACCATTTACAAACGTTACAAACCTGTACAACACCAGTCTAAGTATAAAATATTCACAACAAAAATTAATTTACTTCTGAGAAATCTATTGTATTTATGGAATTTGTCCTTGGGAATTTATTTGTACATGAAGTATGTAATCTTGACACATCCTGGTGCCGGCTGGTGGCCAAAGATAGTAAGAGAACTCCCCCAGGGATTGGTCTTTTCTTTAGTAGGGTCACAATTTGTAAGAAAGCAGCTTTGTGCTACCATCTGCACAATACTGACTATATACTTGGAAAGGGGAACTGGAAGTGCATATGGAAGTGTAGCCAAGTTCAAATATGAGGAAATGAGTTATCCTACAGTCCATGGACTTGTGCAGCTGCCTGCACGCAAAAGATATCATAGTAACAAAAAACCAATACATTACACCTTTCCATTATGCAGCTTGCTGCTCACTGTGATCGGTACCCTGCTGGTAGAGGGCAGATAAAGGTCAGTCCATACAGCCCTAGGCCCAACAGAGCTTTTCAAAGTTACCTGCACTGCACGAGTTTTGGGTTTTACCACATGTAAATCCCAAGTAAAAAGGTGTAAATCTCGTTGAGATTCCATGCAAAGATTGTCCTTGAGATTTACACCAATTTACCTGGCCTTTACATCGATTGAAATGTACATGTATTTACCACTTCAGTAATTTCCAAGTAAAACTGATGTAAATCATAGTAATTCCCACTGTAAATTTGTATACCAATTGCTCACAAAATGAACATCAATTTACCTGACCTTTACATTGATTCATATTTACATGTATTTACCACTTGAGTAATTTTAAAGTAAAACTAAAGTAAATCTCTGTAATTCTCACTGTAAATTTGTATACAGATTGTGCATAAAACTTACACCAATTTACCTGACCTTTACATCGATCCATATTTACAGTAATTTACCACTTGAGTAAAACTTGTTCAAATTATCTAAATTTTATTGTAAATCAATGCATAGACACTTCACTGACGTGATATATGATATTCTGTATGTAGCATCGTCAGTTATGATTATCGCATAGATGCCGGACATCTTGGGGAAACAAATGTACTGTACATGTATTAGTTTTCCTGAATGAATACTTTCACTGATGATTTTACTATGATTATTATTATTGAATTTACCTGGGCTTTACATAATGTGTAAGGATCAAATTACTGAGATTTACAAGGTTTTGTGTGAGGTGTTAAGATCGAAATTACTCACATTTACAGGGCTTTGTGCAAGGTGTAATGATCGATATTACTTATATTTACAGGGTTTTGTGAGAGGTGTGAAGATCAAAATTACTCATATTTACAGGGCGTTTTGCAAGGTGTAATGATCGAAATTACTCATATTTACAGGGCTTTACACGATGTGTAAAGATCAAAATTACTCACACTTACATGCCCTTACCCAAGGTGTAAATACATCCATTACGAGCTTTGGTTGAGGTAGTAAAACCATGCAAAGATCGATTTTGATCAGTTTTACATTTGAGGTAAATTTTATTGTAAATGTCTGTAATGGCCTGTAATTATCTGTAAAATCGGCCTTTACACCAAATGTTAATTCGATGTAAACGGCAAAGTTTGTGCAGTGCTGGACCTACAGTGATGACTAGGAAATCTGAATATAATTTCTGATTTTATTTCAATTTCATTTTGGGGCTGTTTCCGGTCAATAGTATATCTTCGACAGTTATAATTGTACTGTCACACAATGCATATAGGGCTCCTAGGGGTTAGGGCATGGGCGCAGCCATATTCGGGGGTTGGAGGTTCAAGCAGGTACCACTAGATGGACACCTATAGACTCAGTACGGCCCTGTGACGTCATAAACCCCGGTTAGCTGCTCCACCTACTGGTCAAGGGCCCGTACTGCAGGTTCTCAAGTTACCACAAGCGGTGCTGCTGTCGACGGCCAGGTGCCCTATAGCTCCATCTCATGAGCGTGATGCATGGCCCATTTACTTGTGACCTATGTTTCAAATGCTTCAAAAAGATTCTATGCAATATCCTACCACATATTGTGCAACCTGGGCAACGTTCATGGTCGGTTCATGGTTGTTGCAAAATTTATTTGTGATATGGCAGAATTTTTATCGGAAATCTAATACACACATTGGCCTTTTCAGTATTATGATTTATAAGATTAGAAATATCTTCAGTAGACCTGGTGGTACTCTGTTATGCTCATAGTTTTTTATCCCTAGACCAGGCAAACTGATACAGTGCTGCGCCTAATCATGCAAACATTGATCTTGGTGATTTGTAAAATCATAAAGCAGTATATTGGTGATGAAAAGTAGATGGAAAGGATCACCCAAAAAATACAATTCTGAAGAGATTCAAATATCCTCCTTGTAAAAACAATTCAAACAGTCCCACTTCAGCACATTATTGTTATATAAGATTAATGCATAAGGTAATAGAGCAAGAGTGCAATCTAACAAGCCACACTTCAAAAATATTCCTTAAAAGTATTTGTTACCAAATAAAGCACACGTGACCCACAATATGGTGCAGTGGGTAGTCGTCTTATGGTGGTAGGTCAGAAAAAGGTTTTTCACCTTCAGTCACACCTATTTTGACCCTGGACACATTCACTGACCTCAGCAGGCTGTCTTTTCATGTCTCAATAATCGCCCTGACACACCTGAATACCTTCTGTTCACAATAAAAGGGTTCTCAAGAACCAAATAATTCAATTACTAAGTCTGTATTTTGAATTCTTAAGGAGTTAGTGTCTGAAATGGTATCAAATCAATACAAATGATCACAAAGGGAAACACAGCTTAATGTGTTGTAAATTGGACAAACAGAAAGGTTTCGGGCAGACAAAGAATCATTAATCAGGAGAAGTAATCTGTCCCTTTTGAATAACACTTTACAGTCTGCCCTTCTAATACTGCTTTTGAAAAGGCATTTAAAATAATTACTGCCAGAAGTATTTTAATCAATCGTTTTGATGAAAACAACACACTGGCAGAAAACAACTAAACTGATTCATATCCATATAATGCCATCTTCATTTTCCTCATTAATAATTTCCATGAGTCCACATTACATTTGAAAGCAGGAGTCACTAAGATCAAGCGAGTAAAAAACCATTTTTGTATTACAAGATCAATATAACTTTTGTGTGACACAAGAACGTATGACAAAATAAAACACTCTGCAATGGGTTATTTACCTGACTTGTCTCAATATTTCATTTACAACCTACTCTTTTTAACTTTTTAGCCATCATTTGTGTGGCAAAATGTGTGTTGCGTAGTTGTGAATGACCTTACTTTTCATTTTGTGAATCTTCAAATGTTTGTGAAGAATGCTTCTTAAAGATATGTTAATGTTTACTAAGCATTATAAGCTGACTCTAAGTTCCTTAAAAGTGTCCTGTTTATCATTGCATGTGCTGTGTATTATCATGACAATGTGTACTTTCAGTTTTACATATTTTTCTTATAATAAGGGGATGCTTCTACTCTACTGACAAGCAGTACCCTGTGTGTGTACAAGGTGGGAACAAAGGAATTGAGAGCCTCGGTTGACAACCTGAAACGATACTAGGCACTAAGCTGATATTGTACTGTGAAGAACAAGTGTTCTAACTGCAAAATCTGAAAAAGGGGGGGGTCACTAATTAGGGGGAGGGCGCTTATTACATCGAATACGGTATTCAGATTCGGTCCCTTCTAGAAATGTCCTTGACATGCCATTTTTGTCAAAGTTGGTTATCACTATTGTTGGTCGAGATTTTTCAGATTTTTGTCGATGTCAAAATATAGAAGAACACAGCACAAAATTAATCAAATAAACATGTCTTTTACTATGTGTGAATTTGGAGCGTGACACACCTGATTTTAATACACCCTGGTCTATCCAAAGACTACCGATTTTTGGGATTAATTGTGAGTCTTTTTCAAGTTAATGTTAAGGCACTGTTAGGCTTATTTTTGGGCTTGTATTACATTTTGAATGATATCTTTTGTTCTACGGATGGCTAATTTACTAAAGTCTCTCAATTCTGAAAAGGGGATTTTCCCAGTTTTTCAGAGATAACAGATTGTATTGATATAATCATTTTCTTGATGCGATAATCAGAATTAAGGAAATGGCATCGATGACACACCTGGTCCTGTCCACCTTGTTACAATGAGATCTATGTGGGCATGACAGATATAAGCATCTCTATTTTTTAGAAAGTTTGGTGTGATGCAGATTCATTTGGGTTGATAGTTGCTATATCCAATATTACCAAATTCTAAATCCTACCTCTAACGATGTCCCAAAGGCTGTAAAAATATATCATTTTGGGGATGGGATAAAATCAAATGTTATCCATGGGCAGTAACAACCCAGACAGTGGGTCCCATGGTGCTCAGTCTTGGTGTTTACAGTACATTTTAAATGGGAGAATAATTCAATTTTTGAGTCTCTTTCATCAGATATATAGACAAAGGTTTGTAAGGCCGTAGGCTGAGTGAAATGCATCCCGACCATAAATAACTCACCCAACAGACTCACCTTTTATTCAAACCAGCGCTTTAGGCGACTGGATTTTGAAGGAAATAATTATATTCCAGAAAACATAATTTACACCCCCTCTCCCACTCCCACACATTCCCATCAGCTAATGTCGGCGGGAAAGAAGGGAGTGGTGCCATCTGAAGGGACACATTGGAACTGCCTAAGCTTGCTTAGTGACGTTATGTTGCTTAGTGACGTGACCCCATCCCACTCTCCCAGCAGATTCTCTCGGAAGTTATCTTTTTAATTGAATATCTCTGGAACTATACCTTAATGTATGAGCTATGAAATTGAAAATCTCGCTTAGTGTAAACCAGAAATAACATAATTGAGAAGATCTCTTCATCATTTTCATTACACAGGGCACTGTTATCTTGTGAATCGAGGCCAAAGATGGTGGCCAAAGCAAGGTTGAGTTACGTTTTTTGAGGCTATAAAACGTTTTCATTAGACATAATTTAAAATAACTTCGTTAGTAAGAAATAAGTTTTTATACTGAAGGAAATACAATGCGAATTTATGGAAATATTCCTGCCATATTGGTTGAATTAACAGTTGAGTTAGCTGGAACTTTCCTAACTGGTTCATATACTCAAAACTTTGCTTCATCTGGTACCCCAAAGTACTCCAGGCTGAAGCAGTCAAAAATTCTTCGCCTTTTCCCAACATTTCATAAGTTTGTATTTAACATCTCCCTAATCTCTGAATGTTATTCCTATCACTGGATCAATTGGATCAACGTATTGTTCTAGAAAGCAAAACAAACTTATATGTAAATGTAGTAAACTGTATTCTCTTGGCTACCCTATAGGATGTGTCTCATCAAATTTATGCAAGTTGAAAGTCTATGACCGGGTGCAATCTAAGATCGGGTGCAATGTATGACCGGCATGAAAAAGAGGCTTATTTAGGGCAGAAGTACATAGAAACTGCTGGAAAGAAATAATGGATGTTTTAAGACTTTATAGTATCAATTTCATCTTCATTTTTATAATACTTTTTTCAAATACATGAATGCCGGTCATTGATTTCACTGGGTCATAAATTTCACTGCGTCATAGATTTCACCTGTCATAGATTTGACCCGATCATAGCCTTTCCAAATTGTATGGTTTTGGTAAGACACAGTCTTAAATGGTTTCAGCCATTATAAACTATGCCAATATTGTTAAGTTTATTTGTTGATTAATGTTATGTTAACCATACCCAGTTATATTTTACAGCATTGGCCGTATCACAAAAGAGGATGTAGATATAAACAGAGTGACCTTCAAGCAGGGATCCACTGTCACGATTCCCATCTATGCTATTCATCATGACCCAGAGATTTGGCCTAATCCAGACAGGTTTGACCCAGAAAGGTAGCTTCAATACTTTTACAAGCAGGATGATTTACACAATGATTGGGTACCCTTCAAATTGAGAATGTTAATTGAATGTTGATTAATGTTGATTTATGGGCAATCTGTTCAATGTGATATGGAAATTAATAAATTTTTCCATAGCATTATCTCACCAACCTCAAATGGTTTATTTAATGTAAGAAAAAAAATTCAGCAAGTAATGTTTTTGTTTAATTTACTGACCAACCTCTTCGAAACCTTTCTATTAACTCGTGCTATGTGGTATTTCCTATAATTGTACGGTAACCTTAGGGCATACTTTGGCCTTTCTTGCAAATTGGGGGGAGGGGGGCACAAGCACCTATTTTCAGGGGTCTGAGAGACCACGAGTCACACTGGGCCCCCTGTATTTGCGCTGCAGCATAGCTTTTATTTCTGTTATGTGCTAGACTAGAATTCTTTCTTTTTTTGGTAACAATTTCACTTTATTTGGCATTTTTTTATATCACAGTTTACAAATTTTCCTCGATATTATGCATTGGGTATCCTCCTAATATACAAACTAACTTCGATTTATAAATCGGGTTTTCCTAGTTTGCTTAAAATGTATATTTTTACAGTTCGGTATGACCTAGTTTATGATTATTTTCAAAATTTATATACATGCTTTTGTTGATACCGATGTGTTAAATCAGTAGCTGATAGCAGATGATTGAAATTATATAATATAATATATAGTATAATAATACTTTGCCAAACTAGTTAGGATTGGGCTTCAGCGTGGCTGATATTATCTAGAATCTGGACTACTTTATATCATGAATGCTGATATATGGTGCTCCAGTCCTTAAAATCGAAATGGTGTACAATCTGGCTGGATACAGTTATGTCTTACCAGTGTGATGCAGGTGCATTTCTGTTTGAGCAGAAACCTATTAATGTCCCCCCCCCCCCGCAGAAATTATGCTCACAGGTGTTTACTCTGCTGCACTACTTCGCCTCTTTAGGGTAGAGTTGTTTTTTTTCTCATTATTATTATTTTTTGAGGATATAGACAAATGCCAACTCCCATTGATACCATCTCAGTTGTATTTCACGAGTGGGGGCTGGGGGGGTATCCCACGAAGCCACAGCCACCCCATCCCCCACAGGTGAAATACATCAGAGCGGTATCAATATAGTTGGCATTTTTGTTTATTTTTTTAATTTGAAGCCATTTAATGAAGAAAAACTACTTTTTATTAGCCCATTGAAAACGGCCACTTTGTATTCAAAGGGGGCATTGAAAACATCCTTCCAGTGCTTAAGTATAGGAAATATTGTATTTCAAAAAAAAAAACAGTCTTTGCCAAATCCTGCCGGACAGTGGCTAAAATAGCTGGTCCGGCAGGATGACTGGTGTTGCAGGACCAGATGGCCTTCACATTCTAGGCTTTCCGAAACTGAAAGAATTTTTCAAATATTCTAACTTGAATTGAAGTTACAAGTTTTAGAGTGCACACTAATTTTCTAGACAAATTAAAGCAATAATGTTTGTTATAAATTTCTTTTGTAAATGCTATTCTATACTAAATATTATGCAAAACTTTGATTTTGGTATCCGGACCTGCAGAAATTGATCTGGTCCTAAAAAAAATGTTTAGCTGCAGGACTGCATGTCGAAAAAGTTTCATTACTATCATTATCATAAAACTGTGTTATATTCATGTTGTATGGTATCAGGCCATCATATCACCTAAATGTTCAAAAAACACCTAGCAGACAGACATTGAGGTGAAATTGATTGTTTATTACCGGTCCATATATATTCATTCTGATGTTAGGATGTAAATAATCACTTAGAAATACACAGTAAGCACCCTTAGTGGTAATGGACAATACAGCCCAAGCTGTACTCCACTGGTGACATATATACCTGTACTGCCAATGCTGCAGTATAGGCCGCATGTCAAAACCCTTTCCTCTCTAAAGGTTGAATATAGTCTTTGGGAAATTTATTCAGAATGTACATTATGAGAAGGAAATTAGAAAAAAAAGTACACCACTTTTTGTGGTATGCGCTGTCTTTTAGAGTAACTTGTATCGTGAACATGATGTAATGTCATTTTGTAGATGCCGATTCAGTGGAACAGGAATGGGATGCCCAAGAAAGTTTGGATTACTACTGAGAAACGCAAGTAAAGGTCAGTGTTTAAATGGACAAAGGAACATCCAATAACCGCACAAAACCTTTACCGATTCAATAATATCAATATCAGCCAGTGATATCAGTTTTAAGAAATACAAAGAAAGCACTTTCATGTGTTGATTATCGCTTGATCAATACCCCATACTGCATCATTTGGTCAGTTTATAAACTGACATATATTGAGGGTACTTATATCGTGCTTTCTAACAGCTTATTGCCATAATTATTATGGTAAGATCCTCACTTGTTGTTTATAGTTAAAAGACTTATATCAATAAATGTGTGGTATCCCTAATCTGCACAATTGGATGACACTTGGAAGCCATACCTGATGAATTTTTCTTAACCTTTAGGTATTCTGTACCGGATGTATAGACATGACTGATATGTGTTGTGAAGCATAGACTACGTAGATTTACACCACAGTTGACTGAGAGAACGAAAGAAATGGCCTGACTGTATTTTCACATACATGGCTGTATGTTGATGCGGTCCACTGAGCACACTCTTCTACTGTGGGTGTAAGTCAGATATGAAACGCCTGACTAGCTGCATGAGTGTTATAAGCCTCCCAGCTAGCAAATTCATGTAAATTACATCATTTTTACATCATTTTCTGATTGGTCGTGACATCATTGGATGATGTCAATGGTCGTTCCCAAGATGTCACATACGCAAGAAGTTTTTACGTGTCCCTTTGCATGGGTATTTTACATAAGTATATTTACATTAAAAAAAATACATATCAACGATATGTTTGAACTTAATAATAATGATGTATATAATTGACCAGCTGTAGGCCTAAAACATGTCTGAAATGTATAAATTTAGACATGTCAAAAAGATGTGATATGGAGATATGTACATGACATGTTGCAGGGATGACATTTATACCAGTTCTGCGTATACCCCCCTCCGAGTAGTGATTATAAATCAGATAGGATATTTAGGATAACTCTGAGAGATTGTAGACATCATATAGTTATGTCCATTTTATGTCAATGTATGACATGTACACAGGCACTCTGCATAGGAAGCAAACACCTGTTCTGTGAAAGACACTTTGCAGGCATTTTCCATTCTTTACAGACACATTTATCCTAGCCAGGAGGCCCAGATGTGATATCAGCCCAAAGCCAGAATTTCTTCTTATACAATTTGAAAAGACACAGAAAAGGTGTCCCATTATGTGCCTTGGCTGTCCAACTATAATTTACCAAGTCACTGTAACACAAGTAACACATTAAATGTTACTGAAGAAATTTAGTCCAATTTTGTCTCTTATTGCAGTATGTAGAATTGATTTCATCCAACTTTTAATCAAGAATGGGGGAATGCTGATCAAAATGTGATCACATTGCAAAATGAGACGCCTAGTGTTGGAGCTCAGAACTATGATAGGATATAGTAATGTCGACTTATAGATGTCATATTCTGATAAGATTGTGATGTCATAAATATGTTATATTGGAATAAATCCATACTCCTATTATTTTGACGTCACAATCTTGTCAGAATATGACCTATTACAGTTCTGAACTCCAACACTAGGGGTCTCATTTTGCAAGGCTGTCACATTTTGATCAGCATTCAGTCATTCTTCATTGAAAAGTTGGATCAAATTAATTGTATAAACTACATTGAGGGACAAGGTTGGACTAAATTTCCTCTGTGATATACAAAGTGTCACTTGTGTTACAGTGACTAGTTGAAATATAGTTGGATAACCAAGGCACATGGGTGGACACCTTTTCTGTGTTCTTTGAGATTGTATAAGAAGAAATTCTGGTTTTGGGCTGATATCACATCTGGGCCTCCTGGCTAGGATAAATGCGTCTGTAAGGAATGGAAAATGCCTGCAAAGTGTCTTTCACAGAGCAAGTGTTTGTTTCCTATGCAGAGTGCCCATGGACATGTCATACATTGACATAAAATGGACATAACTATATGATGTCTACAATCTCCCTCAGAGGTATCCTAATTATCCTATCTGATTTATAATCACTACTGGGGAGGGGGTATACTCAAAACTGGTATAAATGTCATCCCTAGAACATGCTTGTAGATATCTCCATATCACATCTTTTTGACGTGTCTATATTTTCATGTTTTAGACATCTTTTACAGCTAGTCATATATATGCCATTATTGTTTAGTCCAAAGGTATCACTGATAAATATGTCTCTTTTATATGAATATGTTTATATAAAATACACATAAATATTGTTACATCAAGAACCCATGCAAGGGGACACGTAAAAACTTCTTGCGTATGTGACATCTTGGGAACGAAAAATGATATCATGAAATTACTAGTTATTTTTATGTAAGGTGCTAGCTGGGCTTTGACAATGGTAATTATCTGCAGCTGATGCCTTGGAGAATTACCCTGTCCTTGGCTCATATCACTCATACAGCACGTCACTTGTATCATATCTACCAGATATATAAACTGTACATTCTCATATCATATGCATTACCACTTTATTAACTGGGCCGAAATGTCACAACAAATAATCACCCTCCACTACTTCAATGTTAACCGTAAGCCACCAAATACAATTCAACCATTCAACTGAAACACAATGCAACTTGTCTGATTAAAACCCCACTATTTTACTATATATACTACCGTATTTCCTTGTGTATAAGCCCGGGCTTATGCAAGCATGTATAAGTTGCAAATTAACCAGGCTTATACACGGGGCAGGCTTATACACAGGACAGGCTTGTATTTCAATACCTGAGGGAACACTCTGCCACCTTCTCATAATTCCTAGAATTATATTCTATTTAGACACATTTATTTCATTTTTTTCTCAATAATTCGCTTACCAATTCAACTTTTTATATCTCATATTGATGGTCGTGGACATAGAACAGATAAATAGGGTTCCATAGCCGAAAGAATTACATGAATACCCCTACTAGAAGTTGGGTTGTAGCCTCATTTGTGATTTTTATTGAATGGATATTACAGCCCCCAGGCTTATACACGGGGCCCGGCTTATACTACTCATCTAACAGCGTCAGGACACATGAAAAATTTGCGCACCAACCCTATCATACGGGTCTCTGGCTGGGCAACTCCCCCTGCCTTCACCATTGCAGTAGTTGAAAGTATCCTCGTATCTACCTTAGGCTGTACTTGTATGTGCTAAACTCAATGGGAATCGCTCCCCCAATCATGTACGTATGTTTGGTTAGTTGATACGATCCATATTAAAGCTTCCAGGCCCAAAAGACTCAGACGCCCAATTGGCTTAGCACTAACGATGCCCGACGACAATGGGCAATAATATGACCTAATACATTGTGCGCCGCCTGGTGAGGAGTGCAATAACTGCTGGTCGTTTTCTAGTATACACCACTATCTCACCCTTTACCCAGGCTTATACACGGGGCAGGCTTATACACGGGGCCCGGCTCATACACGGGGAAATACGGTATATAACATAATTATATCCCGTTATACAAGAAATAGAAAAGAGCTGTGTTCCAGATTTTCGATTTGAAGAGGAGGGAAACTATATAGGTTCAGAGTAAAAATATTCAAAAACTGTTTCGTTTTTCTTTTTGAAACTAGTTCAGAATATGTGATTAGTAAAAGCCCCAAAAATGTCATAAACCTTAAAAAAATCGGTCGGACCCAAAATTATAGGGTCGTTCTTTAGATATGGGAACACAACTTTTTTTTTTCATTTTGGCCTTAAAGGCAATCTTCTATTTAACCATTTATACCCATTCAGATTGTTCAATATAGTTTGTGGGTAGCACTGTAGTACAATGTGTATCGATGCATATTAACTTATCTAGATCACAAAAAATCGGAAAATGTTTACCTTCAATAACCCATCTGAATTGTTTATTGGTTGTGTTCACGGTTTGATGCTTTGACTCAAACTTGTTTTATGTATATTGTCCATTGTATACAGGTGCATACTGCTTGTAAGACATGTGCGAGCTCTAGCCCGACTCATAACTAGTTGCTCTTGGATAAGTGGTTTTTGGTATCAATTAGCTCATGGCTTCCATGCTGGTATTTATTATAGGAATAAATATTCTGAATACAAAAACTATAAATGGTTAAATCAATAAAGTCCACTTTCATTAAAATTGTTGAGATCATTGAAAATGGAGATAACGCCACAGCAGAGAATGGCAATAAGCTACAATTTTAATAATCATGTGGTAATTAATAACCTGCAAGAAAAATTCTGATGAAAATAAATATTTGTTAAGGTCACAGTTTAAAATGAAGTTAATATGTTTTAAATGCATACTTTAGGACTTTGAGACTTCCATATTATCATGTGAAAAGCCCTATAGGCCTACAGCTAATCTGTATAGTGCCTCTACATGGGTACCCATATTTTTGACCATGTCGCCATGTCGATAACTTTTACTTGGATGGATCTTCATGGATCATGGTTATCATGGCCTTCATGCATCATGGTTTTCATGGTTCACAGTCATCACGGTTCACTGCCATCAATGTCATCATGGTTCATGGTCATTATTGTTACTAGCTATCATGGTTCATGGTGATCATGATTAATGGCTATCATGGTTCATGGTCATCATGGTTCATGGTCATCATGGCCTTCATGGTTCATGCAATCATGGTTCTATCCATCATGGTTCAAGGCCATCATGGTTGATGGTCAACATGATTTATGGCCAACATGGTTCATGGTCATCATGGTTCATGGCCATCATGGTTCATGGTCAACATGGTTCATGATCAACATGGTTCATGGTCATCAGGGTTCATGGCTATCATGACTAATGGTCAACATGGTTCATGGTCAACCTGGTTCATGGTCAACATGGTTCATGGCCATCATGGTTCATGGTCATCTGGGTTCATGGCCATCATGGTTCATGGTCAACATGGTTCATGGCCATCATGGTTCATGGTCATCTGGGTTCATGGTCATCATGGTTCATGTCCTTCATGGTTCATGATCAGCATGGTTCATGGTCCATGTTCACTTTAGTTCATTGTCACCATGGTTCATGCCATCATGGTTCCTGGTTCATGGTCAACATGGATCATGGTCATCATACTTCATGTCCTTTATTGTTCATTGTCATCATGGTTCATGGTCATCATGGTTCATGAGCATCTATTTATAAATAATTTTTTTGCCGAGATTGGCCCAAAATTGGCAGCCTCTCACACTGATGACTGGTCTTTTCAGGGGGTAAGATCTGACCATGAAATGCCTGATTTCCATGTTGACGATGAGGATATAATTAAGTGTATTTAAGATCTTGACATCACAAAATCATCATCTTTAAACTACATTCCTACAAAAAATTTTAAGATTACAGCTCTGCATTTTGCAGCAAGATTCATAAAAATAATACGTTTGTGCTTTTCACTTAGTAAAATTCCTGACTCATGGAAAATTGCAGTGGTCACCCCTCTACCTAAGGGTGGAGATATGAGTAAGGTTACTAATTTCAGACCGATCAGTGTTTTACCGGTCGCTGGTAAAATACTTGAGAGACTGATGCATAACAACTTATCGGCACATTTGAAGGCTCATAATATTCTATCCCCGCAGCAAGGTGGCTATCAGCAGGGGAAGTCCACAGTTGATACTATAAGTGCTTTTGTTGATGATATATTAAAAAACAGGAATATAGGTAATATAACAATGGCGGCCTTTATAGATATAAAGAAAGCTTTTGATTCCGTAAATTTCCAAATTTTGTTGCAAAAATTGGAGTTTTACGGAATTAAAAGAGCAAATTTGGACTTAGTAAAAAATTATTTGGAAAATAGAAAACAAGTAACAAATGCCAATAATATACGCTCTAAAGAAGCCAAACTATACTGTGGAGTCCCCCAAGGGTCTATTTTAGGCCCCTTATTTTTCTTGTTGTACATAAATGACTGTATTTTACCTACGGATCAACATAAAACTATGCTGTACGCCGATGACTCGGTTCTATATGTCTCAGGCAATGATTTTAAGGTGCTTGAACGAGAATTAAACAGAGCTCTAAGTCTATTTGCTAATTGGTCAAGTAAAAATAAGCTAACTGTTAACGAGTCAAAAACTAAGGTAATGGTGTTTGCTGCTGCCCCAACTCTGAAACGTCTTCCAAAACCTACTGTAAAATTGAAAGAAACTCTATTAAAACAAGTCGTATCGTATAAGTACCTAGGTATAATAGTGGATCAAGAACTTAATTTTTCCCTCCATTTAAAGGATCTCATTAAAGACATTAAATTCAAATCTCTAATGCTTTATTATCTTGGTAAAATGATGTCAAAAAAGGTTTTATTAAGAGTCTATAGCTCATATGTCCTTCCTCTGATTGATTATGCTGATGTATTATATGGAGCAGCAAACACTGACCTTTTAGCCTTATTGCAAAGGAAACAGAATAAATGTTTGAAAACATGTATGGGTTTAAATATATTGACCCCGTCTGCGGATGTTCACCGCCTTGCCAATTTACCGGCACTGAGCGAAAGAAGAATCTATCATACTAAGTTATTAGCTTTCAAACGTGTACAGCTTGGTGACCCCTATGTAGTTGTTCCTAATAGACAAACCAGAGCAAATGTGGCTCCATTATTAAAATATCATACGATCCACTCAGCTGCCTATGAGAAATGTCCTGAAGTCATATGTGCAAGGGAATGGAACAAACAAACCACTGAGATTAGATCTCTCCAAACCCTAAATGAATATAAATTAAAGGCAAAAGAAGTCATGATGATGTCGATACCCAAAGCATAATATGTAATTATTTAGGCTGTTATATATTACGGATTAGATATTTATCATTTGATACTTATTCAAAATTTAATGGGTTGACTATAGATTTAAAATATCGTCTCTTAACGTCCATGTTGTTTCATCGTTAATACAGTAGAAAATAAATTAAACTCAGCACGTGTGTACATGGTAGGGGCATAATATTATCTGTTGATAACGCCCTTCCCATAACTTTATTTCTCAAAAGGTAAACTATTTTGGTCAAACTCCATTACTGTCTCTTGTCTTTACGATGATACCGGTAATATGTGTAATATGATTCATTTTACTACATTTGTGCATTTGCACAGTGGTTACTGACTCATGTACGTCATTATTGTAACTCAACAAATTGGATCATATGTGAGAAATAAAGTTTAAATTTGTTCTAAAAAAAAAAAAAAAAAAAATCATGGTTCATGATCATCATGGATTATGGCTATCATGGATCATGGTTATAATGGCCTTCATGGTTCACTGCCATCATGGTTTATGGTCATCATGGTTCATTGTCTACTGCCATCATGGTCTCTCATTGATTGTAGCTGTGACTTTACCGCAAATTGTATGTCATTATTGTGAAGATATTCACTGGGTTTTATCTTTATATCCTTTACTACAAAAGATACTTTGGAAGCCAGTGAAGATATTTGCCGCTCTACTTTTTTTTAGAGCTCTCCCACTCTCCAATCTCGAATCATGTTTCCCACAAATAGTCGTGTGTATGTCTCTTATATGTATATGTATAAATTAGTTCACTGAAAACAGATGGCCCTGCTCTTGTTAATACATAGCCAATACCTTTGATTCAATGTTTTGAAGTAGCATTACTATTTAGTTTATTGTCTAGACAGTAACCTATATCAAGTAGTACTGAAAATCAGTGGCTGTCTCAAGTGCAAGACCCCAAAAGTTTATTTTCAAAATCAGTAGTTATTGTATAAACCTGTACTGCAAGTATCCCAGTGGGCACAAAATTCAGTCCAATGCTGAATCAACATTGAATCAATGTTGAATCAACATTGACAACCATTTATCAATGTTGATTCAATGTTCGGTGCCCACTGGGATATGGTACAATGACAGGTGTGTATGCAGTACAGACAGTATGTGCTGTACAAGATCAGACTTTTACGAACATGTGCTGAAATAGTACACTGCATTGTCTCCATCCAGGTTGACACAGTGTACAGGTACTTAGCACCTGTAGGAGGGGCACGTGGGGACGAACCTGCAGAGTCACTAGACTCCACCCATTCCACCTGTTATCTTAAAAAGCCCACTTTTCCCGTAATATTAATATGGATGGTGTCTTATGTTGATATGGCTCTGCCCCCCAACCCCCCCCTCTTCTTTTTCCTTCTTGCACATATGTATGACAAAAACACATTCAACCCGTTATCTTATAAGGAAGGGGTGTATCAAATATGGAATAAGATTACGCCAAAAGTGGCGAATTAAGATTACGCACAGAAGGGGCGGCATCTAGTGACTCTGGAGGTTTGTCCCTTGTTGCGTAGGAGGGAGTGTACAACTGCTAAGTGTATCAGTGCAGCTTACTGTAGTAACTGTATGTAGCCATATAAAGACTGGCTATATATAGCATGTATATAGGCTGTGTGGGATAAAGACTGGTCTCTGTATGGCCATATGGCTCAGGCTCATGAGAACACCACAGAATAGCTATACCCAGATGTCACAAAACGGATTATTTTTTTCACCTCATATATTTGATTAGAATTATTTTAGTTATAATACATATTCATTTCTTGGAACAAAGTTTGTAACCTTCCCTTTTCAGGAATGTAATTTTAGAACATTTGTGGTATTTTTTCAGTTTTTCCACGTTTTCCAGAAAAATCCATTATAATTCAAAGAAATAAAAAAGCTGTTATTTTATTTTTTGTATAAACATTTAAAAATATACAACATAATAATGCATAATTGAAAATGGTCCAGAACGATTGGAAAAAAATTTCTGATATAAATAGACACCATTTGCATGTAAATATTTGAATTTTATGACCTATTTTCAACAGTTTAAAGTCAATGTCACAAAACGACCATGTTAAGGTGTCCGTTACGTGTCCGTTACGCGTCCGTTACGCCATATGGCGCTATATGGCGCCATATTTAGCTCAGAAGATTTTAAAATATGGCAGCTCATAATGTCGTTAATATTTATCTCATAATAATTCTAAGAGTACCTACCCCCCCTAAATCGATGTCAGGGATTCCAATGAGACTATCCATTTTTCTCTATCTTGAATGGTTACCTAGCAACCAGCCCTTTTATATGAAAAATGTCCGATTTTGTTGAAGCCATGAAAAATCATGATTTTACATGGTATTTTCATGGCTATGATGCAGTTAGAAATAATCATAGCTATATCACAAAATTTTATGTGCATGTTCCCAAAGACCTATATTTTCTAATGCAATTGAGAAAAAATCAGAATAAAAATATTTTTTATTTACATTTTTTTCACTTTTAATTGTTGCAAAGTCATGAGTTTGACCCATATAATTATGGCCAATATATAGGCTTTTTGGGATAAAGACTAGTCACAAAATGAGGCTTTAGCCACATATATATAGGCTTTGTGGGATAAAGACTAGTCACTCTAGGGTCATATATAGCCACTATCTAGGCTTTTTAGGATGAAGACTGGCTCTGTATGGCCATATATAGCCACTATATATAGGCTTTTTGGGATAAAGACTGGCCCTGTATGGCCATATTTAGCCACTGTAATGGCTTTGTGGGATAAAGACTGGCTCTGTATGGCCATATATAGCCACCATATAAGGCTTTGTGGGATAAAGACTGGCTCTGTATGGCCATATATAGCCACCATATAGGCTTTGTGGGATAAAGACTGGCTTTGTATGGCCATATATAGTCACTGTATAGGCTTTGTGGGGATAAAGACTGGGTCTGTATGGCCGTATATAGCCACTATATAGGCTTTGTGGGGTAAAGACTAGTCACATAATAAGCCTTAAGCCACATATAAAGGCATTGTGGGATAAAGACTGGCTCTATATGGCCATATATAGCCACTATATAGGCTTTGTGGGATAAAGACTGGTCACTGTATGGCCATATGTAGCCACTATATAGGCTTTGGGGATAAAGACTGGTCACTGTATGGCCATATATAGCCACTATATAGGCCTTGTGGGATAAAGACTGGTCACTGTATGGCCATAATATAGCCACTATATAGGCTTTGTGGGATAAAGACTGGTCACTGTAAGGCCATATATAGCCAATATAATTAGGCTTTGAGGGATAAAGACTGACTCTGTATGGCCATATATAGCCACTATATAGGCTTTGTTGGATAGAGACTAGTCACTCTGTGGTCATTTATAGCCACTATATATATATATAGGCTTTGTGGGATAAAGACTGGTCACTGAATGGCCATATATAGCCACTACATGTATATAGGCTTTGTGGGATAAAGACTAGTCATATAATTGGCCATAAGCCACATATAAAGGCTTTGTGGGATAAAGACTGGTCACTGTATGGCCATATATAACCACTACATGGGCTTTGGGGGATAAAGACTGGCCCTGCATGGCCATATATAGCCACTATTTAGGCTTTGTGGGATAAAGACTGGTCACTGCATGGCCATAGTATAGCCACTATATAGGCTTTGAGGGATAAAGACTGATCACTGTAAGGCCATATATAGCCAACATATATATGCTTTGTGGGATAAAGACTGACTCTGTATGGCCAATTATAGCCACTATATAGGCTTTATGGGATAAAGACTAGTCACTCTATGGTCATTTATAGCCACTACATAGGCTTTGTGGGATTAAGACTAGTCACATAATGGGCCTTTAGCCACATATAAAGGCTTTGTGGGATAAGGACTGGTCACTGTATGGCCATATATAACCACTATATGGGCTTTGGGGGATAAAGACTGGCCCTGCATGGCCATATATAGCCACTGTATTGGCTTTGTGGGATAAAGACTGGTCACTGTTAGGCCATATATAGCCACTTTATAGGCTTTGAGGGATACAGCCCATATCATTGGCTTCGTGGGATTCGTTGTTAACAAATGATCACTTCCTTAGATAGCTGAGTGCTAAGTGTAGTTACTACAGTTAGCAGGATTGATACACTTAGCGGTTGTACAGGGAGACTTCAAAAATACATACGGCGATATGGACTTTTCTTACCATTAACAGGGGACATTTGGACCTAGTGGCAAATGATAGATTCCAAGGTACATAAGTTCATCTAAAAATTTGCAAGGAACATGGGGGCTTCGTGACAATGAGAGAAAAAATAATATATTCACATATCCCTGTTGGACCTAGACTTGAGCCTCTTGTGTTCCTACATTGCCAAGCAGAGGGATTAAGTATACACCAGTGGACATCAGACTGTGGGAAGTCTGCAACTATCCAGGACTGTATCTACAATGTAAATACATCATGCATAACATCATCTTGATGCATATCCCCCTCTCTGCCTGGCTGCCCCTCTGTCTACCTCTCCCCGTCTTTGCTGCCTGCCTCTCTTTCTACCTCTGACTCTGTCTGTCCCTCTATCTCCCTCTCCCTCTCTCTGTCTACCTCACGCTCTGCCTGCCTCCCCTCTG
Organism: Harmothoe impar; assembly: GCA_947462335.1. Taxonomy (NCBI): domain Eukaryota; kingdom Metazoa; phylum Annelida; class Polychaeta; order Phyllodocida; family Polynoidae; genus Harmothoe; species Harmothoe impar. Next base: position 20,395,904 of record OX381716.1, read on the forward strand.
TCTACCCCTCTCTCTGTGGGCCTGCTCGTCTGTCTACCTGCCCTTTGCCTGCCTGTCCTTCTGCTTACCTGCCAGTGTGCCTACCCCGCCCTCTACCTGCCTGGCCCCCTGTCTGCCCAGCTAACAAAAAAAATAATGTTCTAAACTTTACACAACGTTATGCCATATCAAAGAGCCTTAGAAAAACGTTGACATACAATGTTATATACTGTTATAAAATGGTGTATAACGTTATTTGTTTACTGGGTGGCCCTTCCCCCCTCTCCCTGTCTGCCCCTCTGTCTACCACCCTTCTCCCTGCCAGCCCCTCTGTCCACCCTCTTTCTACCTGCCTGGCCTTCTGTCTACCCCTCACTCTCCCTGACTGACCCTCTGTCTACCTGTCCTTATGCCTGTCTGTCTGTCTGTTTGTCTGACTACCCCTTCCTCTGCTTGCTGGCCCCTCTGTCAACCCTTCCTCTGCCTGTCTGTCTACCCCTTGGTCTCGGTCTGTCTGCATGCCCATCTGTCTACCCCTTCGTCTGTCTGCATGCCCGTCTGTGTACCCCTTCCTCTGCCTGCCTGCCCGTCTGTTTGCCCTTCCCTCTGCCGGCCCCTCCTTCTGCTTACCTGCCCGTCTGTCCGTCCTCCATCTGCCTGCCTGCCTGTCTGTCTACCCCTCCCTCTGCTTGCTGGCTCCTCTGTCCCCCCTACCTCTGCCTGCCTGTCTGTCTACCCTTCCTCTACCTGCCTGGCCCTCCGTCTATCTGTCTCTTTGCCTGGATAGGAGAGGGGGACATGGTCACTGATAATTTAGTGCAGAATTTATGACATGTAATTGTACCCAATGAAGGGGATGATAAGCCTCAGGCAACATCATGAAGACAATGCAGTCTCCGCAAGTGTCTTCTGAGCGGATGCACAGGGATCTGTTCCAGAATTCAAAATATATACCAATGTAAATAGCATATTAGCATGCCCAGCTAACAAAAAAAGTTATTTTACGTCAAAATAACGTTTTAAATTTTACATAACGTTATGTCATTCTAAAGAGCTTGTGAAAAACGTTGACATATAACGTTATATGACGTTATAAAATGGTGTATAACAGTATTTGTTTACTGGGTGACATGGCACATGATCTTGGGAATGTGTTTTGGACCGGATTATATAAAATTTGTTTCCAGTTGTAAGGAGAGGTGGAGCTTTTCTCCAGAAGTCACTCAAATATTTCTCCAAACCACATTGACACCCTGCATTGTGCTCTCATGCAGTTACGACTACTATCTTTGTACTTTTGATAGTGAAATTCCCTGATATTAATATAATAGAAAGGAAACACTTTTTAATATAGTTATTTGCAAAAAGTACATTGAAGGAAAAAAACAAAAAGTACAGTGAATAGGCCTACACCTAAATTATCATTTTTACAGCATGTAGCAATTGAGGAATAGATCCCAGGAACTCCCAAGCTGCCACCTGTCTAATGCGGACAAAATGTCTGAATGTTAGTCTCTGATCGGCTCAATCTCTAAGGAGAGGCTTAGTACTATACTAGAAGAGGTGGATCAAAATGGCAGTGCCTGTACAGAGACCTCTATTCCCGGTGTTGCCACATAGCGGCCTGCAACAGAGCTGGCCACACCCATGGCATTGTTCCTTTGTGACTGATTATCAGCCGTTTATCATATATCAGTGTGTGTCAGCTGGATGTGGTCAGTGTGCTGCTGGTTCTGCACCATGCCTCTCACCATGGACACCCCGCGGCACAGCACACCAGGTCTCAGGTAGGTTAAGGGCCCTTTGTTCTAATCTAACACTATGGACACCCCTCAGGTGGGTTAAGGGCACTTTGTTCTTATCTAACACTATGGACACCCCTCAGGTGGGTTAAGGTCACTTTGATCTAATCTACCACCATGGCACAAAACATTTTACTGTGATTACAGAATACTAGGTCTATACAAAGACCCAGGCCAAAGGGGTAGATGTAGCAGGGGAGCTAGGGACTGTCCTGAAAATGTCCCAAAAACAAGTCACATAATCATTGAATGCTCCCTTACTTGCAAGTCTACGAGTCCAACTTTTCTTTCTCAGTGACAAATCTTCATTTATAATAGGGCCGGGCATAGGGCCTACAGCCTACAGGGGTGGTAAAATTTCTTGTGTAGCCCCCCCAACCCTACCCATACCCATACCCCGCCTGGAGATTTAGAGGCAGCATTTTAATCTACAATTTGGCCAAAACTGCAGTACCCGGTATTTAACATCCTACCGGTACATGCTTGTTAAGAAGGGGCAAGCATTTTCACACCCTCACAGGGGTTGGAGACAGTGGGGGGGGGGGGGAGGGTCCCATGTCGCCTGTTGATTGTAAGAAACGGCCATGTCCTTTGTCAATATCTTTTAATTTCATCTGTCATTTCTCACTAAGCCCCATGTAACCTGTTGATTTTAAGAAAATGCCATGTCGCCCTGTCGATTTTAGGGGTCCATCCCTACCTCATAATCGTTTTTAACAGCAGATAGGCATACTAAGGAGAGTGTGTGTTTTGGGGGTACCAACATTCTTTGGCCTTAAACAGGCATAAAGGTTATGAATCTACATATTCCCAAAACGTAAAGAAGGTAGTGGTCATCTCTTTTGCCAGTCGAGGGGGGTATAACTTTGCACCATCATGAGTGGGGATGGGGCATGAAACATGTTCGGGACTAAAACATGTCTTATCTCTCTTTAGGGGCGTTAATAATTTTGTCTCTTCTCAGCAAAAAGTAGTTAAAGGGGGGGGGGGGGTTCAAAATAGATAAAAACTAGATATTGACCACTCAGTAATACAGAATATTCCAGGTGCATATAAAGGCCTACCTAATAGATCCAAATACGAGGGTGTTGTAATAAAAACATTTACTGTAAGTTTGTGTAAATCCCACAAAATTAGGAAATGTTCAAGTCATATTCTGATTGTGAATTTGTAAGTAAGAAGTTCAAATGCCACACAATATGTTTTCATACTATTATTCACATTATAAAAAGATGTAATACAAACTCCAATCACGTGATGGTAAGAACACTCTTTTTACTTAGAAGATAGCATATTGGCTCATCAGCTGACGAGGAAAAACAAACTAATTGAAGATTTGTGTCCTTTCCGTGATATCATCATTGCAAAAAAGGGTAATGAGATGAGATCATTTATGTGAACAGAATTCAATTTTAAAACATGCATCATATTACAGCTGCAGTTTTGAAACACTTAAAAATGGCTGGTATGGCACATGCTTTAGAGTTACTTTGCTAGCACTGCATTAGTTCATCATGTTAACAAACAACGATAAAAAATGAATTACAATGTATATGCCCTCCCCATTCAGAGTGAAGCCGTGACAAGTACTCAACCCTATACATAAGAGCTGGGGGGGGGATTAAATGGTTAAACTTTTGTTCCTGGGTCATATATGCAGCTGAGATTCCTTCCTGATTGTTTTATACACCTTTTTGACATAACGTACCAGCATGTTATACATGGTGATATACTATAGGGACACTCAATGCCCAAACCGAAATAATTCATAAATTACATTTCCTCAAATATATACGGAGATCATTATTTGTATGCTAAAGTACCAAAAAAATGTATAAGCCTATATTTGGGGAGCTCCATAAATATACAAGGAGTGTATTTACGGATGTCCGCAAATTAACGGAGAAACAGGACCCTGTACAGCTCTTTTAGCAGAAAAAATATACTTATAACGATTAATTGATATTCAGGAAAACATAATATATTTAGTATATTATATAAGTCCGCATAGAGAATATATAGATTACAACTGGATTACAAATTGTGAGTAAACCACTCCTACTGGTTTTGGTCTTCACAGACTTTTGTCAGGAAGGTTTAATATCTGCTTATCATGCATAATTTGGGCTAAAAGCAGGAAATATATTAGTCACCATGCCCAATAGCAAGGTTTAGGGAAAGTTCCCTATTTATGGCAGTCGGGGTGGATGTTTGGCAAGACGAATACATGAAAAAAAAACGCTTACGAATGGGTAGAACACGCATGAGTAAAAAGAATGTATGGGTAAAAAAAAGGAGACCTCCCTCCGAATGGGTAAAAAAAGAAACCCCCCCTCCAAATATGTTGAAAAAAATGACCCCCCCTTACCATTAACGTTTATAAATCCTTAATAATGGCATCAAGGACATACAAAGTGTACATAGTCCTAAACTATAATCTATTATAGCATGTGCTTAACCATTTTTCAAGGGAGTGGTTATAGGGCTTAAAAATATCATGAACATTTTTGCATCTCCCACATGTGGAGAGCGCACATTTTCCGGTTCCGTGGCACATTCAATTTTTTTTTGCTAAAAATGGGTCTTATTCTTTTTGTCTAGTCCTGCTTATACTGTTTGGTAGAAGTACCATAAAATGGCCCAGCTCAGGGGCGGCAGAAGGTGGATAAAGTTCATAAAATGGCCCGGCTCCCAAAGCCAGCTGATGAGTGATGGTTGGAGGGAAAAACAAAATTCGTTTCGGGGCTGCAAGCCCAAGGAAAATTTAGGAATCTGACCTTTGAATTTGTGTATTCAGAGTGGTCTTACGTCTATTATATGATTCATGGAAAAATTTGTAATTCTACATTGAAATTGATGTGTTCTGAGGGACTTTGAGCTAGACATTGAAGAAAAATTTAGGAATTTTACCTCAAGATTAGTGTATTCTTGGGTACTCTGAGAATGTTCATGTTTCCCACAAAAGTTGGCCCCCCATCTTTACTAGGCCCCCAGGCCCCCCATGTTCAGCCGCCACTGCAGCTTAAAACAAAAATTGATTGATGTTTGATGAAGGGATGCTCTGGACATCATAATAGTGATAAACCTGAGGAAAATTTTGAAAATCTTGAGGTCAATCAACCAATTTTAATGTATCCTGGTATTATAACTTGCAGTTAAATGAACAAGATCACTATTTAAACCTAGTTTGGTTTTCCAAAGGCTAGGATCAGTAAGAAATGGGGAGCTCAGGGTGAGAATTTGAAGTTGAACAAAGAGTCAAAGGAGAATGTGTCTTTGGTACATGAGCTCAACATGTGCAAGTATGAGCAGGATGATCAGCTCAGGGAGATATTAAGGTTGACAAAAACGCTTTTACTTCTGGAGACAACCGGAAGTCGACACTGGGGCATAGGAGCGGGAATAGATAGCAAGGCGCTGGAGAAGGGGATGTGGAAAGAAAAAAACAAAGGGGTGTACATATTAATCGAGGTGAGAAAAGAGTTGTTTGGACTGGAAAATCCCTCTGCTAACAAGAGCACAGCCACCTGCAACAACACCTGTCACCCCTGCGACAACTGCTGCGGCCACACTAAGCCCACTAGCCACTCAAGCGCTGGTTATTCCTCCAGTACCTGTTTGCCAACTGCCTCCAGGGCAGGCACCGCTCATTCCCATAGCGACAGTAGCAGAAGCACCCATAGCAACGGTATCAGCTTCCCCTGATGCACACACTGCTACTCCACCTAGCCAGACAACCAAGAAGCAAGCACCACCCCCTCCTCCAGGGTCTGGCCCAAGACCAATGCAGGATGCAAGGTATATGAACATGAATGAATCTGTTATAGGAATGATAGCGAACAGTGCAACAGCTCAGTACGTAGAAGCCGCAGCGTCTTATAGGGGAGGAGAAGGTATCCCCTTTGACTTGAACAAGAGCCTTTAGCCACATGTAGTTACTCCAGAGAGAGAGAGAAGACACGCCCACCTTACAACAGATACTAGAACAACAGACAGCCAGGGACCAAGATCCATCACAAGGGTGAGCATGGGCGCGACAGCCCCCCCCCCTTCTAAGCAACTCTGGTAGCAAAGTGAACATACGTGAGAGCAAGCAGAATCCACATAAGAAGACCAGGGACAGTCTGCACATAGCGCCAAAAATTAAAGGGTATATCAGTCACAAAAAGACCCCTAATAAGACATAGTGTGCTCACTGCCAAGGTGTAAAAGAAATATAGATGTATAATATATATATGTATTTATAGTACCTGTACTAATAACCATTCATTTATAAAGCCTAACGTAAGCGTTCTGGCACGCAAGAACCAATGCTAAGGTCTGATGTAAACATACAACAAGGAGCTACTAGGGAAACAGAGTGTATGTCCTCCTAATATGCTAGTCTAGACACTTTACGGTATGTAGGAGTAATCAAAACTGCTGCCACTGGGGGCAGCTCTAAGTGACTGACCCACTACTTATGTATTATGTAATGAAACAAGTGTGCATAGCCAAGCATAACGCATAGTTTTTTTCTTATAAGAAGTATTACGGTAAACATGATAGTGTTAAAAAATAGTACATTATGCTCTGTGTATAACCATATCATACTATACCAGCAATTATTCTACCTTGCTAATTATGTTATATAAATAGTTGCTGTGGGCAATATTAATATTAATACAGAAAAAGATACGAAGGTAACTACCGGTAACTAATATAATATAATTATCTGATGCATACGGTAGCCGGCTATAGATCTACCGGTAATGGAATCTTGTTTAATACCCAAGTGGAGGTATATGAGTTCATTATAATATAATTATTTGAACAATATAGATTACTGATAATTACTATATAATACAATATATTAATGAATATGATATTATTCAAGTTCTATAAATTCATAACTACATGTAGAACAAATAGAGGAGTCAGAGGTTTGGTGTAAAGCATCAGATATCACATGGCCACATAGCCTGTTTATTACGTAATAACGATACCATTGGGTAAAAAATTCCCACAAAAACCTATCTTTATATAATGATAGCGTTCACAACAGCACCTGTATTCTAAGATTAAATCTAAATAAAATTTAAAATTAGTTAACAGCGAGCGTACAGTCTGAGATCTGGAGAGCCACTGATCCCAATTTCAAGAAACTGCCCTTTTATGGGAGGAGTACAACACATAGAAGTAGCCATGGTCACTGAGCGGCAGCCAATCACACGCTTTGTTTACAAACCACTCATAGCCAATCAGCGACCAGCTCACAAACTAGGTCAACTACCGCGCCCCCTGGTGAGCAACTCAGGAACCACAGCCACGCCCACTTGCTTATTTCTACTTGGAATCAACAAGTTGATCCATCCTATATATTTTTTCTTGAAGACACTTGGGATGTCTTGGACGCATTGCTCTTTAAATGGAAGCCATAGCCTATCGATCATACAGATTCAATCACCATCATATTCATTCATATCAGCTCACAGCTATGTCTCTCAGATCTTGTGCAAGGGTACAAGCTGGTGATGGTACATAAAATATATCAAGAGAAGGGTCTCTTATTTATTGCATTAATGCAAGATCAGCCTATCCCAAAAGGGTTAGTATAAAAAAGTTTATTTCACATATGGATATAACAGGAATTGTTGAATCCTGGTTAAATCAAACCATCACTGACACTATGATGCACCTACCGGGCTATCAGTTCTTTAGGCTTGACAGGTTTCCTCTACTTGATAAGACGGCTGGTGGTCTCATGCTATATATGAGAGATACTTACACTGCAGAAGTTGATAGGGTTCAGTCTGTGGTCCTGTTTTATTCTCAACTTATATAAATTCTTTACCTGAAATTGATAATTTTAATATATATTTGTACGCAGATGACACTGTTATATCTGTACATGATCTTGTAAAAATGCAATCGTCTTTTGACAAATTATCCGTATGGTGTAAACAAAATAGCCTCACTGTAAATGAGGAAAAAAAACAAATGGATGCTGTATAACAATGTTAATGATTATGATCCTATTCTTAAGTTGAATAATGTAGTATTGGACAGAATCTGTACGTTGCCTTATCTAGGTAACCTAAGACGCGGAGTTAAAATTTGTTGACCATCATAGAAATGTAATGTCGAATATAAGACATACGATTAGACAGCTATGTAAGGTGAGGGATCACACAGATGAGGAAACGGCATTAACCATACATAAGTCGATGGTTCTCCCAACAATAGACAATGCTGATTTAATCTGGGACAGGGATAATAAGGGGGAAACTGAGGATTTACAGAGGTTACAGAATAAGGGATTATGTGTTGTATATAAGGTTAAATTAGAAAAAAAACACTAATGGATACACAAATGTTACATGAAAAAAGTGGTTATGATAAGTTAATATATAGGAGGGATAAGCACTTATTGTATTATGCCTTTACTTTGAAAAAAAGAACCATTATATATTGACGCTAGGGCACTTCCCACAAGACGTAATCAAGGTATTTGACTAAAGGTACCAAGGTCATTAAAGCCTATTGTGATACATAGTGTTTTGTATAGAGGCATATCCAGATGGAATGATTTGATCCCAATGTATATGGATATAGAGACCCTTTGGAAGTTTAAGTTGGCAATCAAGAAAGATTACCAACACTGCTTTATGAATGTTAATTAAACCCTCATACGACATACCATGAACTCATCTCATCTCATCCAGTCAGAAATATTGGTAATAATTGTAATAATTATCTTTTGTAAACTCCATACTACCGTAGTGTCCTGAATGAGCGCAGGGGTCTCAAATAAGCGCAGGTCTTGAATAAGCGCAGGGTAAATGAGGGTATTGAAATGAAAATTTAGGCAATTTTTGTATCTTGAATAAGCGCAGGTCTTGTATAAGCGCAGGGTAAATGGTACCATTGAAATCAATGAGCGCAGGTGCGCTTATTCAAGCCACTACGGTATATAATGAAAGATCTGTAAGGATGCCATTGCTATTTATTTATTAAAGACCGTCAAATATTTTGTATAGATAGGGGTGCTGGCGGCAGAAGGGCAATGCGCCCGAGCTAGTTCTTGCCTGAAAGGGTGATTAAATGTAATAAGTCCATGTTTAAAAAAGCATGTTACAGATCAATTACAATCACTTCAGCCATCAATGGTATGCATGGATGTTGCGTGCACCATAGTTGATAACCTTTTGTGGAAATGCTATAAGGTACCTGCCTTCAAAGTTCTAGGGTAAGGACCCTCCCCTCTGTGTTGGCAGTAGCGCTTGTCTTTCTTTGTGGTAGAATTTCATGTCAAGTGTTGACTTATCAGTAAAAGAAGGATTATAGCATGCATTTAAGCCGGATCCCCAGCTTTAACAAATATTTATGCCTAGATTGTTAATTTAGTACTCTAGTATAATCTATAAAAACCTGTGTTAAACCGTACCTTGACTTTGTCCTGATCCTATAAGATGCACTGGCAATCTGACTTGTATACTTGCCATGATCTGTGCGTGAATTTTATGGGAAGTGACACTGTAGGAGGAATATCATGCTAATGATGTTTTCTCAGCAGTGCCAGTTTGGATGCTGTTTGGTGGCTCTATAATTAACTCATGGTGTGGTCAGTATGACCAAGCCTTGGGAATGCATCTACTACAAAAAAGTAAAGCTTCAAAAAAGTGATGAATAACTCACTAATAACCCTGCAGAGCGTTGGAAGCAGCTTGACCAGAACCAAATATAGAGCTGTAAAGATTCTGATGAGGCCAATGGTCACTGAGTAGCAATGATAATTCAGTGCCTGATTTCTGTTGAAGCCAAAGATGAACTTAGAGGGAGATTTAGAAATTGGCGAAAGAAGGAGTGGCATCCACAGCAGGAAATTCTGTAGATCTAGTGGCTATTTGCTACATTTCAAATTGAACATGCTCACTCCTCAGTGAGTCACCTTTCATATCTGTATCATATGATATTTGTAAATCCAAGATGGGGGCCATTTTCCAAGATGGCCGTCCAAGTCACATTTCAAAACTTGTTTGCTTCATAGAAATGGATGTAGTTGGCCAATCAGCTTGATCTTGGTGTCAAATTCTATGTTTTTAGACCTACTCGAGCTGATTCTAACACTTTCAATGCTTTTAGAGCAGTTATAAAGCGAGAACATATTAATTTCACATCATTTCCTTGAGCATAGATAATGAGTGTTTTGTGATTCCATGCTCATTGTCTGACTATTACCCACTCACTGACACTAGCAAGACTATGGTCAGTCTCTACCCCACCTACCCATTCCTCACTACCCATTACCCTCAGTTACACCTGTTACAATGGATCCCTGGTCCATGCCCCTCACATTTGTTCTTCCCTTTCATACTGTTACACAACATTTCTCAGTGCAATAGCTATAGTTGGTCAATCTGCTTAATCTTAGTGTCAAATTACAGGTTTTCAGACCTGCTGAAGATGATTCTAACACTTGTAGTGCTTTTAGAGCAAGTATAGAGCAGAAAAATGTGTACTTTAAATTATGATCATGGTAGACTTGAGTGTAGATAATAAGTGTTTTGTGATTTTATCCTCAGCTTCCTACTCTTACCCTCACTCACTGACAAGAGCAAAACTATGGTCAACCTCCACTCTGACCTCCCCATCCCTCACCACTCTCTGCACCAGATTCACTTTTTATCCCAGAAAGTTTTTAAAGATCAGATAAAAGGATCAATCAAGTAATAATGTAGTCACATTACAGATGTGACATGTGTATGAAAGTTCATGCCCATGTTCACAGAAATGTATGTAGTTGATTTATGTCTCTCTCATTTTAGTAACATTTAGTATTATACAGTCACACCATGACCATCTGCAATGAACGCAGGCAAACATTGGTCAGATATCAAATCCAACAGACAATTAAAGAATAGTATAGAATAGTGGTTGCTTGTGGTATTATAGGTTTTCCATTGACATCTGCCATATATAATGGACTGAAGGTTAGTATCCATGAAGCACAGTTTGAAAGCATTGCTGGTTGGATGCAGGAGCTCTTGGAGAGGATGATGATGACTTCAGAGTTTTTTTTCCGTTTTCTTTTAAACAAATTCGAACTTTTATTTGGTCTAGATTTAAATACATTCACATAAACAATTTCTGAGTTGATTTACAGTACGACCAGACAAAGTCCATGGACAACCTATCTGCGAGCAGTTATTAGGGGTTGCCCATATGATAATATCTCATTTTACAATAGTAATATTATAACAAGTAATGTATAGAAAACTGGCCGTGGCATCATGACAAATATGAAATGCGATTTTACAGACCCCATTAATTATTACCCAAAGTAAATTTGTTATTTCTTGTAAATTATATAGTAATAACAGGCACTGTCTTGATTAACTCTTCGGACATTTTGGATTTAAACACATCGTAGTCGATAACATTCCTTATATCAGGTTTAAGGGCATTCCAGGCTTGTGCTAACGCTACACATGGACTGTTTTCATAAGCTTTACAGTGAATAGTGTTGTATTTTAATACAGGAGCTGTAGTAAACCTGGTTACTTGCTTTCTCTCTTGTAAATACTTATCTGATTGAGCCTTTTTAAAGGCATATAATTTACAATGGTATTTTCTTCGCTCAACTAATGTGGGTAGCTTAGCTTCTCCGTGTACAACCTCAGTTGGAGTCAGAATGTGTTTGAATAAACATGTTTTTAAACACTTATTTTGTAACCTTTGTAATTCCTCACATGCCGTCACATTTGAATTTAGGTAGAGAATATCACAGTAATCAATTACTGGTAAAACATGGGTTTTGTAAACCCTGAGCAAGGCATTAGAAGGCATCATTTTGCTGACCCTGTACATTAAAGTTGATTTGAAACGAACACTATTAATTACACTTTTAACAGATTTAGTAAATTTCAATTCTTCATCCAAGTTGACACCCAGATATTTATATGAGCTAACTGTTTTCAAAACTTTGTTGTTTAATTTAATTTAGGGCTTTGGGAGTGTTTTTAATTTAATGTCTGAGGCGAAGGTCATAATTTTAGTTTTGTTTTCATTAATTGTTAATTTGTTTTTTCTTGTCCAGGATCCAAACTTATCTAAGGCTATTGTTAATCTATTTGATAAGGTGTGGAAATTCTTGCCAGAAACATATTGGACTGAGTCATCTGCATAGAGCAAAGTCTGGTGGTCATCCTGGGTAGAAATACAATCATTAATATATAACAAGAAAAATAAGGGGCCCAAAATGGATCCCTGGGGGACTCCACATGTAAGGGGTAGCCTGGTTGATCTAATACTGTTTGCAATACAGCACTGTTGTCTACGAGAGAGGTAATTTTCTACTAAAGTTAAATTTCTGTTTCTTATCCCATATTGTTCTAATTTATTAAGGAGTATTATGTAATTTACTGAATCAAAGGCTTTTTTAATATCTATAAATGCTGCCAGACTAATATTGCCTCTATTTCTATTGTCTAATATGTCGTCCACAAAAGTCGAAATAGAATCGAGTGTAGATTTCTTTTTTTGATACCCCCCTGTTTTGGATTTAGAATTTCGTGTGTATTTATATGCATCATTATTTTGTTATGTATTAACCTCTCTAGTATCTTACCCGGTACTGGTAGCACACTTATAGGTCTTAAGTTTGAAACATTTGAGGGGTCCCCCCCCTTGGGAAGAGGGGTTACCACTGCAATTTTCCATGAGTCCGGGATATCGGAATTAAGAATACATAAATTTATAATCTTTATAAACCTAGAAGGGTTATGTAAAACAGTGTCTCTGAAAATATTTGTTGGCAAATAATCAATAGCTGACGATTTGGACACATCTATATCCTTAACACACAGTATAATCTCATCGTCAGTGAATGAAATTTCAGGCATATCAAAAGGGCATCTCGTGCCTTCAAAGACATAGGGATCGTCTAGCTCAGCGGCAAGTTTGGGTCCTATCTCTGCAAAGAATGTATTTATAAAGCTTGATGTTTCATCTAGAGTAATGGGTACATCGTTATCAACTAAATTTATGTTTTTAGATTTTGACTTATTAGAAGGTAGGATATCCTTGAGAATGGACCAGAACTTTTTTGAATCATTAAGGTTATTGTCACATAGGTTCTTATAATAGCTATTTCTTGCCTCCTCTATTTCAACACCAACCACATTTTTGAGTAGAGGAGCCCTGTGCCACAGCAGTATATATTTCGCCCTTCTTGCTTCTAACAATAAGTTGTTCTTATCCGTGATCCTTTCTATTAAGAAGTTAGACATCCACGGGTCAGGTTTGTCTAGAACCTTAAACTCCCTTACAGGGCATGATACATCAAGCATGCGCTTCAACATATTCTCATAAATGTCCCAGCACTCTGACGCACTCTGACATTCATTAAAATAAGTCCAATTACAGTATTCTATGCTATCTAGATATACTTTTTTGTCATAATTTTTACATGAACGCCCCTTAAATTGCCTGTACCCATGCTTAATATGTACATGTTTGCGCAATACATGGATGGGCAAGTGATCACTAATGTGAATATTTAGCGGTCCACTAGAAATGATTTCATCACAATTTGTAAAAATTAAATCTATACATGTATTAGTCCCAGAGGTCGTGGTTATTTCATTAATCAATTGTTTTAAATTAAATTGATCCATAAGTTCATAAAGTTTCGTTTTGTCTGGGCTATTTGTAATAGCGTTTACATGAAAGTCACCTAGAATGAAAACATCATAAGTTTCTAATAATTCAACTTGTAATAACAGTGCGCGCATGGTGTCACAAAAATGCAATAATGACCCACTTGGTGGTCTATAAATATTACATAATAGAGCTTTTTTTGATTTACCTTTTACAGAAAGTAGCCATTGGGCTTCAATATCATCGTTACTACGATTCAAGTGTATAAACTTGTTTAAAGAACACGAGACATTTTCATCAACATAAGCGCATAAACCCCCTCCTCTATATATACTTATTCTATCATTTCTAAACATATTATATTTAGGAAAACTATATAGACTATCTTCGTCTGTGTCATTAAGCCAAGTCTCACTGAATAATATAATATCAATATCAATGTTGCTAATTTCAGCTTTTAATTTTGACATTTTATTCCTAATGCTTCTAGCGTTTAAATGCACCACCGAGAAGCCCTTTTTAAATTCAGGAAGACTTTCGCCTATATCTAAAGTTGGTCCAGAATCCATGTTGTGCCGTAGAATGCATCTTTTCCCTTTTCAAAATATATGAAATTTCTTGAAAAAAGACCCCAATAAACCCCCCCTTCCCACCCATGAGGTTACTGCTCTTGTGGCTCCCCATGTTGATCTTAACCATGCTGGACTGGTCTAGACGTCCCGCAGGCAAACTCACAATAAGTCGTCAGAGTGATCCCCGTCGCCCTCAATCAAACCTTATAGTAATAATATAATAATGGAGTCGCCCTAATTAATAATAAATGGAGGCTCTTTAATGCCAACAAATTATTATTACAAAATAAGATAAGATAGATTATCTTATTACCTCTATATCATTCATGGTTAGTTTACCACCTTACCGGTACTAGGTTTGTATAGCATATGTATGGTACATACCTTATACAAGAGTATACTGCCTTACAGAGTACAATTTATATAGTTTATGCAGTTTTATCGCCTCTACCGGTACATAAATGCACTCATCTCTCATAAATTACATAGGGCATGATGCAACAATGCATAAAAAACTAAGTGAAATGCATATCTTATACAGGGATTTGCTGTTTCATAGAACATAATTCTCACAATTTAACGTTGTTACCGGTACTCATCTTTGTTACTCACACGCACGTACATGCACTCAACTCTCTTGTATTTCATACGACATGATGCATAAATGCATAAATATTCAAACATGGCCATTTTCTATGATGACATCTAGATAAGGTGTACTAACCGGTACTAAGTTCACACAGCTAGAGACTAATATGCATTTTGCATGTATACAACATAAGAGTTTGCTCCCAAAATACTGTCTATTTTTAATGAGATTTTCAAAGTACATGTATGAGGTTATAATAAGTCTAAATTAAATTAAATGTACCGTTTTTGTTAATTATAAATTATCAATTATTGGAGTAATTATAAACAGTTTGATTTTAACAAAGGAGTGTTCATGTTGTTTACTCTAGGTATCTGGCGTGGGATCATGCTGTTGGTTTTGTTCTTGGTTCTGACCATTTCCTGCAGGTGGCGCTGGGGGTGCTGGTGTCTGTGGGTTCGCTGCTCTCGCCGCCTCTTCATCTTGTCTGACAAATAAGTCCCGTATACGTTCTAGGATCAAACCAAATAGGTTGGCACCTTTCAGGTTGTCACGTTTACATTGTTCATGCTGACCTAGGTGGTACCCTACACCCCATACTTTATGAAAGCTGGCCTCGTACAGTCTGTATCCATGGGTAGACACAAGCACCTTTCGCAGAATTGGATGGGAGGATTTTATAACGTTTAGCCTGTAAAGTTCTTGCTCTGCCACCTTGGACCACGCTGCTGTATCTTTTACATCTCTGGCTGCTCGCATCATCATGTACAGATCTGTCGTGGCCTTTATACTATCAGCCACATCCGGTCTGCCACAGTTGATTGCTCGTATCACCTGAAACGCCTGCTCGACGCAGTTGTATTGGTTGTCTCCATACTTCAGGTTGAAGGGGTACAAGTTGGACAGTCCGTTATGTTCAGACCGAAACATATACCCATCTTCGGTGTCTCTGGTGGTGGCCTTCTCCATGTCGAGGTTTTCCTTGTCAATGCTACCAAGTCTGGCTGCAGAATATGAGACTCCATCAATGATAACTGCTCTCTGTCTGAGCTGGCAGTTATACCCTTCTTTTTTGGCATGAAAATACATTGTGCGCAAGTTTATAAAGTCTCTATGCTCACTCTCAGTCAACTCATCGCCGATTGACACATATTCCCATGTTTTATTGTTCTTGAGGTACTTGAGAGAAGACATCATATCAGACTTAATGCTGGGCTTGTTGAATACCATCTTTATAGGGCGGGCCTTAACTCGCCTCGGGTTATTCACCTCTCCATTTTGGATTTCAGCTGGTGTCGGGTCAAGGTTCCTCGGGGGCGGGCCAACCCGTTCTATGCTGTCTACCACTTCTAATCCCCATGTAACCCTGATGTCCTTGAACAACTGAGCCATCTTCGTTTTCAAATCTTCTCCAGGAAATTCTGCCAGCCCTTCTATCATAGTAACTGACTTCTTGGTGATCGCGTCTTGCCTTTCAAATCTGAACTCATGAGCCGTCAACAACCTTGTTTGCGCGTCAGCTGACTCGGAGACCTTATGTAACACTGACCTGGTAGACGCTATAATGTCCGTCAAGTTCTGTGTTTTGGTGTCATTTCCCTCCAGCCTTTTGAGCATAGCCTCCATGGCCTTCTGATTGATCGTGTTGGCTTCCTGTATTCCTTTTAAAGTAGCTCCCAGTCCCTCCAGGGTGGTGTTCGTCTCTTGTTGTGCTTTTTCCGTAGCTGTCACACGCCTGCCCAGGGCATTTATAGCCACTACTACATCCAGCGGTGTGGCGTCACCTCTCAACAGATCCTCCGGGTCCCGAGGTGGTTTACGTCCTGCAAACGGCATTTCAGTAGTATACACTGCTAATCTCTACGTATATTAGATCCTTATAACTTCATGGATCAGTCCTGTAAGTATCAAGCAGTGGGGATAGCTGAAACCTCTTAATTTTCTACTGAATGCAGAGTGAACACAAACCACGCAGGTAGAGCAGAGCTTTTAGCTCACAAAGGCAGGGTTATTTTTAGATTCTCATATCAAATTTTAGTCCTATTTGATTGTAAAGTTCTGGTGAAGATATGTTGAGTAGAGAAAAGTCAGTTAGAGTAGATATACTCACGCCCGACACGGAAACGGATTCGGAACCGGTGTAGAGGAAGTGACCACTGGTCAGACGCCATTATACCCACAACAATGCCGGGAGAGGAAGCCAAACAACAGAGGAAAAGTAAGAGGTATCAAGGTATACCTGAACGTGTCCAACCAACCAGGAAAATTACAACCAGAGGGACCATGGAGGAACAACATACCATCATGCCCATGGATCTAGATTCCACCATTATTTCAGAAGAAGAATCCACTGGAAACTGGACAGATCTCAGTGCCAATTCACCCGTGACCCCACATGGCCTAGACAGTGCTTAGCACAGGTGCGGTGTCACCAATCATACCTGGCAGGCATGACAGCAAGGCAGGTAAACTAGACTCACCTCTAGCCGACAACCTACAAACTCCACAGAAATCAACCCCCAAGCATGTAAGTAAACACTTAACATCCACCACTGCTTCATCAGATGTCCAAGGTCTATCAGCTAGGCAATCTTGTCAATTTACATGCAGATACATTGCCCGTTGGGGCACGATTAAGGTGAACCTGTGAACTTTTTAGCGCTGTCAGGGGTATATTATTATTACCTTTAATTTTCTCTATGGGCATATCATTTTATAAATTGTCTTTAATGTATACATGGTGAGGCGGTTGCTGATACTGTAATTACCCGGTATCTAGTTCTGTAAGCTGTAACTAATGCAGCAGGTTTCTCTTCTCTAAAAGTTATTCATAAAATTCCTTTCATTATCTCATTATATTATGTACCAAGTCCTGTAAGATATGGGCACTGTCTAATAAGTATAGACCTCTCAATGCATAGGTTGATCACAAGGTTCTAAATACGGCAAATACACGACATCGCTATACATTGTAAAGAAGTAAGCACCAATCTATTGATTTTCTCTAGAAAGCGAAAACATGACAAACTATGTTCATTATTAGTTTTTTATTCTTTGACTGTACGCTTAGGCTGCACTGTTGCTCTGTCATCTTGATTCTGGCCACCTGGAACTGAGTAAAATTAAATTCATAAATCTTGTTACATGGTCACCTGAATGTACATAAATTGTTTACGCCTGTAAAACTTATGATATCTCTGAGGGTTGGTTGGCCCATTATTACGACTGAAGAACATGAATTTGAAGTTACGTAATAAAAACCCTTGAACTTGAACTTGAACTTTAAATGAACAGGAGAGCTCTGGTGTCACCATTATATATAACTGGTCAGTTTTGTCATTCAAAATATTGCTACCAAAGACATACGGAACCTTGCAGCTTTGCACAAAGTCTTTCTAAGCTGTTGAGTGACCTAAGTAGTATAGTATGTATCGGAACGGGACTATAGTTAAGTACTGTTTATTACTCAATCGACCTGCAGCCAATCAGAGGCCTCCATTTGGTCACGTGACCGGAAGTGACCTACTTAGGGGATTAGTGGTGCATTCTGGGTAACCCTGCAGCCAATCAGAGGCCTCCATTTGGTCACGTGACCGGAAGTGACCTACTTAGGGGATTAGTGGTGCATTCTGGGTAACCTACTGACCTACTTAGAAGCTCTCAGCCAATCAGAGGCCGGCATTCTGGTAACCATGGTAACGTGACTTACTTACGTCACGTGACCTACTTAAGCTCAGCCAATCAGAAGCCGGCATTCTGGTAACTAGGGTAACGTGACCTACTTAGGGTTTGTTTGTAAACAACACCACGTGGCTCTCTTGTTTGTAAACAACACCACGTGACACGTGACTGTTTGTAAACAAACAATTCGACTTAGTCTGACATTTTCAGCTGTCGCATGCTGACCTGCTGCTATCATAAGAGAAACAAAAGCCCTAATCACGCTTTTCAGCTGGATCCTTCCACCCACCAGACATGGATCCAGATGGGAGGGTGGTTTAAAATTAATCCGTGTACCGACTGTCATACAATAGTGTAATTAGTTGAACACGTGTTACCTGTATAAAGGATTAGCAGGTCATGGGCTTAGAGTGTGTATAGAAAAACAACTACAGGTAGCGTGAACAAAGCGACCCCCTCCCTTTCTGTCACTCTGTCTGTGACTAGAGGGCGCGCGTGTGGTAAGCGGCTTAAATCTAAAGAAAAAAAATCACCCTCTCCTGTCGTCAGCAGTCAGCTGGCCGGCGGCTGGAAAATGCGATTAGAGGGATGATGAGCGCGGTTTTTTATATTCAATATATTAGAAGTGTGCTTTGTTGCTTATATAGTTCATTATGCGTTTAAAATGTTCGCGAGTATCGTAGAAATGTACAAAAATCCTATTGTGGCGCCATCTGACGAAAAGAGCGGAGAACTATACTAGGCTATGGCGAGCTAGACTAGAGCATGTAATCACCAGGCGGCAGAGTGGTCAAAAGACAATCTCGTAGTAGTAGGTCTACTTGGATCTTGAGTAGCCACCCTTGTGGTTGCAATTACCTAGACTAGTTGACCCTGCCAGCCTGGTCAAGTGAAATTAGTAAGGAGACCGCACATTAACGCGCTCCACAGTCTTTAGACAGTTAAGACTATAGTACCGTAGATTCTACTGTGTACTCACACTAACTATTTACAGTGCTACATATTCATACCCGTGTTCTAAGTGTTTTTTTAGAAAAAAGCGATCTACTCACCCATTTTTTTTAGACAAACTCCTATTAGCAGGTAACCCCTGTATAAACCATACTGCAAAGATCTGCTACTTCGAGCGTCTGCCTCGTGACTGATAGTGTACAACAAGACGAAGTGGGCAGAGGTGAAGTACTGTTCCAAGAAAAATTGAGGCTCTTTATATAGCTGAGAGAGCGGCTAATCCGGATGTTCTAAGCTTGTTTTCACCTAGAGCCCCACCCTCTTCCAGAGAGGAATCAAATTGCTTTTCACCTGGACCCTTCCACCCCTCATCCATCAGCATGAAAAGAGGGATAACAAGTGTAACGTGCGCTACATGTATATGGGATTATAGCCGGTGAAGAGATAAAGCCAGGTCAACTGTGTATACAAAGACTACAGGAGGTGATTAACGACAGGTGTGACGCGCCAGCCCGTGGACGGATTATCTTCTAAGCTGACGCTTATTCAACTAGCCAGCTGCCGTCCGCTCCACTCACCACGGCAAGAGGAGGTGCTTTTGTTTTACACTTAAGTCGCTTACCACATGTACTCGTCTCTACCTCACAGACAGACACCCTCTCGCTTGCTTCACGACCCCTGTAGCTTTTTTGGTATACACACTCTAATCTCATAACCCCCTGATCCGTTATACAGGTAACGGGTATTCTCTTTTAAATAGCTGCCAGTCAGCCTGCGGCAGCTGAAAACGACGGTAAGTAGCTTAGCTCTAGAAGCAAGAAGGCGTATATAAGGAGGCTGACACGTGTATAGGCGCCTTATAAGTCGGCAGGGGGTAAATACTAGTGAAAAAGGAAGGCAGGTGTGCAGGTAGCTTTCTAACAGACACGTGTGTGCACTAAGCTGCTTAAGTCTAAACCCACCTGCAGTAGTCAGGTAGCATGTGAAAACTTACTTAACAGATCTCTTAATTGAGTAGAGACTCTGTACTGAGAGAGTCTTTTCAGCCGTTTAAGAGGATTATCTAGGACAGGGTACATAAGGAGTGAAACGACGCTCTCACCCATCACACTTTCTCGACCCGCCCTTCATCATCGTAGCATCGTCCACTCTACGCTCGCTCAGAATGTTATGATGGTTAGTTCTGCTATTTTCAGCTACTTTTCTTATCGAAGTGTTGACGCTACAGAGCATCGAAACTCTCTCCAAATGAGTCCAAGAAAGAAAAAGCAACTTCCACTTGAAGCAGGAAGAGAAACAGTGCCCTATGATGCATGTGAGGTAAAGAAACATTGGAAGGACGTCACCAAGGAGCAATGGATAGAAGCATGCTTCAACTTCATCGGAACGGAAGTAGTTTCATTTGGACAGAGGGAGAAGATTTTGTTGGAGCTATTTTTCTTAGCTCCGTATACTTGGCCTGACTGTGGTGAAATTCCTTCAGGTATTTGTTCAGTCTTCGCCATAGAAGTTATCAGGTCTTTGAAGGAGCTTCGATATATGCAAGGCACTCACGAGGAGATTGTTCAGAAAATGACGGAATTCGAAACAGGAGAAGACACAATATGGTGCGAGGAGACGACATATACGGACGATGATCTGGAGTACATCATTTGTAGCCCGTTGGAACATTATGTTAAAGACTTTGAGGACATGCTAGACAGCACTGAGATGAACCCGAAAGAGAGATCCCTTACTGCACAGAAAGAGGCCAAAGCTGTGTTGGAAAAGCTCAAGTTTGGTCAAGGATTCACTCTTCAAAGCAGCTGTGTGAGTGTGATAAAAGGCCTTGTGTTGAAACATCCAGACATGAAGTTTTCGCGTGCTGTCAACACACTTCCTTTGCCTGAACTGATGATGAACATGATCGATCCCATCGTACCAACATGTTTCGACTCTGCCAATTGTCCCATGTATAAAATGGTTTCAAGTTTTGCCCGTGGCCGATGGCTAAACGATCCACTGAAGTCAGAAAACCTCCTTGATTTAATCAACTGACTAAATGTATTTTCTCATACTAGTATTAGTAGCATTAGTAATAGCAGCTACTCAGTCTCGTGCAGCACAAGCAGCAGCATCTGTCAGCAGCATCCGTGACATCGTCAGCAGCAGCAGCAGCTGCACGAGCAGCACAAGCAGCAGCATCTGTCAACAGCATCCGTGACATCGTCAGCAACTGCAGCAGCTGCACGAGCAGCACAAGCAGCAGCAGCTGTCAGCAGCTGCAGCAGCTGCACGAGCAGCACAAGCAGCAGCACCAACAGCAGCAGCAACAGCAAATCAGCAGCAGCAACAGCAAATCAGCAGCAGCAGCAGCAGCAGCAGCGGCGGTGTGGACCACTAAATTCGAGATGGCGACATGTCTGTTTCTTAGAATCGACATTCGACATGAGGCCTAGTGACATTTGACATGAAGCTTGAAAAACATAGTGACAGGTGACATGAGCAATTCTTAAAATCGACATGAGATATGAGCATAATTAAGCGACATCGACATGTGCCATGGCTATTTTTTTTTAAGACAAACGCCATAGACTCCTCATTCAAACCCCCACTAGTAGTGCTCTATAAGCGCAAGCTTTGCCTTAAGAGAGCTGTGGCTGTGAACCCTCTCCTCCCCCCGTACACACAGGTAAATATCAGAGTCAGCCAATGTCGCCAATACTACTCTCATACAAGGGTCAGGCACTGCTGGACTATAATAGATGGGTCAAGGACCATTCTACTGAGGGTCAGGCTAGGCTGGACATTCAATAACAGGCTGGACTTTGGCAAACTTGCTTGAAAGTCTGGCCAGCAAGAGTCCGTTGAAGGACTATACGGTAAAAAGGCTGCTGTTACAGTCAAGATACTCATATTTCAAGCCCAGAAAACTGTAATTAGCTTTCCAAGTTGTTTATTTAACAATATCCTGGCCTAGCAAGAAGCTGTCAGATGACATCTAAGAAAAATGGGGCTGTTAATTGATCAAGAGAGCTACATTGTTACAGAGTCCTATTCCTCTTTTGAGGTGGGACCAAATTAGAAAAAAGAATAAACTCAAAAAAAAAGCCTTAAGATTGAAACAGTTGTAGATGACAAATTTGATGAGGAAGTCGTATTAATTAGTTTACAAATAGCCACTGCACGAGCAGCACAAGCAGCAGCTGACACTAGTGTCAGCTGCAGCAGCTGCACGAGCTGCTTGTGCTGCTCGTGCAGCGGCTATTTGTAAACTAATTAATACGACTTCCTCATTAAATTTGTCATCTACAACTGTTTCAATCTTAAGGCTTTTTTTTTGAGTTTATTCTTTTTTCAAATTTGGTCCCACCTCAAAAGAGGAATAGGACTCTGTAACAATGTAGCTCTCTTGATCAATTAACAGCCCCATTTTTCTTAGATGTCATCTGACAGCTTCTTGCTAGGCCAGGATATTGTTAAATAAACAACTTGGAAAGCTAATTACAGTTTTCTGGGCTTGAAATATGAGTATCTTGACTGTAACAGCAGCCTTTTTACCGTATAGTCCTTCAACGGACTCTTGCTGGCCAGACTTTCAAGCAAGTTTGCCAAAGTCCAGCCTGTTATTGAATGTCCAGCCTAGCCTGACCCTCAGTAGAATGGTCCTTGACCCATCTATTATAGTCCAGCAGTGCCTGACCCTTGTATGAGAGTAGTATTGGCGACATTGGCTGACTCTGATATTTACCTGTGTGTACGGGGGGAGGAGAGGGTTCACAGCCACAGCTCTCTTAAGGCAAAGCTTGCGCTTATAGAGCACTACTAGTGGGGGTTTGAATGAGGAGTCTATGGCGTTTGTCTTAAAAAAAAATAGCCATGGCACATGTCGATGTCGCTTAATTATGCTCATATCTCATGTCGATTTTAAGAATTGCTCATGTCACCTGTCACTATGTTTTTCAAGCTTCATGTCAAATGTCACTAGGCCTCATGTCGAATGTCGATTCTAAGAAACAGACATGTCGCCATCTCGAATTTAGTGGTCCACACCGCCGCTGCTGCTGCTGCTGCTGCTGCTGCTGCTGCTGCTGCTGCTGATTTGCTGTTGCTGCTGCTGTTGGTGCTGCTGCTTGTGCTGCTCGTGCAGCTGCTGCAGCTGCTGACAGCTGCTGCTGCTTGTGCTGCTCGTGCAGCTGCTGCAGTTGCTGACGATGTCACGGATGCTGTTGACAGATGCTGCTGCTTGTGCTGCTCGTGCAGCTGCTGCTGCTGCTGACGATGTCACGGATGCTGCTGACAGATGCTGCTGCTTGTGCTGCACGAGACTGAGTAGCTGCTATTACTAATGCTACTAATACTAGTATGAGAAAATACATTTAGTCAGTTGATTAAATCAAGGAGGTTTTCTGACTTCAGTGGATCGTTTAGCCATCGGCCACGGGCAAAACTTGAAACCATTTTATACATGGGACAATTGGCAGAGTCGAAACATGTTGGTACGATGGGATCGATCATGTTCATCATCAGTTCAGGCAAAGGAAGTGTGTCGACAGCACGCGAAAACTTCATGTCTGGATGTTTCAACACAAGGCCTTTTATCACACTCACACAGCTGCTTTGAAGAGTGAATCCTTGACCAAACTTGAGCTTTTCCAACACAGCTTTGGCCTCTTTCTGTGCAGTAAGGGATCTCTCTTTCGGGTTCATCTCAGTGCTGTCTAGCATGTCCTCAAAGTCTTTAACATAATGTTCCAACGGGCTACAAATGATGTACTCCAGATCATCGTCCGTATATGTCGTCTCCTCGCACCATATTGTGTCTTCTCCTGTTTCGAATTCCGTCATTTTCTGAACAATCTCCTCGTGAGTGCCTTGCATATATCGAAGCTCCTTCAAAGACCTGATAACTTCTATGGCGAAGACTGAACAAATACCTGAAGGAATTTCACCACAGTCAGGCCAAGTATACGGAGCTAAGAAAAATAGCTCCAACAAAATCTTCTCCCTCTGTCCAAATGAAACTACTTCCGTTCCGATGAAGTTGAAGCATGCTTCTATCCATTGCTCCTTGGTGACGTCCTTCCAATGTTTCTTTACCTCACATGCATCATAGGGCACTGTTTCTCTTCCTGCTTCAAGTGGAAGTTGCTTTTTCTTTCTTGGACTCATTTGGAGAGAGTTTCGATGCTCTGTAGCGTCAACACTTCGATAAGAAAAGTAGCTGAAAATAGCAGAACTAACCATCATAACATTCTGAGCGAGCGTAGAGTGGACGATGCTACGATGATGAAGGGCGGGTCGAGAAAGTGTGATGGGTGAGAGCGTCGTTTCACTCCTTATGTACCCTGTCCTAGATAATCCTCTTAAACGGCTGAAAAGACTCTCTCAGTACAGAGTCTCTACTCAATTAAGAGATCTGTTAAGTAAGTTTTCACATGCTACCTGACTACTGCAGGTGGGTTTAGACTTAAGCAGCTTAGTGCACACACGTGTCTGTTAGAAAGCTACCTGCACACCTGCCTTCCTTTTTCACTAGTATTTACCCCCTGCCGACTTATAAGGCGCCTATACACGTGTCAGCCTCCTTATATACGCCTTCTTGCTTCTAGAGCTAAGCTACTTACCGTCGTTTTCAGCTGCCGCAGGCTGACTGGCAGCTATTTAAAAGAGAATACCCGTTACCTGTATAACGGATCAGGGGGTTATGAGATTAGAGTGTGTATACAAAAAAAGCTACAGGGGTCGTGAAGCAAGCGAGAGGGTGTCTGTCTGTGAGGTAGAGACGAGTACATGTGGTAAGCGACTTAAGTGTAAAACAAAAGCACCTCCTCTTGCCGTGGTGAGTGGAGCGGACGGCAGCTGGCTAGTTGAATAAGCGTCAGCTTAGAAGATAATCCGTCCACGGGCTGGCGCGTCACACCTGTCGTTAATCACCTCCTGTAGTCTTTGTATACACAGTTGACCTGGCTTTATCTCTTCACCGGCTATAATCCCATATACATGTAGCGCACGTTACACTTGTTATCCCTCTTTTCATGCTGATGGATGAGGGGTGGAAGGGTCCAGGTGAAAAGCAATTTGATTCCTCTCTGGAAGAGGGTGGGGCTCTAGGTGAAAACAAGCTTAGAACATCCGGATTAGCCGCTCTCTCAGCTATATAAAGAGCCTCAATTTTTCTTGGAACAGTACTTCACCTCTGCCCACTTCGTCTTGTTGTACACTATCAGTCACGAGGCAGACGCTCGAAGTAGCAGATCTTTGCAGTATGGTTTATACAGGGGTTACCTGCTAATAGGAGTTTGTCTAAAAAAAATGGGTGAGTAGATCGCTTTTTTCTAAAAAAACACTTAGAACACGGGTATGAATATGTAGCACTGTAAATAGTTAGTGTGAGTACACAGTAGAATCTACGGTACTATAGTCTTAACTGTCTAAAGACTGTGGAGCGCGTTAATGTGCGGTCTCCTTACTAATTTCACTTGACCAGGCTGGCAGGGTCAACTAGTCTAGGTAATTGCAACCACAAGGGTGGCTACTCAAGATCCAAGTAGACCTACTACTACGAGATTGTCTTTTGACCACTCTGCCGCCTGGTGATTACATGCTCTAGTCTAGCTCGCCATACCCTAGTATAGTTCTCCGCTCTTTTCGTCAGATGGCGCCACAATAGGATTTTTGTACATTTCTACGATACTCGCGAACATTTTAAACGCATAATGAACTATATAAGCAACAAAGCACACTTCTAATATATTGAATATAAAAAACCGCGCTCATCATCCCTCTAATCGCATTTTCCAGCCGCCGGCCAGCTGACTGCTGACAACAGGAGAGGGTGATTTTTTTTCTTTAGATTTAAGCCGCTTACCACACGCGCGCCCTCTAGTCACAGACAGAGTGACAGAAAGGGAGGGGGTCGCTTTGTTCACGCTACCTGTAGTTGTTTTTCTATACACACTCTAAGCCCATGACCTGCTAATCCTTTATACAGGTAACACGTGTTCAACTAATTACACTATTGTATGACAGTCGGTACACGGATTAATTTTAAACCACCCTCCCATCTGGATCCATGTCTGGTGGGTGGAAGGATCCAGCTGAAAAGCGTGATTAGGGCTTTTGTTTCTCTTATGATAGCAGCAGGTCAGCATGCGACAGCTGAAAATGTCAGACTAAGTCGAATTGTTTGTTTACAAACAGTCACGTGTCACGTGGTGTTGTTTACAAACAAGAGAGCCACGTGGTGTTGTTTACAAACAAACCCTAAGTAGGTCACGTTACCCTAGTTACCAGAATGCCGGCTTCTGATTGGCTGAGCCTAAGTAGGTCACGTGACGTAAGTAAGTCACGTTACCATGGTTACCAGAATGCCGGCCTCTGATTGGCTGAGAGCTTCTAAGTAGGTCAGTAGGTTACCCAGAATGCACCACTAATCCCCTAAGTAGGTCACTTCCGGTCACGTGACCAAATGGAGGCCTCTGATTGGCTGCAGGGTTACCCAGAATGCACCACTAATCCCCTAAGTAGGTCACTTCCGGTCACGTGACCAAATGGAGGCCTCTGATTGGCTGCAGGTCGATTGAGTAATAAACAGTACTTAACTATAGTCCCGTTCCGATACATACTATACTACTGACCTACCAGGAAATTAGTGATATTAGTCCCTATAATAGCATGGAACAACATCAAGGACAGTATTTCATTAGGTTCAAGACCCCAGATCTCTAAGACTGTTTTGTATGTAATGTAGTTTGAGGCTTTACTTGCTCCAGCCTTCATTCAAATTGTCTTTTTCATTGCTGGTTGGTCGGTTGTCCAGGTTGCCTCATGCAGGACCAAGTGTATTGGCAATATTCCACTGTGCTAAAAGTGTCCTTTGCCTGTGCTGACAGTTTATGGGGTAAGGCCCCCTGGTTCAGTTAACCACTCCATACTGACTTTACTAGGTGAATCACATTGATGTACAAATCAATCAGCTACTGATGTTTCCAGACAAATTGCTCCAGTATCAGGATTGAGCAGCTCTAGGGCACTGTCTATTTGTATTTATATCACATCTGTATGTTTTGTGCTAGCCCATTTAGGTGCAAAGGCTGCTATTTATTATTATACACCTGTACCCCTGCCATCTTGGCTCAAAGTAATGCATTGTGGTTAGGCCTCCGACTCCAGAGCAGTGCATCATGGGTGAATTTCTTATCAGCTCCTTTGTTCTAGGTGTGATGGGAGGGGAATAGCCTGAGAAGGAGATAGGGGTTTAGCCCCCGACTACCTGAGGTACCAGGATGCGCTAGCCCTGTATAGAAAAGTGTTGTGCTCCCCCCCCCTTTAATTTAGATTTTGGGCCCAGACTCCTGTATCCCACTTTTACCTGTGTGGAAGAGGTATGGTTTGGGAGTTATGTGTATAATACTGTAGGGTCTTGACAACATTTTTGCTTGGAGGGGAGGGCCCACCCCATCCTCTGTAATTTGGGAGCCCCGGGCACCCTGGGCCCCCTTCTCCTAGGCCACTGTCTTAGCACTAGAAATGTTCCCTTTTCCTTATCTGCCATTATATCTAGGACATGAAGCTCATAAACATCTGCTGTAAGATTTTGGAGTTTGACTTTGAATGATGATCTTTGACTGATAAATGAGTCAGATATCTCTCCATCTGCTTCTTGACAGTGAGGAATTGGTAGGTAGGGTAAAGACTGGCCATAGTCTTGCTTGTGTTAGTTCATGGGTAATAGTCAGACAATGAGTATGGAATCACAAAACACTCATTATCTATGCACAAGGAAATGATGTGAAATTCATATGTTCTTGCTTTATAACTGCTCTAAAAGCATTAAATTAAAAGTGTTAGAATCAGCTCCAGTAGGTCTAAAAACATAGAATTTGACACCAAGATCAAGCTGATTAACCAACTTCATCAATTTCTATGAAGCAAACAAGTTTTGAAATGTGACTTGGACGGCCATCTTGGAAAATGGCCGCCATCTTGGATTTACAAATATCAAATGATACAGATATGAAAGGTGACTCACTGTTGAGAAAGCATGTTCAATGTGATGTCTATATCACCTTTAATACTATACTATTCAACCTCATACCTGCTTATATCTGCAGTTTTTAAGCCTAAAATGGTAGCCATTTCCTTTACATTTTTCAGGCATATAACATCAAGATAGGAAATGTAATACGGCAGATTTGGATTCAGCACATCCAAATTACCCTAATCCAACTCTAAAAACAATTCTACTTAAAAATGCCTTGACCCTTTTTCAAAGCCCTCTTTACTGGAAAATGCTCCTGACTAAAGGCTAATGTCCAATTAACCCAAACTATTTCAGATACCGTACTGTCACATTTCGGCGCCACAATAGCATTCATCTAGCTGCACACTGATAACTTTGCTGTTTAGACCCCCTACATTCTGTACTCCTATTCTTGTTTTGGGAAAAGAATGTTAGTGAATCATACAAAGTGCTGATGAAGTTGGAGACTGACCAGTTTCTTAGTAAGCTCTAAGATTGAATGACAGTGCCCAGAACACAGGGTATATTTTTTTGAAAGCTATTGAAATGCCCCTTTCGATATTATTTAAAACAATATTCTACCTTTGGTTGCCATGACAACCAGAAACATTCTTTTCACTGATATCAAGCAATATTGCCATCTAAAGGCCAGATTTTGCTCTTTTAGATGGTAATATCCTAGATTGGCTTAGAAAACGTTCTTTTGGGGTTCCAAAAGAAGGCATAACTATTAGAAATAGAAGGATATCAACATTGTAATTGGAAACCTTAGAAAAACATATTAGAAAAGGTTTTTAATCATTTTTTAATCAATTTTTAATCAATATTTTCACTATTTTATCGATATTTCTGTAATTAATCTGCCTTACCATTGCTAGAGCGCGCACTTTTAGTGCTTTTACGCCTATTTTAAACTCATAATATCTTCTAGTCCAGCATCCCATCAACACACACACACATGCTACCATAGGATACCTATTGTCGTTAGAAAGCCTATGTAATTATGCTTAATTGAGTCCTAAAATGATCCCAATTTGAGCCCTAGGGCACCCAGGCTGCTCTCTTGAAGATATATAGGTGTAAAGGCGTGCACTTTTAGAGTTCTGGGCACGAAAGGGTTTAGGCCCACAAAAGGATGTTTTTTGTTTTCACTTAGTGATGTTTGATAATGTAATAAATAAGCCATATAATGTAAATATAAGTATGAAATGGTAGAGTGGTTTTCCTAGTCCCACCTATGACCCCAGTGATCCCACTATTACATGCACAGATAAGGGTCACAGTCCAGTGACCACATGAGTACTGGGCTATTATTGGCCCATTAACCTGCATGAGCAGGGGTCATGGTCTAGTGAACACACCAGGTGTACTAAGATTATGGTACAGCCCAAGATGGTGATAAGTACCCTAATCTTGGTACAGACCCAATGGTAAGGGTGTACTATGTATTTAGTATGTTCTCATAACATGGTCCCGGCCCCAACCTGTTGATTGGTAGGCAAGACATTTAGCAAAGTTCTGCTGTCTTTACCAGCCCAATTTGCAACATGTTTCGTGAAATTTATGTCACGTTGTGTAAAAAATACCCCCTCCCAAAAAAAATCCCCCAAAAAAAAGACCTCCTCAGAATAGGTTGAAAAAAAAAAAAACCCACCGAATACCCCTAAATAAAAATCAATATATATGTTTCTAGAAGTATTGTTACATGTTTTGATTGAGATAACGATGTGAAGTCCAAGATAAATCCCTCAGAGAGATAGTGCTGCCTCCTTGTAGCAGATACTTGAACAAACAGAAATATTTGTTAATAAAATATAAAAATAACATTTTTCTACCAACGTTTTGGTCCAAACCATGGAGAAATGTTCAATAAAGTTGTGGATAAAAAAAAACACCTTTTTTTCCCCAAACCATGTAGAAACATTCAATAACATTCTAGATGCAAACATTTTCATCTTTACCATAGAGAAATGTTCAAAAACATTTCAGATACCAACGTTTTTCTCCAAACCCCAGAGAAACATCCAATAACATTGTGGAAACAAGTGTTCCCCTTTAAATACCCTAGAGAGGTTAAAAGAAGTTCTAGATAGCAATGTTTGCATTATGATCTATATAAAAACGTTTGAATGCTGTTTTTTTTAACAGAAGTTCTCCTTCAAACCCTGTACAAACGTTTTGAAATGTTAATAAACGTGTTTTGTTGATCAGGATTCTTAGACCTTCATAGGAGAGGTGGAGCTAATAAGGTGTCTTTAAGGTCAAAATCAAGCTGCATACCGCGATACCTGTATCCATTTGTTGGGCCTGTTACTACCTTTCTAGGGTTACGTTTTGACGTTACAATGCCGGGACGCCATACTGTCCCGGGTACACTTTTGGATGTGTCAGTACGGAAGGCGCCGCTAAATCTCTAACTTCTTCAAATATCGGTCAAGTGGGGGCTTCATTTTAATACAGCCGAAGGTTATGGTATCTCTGTCCATGGTTTGCTAGACATTAAAGCGTTTAAGGCAAAATCAGGCCATAATCAGTCCTTTAAGTATCCCAGGGTGCCAGTGACCCTTCTTAAAGCAGAGCGCAAAGCACAGGCAACCACGCTGTACCTAATGCAAGATGGATGCATGGTAATGTTAGAACGTAAACCTAGAAAAATAGTAACGGGCCCAACTAATATGTGTGACCCATCTAGGGAAAAGACCCCTTCAGGCGGGTTTTTTAGCTCTGGTTTTGACCACCAGGAGGCACCATAGTTGCAAAAGAGTGTTTAATACATGAAAAAGTTCTAAAACCAGTTTTAATGTAGAATGCAATGATCTTCATGAAATAATTCCATCTTTGATGCAAACATTCTATATTTGGAATGCAATAAGAACGTTTTTGTGAAGAAATAGCACATATGATACTTTCTAGTTGCCATGGAAACCATCCCAAAAGCCTAAATTGGAGGTAATAAACCGGAATTCTTGAAAAATCCCATCAGTTACCCAAAACTAAAAACAGAACGCAAAAATTCCTTCTAGAACCAAATTTAGACTTATAAATCCAATTTTATTCGGTTATTTTCAATTAAAACCGATTTTTCATAATTATCATCATTTACTATGGATTACGATGCAATTAGAGCTTATTTACCATTTTCAATTAGTGATATGCACTTATGTTTGAAAAGCAATTCCCACAAAACTACCAGGATTTTTTTAGCTCATGATATCTCATTTTAGAGATTATCCCCCAGAGACCCCAGAGAAACATCCAATAACATTGTGGAATCAAGTGTTCCCCTTTAAATACCCTAGAGAGGTTTAAAGAAGTTCTAGATAGCAATGTTTGCATTATGAACTATATAAAAACGTTTGAATGCTGTTTTTCTAAAAACAAAGTTCTCCTTCAAACCCTGTACAAACTTCTGGAAATGTTAATTAAGGTTTTTTGTTGATCAGGATTCTTATACCTTCATAGAAGAGGTGGAGCTAATAAGGTGTCTTTAAGGTAAAAAATCAAGCTGCATACCGCGATACCTGTATCCATTTGTTGGGCTGGTTACTACCTTTCTAGGGTTACGTTTTGACGTTACAATGCCGGGACGCCATACTGTCCCGGGTACACTTTTGGATGTGTCAGTACGGGAGGCGCCATTAAATCTCTAACTTCTTCAAATATCGGTCAAGTGGGGGCTTCATTTTAATACAGCCGAAGGTTATGGTATCTCTGTCCAT
This sequence comes from Harmothoe impar, assembly GCA_947462335.1. Classification (NCBI taxonomy): domain Eukaryota; kingdom Metazoa; phylum Annelida; class Polychaeta; order Phyllodocida; family Polynoidae; genus Harmothoe; species Harmothoe impar. The sequence continues at coordinate 20,427,841 of OX381716.1, forward strand.
GGTTTGATAGACATTAAAGCGTCTAAGGCAAAATCAGGCCATAATCAGTCCTTTAAGTATCCCAGGGTGCCAGTGACCCTTCTTAACGCAGAGCGCAAAGCACAGGCAACCACGCTGTACCTAATGCAAGATGGATGCATGGTAATGTTAGAACGTAAACCTAGAAAAATAGTAATGGGCCCAACTAATATGTGTGACCCATCTAGGGAAAAGACCCCTTCAGGTGGGATTTTTAGCTCAGGTTTTGACCACCAGGAGGCACCATAGTTGCGAAAGAGTGTTTAATACATGAAAAAAGTTCTAAAACCAATTTTTATGTAGAATGCAATGATCTTCATGAAATAATTCCATCTTTAATGCAAACATTCTATATTTGGAATGCAATGAGAACGTTTTTGTGAAGAATTAGCACATATGATACTTTCTGGTTGCCATGGAAACCATCCCAAAAGCCTAAATTGGAGGTAATAAACCGGAATTCTTGAAAAATCCCATCAGTTACCCAAAACTAAAAACAGAACGAAAAAATTCCTTCTAGAACCAAATTTAGACTTATAAATCCAATTTTATTTGGTTATTTTCAATTAAAACCGATTTTTCATAATTATCATCATTTACTATGGGATACAATGCAATTAGAGCTTATTTACCATTTTCAATTAGTGATATGCACTTATGTTTGAAAAGCAATTCCCACAAAACTACCAGGATTTTTTTAGCTCATGATATCTCATTTTAAAGATTATCCCCCAGAGACCCCAGAGAAACATCCAATAACATTGTGGAAACAAGTGTTCCCCTTTAAATACCCTAGAGAGGTTTAAAGAAGTTCTAGATAGCAATGTTTGCATTATGAACTATATAAAAACGTTTGAATGCTGTTTTTTTTAACCAAAGATCTCCTTCAAACCCTGTACAAACGTTTTGAAATGTTAATAAACGTGTTTTGTTGATCAGGATTCTTATACCTTCATAGAAGAGGTGGGGCTAATAAGGTGTCTTTAAGGTCAAAATCAAGCTGCATACCGCGATACCTGTATCCATTTGTTGGGCCGGTTACTACCTTTCTAGGGTTACGTTTTGACGTTACAATGCCGGGACGCCATACTGTCCCGGGTACACTTTTGGATGTGTCAGTACGGGAGGTGCCATTAAACTTCTAACTTCTTCAAATATCGGTCAAGTGGGGGCTTCATTTTAATACAGCTGAAGGTTATGGTATCTCCGTCCATGGTTTGCTAGACATTAAAGCGTTTAAGGCAAAATCAGGCCATAATAAAGTATCGCAGGCTGCCAGTGACCCTTCTTAACGCAGAGCGCAAAGCACAGGCAACCACGCTGTACCCAATTCAAGATAGATGCATGGTAATGTTAAAATGTAACCCTAGAAACATAGTAACGCGCCCAACTAATATGATTGTGTCTGAAGAAGAATTTGACCATCAATTTGGAAAATGTGTTCCGATTCTGTCTCATTCTAAATTGAAGCCCCGACCATTTAGTCATTAGTTATCTTTTCCCTTAATGAGATACATATTACATCATAAAATGTATGATTGTCTTTTCGTGCAGATCTGCCATGATTCTCCTGGTGGTCGTCATGACTACATCCATGACTACAGCTATGACTACACCAAGGACTGCAGCAGAGCAAGGTAAGTTGGGATGTCATCGATACCCACTGGCCCTGAATCAAGACACCAACATTTCTTATATTCCGATTATGGCATTGACAAAAGTGTTACATTGATAACGTACTTTTAGCATACATAGCCTCGTAATTTACCCTTCTTTAACTGCAAGAATTGGGTAAATGTTCCATCTAGAACTTGCTTTTTGCTCAGTTTAGAAATAGTGTGCTATTTAGGCCTATTATATTGATGGAAATATACTTCAGATTGTGTGTAATGTGCTACTAAGTGTTTATTTATATATACCCAAATATGGATAAGTGAATACACACGTGAAGATATGTCTTTTCAAAGAGATATTTACTTTTTTTGTAGTAGGGGCCTTTTGAAATAGACCCATATAATCGAAATTTAACCAGCCCATGTCATTCGCTTAATTGGTTAGAACCAATTTCCAATTCTACAATAGTATGCATGCGCCATCGCTGTACATACCATCCCTACATGACCTTTTAGAGGGGGAAGGTCATCAACTAAGCGGTTCCCTTAATAAAAGTGATTATGACAAAAATCAACTATGCACTGAAGTAGGCCTGTTTTGTGGTTAGGAGCTTATGTCTTATTTGTGGAATTATTTGGTACCCCATGCTGGACAGGTTTGCTATAATGCTGATTTTCCCTGTAATATATGAGTCAGACCCCCAATACACGTACCAACTGGTGGTCTTTTGGGGTTTTTCACCTTCCAACACCCATAAAAAAATTACTGCTTGCACCATACTATTGCTTCTTATATCAGGTGGAAGAAAACACTTTAAGCTTTCCAGAAAAAAAAGAAAAAAAAGTTGTCGGACCAATATTTATTGAGTTATGGCCCCTCAAAGTGGAAAAACGCCCCAAAATCAGTGTTCCACCCTATTTTTACATTTTTCAAAAGCCCCCCAAAGCCACTAAGACTATTACAACCAGTTCCAAACAGCTCAGTGTATTACGTATATGTGTTACCTCAAATATTCAAGAGTTTTTATTGCAATATCTTGGGTGAAATTTTCACTGTGGGGCTCCATTTGTGAAATGCCACTCGGCGAAAGTCCGTAACGATAACTTTTGGTGCCTCAGGAGGCATGCTTGCAATTGCCATCCAATAACAATTTTACAATGTATAATGAGGGGCCTATGGGTACTATGCGTGTAAAAAAAATTAGGGGGCTACTCCCATTTTTGACAGTACCAGGTGGATTCAAGTACATTTGGTGACGCGTTTTCGTTACGGACTTTCTCAGACATAACCATGCATATATTTAACCAATAACGTATGGCTAACAGGTTCACGAGAGGGTGTATCGTAGGATATCGGGCAAGAGGCGCGTAGCGCCGAGTGCCCGATATCCATACGATACACCCCGAGTGACCTGTTAGCCATACATTATTAGGTTTATTATACGATTTATTGATTCAAATGTCCTTATTTACCTTTAAAACGTCCTAATTTCGCCATTTTGAAGGATTATTGACTGGATATCACTCGTACAGCAGTAGCGCCATGTTGTTTTGAGCTCCCACCAACCCTGCTCGCTGATTGGTGGAGCCTGGTGGAACTCTTCAGTAGGGGAGGTGAGGGGATCGGTCATTATTTCAAATCCAACATACTCTCAGTGCTAACGTATAGGAGTGTACTTACGCCGCGCGACCTGCTGCTTTAAAAACTAACTGCTCCCTGATACACTGCAATATACACAGCGTTTCCCTCCACAACCACCACAGCCGGATAGGCATGGCAGCTAGCGTCGCCGCCTCACACACCAAGGGTACCAGGATCGATCCTGGGTGGAAACGAACCTTTTTCAAAATGCCTATTTGTATGTGAAAACCCCCCCCTAAAATTATTTTAACGACTAGGTAAATAAAGTCCAACTACTACCTTTATAGTAAAAAAGAAATTAAAATAAAATTTGGATTTTCAAAGAAACTATACCAAAAAATGCCTTTTCTTCTGTAACTCGGTAAATAATGGTCCTACAGGGCTGGAAATCCGCCTGTAGACTCCTTGTTTCGCCACCCACCTCTACCAGCGTCTTCACGGCGTGGTGGTTAGCACATCGGACTACAAGTCTTGATGTAGCGTGTTCGAGTCTCCATAGAACCTCGGATTTTATGGGGGACGAAATTTCGGAATTGCTCAGGACCACCGGAAACGGGATGATATCCCCCGGAAACGTGCTGATATCCACCGGAAGGGTGCCGATATCACTAGATATCAGCACGGGCATATCACAGAAAAAGCACGATGAGTGACCCGATCGTATAATAACCAGAAATATCACCTACCTTGCTATTTAAAGCAGTTATAATCCTCAGGGAGTACATGTTCTATCATTCTGGTAAGTTTTAGGGCCTAATATTGCTTCTGTCCAGTCGAATTGGGTACTAAACCGCGTATCGTGAAAGTCCGTAACGAAAACCCAAAATAGTACAGTCGACGCGAACGTGGGTATGCTGCAAAAGTTTGCGGCCGTTTGCGGCGCCGCGAACGATTTCCGGCAGGAGGGAGAACACCCGGAATCAAAACAACCAAGAAGTGCAACATAGCAGCAAGAATTTCGCCGTTTTTGGCCATCAAGGTAAGAATTTTGTGAAAATCTCTCAATGTTTGGCATGTTGAAGGTCCAGGGCACCCCCCAATCGCTTTTATTTGGTGCAAAACTGTGCATTTTCGGTTAGATTGACTTGTATCCGACGCACGGGTGGCGAAATTTCCACTCGCTCGGGGTGCCGGTGGTCTGTCCGAGGCCCGCCAAGGCGGCGCGCCGAAAGTCCGTAACGATAATGAAAGTCCGTAACGAAAACTCACGGGCGCTCTAAAAGGCCCAGAGATTGCGTATTAATGCCCATCCAAGGCAAATTTGATGTTTATACGGTACTCTGGGTGCCATTACATGAGGGTAGGACTTGTGGAGCCATTTGGACATGTTTTAGTTTACTCTATGGGTGCCCAATGGCGGCCGAGGTGCGCAAAATGGCAAAATTTCCATCAAAATCCCTCCACCAGGCCCAAATTATGGACATTCTGGCCCCCCTCTGTCGTCAAAATTGTACCTACTACCCCCCCCCTTCGTTTTAGTGTGTTAAAACCATTATGGCTATCAGTATTTTAGAGTTACACCCCGAAATAGTGAATCTACCGGTTATCGTTACGGACTTTCGGCGCGGAGACAAAAAGTCTCGTAGCCATGTTAATAATCAACAGAATTGCACCATTCTTGGTTTGGATGTTGAAGTCTACTCTATTCTAACTCCCTGTCGCCAGAAATATATAATTATGCTGTACTTTCAATTGGTCAGAGTGCATCTTGTGTTTCGGAAAGTCCGTAACGAAAACTATATGTTTGAAAAAAATGTACTTCCCCTCAGTCAATCGTCACCATATTTTAAGGCAACATGCCCCTATAGTACTAACATCATCCCAGATGGTCATTTGCCAAATACTAGATACTTTTTTTTCCACCCTACAGGCCTCATCTCTCTTTTTCACTTTAAAATGCATTTCTGTGGGTTATACTTGGTTTACAATGCTAATTTTGGTCTACAATTTTTACAGATGCCTAGGCCCAAACTGGAAGGGGGTGCGTTGACCGGGGCTCAGCGGGCCCAGAGGTCAAGGGACAAAAAACGTGCTGCGAATGAGGAGGCATTCAAACAGAAACAACGTGAGGACCGGGCCGCCCATCGACTCCTGTTTGAGTCAAAGCTCACGCCTAAAGAGAAGGACGACAGGAAGGAGGTGGCAAACAGACAAGTGAGTATTACATGTCCCCATTATTTATTTTTGTTTGTTTTCAGGCAAAATACATTCAAGAATAGACTGTAAATAAAGTTATAAATAGCACACTGTTGAAGTCTAGTTAGGACTAAATTTATATCAGCTTTAACATTGTCTACCTCCTCCAACTCCACTTTTTCTATGTATAATAATTATAATATACACTGTTAATTCAATGTGATTCAAATGTGCTCTTTAAGGTAAAGGAATGGAGGGACAGAGGGTGCGTACCCAAACCTCGGGCGGACAACATCCCCAACCGTGTCCCAATAGCGGTCCAGGATGAACCCGACCTGATCGACGAGGAACCTGGGGCTGCGGCTGCGGCTGCGCTCCCTGTCCCGGAGGAGATGGCCACCCCGCCTACACGGAGGAGCAAGTCCCTTCTGGTGTCCCCCTCCCTCTTCAATCCCAGGAGACGGGCACCAGAAGAGGTCCTTGCTCGGCCACTTCCTCCGGACAGTGACCGCCCATCGCCCTCCCAGCTTGCAGCTGTAAGTATAAAGTGTACATTCGTTTAATTGTAGCCTTGTATAGATCTCTGTCTATGTAAAGTTGTGGGTGTAGTGAGGGTACAGTGTTAGAAGAGATATTGCCTTAAATGCTGGCAGCAGTATAGTATTTCTGATTTATAAAGTGTACATTTGTTTAATTGTAGCCTTGGGCTGTAAAGTGTAACTTTGTACCTAATTACAGACTTAATTACTGCCCGGACAACAGTGACACCACCAGCAGCCACCCGCCGCGCCCCGACGGCCACCGTGACTGCACGAGTGACAACGCCAGCAGCCACCCGCCCCGCTCCGACGGCCACCGTGACTGCACCACGTGCAACACCAGCAGCAACACCACCAGCAGCAACACCACCAGCAGCCAGACGCCCCGCCCCGACGACCACTGCGACCGTCCAGCCCGCTCACCCACCCACCAAGACCACTGCCACGGTGAGGCAGGCCACAGCTGATGTCACTCACACAGCGACTGTGCAGGTAAGTTTCAATTTTTGTGATCATAAATCACCAATAAGCTTTGTACAGTTTATGAGCAGCATTATTATTATCATGGAAAAAGATTAAACTGTTAATTAAACTGTTAATGACATATTAAGGCTATTCCTTTAGATGATCTTAGTTGTACCTGTGTTGTGTATTAATTGATGCATTATGCAGCCTCTAAATTTTTACAGGCGCCCCACCCCGCAGCCGGTCCCCGTAGGGACGGCGCGGGCTCCCGGGCTACGGGCTCCCGGGCTGCAGCAACCGGCCGCGCGCTCCCAGGTCCGACCGCGCCAGCTTCCAGGCCACTCCCGTCCTTCCCCGAGGAGGTGGCGTCTGGCGGGGCCGTCCCGGAGGCTCGCCAACAGAGGGCCGCGGCGGCTGTGAAGCCGCACCCCCACGGAGACTACGCGACGCGAGTCAAGTACCGTGTGGCAGGGCAGGTTGTGTAAGTATCTATAGAACTTAGAAATGCATTCATGTATTCATTGTGTATGTATAGTAAATGATAAATATACTGATTATGATTATTGAATTGTCAATTTAATGCTACCATAATTTCCATAATAGTACTCAGCATTGTGATTCATTATCTGTTACTGATGATTGACAGAGAACAGATCTACAAACATTTAGGCTCCAAGGCCCCAAAAGTAATTGTAGATAGTATAGTACATTAGAATAGAATAGATAACTGGTTACTGGTTCATTGTTGTTGTTTAGTTGTAGTTGTTTAGATGTTTGTTGTCTTCTGTTATGTTGTGTTGGGTTTTGTTGAAAATGATTTTGGAATTTTGGAATTGAAACTTTGATGCATGATACATGGAGGTAAGACTGGTGAGTTATCGCGCCGCTTACATGCATGCATCATGCACTATAACAATGTATTAATCCTTACCCTCCTTACCCATTTCTTCCAGACGGAGCCCTCTGAGAAGCCCTCTTAAGTCCCCGCGGAGGGGCAGGGGGGGGAGGAAGGTAGAGACACCGGGGAAGCGCAGGCTCAGATACCGCATATCTCAGCTACTTAAGGACATGCAGCTTATCAGGGAGGGAAGGGACAATGTTACACAAAAACACAGGTCTACAATCAGGAAAGAGAGGAAGGCCCTCAAGGCAGCGGAGGCTCAGTTGGTGAGGCTCCGAGAACAGCAACAGGCCAGCAGGAACACCCACAGGAGAGACCGCAGGAAGATCCGCCGCCAGCTTCTGCCGTGTGGACCCCGACCACTCGTCGACGACAAAAAGGCAGCAAAGATGTACCGGGCGCTCGCGTCAGGCATGCGGCTGGTCCCCCGTATGACTCGGTTGCGGGTGGTCCGTAAGTTCACCAGCAAGTTAAAGGGGTCCAGGCTGACCAGTAGGTTTGCCGCCGACATAGGTCTGGACCGCCGGTCTCTTCTCAAGGATACTCAGCCACGAAGAGTGTCCGGTAAGCAACTGGCCTACCTCGAGCAGAAGGATGACATCATCCGCTTCCTGAGTGATCCCTGCAACTCGTACACCCTGCCAGGAAAGAAGGACACAGTGACCGTGTGTGGTGTCAAGCACCAGAAGGTGATCCTCACTGAGATCCTCTCTGTGCAGCGCCAGCTCTATCTCAAGCGGTACCCGGGTCGGACATGCAGCCGGAATTTCTTTAACGGAGTTCGGAGGATGGCACGGTGGATCCTACCAGTGAGGTGCAACAACACCCAGATCTGCCTGTGCCAGAAGCACCAGAACTTTACGCTCCGTCTCCGTGCTGCAAAGCAATCTGGTACCCCCGACTCGGTTGTACGCAACACCACTGTGGAGGAGTTTACGGCGAGGCTCAGTGAGTCAATCACTACACCCACGGTCACCTGCGACACCTGGCAGATGGTGGATGTCCCCTACGGCCCCGTGGACGCGGAAACCGGGAAGCAGAAGACCGTCAAGAAGCTGCGGCTTGTCCCCAACACCCTGACGAGGGCGGCCTTCATCGAGATGATGGAAGCGGAGTTCAAGACGATGCGTGAGCACAGTCACCGAGCGCAGAACCAGCACCGTGTAGTGCGGGAACTGCGTGAGGGTATGTCTGAGAAGGAGGTGACCATTCAGATGGACTTCGCAGAGAACTGGTTAGTGAACTATCCAGAGGAGGCACAGAGCGCGTTCTGGGGTAAGGAGCCAGTCACAGTCCATCCGGCTGTGATCCACTACAAGGCCCCAGACGGTACGACCAAGCACAAGTCGATCGCTCTGACCTCCGATGACCGGAAACACGACGCAGGTGCCATCCTTGCATTCCTGACAGTTCTCTGCCTCTGGATACAGACCAACCTTCCCCACGTGACTACCATCCACTACTGCACTGACTCACCATCGTCTCAGTACCGGAACAAGTCCATCTTCTCCATCATCTGCCAGCACCTCAAACTGTTCGCCCTACGCTGCACCTGGACCTACTTTGAAGCAGGTCATGGTAAAGGCCCGTGTGACGGTGTGGGTGCAGCAGTCAAGCGGATGGCCGACCTCCTCATCAAGTGTGGCCAAAGGATCGACAACGCCCTCCAGTTTGTGCTGAAAGGCAACGAACAAGGCAGCGCTGTTCACTACCATCATGTCTCTGCTGCTGATGTGGCGGAGGCACGCCAGCGTCTGGAGGGGTTGGCCTGTGCCAACAGTGTCCCCGGTACCATGCAGGTACATGCAGCAGTGCCCGTGATCCCTGACCGCTCCATCTCTGTACGTGACACCTCCTGCTTCAACACCTGCTGCTGGGAGGACAACGAGTCTCTGCGCCTCTGTCCTGGCTGGACCAACCACCAGCTGTTCGCAGGAGGCCCAAACCCAGCAGCCAACCGGGAGGAGGAGGAGGAAGCAGCAGAGGAGCCCTTCGAGGTTGGGGACTATGTGGCCTGCATGTACAACGAGGAGTGGTATCTTGGACAGGTCATCACTGGTGCCAACACCGAGGGGCACATTGAAGTGTCCTTCATGGAGCGTGGCAATGTGGCCATCAACCAGTTCAAGTGGAACACGCGGAAGGACATTGTCCACGTGCCTCCACAGGACATCGTCTGCAAGACTTGCCCTCCACAGCCTTTGGCCCGCAGCGGTAGGCGTGCAGAAATCTATGCCCTGCCACCCGCCGAGCTGCTAAAGGTGGAGACACTGGCCAACTAGCTTCTAGACAACTAAACACAGGGTGGACCTGTGCACCGACCTGCCGCTGGATATCGGGTTTGGACCCGTGTGGCGGCAGATTTGACCTCACCGACCTGCCACTGGATATCGGGTTTGGACCCGTGTGGTGGCAGATTTGACCTCACCGACCTGCCACTGGATATCGGGTTTGGACCCGTGTGGTGGCAGATGGGAACCCAACATCAATTGGGTCCATGTATGTGTTTATATACGGAAAGTCCGTAACATTAACTCCTGCTCGAGTGTGATTATGCCAGGTGCTTCCGAGCGCCGAAAGTCCGTAACGATAACTCTCAGTTTAGTGCCTTGTCATAGCCATATTACGTGAAAATGTGTGTTTTAAAGGTGTAAATGAGTAGTCCAACCTGCGTTGTACATGTAGACATAAGATACACAGGTATGGTAGATGTTTGAGATGTATGAAACTGATAATGCTAGGCGCCTCCGAGCGCCGAAAGTCCGTAACGATAACTCTCAGTTTATTAGCAGCCTCACTATAGCGCTGGTATGCATAGCATGGTGGTTAAACTTATTTATTCTAATAGAAGACATGTTGGCCTTATGTAATAATGGTTAATATGTGCTTTGGTGGCATTTTAAAATTAATTTTAGTCAGTTTTATCTCAGGTACGGGGGGAAAATGATACATTTTTTGTCTTCCGAGCGATTCTGTATAGCCATAAGATGTGATAATGAGTGTTTTAAAGGTTTAAATGTATAGCCCAACCTGTTTTGTACATGTAGATACCAGATAGATAGGTATGGTGGATGTTTGAGATGTGTGAGAGCATTTGTGCCAGGCGCCTCCACTCGCCGAAAGTCCGTAACGAAAACCCCTGATTTTATTGAATCGCGTACCTCTCGGTAGCAGCCTCACTAAGGCTCAGGTATGCATAGCATGGTGTTTAAACTTATTTATTCTAGTAGTGGACATGTTGGCCTTATGTAATATGGGTTAATATGTGCCTTGATGGTATTTTAAAATTATTTTTAGTCAGTATAATCTCAGGTATGGGGGAAAAATGATACATTTTTTGTCTTCCGAGCGATTCTGTATAGCCATAACATGTGATAATGAGCATTTTAAAGGTTTAAATGTATAGCTCAACCTGTTTTGTACATGTAGATACCGGATAGATTGGTATGGTAGATGTTTGAGATGTATGAGAGGGATTATGCTAGGGGCCTCCACTCGCCGAAAGTCCGTAACGAAAACCCCTGATTTTATTGAATCGCGTACCTCTCGGTAGCTGCCTCACTAAGGCTGAGGTATGCATAGCATGGTGTTTACACTTATTTATTCTAGTAGTGGACATGCTGGCCTTATGTAATAATGGTTAATATGTGCTTTGGTGGCATTTTAAAATTAATTTTAGTCAGTTTTATCTCAGGTACGGGGGGAAAATGATACATTTTTTGTCTTCCGAGCGATTCTGTATAGCCATAAGATGTGATAATGAGTGTTTTAAAGGTTTAAATGTATAGCCCAACCTGTTTTGTACATGTAGATACCAGATAGATAGGTATGGTAGATGTTTGAGATGTGTGAGAGCATTTGTGCCAGGCGCCTCCACTCGCCGAAAGTCCGTAACGAAAACTCCTGATTTTATTGAATTGCGTACCTCTCGGTAGCTGCCTCACTAAGGCTCAGGTATGCATAGCATGGTGTTTAAACTTATTTATTCTAGTAGAAGACATGTTGGCCTTATGTAATATGGGTTAATATGTGCCTTGATGGTATTTTAAAATTATTTTTAGTCTGTGTAATCTCAGGTACGGGGGAAAAATGATACATTTTTTGTCTTCCGAGCGATTCTGTATAGCCATAACATGTGATAATGAGTGTTTTAAAGCTTTAAATGTATAGCCCAACCTGTTTTGTACATGTAGATACCAGATAGATAGGTATGGTAGATGTTTGAGATGTATGAGAGGGATTATGCTAGGGGCTTCCACTCGCCGAAAGTCCGTAACGAAAACCCCTGGTTTTATTGAATCGCGTACCTCTCGGTAGCAGCCTCACTAAGGCTCAGGTATGCATAGCATGGTGTTTAAACTTATTTATTCTAATAGAATGCATGTTGGCCTTATGTAATATGGGTTAATATGTGCCTTGATGGCATTTTAAAATTATTTTTAGTCAGTATAATCTCAGGTACGGGGGAAAAATGATACATTTTTTGTCTTCCGAGCGATTCTGTATAGCCATAACATGTGATAATGAGTATTTTAAAGGTTTAAATGTATAGCCCAACCTGTTTTGTACATGTAGATACAAGATAGATAGGTATGGTAGATGTTTGAGATGTGTGAGAGGGGTTATGCCAAGGCCTACTGAAAACCTGAAAGTCCGTAACGAAAACTCCAGAAATAAGGGTAGATGTACGAGCTTACCATGACAAGCAGAGTCTTAGTATATTCAAAACTAAACCTGATCTTGATAGTATATATGTTGAAGATAACACATAGCAAATATAATGATAAACAGAGCATTTTTAAAGAAATTAGAGTAAAGTTGGCTTTGTTATCTTAAAATTTCACCAAAATCCACGCGTCTCGCAAAGTTTGTCGCCTCGTAAAAAAAAAAGTCTTGGGTTTATGGTTTTCAAACTTGGCATGCCTACTTATACATATTGTGGCAACATGTGTACCAAATTAGAAGTTACTGTGGTGTTTATTTACAGTTTTACACATGGTTGAATGTTTATGACGGAAAGTCCGTAACGATAACTCCGAGTTATGTTCGCCGGTGAATAAAAACTGACCCCCTGGGAGATAAGCTCTCCCTCGAGTTGATTCTGGGAGCCAAGATACATGTCTTTCAATAAAATAAACTTGTATAAAGATCAAAGAAGGTTGTTGGAAATTTTTACTGATCCAGAATAGGGACCAAAATTGGGGCATTTTTCGGATTTCTGACTCATATACACCCAGGCAACATAATGAACCTAGATGGGCAGGTGTGTGTATTCTGAATAATGATATAGTTTTACAAAAAACATAATAATTTCTAGGAAACATAATTTGATGAGTTTGTTTCCAAAACGCAATAAGCACCATTTTAAAAAATGATACCAATTTTTGACAAAGGTGTAAGGTAGGAATAGGTAGATGCAATTTTGAACCAATTTTTCCTAAAAATGCAATTTTTCATGTCTTTAAGTCCTCTCTGGTGTACACATTATGTCCGCGGCACTATAATTGCCAATATGGTAGCCTTAGACAAATCACTGCACGAAAAGTTGGATTTACATTAGATTTACTTTCACGTAAACATTTTATTTACATACGTTTACGTAGATTTACATGATATTGGTCTGAAAAAGTAAAATAATCTAAATGTGTCCTTTACAGACTCAGTATACAACGGACCGTCCCTGTTTACGCAAATGTAAAATCAAGTAACTATCTAGTTTACGTGCTGATAAAGCCAAGTAAATCTCAATGTAAACCTCATGTTTACATGACATAAACCTCTTGTTTACATGATGTAAACCTCATGTTTATATGACCTGAACCTCATATTTGTGTGATGTAAACCTCATGTTTATGGGATGTAAACCTCATGTTTGTGTGATGTAAATCTCATGTTTACTTGATGTAAATCTCATATTTACTTGATGTAAGCCTCATATTTATATGACATAAACCTTATATTTACATGATGTAAACATTATGTTTACATGTCATAAACCTCATGTTTACTTGATGTAAACCTTATGTTTACGTGCTGTAAAATTCATGTTTATGGGGTGTAAACCTTATGTTTATGAGATGAAAACCTCATTTTTAAGTGATTTAAACCTCATGTTTAGGTGATGCAAAATCCCATGTTTACTTGAGATAAATCCTAGAAAAATCAGGGGTGTTTACCTGGGATGGTGGGGCATGTTTTATTCAGGGGATTAGGTTTCCATCATTTGAAGATAAATTATCAAATTTGATGCATTGTAGTGAGGCAGCTCTTCAGTAGGCAGGAGGTAGGTGCAGGCAGGAGGTGTGTTCCCATGGTCAGACAGCAGTGGACTGAGGAGCTCACACTGCACCCCATTATATAGGGGGTGCAGTGTTGGTCACGTGACTAGAACGAGACTAGCTCCTGATTGGCTGAGAGATCATTATTGCATTGACCACCATGAAGTGCACATGGGGAGGCATGAGGTTTACAACACATAAACATGAGATTTACATCACATAAACATGAGGTTTATGTCATGTAAACATGAGGTTTACATCACATAAATATGAGGTATATGTCATGTAAACATGAGGATTATATTACGTAAATATGAGGTTTATGCCATGTAAACATGGGGTTTACATCACGTATTGAGGTTTATGTCATGTATTGAGATTTTCTTGGCTTTATTGGGGCTTGACTGGGATTGACTCTGGGCTGCTGGAGGAGGTGGTGGGAAGCTTTTGGAGGTGTAGGGCGACTGCCCCCGCCTCCCCCCCCCCCCCCCCCCTCTAGGCGGCTGGAGGAGGTGGTAGGAAGCTTTTCGAGGTGTAGGGCAACTCCCCCGCCTCCCCCAACCTCTGGGCGGCTAGAGAAGGGTGTGAAAAGCTATTGCATGTGGAGGGCCACTCCCCCCGCCTTCCCCAACCTCTGGGCGCCTGGAGGAGGTGGTGGGAAGCTTTTGGAGCTGTAGGGCGACAGCCCCCGCCTCCCCCACCCTCTGGGCGGCTGGAGGAGGTGGTGGGAAGCTTTTGGAGGTGTAGGGCTTCTACCCCCGCCTCCCCCACCCTCTGGGCGGCTGGAGGAGGTGGTGGGAAGCTTTTGGACGTGTAGGGTGACTGCCCCCGCCTCCCCCAACCTCTGGGCGGCTGGAGGAGGTCGTAGGAAGCTGTTGTATGTGTACGGCCACTCCCCTGCCTCCCCCCACCCTCTTGGCGGCTGGAGGAGGTGGTAGGGAGCTTTTGGAGGTGTAGCGCAACTGCCCCCGCCCCCCCCACCCTCTAGGAGGCTGGAGGAGGTTGTGGAAAGCCATTGGATGTTTAGGGCCACTCTCCCCGCCTCCCCCACCCTCTGGGTGGCTGGAGGATGTGGTGGGGAGCCTTTGAAGGTGTAAGACGACTACCCCCCCCCCCCCCACCTGCCCCAAGGCCGGCTACAAACCACCCCAGTGCTATTACCTAATATATATATATATATATATATCCTTAGGACTGCCGGTACTTTCTGGAGGCGCACTGCCATAGCGTATTGTTTCCAATGCAAACGCAAAATCTTGGCTTTCAGAGGGCCCTTTTTACTATACACATTGGCCCGCTATGGCAGTGCTAAGGATATATATATATATATATATATATATATATACACAGTCGCCTACCAGCCCCAACAGCTTTCTAGGGGAGGGGTAGGCCGGGTAGAGAAGCCCTACACCTGCCACAGTCGCCCCCCCCCCCCTACAGCTTTCTAGGGGCGGGGTAGGCTGGGTAAAGAAGCCCTACACCTCCCACAGTCGCCCAGCTCCCCCCCCCTCCCACAATTTATATCGATAATATATCGGGGTCAAGGGTCAAGTACAAGGTGAAGGTCGCTGAATTTGGCCAATACATACAGTGCAGAACTGACATACGCCACACTATACACACATACGGCCATGAAAAAAAGGGTATATGTGCATTTTTTGACATAGCACCCCCCCTACCCCTCTGTATATCTTGTACAAAATACGCCAAAGATGCGGAATTTTTGTGCTCCGCATGTTGAGCTGAAACGCAGTTATCGCCGTATGTGAATACGGAGGGCCGTATGTACATACGGCCTCCGTATCTTTTTCCATAAGATGCGGACATGTTGAGCTGAAACGCAAAAATGAACTGAAACGCAAAAAAACGACATACGGACCCTCCGTATGATAAGGTGAAACCACCATGAAGTGCACATGGGGAGGCATGAGGTTTACAACACATAAACATGAGATTTACATCACATAAACATGAGGTTTATGTCATGTAAACATGAGGTTTACATCACATAAATATGAGGTATATGTCATGTAAACATGAGGATTATATTACGTAAATATGAGGTTTATGCCATGTAAACATGGGGTTTACATCACGTATTGAGGTTTATGTCATGTATTGAGATTTTCTTGGCTTTATTGGGGCTTGACTGGGATTGACTCTGGGCTGCTGGAGGAGGTGGTGGGAAGCTTTTGGAGGTGTAGGGCGACTGCCCCCGCCTCCCCCCCCCCCCCCTCTAGGCGGCTGGAGGAGGTGGTAGGAAGCTTTTCGAGGTGTAGGGCAACTCCCCCGCCTCCCCCAACCTCTGGGCGGCTAGAGAAGGGTGTGAAAAGCTATTGCATGTGGAGGGCCACTCCCCCCGCCTTCCCCAACCTCTGGGCGCCTGGAGGAGGTGGTGGGAAGCTTTTGGAGCTGTAGGGCGACAGCCCCCGCCTCCCCCACCCTCTGGGCGGCTGGAGGAGGTGGTGGGAAGCTTTTGGAGGTGTAGGGCTTCTACCCCCGCCTCCCCCACCCTCTGGGCGGCTGGAGGAGGTGGTGGGAAGCTTTTGGACGTGTAGGGTGACTGCCCCCGCCTCCCCCAACCTCTGGGCGGCTGGAGGAGGTCGTAGGAAGCTGTTGTATGTGTACGGCCACTCCCCTGCCTCCCCCCACCCTCTTGGCGGCTGGAGGAGGTGGTAGGGAGCTTTTGGAGGTGTAGCGCAACTGCCCCCGCCCCCCCCCACCCTCTAGGAGGCTGGAGGAGGTTGTGGAAAGCCATTGGATGTTTAGGGCCACTCTCCCCGCCTCCCCCACCCTCTGGGTGGCTGGAGGATGTGGTGGGGAGCCTTTGGAGGTGTAAGACGACTACCCCCCCCCCCCACCTGCCCCAAGGCCGGCTACAAACCACCCCAGTGCTATTACCTAATATATATATATATATATATATCCTTAGGACTGCCGGTACTTTCTGGAGGCGCACTGCCATAGCGTATTGTTTCCAATGCAAACGCAAAATCTTGGCTTTCAGAGGGCCCTTTTTACTATACACATTGGCCCGCTATGGCAGTGCTAAGGATATATATATATATATATATATATATATATATATATATATATATACACAGTCGCCTACCAGCCCCAACAGCTTTCTAGGGGAGGGGTAGGCCGGGTAGAGAAGCCCTACACCTGCCACAGTCGCCCCCCCCCCCCCTACAGCTTTCTAGGGGCGGGGTAGGCTGGGTAAAGAAGCCCTACACCTCCCACAGTCGCCCAGCTCCCCCCCCCTCCCACAATTTATATCGATAATATATCGGGGTCAAGGGTCAAGTACAAGGTGAAGGTCGCTGAATTTGGCCAATACATACAGTGCAGAACTGACATACGCCACACTATACACACATACGGCCATGAAAAA
The DNA here is from genome assembly GCA_947462335.1 of Harmothoe impar. Taxonomy (NCBI): domain Eukaryota; kingdom Metazoa; phylum Annelida; class Polychaeta; order Phyllodocida; family Polynoidae; genus Harmothoe; species Harmothoe impar. The sequence goes on from OX381716.1 coordinate 20,444,827, forward strand.
AAGGGTATATGTGCATTTTTTGACATAGCACCCCCCCTACCCCTCTGTATATCTTGTACAAAATACGCCAAAGATGCGGAATTTTTGTGCTCCGCATGTTGAGCTGAAACGCAGTTATCGCCGTATGTGAATACGGAGGGCCGTATGTACATACGGCCTCCGTATCTTTTTCCATAAGATGCGGACATGTTGAGCTGAAACGCAAAAATGAACTGAAACGCAAAAAAACGACATACGGACCCTCCGTATGATAAGGTGAAACGGCTTCCTGGTCTCATATGAGGATATATCAACTTGCCTTCAGCTCACAAAACCTATATATACTGATCTCACATACCAATCTAGCTTCTCATATCAACTTGCCTTCAGCTCACAAAACTTATACATATACTGACTTTCAGCTCACAAAACTTATGTACTGATCTGACATACAGGCCTATGTACTGATCTTAAATACCAATCTAGCCTCTCAAATCAACTTGCCTTCAGCTCACAAAATATAGGGTTTTGTGAGCTCAAGGCAAGTTGATGTGAAAAGCAAGATTGGTATGTGAGACTAGTATAGAGGTGCTGTGGGCTGCAGGCAAGTTATTTTAAGAGGCCAAATCAATGGGCCCTATAATGCCCCAGTAGTATATAGGAGCATATTCAGCGCGTAGTAAACGGGTGCATCTAGGTCAGTTGACACTTGCAGAACGGAAGTGACCTCTGTCAACCAATCAGAAGCTTCTAAATGACAGGAAGTGACGTCATCAGAGGTCATGACATACTTTACAAGCTTCTGATTGGCTAGTACAATGTCAACATGACCTACTTCACTTGTACACGTGTTGAAGACCACGTGCTTATAATAAATGTCAACAATGACACGTGTTTAAGACCACGTGGTTGAAATAAATGTCAACAATGACATTGAGTAATGCCGTCACATGCTAAAGACAAACACAAGGCAAGAAATATTATTTTGGTTACTTTATTCACATTTTATACTTTGTACAGTTCTTGCACACAAACAAGTCATGACCATTCCCTGCAATGTTACACATGATGCAGAAAGAACGATTGGTTGTGAAACCTTTCCGGCCTTTCCAAGAAACACCTCGAGTATTCCAAGTACTCACCCAACCAGTCCCCATTTTCACAATTTTAGATAGTTTCACATCAAACAATGACTGAGCTAGAAAGTATTCGCGATTGCTTCTCACACCTGGAGTCAGGGCATTCAAGTAATCAGTTTTGAAACTGACTTCATACGAGAAATGCTGTAACACTGCTGTGAGAGACAAAGCTTTCAACTCTAGAGTAGCTTGCAGAAGCGTGAAACACACATTGTAAGCGATATCTGAAGGGTTCATCGGAACATTACACCTACAGAATGCGCCTATAATAGGTGATTCACGTAAGACTTCGTTGAACTCCATGAAGCTCTTGAAACTCCCTAGAGTGTATCTAGCATAGTGTCTGGGGCAAGTCAGAGAGTTATGCATTTGATACACAGCAATGGCGAAATCTGCAACGAATATAGGCAGATTCAATGTGGATTGCTCTATACACTGAGTGTATGCATCCCAGAAAGCTTCATGGAAATCTCTGTACACATGTATACTGGAAAAACAGCGCTCAACAACATCAGGTAAGGTTCCTCTAAAATAGCTAATATTATTTACAGGTATGAACTCTCAGAAGAAATGACCTCTACAACCACAAGTCAAAGCTGTGTCGAAGTTACGAGGTGACACTGGTTTTACATGAGTTGTAATGCGTGGGGGTGTATGAACATTTTTCTCACTTTCACGTGCTGAGAGAGTTGGTGCTGAAGCATCAAGTCTAGAACTACAACTACCATATATAGAACTGTACATACTGACAGAGTCAAGGATATCGTCTATTTTTGACGTCAACTTGCTGTCAGCCATTGTATATATTTCTTGACACTAATCAGAAAAAAATAATTTTCTCTGATGAATTTGACGGACAAAGAGAGTTTAGTAAAGTAGTCTGAAATCAGTCAGTGGCGTCTTTGTAACAACTCTCTTTTCACGCCTGATTTTATTTTTTGGTGTGATACAGTTCACTTTTTTTTGTTATTTTACGAGCTTTTTTTTAGCGATATAGTTCACTAGGAGAGAAATTGAGGTGAAACATTCGGAGAGAAATTGGATAATTTCCTCGAATGTTCAACTATAATTTCTCTCTCTTTCTCTTTATAGAAGCTGTATTATTTACATTTTTATGAAAATTTTTCATGAAAATTTTTCTCTTTTCTTCTTTTTTTTTTTACTATATAGTTAGTACTACTTAATTTCCAATTATGGAAATTTTTTCTTTTTCTTCACAGAAAATTTTCCTTTACTCCTTCTTTTTTTTACTATATAGTTAGTACTACTTAATTTCCATTTGTGGAAATTTTCTTTTCTTCACAGAAAATTTTCCTTTTTCTCTTTAACTATTTTCTCTTTTCTTTTTTACTGTAGGAAAATACTGTTGGTTTTTTTACTTTTTTTTGAGTGATACAACTCACTTGTCTTTATCACACACAAACACAAACACACACACACACACACACACACACAGAAAGAGAGAGTCATATATCTAAAGGTTCAGTGCTGACACCATCTTCACATACTATTCTCTTAATGTACTGGTAATTTAGACCTTGCTTGTTCTGAGAGTATGTAGTGACGTGATGGTCTATAACTCTGAAACCTCTGTTTGTCACTACATGAGTCTTTTCTGTTTTCAAAACGTTCTGATAATTTGTCTCAGTAAGATTATTCTGCCTCTGGATAACTCCTTTGCAACTAGTCTTATTCCCTGTCTCACTGACACACATGTAACATTTAGGGTTCAAAGATGTCATAGCGTCTCCTTCCCACTCTATCTTGAACAGACCTGGAGTTCGCTTGTCAAACACCCGGCGGCGATAGCAACACGGTGGTTGTACCCATGGGTAGTTGTGTGTTCTGCATTGAATGTACGTCTCTCTATGTTCAGGATTATCACAAGATTCAGAAGGTATTCACTTGTGACGCTCTCTGAAGTTTTGCTCACGCATATCAGGTTTGACAGCTTCGTCTAAATTCTTTTTAGACAATGCAAAATAAAAACTGTCAGTGTCCATTTCACACATTTCAAAGTCTTTTGAGTCAATGAACTTCAACAAGAAGTCGTAGTAGAACGCTAACATTTTCAGTTTAGCATACTGGTATACCATGAACCCAATCTGAACAGGTAAGTCGTATGTGATACTAGTCGGGAGAGATGACATTTCTACAGTGTTCTCACTGATGTCATGCACTTGTTGTACTGACCAGTGCAGACAATGTCGACTAGCAAAATCTGGACTTACATATTTAGTATTCAAGAAATTCTGCTTGTTACATATAGTCTTACCATATGAACTGTTACCTAACAGTTTATACAAGTCAGACAGGATCTTGCAGTCAACATTCTCATCTCCTTTCCGTCTAGCTGCTGTCACTTCTTGCACAAAAGGTCTGAAAGTTTCTTTAGGTGTGTATTGAACTAACAAGTGCACTTTGCTAACTACTAAACCTTTCTCTAGATACCACTTAAGTAACGGAGTACCTAGTAGAAGACCTGATCCATGGAAACTACCTAACAACTGTCTCTGAGGTTGACGCAGTTTCCCTACACTTTCTAGATAAGTTACCTACATCACCTACATCTTCTTTGCTGACAAGAATGTTCTTGAAAACTGGTGTCATTTCAGCAAAATATGGTTTGAGATGTTCAGGTGTGTGAATATCTACTTGAATCAACCCAAACACTGAACCGCTTTTCACACCTTCTATTATCTCAGCTTGACTCATCTTACCAGCTGAAGACGGTCTATTAACACTCCATTCAGGTTACAGTTTCAAACACTGAGTGTTTTTTCGTAATTTGATCCACTGACATTCGTATTGTTCTACTACTGTGTAACCTAAACTTTTCAGATACAGAGTTACAGCAGCTGTTTTACTAGAACGCTCTTCTATCCATTCCCGACCCTTCGTACTAGTCATCAATGTCTTGTTGATCTGACATGTATGACCATGCCAATAGCAACCATGGAACTGATATATCAATTTACGATCAGGGACTATCCCATCTACTCTTATACGCTGACTACCTACACTGACTTCACCATAGTTGTATTGATGTAAAATAGGTACTTTGTCTACTATAGCTCTGTTACGGAGCCATTCTACAGCTGAGTAACTGATTTGCTGACTGAGAACAGGCTTGAAATCATCTTCGTGACGTCTCACTACATAGAAACCTGTACAATGAGCTTCACCCATACATTTCAAGTACAAGCTATTTGCATCTACTCCTAAAATGTGATCACACTTTTTACTCTCAACTCCATACTTACGCTCTCTTATTCTAGTTATACCACTACGATGGTGTCTGTGGAATATTATAGCAGGTCCACCAACTAAATTCTTTCTCAGTAAGTTGTGGACTTCTTTTTCATGATGTGAAAAGAGAACATAAGGTGTTGCATTCAACTCAGTGTTCTGAAAGAGGAACTTCAAAGTCAAACCTGGAAGTGTCAAACCATCTTTGAACATGTCGACACTCCTTTCTATGAAGAACTTGCTATGTTCATTTATAGCTCTGACAAATGGAGCTACATCTAAATTGTTATAGTACACTAAGTAGTCTTTCATTGTTTTCATTTTTTCTTTCACCCACACTTCTTTACAGCTTCTATACTCAGCTTGAGTTATACCTTTTCCAGTCAGAGAGCTATAGAAACTCCTCCTAGGTGGGAGAGTTGTGTTATCTAATTTTCGGACATTGTCCATCCACTCATAAGGAAAAAAACCTTTCTCTGTGTCTTTCAAAAAAGCTTTCAAATAACTAGCGTAATTATAACCTGGAGCTAGATAGTTCACCATGTCTAAGAAGACTAAGTGCTCAGTGTATACAGCAATGTACTGGTTGCACCTTTTTATAGTCGTCATAGGTTTCTTTTCTCTTTCTGAGAAGAAAGTGTGGAAGCTTCTCTTTATTAGATTTAAGTCATATCGACCTGAGTTAAAACCTACTACAGGTACTCTGTTCATATAAGCTGTCAGAGCTTGTTTAGCTCTGACGACAGGTGATAAATTATACTTACTTTTCTCTAACTTAGCAGCTTTCAAAGCTGCACTCTCTAACCTTTCCTCTTCAGCTTGCAGAGCATCTAGCTGATCTGTCACTACTTTAAAACGCTCTCTGACACATTCACCTATTTCACAAGCTAACATATCTATGTACCCTAATACACGACTGACTAAGTCATCATTTTCCCTGTTACTCTCTCTGACAAAACACACTGGTTCTGTATACCCTGGAAAGTCACTAGCTACACTAGCAGACAGTGGTACATGATCTAACTCAAAAGTTGTGTTACAACTTTTCTCACCGTTCTTTACAAAATAACTTTCAAAGTCGAAAGCAATCTTATATGGGTATATCTTTAAGTGAGCAGGTGTATGTACACCTAGCTCACTCAACTTCTGAAATATAGTTCTACTAGGTTTGCACACACCCCCTTTGTATATAAATCGTACTTTAGTACAGTCTTTTGTTACAGCAGTGTGTCTCTTCAAGTTGTAATTAGAAGAGAATGCTTTGTAACATTTTTCACAACTGTACACGCGTCCATATTTACACATGTCTACTATCAGACTCAAGTGGTTGCGGTACATGTTGAGATTCAAGACTTTCTTACTACTACAAAGCTTGCTACGCACTACAGTCACTTTATTAGTACTAGACAGGTTGAACACTCGTATGTCTATTTTGAATACTTTCTCTAATCTATCTAAATCACTTAAGAGAATACCTTTGAACTTTTTCTGACAAGTGTCTGGATAAGCTTCTTTGAAAATCTCTACAGTTCTATCTAATGTTTTATACAAGTGGTGTGACAAGCATCTAAAGAAACACAAGTTGTCTCTGTACACTCTCTTACTGTAAGAGTCTCGGTGGAAGTGTAACATACCTCTTTTCCTGAAACTTGCAGGGACACTCTCTAACTTACCTAAGAACACATTTGTAGGTCTAATATAAGTCAGATTCACATTCACATTACCTACTACTGTCCACTTTGTGTCAGGTCTACTTGTGTCAACTTTCACTTTACTTTTCAATAGATCTATGCAACTTTCAAAGCTCTCAGAGTTCTTAACTAAGAAGTAAGGGTCTTGATGGTCTTCACTGTCATAAAAAACTGAAGAGTTGTTAGCTGAAGCATGAAAATACATGACTCTTTGCTCAGCGTCTTCAGTGCAAGTCAAAATTCGACCAAAAGACACAGCTACTCTATAACTGTATAACTGGTTCTCATGTATAGCTCTGAGAGCTGTCACTATCTCACTCACTCCTTGATCAGATTCAAAAGTAGTTAATCTGACGTTATATATAGCTTGTACACAACCTAACACAACTAAACCTTGACCTATCGATCTGAAATTTGATTTATAATATTCTAAGAAAAGAGAGTTTTTCTCAATCTCTTCAGGTAAAACTGTTTCACTAGAGAAGACTTCTCTCAAGCAAGTCTCTGAAGTACACAAGTTCTTACTACTGTTATGTATAGTAACTTGTCTAGGTATTCTAGGTGCATTACACCGAATACAACTGATAGTATTCACGTGTCTATGCATTTTAAAAACTCTTCAGATATACACTCTCTCCTTCTTTTTTTTCTTTCCTTTTTTCCACTAAAACATACTCACTAACAAACAGGCAGACAGACAGACAGACAGACAGACAGACACATAATGCAAAGAATTTACAGCCCTATCAATACAGTGTTGAGGAACCTTACAACTGATGTAATTTAATTGTTGAGCACTCACCTAAACAGTCTCATCGCAAGTGGTAACACCTCTGTAAAAGTTCTTGTCACTCTCCAGCATCGGCCCAACACGCTCCATTATGTCTTTGATCGTGTTGACAGTGACCGTGTACCCACAGTGTATTGGGCTTGTTGTTGCTCGACCTGCAGGCAGCGCTTTATCCATTTCTTCCACGTACGACGACGTTCCGATGTGGATCTTAGGTTGTCCCCTGTAGAGGTTGACTAAGACACCTGTGTGTTTGACAGGGTTGTCTAAGTAGTTCAGATAGTTCTGGACTGCTGGCGCTCCTTTCTTGGCTTCTTCTTTAATCCTGTCATAGTTCTCTATGATAGATTTGCTCTGGTAGAAGAGCCCTCTGAAGTCGTTTGCCCGTAAGTTGAAGCGCCTCTCGTAAGGCTTGTTCAAATATTGCCTTATTGAGACGCCACTGATGAAGGGGAGCTTGTATACTTCAAGCAGCGTGCATGTATCCCCAGGTGGGTAGAAGAGTTGGTCAGGAACAATGCTACCCTCAGCTTGTTGAGATGGGAAACCAAACCGACTAGGCCACTTCTCACCAGTCAAAGGGACTATGCGGAAGTTAGCCAGCTTAGACCCAACTTTCATGGATCCATTCCTCGGCGGAAGCGGTGTCACAACAGCAGTAGCAACCGTGGATTGGGAAGTAACACTTCCCACACCAGCCTTTGCAGCACGTGCAGCAGCTGCAGCTACAGTAGCCACACTCTTGGTGTACTTTCGCTTCTTTTTTTTTTCAACAACTGCTTCTGGCTGAATCTGTGGAGATGGACCTCTTTTAGTAGCAGTCGTCACGCCCTTGAGAGGATTCACTTCACCACTTGTGTCACCTACTACTGTTGAGTAGTACTCATCCGTGACTACTGTAGCTTCCCCGTTGATGACGACGACAGTGTCGGTCAAGCCAGGCGTGATGACGGCCCCGGCACTATCCCTCACTACAATGTCGGCTGGTACAGCTGTAGTGACAGGTGAGGAAGGTGGCGCACAGCGTCCTTCAGCTTCAGCTTTCTGGAACCACTCATCTAGTACTTCATTCAAGTCGTGCCCGATGATTTCACCTTCTTCTACTTCAACCTCTGTCAAGTCGATGACGATTGGCGTACTGGGTCGAAGTATCTCATCACCAGTCAAGTCGATGATGACTGGAGGAGTAGCGGCAGCGGAAGAGCTCCATTGCCTCGGCCCACGGGCATGACATGTGACAGGGTCTGGTAAGTGAGGACATCTTGAGGCGGTTCAGGGTTGCTGAAGCTTGTAGAGCTCAAAGCTGGTGCTGACGTAGATACATCACGGTCCAGTACGCCAGTGGAAGGAGCCAGCATGCGGTCCAGATCGTGATGTAACCCCAAGATAGCTGCACTCTACTCTTCAGGTGTACTTGGACGATGAATCCATTGTACTTCATTGCTCGCTGTAGGAGGTATCTCCACAGAAACGTCCAGAACTAAGTTCTTGCTCTTAGCTACTTTAGAGCTCTTGTTGCCAGCAGACCGCATCCTAAACTAAAACAGTTAGTTTGTAGAAGTTGAAAAGTAGAGGCAGCGTGTAGAGTGGCAGGTGTAGAGTAGAGTAGTCGTCACAGTTGAGCAGCTCAGGAGCAGTTTGATTTCAACTGAGCAAATCAAGGGGTATATATACTAATTTTACTGAGAACGATTGTCAAACGTTGTCACACGTTTGTTGAACGACAATAGACGAACATTTGACGTCTGACATTTTTTTCATATTTCATCTCTAATTGTTATTGTACGACAATTATACGCACATGTCACTATAGTAAAGCACTAGGCTGAGTTTGGATACAATGTATCTTTATCAACCACACTACATAAATAAGCACGGGATAACCCATAACAGACTGTTGCTTCTGCGGAGAGCAAAACAAAAAGTTGAAAAACAACAGTTGGAAATGTGAACTCTATTCAGATAGCACAGTGGCTGTCAGCTGGATGGGGCGTTGCAACATAAAAGGAACGTTCATGAATGATGTATCTTATACTACACTTTTCAAGATGAAAAAATATAAATACAGTCTAAATTTTTTTTTTTACTTATTATATGATTGACAAGTTTGAAGGTGAAGTTTACATTTTCTTCTTGACGTTTATTTGAAAGATTTTCGTTCAAGTGAGTTAATTTGTGAACACTACTTTTCTAGACAGGGTGGGGGAAACGATTAGTGTATGTTGAAAACATTCGGCTGTGATCAGATTCAAACTGAGCAGCTCTGAGACAACATGTCCAGTGCAGCTTGTACACCTCTACCGATTTCACTCAGCACTAAACACAGGCGGTCAGTTTGGGAGTTCATTTCAGACGTCAAGAGTGGAGTAGAGACTGGTGAGGAAAAGCAGTTGTTCAGATATTGTCCTGAAGAGTACATCAGAGATAGTTACATACCTCCAAATTTAGATTTTTCAAATTGTTTTCTGCATAACAACACGACTCCCATAAATGCTAGTAGTCCTTCTCTCAAGAAGTTCATAACTAGTTCTACTGGGAAAGCTACTCAATCTGAAGTAGTGAGTAACGTGTTACTGCTAGTTTCTAAGTTACAACACAGTGTAACTTCTCATAGTGTAGTAGCTTCAGCTATCAACTTTCAAAAATGTAGGATTAAACCCTACTTCAAAATTAATCAGCTCGAATCACACCAGCTGGGAAATTCCGTGTTCATCTCTACGAGTATGGTACATGGCTTAATCAAGCACACAGTATCAGCTCCTGACAAGATAACACATGCTAAATACTCTTCAGATCGGTTTCTGTATGAAAGAGCATACAAGACTGAGATCGGACACAATGCAAACGGGTGTTGTCACGTTGTAAGAGTAGTTGTACAACGTTGTCAAAACCCTACTCTACTGTGCCAAGGAGTCTTGTATGAACTGGTGACAGCCTTTCCAACTCAATCCTTCTCCCCTAACTGATGAAAAAAAACTCTTGACCAATAGTCTATTAGATGCTTCACAAAAAAATAAAAAGTGAAAAAAAAGTATAGGTGTACTAACAAACTAACTCTGGTCTCTCATATATTGAGAGACCCCCCTTCAAACTGTCACTCTACTTCTTAAAAATTTTACATGCACACTGTGTTTTAAACGGTTAGTTGTCAAGTCATAAATCACTCAGAGTATATAGGGTCGTGTAAGTGCACTCACTCATTCAAACGACCTTTCAACGTCATCATGAAGACAGCTCACGACCTCTACACGCTAGTTAAGGCTAGATACCCTGAAGACGAGTTAGTATTACAGTATGTGTGTGAAAGAAAAGAGTCTGTCACATGCACTGTAAAAACTTTACAGTACATTTTCAATCATTTCAAACAGACTTTAGAGCATAGGAAATGGTTGTATTACACTTGGGTTCTGCTAAGTGATAGCTTCAATGAGAGTGAAGCTAAATGTATAGACAAGTTGATAATGAAGCACGACTTGTCTAAGTTTTCAGCTGTAGAAGCTGTTGGATACGGGTGGAAGTTTGGCCGCCTTAAGAGTTCAAAACCTCTCAAGAACTCTGACCACCTTGCAATGTGGGAATCAGCGCTGAAACATCACTACACAAACAACCCTCATCATCCTCAGTACCACTCTAATCAAGACATGCCGACACATTACTTGTTAGAGAGTATCATAGACATGCTAGGTTGTCGGCTTCAAAGGAACTTAGCAGGTCGTTCAGATTTGAAAGTAGAAGACATTTTCAAAATCCCAGATACGTATCTAGAACGTTACACTGAAGCAGACAGATACAGAGTTAAAACTTATTTAAGTCAGTGGGAGCGTGATATTACAACGTCCCCTCATCGTAGTGGTTTAGCGCTCAGAATGTTATTGTAAACACTCTGATAAAAAAGTGAAACGTTAGTGCATCGTATAGAGTTGGGTGGGGTGGGGGGTGTGTATAGTATTAGCATAGGGTGTATGGGGTGGGGGGCACCCCTCTAGTGTGAAATGGATAGGGGGGGCGAGGAGTTCGAACTCAGAACGTTTTGCATACTCTTAACACGATTTCCCTACGTATCTAGTCTAAAGAGCTTTATAAAAGCTCCCCCTAACCTACAACACCCCATACAACGCTCTATCTACCTACCTGCCTGTCTACTCCTTCACACACTCGCTCATCATGGCAGATTTCAATTTAGTAGTACCTGTATCATCATACTTCAAAGGAGAGCCGTTAGGATAAGTAGTAAGTTGCCGACATCAGATTACATACGGTTAGGTTCATACCTTAAAGTGAACTTGAAGGACATGGGATATCTCAGTTGTGAGAGAAGTGTCATAACTCAAGCTAGAGAAATGTTCACTACTTGGTACCAGAAAAGTTGTACCACTAGGTGGGAAGAACGACCTCATCCAATTCTCACGTGAGTACATGGACAAGCATGACATGTGGGATGGCTTAGAGAGTGGAGACATGGAGTGGAAAGTGCAGAAATATTTCTCTCTTTTGTCTGAGCTCTGCCCTAGAGACTGGAAGACTATAGGGATCTACTTAGGGTTGACTTCTCATGAAATAGCTTTCATCTCTCAACCTGTGCCTTCTGACAGAACTGTCAAGAACCCTGTCTATGAAGTGCTGAGAGCTTGGAAGTACAACGAGACGTCTGAACCTATGGCCTTGATGAAAGTGTTGCAAGACGACATGGGTCGCAGTGACGTCGCAATGTATGTTCAAGGGTTGTATGCAGCTGTACCCAAAGACATAAAAGTGACTGGTGTCACCTCAGTGTTGACCACTCTCGTCTGATCACTGCACTAAGATGGACGTCTCTACCGCTGTGGAATCTGTTGAATTCGATCCTAGACTACAGTCACCTTTCACTATGCTAATAGCTGGACCTACATTGTGTGGTAAGAGTCGTCTAGTATTCGAAGTGATAAATAACGTGAAGACTCTCGTCACACCTGAAGTACACGATATAACTTACTGCTACAGCCAGTGGCAACCAGAGTTTGAAAAGTTGAAAAGTGCAGGTGTGAAATTCAACGAAGGTCTTCTTACAAGGGATGAACTTTTCAACTCTAGTCGAGATACTACTAAACACTCGATGCTCATCATAGACGACTTGTTAGACCCGGAATATGCACCTATAGCTAAAGACCTCTTCATCAAAGGTTCTCATCATATGAACATGAATGTAATATTCATTACTCAGAACTTATTCTTTGCTAACAAAGACTTCAGGACTCTCAGTTTGAACAGTCATTATCTAGTTATTTTTAAAAACCCTCGAGATATGAGTCAGATAAGTTATATATCTAGACAAGCTTTCCCAGCGCAACCATCTTTCTTGACTCAGGTATATAACAAAGAGACTACAGCTAAACACTCATACATAGTGTTGGACTGTAAGCAGAGCACACCTGACAACTTGCGAGTGAGGAACAGTATAACAACACCTTGGAATAGCGTAGTATTCATTCCTACTGGGAAAAAGCAGAAGAAATGAAGGGTAGTACTAAGAGTAAGCGTGCTGAGAGTCTTAAGCGCCGTCAGAGAAGTGCTTACTACCAAAAGTTAGTTTCTTTACGTCGTCATTACTCTCTGTTGAAACATATAGCTAAATGTAGTACTACAGACTGTCAACATTTAGTGAGAGGTCTCAGTGAAGAAGTGATCAGACTAATGAGTGTCATATGTGTCAATGTAATGAACAAAACCTTGACACCGAACTCAGTTCACGCAGTCAAGAAGTTATCGCCGTACAAGAAACAGCTGAGAGCTATAACAAAACCTAAGATTACTGTCATAGCTAAGAGACGAATACTACAGCAGAAAGGTGGCTTCATAGGTGCACTACTGGGTGTAGCACTACCGCTTATTACTAGTCTCATAGGATCAGCTGTCAAACGGTAGTCATGTCTTACACACGTATGGCTTTAGTGAGACCTGATTTAGTGGGTAAAAGCGACACCCCCATTTCTTCTACTACTAACACTGACCCGCTACCTAGTGCAACACTCGCGTCTTCTGCTCCAGCTGTGCTACCAGACCCTCAAACTCAGTTCTATGAGAGTCAACTAGTCAGAGAAAAACTATCCCCACACAGTAGTCTAGTGGAGATATTGAGTCACTTACAGAAAGAAGCAACTAGAGTATTGAATGACTCTCAGTTGAACACTAGTGAGAGACTCAGTAGATACAACCAGCTCATGACTAAATCTTCTATACTATACAAAAAAGCTAAAATTGTGAGTCGAGCTGCTTCTTCTATGAACCCTAGAAATATTACTCGACAGCTTCACAAAAGAGGTAGAAGAGGGGAAGAAGCAGACGATGAAGCTAGTTCAGGCGAGGATGACGATATGTTTTCTACTAATAGTCATCAAACTCCAACTCCAAGTTTACCTGGTGGTAGTGGAGACGATGAATATGAGTCTCAAGAAGAAGAAGAAGGAGAAGAAGAAGACACAGGACCTATAGGTAGACAAGGTGTCATGGTGATGGATGCTTTAATTCAAAGGCGTGTACCTACTACTTATCAGAAGACTGCTATGAATCTGTATAGACACTTAGCAGACTCTGACAAAGGTAGAGGTACTATCAACTGGACTCCTAGTGGTGAACTAGTAGTGCACGGGCGGCGTATACAAGGGAGTAACATCATTGATCTACTAGGTGATGCAGCTCGGAAAACTAGTCTAACTAAGAAGCAACCTCCCATAGGACAAAAGTACTTCATCGCAGCTGTTAAAAGGTTGAACCCAGACCTCAAGTTCGTCAGAAACAAAGAATCTTGCAAGAGTGTTAGTTCTATGACTGGCTCTCCCTTCAGAAGACGTTCATATAGTGTAACACCAAAGCGTAAGCGTAAAGCTAATACTGCACAGAGTGGTACTGGTATAACACCTCGTCAACTAGCAAAGTTATGGCGGACAAAGCTTTGAAGAAAGCTGTAGTAGATCGGTATACTTCAGTCAGAGAACCTGGAAGTTTCACTAGCGTGAGTAAGTTGCGACACCATCACTTTAAGAAGACTGACTTAAAAAACATTGCTGAAGCTTTAGAAGATGTGGATGCTTACACTAGACACAAACCTTACAAGAGACGGTTCACAAGACACAAGACTCAGACTTGGGGTATAGATAGACAATGGCAGTTAGATCTTATTGACATGAGAGAGTCTTCACGTGAGAACAAGGGGTACCAGTATATTTTAGCTGGTATAGATGTCTTCTCAAGATATGGCTTTGCTCAACCTGTCAAGAGCAAGAAAGCTGTAGATGTATTAGAAGCTTACAAAAAAATGACTGAGAGTAGACAACCTGTTAAAATCCAGACTGACAAAGGAAAAGAATTTTTGAACCAAACTTTCAGAAGTCATCTAGAAGAAACTGGTGTGGAATTGTTCACTGGAGAGAGCGATGACGTGAAATGTGCTATATCTGAACGATTTAACGCCACACTGCAAGGTAAGCTGTGGCGTTGCTTTGCTTACTTCAACAACTACAAGTGGACAGGCATACTTCAAGATCTAGTCCACTCTTACAATAGTACTGTGCATAAGACACTAGGTGCAGCTCCAGTCAACATCACAGACAAGAACTCTGATGCTCTGTTCTACAGGCTATATGAACAACCACCAGACAAGAGGACTGTGCCCAAGTTACTTTTGAAGAAAGGTTCTAAAGTGCGCATGCTTGCTAAGAAGCGCGCTTTCAACAGAGGTTACGAACCTAACTGGACTGAGGAAGTATACACTATAGATTCTGTCAAACCTAAAGGATACCAACTGAAAGATGAACTAGGAGAAGAGATAAAAGGAACTTTCTACCAGCCTGAAGTTCAAAAGGTCCATGTCCGTCAAGGGAAGAGGTACGACATAGAGGAAGTAGTGAAGTACAGAGGCTCAGGTCGTAAGCGTCAAGCATACGTCAAGTGGAAAGGTTACGGGGATAAGTTCAACACGTCGGAACCTGCTAAGAACGTGAAAAAATGGCGTTCACAATGACACTACCTAGCAACTCGTCTATGAAAGTTTTCCCAGACAACACTCTGACAACTTACAACACGTTGTTACCCGAGTATGTATCTTCTAGTACTCCAATGGAGTGTGCTCTGCAAGAAATAACGTGTCCTACTAGCTGGTACAACGTAGAATGTGAGACATTGTTGTTCATAGAAGGTGAAACAGACTCAACTATACCAAAGAGCGTCATGAGTGCTAAAAGACTACAAGAAGCACTACATAAGCGAAGCTCAGACTTTTTTCCTTACACAGCGAACGATCCTGTGTTGAACAGGAAAAGTTCAAGTATACATGACGGAGTAGCTAAGAAGTGTCTACAGCGAGGTGTAGAGATCAAGCGCTCTAAACAAGTACCAGTACGACAACCTACAGCGAGACTTAGTGTAGAATCAGACCCAATCTCTGGAGAAGTAGTGCGACCTGCGACGCCACCTAGTGTCGAATCAGACAGCGAAACCGAAACTGAGCTAGACCCTTTAGCAGAAGTGCCGCCATCTGGTGCAGACAGTATCACTTACAGAATAGTACGCGGTTTGAGCCCTGAGAACCGTGCGAGTGCAGCAGTCTCAGCTGTGAGAGATTCACTCAACTTAAATTACACAGAAAAAGGAGCATTCATAAACGGGCCTACTACTAGAGAGTCAGAAGTTTTGACTGAGGAAGAACTCAGAGTAGTAAAAATAGAATTAAAGTTGAAGTATTTAGATAAAATAGTCAACACTTTCCAATTCCCAGCAGTCCGGACATATACAGCTTTCTCTCTGCAAGGTGTATATCTACAAGACAACAGTGACTTCATAAATTATCTGAACAAGTGTATAAACAGGAAACACCCTAGTATAATCAAGAAACTGAGGACACACCACAAGAACAATAAATCTAACGTGTTCACATACAACAGGTATACAATGAAGTGTATTGTAGCTCTACCCCCTGATGTTGTGATACAACTACCAGTTAACTTAGGTGTGCAGTTAGGATTCGGAGGTGGTGTCTTCTTGATGAATAAAACTGAAGGTCAAGCTGTAGTAGACTTGAAGTTCAGAGCCCAGACTGTCTATGTATACTCTGATATAGTGAAACATAACATCGTTGGAGACAAGAGAGCACCTCTCTTGAGAGTTGTAAACATTAACCCACTGCTAGGTGACACACAGACTGTCACTTTCCAACCTTTGATGTACCAACCTGTGAGTAAGAGCAGCTTCAGACAGATCGCGATCTACTTAAGAGACAGCACAGGTCGTCCTATACCATTTGAACGTGGAGCAGTGACTGTAGTACTAGCTTTTAGACCTATAAGCAACCGCATATAGCAACAGTATGCTTCAGCGCTTTGGCCCACCTCCATACTTAGCTCCTAGAGGGGAGTATGGTGCTTACTACGCTAAATCTCAGTTTGGGCACGGTGTTCTACCAGCTTTCGGTGGAGTAGCTAGGCAACGTGGTCATGGTATTGGATCTATCATATCAGGATTACTGCGAGGAGCTGTCCCTCTTTTGAGCACTATTGGTCGTAAAGTTGCTAAGACAGCTGGCACAGCACTACTCTCTACAGGTGCAGGAGTACTTTCAGATGTCATGGCTGGAAAGCCACTCAAGAAGAGTGTAAACAAACATGTCAGAGGTCAAAGCCAAGCTCTATTGAAGAGAGCTCATTCTTCAGCTCAGAACTACATAAACAGAGTGTCTCAACAGACTCCAGCCAAACGCCGTGCGACAGTCCGACGTGCAGGACGTACTAAGCAGCAGACAGGCAAAGGTCGCAAGAAGAAGAAGCAGAGTCGTGCTAGCAATAAAGCACTACTGTTCTAATCATGAGTCTGTTACATCCTCATCGCCAGACATGTGCTGTAGGAGAGTTAGATCTCCATGCAGTAGGAGTGACTCAAAAAGACATTCTGAAGAGTCAGACAGTCACTAAGACAACTAACAATGCTTTGACTGACCACACTGACTCTTTCGACTTTACTTTTGAGCCAACTACTCTGTACACAGATTTGAGTGAAGCAGAGTTGTACTTGGAAATAGAAGTTGTAGATGCTGCTGGGACACGTCTAGCAGTAGGTGACGAAGCTGCACCTGTGAACAACATAGGCCACTCCCTCTTCTCTTCTGTTCAACTGTTGATCAACGGAGAGAAAGTGACAGGGAACAATGAAGACTATGCACTGAAATCGACATTGTTAGACTTAGTAGGAACTGAAGTGAACGACAAGACTACTCGGTTGAAGGGTCTACAGAAGTGGATGATGGACACAGCTGGCCACATGGAAGGACGAGTTGCCGCTAACACTGGTTTCTTGCTCGCCTGAAAGAGTTCAGTGCAAGACGGACTCACGGAATCATCATCAGGCCCCACATCGACCTCCTCAAGCAGTGCAAGCTCTTCCCTTCACATTGTGAGTTCAAGTTCATATATGAACGTAGCTCTCCAGCTTTCTACATGATGCAAGCTGCAGACTTAGACTTCAAAGTGAAGATCACTAAAGCTGAGATGAGTGTGCGCCAAGTGACCGTGAGAGACAAAGTAGCTGAAGTCCACAATAAAACAGTGCTGAACCCTCAGTTCGGGCCATTCAACTACACTCTGACGAGGTGTCGAGTCACTAAACACACTCTAGACGGAGGGTCACAAGAGTACAGTTGGACTCAACCAGACACAAGCCAGATCCCGACCCGTGTCCTACTAGCTTTAGTCAAAGAGACTGCAGCGTCAGGCACTAAAAGCGAGAACCCGTTCAACTTCCAGAACTACTCAGTGAGAGAAGTAGGTCTGAAGTATGATGATCATAAATATGAAGTGAAGACTGACTTTGCTGCAGGGAACTGTGTGAAAGCTTACAGGAACTTGTTCAGAGAGACAGGTCTACTAGCTGTAGGTCAAGATTGTGGTCTCACTTTAGAACAGTTCCAATCAGGGTACACAGTCTTCGCTTTCGACCTGACTCCAGACAGGACTCCTGAATGCCCACGCATCAACTTAGTGAAGCAAGGAAAGTTGACTGTGTCTCTGAGGTTCAACGCCCCTACAAATCACGCCATTTCAGCTGTCATCTGTGCTTTCTACGACAACAACATCCAACTCACAGCTGACAGACTACCAGTCACAGACTACCACATGGCCTGAGAAGATGAAGACTTCACAACTGAACACTGTTCTTAGCCAACACCCTCACACTCGACGATACTTCCTAGGTACTTTCCCTAGTGATGAGTGTCCTGCTGAAGCAACACCTCTGACTTGCTTTGTCAGTAACACACACCCCCACACACAACCTGGACAACATTGGATAGCTTTCTATGTTCAGAGTGATGGAGTAGTGTACTATTTCGATCCTTATGGTTTACCCCCTATGAGTGTATATCACAGAGCGTTCTTGAAGAAATCGTCAGACAAGCGTGGGACGTTCAACAAGCAACAACTACAAAGTTTATACACTAAAACTTGTGGCGCTCATTGCATCAACTTCTTGATAGAAACATGTCGAACCCAAGACCCTCAACACACTCTACACAACCTTCTCCAACTGCCAACCAACCTGACCGATCGAATGGTACAGCCATACATGAGTCTATACTAAAGTCTCTAGAGCAAGAAGCTGCAAGTACTAAACACAACTTACTTGCAGACAGCACTCAGAGAGAATTAGACGTGATCGACGGGTTGAAGAGTAACGCTGATGTCATGGATAAAATAATTGATATGATCAGTCAACTCATGTACAGAGTGAGGCAACTAGAAGAAGTTCAAGACAAGGCAGAAATGGAGAAAACTAAAACTGGAGGAGGGTGTGGGTTGAACTGTGCCAATAACTCATTCACTTTGTAACTGCTTTGCTTTTTGCTTTGTGTGAAATAAAAAAAAGAATGAAAAAAACAAATTGTGTCGTGTATCTGTGTATATACCAACGGTATTTATCGAATACTAAAGTTAGTATTCCATCTGCATGTGACGGTATTACTGAAATGTCATTGTTGACATTTGAAAGCCACTTGGTGTATAGCACGTGGTGTATAGCACGTGTATGTGTTTACAAAGTTAGTAGGTCATATTGACATATATTAACCAATCAGAAGCTTGTAAAGTATGTCATGACCTCTAATCTAGGTCAGTGACGTCACTTCCTGTCATATAGAAGCTTCTGATTGGCTCTTAAAGGTCACTTCCGTTCTGCAAGTGTCAACTGACCTACTTGCTACCGTTTCTTACGCGCTGAATATGCTCCTATATACTACTTGCCCCCTTTATTCGTTTATAAATATACATCAGCTGAGGACTGTGCACACATCTAATATGACTTACATTAGCCTAGGCCTAGGCCTTACACCTGTTGCTGGGCTGTGATTGGTCAAGAGGCCATGTGACCACCAGGACTGGGGGCTTGGGAGCCGGTGTCCCGTTCACTCAGCCCAGCACGCCAGCCGCAGCACATGCACCACCTTCGTCTCAACATAAACTTGATTTATATATATATATATATATATATATATATATATATATATATGTGTACAGGCAAGGGAAAAGGGTAGTCCAAGGAAAAAGCCAACTTTAAAATTGATGTCATAAGCTTTCCAGTGATATATTACACTAGAAGATATTATTTCTAGTTTTTGAGAAATGGCTTTATGAATATGTGTGGGCATCACAATTTCCAAAATCCAGCTAAGCTCTATGTCTCATATTTTCCAAGATATCCCTATTTAATTAGCATTATCTATGATAATTAGAAATTTATGATACATTTTCATTCTTTAAGTCATAAAATTCGATCTAGGAATGGTAATTTTATTTTGTTTTCACCATCGCAATCCTCAGAAATCATTCTATCAAATTATGTCTTAATTTTGTCTATTTGGAATAAAAATCATGTTTCCATGGCAACACATCAACAAGCACACCCATTTAGGCTTTAAAACGTTCCTTTTACCTTCCAAATATAGAAGCTTTTTACCAAAAATGGAATGTTTAATGTAATCCTATTGAATTCTCCAGGAAAAAGTACCCAAGAGCTATTTTTAGCCTAATTTAGCTAATATTAGGCCGTAGTGGCGCCCCCTGGTGCCTAAATTCGGAACTAATCCCGCGGGGACTATCCTTTCTGCTTGGCTGCTCACATATATGGGTCAAGCCACTGACTTGTGTTGGTTTGGGTTTTGGGGGGACAAATTAGAAAACATAGAATATGTTTTAACAAGTTCGTTATATTGAAAGGTATATGTCTTGGCTTCTCAGAACAGTTCTCTATACATCTCTAACCCTAGTGGTTCAGTTTTTATCGCGTCGCGAAGTCGATCGTCCGTGTCACGTGAAACTCCGCCACAATAATAATATGAATATGTGATAACTACTCTTAAATACATCACAGGCACCCCTGATTTTGTTTACAATCTGCTATCACAACTTTCTATCAGTATGCCAAAGATAATTGTCGTAAACTAAAAACTTTCTGAGTTATAGCCCATTGAACTTTAACATTTTTTGGAAAATAATCAAATTTGTGTCACAAAATCTCCACTTTAACCTAGCTTGCCTAAAATGGGCCCTTTAGTCTTGCAAATCACCCTACAATGTCTTCAATATGTGTACTTTGATAAAACTGTATCACCAAGTACTCTGGTAAGACCTACTTGCTACAGTAATAGGCTAACGTAAGACTTAATATTGTGGCACTCCGCCACGAAAGAGAAAACAAGGCTAAATACAGGATGGGTAATGCTATGAAATAATTTTTTGTATAGGATGATAAACCAAGTGCCTTAATAACATGTCTGGCAGCATGAGCAAATTATATTAGATATTAAGGGTGGTGGACGGAAAATCAGTATTGAGCTTGAAACTCAGCCATAAAACAACGGTCTTGCTTTAGAACCCTCATGTACCAACATAAAATGGCCTAAATGCTGCACATAACAGAGAAAAACAATGAAAGGCACATGTAGGTAGGCCCACCCCCTCATTTAGGTGGGTTTTGACCCAAATTTAATGCATGAGATGACAAATTTTGAAAAAAATGACCCCAAATCCATGGAAACATGATTAAAAGTCCTAGGATCAGACCATAGGTGCAACATACACTGTAGTATAGTCTTTTCTATCATTTCCAATAGCTATGTACCAGCAGAAGGCAATAATATGCGAAACAGGGCATGTTTTAAGCAAATTGGGTTTAGTGGCGGAATTTCGTGGCGGAGTTTCACGCCAGGCTACCTGCCGTCGTTTGCATCCATTTTATCGCTGTAAATTGTCTCGATGAGTGAAACTCCACCACTAAACTACTGCGTAAACATTCAATATGGCGCCCGCAGAAGAACCCAGATGTAGACCGGAAGTGTTACCCGGTTAGACACTGGTCTGTGTTCCCACAGAAAACTGAGGATTTCGTGGCGGAGTTTCCCCCGCGAACGTACACAATACACATAAGGAGTTGACCGGTCAAACCACTGCTGGTTATTACACATAAGGACTCTACCATTTGTACAGGACTGAGAAAATGAGTATCTATAATTCTTTAACCTAGAGGGGAGTGTAAAACACTATTGAAACTCCGCCACTAAATTATTGTATGCGAATACACATTGGCTCCTGGAGCCTAGGCATTTGGATTTTTTTGAAAATTTATTTTTTCCATCATAAGACCCACATGTTACATCAACATAAGGGACCAAATGGCTACTCTATGGTAGAGCTTTCCTTAGTATGTGAGGACACCAAAATAATATAATAGATTAAAATTTATTGACAAATACACGGTTAAAAGCATACGGTGAAAAAATTATGCTTCATACCTGGGTAAAACTTCTTGAATCCATCTACTATAACATAGGCCTAATAGAAAAAGTCAATGGAGATGGACTATAGGTACCTCAGGGGACGTGGGGCGCATGCAGAACACGTAATTTTAGTCATTTTTACTGATTTTTGGAGTATTTTTGCCTTTGGGGCCCCATAAAGCGCAGAATTTTGCCCCATTACACAAAAAAAATATTTTTGGGCAATTTTCTCCCCATCAACAAAAAACTATGCGATTTGATGCAAAACTCTCAATTCTGTAGGGTGATAGGGCTAAAAAGGCCTGAAATCACCAAACCAACACAATTTAGCGGCTTGACCCATATATAAATAGACTGGAGTCAAAATCAGCTTTTATTAGTTCTAGGAGCATCTCTGAGTAAAATTTGGTGAAACACGTTTGTAGGTCAATTTTGGAGTGTAGATTCCAAAAAGCCATTTTACCGAACGGAAAAATGCATTTTAAGCCTTGAAAATTCAAAAAAAATGCAATAGTGCATAAATAAAAGTTTCACCTAGATATTTATAAATTTTGGTAACCATAGCAACCAAATGTCCAATATAATCCTTGCAGTTTGAATATAAATAGTTGTTTAAATATAGTTTGAAATCTCACGTTTGATAAACCAAGACAGAAAATTTCGAGGGTTAGTCAATGATAATATATTTTATCATGACCACTAACTTATAAGGATTATTAAATTGAAATAAGAGTTTGCTAAACTATGACTTAATTTTCAGTAACCAGCTTTTCACAGGAATTCCACACCAGGTGACAGCACTAGCAAATCATGAGATATTTATCTATATGACAAGATTGTAATTGCACTTGTTATCATACCTAAAGGCAACCTTTTTTAATATTGAATATGATATGGGGCTGTAACTTAATGTATGTATGTGTCAACTTAGCTAGATCTTTTTGTAAAGACGGATCAACCTATTCCAATGAGGTTTTCTGATTGGGAAAACTTTTCTTTGTGTTTTTGAAAAATGCATATATCTAAAACAGACTCATGTTTCTATTAGGCCATTTATACACTGCAACAATTGTTATGTAGACTAACTGGCTTCAATGGATTGAGTAACCATTGCACGGGTCGCTCATCCTGTGGTTGTTGCATATCAGCCAGGGCCATGTGCTGCTGCCACTGATTGGTAATATACTTACATTGTAAGACCATTACTAACTAATTACTCAAACATTGAATGTGTGGGACGAGGTGGGTGTGTGGACCCCGTCACTACTCCATCAGAACTCCCGACTCCCGACACCAAACTCTACACTCAAGAGTCCAGGTTGCGGTGAGAATAAAAATATTATGCATTTTTCACCTAGTCACTTGCTCTGTACTTTAACCACAAGGTAAGGGATAATATCAATAATTACTAAAACATTACTAATAATTTCAGGCAATCCAAGGCAATGCTAACTTTTAGCTTAGCGTTAGCGGCAAAACACTAGGATAGGATATCAATAGCCAACATGAGCCTCATATCATCCAAAGACAACATTCTAAACCATAATCATCAGCCATTGACTATCTCATCAACAGACCATGCTGACACTTGCCTGGTTAGCTCAGTCAGAAGAGTGCCTGCCTCTTGATCCTAGGGTCTAAGGTTCAAGGCTCTCTTGGGGAAACTTACTAAAATGTTTTCAGAAATTTGCCCGGAACCAACAAACACCAGGGGGAGCAAGTAGATTCTGGGAGTGTTCAAAAAGGTGGGGTTAGTGAGTTTCTAAAGGTTCTGAACATCTCCCAAGGGTCCGACCACTAGTTTGTTAAAATTATCCTTCAGATACGTGCAGCATTTGGAGTTCACATAATTAATTCCATGAGATATTTCCATAGAGATTATACATTCTAAAGGGCATAAGGACCAAACGGCAGTTATTAAATGACAACCATCTAAAGTTGGATGTTTCACTAGTTTTTTTTTAACTTGTTCTAGTATTGCCACATATATAATTTTCACTCAGACTCACTTTCAGTAATTTCTCCTCATAACTGCATCATGTAAGAAGAGTCACGTAGAGCTATGGATCCAAACTTTACATGGTCAATTAAATATTATTGTATGAACTTTTCACACAAGAATATATTACAGCAATAGCTTATCATACTATCACATCAATAATTCATTAAATGAAAATTGGAAATGATCCTGAAAAAATTGAGCCTCACCCATCCCCTGCCGCCATGGGAAAATGTGTTCGGATATGCAAAATGTGCCCCATTATGACAG
This sequence comes from Harmothoe impar, assembly GCA_947462335.1. Classification (NCBI taxonomy): domain Eukaryota; kingdom Metazoa; phylum Annelida; class Polychaeta; order Phyllodocida; family Polynoidae; genus Harmothoe; species Harmothoe impar. The sequence continues at coordinate 20,468,732 of OX381716.1, forward strand.
CAAAACGTAGCTCGTTCTGACAGCAAAAGGTTGCTCATTCCGACAGACAAGACAGCATGGACCATGCAGGAAGTGACGTTATTGCTAGGTAATGTTGCGAGGTAACATAGCAATGTTACTAGGTGAGGTCCATATGTCATTAGGTCAGTGACGTCACAGGTGCTTTGACATCACTGAGAACCGTACACACTCTCCATGCAGAGGTTTAGTCCAGTCGCTCGGCCCTGTACTGGTGCTTTTTTCCCTGTTTGGAGTATGTGAAAAATGGGCACAATGTCGGCTAGGCTCACTTTAAAAAATGGTACCTTGAAGCAGTCATTTTGCACACTTCCATCAAACATATTTTTAAACAAGCTGTCAAATCAGAGAGGGCCAAGCTGGGACCCCTTGTGGCTGTGTCTCACGAGATTTGGCCAATGTGAACGGCTTTGACTGGGTGCCATCTTTGACCGGTGCCATCTTTTATCAGCTTGATAGAAACCACTTTAATTAGGGGAGATGCAGGTATAAATGGGCAACTTATTACTAATTCAAAATATTATAACATCTATTAGCCTTTTCAGCCCATTAAATCTTCATCTGCCCTAAATAAACCATTTTCTATCAAGCCGGTGAAAGATCGCATCCAGTCAAAGATGGTGCCCGGTCAAAGTTGGCACCTGGTCAAATACGTTCCCATTGGCCAGATCTCGTGAGACACGCAGCCTTGTAGTAACCAAACAGAATGACCAATCTCACAGAAGTAATTCTGCTAAACTACAGCCTCATTACTTAAAACATATCATGCTATCTATCCCCAGGACCAAAGGTGACATTAAAGACAACTTTGGGAACAACAAGCGACATGGCAATTATGACAACTGATGAAGAACTGCTTACCTTCCATCCAGATGATATCCTGAATAATCCACAGTTCAAGAGGTATAATGTAATTTTGCCACAAAATGAAACAATACTGGTAAGTACATTAAAGTTTGTAAATGTGTGATGCGTCAACATCTCCAATTTCCTTCTGAATCTCTTTTCTCTGGTTGGCCTATGTATCCATGGTGCTCTCTATTTCGCAAGAGAATCCCCATGACAATTTCCTTTTTTCTTTGAAATATTCTAGTTTTTTTCCAAATACTTCATACAAGAGTAACTTTCTTCAGGACATTCTCCCAAAAATGATCGATTTCATTGCCTTCCCCCCATTCCTAGGATTTAAATCTGGGTATTAATTAGTTTGATATAGTGTATGACAAAGGTTCAGTGCAATTGTAGCATAGTACACATTGGCAACTATTTCCTATGGGGGTCAACCCATTGGCCTGACTATTTCCCTGCACCCTGTTATTGCCCTTTTGCTCCAATTTGCCCTTTCTTTACCCTTTCCCCCCCCTATCCAAATAAGATGGTGCTATTATTTTGATTTGCAATAAAAAGTATTTAAAAGAAAGCTACTTTAAGACATGACACCAAGCACACTGACTGTTTTTGCTCTTTGCTCCTGTTTTCCCCTTTGTTTGCCCTTTTCTTTGCTGCTTTGATTGCCCCTATGTTTGCCTCTTAAAGGTCACATGGCCTCTAATAAACTGATGGTCTCCCATAGGGGACAGTGCAAAGTTGCCAAAAATTGGTCACTTTATTTGACTTCATAGTAGGGGGGGTGTTAAATCACTGATTTACGTCGTACAGTTTCAGGGACAGGCTCAAACTATGCATTTGGTTCCAAAAACACAGAAAATCACAAACATATTTTTTCGGACTCCTGTGACCCCCCGTATGTGGGGTCCGAAGATTGGCCAAATAGTGAAAAAGCTGCCAAAATTCAGGCTTTCAGATTCCTACTCAAACCTCACCATGCCTTCATGAAAATGGTCAGAAACCTTCATTTGGGACCCAAAGTGAACATTTAAAGTCATATTGTTGTGATAATAGGGTTGTTTCGCCCTCTAGGGAGAGGGTGAGTTCATGGTAAAATTGCAGACACATGGTATTTGCTCCTATACAATCAAGTCCATATACTACCATAAAACATCATCATGAATTGTTCTGGAGGGCCCTCTGTTTCTGTTCAGTACCCCCTATGACCCCATCCCCCCCATCCCCCCCCCCCCATAGCATGCACCAATAGCCACCAGATAACTCCCTCCACCCCCTCGCCTCTATATTACACTGTACTCAGAATGTCAAAATCTTTGAACATCAATAGTCATTCACAGACACCTTAGCTTGGGAGTAAGACAGTGGTGTGTTTAAAAGAGGGGTGGGGGATATAGAGGGGGCCCAGACCTCCTCACTTACCCTATACAGACATAAGAGAAGGGCTACCTCAGTCCATCTAAGAACTCAAGCCATCAGACCTCTTATCATATATTTATCATACATGAAGATCTTTGGCACCTAAACAGAAAACTGATAACGGACCCAAAGAGACAATTACAGGTTATTTTCTTGTGATTGCATGAATATAATCCAGATTTTGGAGGGCCTTTGCTTCAATATATTTGAATTGTCAACATATTAAAATGAGTTTAGATCAAATAGATAATACCCTGTTTAAAGGTTTCTATATTCATTTTGAGTTACCCTACAAATGGTCACCCCTCCCCCCTCCATTCTATGCCTAGTACCTCACCCTATGTGTATTCATAGTCAAGATGACTGCTTCATGTTGTTACACTTATAATACATAGTAATTCTATAATAGTTATAGCAGAGATCTAATATTAACATCACTAATAACCTGATACAACAATAAATAAAAAAACATGACTCTCCTCCTTAACCAAGTGGTTAAATGCATACAATGATGGCTGGAAGAGGGTGAGTGGGGGAGCCTGCTAATGACTCCAAATAAGGACTTGTGTCCATATCTCTCAGTCTACACCTTGCATGGTTCGTATCCTAGACATAAGACATAAGTGACAATTCAATTTTCTGAGGTGTTAAATAGATACTCTGAACATTAAATATTATTGAAGCCAATAATAAACCCTGCAATTATATTATGGGGAGGGGAGGTAACCCTGATACCTCATTTGCAATGCTAAAGATACAATTTTGTCAAAGAGGGGCATACATGCAACATCTGAGGGTGCTGCTATAATATTCAGATATATGAAAATATAACCTGGTGCTTGGTAGACCTATGCCATCCCCTATATGGGGTAAAGGGTAAGTTGGTAGAACCTAGTATCAAACTACGACGGATGAATACATATCTTGATATTAGACCAAATATTGAACCCAGCTTTGACTTGAAGTACAGTATCCCTCTACCAGCTGTAGTAGATACACCTACCAGGGTGATCTCAAGGACGCAGCCCACTCATTCTTTTTTTTTTCCTTTTTTTTTTCTTTCTTTTTTTTTTTTTGGGGGGGGGGGGCTTTGAGCCCCCTCCTTTAACCACACCACTGTCCCACTCCCAGGCATGATACATACCATGAGAGGCAATGCTGTGCACTGTGCCACATGGAGGAAGGGGTTGGGCTGATGATTGTACTGCGTAATATGGAGGCGAGGGGGGGGGGGTTTTCATGGATATTAGTTCGGGGTGAGGGTGGGGATGGGGTGGAGGGGGGTCATAGGGGGTGGTTAATGGGGGGGGGGGTTATCTGATGGCTATTGGTGCATGCTGGGGGTGGGGGTCAAAGAGGGGAGTTAACAGAAAAAGGGGACCCTCCGGGAGGCTTTAATCTGCCTGATTAGGATGTTTTATGACAGTATAGGGATGTGATTGTAAAGCGCTGCTTCCACCAACGTGACGTGACGAATCAGTCAACTTCCCCGTTCTCTCCGTCCGTCAACGGATTGGTCAAATCCGTCCAATTTGGATGGATCCGTCCAGTTTCTGCTTCCACTGGTTCCGTTCGTCAACGGATCCGTCCATTTTGATCACATGATCTGTGTCCGTAAAAAGGTGGCAGTGTCAAACACTGACAGGAGGAGGCAGGCTACTACTTAGCATGTTTACTCCAACAGCAGAATTGCAGACATGTGGTGGTTCAACAACCCCGCTTTACGGGAGGATGTGCACTGGTGGGCTGAACTCATTTTCACTGCTGTGGCAGTCCTGATGTCCGTTAATGAGGATGAAGGGGTGTTGATGGCACGCATGGCGAAAAGGCGCCACACACATGAGTACTGGATGTCCCCCTACCTGAACGCCCGTACAGACTACAAGAAGAGGAACACACTGGGGAAAGTAGAATTAGATTTCCTCAGGGTAAGTTCCTTCTGTCATGTAAAGAAAATAAACAACTAGGCATGTACTTTTGAAAATACAAAAATTAACATTTCATTAAAAAAAACAAAAACAATTGAACAAAAATTAATTAAATTTTAATATAAAATTAAAAACAATAATGTGATATTAAACTTGTCATGTTGTGTTTTTTCCCAGTTGGGGTGTCACACCACTTTCTGCAAGACAACACGCATGCCTCTCACAGTATACAAGGAGTTATTGGACCGCGTTCGTCCACTAATTCGATATAAGGACACAAACTACAGAAAGTGTGCTACTCCTGAAGAGGGTCTTTCACTCACAATGCGCTACCTGACCCGTGGCGACAGCGTTGATACCTTGGCCCAATCATACCTGGTTGTGCATTCAACAGTGCTACCAGTGATACAGGATACGTGCAAGGCGATCTATGCTTGGCTGCTCGAGGAGTACCTGAAGGTGAATATTTAAAAAAATGTATTTGATTTGATTTATTCTGTAAAATAAAATGAAAATACCACCAAAAGTAAATTGTACCCCACAGCATCAAATGAAATGTAAATACCCAAAAAAAATTAAGAAAAAAAACTTAATCATTTTCCATGTTATATTTTGCAGCCCCCCAGCACGAAGGAGGAGTGGCTGCAAGTGAGCAAGATGTTTCATAACAGGTGGCATATGCCTAATGTCCTTGGGGCACTGGATGGTAAGCACGTGCGTATAACGAGACCAAAGAAGTCTAGATGGTTATACTGGAATTACAAGAACTTTTATTCCTTCGTGCTCTTCGCCTTGGTTGATGCGGATTACTCCTTTATGCATGTCAACATGGGGTCTTAGGGCAAGTCCGGCAACTCCAGCATCTGGAAGTATAGGGCCTTCTGCCAGGATATAAAGGAGGAAGGCAATCCTCTTGGCATCCCCCACCCTTCCAACACTTCTGTCATCCTTTTTGGTTTGCGCAGCCGTGCCTTTTTTGCTGCCTCTAGAAGCCATTTGGTGTCTTTTCCTGTACGGACGGAAGTGCAGGTCACGTGAGTAGAAAACAGCAAAACACAACATTGCCCACAGCGCAAGGGCTTGTTTCACCCGTCAACTGAAGGTACACAACGTTCCCGCCAGTCTGCAGCACTGCGCCCTGACATTAAATAGGACGGATTTGACACTTTTGGAAGGTTCTGTCAACTGACTGAAATATCGATTTTTCTTTTTATATTCCCGCCACGTGACGAAACCATCCAAATATCTATGGATCCGTCACCCGTTGACAGATGGATCGGCATTTTTTTGCTTCCACCAGTCCGTCTGTCGACGGGTGGACCGGTGGAAGCCATTCTGAAGGATCCGTCACACTTTTGGCGGGCTGATGAGGGGAAAAATGGCATCCACCAACCCGTGACTTGATGGATCCATCCAAAAAGTGGACGGATCCATCCAAAAAGTGGACGGATCAGTCAAGTCGCGTTGGTGGAATCAGCGCTTAAGGGAGCAAGTGCCTTCAAAATTGCTGATTTATATGTACTGAGGATAAACCACCTCCCCAGAGGGGTTAACACCTCTATAATCACAATAATATGACTTTAAATGGTCTCTTCTGGTGCTATATGAAGGTCTCTGACCATTTTCATAAGACATAATTTGATTTTAGAAGGAATCTGAAAGCCTGAATTTTGGCTGTTTTCTCACTATTTGGCCAAACTTTGGACCCCATGTACGGGGGGTCACGGGGGTCTGAAAAGAATATTTTTGTTATTTCCCGTGTTTTTGGACCCAAATGCAAAGTTGAGGCTGTTCCCGAAGAAAAGTAGATTTATCACCCCCCTATTCGTAGATCATAAAAGAAAGAAAAAATGACATTAGTTTTTAGAATTTAGAAGCAGACACAAAATTATGAGTCAAACACAGGTTCCAATTCAGTTATAATGCAACAAGTCTTTTTATTGAATTGAAAGGTTTACAGAATCTTGAAGATATGAAATATATTCTATGTACAAACATGGCCACAATGGTCTTTTTAAGTCAGGGGAGATTCTTAGAGGCAAGCTTAGTTAGGTAGTTAGTTGGCTAGGTACCAATTATCTAAGGCAACAGGCAGGTGTCACCATCTGCCATGCTGCGACCAAACCACACTTCATTGGATAAGGTCACAAGGAAGTAATAATTATTCCCCTATCTTTCTTTGTAGCATAATACACAAAATCAGCCATCTACAAAAACTTTTGGCGATAGTCCCAGCCCTAGTCTAGTTAAACAATCCCTCACACACAATGTTTCAGCTTCAACAAATGAGTTGACCGTGAAAATCTCAAGAAAGTCACTTTTATGTAAAGGTAGTCCCATTTTGCCCTGTTTTGGGCCTAAAACCGACCTTTTGCCACATCAGATTTTGCATGCCTCAGAAATTCCTCAACCCTTTACATAGCAAAAAACTACATGTACTTTTTTATCTAAAGGGTACTTGGTAACACCTGTGAAACTTTTCGCAATTTTAGCCATTTTTGTTTCATCTGAAATTTAACCCAATCAGCAGACCAGAATACCATGACTCAGTAGATGGCGCCATTTACTTCCACATGACCATAACCAGTGTGGTCATGTGACACTCAAGGTGCTTCCACAGTTTGCTCCTCCACAGGGGCATGTCTGGTGTCCCACTTTAGGGAGTGGTCATTTTTTAACAACAGGGGGGGGGGGGTCGGTGGATTTCCGCGCGAACGGGTCTCAAATTTGTTGGTCCCCCCCACAGGAGGGGTCAATGTTTTTTTGGCCCCCCGGGCACATTGAAATTGAGCGTGGCCCACTCCTTTGACCTATAGTAACGCCAAAAAGGGGTGAAATCTTTTTGGTCCCCCCCTAAAGAGGGGTCCATATTTTTTTGGTCCCCCCAAATCCACCAACCCCCCCCCCCATGTTATTAAAAAATGACCCCATCTTAGGGACAGTTTGCTTGGAAAGGAGGTGGTTGAAGGGGTTCAGACTTTCACCCCATCACACGTAATCCCTTAAGCCTCATCCCTTAAATTTGAATAAATTAGGGGCAATGAAGGTCCCCTGACTGAATGTTCTTTCCTGATAAGTTGGAAAACTAGGGTCTTGATGATGTCATGATGACCCAGTTTTTATGTTATATGCAAATTAGCAGCCTCCTGACCAAATATGGGCATCAGATTGGCTGTTATTCAAATTGCTCACAATTATAAAGGGGAGCCTCTGATTGGCTGATTCAAATTTCCTGCCCATCACTGGTCACATGACCAAATGCTCACACCTGATTGGCTGCTAGGGGATGGGGCCAACTCCCATAGGACACAGTGCAAAGTTGCCGATACATAATCTACTACATTGCAATTATCACCTCGGCCGTATTCTTGTGTTACTTTCAGAACTGGGTGAGGAATTCAGTGCCTTACTATGCTTGGGCCAAGGGTACATCGCAAGGTTTCGTTTACGTTTACACTGTATGGAATATGAAATCAGGAGAAATAACACAAGATCCTATTCTTTTGTCGAAGACATACTGCCACTTGGCTTCTTATATAGTTCTTGATGAGTGGCATATGCTATGTCTGCCAGGAACTGACCCTATCTTCAAGGAAACATTGGATATTCTTTTCACCCTGACTCCACTTAAGCTTTTGAGAAAGAACATCCCATTTTTTGTGGTTAATACATTACTAGCCTTTACCACAATGGTGTTTGGAATATTTGGTGAGTTATTAATTTCTCATCTCCATGATGAAATGCATATTATCATTTTTATTATATTTATATCGAGGAAAACATGTATGCATTATAGTTTTTCTTAATTGGTAGTTTAAAGGCACTAAAGTATACAATTTAAGTGTAAATGGTTTTATATATATGAACTGTAAATATAGATATTTTTGTGTGTACAAAATTTTGCGGAATACAATACAATGTATAAGAAAGGCTACATTCATACTACATTAAAGCATTATGCAGTCTTGCAAGGCTTAATGTGCTATACACATTGTTTCTCATACTTTATGATCCATGAATGCAGCACTGGCTAGTCTACTCTCACTCCTCTTCAAATGCTGCAGTGGTGCATCATGCGAGTGTATCAATCCCATATGGTCAGCAAGATGCATTCATGCATCATGATAACAAAAGGAATAACACACTAAAGCGCTATGTGGTCCTTAAAGGGAGAATCTTGACATATATGCCAAACATATTAATTTCTCTATTTGTCATAGCAAATACACTTGATAAATTACCTAGTTGAGCACATGCAACAACAAAAATAGTGCACAAAAAGTGTTCACAAAATTAAGTTGAAAGAGTTAAGGGACAACATACCTGCCCAGTGGGCACAAAATACTGTTCAATGTTGAATCAACGTTGAATCAACATTGGATCAACATTGACAACCCTTTATCAATGTTGATTCAACGTTCTGTGCCCACTGGGTGAGGGAATAGTTCAAATAAGTATGCAAAGTTCACTGAAAAAAGATACTAATCCTTAAATCTGGAGTTGCAGTCAGTTGTTCCTTGTCTAGACTATCGCTAATCCTTTTCATAGGTGAAAGAAAGAAAAGGAAAGTAACACTTTTTAAGAAATAGTAATATGCCATGGTTATGTGGATAAGATGTTCCAACATAGAGGCAAGTAAATTATCATTAACAGGTGTAAACATGTTGTGCGGGTCGAAGCTCTCCTACCTTTTAGTTACTAAACACAGTAACGAATATTTCCGGTGATTAACTATTATGAAAGGCTTTCAGTAATAATATGGGAGGTTAACAATGCAAAATAACAACTTAAATATGTCTAAAAGTAAATGGGAGATGTCCTCTATGCAGCGGTTTTGGTTGCTAAGTTGGGGAATTACCTTAATCTTGTTTATGTAAGGTGATTCAATTGGGCTGCAGATTGAAAGAAACAGTCTATTTCTCTCTCAGGTTATGGAAAGAGTCTTTTGATTTGATCAGAATGCTCAACCCATTCACCAATCAGAAACAGTTCTTGGTTAGAGTTAGCTTTCAGTCAGTATCAATCAAAATCAACTCAACACTCATCCATACTTCCAATATTGTGACTGAACATATAGAATGCTCTTGGTTTTCACATAGAGACTAGTAGAGATTGAAAATAAGCAAAGTATCTAAGGCTTAGCTTCATGTACATTTTATAGTTTTGTAAAAAGTCATGTAAAAAGTTATGAAAATCAAATTGTCAAAACCTTATGTGGATGTTTATATTACAGGAAATATTCTGATTCTTTTTGTGATAATGACAAAAAAGGAGCTGAAGACTAACACAAACATTATCCTGGCTTGTATGGCAGCAGTTGAATGTCTGAGCTCTGTCATGGCGGTGTCCTATGCGGTAAGTGTGGGTGTATCCGTGGTTGTGTCTGTCATGGTGGCGTCCTATGGGGTAAGTGTGGATGTGGCTGTGGTTGTCTCTGTCATGGTGCTGTCCTATTGGGTAAGTGTAGGTGTAGCTGTGGTTGTCTCTGTCATGGTAGCGTCCTATGGGGTAAGTGTGGGTGTAGCTGTGGTTGTCTCTGTCATGGTGGAGTCCCATTAGGTAAGTGTGGGCGTAGGCGTGGTTGTCTTCGTCATGGTGGAGTCCTATTGGGTAAGTGCGGGTGTAGCTGTGGTTGAGGGAACCATTTTCTCCTTTTCACAAAGCGATTCTAAATACCTTTGCCTGTGCTCTATTGTTTTAAACACAAATACAATTTAAATATTAAAGTGTACATTGATCATATTAACAAATCACAAAGACCTTTCTCCTGAACCCTTTGTAGCTGTTGGCTATTCTAAGATAGGCATGAGCTATGAAAAACTCCAGATTCGAAAATAGGTTGTTCAGAAATACCTCTTTATTCATTCTGACATACGGCACGTAATCATACAGACGGATAGTGATATTCAAATATGCTTTCCAACAACAGGTGTTACATGAACATACAGGAGTGATGCGCTCACGGTCTAATCAATAATTCCCCAATGTCCAAGGCTCTCTCCAATCTTGGTAAACTCCACATAGACCGGACTCCTCAGAGGGAGGCGGGCACGGAGTTATCTTCCAATGCGTCTATCTCCTCTGTTCCCCCGGAGGGTGGAACGGAGAGAGACGCAGGGTCACCAAGTTAGGAGCAGCAGCAGGACTAGGCCAAAAAGTACAAGAGAGTTCTAGGAATCTCTGTTGAGGAACAATCAAGCTGGCTGAAGTGCACAGCGAGACTGAGCCCTTGAGTAGAAGAACCCATGGGTTTATATACTGAGACTTATGTAACTCCACTCCATAACTCGGAACACATGAGTTCCCGAGGAACTCTGGGTAACCTGAAACCGGTTTCTCCGGACCGACACGGTACCCGGGTTATGTCGGGTGACACGTGGCCGTCTCGGCTTGGTGCGTATTACCAGGTCGCACTCCAACAATCCTCAGGTGCCGGATTATATAATCACATACTGGATACCAGACAGGAGTGCGGCCTGGATACGCCACAGCAAACAGAACCAAATAACTCAATCCGGTTCTATAGAAATAGTACAGCGTCCCACTACACTACCCCCCTTCAGACAATATAATAATGTCTAAATACCAGAACAAAGTGCAGTATTTCTCACATACAACACTCTGATATAATGACAAATCATATCTCCAAGCAACCCAAAAAAATATTGTCTCCAAACATAATATACATAGTGGAGACAAATGTAACTCTTTCGTACAGAACAAACTTATACATCTATTCTTGAGTACAAAAGATATCAATCTCTCCATATCCATCCATACTTTTGATATCAGCATCAATCATACCAATCATCAAAACTCTGCTTCACAATATCTGAGTATCATCCTTCAGCAACAGTCGCGTTAAGTCAAGCCCTATAAAACAAAATTGACCATATATCATAAAAAAATATAAAACTTTTAAGATATACCACTGCACACTAACCATGTTTTATCGAAAATGATTTTTACAACAGGTATAGTATACAGACAGATCAACATGAACACTTCTCCTTAAAAAGTTACCAATCCTTCATATAGGAGTTATTGGAACCAAAAAGGTGGCAAGCGTCTGACTAATAGTAAACTTTGACCCAACCCGACTATTTAAATAGACTCACTCGCTATCTCGCCAGAGTAAAGTTAGAAGGTCAATATTTTTGGAATAAATACACATATAGCGTAGATCCAGTAAACACAATATTAATCATCTTAAGGCTTTCAAAACCTTATATGAATCAGAGTCACATCAGTGTCCATTCGGTGTATCTTACGTAATAGCACAAGTCACCTGGCATCATAACAATGAAACTGTAATTGACCAGATTCATCATGGCAACGATTTTTTTTTATGTGTATACCAACTCAGGGAGACCATCCCTTGACACCTGCATGTACGAGAGCATAGAATAGGCAGGGTAAGCTGGAAAATAGAATGATCCAGCCCAATCTAATTGAAAACAATCCTTCTCAAAGTATTCAACGAGGATTTATGGACCTCCATAACAACTTACTTCAATTGTTTGCTACACATTGAAACTGTTGACCACAGAATTGAACACATATACCCGAGTTATGCCTACTAGTACTTCAAGCCAATGATTAAACACAATTGGTCTATAGTAGCAAATGCAGTCAGTAAACCTTTTCATTAGGTATCATTAGGACCCAGTCCCTTGTATTTACCTTTGGACGGTTTGATCAGAGTATCACAATCGGCATACAATCAAACATACCTATAGCACATGTCATCAGATCAAATAGAACCCGTATCTCAATACTTTTTTTATGGCAATAGGTTTCAACCAATTATAGAACACTTATTGGTGATATTTAACAATCATTTTACAAAAGGTTACACTTAGTCACAAAATATGTCATCAGACTGCAAGAACCAATGAAGGATAATATGGTATCATATCAGGCTCAAACTCCTGACTTATGTTGTTTTAGGATAGAGGAAGGACAAATTAGAAAGTTCTTAATATGTTTAAACAAGTTTATATTATTGAAAGGTATATATCTAGGCTCCTTGGAACACTTTTTAATACATCTCTAACCCAAGGGGTTCATTTTTTATTGCCTCACAAACTCGATTGTCCGTTTTCGGGGGACTCTGGGACCAAAATAAGGTGATTATGTACATTATGTCTTAAAGTACATCACAGCAACTAATAATTTCATTTACAAACTGGGACAAAATATATCTTAAGATATACCAAGTATGGATAACCTCAAAACAATAGTTTTGGAGATACAGTTCGATGAATTTTGAAGATTTATCAAAATATGAAGATTTCAACCAAATACTCTCAACTTTACCCTAGTTCATTAAAAATGGTTCAATTAATTGTCAAAATCACTCTACAATATCCTAATGGTATATACTTTATGAAATATGGACTGTTATGATCCCTTGTTGAACCTACTTGGCACAGTATTGGCCTAAAAATCTGCTATTTCACCCTTTTTTGGACCGAAATAAAACATTGTATAATTGTAGGGCAAATTAGTGGAATCATCAGATTTCTGGTTTAGAGCATTAGAGGGGATGGATAGGAAGCAGGGGGAACTTAAGATAACTAGAATATATTGGATATTTACAATTCTGTGTGGGTCTTAGTATTATCAGCAAGGCGAGTGACTCCGGGACCAAAATCAGAGGGAGACTCCAGGACCAGAATAAGTATTGCAACACACATTTGGTCCTGCACGCTAGAATATTGGATTTTTTTCAAAATTTCCTCTTTCTAGCAAAAGACACAATAGTTACCTCACGATTTAGGGTACAAGGGATACTGTTTGGATCTACTTTATTTACTGTATAGGGGTATCAAAATGAAAGGACTTTTGAACATTTTGATGACAATGCACACTTATATGGCTGTGGAGAAAAAAATATGGTACATATCTTGTGAAAGCCTCATTTATCAATTGACTATACTATAGGCCTAACAGAAAATGATATTTGGGATGGGCTCTTGTTTCCTCAGTCGACATAGGAGACATGTAAAACATTTCATATTTAGCCTTTTTGAAGTTTTTAGGGGTTTTTAGGCCTTTGGAGGGCCAGATAATGAAAATTGTTGTACTAATATCCAAAAAAAAGGAAATTCCTAGAAGTATAGGATGTTTTCTCACATATACCAAATATTTGAAAAAATTGATGGAAAGGTTGTTATTCTGTAGGGGTATAATGCTGAAAAGGGCCAGAAATAGCCAAAACTACATAACTCAGAAGTTTGGGCCATCAATGTCTTTTCATAAATATAAAACAATGATCCATTTAAGCAGCTTCCACCATCGTAAGATTCTGAGTCCTTCATATATTATATAACACAGATGCAATCATCTCGTGATGAACAGTTTCTGGTTAAAGCATCATATGGTCAGTGGTGTAATAGCAGATTCACCACCTCAAAGTTCAAACTTGATGACGACACACGGTAGAGATTTTATAAATGCTGCAGACTGGGAAAGTTCATAACCTGCCACTCAGCAATAGTTCTTTGTTTCTTGAAACTGGAGACATACATTTACTAGACCGGTTACAGTTCATTTCGATAGAAATATCTACTTCAACCCCTAGGTACACACCGCCAGGGTTGAGTAGATGGACCTGCGTACTCATCGGTACCCCTGCCATGGATATAGGAATGTCCAAGGTCGATGGACGATGGCACATAGGCATAGAACCAGTCGTCACAGGTAAGTTTATTGGAGGGTCCACCATCATGGATTCTTCAGGCTCATACTCAGGAAGCTTGGGCAACTGACCAGCATAGCCAGTTGACCCAGAACCAGCGTCATTGATCGCCTGATTGAGCTCCATCAGTATCTGAACCGCCTCCCTGGTCTCACCCTCAGTGATTTGATAGGGTGATGGACAGGAGGCGATGCTGGGCGCAGGTGTGGAGTAAGGTACCCCTGCCTGCAGTCTAGTCACCACGAGTCCAGGGAGGGCAGACACCCCACCCGGAGTGACAATCGTCTCAAGGGAAGACACGGTTGTGTCCATCCCCAATGCACTAGATTGCAGCGTTACAGCAGGAGATGACACAGCAGTCGACTCCAATGACACAGGTGCCATGGAGGAGGCAGCCACGTAATCACATTCGACAGCATTCTCTTCATACTCAGCTGCAGACGACTGAGGAGGATCCTCAGGGTTGTTACCAACCCCAGAATCAGCTCCCTTCTTGGTAACGTAGGCATCACTGTCAAATCCTAAGGGTAGAGGGGCAGAACCCCATCCAACCCTGTACACGCTCTCATCATACAAACTTGACTAAGGGATCTTGTAGCAATCTTCAAAGAAATCAGCTAGTTCTTCAAAATAGTCATCATTCTGATGAGCCTCCCTTTCCCAAGTTGAATACTTTTCAGTTAAACTATCAATTTCGTGTTCTAGCTTTTTAATTACTCTATCCTTCAGTTCAAGATTAGTCTGGAGAGCAGCGAGTTTATACCCAGTAGCACTAGCCATATCCTTACTACGATCCAGCTTTGTTTTTAGATCATTGATCAACAACTGACTCTCCATTCGAGATTTTTTCCCGGATAATTTCAGCTCATCTGTAATTTTATACAAAGTTGCTACGACATCAGCCCTGAGTACCAACTCTTGTTTGAGGGTTTCAATCTCCTCAGTACTCTTGGCTAATCTAGACAGAAGGTCTGCTTTCACAGTCTCCACCTTCTCCAATTCAGCCTCCTGACTTTGTTTTACCAAATATTCAGCTTGAGCCCTAGCTCCTTCCAGAGCTAGTGGACAAGCCAAGTCTAGTGTGTCAAAGGATATTTTCAGTCCAGCGACATACTGTTGTTTCAGAATATTTCTGATACTGATATTCTCAGGGTGATTAAAATCACCAGTCAATATGGGTAGAGGGACTACTTCAAGAGACATTTTCCTATCATGTGAGTCAGCTGTTGGATAATCTAGTGATAGCCCCCCCCCCCCCCATGCAACTAGACAGAGATGGAACAGAGGACAGTCTAAGACTCCCCTCCTGTTTATCTGTCTTGTCAAATCTACTAGACCCAACCCTCCCTGTAGGTAGAGTGGATTGCTGATCCATCCAATCATCCCCATCAGAGTGGATATCGATAGTTCTATAGACCTGCTTACTCTTTGAGTTTACCTTCTTACCTAATGACTTTATCTTCCCTGTTGGATAATCCTGTCTGTCTGTGGAAAAATCCTCTACCTTCAATACTTTCCTTGATAGTCCAGGATCCCCACTACCCTCAGAGAGTGTGGTAGGAGTTGTTGACTCCTGTTCCACAAAGACCCAGTCATCATCCTCCCCTGCAGGAGAAGACAACAGGTCAATTACCATCCTCTCTCTCCCGGCCTGCTGTGGGCTAACAGCAACCCTCGGTAGTTGACCACCAGTCCCCTCCTTCTCGGATTCAGAGGTTTCCCTACTAAATCCAGAGGAGGACCCTGGAGCGTGTTGTTTAGTCAGGGTAGACCGACCATCAGGCAACGAGTCTGATCCAGCCGAAGCTGGAGACCCACCTGACCCTGTGGTCTGCAACTGTCTTAGGTTCACAGGGACATGAGTATGCACTCCACAATCCACTGTACCGCCTGTAGACAAGGTCTTAGCTTTTGGAGGAGTGGCCATGTGTGACTTACTGACATAGTCAGCAGCCTTTTCAGGAAAATCCTGAAGATACTAAAGCCACGCCTTCCTATTCAGCCACAACCTTCTTGGGTTATGGTTGAACACTAGGGTGTAAGCCAACCCCTGTGGTGTCTTTATACACTTCTACCTATCCGTGAGTCCTGATGACTCCAGAGGCATCTCAAGCACATTCACATTAGCCATGGTTACCTTGGCTTTGATGTGGTGAACATCAATCAAGTGTCTTACCATACACCCTTTCCGAGAAGTGCTAAATGGCTCGTTCCCCTTCAAACACCTGGGCGAACGATTGGGTTTGCTCCTACACTGCCACATCATCTTGGAGTGCCCATGGAACTCCACTACATTGCCCAGTCCCTACTCTCCATCCCTGCCCGGATTTGTAAGTTGGACTACCTGGTGGCACAAACTACAAGCATGCCCATTTCAACCGATCCCTGTCCTCACTAGAGAGGTTGGCAGCTCTGTATGTCCCCATACTTTGCTTAACCCTTTAGAGCCAAGCATCAACTATAGTCGATGCCATGAACAGCGGAGCATCAACTATGGTCGATGCCATGGACGGCCGAGCATCAACTATAGTCGACATAACTATGGGAATCAGCAAAGGCTCGGCACAGGGAAAGTTCCCAGGGAAAATGTCTCGCCATCATCACCAGCAAATACTTTTTTTGGTCGGCCTTAAAGGGTTAATCACTTCATCCCAGAATTTATATCCCAGATGAGCGTTTGAAGGGGCCTTATACAACTTAGTACACTTCTTCTCATTACATGCATGTAACTGCTGCACGAAAGCTCCCCTGCAAAATTTAGTACCCAGAATTACATCATTCATGTTGTACTGTTCAAATTTGGCTGCAAAACCCATAACCGCCATTTTTGGAATGATTTCTGGTATAGTCTGTTTAGGAGCCTCCCAGTCAGGTGTAAATACCCTATGTACCGGGTGCTGACCGTCTGTATATATGTTCTCCCTTCCCAAGGAGGTATTGCATCACCTCCACCTGCTCAGCCTTTCTTATACCAGTAATCTCAATACCGTTAAGGAGTTTCTTCCCCCTGTTCTTCAATTTCTTAGGAGCTTGATAGACAAATTTTGGCAATTCCGCCCTATTTACATCTTTCGGCAAACTATAGTTGACCAGAGCTGTAGGCTCAAGGTCCCCTAAAGCTATCAATTCCTTCTAGTCCTGCGACAGAGGGGTAACCTCCGCCGAGCGACTCCCCCGGAGGGAGTTGCCCGACGGATAGCCATCTGCCATGACAATTCAAACAGAGGGCGGCCCAGAGGAGCCCACCAAAATATGAGCTTACACGGGTAGAAAACAGGAAATTTGGTTACAAAAGTGTCCTCCTGTACTACCTCACAAGTGTCTCCTCTCTCCCTCCCTCGTGTGTAGCAGTCTAGATGTGCTAACCGCTGTTAAACATAAGAGGAGATAGGTGCCTTCGCATCCACCCTCTCCGAACTCATGTGCAGGACTGACGCTTTGGGGGCCAAGACCAGTGTGCGTGCGCATCCAGGCGCAAAGGATCATGGGTATCGGATAGCCCTTCCCGGCAAAGTTATCAGTTATTATCCGAAGAAACCCGGCTCGGGAAGCTAACTACATAGCAGTTGCAACCTTCGCCATAGAATCTCCGTTATCTCTGTTATTTTTGTACATAATTTTGAGTAATAATACTCATCTAGTTTGTACGATCTGTATTAAATGCAGCATATGAACATAGATTTATATATTTAGCAGAAAATAAAAAAATAATACGTGTCAAAGTAGATTTTTGTGACCTGGATAAATTTGGGAAAACTTCCGAGTTCTTTCTTAGTATTCCCGGGTTGTATCTCAAAACAACCACTATACTAAAAACTTTCAATACAATTACTCTATCTATCTCAAAAAAATCACCGACTTAGTTTTGTGGATTTCAATCCAACTCTATCACGACTAGTACTAAATTGCTAAACCAACACACAGATTACAGCATGTAAACATCCAAAACTACTGGTTGATTTCACCATAATTCCAGCCACAACAATTTAAGAAAAAAATCCTGTGTTTTGCGACAATTAGCACCAGTTACGTAAAAACAGGGGTTCTCCGGATAAGTCCTTGGAGACCCGAACAAATCTGGGTAACCACAACAAACAAACCCGGCCCCGCCGCTCTTACGTAACAGCACCTCGACCCGCTATAGGAGCACTTCTACGTATGGGTCCTTGGGGTATCTTCTTCTCAACCACTGGAGGGGCTCTCTGGGCTACCTCCTTAGTGACTGACTTTTTCTTCTTCCTACCATCAACGTTCTTTGTGGGCATTGCCTTCACAGTCTTTTTGGTAGGCGGGGGTGCTGTCCCTGATTTCTTACCCACCCACCTTGGTTGGGGCATTTGCACTTCCACCAAGGGCTCAGCCTCATCGCCAGGTCTGCGACCTAGCCAAGGCTTCAGGCAATCCACATGGCCGGCAACAACTTTGCCTCAGACATTTTTCAATAACACCGTAACATCAGATATTACTTTTGTCCCCTCAAAAAGCCCATCCCTACCCTTAGAGATCTTTCCATGGACAGGTGGTTTCAATCTCACCACCTTTTGTCCAAATCAGCAGGCATAATGATCTCTGATCCAAATACCAGACTATTAGGAGTGCAACCAGTAGATGCATGCACTATACAGTTGTAAGTATGGGCCACATACTGAGAGAACATTTCCCAGTCATCCTGGTTAGAATTAACCAGCGTTGTTAACCCCTGTATCAATGTACAGTTGAATCTCTCAACCATCCCATCCAATTGCGGTCGGTAGGGATTAGTGTGTGTCTTTACTATGGCTAATTCTTCCAACATCACTTGAAAGAGATGCGATTCAAACTCCCTACCCTGGTCTGAATGTAGCACTCTTCAACCAGAGCCTGCACACAGGTTAATGCAGTGTGATCCTTCATTGGAATCACCCGTACATATTTGGTATAGTAGTCCTGTACCACCATCATGCACACATTGGAGTTCGGAGTCGTCTAGAAGCCAGAGATAATATCAATGGCTATCCTTGCGAATCTTACTCCAAACAATTCCTGTTTGAGAGATGTTTTACCTTTACCAAGGCCCGGCTTCACCAAGCAACACGTTGGACATTCTTCTAACCAACGAATAACATCTTAAGACATTCCCGGCCAGTAATATCGTCTGGATAGTTTGTCCAGTGTCCGCTTCCTGCCAAAGTGAGCATAGGTTTGGTGACCATGGAAAAACTCGAATACTTCCCACCTTAGAGAAGCCGGCAGAACTATCTGCTGTCTCCTTCTGGCTTTGCTTTCCAGAGTCTCCGATCTGCATAATAGGCCGTTTCGTACTACTAACTGAGACCATTGGCCTACTAGATTCCTCACCTCCACACCTTCTAATGACAGAGCTGGTCTGACGGGACGAGCAGCTCTTTCAAGGATCAGATTCCATATCATGTTGATACCTTCATCCTCCTGTTGAGCTTCAAGTATGGACTCTGCCGACCAAAACACCAAGTTCTCTTCCCAGGCTGGGTCGAAGTTCATAATTGGTGCCACCAAAGCATTATGTATGCCACAGTCATCACAATCCACACGTGCACATCTCCTGATCGGTCTCCTAGACAAACAATCCGCGTTCACGTGTTTCACTCCACTCAGATGCTGAATCTGGGCATTCTCTATTCCCAATTCAGACAATGAGGAGATCCATCTACCCATCATTCCATCCGCCTCCTTGAAGTTCAGGAGCCATCTCAAGGATGAGTGATCCGTACGCAAAATAAAATTCCCACCATACAAATAATGGTGAAATTTCTTTGTGTACACCACTATGGCCAACAATTCACGCTTAGTAGTACAATAATTGCGTTGAGTTTTACTCAAGCTGTTGCTAGCAAATGCTAAGGGCACCTCCTTCCCATTTTGCACCTGGGCCTATACTGTTGTTACTAGCATCGGTGTCAAGGATGAACTGATCACCCTCAGTAGGGTAACTCAACACAGGAGTTACTGTAAACAACTCCTTAAGTTTGAGAAAAGCCTGCTCAGCCAAATCCGTCCAAATAAATGGCGGTAGCTTCACATCCCTTTCCTTTTACCCACTACTAGCGCCTGCAAAGGAGCTGAATCCTCAGCAAACCCAGGAATGAAATCACGGTAGTACGAGCAAAAACCCAAAAATGATCTTACTTCCTTCTGATCTTTGGGAGTCACCGATGTCATACGCGTTCTCAACGGAATCTCAGCCTGACTTAAAGCATAGTCCACTGCCCTTGAGTTCCCCACGTCACTCTGTACCGCAGCAATCCCCAATCTTCTAATTGCAGGATTGCTTTGGAACACCAACTCATCTGCCATAGACATATTCTCCCTATGGTGATAAGGGGTCCCTCTCTGATCAGTACCTCCAGTCCTTGGTACATACATGCTTCCTGGAGTTACCTGGCCACCAGGTAAAGGAGGAGGTGGTACATTAAACATAGGTCTGGCATTGCCATAGCAGTTATCTGGTCCTACATTGCCCCATCCCCCATAGGATGTATTGGGCACTGCCGGATTTCCTTGCCTCTGTGCTCTAGCATTGTGTTTGCCACCCCAGGCAAACCCACTCTGCCCACAGCAGACACATTCACAGGAACTGTATCCACATGCCTAGCCCCTGGAGCAGGGGTAGAATGGGCACCAGGAGCTGGAGCAGCATTAGCTGTTCCCACAGAAGCATTTACTCCTGTAGCCTTAGCTACAGAGTTATCTCCTTTTACTCCCTTAGTGTTATTCCCCTCACTCACTGACTCTGTTTCCTCGAGAAAACATTCCAACTTCCTCTGGAACATCTTCTCAATTTTACCACATAATTCTATCATGAACTCATCATCCTTATCCATTTTACTGCCCTGCATCGATGAGTGCCCACTCACACTAGATAACATATCTTCTGTATGTATCACCATGGAGTCATCCAGTACTTCAGCGGGAGGTGCCTTCACAACCTCCTCCACTGACTTAATGACAAAGACTGAGGGGTCTTCAGCAGTCACAAAGGCTTAGACACCTCTTACGGCACACTGATTTCTTTCCAGCCACTACTTCTGGTTCCAGCTTTTCCATCAAGAGACTTTCAGCCTGCTGAGCAAGCCCTTCCAGCTCCCCCAGCTTGCTATTCTGCCTCTTAATTAAATCATCATACTCAGCTACTCGTAACTCCCTTGCCAAAATCTCAGAACTAATCTATTTATTCTGAATAACTAGCTTTTCAGTCTGGGTCTTCAATCTAACTTCTTTACCCTCGAGTAGCCCCACCTTGACAGAAATCTGTTCTAGATTCTTGAGTCGAGCTGCATGCTCCCCCATCTTTCCTGATCTATCTGCCAGAAAACTCTTCTCAAAAGCATCCCTCTTCTTCAGGGATTCCTCCTCTATTCTAATCCCCTCTTTAATATGATCATGCTCATTCCTCAATCTGAGTGTCCTTATGTCATCCAGGCTTAGCCTCTCCCTGGATCCATAATGTGGAACCTCCAACCCGGGTATCGTCAGTTTAAAAGGATCCGGAAACAATCTGTCCCCGCTAGGAGCAGACCAGCTGCCCTCTCCTCCTTCTCAACAGTCGCCACTGAAATGTGTCCTTTGACAGCGTCTATTCCCACCTGACTTTCCTTGACTACTCCCTTAGTTACTCCCACTGCCTCTACAGTGGATACCAGTCTAAGTTCCCACTGTCCCGGTACATCAGATAACCCTTCCAGACTAGGAACACGAGAGTCACTTTCCTCACCAGCATCATCCATGCTTAATTGTCCAGGCTGCACATCTTCCCTAGATGTGTCACCGTCCACCTGGACCCATCCTTCCATGTCCCCAACCTGATCTAGAGCTGGACGTTTCGCCGGGGAGTCCCCTTTTGAGTCTTCAGACCTCACCTCTTGGGTGTCCTCGCCCTCCTCGTGTTCAATCTCCATACTCTGGTTAAATGTATGCACCCTCTGCCTAGCATTAAACCTTACCCTAGACCATAGTCTAGGGCGCATTCTCTCCCCTCCTCGGACAGTGACCAATGGGGGAGGAGCCTCTGTATCTGACATATCCACACCACACAAAAGCAATCTATAATATCTATCATTGAATCCTACCAGTTCTGTTTCACACATAAACAAGAGCTATTTCTCAAATTTCAGAAAAAATATTATACGTAATTTGATACTTACCTGCAGTGGTCACGGCACCAGTGTAGCTGTTGGCTATTCTAAGATAGGCATGAGCTATGAAAAACTCCAGATTCGAAAATAGGTTGTTCAGAAATTACTCTTTATTCATTCTGACATACGGCACGTAATCATACAGACGGATAGTGATATTCAAATATGCTTTCCAACAACAGGTGTTACATGAACATACAGGAGTGATACGCTCACGGTCTCATCAATAATTCCCCAATGTCCAAGGCTGTCTCCGATCTTGGTAAACTCAATATAGACCGGACTCCTCAGAGGGAGGCGGGCCCGGAGTTATCTACCAATGCGTCCATCTCCTCTGATCCCCCAGAGGGTAGAACGGAGAGAGACGCAGGGTCACCAAGTTGGGAGCAGCAGCAGGACTAGGCTGAGAAGTACAACCAAGTTCTAGGAATCTCTGTTGAGGAACAATCAAGCTGGCCAAAGTGCACAGCGAGACTGAGTGGGTTTATATACTGAGACTTATGTAACTCCACTCCATTACTCGTAAACACTTGAGTTCCTGAGGAACTCTGGGTAACCTGAAACCGGTTTCTCCGGACCGACAAGGTACCCGGGTTATGTCCAGTGACACGTGGCGGTCTTGGCTCGGTGCGTATTACCAGGTTGCACTCCACCAATCCTCAGGTGCTGTATTATGTAATCACATACCGGATACCAGACAGGAGTGCGGCCCGGATACGCCACAGCAAACATAACCAAAATAACTCAATCAGGTTCTATAGAAATATTACAGCATCCCACTACACTTCTAATGTGGCATAGCATCTAAATACATTAAATCCTTTATCGTCTAAACATATTATGTCCTTTATTGGCAGGTTGTATGAAAGCAGTTTTTATTGGGGATATGTGTTTCATTTCAGTACTTGGATACATTTCTGTGGACCACAGCTACTAGACGTTTGGGTGCTGTTGTTTGCACAATTGTGAGAAGCGTAAAGGAAATGTCTCATATACTTGCTACAAACCATCTTGTTACACTGAGTTTTGAGAGGTAAACTTATATGCTTGAGCCATTAGATAAATATAGATAGTAAATACAAATGCAGTCCTGGTGAGTGGCTAGCAGAAATACCATTTGCCAAAGAGCCCAACTATTCTTTCGATCGCCATCTTTGAACTATAGTAACGCGCTGTTCAATTTGCTAAATAAAGGGATACTGTTTTACCCTCCTTGAAGAGGGGTCAGAGTAGTTTCCACTCCCCCCCTCTCCCTTCAGGAGGGGTCAGAATTTCCTACGCTCCCCAAAGCCCAGTACCGACCCCCTCTAATTAATAAATGATCACTCCCTAAAGGTAGTGTGTCACGAGCAATAGGCTGAACTGACATAGTATAATCATCTACCATTAAAGCCTAATACACTCCCTTTAATTTAGTGTTAATTTAATCTCTGAATTTGTTTCAGGTACTTTGCAATATGTTGGCCAATGAAACCAAGCCTCAGACTCACCAAGAAGAAGATAATTTGGATTTTGATTGTCAACTGGGTCATAGGCGCAGTCCAGGTCCTTCCTGTGATATTGATTACAATCCCAGTAAGCTCTGCACATTATATATGAAATATTAAATAGGTTGGAAGGTGCATATTGTTATAAGGAATTAACCTGGCTTATAATCACTGAATATCCATCATGTTGGCAAAATTCATTGTATGAGTTATAGTGTTCATAAATGAATCCCTATGCTATTCTATACATAACACTGACCCAGTCTTTGCCAAAATAGGACATTCGGTCCAGCAACTTTTCAATGTTGAAGGACTAGGTACATTTTTGGAGGACCGGATAGCCACATATCTGATGATTTTTGCATTTTAAGTATAAAAGAGTTTTGTCCATTCAAAATAAAATTTATTCATCATTTATGGCCAAAGCAGGATAAACATATAGTTTTACACAATATATTGGCGTATATATAAGTAGTATTGTGGTGGGATGGGACTATGACTCTGCTACTAGAATGGTCCAAACAACAAGAGACCAATCACAGGCCACCAAACAAGTGTCCTTTCAATTTCTAGCGTGCTCATACTCTTTGAGTGGACCAGCTCAGTTCATGTGGTAGTCGGTGATGGGATGACGGTCTCTGGTCAACTCAACGATGTTGTCGTACACCAAGTAGAGTAGCACCTTTGTCGTAGCTTTGAGCGTGGTGGAGAAACTGAGCTCTACTCTCAACTGCCCTGCCTTTATAAGGTTGACCCTGCAACTGTCCCGCGATCTGTCGGGAGTTGAATCTGGCGGGAACACCATGTAACCATTCAGGAAGTCTTAGTAGCTGATATCGCAAGAGCGCGAACCTTTGTACATCTCTTTTTCTGTGTGTAGTGCCAGACATGACAGATGAAGGCCTTCTCGTGCGTTTCCCACACTGAAGGAGCTACCACAACGCAATGCACGTAAAGCTTAGCCTTACTGATCTTTAGTTTGTACTTGCTGTTGATATCAGCTATCAGATAGAAACTAGGCAAAGCCTGTTTCAGAGTGGGGTTGATATCTGTTTCTCCAGCTATGAGCTTTGGTTGATGAGCCAGGTCGAAGTGGAGTCTCGTGATGAGGTGAAAGCTGCCTTTGTCAGCTATTGCTTTGCGAGCCACGAAGCCTGCGTTTGCGTCTGTCAGGTCGTTGAACTTACTGGCCGTGTCTCTGTACCAACCTTGCGCCGTCATGATGCCCCCTTTCACACCCTTGTCGTAGTTGAGCAAACCTTCCAGGTAAGCTCTGTAGGGGTAAGTTTCAGTGTTACCGGATACTTTGAAACCTCCCATGGAAACTTGAACATCCTTGAACAGAGCGTGAGCCAAGTTGTTCACGGAAGCCACATTGTCATCCGCTCCAAGAGCGTCGCTGTTTTCTTTGACTACCTTACATTCCAGATGTAGCTAGTTTTCGTTCAGGTCCGTTTACTCTTGCAAAAAGAATTTTTGGTTTCTAGGTCGACGAAAGGTGGACTTGAGGATAGCTATTTGAGTGGGTGGTACTCTGTGCAGAATGAGCTTGCTGAGTGCACACTCCTTGCAGTTTTCGTGCACGTAAGCCATTGTGACCCTTGTTGCGTCGACGGTGGACTGAGAGAGGGACCATGTAACCCTTTCATATATATACGCTGTCTAGCAGTCTAAGATGTCGCCCTTACGTCTCTTGTAGTTACGCCACGAACAGCTTCCCGTTCGAACAGATTCTCGGCTGATGCGTTTTACTCCTTTTTTTTGAGATGCTCTCTTTGGAGTTTTCTCCATACCTATTAATCGACCTGCCAAGTTCTTCATGCTGGCCATCGCTCTGTTTTTCATGCTGCTGTTGAAAGATCGTTCGGCCAATTCACTCTTGGCCACGCCCACGCCAGCGCGCAACAGGGTTTTCCCAATGGCTTTCAAAAGAGGTGTGGCCAAGCGCATCAGCCCTAACAGAGCTCCACCAAATCTGTGACTGTTCTGGAAAGCGCGGCTGCTGTACGCGTCGCCACCCTTGCCGAATTGAGGGTTGTAGTAAGAACTGTAACCTTTGATGGTTGCACCTCTCGGCGTGAAGTGAGGTGGATGTGTTCTTATCATGCCTCTGTGTTTTCTTGGGCGAACAGTTCCTTTCTTATTGTTCTACCGGTCTGAGATGAAGTGTCACCGTCACCTCTCCTCTTTCAAATGGTATGGGTCGACCAGTTCTGTCTCTTAAGTAGATACCCATGTCGTTGAACCGTTTTGACTTCAAAAGGAAATAATCTAAATCGGGAAAACTGATTGCTTGTATTGCACCCTTGTTTTTTCCGCTTCTGTTGACCGCGACACAGCGTAGAAGAGATACGGTCACGTCCCCTACCGGTCTTTTTTCAATAGCTTCTGTGTACCCATACACAGTGTACGGGTCTGCGAAAGGGTCCATCGTGTAATCACCCGTCATCTCACCCATGAAACGGATTTCCGCCCCTAATCCTAAAATGTGTGCCAAATTCGGGGTGAGGGGCAGACAACAGTGTTCCGGTACCTGGATGGTGATGCGTTTTGTAAGAGTGTTGTACTGGAAGAGTTTCTGCGAGGTCTGCAGCTTCCTGAAATAATTTCCAGTAAGTTGTCTTTAAAGAGGTTGTTCAAACTGGAGATGAAATGAGGGTTGACTGCAGTGACTATGGGCGGTACGTTATAAGTAATGTCCAGCAATGTTTCTATATTGTAGTCCTTCTCCATTTTTTTAACCATCTTTTTCGATAATTTTTTTTTTCATGTCTGTTTTATCGGCGGCGCTGAGCAGCGTTTTTTTTTCTTTTTTTCTCTTTGGTAAGATCTCTTTTTTCTATCACTGGGTCTTCCTCTTTCGAGGTTGGGTGTGTAATGTGACATTGCGTTTTTCTCATCGCTACTTGCAGACCTAACTGCTCTTACACTACCGTCTCCTCCTCCTCCTGCTCTTCCTCCTCCTCCTCCTCCTCCTTCTTCTCCGTCTTCTGTTTCTGCGTTACCCATGTCTGCGTTCACCTTGGCCCAGTCCATGTTTTGTAATGCCTGTAACGCTCTTTGACTTCTTCGTCTTACTGTTTCTGCGTTACCCATGTCTGCCTCCAGCTTGACCCAGTCCACTTTTATTAGTGCCTATAACAGAGGTTTGTTGTTTAATACTCGCAACGTCTGTTCCGACGATATGCCTTCCCATAGAAGAGAGATAATGAAGAAATCCTCCTTCAGCACGTTACTCCATTCTGTCGGCAGTATGATTTCGCTCGGAGCCGCTTGGTAAGCCTCCGGTAAAGTGAGGGCGAACGGAAATATGTTTAAAAGAAACATAGTCCATAGAGATGTTGCGTAAGGTGATGTTTATCTTTTTCTTTTCTTCTTAAGAAATTTTATTGACAGGAATCCACTCGTTGAACTTGTCGTCGTAACCTTTCCATTGTACGAAAGCTAAGCGCTTACCTTGACGGTCTTGTAGCGTAGAACCTCGTCTATCAGGTAACTGTTACCGTAACGACTCTTGGTGACCTTCTGAATCTCTTTGGGGTAGAACACACCCTTCCCAGCAGGCACAGAACATTGAATCAACATTGAATAATGGTTGTCAATGTTGGATCAATGTTGGATCAACGTGGATTCAACGTTGGACACGATTTTGCGCCCACTGGGTTTATCCTTTCTCCACTGTCATCCTCCAGTTCAAAACCTCTCCTGCCCAACTTTTTATCGACGTTGACCACTTCGTTCATCCAGTTTCCTTCATAACCCTTGTCCAAGGGTCCTCTACTTCTCAACATTCTCACTCTGTCCCCAGGAGCTATCACCTCGGTATGCAAGCGTCCAGGTTTTTTTTTCCCTGTGTTTCTGTCGCGGAAATGATGTTTTGCAATTTGGTGAGGCTAATGAAACTACCGGGTGCTTTAACGTTGGTGTATTTATACACCACTTGTCTTCTCTCTTTTTCCTTCTTGGTTACTTTAGACCTTCCCATTTCGAATGAGGAGGGGTGATACTGACTTGGACCGTGCGAGAATGCAATATTTGTTTTTTGCTGCTTTTCTTGAGGGTGAGAGGAGTGCATTGAAGGCGATGGTCTTTAGAACGACGAGGAGTGACATCTGAAATGACAGCACGGGGTGTGTCGTACAATTCGCTCTCTTCGTCCGAGTCTGCTAGACATTTTGCACCTCTGTCTGCAGTAAGTGCTTGGTGTGAAGTGCACTGTTCCACGTTTTGATTCCCTTCTTTATACAAAGGGTTTCCGAACATGTCACCGGTGGGATCTTCCCAAGCCAATACATTTTTGAAGTCAGAGCGTTGCAGTGTGTAAAACAATTTAGTGCTCTGAGATCGATGTCCCATTGGAACGCTGTAGAGCACTTTCTGGAGGATTCGCTTATCTGGAGTCTCAACGGGAAATGTAGCACCAGCTACTGATGATGGTATGTTGCTGTTGTTTGCGTTTGAGAGGAGAAATTGTAACCTGTTCAACAACTTCTTGTATTTAACCATTTTCTGGCCCGATTCCAAATTAGGGTCGTTCAACACAAAGTTGGTGTGTCGGTTTCCTTGGAGAATGCGGAGCGCTGTTCATGTTGAACGTGAGGAGAATAAGTAGAAGAAGCAAGAGCGCTACTTGTAGGAAAAAGACCACCAACCAAAGCCGGTGCCACATTCGTAGGTCCTCAAAACTTAGAGAGAAGTCTAGGGTCGACCAGAGCCAAACGCTAATAGTGTTGCTCTTCTTCCCGGTCTGTCATTGAGGTAGCAGTGGTGGAGACACGACGAATGAGGAGCTATAGACACGGAGGATGCTTTTTATAAGAGGCAAGGCTAGACCTATGAGAGCCGGAAGAATAAAACCACCCTCCTGAACCAACACGGTTCTCTTCCTTTTGATGGAAGTACTTTTCTTGGCAACCATCCTTAACACGTCAGCAGATTCTTGGAGACTTTCCAGTTGAGCCTCAGAGAGTGGAATGTTTCCCACCAGTAAATTCTGGAGTATTTTGCTCAGTGTTGTGATCAAATCGTCACATCCAAAGTTCAAGAGATGTTCGCAGTCCTCCGCTGAACACTTAGCCATGTGTTTTAGAGTGCCTAACTGTCTTCTCAGTCGAAGAGTAGCCATCACTTCCTCTTTTTCTTCTTGCTTAGTTGAACAAAGAAGATCTGGTCGTATATATATGGTCGATTCCCACAAAAATGGATCACAGGGTAGACAGAGAGCTAAATTCCAATATAGACTGATTCTCACCAACGTGATGCAACTCTTTTTTTGGGGTTTTTCCCCAATATTTTCCACCCAATCCTTATCCCAGGTACATTTTTGGCCCTATATGTTAGCATTTGTTTAGTTCTACCGGAATATATATAGTTTACCCCTTATCTCAGGAATTTTGCAGGAAAATTTGGCCATAACATCCAGCGAAAAGCAGCTCACTCCTGCTTTTGTTTACACGGCGAGGTCACGAGACGTACACTTCCGGTCTTAACTTTTCACCATCTGACCGTTTAATTCACGATATGACCGTTTAATTCACGATATGACCGGTCATACCGGTAGTTTTCTACACGCCCCCTACCACATTTGGCCGGTACTGCAACGCATTGTGGCGCCCTCTCTACTCAGGACAGTGCAACTAGCGTCTACTCCGCTGGTACCCGACGTAGGACGCTGCAGCGCATGACCTTCCATCGAGTAAGTATGTTTTGTTATGATTTTCTTCTACCCGGTCAAAGTAACATAAAGTGCTGTTATATTACCTTGTACCATGTGACAGCAGTCATGTTTTGTTGGTTCCATTGCGCTACATCTTTTAGGCCATGTTTTATAGTGGGAGAAGCTGTAATTTTGTTGTAAATAAGCAAAACACACGAACATTGACCGGCGACCTCCCCCCGCTCCACAACACTATATCACAATCTGACCGTCTGACCGTCTTAACACAGATGGTCAAAATCGATCTATACTACAGTAAAGATATAGAGTATGCGTGGGTATACACTTGGTCTCACTTACATCCATCTTTTAGGCCATATTTTATAGTGGGAGAAGCCGTAATTTCTTTGTAAACAAGCAAAACGCATGCACATTGACCGGCAATCTCACAATCTGACCGGTCAATTCGATGTATAATACAGTATTTAAAGGTATAGAGTATGTGTGGCTGTACACTTGGTCTCACTTACATACACCCTTACCCTAAAAATTGGACGTCTTCAGGAGGGGGGGGTATTTGAACCCCAAGCCATGGGGGGGGGGGGGGAATTTGGACCACATTAGGGGGGGGCAAAAAAGATTTGGACCCCCCTGAAAGAAAATGGCTACTCCAGGAGGGGGGGGTATAAATTTATAAATTAGTCCTTATTAAAAAAGCGGGCCCGGTATTTCGGCAAGGGGTTGTAATGTTTCCCCCCCCCTTCAGAAATAAATAAATAAATAAATAAACAATCCCTTTTACAGACTAAACTTGACCTATTTTTTTCTACTCCATAGGTTAGCGTAGTACAATGAAGAAGAGAAAGGCCCACCCCGCCTCCGACAGTGACTCCGATTGGGAGGAGGAGGAGCAGGCTACCCCCCCCCCCCAAAAAAAGAAGAAACCAACCCGGAGGAAAAAGCCTGCTTCTGATGACGATTGTGAGCAGACTGTTGTTACACCACCGTATGGGGCGCCTAAGGAGGAAGTGGAAAGATGGCTGAAAGAACACAAAGCCATATACAATGAACTCAACCGGAAGGACAAGGCTGCCTACCAAACTGTTCGCAACCGCAACAAGAACCGGCCCTGGTATGGTAGGAAGAAGAAGGAGGCTGCCTTTGTCAAACATCGGCGAGACATGGCCAAGGTATTTAATTTTATTATATATTTTAAGTCTATTTCTTGTTACATGTATTTTAATATAAAGTGGTTGTAAACTCCTTCTAACATTATAACACAACTCTATATATGTCACATGAACCGGTCATATGGTGAAATATGACGTAGGCTACCCTCTATACTTATACAAATCAAGCACCAGTTACATAACAGGCACAGCTGCCTCTATATATCTAGGCAGTCGCCAAAAATCGCCAAAGAATCAGGTCAGATTGTGAAATTTGGTATATATATATATATCCATTGTTTATCAAATATTTCCTACAGCAGAAAAATACCCCCGTCAAAGGTACCAAGGAGTATGCGGCAATGAGAAAGCGCAACACCGACCTAAAGAGGCAAAAGTTGCAGGAAGGTTTGTGTATATAATTTTTTCTCTTTGTGCCTTTGTTACAATCTTCCATATCCATGCTTATAAACACTACAATATATGCGCCCCCCCAAGTGAAATACATCTGACTGGTACAAATGCAGTTTGGATTTCTGTTTATTTCTTTATTGATTTGAAGTCAGCAACTTGAATTCGGCCACATTGTATTCAATGGGGGCATTGTATACTGCATCCTCGACAGTGCTTTCAAGCATTTATAATACATCTTGTATTTAAAAAAAAAAGTATGGCACTCCCCCTCCTAGAGCTACAATAAAAAATCTCACTAAATCCATTTTTTTAACTTCAGAAAAAGAGGAAAGGGAAAAGTCCAAGGCAAGGAGGAGCACCAGGGGGACGGAGGACATGTCCGAGCCGGTATCTGACATGTTGCCGGACAGAAAAAGGAGAACAAATAAGAGAAAGCAGGCTACCCCAGACAAGTCGCCACACTCTCTCCAATACGTAAGTAACACAACTTTTACAAATGTCACCCTCATAGCCGGTCATATCGTGAAATCGAGTACATGTACCACATGTTTTCTTCGCCCTAATTATTAGTATATAGACTGACAGTGCCCTGGTAGAGGATTTTTATTGCTTGTTAACGGTGTCCGCTATCCGGTCAGATTGTGACCATGTTTTCAGTTTGCCTTACAAGTTCGCCTTTGCAAAAATATATTTATCTGTATCCTTCCCAGCGTATTCAATCATGGATTAATCATACCACCACACGCATCTCACTGTGTATGTGTATAAACTAATTCAATTTATGATTTGTGCAGCTGGGCCACAGTCAGTCACCTGCCCCGATCCCACCCTCCCGGACACCGTCACCTGCCCGCAGTCAACCTTCCCGGACAGCGTCACCTGCCCGCACCCCACCTTGTCGTACAGCGTCACCTGGCGGCAGTCCACCCTCCCGTACAGCGTCCCCAAGCACTGACCGACCGTCACCTAGCCAGGACCAGGGTACGGGGCACTTTTTAAAATAAATACATTTCTCCATTTAAATACCTTTTTTGATATTGCTGTAGGTTACATGTAAAATAATAACAGACTTCAACTCTAGATGTTTAACGAAATTGACCTCCTGGTGTTCCTTTCTTATACACTTTAAATATAAATTACCATACATTGTTTTCCAATCTAGCATTAAACCAAAGTTTTCTTTATGCACAGACGGAGCAGGCCCATCCGTTAACAAAATAAAGACGGACTACGATGTGCCACCACCCGACGTGATGTTGCCACATCGTTTCGTACAGACCAATGACACCACTGAAGACTCCGATGAGGATTCGGATGACAGGGCAAGGAAGACTGAGGCAGAGGAGCTGAAGAAGGCCATGGTTGAGATGCAGCTGCGCCTGGCTCTGTTGACAGCTAAAAGTGGTGAGTTCAATACCTATCCTTATATATTTATAAGTAAGAAAGGTCAGGCCGTGTAATATCCGGTCATATTGTGAAATGTGTAACAGAATTTTAAAATGTGTACATGATATAGAGAAAGGGAGAGTCTTAAATATCCTATATTTATATTTTTATATATATATGGTTCTTTCAAATTTTAAGTGAATTTCTGAAATTTTTAAATATCTCATTTAGACAAATCTTACTGATACACTTTTGTCTATACTTCTCTTTAAAGTAGGAAAGAAGGGGAAAGGGAAGGGGAAGTCTTCGAAAGGTAAGGGGAAGTCCTCCAACCTCTCCTCCACCGTAACTCCGTCCGACGCGAGTGACGTCAGTGCCCCTGCGGTCCAGGATAGAGAAGACGGTCACGTCACTCCGCAGAAAGACACCAGAGCAGATGACGTAACTACCGTCGGTGCCCCTGTCGTCCAGGAGACAGAGCAGTCAGACGAAGGTGAGTTATCTCAGAAATACACTTTTTCTAAATATTCAATATGGTCAGAACAAAAGAAAGAACCAACCCCCTGTGCATGCGCTACGCTGACAGGACCTTCACAATCTAACCACATAACTTACCTCAGTATACATGACATGTACAGATATACGCCTCACACACTTGTATGTATAGAAAAACAAACCATATCTTATAAATACAAAAAAACACTCACATTCATTCCTCCTCTTTCAGTGCCTCCCGTCACTCCGCAGAAAGACACCAGCGCAGATGACGTAACTACCGTCGGTGCCCATGTAGTCCAGGATAGAGAAGACGGTCACGTCACTCCGCAGAAAGACACCAGCGCAGATGACCTAACTACTGTCGATGCCCATGTAGTCCAGGATAGAGAAGACGGTCACGTCACTCCGCAGAAAGACACCAGAGCAGATGACGTAACTACCGTCGGTGCCCATGAAGTCCAGGAGACAGAGCAGTCAGACGAAGGTGAGTTATCTCAGAAATACACTTTTTCTAAATATTCAATATGGTCAGAACAAAAGAAAGAACCAACCCGCTGTGCATGCGCTACGCTGACAGGACCTTCACAATCTAACCACATAACTTACCTCAGTATACATGACATGTACAGATATAAGCCTCACACACTTGTATGTATAGAAAAACAAACCATATCTTATAAATACAAAAAAACACTCACATTCATTCCTCCTCTTTCAGTGCCTCACGTCACTCCGCAGAAAGACACCAGCGCAGATGACCTAACTACCGTCGGTGCCCATGTAGTCCAGGATAGAGAAGACGGTCACGTCACTCCGCAGAAAGACACCAGCGCAGATGACCTAACTACCGTCGGTGCCCATGTAGTCCAGGATAGAGAAGACGGTCACGTCACTCCGCAGAAAGACACCAGAACAGATGACGTAACTACCGTCGGTGCCCCTGTCGTCCAGGAGACAGAGCAGTCAGACGAAGGTGAGTTATCTCAGAAATACACTTTTTCTAAATATTCAATATGGTCAGAACAAAAGAAAGAACCAACCCCCTGTGCATGCGCTACGCTGACAGGACCTTCACAATCTAACCACATAACTTACCTCAGTATACATGACATGTACAGATATACGCCTCACACACTTGTATGTATAGAAAAACAAACCATATCTTATAAATACAAAAAAACACTCACATTCATTCCTCCTCTTTCAGTGCCTCACGTCACTCCGCAGAAAGACACCAGCGCAGATGACCTAACTACCGTCGGTGCCCATGTAGTCCAGGATAGAGAAGACGGTCACGTCACTCCGCAGAAAGACACCAGCGCAGTGGTCCAGGATACAGAAGACGCATCCCCTGAGCCCGTCTATGCCCCTCAGATTGTCCACGCCCCCCATGTTTTGCGGGTCGAGCTAGCACCAGTGGCACAGGACAGTGAAGGAACAACCGCGCAGGGTGAGTTATCTGTTCACAAAATTTTCAATATAGGTACTCCAAATAAGAATTAAACCTGTCTTTATATCCTAGTCTTACACAATGTTCACCATCTGACCGGATCAGTTGACATACTACCACGTGATTTTATAGCTGATTTTGAGGAGGGCCATGGACATGATGACTGTGGTATGCCCCGCTGACACTGGTCAGCGTGGCGTACCACCGTCGTACGCCCCGATAACAGGCATATGACGTTCAGTGCTTTACATATACAACCTCCGTATGCTTTGACGTTGTAGGTAGAATAAATTTACATATTATAAGCCCGAATATTCTTGCTTCTCTTCAGACCCTATTCCACCCTGGGCAAACAATGCGATAGGTGACTGCCCACTATGCGACAAAGTCTCGGTACTTCTAGAGAGGCACATGTCCTACTGCCATCCCAACGTGTCTCTTCGCCGAACAAATGAACACACAGCATTGAATATCGACCATGCTCTTTCAGCTCCACCTGCAGTGCCACTCCGGGATCGGTCACCACTGACCTACAACAAGATCGAGCTGACGCCAACGAACTCGGGGGAGTCAGATGAAGGGACAGAAGTTGGATGTAAATATAACTTATAAGTTAACACTTATTTAAGTGTACGAACATAATTAAAGGATAAATCACATGTAACTTATATTCATCACATGACATTGTCCGGTCACCACTGCGCTGTTCATGCTGGGACCACTAAAAAGTACATACCGACAGAACTCTCTTTGAGTGTGCTTATGATAATTTCACAATCTGACCGGATCAGTAACACAGTAAAAAACATTTCAAAAGTAGGCTATGCAATATGGTGGTAAAAGTCCTACACACTTTAACACGTCACAATCTGACCGGCTGTCCTTGCTTTAAAAACAAGAAGGTATTTAACACCTTCTACTTTACATACAGATGCAGTCATAGTAGACGGGAATGAATACATAAAAATATGGTTCTAAACCTGCCAAGGGGCATTTTTTAGTACAATTGTTCTGAGATGCTTTTTGGGGTAATTTGGGCATGCTGAATCCGAATTTTTTTGACCCCAAGAGGAAAAAACGTTCTTTCTGTGTCTAACGACCAAAACAAAATGGCCGCCATTTCACTCAGAGAAAACCTAAAATCATGCATTATAATAGCAGTATTGAACATTATGAAGTCCTTTTTACCCCAAAATGACAAATCTGTGGTAGATGAGTTGTTTTTTATATTTTTTCCTTCCATTCAGGCTCCTAGAACTGTTGCCTAGCAACCGTCACAGGATTTGTTGATTTGCTTGACAACGGCCCTATATCGACCTTTTATCATAATTTTCAGGTAGCCTACCCCCCCTAAATCCGGTCCAAGGATTTCAATGACATCATCCATTTGTTGCTAATGTAAATGGTTGCCTAGCAACAGCTATTCTAAATGTTTATTTGCCTAGCAACACATGCTTCAAGAGGGCATACGTCATTTTAATCGTGCCTATCCCCACTAAAATGGTCACAGGGATTTTAATGATATTATCCATTTGTTGCTAATGTAAATGGTTACCAAGCAACTGCTATTCTATATGTTTATTTGCCTAGCAACCCATGTTCCTAGGGGTCATAGATCAATTTTAATGGCACCTTACCCCACTTAATAGATAAAAATGATTACTTTGTGTTGATAATGTCTTTATTAAGTAAAGTGGTGTCTAGAAATAGCCATTTTATTTGCTTATTTTCTTAGCAACAAAGGTACACAGCCAATTCCCTTCTAATGGCCTACCCATTTAAAAGGCCACCTCACCATTAAGGCCCTGTTCTATCTTTAATTGAATGGAAAAAAACTCACTCTTATGCGGCTATCCCTGATTTGTGGTATATCCACTTTGTGGCCACTGATTATTTGTCAATGAAATGAGCAAACTTCTAGGTATACTATACAGTTGTTTATTGTTATCAAAAGTGAGACTTCATGAAGATAAGTTCCTTGAGCATTATACTTTATCAGTTAATACCACTTGTGTTTTTTCCAGTTCACATACTTTGAATGTTTCAAGTGCAGCAGTTTGGCATTGTTGCCTTGATAGAACATTATTTTGAGAAAGCTAATCTGTTCTATTACAACCATAGCAGGCGGGTATATAGTTTCAGGAGATACTAGTTCCAGGTGTCAGCAATAGGTATTCCATTCTGTAATTCTCTTGTTAGGCACTGGACAGCGATTCCTGAAGATGACAAAAAAGAATATTATTGTTCATGCTTCTTTTGGAAGCAATTCAATATCATTCAACTGTTAATCATAAAATAAGTTAGATCTATCAATTACAAAGCACATATATGTGATAATGCATATTAGATGATATAAAAGCCTTGATAACACATTAGCAAATGTTTCTATCTCAAAGTAGATGGGGTTTTATACATTAAATATTAGTGAAAATGATATTTGAGATTTCCTTCTTAAAGTAGTGGTTCAGATTGTTTTGCAGGGTTGGGCTTTATGGTATATTTGCTGAAAATATCACTTACATTGTCTATTTCTGATTGTTGAGGCATAACCCTGTACTACGATCACAGCCACAATTTGTAGTGCACTGCAGCTTCGCTCTCCTACAGCCACATCGTTGACTTGTGCAGCCTGTCTTGCACTGACATGAGACTAGGGTTAGACACGCATCTGGTATGGGCTCTTTAGTCATCAGCACTGGTACAAGTTCATTGTCATCGAGCTTCCATCCAAGTTCTGTTGGTTCAGGAAGTTTGGGATATGATAGGTTAGCGAAGTTCCAGATCAGTGCTTGGAAATGAGCACGTTGAATATGAAGCCTCAGTGCATCAGAGGTTGGTGGGAGAGCTTCTGTTTTGCTGCACTTCCCAAAGAGAAGCAGCCTAGCCTGATTGATGGAAGTGGCATTTGGCACTTTGTATAAGTGGCAAAGAAATTTCTCAACTGAAGATATAATTTCATTGCTCAGTTCAATTTGCTGTCCAAGTGTTTGAAGCAAGTTGTGATGCTCAAGAAAGACACTGAATGTGGAATTCTTTGTGTGGTTTGCTATAAACGAAGTGCAGTCTGAACCTGTCAAGGAATGGAAAGCAGTAAGAGCCTTGTTGGAACCTGCAGGGATGTTGTGAATGACCTCATGTACTGGCACATATTTGCGTTTCTTACTTGTTCCAGCCTTTAACCAAAGACTATCACACTTAATGTTGTCAAAGTGTGCAAGTAGCATGACCAAGATGTCTGTGTCCCTAGCTTGCACAACTATTGTGCGTGATGAGGAATGAATGGCGTGGAGAATAACTCTGGTATCGGCTTCCTCATGGTCAGCTTCGAGAGGACTTGTATTGAGTGGGACCGAACTTTTGACTTCATCATTGGGGAAACTTCCACTGATAACTACCATTTTGTTACCAGAGTGCTTCAGGACATGCTTGGATAGGAATGATGCCAACTCAGCTTTGTTTCCAGGATGAGATAGATAGTTGTTCCAGTTTTCTGGTAATGGCACACTTGGGTCATCATTAACAAGTCGTCTAATAGGTATTTTTTGCTTGTTGCGATGTTTTCTTGCTTGTGCTTTGGTTGTTACATCCCTGTACTCATCAAACAGCAGGTCAATTCTTCCATAAGCCTTCCCAGCCTGATGAACGGCTTCATTGAACACAACGGCATACTGACCAAATGTCTTAGCTCCCACTGGTTTGCTGAGAGCATTCACCAATGCCTGACCGTCTATGATCAGAGTTGAATCAGCATCAACAAAGAGTGTGGATGGGCAAATAACATTTTCAGTCAGGCGACCAACAAGTGCAGATTTATCACCTGACCGTAGATCCCCATTTGCTTCTGCAAGAGAGAGTGGTACGGGCATGAGTTCATGCTCTAGAATTTTGTTCAATTGTACCTCCCTCCCTGCCTCATATGACATAATGAGTCTTTGCATGATGGTTCTGTCAACTTTCATGATTTGATCATTTGATTTGTTTTTGTTCACCACTTTGTACAAGTTACTAAAGGTGAGAGGGTTGTTCCTTTTCATTCGATCATTGAACTTCTCGGGATGGCTGAGAAATCTTTCTGATACAAAGTCATTTAGTTGAGCCTGACCTCTGGCATAAGCCGTTGTCAGAGCATCTTGGATTTCCTGTGTCGCAAGGTCCTTGTTTGCCACATTTTGGAGAAGATCTGTGACAGAGAAGATTTCCATGCGTATCAGTTCAGTGACTAAACTGTCTTCATCCTTATTGTCTCTTTCTTTTCGTTTGGGTTGACTTTCATTGAGAACAATCTCATTTTTCTCGACATTGTATATGTCATATACAGTGTTGCTGATGTGTGAACGGATGTTGTAAGATAGAGCCCACCTGTTGAGAGCTGATCTGGTTTTGGTGATCCCTATGATTCCACCAGCAGTTTTCCCTACTTTGTTGATCCACTCCAGGCCTTGGTCTGCATCAACTTGGTTGAATCTTCTATCAGATCTTTTCACAGTGAAGTTTCCTTTCTCAAACTCTGTCAGAACTTGAAGGGGAAGGTTGCTCATCTCTGCGATATAAACTAAACCCCATTTGACGTAGTTAGGATGGTCATACGCAATGAAGTGGGGTAACATCATCTTGAATGCCTCGATGTGGAGGTGCCAGTCTGCATCCCGGTAGGCCCTTGTTAGCAGTAGAAGAGTCCTTACCATCTCCATATACTGCCACCAGTATAGAAAGTTAATGTTATCCTTTGCCTTTTCCTTTGCAAAGTCAGAGATATGCTGATTGATATCAGCATTCTCTAAAAGAGTGACAACATCTTCTGATGAAGCAGCTCCCTCAATGTCTTGAATAAGGGTTGAACTCTTGTCAGAGAGGTAGCAGAGAAAGTCTGGGAGCAGAATCCGCCATAGGGCTTGGTACATTGTTTTGTGTGTACGCATTCCCTTGTTGTAGTCCTTTCCGGTCAGTACATGATGGGCTGTACCTTGTCCTAAGATGCCACTTTCCACCCAGGCCTCTACTATGCCGGTACTTTGAATATGCTGACCGATGGTTTTCAGATAGTTCATGGCTATATGTAGGCCTCCAAGGCGAATGAACACCCTATCTTGGTACAACGGAGTCTGCCATTTCAGTTCCATCAAACGACAAAATAGGGCTTGATCAACTGTGATTACGGTGTAATACTGACCAAGCTGCGCTGATATGTACATACATCTCTGCACCACAGTGTTCAGAGTGTCCATTTCATGAGCAGGTTCTTGAATTATAGGCATGTACCCTACTGTTGTTGTTTCATTGTTGTTGGTACTGATTTCTTCATTAAACTCTGTCCATCCCTTTTTGGTCGTCTCAGATTGGCGTGTTATAACAAATGCCATGTCCTTTGCCAGACTCAATTTTAATACTTCTGGTTTGCTTAGAAATGTTTCGCTAGTGACTTCGGCAAACCTTGGGGAACCTCCTCCTAACACAGCCTGTGTTGGTACAAGGTTGTCCATTACATCAGGTGCTTGGAGAGATGAGTTTTTTGAGGGCTTCAGATTTCTCAAATCTATATCCTCAGCTGGGCCTTCCTGCCAAGCTGCAATCTGTGTTGCATGGAAAGAATCCTTCCCATTCAGTGATGAATCTAGAATGTCTATGTTGTCAGCTGAGAAGTGGGTAAAAGTGTTTGCCTTCAGATTTGGGGGAAGGACTGCACCTGTTTCTGTGTCCATAGACTCCAAGGTATTTTCCGCATGGCCAGTATCTGATTGCATGAGCTGCTGATAATTGAGACAATGACCAGCATTGGATAGTAGATTGACTAACTGCTTTGATCGTGTGGCTTGATGAATTGTGCTAGCCAGGCCAAGATGTTTAGGAGTCCATTTCTGACCACCACTCATGAGATACATGATGTCTTGGGTTATGCTCAATGCTGGGTCAACCTTTTTCTCATGGTGGTTATCTATGTCACTTTCATCTAGATGTAGGATCTCTTGTCCAGCAAACATTATTTTGAACAGCATGTACACTGAATCCACAGCACAATTGATCTGGTCTTGTTCATTGACTGACAGGTTTTTATGGCCACTCTGAGCCATACAATCGCTACGTAGCTTTAGGGCTACATGCACTATAGACCTGAATAAGGAATCCTCAGGTTGATAGGCTGGCATAGTAAGGGCATCATCCTCTTCCATCTTGGCTAGCTCGATGATTGCATCTCCACAGATGCTTTTGGGAATGAGAAGAGTACCACGCTCATCATTTGCACACAGTTTAGGTTGGACTAACAACACCTTTTCGCCAACAAGGTCCTGCAGCTTCTCCTTGAATGTTGAACGCCTGCTTAGGAAAGATGCTGGTATTTCACACTTTGCATCTCTGACCAAAATAGCATATCTATCCCATACTTCATCTAACTGCAGGACATGGCGTTTGTCTGCTGCATATAGGAGCTCATCTGTAAGCCACAGTAATGGCAATGAGTTGGATTTGTTTCCATCCTTCTTCTTGGTGCAGTATCGCTTGAATTTTGACAAACAGTTCAAGTGGTAGTGTGCATCTACCGCCATTAAATCCGAAACACCAGCAAGGCGAACGGACAGGGAATGGTCATACTTATGATTTGTCATGATCTCATCATTGAGCCTGCTTGTTTCTAGTTTCCTTAGATCAGTGTGGGGTGTTGTTTCATCCTGGCAGAAGAGACAGAGAGTCCAAGTAACTGGAGTTGTCTGACTTCTTGTGAAGTGGTTTAATGGAGACGCAAAATTCTGTTCCATTTCTGTCTGCTTGAATTTTTTTTCATATGCATTTTTAAGTCTAGCTAATTTTGAACTGTCAGTATAATGTGTGTAGCAGTAGTTATGCCATGTTCTTATGGGCATACCTGCTGCGTACGCTTCATTGATATTATCAACTGCATCTTTGTACTTCACATCTCGATATTTTATACGGCTTTCTGTACTTTGCTTCAACGTTTCCAGGCAATGTGAACTTGCACTTTTGTTCAGAGGATACTTCTTTCCTTTTGTTTCTTGGCATATTATGCATAAGTTGCTATCAAGACTATGCTTTCTTTTACGGTTGATACCCAGAAGTGGTTCCATCTGGTAAAGAAAGAAAGAAACTCTTGATAGAGATAGAGATACAAATCCGGGTGGGGCACTTTTGACCACTGATTTCATGATTAAATATATGAAATCATGTGGAAACTATAGTCTAGAATGTTTCCCTAAAAGGAAATATTTAGCATAGATATTTAGATGTTTTGAACTGGCCATGTAATTTTCACCTAGAGTTGGACACCAATTCTGCCAGAAGTCAGAAACTAATTCCCAAGTATACTTTATCATAGAATTGTTAGAAATATGACATGGCTGATTGTCAAAAAACTGCTTTTGTTTCATGTGCGAAGGGGTCTAAAAGCAATTTAGGAGTATGGTTATTTTAGGGGTTGGGGCATATACATAGTAAATGCACAGTAGAGGGGCAAAGTTGGATCATCATATGGCATGGGTGCAAAATGACATAAAAAATGGTTTATATGTACAGCCATATGTTATCAGTAGGGTGGAGATGTTGGTTGCCATGAAGAGATGGTAGGGCAGTCAGGAGATAGTGGTGACCATGAGGAAATGGTGGTGGCCGTGAGGAGATGGTAGGGGCATTGACAAGATGATATGGGGGTGGCCATGATCATGAGAAAATGGTACGGGCCCTCAGGAGATGGTAGGGGGCTTGAGAAATTGGTAGGAGTCGTGAGGAGATGGTAGTGACCATGAGGAGTGGTAGGGGCCATGAGAAAATGGCAGGAGCCGTTAGGAGACGGTAGTGGTCATAAATCACAGAAACTGTGCATATTGGATTTTTACACTCCCGCAGGCCAGCACTCTTAATTTTTATATGAATTTTCTTTTCTTATTATATCGGGATGGGTGAGTTCTTGATGTTACATATGGGTTTTCATGGTTAAATATCCATATTTTGAGTTCCAAGGGCTTAAAATAGACCAAAAAAGTTCCTGGCCATAGTCTTACAGATTTGGCAGACCTACCAGCAGAAAGGTGAATAAGCCCCATAGTATAGCTAATTAATTCTCTTCGCTTGCGGGAAACAGATAGTGACTCCAGGTTGGCCTGGTTTGGGCCCCCTCTAGACAATCCTGGATCCGCCACTGGGTGAGGTTGGAGAATACATTGGGAATGTCAGGGAAGGGAGAGGTGAGGTTGGAGAATACATTGGGAATGTCAGGGAAGGGAGAGGGTAGGTCGGGAAACATACAGGGAATGTCTATTCTGTATTCAGTGTAAAGTGTGGCCCTTAGGGGTTAGTTCAAATATCTAATGCTAGCGTATAGGTTTATTACAGGTAAATTGTATTTAATGTTTAGTAGAAAACATATACAACAGCAAATGATATAAAAAATATATACAACAGGTCATGCCCCCTTTATGTAGTGCCCAATTTAACTATGATAGCTGGCACAGCCCCTACTATTTCCTCACGTCCACTACCATCTCCTCACGTCCACTACCATCTCCTCACGTCTACTACCATCTCCTCACGTCCACTACCATTTCCTCATGGCCCCTAATATCTTCTCAATTCCAACACCATCCCCTCACGTCCAATTCCATCTCCTCATGTGTAACACCATCTCCTCACATCTAACACCATCTCCTCACGTCTATTACCAACATACGGCCCTACATATAACCTGTTATCTGGACCTTTATAAGGCTGACCTTGCTTATAAGGAGACCTAGCTTATAAGGAGACCTTGCTTATAAAGAGCAAAATGCATGCCCAGTGTACTCCCCGACCTCCCCTCTCCCTTCTCTGACATTCCCAGTGTCTTCTCCCAATTCTCCTGTGTCTTGCCTGGTCTTGAGGAGAAGGTAGGGGTCATGAGGAAATGTTAGGAGTTGTGCCAACTATCATAGTTAGATTGGCTACAGTAGCCAGTGCCACTATGATTAATTTGAATGCATCCACAGGTGTACAACCAATGATATCAACCAGTGGAGCATAGGATTTCAGCAGGTTCAGTGCATCAAAATTCACATTTTCACGTAATAATGGGCCACTTCCCCCCCATTTCCACTACACTAGCCACCCCTATACCATAAAACAGCTTCATTTGCCACAATTGTCAACCCAAGATCTTTCTAATGGTGTAAGTGGCATTACTGTAGCATTATTGGTGTGGCTGTACTGACAGTGTAATGCCAGGTCATTTCCAGACAATACCAGATTAGAGGCCTTTTGCAGGGTAGCTCATGTCAAGCAAACTGTGCTTACAGGCTTTACATATACTGGAAAAATAACCCATATACCCAGACATGATCACATACAATGTACATGTATAAGAACATAAGATTCATTGTTATCTCCTCTTCAAATTGATGTATAGATAAGGAGTATAAGCCTAGTCGCTCTGCCTTTATGATAGCAGTTATAAGACATGAAACATCAGCTTTTGCTTTAATCTGGCTGCTTAAGCCTAAGATTCCCCTATTATCACCCATTGATGACTTGCCACATTATGTATTCCATTATTCCAACCAGTAACTCTATATTTTCACATTAGTAACTATGTATCATGAAGCTATACATCAAGAACATCAATAATTTTCCATACTTACATTCAGAATGTCTCTTATGCCCTTTGAAATAGTAGAAATGGTACAGGTGGTAGAACTTGCCTGCAAGTACACTTCTGTCTGCTTTGTTGTCAGTCACCAAGCCAGCATACAGTTTTGGTCCTAGGTCTAGTATTCAGATTATAATTTGAATTACTTACATTTTTCCATTACCAAATTTTGGGGAAAAAAACTGCAATAATTTTATCAGTGATATTTTGTGAGAATATATTGATTATAATGGTTAAAAGTGATTTATTTCATTTTATTCAATAGTTTCCCATTTTAGTTCCTAATTCTTCCACCAGGGGGATAACAGTTTTGAGTGGATTTTTAGTAAATAAAGACTCTTAAAACCCCCCGATTTACATGCATATGACACTTGGTTTGATACATGAAACGTTAAGACAATATAGGAGGGTGCTCAAATGTAAGGGCAAATGTTACCATTCCAATAGTCCCATTTGTTTGTTGCCTAGCAACCACAATACACCCATATTATACCTCAGTTTTTGACTTCAGTCTGCACATTGACTCTATGTTTTAGTAATAATTTCTAACAAAGAGATGGCCCATTAATGCGCCAGTGTATAGACCCCAAATATTATCATCATATTTGGCTTTTCCAGAATAAATCAGTTACATAAGAACATTATGTTCAAACACTTTAGTGGAAGAAACCCATAGCAACAAGCATACAACCTTCGGAACAAGTGAAACTCCGCTGTGAGGTAGGTAAAATAAACAGAGACGCTGTTGTCCTATACTGTTGCTTAGTTAGCACATGTTTTAGTTACACACAGTCTGTAGGGTCAGATTACAGGAGGGTAGACCTCATTAGAAATGGACTGAGGTCAATAGAAATTGGTGTTGCTAGGCAAATAAACATTTAGAATAGCTGTTGCTAGGCAACCATTTACATTGGCAACAAATGGATGATGTCATTGAAATCCTTGGACCGGATTTAGGGGGGGTAGGCTACCTGAAAATTATGATAAAAGGTCGATATAGGGCC
Source organism: Harmothoe impar (assembly GCA_947462335.1). Taxonomy (NCBI): domain Eukaryota; kingdom Metazoa; phylum Annelida; class Polychaeta; order Phyllodocida; family Polynoidae; genus Harmothoe; species Harmothoe impar. The sequence continues at coordinate 20,513,485 of OX381716.1, forward strand.
GTTGTCAAGCAAATCAACAAATCCTGTGACGGTTGCTAGGCAACAGTTCTAGGAGCCTGAATGGAAGGAAAAAATATAAAAAACAACTTATCTACCACAGATTTGTCATTTTGGGGTATAAAGGACTTCATAATGTTCAATACTGCTATTATAATGCATGATTTTAGGTTTTCTCTGAGTGAAATGGCGGCCATTTTGTTTTGGTCGTTAGACACAGAAAGAACGTTTTTTCCTCTTGGGGTCAAAAAAATTCGGATTCAGCATGCCCAAATTACCCCAAAAAGCATCTCAGAACAATTGTACTAAAAAATGCCCCTTGATTGAAGATTTTACAATATCGATACCAGTCTATAGTGTCCAGCGAGATGTCGACCTCTGACAGCGAGACAGAACAGGCGGAGGGCCCACTACACTCGGGGGACCCTGTACATGTCATAGCAGACGTCATGTCTGTCACGTCAACGGCACATGGCTTACCGGACATCCCGGTGCCTTTTCCAGTGCCCCCCCCCGGGCAATTTCCTGCACCCGTCTTCTTTGATCCAGGAAACCCCTGGTGTGTACATATATACAATTGTGTCAATATAGTTTCTCCGTTTTTAATTTACATTACATTTAATATTTCATACGCACTACTTCATATTCACACAATGTAACCAATTCCTGTTGCCAAAATGAACATGTTTATAACATTTTTTCCAGGTACTCGCCCGAGATAGACGCACTATGCTACCCTCCCAGCCTTCTCGCAGAGAGTAGTGTGCCCAGTCTGTCGAGCATCGACTCGGATGAGGCAGACCGCATACAGGCGCGTCTGCCAGGGCCCGACTCGCCCCCTCGGGAATTCAAAATTATTTTCCCCCATGAGCAATCCTAGCTTTTAACATATATATGCACAGGGATTTGAAACTTATATATATATATATACACTGCTGGCCAACGCCATATCTTACTCAAGTATTATATATATCTTACTCAAGTAATATATATTGTGACCTTTATACCAGATTGTATTTTAAATAAGATATATTGTGACCTTTTAACGGCTAGCAGTGCAGCACAGTACCTGCTGTTTATTTTATTTTTACAAATAAATAATATATATTGCAAAAGTTGCATATAATATGTAGAGTTCATAAGGTACGTGTATGCAGTGCATCACACCTAGTTTATATTTTTCCTTAAGCTGTACACATAGCCAATGTTGGCGTTAAAAAGGGGGGGGGACTTTCTTGTATAATAAAGTTACTGTTGAATGAAGATGTACCTTGTATACGTTGTTCCATTTTGTTTTGTTAATACTTACTAAAACATTAACATTCTATGTGCATCATTTCTACAAATAAATAAAGAACATTTTCTTTTTGGAGATTCCTGGCATGTAATGCAGCAACAACTTTTCTAGTAATTTAACAGAAGTACTCTAAATATGTATCTGACCGGATAAGTTACAAAGTAATAAAGATTTTAAGCAGGAGGACAAACGGGAAGTATCCATGCTGGTGTAATATAGTATGGTGGTATAAGAAAAACACGTCACAATCTGACCGGCTATCCTTCCCTCCTCTTCTATTCATTTCCTTCTTACTTAGTTCTTCACTTGTTATGAATATTACAGTGAGTCAAAGCTCGTCAGGTGCTCCCTCGGGATGCGAGGAAGAAGACTCCGGATGGGTAACAGACCATCCTCTGCAGCAGACCCATCTGAGGTCCATGATCCAAGCTGTGCATCAGCCGACCCAGACACCTCTGAGCTGGAGAGAAACACGGTCGACACACTTCTACCACACGGGGAATCAGTTGTGAAGGACGATAGTCTGCAGCCCGCAAATGTCACCCCATCTGACGGCAGTCTGCAGACTTCCACTCTGACCACCCCTTCTCGGGGTGCCCCAGCGGCAGAGTATGCCGGAGATGTGGACGAATGGATGGCCAAAATTGACACTAATTGCTTTAACACGGAGCTGATAGTGGACAGTCCAGCACCAGGGCTACAGGTGGTCCCTACGGCCCACAGCACCCCGAAGCAGGAGCGCCGTTCCCCCTCCCCCCTGCAGTCCGACGAATACAGCTCGTCCTCCTCTGAGGACAATGAGGAGTCCCTGGACGGGTCCTCATGACTGCACTCGTCTGACAGTGTTGGGCAGGAGGTGCCTCACACTGCCGCACAAGCCTGCTCGGACGAGACCTCCACACAGCCTGCACTCCATCAACGTCAACTTCGCTCCAAACCTGCTCAGGTAGTTCCCTACAACCCACTGCCTGAGAAAAAGAAACGTCGGAAAAAGTGGACGAGGTTGAAAAGGCTGATATGGAGGAATGCACGCCACACAAAGGTGAGGAAGGTATCAAAGCGGAAGCCTCCTCTTGAGCTCCCTGTGGCTGTTAACCCCCATGTGGCTGTTAACCCCCCTGTGGCTGTTGACCTCCCCCAGTCGGTCAACCCCCACGAAGGTGTTGACTCCCACCATGCTGAGCAGGCAGTTAATCCGATTCCCCCGACAACCCCCGACAACGTACCCAAACTGACAGCCGTCCAGAAGACCGCACGGACTCTTGGCGGGTTTGGAATCCATAGACCGACCCCCGACCAAAGAGCATCTCAACAGGAGGTTCTGACACTGCACGAGATAGCAGAGCTGGCCATACATGCCCCCAAACCAATTAAGGATGCCCTTGTGGCCGAACACCGCGGTGGGACTGTGCCTCGATACGGGCAGAAGTCGTCCCTTGCCCGTGCCCTCGGGATGTGCAGAAATAGTGTTCTGTCCACCAAGGCCAAGGTGAAGAGGACAAAGCGCAGCACCATCGCTCGGTGGAAGAGAGTAGCCGTGAATGGGTTCCTTCGTCGTGCAGACAACTCCTGTACTTTGCCAGACAAGCGCCATTATGCGGGTAAGAAGCGGGCGGCTGAGTTGGGCGAGCCTGGTCAGCGGTTTGTGGTGGCTCTCTGTGACACTATGCGTAACCTACATCGCAAGTTCGGCGCAGAGACCGATCTCGCTGTGTCCTTCCCCACATTCTGTAGGGCACGAGACAGGTCGACCGTGTTTACCTCGGTCTTCCTGAAGAGATCGGTGTGCCTCTGCACACCGCACGCCAACATGGGCTACATGCTCGAGGCGATACCTGGGTTGCCTAACTCCACCACCAAACTCACCACGTTGGATAAGGAGCAGGTTGAGGCAGGTCTTGCCTCCCTTGATGACATCGAATCCGTGAGGTTCAAGCGGTGGGGTAAGGAATCGCGTGAATACACAAAGAAAGTGAAGCAGGAGGATGGTATCAAGAAGAAGGTCACATACACTTCTACACACTCTGTGCTGTCCAAGTTACTTGTACCTAAGGCCTCCTTCCTGCAGCAGTTCCGCGAAGACTTGCCCCTCTTTCTTGAGCACCACCGGAGAGTAAGCGAGCAGTATGCCGCTGTGCGGAAGCTCAAGGAGGTCATGCCCCACGATCATGCTGCGGTGCACATGGACTATGCCGAGAACAGGTCCTGCGGTTTCATGAAAGAAATCCAATCCGCGTTCTTTGGAAAGGACCAGTTGACGCTACACCCCATGTATGTCTACCATCGTGAGCGTGAGGACGACCTTCAAGAGGAACTGCACATGTCTTGCTACGTTGGTGTCAGCGAGGTGATTAGCCACTCCTTCCCCACTACAATGGCGTTCCTCAAGATGCTAATCCCTGAGGTCAAGAAACTCGTCCCTGACCTAGCCCACCTCCACATTATCACTGACTCGCCGAGTTCCCAGTATCGGAACCGCTTCACCGCTGAGTTACTCAGGCGAGCCAGTGACATATTCCAGATTCGCATCACGTGGAACTGGTTGGAGGCCGGCCATGGGAAGGGACCGTGCGATGGCGTAGGAGGAGCGTTGAAGGGTCTGGCTGACCGGGTCGTTAAGACCGTAGGGTCCATCCAGACTGCTGAAGAGTTTGTGGAGCATGTCGCTCCGCAGACTCGGAAGATCAAACTCCTCCATGCGACCAAAGCCGAGGTTCTTTCGACCGAGGAGTGCGTTGACTCTTGGAAGTGTGGTAAGATGCCTGGCATCACTACCCACCACCAGGCAACGTTCTTCAAGGGTGAGGTGCTCATGAGGGAAACGTCTTGCTACCAGGATTGCTGCATGACGGACGACCTCATTCCGGAGTGTGCTGCATGGTGCACCGCCAAGCAGTACACAGCTCGCAAGAAGGCAGAAAAGAAGGCAGCAAAGCAGGCAGAAAAGAAGGCAGCAAAGCAGGCAGAAAAGAAGGCAGCAAACGAGGCCAGCACCAACATGAAGGAAGCCGATGCACCTCCACCTTCCCCGATAGAGGCTGTACCTCGACCTGTACCACACCACTGCCCCCACTGCCAGGATGTCGTCTGGAATCTGGCAGCACACATCGAGTACCACCACCCTGCTCCTGCTCCCGAGGAGACGGCACCTGCCACCCACACCAGCAGCGCAGTAACTGTCCGGTCCACCACCGCCAACACGGCAACCGAGACAGTGGCTCCTGCTCCCGAGGAGACGGCACCTGCCACCCGCACCAGCAGCGCAGTAACTGTCCGGTCCACCACCGCCAACACGGCAACCGAGACAGTGGCTCCTGCTCCCGAGGAGACGGCACCTGCCACCCGCACCAGCAGCGCAGTAACTGTCCGGTCCACCACCGCCAACACGGCGACCGAGACAGTGGCTCCTGCTCCCGAGGAGACGGCACCTGCCACCCGCACCAGCAGCGCAGTAACTGTCCGGTCCACCACCGCCAACACGGCAACCGAGACAGTGGCTCCTGCTCCCGAGGAGACGGCACCTGCCACCCGCACCAGCAGCGCAGTAACTGTCCGGTCCACCACCGCCAACACGGCAACCGAGACAGTGGCTCCTGCTCTCGAGAACACCAGCAGCGAAGGGTCTGACTCCGAAACTAGTGACTCTGAATCAGAACCTGATCCAGCCTACCATCATGCTGAGATCGGTGTAAACGAGCACTACGTGGAGGAGCCAGTCTTCTCCAGTGACGACGACGAGATGGACCTCGCGTCAGTCCGAGCTGCTGACAGGGAACGAAGGCGGCAAGTGCGGTGTACCCGTTTCACGACACGCAGTGCGGCTGATTCAGTGGAGAGGCCAGTCCCACATGACGTGGAGGAAGAAGGATTAGAGGAAGAAGGGCTTTCTGGCTCCGAAGAAGAAGACCCTGACTATACTACTGCTGAAACCACACCGGAGGAAGCAGCTCGACATGCCCGGATAACCCAGCGAAGGAGGAACGGTCACCTCATCAATGAACTGGCGGGTCCCGATGACGGTGATTCGTCAGGAGATGAGTGGCCACTTTCTTTCGTGTGCTCTATCCGCACCATGCTAGACCTTAAACTGTAAACACATATCAAATGAACACTGAAATTGTAACCGTCCCTCGAAATATTTCACAATCTGACCGGGTCATTCACCATCTGACCGGTTTAATTTGATCTTCTCCGCCCCCATACTATGTGTAATTACGACCTTACCACTCTTTGTGACATGGCATAGATATAAGCAAAATGTTCACTTGTTGTTATATTGCCAAGGAATTTCATTAGGAGAAAGGGAAGAAACCAAAAATTGGAATGAACAGGTACTTTTCGATCCCAATGTGCACAGCACACCTTTTCTGTGTACTGAGCTGCATGATGTGGTATATAGCAGATGGCAATAGAGGTACCATTGGATGCAAGTTCCATGTTCTTGACGAGATGACTGTTTAATTTCGTTTCACACCCTGTGGTCTCCTCCAAATCTCGTATATTGGTCTGAACATGGGCTAGCATCCCTCTTGTTATTTTGAGGGGTATGTGAAATTTCACCATCTGACCGGGTCGTTCACCATCTGACCGGTCAGGGTGATATGGTTAGAGTTGCCATGGAAATGTAGCTAGCCTAATTTTTGGCATTCATGTTGCCTGTAACTTGTGTGAAACATTGTTTAGCATGAACAGAAAGTGTACTGGCTGTTAAAATGTGACACTTGTTGATATGGGGTGTGGAGATGTGATTTTTTAGGGTTGAGAAATGGTACTGTGACATTCTCTGGCCCCGCGTGACCGGACGCTGACTGTAATGTGGACTAAACTGGGTTTAATCGCTAGCTAGCACCCTCTGGTAACTCTAAAAAATGAAATATTGTTGTTCTGGTGCTTTTGGGGACTCGCCAGACGTAATTTTGGATGGGTATGTGAAATTTCACCATCTGACCGGGTCGTTCACCATCTGACCGGTCAGGGTGATATGGTTAGAGTTGCCGACTCATTCTCACGAACGTGATGCAACTGGGGTGGGGGGGGGGATCAGAGCAAATTCCGGTATATGGTCAAATCCTTTTATATTTGTGTACTAGAGGTGTTGGTCGACAAAACTGGATGGGTGGTTGCAGTTAAATATGTTTGCGGTAGCCATGGCAACCGTTGCAATGGGATATGTTGAAATCCCGGACACATACATACCGGGTTAAGAAAACCAAGGCTATAGCACTAAAAAATGTAGTAATGCATCAAGATAGGATTTGTGTCTTATTTGTGGTTTAAGCTAATATCAAAGCAGTATCAACAACAACACATATTTCATCCATAACATTTTTGCTTTTAGCACAGCCGGTCCCTCTAAATTGGGCATTTTCTCCATTTTCTCCATTTTCTGCAACTCTATATTATCATCAACTTTGCAGTTCTCTACTGCCGAACCAGTGATACATGTATTCTGACTTTTTACATTATTCTATTACCTTATTACGTCATCTATTGAGGTGAATCGAACAATAAGCCATATCTCTGCATTATATGTCTGTGTTACCATTCTGCCAAACGGTGTTAAAGCGGTATGTATGTTGCCAATATCTTACACCCTAGGTGCACTGATATTTGGAAATAAAGACAATAAACGCATATACAATACTGAATGAAATGTTAGTGTTTTTTGTTTTTCAGTTACCCATGCTCACTGTGCAATCTCCTAATGTATTCAAGCATGTATGGGGTACAAGAAAATAATGTGGTATTTAAGTGGAAAAATTGTAAATTATTTTTTTCCTCCCTTTACCCATCTCCCTTCTCACCTATAACATATATAACAGCCAAATATAGTTTTAAACAATGCGGTTATATGTTATCTAGCAGTAACATATTGGAGGACCCTTTTATACATAGTAGAAACACAGAAAATCGACAATAACTGCTTAAAGCGGTATGTATGTGCCTTAAGTCGGTATGTATGTGGCCAGAAGTCCTACAACATGCAAATAGACCCTAGGGATCAATTCTTTAGTTATTGTTGGCCAAATTTCATTGGATTCCCTTACAAGGTACACTCACTTACAACATAATTCCATCTACTTTATCCATTACCATGGTAAAGTACAGTTGTAAAATACCTTAAAGGGGTATGTATGTGGCCCTACTGACGTTGGATCTGCTATATTTAAAGTATGACCTCATTTATCTTGAATAACACCTATAGATAACGTCAATAAAAGGGGAGCGTGCGTGTGTCTCTACGCTGTACGGATAGATCTTTGTCTCAGGTCTAGTGCTCTCATATATTACCCTGAGCTTCGCTCCTATCTCACCTCCAACCGTCCCATATGGCGATCACCATACATCTCTGGCAGACGCACGCTCCAACATAGCTCCGGGGGTACACTCTTTATATACTAGTGTATATAGTCCATACCACAGAAAAGGTGTGCAGTGAGTTCTACCATTTTCCACCAGATGGCGTAGCAGTATGTATACGTATGCTATACGTATGCTATACGTTCCCTGACACAGTACCCTTCGTTTTAGCTGTTTCCCAGCATAATTTTCTCTTATTTTGTGTTGAAATGTTCCAAATACTTTGATAAAGTACAACTGCAATGTTAGCAGAAATTTGGGCTCATGGGAAAAACGCGAAGTAGACAAGCTCAGGGGTTCTGGCTGTATTTTGGAGCTAGCACACCTTTTCTGTGGATTTGACTGAAACTGTACTATATAGGGTAGGATCTGTGTCGATTACACTGAGTAGTAGCAGGAGTGGTCCTGGGTGTACGGATTGATCTTAATGCCACAACTTGTTATCTCCTGTGTTCCCCGCATCTTCGCTCCTCTTTCACCTGTGACCGTTCCTGCTCTACTCTTTTATTTAGAACTTTTAAATATGACAATTCACATTTGTTCTAGATATTTTAACACATACCCAAAACCGTAGCCACAATATTATTTTAACAGAGAGAATAGCAACGAAAATTAAACATGGGAAGGGGCACTTCCTGTATTTTCATCGGAGCTAGCACACCTTTTCTGTGGTTTTTGCCTCACACTGTACTATATATGGAGAGGGTCTGTACATAGTTACTGAGTAGCCGGACTGCTCACAGGTGTACGGATAGATCTTTGTTTCACGACCAGTGCTCTCGTGTGTCCCCCAGATCTTGGCTCCTTTCTCACCTGTGACCATTCCTGCGCTACTCTCTTGTATCTTTTATTTTTGACTCAGGGTCTCCCCTCAGTCTTACTGTGAAAATTCTTCCTTTGAAAGCTCAATTTGCTCCGATTTAGTCAATTGATATTGTACTGTTTGACCCCTGATCATGTCTCAATTTATCACTTTCGACAATATCTATCTAATTTAGGAATGGTGTTTTTGTTTATGACAAGTTCAATATTATATATATATATGACAGTTCACATTCCTTCTATTTCAACATGTACCCAGAACCCAAAACCCTTGGGTAATGGGTCAATGACGTCCACATTAAAAGTAACATAATAAACGAATACGGCTCATGCACTGGTTGAAACTTTATTAATTACCATGGCAACTATGTACATCGATTTTCCTTAAGGGGGTATGTATGTGGCCAGACTGACAGGTCGACAGGGACATTTTCACACTTCTAGGACATGACAAACAGGGAAATTACTAAATTCCATGCATTTCCAACCCCCTTTAATATCAATTTATTCAACATCCTAAATATATATGATTTTCCTTAAGGGGGTATGTATGTGGCCGAATTGACCAAACACCTACAACATGTAATTGTGACAATTATAGCAATTTTTTGCCTATAATGGCCCCGATTTCATTAGTTTCCATAGCATAATGGTCTGTCATGTCCCATACCAACCTTCTTTCACTCGGGTCGGGAAATGTTCACACTTCTAGGACATGACAAACCAGAAAATTGCTAATTTCCATGCAATTCCAACCCCCCATTATCAATTCATTTGCCATTAACTACCAATTTGTGCTGCAAATCATGCTACTACATGTCACAAACTAGTTTCACTCACTTAAAACATCACTTATTACACCATATTCATTACCATGGTAACTACATGGATTTTCCTTAAGGGGGTATGTATGTGGCCGAACTGACCAAACACCTACAACATGTAATTGTGACAATTATAGCAATTTTTCACCTATAATGGCACAGATTTCATTAGTTTCCATAGCATAATGGTCTGTCATGTCCCATACCAACCTTCTTTCACTCGGGTCGGGAAATGTTCACACTTCTAGGACATGACAAACCAGGAAATTGCTAATTTCCATGCAATTCCAACCCCCCATTATCAATTCATTTGCCATTAACTACCAATTTGTGCTGCAAATCATGCTACTACATGTCACAAACTAGTTTCACTCACTTAAAACATCACTTATTACACCATATTCATTACCATGGTAACTACATGGATTTTCCTTAAGGGGGTATGTATGTGGCCGAACTGACCAAACACCTACAACATGTAATTGTGACAATTATAGCAATTTTTTGCCTATAATGGCACAGATTTCATTAGTTTCCATAGCATAATGGTCTGTCATGTCCCATACCAACCTTCTTTCACTCGGGTCGGGAAATGTTCACACTTCTAGGACATGACAAACCAGGAAATTGCTAATTTCCATGCAATTCCAACCCCCCATTATCAATTGATTTGCCATTAACTACCAATTTGTGCTGCAAATCATGCTACTACATGTCACAAACTAGTTTCACTCACTTAAAACATCACTTATTACACCATATTCATTACCATGGTAACTACATGGATTTTCCTTAAGGGGGTATGTATGTGGCCGAATTGACCAAACACCTACAACATGTAATTGTGACAATTATAGCAATTTTTTGCCTATAATGGCCCCGATTTCATTAGTTTCCATAGCATAATGGTCTGTCATGTCCCATACCAACCTTCTTTCACTCGGGTCGGGAAATGTTCACACTTCTAGGACATGACAAACCAGAAAATTGCTAATTTCCATGCAATTCCAACCCCCCATTATCAATTCATTTGCCATTAACTACCAATTTGTGCTGCAAATCATGCTACTACATGTCACAAACTAGTTTCACTCACTTAAAACATCACTTATTACACCATATTCATTACCATGGTAACTACATGGATTTTCCTTAAGGGGGTATGTATGTGGCCGAATTGACCAAACACCTACAACATGTAATTGTGACAATTATAGCAATTTTTCACCTATAATGGCACAGATTTCATTAGTTTCCATAGCATAATGGTCTGTCATGTCCCATACCAACCTTCTTTCACTCGGGTCGGGAAATGTTCACACTTCTAGGACATGACAAACCAGAAAATTGCTAATTTCCATGCAATTCCAACCCCCCATTATCAATTCATTTGCCATTAACTACCAATTTGTGCTGCAAATCATGCTACTACATGTCACAAACTAGTTTCACTCACTTAAAACATCACTTATTACACCATATTCATTACCATGGTAACTACATGGATTTTCCTTAAGGGGGTATGTATGTGGCCGAACTGACCAAACACCTACAACATGTAATTGTGACAATTATAGCAATTTTTCACCTATAATGGCACAGATTTCATTAGTTTCCATAGCATAATGGTCTGTCATGTCCCATACCAACCTTCTTTCACTCGGGTCGGGAAATGTTCACACTTCTAGGACATGACAAACCAGGAAATTGCTAATTTCCATGCAATTCCAACCCCCCATTATCAATTCATTTGCCATTAACTACCAATTTGTGCTGCAAATCATGCTACTACATGTCACAAACTAGTTTCACTCACTTAAAACATCACTTATTACACCATATTCATTACCATGGTAACTACATGGATTTTCCTTAAGGGGGTATGTATGTGGCCGAATTGACCAAACACCTACAACATGTAATTGTGACAATTATAGCAATTTTTTGCCTATAATGGCCCCGATTTCATTAGTTTCCATAGCATAATGGTCTGTCATGTCCCATACCAACCTTCTTTCACTCGGGTCGGGAAATGTTCACACTTCTAGGACATGACAAACCAGAAAATTGCTAATTTCCATGCAATTCCAACCCCCCATTATCAATTCATTTGCCATTAACTACGAATTTGTGCTGCAAATCATGCTACTACATGTCACAAACTAGTTTCACTCACTTAAAACATCACTTATTACACCATATTCATTACCATGGTAACTACATGGATTTTCCTTAAGGGGGTATGTATGTGGCCGAATTGACCAAACACCTACAACATGTAATTGTGACAATTATAGCAATTTTTCACCTATAATGGCACAGATTTCATTAGTTTCCATAGCATAATGGTCTGTCATGTCCCATACCAACCTTCTTTCACTCGGGTCGGGAAATGTTCACACTTCTAGGACATGACAAACCAGAAAATTGCTAATTTCCATGCAATTCCAACCCCCCATTATCAATTCATTTGCCATTAACTACCAATTTGTGCTGCAAATCATGCTACTACATGTCACAAACTAGTTTCACTCACTTAAAACATCACTTATTACACCATATTCATTACCATGGTAACTACATGGATTTTCCTTAAGGGGGTATGTATGTGGCCGAACTGACCAAACACCTACAACATGTAATTGTGACAATTATAGCAATTTTTCACCTATAATGGCACAGATTTCATTAGTTTCCATAGCATAATGGTCTGTCATGTCCCATACCAACCTTCTTTCACTCGGGTCGGGAAATGTTCACACTTCTAGGACATGACAAACCAGGAAATTGCTAATTTCCATGCAATTCCAACCCCCCATTATCAATTCATTTGCCATTAACTACCAATTTGTGCTGCAAATCATGCTACTACATGTCACAAACTAGTTTCACTCACTTAAAACATCACTTATTACACCATATTCATTACCATGGTAACTACATGGATTTTCCTTAAGGGGGTATGTATGTGGCCGAATTGACCAAACACCTACAACATGTAATTGTGACAATTATAGCAATTTTTTGCCTATAATGGCCCCGATTTCATTAGTTTCCATAGCATAATGGTCTGTCATGTCCCATACCAACCTTCTTTCACTCGGGTCGGGAAATGTTCACACTTCTAGGACATGACAAACCAGGAAATTGCTAATTTCCATGCAATTCCAACCCCCCATTATCAATTCATTTGCCATTAACTACCAATTTGTGCTGCAAATCATGCTACTACATGTCACAAACTAGTTTCACTCACTTAAAACATCACTTACTACACCATATTCATTACCATGGTAACTACATGGATTTTCCTTAAGGGGGTATGTATGTGGCCGAATTGACCAAACACCTACAACCTGTAATTGTGACAATTATAGCAATTTTTCACCTATAATGGCACAGATTTCATTAGTTTCCATAGCATAATGGTCTGTCATGTCCCATACCAACCTTCTTTCACTCGGGTCGGGAAATGTTCACACTTCTAGGACATGACAAACCAGGAAATTGCTAATTTCCATGCAATTCCAACCCCCCATTATCAATTCATTTGCCATTAACTACCAATTTGTGCTGCAAATCATGCTACTACATGTCACAAACTAGTTTCACTCACTTAAAACATTACTTATTACACCATATTCATTACCATGGTAACTACATGGATTTTCCTTAAGGGGGTATGTATGTGGCCGAATTGACCAAACATCTACAACATGTAATTGTGACAATTATAGCAATTTTTCACCTATAATGGCACAGATTTCATTAGTTTCCATAGCATAATGGTCTGTCATGTCCCATACCAACCTTCTTTCACTCGGGTCGGGAAATGTTCACACTTCTAGGACATGACAAACCAGGAAATTGCTAATTTCCATGCAATTCCAACCCCCCATTATCAATTCATTTGCCATTAACTACCAATTTGTGCTGCAAATCATGCTACTACATGTCACAAACTAGTTTCACTCACTTAAAACATTACTTATTACACCATATTCATTACCATGGTAACTACATGGATTTTCCTTAAGGGGGTATGTATGTGGCCGAATTTACCAAACATCTACAACATGTAATTGTGACAATTATAGCAATTTTTCGCCTATAATGGCCCCGATTTCATTAGCATTCCATAGCATAACATCACTTATTACACCATATTCATTACCATGGTAACTACATAGATTTTCCTTAAGGGGGTATGTATGTGGCCGAATTGACCAAACACCTACAACATGTAATTGTGACAATTATAGCAATTTTTTACCTATAATGGCCCAGATTTCATTAGCATTCCATAGCATAACATCACTTATTACACCATATTCATTACCATGGTAACTACATAGATTTTCCTTAAGGGGGTATGTATGTGGCCGAATTGACCAAACATCTACAACATGTAATTGTGACAATTATAGCAATTTTTTACCTATAATGGCCCAGATTTCATTAGCATTCCATAGCATAACATCACTTATTACACCATATTCATTACCATGGTAACTACATAGATTTTCCTTAAGGGGGTATGTATGTGGCCGAATTGACCAAACATCTATGTACTTGTAACAATCAAAGAATTTCATTGAAGGGGTACTATGTGGCCAATGTTCAAGTGCATTTCGGGGGGCGGTTACGTTTTTCAGTGTTGACTCGTTTTTCTCTGTGCTTGGTCTGCACACTGTTCACAATTTGAGGTCGAGCATACGTTGGATGGGAATAATGTAACATATAGGCCAATCCTCTCCAGAAGTTTCACCATCATCACTGCGGTACAACAATTCATTTATTACCTCACCTCCCCGCCTGCGCTCTGTTATGGCGGCTGATCGTGCTGCTTGCTGAGTTGTTTCAGGTTCAGGGGTGAAGTCGGGGTCTCCATCAGAATCAGAGAGTGGATCTTCCTCCACCTGCTTCTGTTCTTCCACCTTCTGTGATGTTCTTACTCGGCCAGATCGCTTTGATCGGGTCTGCCTCCTCCTTTCACGATCTGCTTCTCTGACCAATGCAAGGTCAACTGCATCATCGTCGCTGGTGAAGACTTGGTCCTGCACGTTGTGCTCGTTCCCACCATCCAAGTCAGAGTCTGCCTCACTATCAGAGTCAGAGTCAGAGTCACTATCGTCAAGAGCAGGTTCCTCAGTGGCGGTGTCATGGGTCGCTGGCTCGTTTACCGTGCTATCGGTGGTGTCGCGAGCAGGTTCCTCAGTGGCGGTGTCATGGGTCGCTGGCTCGTTTACCGTGCTATCGGTGGTGTCGCGAGCAGGTTCCTCAGTGGCGGTGTCATGGGTCGCTGGCTCGTTTACCGTGCTATCGGTGGTGTCGCGAGCAGGTTCCTCAGTGGCGGTGTCATGGGTCGCTGGCTCGTTTACCGTGCTATCGGTGGTGTCGCGAGCAGGTTCCTCAGTGGCGGTGTCATGGGTCGCTGGCTCGTTTACCGTGCTATCGGTGGTGTCGCGAGCAGGTTCCTCAGTGGCGGTGTCATGGGTCGCTGGCTCGTTTACCGTGCTATCGGTGGTGTCGCGAGCAGGTTCCTCAGTGGTGGTGTTGGAAGGCAGCAGCTGTGGATGGTGGTACTGGCAGTGTGCAGCAATGTTCCACACGACGTCCTTGCAGTGGGGGCAGTGGTACGGTACAGGTTCAGTAGATCGAGGAGCAGGAGATGGCTTGGTGGTGTTGGCTTCCGTGGTGTTGCTCGGTTCCTTGCCTTGCTCCTTTTCTGCCGCCTTAGCTGCTTTCTTTGCTGCCTTCTTCTCTGCCTTCCTTTTGGCTTCATACTGCTTCGGGGTGCACCAAGCAGCACAGCCTGGTCGTAGGTCATCCTCCATGCAGCACTCCTGGTAACAGGACGTTTCTCTCATGAGCAGCTCACCCTTGAAGAACGTTGCTTGGTGTTGGGTTGTGATGCCAGGCACCGTACCACAGTCCCAAGAGTCAACAGTTGCTTCAGCCGCATTAACTTCTGATCGGGTCGCATGGAGGAGTTTGATCTTCCGAGTCTGCGGAGCAACGTGCTCAACAAACTCTTCGGCAGTCTGGATTGAGCCTGCGATCTTAACGACCCGGTCAGCCAGACCCTTCAAAGCTCCTCCTACGCCGTCACACGGTCCCTTCCCATGCCCAGCCTCCAACCAGTTCCACGTGATGCGGATTTTGAAGATTTCACTGGCTTGCCTCAGGAACTCGGCAGAGAACCGGTTGCGATACTGGGAGCTCGGTGAATCAGTGATGATGTGGAGGTGGGCTAGGTCAGGTACCAGCTTGCGGACTTCGGGGATCAGCTTCATGAGAAACGCCATAGTAGTGGGGAACCGGTGCTGTATCACCTCACTGACACCGGCGAAGCAGTCGGTGCGCAGATCCTCTTGGAGATCATCCCCACGCTCACGGTGGTAGACACACATGGGGTGAAGGGTCAACTGGTCCTTGCCAAAGAACGCGGCCTGGATTTCTCTCATGAAACCACAGGACCAGTTTTCCGCGTAGTCCATGTGCACCGCCGCGTGATCGTGGGGAAGTGTCTCCTTGAGTTTCCGCACAGCTGCGTACTGCTCGCCTACTCGTCGGTGGTGCTCAAGGAACAGGGGTAAATCGATCTCGAACTGCTTCAAGAAGTCGTCAGTAGCCACTCGTAACTTGCGCAGCTCGGTGTGCGACACAGTGTACGATACCTTTTTTTTCTGACCATCCTTCTTCACAGTCTTAGTGCAGTGCCGAGTCTCTTTACCCCAGCGCTTGAACTACACCGAGTCAATGCCAGAGAGGGAGGCAAGACCTGCCTCAACCTGTTCCGCCGTCAGGGTGGTCAGCTCGGTGGTTGAGTTGGACAACCCGGGTATTGCCTCTAGCATGTAACCCATGTTGGCATGCGGTGTGCAGAGGCAAACCGATCTCTTCAGGAAGACTGAGGTAAACACAGTCGACCTGTCTCGTGCCCTACAGAATGTCGCGAAGGACACAGCGAGACCGGTCTCCACGACAAACTTACGGTGTAAGTTCCTCATAGTGTCGCAGAGAGCCACTACAAACCGCTCACCCGGTTCACCCAACGCAGCCGCCCGCTTCTTCCCCGAGTAATGGCGCTTGTCCGGGAGTGTGCAGGAGTTGTCGGTCCGTCGTAGGAAGCCATTAACAGCAACTCGCTTCCACTTGGCTATGCTGGTGCGCGAGTTGCGTTTCACACGGACCTTAGCTGGGAGCACACTGTTTCGGCACATTCCAAGGGCCCGGGCCAGTGCCGACTTCTGGCCATAACGCGGGACAGCGCCTTCACAGTGCTTTGCGAGTAACAGGTTTTGGACGTGGGGTGGAGCGCCTCTCACCAGCTCAGCGATTTCATGAAGGGTGATGATCTGGCCTCTTGCTTCTGGAGTGACTTGGCAACCCCCGTCCAGAGTCCGTGCCGTCTTCTGAGTAGCAGTAAGTCGAATGATAGGATGATCAGAGGGGTTTTCCGGGGATATAGCTTGGTTTGTCGGGGGGTTTGTCTGGTCGGTTGTTGCAGGGGGTACCTCACCATCTGCCGCTGGGGGGATCGGCAGTGGGGGTGTAACAGGGACAAGGACAGGGACACGCTTAGCTTTACGCCTCCGTTTTGATGATAGAAGAAGTTTTTTCCAGCGGGACCATTTCTTCCTCCTTTTCTTTCCTTCCGGTAAGGGGTTGTACTTATGTACCGGAGTGGGATGGCATCGTAGACCGGGACGTCCCACTGCCTTGCGTGGGGTGTGCAACATTGGTGGTGCAGTTGTAACACTCCGAGGTACCTCCTGGGGGTGAGGCCGTCAGGCAGACGAGTCATTGGATGACTCGCTGTCTGAGCCATCAGTAGAGTTGGAATTGGTGGGAATGCTGTGTGCATCTGGCACTATCTGCCATCCTGGTGCTGCCTCGTCCACTACCGGGTCTGCACTGAAGAGGTCGACATCAATGTCAGCCATCCACTGATCAATTTGTGGCTGGAATACTTCAGATGGGGCACCACGGGATGGAGTCGTCTCGAGCGAGTCCTCGAGGCTGCCCTTAGATGGTGTGCATTGGGACAACATGCTGTCATCCTGCACTACCGATTCTCCGTGGGGTAGAAGACAATCCGCATGAACAGCTGGCGAGGTGGTGCCGTTGACTGGCAGACCGGGCACTGCGTCGGCTAGTGGCTGGTCATTGGGCAGCTCAACTGGTGCCTCGTGAGGAACCTCAGCAGGAGCTGGCGAGGTGGTGCCGTTGACTGGCAGACCGGGCACTGCGTCGGCTAGTGGCTGGTCATTGGGCAGCTCAACTGGTGCCTCGTGAGGAACCTCAGCAGGAGCTGGCGAGGTGGTGCTGTTGACTGGCAGACCGGGCACCGCTTCAGCTAGTGGCTGGTCATTGGGCAGCTCAACTGGTGCCTCGTGAGGAACCTCAGCAGGAGCTGGCGAGGTGGTGCCGTTGACTGGCAGACCGGGCACCGCGTCGGCTAGTGGCTGGTCATTGGGCAGCTCAACTGGTGCCTCGTGAGGAACCTCAGCAGGAGCTGGTGAGGTGGTGGCGTTCACTCGTGAGGGTGTTTCAAACACATACGTCACTGGAGGTGAGCGGAAGAGTTTCCTCCCACGCATCCCTAGTGTACACCTCAGTCTGCGGCTGGAATAATTGTAGATAGTTTACAGATAAGTTTTGTTCATTTTGGAACAAGGGAGAGACTAACGTTAGCGAGATTATATGTAAATTACTATTGATTTAAAGATTGCATCTTACTTTATGGATTAAAATGTAGATCTATATCTAATATATATCGTTTGATGGTTACTAAGTTCAGGAATAGAAAAAGATACAGTATGACACAGTCAGGTATGGTGTAATGAAAGTTTTATTTCCCACCCCCCTTGTCTACACAAAACTACACCATTTTTACATAAAATCTATACTACCTTCCATATCTAGAAAAAGGAAATGTTCTTCTTTGGAACAAGTACTAATCAGCAGTACAAAACCTAGTGCAAGAAAAACGTAGTAACATGTTATTTTTAGTACATGAAGTAGGAACCATGTTAGATGAAACAGCATAAAACAGCATATAGGGATTGTCTGTCCGTGATTGCTTCTATAAATATGTTCTGATACACGTAAACATGTATATTTGCAGACAGTATCGGTAGAACTACCAGATGATATATTTCTGATATGTAATATGTATTGATCAGATAATCGTGTGCCACATACAGACCGGCTTATAGTAGCTGTACCTTACAAGTACTAAAACTAGATCAAATATAGGTGCCTGTCTATAAAACATAATATTCTGGCACACATATGTATGGATCAACTAAGAAATCGTTAGCCACATACAGACCGGCTTAAAGTAGCTGTGCCTTGAAACTACATAACAATAGGTGTCTGTCTATAAAACATAATCTTCTGCACCACATATAGACTGGCTTAACAGTTGTGATACATATGTATGAAATAAGAAATCGTTAGCCACATACAGACCGGCTTAAAGTAGCTGTGCCTTGTGCTGAAACTACATAACATATAGGTGTCTGTCTATAAAACATAATCTTCTGCGCCACGTACAGACTGGCTTAACAGTTGTGATACATATGTATGAAATAAGAAATCGTTAGCCACATACAAACCGGCTTAAAGTAGCTGTACCTTGTACTAAAACTACATAACAGATAGGTGTCTGTCTATAAAACATAATATTCTGGCACACATATGTATGGATGAACTAAGAAATCGTTAGCCACATACAGACCGGGTTTAAGTAGCTGTACCTTGTACTAAAACTACATAACATATGGGTGTCTGTCTATAAAACATAATATTCTGGGCCACATACAGAGTGCCTTTTTAAAGCACCTTGCACTATTACTTGTAAGGAGTTATGATACATATACATGTATATATGAAATATAAAATCGTGAGCCACAAGCAGACCGGCTTAAAGTAGCTGTACCTTGTATAAAAACTACATAATACATATACAAAAACATATATATAATACATCTACGGCACATAGTCTTCAGCCAGATCTTCTTCTTCCTCGTAAGGTGAGCCGGGCGGATCAGGGAGTGTGTCCTGGATCCGATCCGCCTCATCGGAATCTATGCTGCTGTGGGAAGGGGTGGACTCAGCTTTCAGATCGGGGGGGAAAAGAATAAATTCGATCTCCGGAGGTAGGATTCTGCAAATAAGGGTGTCATTATACCTATTATGCAATGCACCAAACAGGAAACTGTTAGTTGTAACTACAACGTGAGAAAAAGGACACTGTCTTACATGTTTTCCATGTTATAAGCTACATACATACATCATATGTACAATGCTTAGTTGAACCTCAATTTTAAACATAAAATTTACAGATAAATAGAGTTAATAGAATTTGTTAATGAAAAACACAGAAAGGAGGAATACAAATAAAATGATATGGTTTGTACACTCACTTTGACTCATTTGGAGTCCAAGGTGGCAGGGCGGGGAAGACCGCAGGCACGGGGAAAGGGATGGGGATGAAAGGTGGAGACCAGTTACTGAGGTCTCGCCGTGGAGGGGACGGTGATGACTGGGTGGGGGATCGGACTAGGCGCCGATAAACGTTGGATGGCGGCGGCATCATGACCTCGTCCGGCTCAGTATCAACGGAAGAGTCGTCCGACTGTGTGGGACTTGCCGCGGTCCAGTCAGGATCTGCCCCTGGAAAAAATGTGAAACATTCATGTATATGAAAAAAAAGAAGTTTTGTATGCTGAGTGGGATACAGCCCAGCCTTCACAAGTTACATGCATCATGTACAGCAGTATGAACACTTTCTACATGTAGTTGACATCAATTGGTGCTTTTTTTATAAATGATTTGAACTATGAGTATATATGTATCTGAAATACCTCGAAAATTAAATGTTTAATTAAATGAACGTTACGTGTATTCTAAGGTCATTATTAATTATCTTTTTGAAATGTTATATGTTTCATCTTAGAAATATGGAAAGCTACCTTTCTTCCTTCTACCTCCCGTAGATGGCGGCGGCATCATGAGCTGCTCTGGCTCACCCGGCTCGAGAGTGGAGGTACTCCCCGTGTCTGACACCTCCACGGGAGTCAGGGTGTCTTCCGAGTAACAGGCACTCTCAACTGAAGAGTCGTCAGAGTCTGTGTCACTTCCCGCGCTCCAGTCAGGATCTGCCCCTGGAAAAAAAGAAAAAAAGAAGTTTTGTATACTGAGTGGGATACGCCCCAGCCCTCACCACTTACATGCATAATATACAGCAGTATGAACACTTTCTACATGTAGTTGGCATCAATTGGTGCTTTCTTTATAAATGATTTGAACTATGAGTATATATGTATTTGAAATACCTCGAAAATTAAATGTTTAATTAAATGAGCGTTTCGTGTATTCTAAGGTCATTATTAATTTTTTTTTTGAAATCTTACATGTTTTATCTTAGAAATATGGAAAACTACCTTTCTTGGTGCTAGATCTCTGCCGCTCTGGCTCACCCGGCTCGGCGTGGAGAGTGGAGGTGCTGCCCGTGTCTGACTCCACGGTAGCTAGGGTGTCTGACTCCACGGTAGTTAGTGTGTCGTCAGACTCAGTGTAACTATCAAAAGAGGAGTCTTCTGACTGGGTGGGATCTGCGGCTGGAAAAAATGTGAAATCTTGAAGTGGGAATATAATACGCCACATACATACCGGGTTAAGATAAAAAAAGGTAGAGCTCTATTTATATCATACTTGTAAGTTTGGGGTGTGTGTGTATGTTAAGACCACATACATACCGGGTTAACATAAGGGGTCTATATCCATTTATAGGAAAAGATACATAGCTTTATGTTAAGGTTAAGTAATATTCCCAAAGTGGGGGGGGGGTATTACGAGGGTTTTTGAAAGTACTAAAATCACAATTTTCAGACCCGAGGTGCTGGTTATATTATTCTCCCAATTCTCGGGTTATACGCGAGGTGCAGCTTATATGCGGGGATTTACGGTATTTGGCATTTGTGCTTGTTTTATGATTTGTTCTATGAGTATATGTGTCTGAAATACCTCTAAATCATATGTTAAATTCAATGAACGTTACATGTATTATTTAGGTCATTATAATTTATTTCTTTGAAAAGTTAAATTTTATATGTTAAAGATATGGAAAAGTACCTTTCTTGGTCGCCAACTTCCTGTGGACGTATCCCATGTCCATGTTCGGGTGGATCCTGGCACCGTGCTCCTCCCAAGCAGCCATGTCCTCACCCAGCACCACGTTGCACATGGGACATAGATCTAAATATTGTAGAACATTTATAAACCGTCAGTGAAATGTAACATTTATAACATACACATCACGAACCAAATAACATGTAAATCATCTGTTCTGCTGTCATATTTAATACAAACATACATGGGAATAAATTTGTTGTTGCCAAGAGAAAAAAGTTACATGTATTTATAAATAGACAAATGCCAATGTCAATACTGTCACTGTTGTGTTTCACGAGTGGGGGCTGGGGTCATATCCCACGAAGCAGCAGGTATAGGAAGTCTTGTATATCGGCATTTGTGTTTATTTATTATTTTAAGCCATTCAATCAAAACTACTTTTTCTTAGCCCATGGAATACTGCCAACTTGTATTCAATGGGGGGCATTGAATACGGCCCCTCAGTGCTTAAGCATAGGAGATGTTTGTATTTCCCAAAAAATAAAGCTCTATATTCACCTTGTGTGGACTCCACTTGGTTGGGTGACTGGGGGACTGTGTTCTGCACAGACACGGTCGACTCCTCTGTGGGGGAGTCTGGCGAGTCGTCTGCAGCCCCCATGAGATGTTGTGTGGACTCCACGGTCGACTGCTCTGTGGGGGAGTCCGGCGAGTCGTCTGCCGCTGCTGCTGCCACCGACCCTGTGGCATCTTGTGGAGTGGTGGCTGTGTTGGACGCCCCTTTCCCCTTTCCCTTCTTCCTCTTCCCTTTTTCCTCTATAAAAGAAATAAAGTCTAATTTAGTATGTAGGCTTTAATATAAAATATTATTACATTCATACATAAATTATTCATGTTAAAAAAAATTCAAAACACACTTTATTTACATAGATCTATCATTCTTAACCCTTTTAGGACGGATGGACACATCTAAGAAATGACATTTGTCACCCCTGGCGAGTAACTGAATGGGTGCATGATGCCGACCCTTCGGGAGTGCCCGAACCCCATAAAGTCATAATGCCGCCCTTTAACCCCTTCCACACGGTAAGCCAATATATTGCACAAAATTGAATTGAGTTACAATAAATTCAGTGGTGAAGGGGTTAAGTGTTAATATGCATCGATTTGTTTGACAAAAGTGGGGCAGGAAAATACTGGGTTAAGGAAAGTGGTACTCACGTCGTGTAGCAGGGCGTCTTTCCTGGTCAGAGTCGGAAGGAAGGAGGGCAGCGCGCTGGAATGCGATGAAGTGTTCCGCGTTCCGCAGCCGCTCCCTCTCCTCCCGCTCCACCGGTGTGATTTCACAGAGGGTCTGGTCCAGGGGCTCTACCTCCTCCTCCTGCGCGATGACTATCCCCTGGTTGGGGTGCTGCTGCGGTGGCTGCCAATCCTGCTGCACATCCTGCTGCTGCTGCTGGGAAGTCTGTGGCTGCTGCGGTGGCTGCTGCGGTGGCTGCTGCGGTGGCTGCTGCGGGGCCGGTTGCCGATGGGGAGGCTGCTTGTGCGGCTTGGGGTGCTGCTGCGGTGGCTGCCGATCCTGCTGCACATCCTGCTGCTGCTGCTGGGAAGTCTGTGGCTGCTGCGGTGGCTGCTGCGGTGTCTGGTGCGGTGGCTGCTGCGGGGCCGGTTGCCGATGGGGAGGCTGCTTGTGCGGGTGCTGCAGAGAGAAATGACTTTTTTAAAACTTTATACTAATATAGAGACATATTCAGAAAGAAGGCTTCAATCTTGAAGTGGGAATATAATACGCCACATACATACCGGGTTAAGATAAAAAAAAGGTAGAGCTCTATTTATATCATACTTGTAAGTTTGGGGTGTGTGTGTATGTTAAGACCACATACATACCGGGTTAACATAAGGGGTCTATATCCATTTATAGGAAAAGATACATAGCTTTATGTTAAGGTTAAGTAATATATATTAACATGATGTATACATGCATACCAGGTTTGCACGTGGGTAAAACAAGGCCTCATGCAGTGCAAGTTATACACACAATGTACAGCACAGGGGTAAACATATACCATAAAACCTCTGCGGCTTATAAGGATTGCATCAAACTCGGGTGCGGATTATGAGCAAAGCAACATACATACCGGGTTAAGGTATATACATGTATGTACGTGTGAGAAGTGGGTCATGCAAAGAGACGTATATATATATATATATCTATAGAATAATTTCAATGAATTTAACTGCTGACCTCATCAGGTTCCAGCTGGGTTGGGGACTTGTCCGGGGCCCTTTGTTTCCTCCTGCGCCGCCTCTTCGCATCTGGCAGATCAGGTGTGGGGGTGGTTGGAGCAGAGGTTCGTTTGGCTGGGGAGGGGCCCTCATCCGAGTCCGAGTCCTCTTCAGTGGGAGCCAGTCCCCGCTTACTTCTTCTTCTTGGCGTCTCTGCCTGATTCGCTTTCTCTATGGAAGTTGAAATAAACATGGCATGAAGTACTGTACTTTATTTTAAAATTTAATATTTTACAGGAAAATGTAGATGTATAAGCAAATTTATGCCAACTTCATGATATCGTCTATTCTGTATTTTCTACATTATGTTTAACAATACTTGTCATATATTGATAGTTTGACTGTTTAAATTGGTAGTAATAGCTCAGTGAATAAATCAATGATTTAAAATGGGTTGAAACACTGGAGACGCTAATGTGAGGTACTTTGTTTTAAAGTACATGAATGGGTGTGCTACATCGAATATAGTATATTATAGAATAAAAGAACGAGTTACCTTTGTCTTGGCGGGACTTCTTGTATACGTTATTCTTCCGGCGCTTTTCAAAATACTCTGGGGAGCCAACTTCCGGAGCCGATTTCTGTATCGAGTATAGGATAGTATAAATCATTTTATGACAAGGTTTTTTTTTCTGATACTTTGTAAGTTATTTATAATACTGTGTGGGATAGACAAGGGTGCACTCGTAGGGGCAAGGGTAATTTGACTGGGGGTGTTAAAAATACGGCCTTCCTTAGCTAAGTCAATGGGAGTGC
Source organism: Harmothoe impar (assembly GCA_947462335.1). Taxonomy (NCBI): domain Eukaryota; kingdom Metazoa; phylum Annelida; class Polychaeta; order Phyllodocida; family Polynoidae; genus Harmothoe; species Harmothoe impar. The sequence goes on from OX381716.1 coordinate 20,537,977, forward strand.
CGTATTCAGCATGAAATAAATGGACATGTATGTACCTGTGTTATACCAGTACCATGTGCATAAAGATTTTATAATGATATGATGTGACACAACACGCCAACACCTAAACATAACATATATGTTTACATGCATAACTTTCCACAATATATTAAATTCTGAGAATAATATAACCCTATATATATAACAATACCGGTATAGAAGTTTTAGGAGATGGCTGAACACACTGTATATATATATGTTATTGAAATATCCTATAGCTCATTTATATTATAGAAATGAAAAAGACAGTTATTTTACCTTCTGACTTTCCTGCCTCTTTGCCAGGAATACCGGATCCCCCTTGTTCTTTTTATAATACTTCTTATTCTTTTTCCGGCTTCTTACACCTTGGTAGATGGCCCTGTCGGCCCTGTTTAAAGTACGGTACACCTCTTTGGCGGAGTACCGGTCACACCACTCTTGGAGGCTGTCCTGCTCCGTCCCGTACGGTGGAGCCACCAGAGTGGGAGGACCCTCCTCATCCTGGACGTACGGTCGCCGTGTCCTCCGCTTCTTTGGCTTGGGGGGTGGTGGCAGCTCCTCCTCCTCCTCCTCCTCCTCCTCAGGAGACTGCTCAGGAGACTCCTCAGGAGACTCCTCAGGAGCCTTCTCCTTCTGCTTCCGTGGCTTCGGTGGCTTCTTCTTGCCCGGCATTTTTAGAAGTGTGTACTACTGAAATTAAATTAAAATGCAGACGTTTCAAACTTTTTTTAAAATGTAGACATACATGTATGTAGACATACATAGATCTATGTTCATGAATGTCACAGAAGAACAGTCAGTCTGCCCACATACATACCGCTTGAAGGAAACACAATTGTAATATATGTATCTTAGGGAGCGTTCATTATTTATGGCCGGGGGGGGGGGGCTTTTTTATTAGGGGTATTCCTAAAAATGAAAGGGGATTTTTGATATGCATACACATGTATTACACTGATGTGAAAGAAAGGAGGGCTGGGGGGGGGGGGGGGAGAATTCTCACCCACATGGTACATAGATTAAGGGGGGGGGGCTATTGCAGGTCAGACTAGTAAAATTAACCTACTACATGGGACCTAGTAGTATTCTGTCAAGGCAGAGCTAAAAAGCCACATACATACCGCTTCAAGATAATTCAGACCGGGTTAAGGGTTAAAGCGAAACATGCTGTTTGCATGACATTATAGCGAGATAGAATGAACACAGGTACGCAGATATAGTAAAATAGGTGTGCTGATTATATCCAATATGAGGGAGGAAGATATGAGCAGTGTTTATATGACAAAATGTGAAATGCACTTGAACCGGTCTGTATGTGGCAACATACAGACCGAGTTAAGCCGAGGTCATATTTGACGTATCATGTTTATGCTGCATACATACATTTAACTAAATGCCAGCACATCAAGAGCCGTGTGATAATGGAGGGGGAGTTTATGAAGAGATAGAGTGATGTTTGGGTAGATTCCACTGCCTGTACATTGCATTACAGGATAATTGTTCATATCAACTTTCGAAAAACAACACTGAACTTACCGCGTAGGAGACTGGAGTGTCGCAGTGTGTGAGACTCGCTGTGCAGTCCGGGAACCAGCCGAGGGGCGCGTAGTTATGCAGTATAATGACAGAGGGCGCCAGTGCGTGGCGAAAATCCACGGTGTTTCCCAATAGTAACTTTTCGCAGTTTCACTGTTAACCCGGTCTGAGTGTCGCTCTTAACCCGGTCTGTATGTGCTAAAGGCGGTATGTATGTGTAATTTAGAGCAGGACAGGAAGTGACGAACGTTGTCACGTGCAAGGAATGGCGGCAACGGTGCAATTTGTGTTGGATCGTATGGAACTAAATGGCCTCTAAAAGGAGGAAAAAGGTTAATAGTTAAATATATTTTGCCTGGATGGTACGAGCAGATACCCTACAAGCGGTATGTATGGTGACTTTTAGACTAGAAAAGTTCAAGAGGACGGGAGGAGGAGAAAGGAGGCAGATGTGAGTAGAAAATCCTTTTATTACGACGTGTCATGTCTTATAGTACGTGATGAAAGGAATGAGGCAGGCACAAATACAATAGTTTGCTTCACGGGAGGGCCAAAGTATTCCAGAATGTGGGAATGGCTTAACCCGGTATGTATGTGGAATTGATTTTTTTCAGGTAATGCTCTACGCCAGCAGCTGTACCATAGAAATAAATTGCATTTTCACTCAGGGTGATGCAATATAACAATATGCAAATATAAAACACAACAAATAGTCCATGTTAGCTTAATTAATTTTTTTATTCATTTTTTCCTTAAAAAAATGGCAAAAAACGTCAACTTTTGGGGGGTTTTGGGCCAAAAAATCCCGAAATAAGGGTTAGATAACATGTAAAGTATACATTTTCTGGTAGAACTAAACCCACTCTAACTTTCAGTGAGAGTTATAGACATGTGAAGATGATTGGGGTGAAAATATCCTGGAAAAACCCCAAATTAGCAGTTGCATCACGTTGGTGAGAATCAGTCTGCCATGGAAATGTAGCTAGCCTAATTTTTGGCATTCATGTTGCCTGTAACTTGTGTGAAACATTGTTTAGCATGAACAGAAAGTGTACTGGGTGTTAAAATGTGACACTTGTTGATATGGGGTGTGGAGATGTGATTTTTTAGGGTTGAGAAATGGTACTGTGACATTCTCTGGCCCCGCGTGACCGGACGCTGACTGTAATGTGGACTAAACTGGGTTTAATCGCTAGCTAGCACCCTCTGGTAACTCTAAAAAATGAAATATTGTTGTTCTGGTGCTTTTGGGGACTCGCCAGACGTAATTTTGGATGGGTATGTGAAATTTCACCATCTGACCGGGTCGTTCACCATCTGACCGGTCAGGGTGATATGGTAAGAGTTGCCATGGAAATGTAGCTAGCCTAATTTTTGGCATTCATGTTGCCTGTAACTTGTGTGAAACATTGTTTAGCATGAACAGAAAGTGTACTGGGTGTTAAAATGTGACATTTGTTGATATGGGGTGTGGAGATGTGATTTTTTTAGGGTTGAGAAATGGTACTGTGACATTCTCTGGCCCCGCGTGACCGGACGCTGACTGTAATGTGGACTAAACTGGGTTTAATCGCTAGCTAGCACCCTCTGGTAACTCTAAAAAATGAAATATTGTTGTTCTGGTGCTTTTGGGGACTCGCCAGACGTAATTTTGGATGGGTATGTGAAATTTCACCATCTGACCGGGTCGTTCACCATCTGACCGGTTTCATTCACCATTTGACCGGTTTAAGCAATAGTTGCCATAGTGAGGTAAAATATGCAAATATTTTAGTGGATAGACTAATTTACCAATAAAACAGTTTTTTGTTTCCTTTTCATGAGATATGCATGACAATGGCAGTTATATTACTGCACTGGGGCTGGAAATCTAGGTTGAAAAATCGAACTGCATCTTGATAAGGACCCCTATAATTGAATGTATTGACAAATGACATAAGAAAAAGGTCACACTACATGCCTTTGTAACTAAGGTAATGGAAGAACAACAATAAATCACATATCTGTACACATAAAACATATACATGTTGTTTTTATTTAAGTAAGATCATCCAATGTTGGGATAAATGCATTTCACCTGTCTGACCGCTTTGATATATTGTGGGCAGGGTGCAATGTAGTGGGGAAAAATAAAAGAAATGGCTTAATGCTGCATACTGGGGGAAAGAAGAGGTGAAGTGTCAGTATAATACAAGAAAAAACAACTATACATTTTCCTGAGGCTAGGCTGATACATCGTGCGAAGTTGACTAGTATTTCTCAGGGATCACACCCTAAAATAGGCAGAAATGCAGTAATTTGAGGTACATTGTATGGGAGAAAGTGATGCAGTGTGGCCTTATTTCTTTTCTTTATTGTGAAGTACATTCATTTCTCACTGTAACTAACATATATCTAAGTATGCTGCATGTTCCATTACGTCAGTACAGCCATATATAACTTTTCACGATCTGACCGTTTTAGTTTCACGATCTGACCGCTTTATGACATTATACAAAGTGTACAATACTAGCAAAAAATGAAAAAACATGGCATAATGCTCTATACAGATTGAAAGATGGCGTTATTGCGTAGTGGAATAAAGCAAAAAGTGAGAATACATGTATCACAGGTTAGACAGGAGAAATGTGCAAAGTCATTTGAAATTCCAGAACTTGGAAATGAGAAAAAACGCAAAAAAAATCATTCTTTGAGGTGCATGGTAGGGTAGACAGTGATGGAGTATGGCATTAATGGCTATTAAAATGAAAAATACATAGATTTTACATCACATTAGGAGAGATAGAAATATGGGCCTGATATGACAGATTTATAACTGGTATAGATGCTCCCTATATGTATTGAAATATATTGTAAATATTGACAATCTTTAATAATTTTTTCAATGATATCTTATGATGGACCTACGCACGGTGATGGACCTACGCACGGTCACTATTAATGTTTTTTTCCTTCTAAAACAGAGAAAACGTATATGAAAGCCTGGATGAAATAAAATTAATTTCCCTTGATAATAGCAGTATAACATACAAAAATATTTTTCTTAATTCCTAAGGGTATTTCTGATATAACCTTTCCTATGGACCTACGCACGGTGATGGTAGACCTACCCCACATCAGTTATCACTAGATAAAAAAAATACCTTACTGGGTTAATAGGACTTTGCATTTTTTTACATTGACATCACGTTGGGCACTTACAGTTAATAACCTATTATATGCATAGGGGTTGTTTATCTTTGTATGGGGCCTAGTTAATAGTGTACCTACGCACGGTGATGCTAAAGCTACCCCACTGCATCTTTTCTTATATTTTGATAAAATAATTACACAAACTATTCATCAAATGGCTTAAGTTACCCTGTGGGGCCTTCAGCTCACAAAATTGCCTTGAGCCCACAAAAGAGTACCATTTTGTTAGCTGAAGGCTAACACCGGGCCTTCAGCTCACAAAACCTATATACTGACCTTCAGCTCACAAAACTTATGTACTGATCTGACATACAAGCCTATATACTGATCTTACATACCAATCTAGCCTCTCAAATCAACTTGCCTTCAGCTCACAAAACCTATATATTCTGATCTTACATACCTATCAAGCCTCTCATATCAACCTGCCTATAGCTCACAAAACCTATATATATACTGATCTCACATAATTATATCAACTTGCCTTCAGCTCACAAAACCTTTATACTGACCTTCAGCTCACAAAACTTATGTACTGATCTGACATACAAGCCTATGTGCTGATCTTACGTACAAATGTAGCCTCTCATATAAACTTGCCTTCAGCTCACAAAACCTATACTGATCTTACAAACAAATCTAGCCTCTCATATCACCTTGCCTTCAGCCCACAAAGCCAATACATAGGATTTGTGAGCTGAAGGCAAATTGATCTCAAATACAAGCTTATGTACTGATCTTGCATACCAATCTGGCCTCTCATATCAACTTGCCTTCAGCTCACAAAACCTATATATAATGATCTCTCATAAGAATAGATCAACTTGCCTTCAGCTCACAAAACCTATAGATACTGATTTCATATACCAATCTAGCTTCTCACATCAACTTGCCTTCAGCTCACAAAACCTATATACTGACCTTCAGCTCACAAAACTTATGTACTGATCTGACATACAAGCCTATGTACTGATCTTACGTATGAATGTAGCCTCTCATATTAACTTGCCTTCAGCTCACAAAACCTATATATTCTGATCTCACATATTAATCAAGCCTCTCATCTGAACTTGCCTTCAGCTCACAAAACGTATGTACTGCTCTCACATGAGGATATAATATTATCAACTTGCCTTCAGCTCACAAAACCTATATATACTGATCTCACATAAGATTAGATCAACTTGCCTTCAGCTCACAAAACCTATATATACTGATCTCACATAAGGATATATCAACTTGCTTTCAGCTCACATAACCTATATTTATACTGATCTTACATGAGAAGATATCAACTTGCCTTCAACTCACAAAACCTATATTTATACTGATCTTACATAGCAATTTAGCTTCTCATTTCAACTTGCCTTCAGCTCACAAAACTTATGTACTGCTCTCACATAAGGATATATCAACTTGCCTTCAGCTCACAAAACCTATATATACTGATCTCACATAAAATATATACCAACTTGCCTTCAGCTCACAAAACCTATATATTCTGATCTTACATACCAATCTCGCCTCTCATATCAACTTGCCTTCAGCTCACAAAACCTATATACTGACCTTCAGCCCACAAAACGTATGTACTGATCTGACATACAAGCCTATACATACTGATTTTACATACCTATCAAGCCTCTCCTATCAACCTGCCTTCAGCTCACAAAACCTATAGATACTGAACTCACATAAAAATATATCAACTTGGCTTCGGCTCACAAAACCTTTATACTGACCTTCAGCTCACAAAACTTATGTCCTGATCTGACATACAAGCCTATGTACTGATCTTATGTACTAATGTAGCCTCTCATATTAACTTGCCTTCAGCTCACAAAACCTATACACTGATCTTACAAACGAATCTAGCCTCTCATATCACCTTGCCTTCAGCCCAGAAAGCCAATACATAGGATTTGTGAGCTGAAGGCAAATTGATCTCAAATACAAGCTAATGTACTGATCTTACATACCAATCTGGCCTCTCATATCAATTTGCCTTCAGCTCACAAAACGTATGTACTGCTCTCACATAAGGATATATCAACTTGCCTTCAGCTCACAAAACCTATATATTTACTGATCTCACATAAAAATATATCAACTTGCCTTCAGCTCACAAAACCTATATATTCTGATCTTACATACCAATCTAGCCTCTCATATCAACTTGCCTTCAGCTCACAAAACCTATACTGACCTTCAGCTCCCAAAACTTATGTACTGATCTGACATACAAGCCTATATACTGATCTTACATGAGAAGATATTAACTTGCCTTCAACTCACAAAACCTATATTCATACTGATCTTACATACCAATCTAGCTTCTCATATCAACTTGCCTTCAGCTCACAAAACGTATGTACTGCTCTCACATAAGGATATATCAACTTGCCTTCAGCTCACAAAACCTATATAAACTGATCTCACATAAAAATATATCAACTTGCCTTCAGCTCACAAAACCTATATATACTGATCTTACATACCAATCTAGCCTCTCATATCAACTTGCCTTCAGCTCACAAAACCTATATACTGACCTTCAGCTCACAAAACTTATGTACTGATCTGACATACAAGCCTATATACTGATCTTACATACCTATCAAGCCTCTCCTATCAACCTGCCTTCAGCTCACAAAACCTATATAATTATAATGATCTCTTATAAGAATAGATCAACTGGCCATCAGCTCACAAAACCTATATATACTGATCTCATATACCAATCTAGCTTCTCATATCAACTTGCCTTCGGCTCACAAAACCTATATACTGACCTTCAGCTCACAAAACTTATGTACTGATCTGACATACAAGCCTATGTACTGATCTTATGTACGAATGTAGCCTCTCATATTAACTTGCCTTCAGCTCACAAAACCTATATATTCTGATCTTACATACCAACCAAGCCTCTCATCTCAACTTGCCTTCAGCTCACAAAACGTACGTACTGCTCTCGCATGAGGATATATCAACTTGCCTTCAGCTCACAAAACCTATATAAACTGATCTCACATAACAATAGATCAACTTGCCTTCAGCTCACAAAACCTATATATACTGATCTCACATAAGGATATATCAACTTGCCTTCAGCTCACAAAACCTATATATTTATACTGATCTCACATAAGAAGATATCAACTTGCCTTCAAGTCACAAAACCTATATATATACTGATCTTACATACCAGTGAAACCAGTATATAGGTTTTGTGAGCTGAAGGCTAGTTCATATAAAAAGCTAGATTGGTAGGTGAGACCAGCATGTATATATTTATGTTTTTGTGGGCTGAAGGCAACTTTGTTTTGTGGCCTGAAGGCTTTTGTGGGCTGAAGGCTTTTGTGGCCTGAAGACTTTTTTTATGTGGGCTGAAGGCTTTTGTGCTTTAAAGCCACTTTTGTGGGCTGAAGGCCCGGTGTTAGCCTTCAGCTAACAAAATGGTACTCTTTTGTGGGCTCAAGGCAATTTTGTGAGCTGAAGGCCCCACATACCCTCCATGGGTTATTTAACATATTTGTGTGTGTAACTTTCGATTTATATAATCATTTCATCTAAAGAATCTTTTTTGAAAATAATTATTTTATTTTTCTTGATTGAAAAGTGCATCTAAAGATACATATTTACCCCTTAAAATGTTAATATTCATGGTAAAAAGCGAAAGGGGGTACCCATGGGGAGGTCTATTCAATATCTATATGGATAAAGCAAGACAAACAGCCTTTGTATTGGTTGTACAAAGTTATAACATACCGGGCTGTTTCAGGCCTGTGATCCATTTTCGTGGGAATCGACCATATGGACGTGAGAGAGGAGCATATCCTCAGGTTGTCCGTTGTTGTCTGCTTAAAGTCCAGCAGCAGGTATGAGTGAGGCCGCTTGGGCTCATGGATATACTAGTACCGATACATAATAACAAAGAGACAACAAAATGATTAATTGGCGCAATAGCATAATGGCTGGGTTAACCTGCCCTCTTTATTACATAATACATACGGTAAAATTTTGAAATGGACTTTGAGGAAGAGCCGCGGTGGCGGAACACTCACCCTTCACCCTCCAGGTGGCGATAATCAGAACTAACTCCCCGCCCGCCGGATAGCAAGGGGCGGCGCGACCATGTACCTAATGTATATACTCATATAGATGTCTCCAACCTTTATATAGATAGTAAATATACTAGACAAGGCGGTCAAGTGGGACGAAAACACCTGACGGGCTGCTATCTGTCCCATGTCGTGAGGGTTCTTGAAAACGAGCATGTAGTGAGCGTTCAAACCCATTGTCCGGAATTGAGGTGATTTGGGAAAGAGGTTTTGAGTGATGTTTATCACACTCATGTTCCAGTAATGCAAATACTTGCTGAATATGTCCGCTACCACTTGCTGATTCGAACTACTCATTAGATCGTCCAATATCAAAAGAGTATGAGGTGGAAGAGGGGTAGATTCTTTTGCTTCTTCGTCCCTTGCTATATCTTCTTTCTTGGGAAGTCCTTCTCTGAATTCTACTCCGTAGTCTTTTTGCATTTTTTCAAAAAAGCGGTTGCCACTCACTGCAATGGTAAAAAACTTTTTCCACAGGTGGTGTGACCAAGTTATTAACATCACTCAGGAAGAAATCCATCAAGCGCGATTGTCCACAACCTGACGGTCCACTGATGATACAACTGAATGGTCCTTGCAGTCGAGGATGGAAATCTATTTCTATAAAAGGTTTGATTTTTTCACGCCACATTTCAACGTAACAGCCACAGTAACAGTAGCAACAGCAGCAGTAGTAGCAGTAGCAGCAGCAGCAGCAGCAGCAGAGTAGTAGCAGCAGAGTAGCAGCAGTAGCAGCAGGCCACACAGCAGCAGCAGCAGCAACAGAAACAGGTAACAGCGACACAGCAGCAGCAGTAGCAGCAGCAGCAGCACAGAGCAGCAGAGTGGTAGTAGTGTTTCTCCGTGTAACGCTAAGTGATGAATGCTTCTCTTATTTTTTTCACTCTGTTTCATACTGTATCAGCCATGAAATTGAAATTAGTTATAAATAAAAATTATTTATCACTGAAAAAAACTTTTTTAAATCAATTCGAGTAAAGTCTACCGCTTTGCCTTTTTTTCCCTTTATTATAAATGAAACTTATTTCTTCAATGACCTCTCTCAAAAAAATAACGCTGTTTTGACATCATTAGATCAAAAAATTTATCAGGGAAAGAAGTGCAAGGCCAAAATAAGCAAATTGGATGATAATTGTCAAAGAAAAATGTCCCCTGGATAACAGGTGACAACATTGAAACATTTAGAAAAGCAGTCGAGATCTGCAATCCGAAGTTACCCCTAGATAACCAACATTGTCGTCAAATTTTTTCATGGCACTTATTCTGACCGAGTTTGAGAACTCTTTTGTTTCATGAAACACCCAACGAGCGGGTGTACTGAGATTAGTCATCAGGCAGTAATAGAGTAAACACTTATCTTTGAAGATAGCTTTATGCCATACTTTCCTACTTTCACCTTCATTTTTTTTCATGAGGAAAGTGTTCTTTGCCTCAAAAGAGGCGTGATTTGAAATATGTGACGTTCTCTAGTTTCAGACAAATAGACAGATGGATTTTTCCAGATTATAGCTCGGAAATTTAGTCTAGTTTCAGCAGAAAAAAAACAAAAAGACATTTTTTAAAGATAACAAAACAGAAATTTCCTAGCGGGTGAAATAAAATAAAAAGCTCATAAAGAAAAAAGAAAAGTAAAATGGACTTAATTCAATTGGTGGTGATGGTTATGGTAGTAGTAGTGGTGCCGGCTGTGACGGTGGTTGTGACAGCTAGTGTGAGAGTGGTTGTGCCAGCAGTGGTGAAGGTCCCGTCTGTTGCTGACAGTCGAGTGAGGTGGTGGCGATGGTGTTACTTGTTGTGTCCAAGAAGAGAGCTGAGCTGTGATCTACTCTTCCAAGAGAACAGCTCAGTCTTTTATACACCTGAGATGTGAGCTAATTTCATTTGCAGCTGGATCTTTTTCACCCTACGATCACCACCCCGCATATCGGCTTATCTACTTAATGAGATGAGTGTTGTATTAGGTATGCTTAAGTGTGTAACGACTGTGATAATTAACTTTAGACGTCTTACAGGTAGCGCCCTGTATCAAACAACTACAGAGGCAATTAAAGCCAATGAAAAAAGGGGGTGTCGCGCCTCATTGTAATGGTAGGGTGCCATGCGTGTAAGCTCTCTTTTCTTTATTATAAGTAAAGCCCTGACGGAGGAGGGGGGCACTCGCTATGTTTTCTATAGTAACCATGTGTGAACATCACCTCAAATATAAGACACTCATCACGATAGAAAAATTTAACAAACTAGCAGCCTAATAACCCCAAATTGAGCAAAATAAAACACCCTAATCAAGAGAGACCACAATAGAAAATATCCTTATAAAAAAATGTTAAAATAAACACAAAATGTAAACATGAACCTAACCTAATCTGCAAGAAATATGAAAGTCTGTGTTTAATGTTGAGAAATTGAGAAATAGTAAATTAAGTTGTCATCTGTGAGTCTTTTCCAGTAATTCCATCTTAAAATTACCTATAAATCGCTCCTTTCAATAGCTTGTTAGCCTTTGCCTAAAAGCCAAATAACAGACTCTTTTTTCCCCCTTAGAATAGTGTTAAAACAATAGCAACAAATACTAAAGAGTGCCCCCCCCCCCTCCCGAAGTGAAGTCTAGAAGTGTGAAGAGTGCGAAGAGTGTCACTTGCAGTAGACACACCCCAGCAAATCTGTCTATAATTACAAAACAAGTGTATGTGGAAAGTAGATTAAGTCAAACAAAAATCAAGGAGTTAATCCTGCTACCTTCACTGTTCGTCGCCCTAAGCCTATTGATACATACTGTGCCATTGTGGTAAAGGGTTTACTTTTTACGATAAGGCAAAAAAATGTTTGTTTCAGGTCACCTGACCGACCCTATGAAAACATAATGGACCCTATGTTTTTTATACAATTTTGAAGAAAATTTTCATATTTTTTACTCTTTTTGGTCAATTTTAGAGTCTTCGGAAAGGTTGTTAAAAAAAGTTTCAAGAAAGCCAACCTACCGACCCTTCATTTTCTTGCCATGTTACATGAAAAAGTATTTTTTTAGACCTCTTTTTTTTCACTGGTGGCAGCTGAATCCTCTAAGATCATCCTGCCGTGTAAAGCGGGTAAGTGAAATATGTCATACACCCCCTTCTGACAATGGGATTAGCTCTCTTTCAACCCTTTTGAGTTGAGAAGACTGTAAAGAGGCTTATCTCAGGAAACACTATATAAGAGAGAGAGTGAACACAGGTTTCATTCACACTCATCTACTACTACTAATAATAATAACCCTACTTGGACCAAATAAACATGTGAAACATCTCTACTTGTTATGCTTTTTCATAAACATCTATATATATATTATACATAATTCTTTACAAAATTGAATCACTTCCGGTTATGTAACTAGTCCTCGAAATACTGACCTCTGATTGGTTGATCAATAAGTAGGTCACTTCTGGTTATGTAATGTCACTTCCGGTTATGTAACTAGGTCAAGGTCACCCTTAAATAGATCACTTCTGGTCCCTTTTGAATTTCCCCCCAAAAGGGAGGCCTGTGATTGGTTGATTAAGTAGGTCAGGTTACCATGGTAACCAAATGCTGGCCTCTGATTGGCTGAGAGCTCGATTAAGTAGGTCACTTCCGGTCACGTGACCAAATGGAGGCCTGTGATTGGTCTCTTAGTAGCTGAACTATAGTGCCATCCCGAAACACACTATACTACTTATATATTCTAGCTTGAGAAGCCCAATTGAATTCTTCAAGTTCAAAAAAGCCCAACATACAACTAGACTTTCGATCCTGCTACACTTGAAAATCTGCTGGACCAGTGGCATTGTAGAAGGACATTGCCACTGTCCTGCATGTTTTCGCAAATACTGCTGACCAAAGTAAACCTGCTAAATATTGCTTATCATCTCCTTTCTTCTCATTCTGACAATATTACTAATAATGATGATCTGACTATGTCATTACATTCGGTCATCTATTGTCCATGTTGCGTCTGAATATATCTGTAATTACAAAAGACTTTTGGACAAGGTGCTTATAGACTGTTTCTCCAAACGTTAGGTACAAGATTGGATTAATGTATCACAAATTCATATGAGAGTACACTTAATGATCAATTACAATATGGCCATTCTGAATTTATGAAGTGCCAAATACTAAGAACTTATCTTTTATATTCTTTTTTCAACAGGGTCCTAACTATTATTATGAGGAAGCAGACTGTGATATGCATTTCATATATATCGGAGGTTTGACTTATATAATTTTGAATCTCTGCACCTACCTGGCTGTACCGGTGCCTATCCTGTGTTTCAACTGTGTCTGCATTGTCCGGAGCCTGCTGACTAGCATAAGAAGGTCCCGGCAGATGACGGGGGACATAAGGTAGGAATTCAATCTGGTCTCCTGCACTACACACAAGCTTCCTACATCCTGGTTAATTTCCACCACGGCACGGCCACCAGGACAATCCATCTGCATTTCCATGGAGCTTCTTGGGATGGTGTTCTATCTACATGTCGTATGTGGTGATGATTTGCAGCCATCTCGCCAGCTGTCCCCCCGTGTGACCTGGTGCCCTTACTTTTGGCGACTTTCCCACCTCAGGGGGGACCCCTCTGCACCCCTAAATATGATATCTACATTCATACCATGTTGTAAATGAGGCTCCTGTATACACACATGATTGATTATAACATGACAGTTCATCGAACTATGTTTTAAACAGAGGCAGAATCTCTTTTTCAATCCAGCATTGCAGACACTGAAATATGTAGGCTACCAATTAGGTTAGGTCCCTTTCAACCTGTTGGGGTAGTGTTTATGATCTAATTTATATCCCCTATTTTCCCTGTCATCAGGTGACAGCTAACCAAGACTCCCTCGTCGGGGCTGGACCCAGAACCGTAATGCTATTTAGTGTACACTCACAGACATGTTGTCATCCTGTAGTGTTATACTGAGATGCATGAGCCAATGTATATACATCTTAAATTAAAACAAATTTGTGATCTTTCTTTCAAATTAGTGGAATAAACTGATGTCATAAGGTTATAAATAGATATCCCCTCTAAAGGCCTGTGGATGTATCCGATTGATGCTGTGTTGCATTGAGGAGAAAAAAGGAGTTAAACTTGTTACTATACCCCCCCTCTTCCTTTCCCTTGTAAGTCCATGTACAAGGTGCGTGTATAAGTGTCCCGCCCTCCCCCCCTTCCAGCTTTTACACTCAGCAACTGTATGTATACAGTAAGCCGTGGGGGGGGGGGGGGTGTCAGAGCGTCATGGTATAGCACTACAGTATATGTTGAGACTGTGTGTGCCCTAATGCTGCAGTGGACCATACCTGGTCATCTATTGAATGCAGTTGTAGGGGTTTATTATTTATACAAACTTCATACATCTCATCTACTTCTTAATTCATTCCCTTTGGACCGGGTTCGGTGTCTAATACACTCTTACCAATCACTTCTGGTATGGTTCGGGTACCTGGATGGCTTATGCCACTGGTCACCCCACAGGGGTCCAGGTCTCCTTGACCTTGCCTATCATGGTGGTGATTTGGGGTTTGCCTGTACCCTCCATACAGTATTGGGATCTGGGCATCCTTATTCCACCTACCTGTGGTACCGGGGCCGGGCCCAGGGGTCAGCACCGGTCGCCTTACCCTACTATATAAGTGGGCCTGCTTTATTAAGGTCTTAACCTGGACAATGATGCTAATGGGTTCAATCCGTTTCAGTCGTTCCAATATTTAGGCTTAAACAAGCAGCTTTCATATGATCAGTCGGGGCATACGACCTGAAGAGGTCTGCCGGAGCAAGGGGGTGAGCAGCAGTATTTATACTGTTTGCCTCTGATTGAGGTGCCCCCTGGTTCTGGCCATACAGTACACAGTAGGGTAAGGTTCCACAGGAACGTAAAAAACAAATATTATCTTACATAGATAGTTGTATATGCAAAACAAACGGCTATTCGAACGGCTTAGACACACTTCTAATTGTAATGCATGACTTTGCTTAGAATGGATCACATCATCAACCAGTTTTTCCTTCGAACCAATTTTACACTCTTATCATCACATCTCAATCATTAACAAGCAAAAACAAAAAAACTGAAGTTCCTGGCACCCACCCAAACTTTTTAGTAGTAAGTTAGGCACGATGATCCTTCCTAGAAAGGACACGGCTGGTTGGTGCTCTCCTCTTCGCTACAGCTATTCTGTCCCAAACTTGACAGGCACATTGTTTTGAACGGGTCAGTGGTGCTCTCCTCTTCTCATGTTTTCTCTATGGTGTTCCAGGCTCCTTCACATTGAAGATGTAGCAAATTACGCCTTCCTTCCTATATGACTTCTGTATTCAGGACCAGTAGTCCGAATCACTCAATATAATCCGATTATAATTCATTCATCTATCACTATCAACCCCATCACATGTACGAATCATTCGCAGTCAGCCTGATCCTTAAGCAATTGCAGGGCTGACTCCCGAGTGCCGTCCCATTCATCCAAGAAAACATCGAAGACCTGTTTGAACTTAACATTAATTAAAAATCGTCCACGGTCGAACTTGAACCCGACTCTTCCAAGGACTGGAACCAAGCTTCCCTATTATCGACCAGTACACTTTGTATTTCTGTTCCGCACTGCAAATGTGCACTATACTGATAGCTAAAAATATTATCAGGGGGTGCTCTAACCCTTATATTTTGTAAATATCATACAATCAAGAGAAAGTTTAGCCTATGTTTTTCATAAAATCCCCATAATCATTAGACAATGCTTAACCCCATATAGACGAATTGAAAATGGCATTATCACTTGAATTTCAATATCACTTTAGGTAATTTGCTTTTCGTGAGGTGCCTGCTTGCAAATCATATGAAATACTACAGAAAATGAGTTAGATAATGTTTTAATTAAAGGTAAGCAACCACTTCTTTTCATAGGGTGGCAAGCACTATGATAAATGTATGCATTCTATAGACCAGTATACAAGGTTCCAATAATGATTTCATCAATCAACTAACTTCTCACTATACTGATATTTTGAGAGTATGTTCTCCTTGAATATTTTTGTCAGAATATGTGGTTTGAATTTACATTGGTTATCTACTGCATGTTAATTCAATGTTGTACAGAATGACGTTTTTTGCTGAACATTAATTCAACGTTCAGCAGAAAAACGTTAGTAGCTGTACGTTTATTTAACATCAAACCAACATCATCCATTTGAGGTTATTGAAAAAAGGTTGAATAGTCGTTGATTCAATGTTTTCTATGTAATGTTTAACAAATAACCTTAAAAAAAGGTTGATCAACGTTGGTTTAACGTTTCTTGTTACCTGGGATGGCTACCTCATCCTGGTGCCTCTCCCTTGGGTTCCCCGCCACTGGCGGCTAACCCCCCCGGTCCTCCTCAAACTGTAGACCATAGGCTACGTAGGAATCATTTATTTCCTGCCTCTTTCTTTGCAAGGATTCCAACTTGGCTTTCATTTCGAGCTTAGCTTGACCCAAGGCTTTTCGTTCATTTTCGAATTGTTCTCTTAATGCGTTGCCTTTATTTTCTTAATTTTCTCAAATTGCCGGTTTATTTCGATCTCGTAGGTGTCCCTGTGATCTCTTGACTTCCGAGCCTCCTTTTTGTCTTTCTGGAGTTTTGCCTGCTCCTCATCTAGTTGTTTTTGACCGTTCTTTACCTGCTGTTGGATTTTAGCCAAATGCGAAGATTCGCGCGCCATTTGTTCGTTGACATACTTTCGGTCTGCATTCATTCTCCCTTTCGTTTCTTGTAATTCATCCATTTTCCGCTGGTTTCGGGCCACTACTCTCTCTTTTTCCTCAGCTAATCGGATCATATCCTCATTCATTGCATTATACCAATCCCGCATTTCGTCTTCCTCTGCTTTCTGTTTGTCACAGTAGGCGTCAAAGTTGGGAATCTGCCGAGCTCGTCGGGACAAATCCTTTTCCATGCGTCCGTGGATCGGCTCGGCTGGGACCATTTCCTCCCACGAAATCCCCCTAAAAGGATTCAAACTGACAGTCGTTCTTACAGGTGTGTATTCTCCGGGGGTTCGAAAAATCAGACTCCTGTTTCGGGCTCCTTTTTTATCCGGGGTGTGCATTCGGGCGGCTATCCCATACTTCATTTATGTGAGCCAGAGTGAGGTCCAGCTCCCCTTCCTCCAAGACATTTCTTGATCCTTCTTTGCCCCCTACTCCTATCGAGCCTCCGCCAGGGTCAGTCCGCCATCTCTCCTATAGAGTCCTTGTCACGGCACCAGTGTAGAGTTTGTCTTTTAATAGAATTCGAAAAGAAGACTTGAACTGCAGAACTCTTGGTGAGATGCGAAGTGTTTTTATTAAGGTCTTAACCTGGACAATGATGCTAATGGGTTCAATCCGTTTCAGTCGTTCCAATATATAGGCTTATACAAGCAGCTTTCATATGATCAGGCGGGGCATGAGACCTGAAGAGGTCTGCTGGAGCAAGGGGGAGAGGAGCAGTATTTATACTGTTTGCCTCCGATTGAGGTGCCCCCTGGTTCCGGCCATACAAACTATGCAGTAGGTGTTCGATAACAAACCTAGATAATATTAGTGCCCCTACAGAAGCAATGCCCAAAATAATCGGGGCAACATTTTATGGTCAAAACTAATTTAAGATTGAAAAAGGTCACATAAACTGCACAAAACCAATTTTTCCTAACAATGCTAAAGGATAGGGATCTAAGTAAACTACCCTAGTAGCAATCAGCACGGGGCCAATTTGGTTTTAGCTTGGATTGAATGTTTGAAGTCGGGCAAAACTTAGCTGGGTTTCATGTTGGGCAGATGGCTGGGCCGAAGTGTGGCCATTTTGGGCTCAGATCAGTTTCAAAGTGGGATGCCCGCTTTAGGTTCATGTTGGGCAGATGACAGGAAACCCGTCCAAAACCCGATCTGAGCCCAATTTGGGCAGCTCACTTTGGGCCACACCAAAGCCCAGTGCCCTTAACCAAAGGGCGCCCATCGGTTAGCCCACTCTGGGCCACACTTGCAAAGACAGTCTGGGCCCTTCAGGGGTCACACCGTGTTTACTACTAGGGTAGATACCTTCACCAACTGGCAGTTTGCACAGACTTTTCTTTGCTCTTATATAAAAATGAGGTGAGACACTTTTTGAGATACTGTTTTGCACATTTCTGACATAATGCCTTCATGCACCTTCAAGGGGACTTAACTGGGGACTTGACCGAGTCCCCACTTAATTGAGACCTGTTTTGGGAAGGAAATAGCTTTGTGATACCTAAAAATCGGTTTTGGCAAAAGTCCCCAGTTGGAATGAAAAATCCACCACTTTTCATACTCAGACACTGCCATACACCAAAGGATGCTGAGTACCCAGTTCCAGGTGGAATTCCCGATAGGAAATGACCTTGGAACCGGGGACTTGAAATTTAACCAGGGACTTGAGTCCCCACTTGATTGAGACATCACACACTGCCACACACAGAAGGCTGCCGAGTACCCGTTTCCAGGTCAAATTCCCGATGCTATGCCAGACATACAAGTAACCAATATGGCCGCTCACACGAGTGATATTATGTTTTTAGAAGTCCAGACAATGCAATCAGTAGTGTTGCAGAGCTCCCAAACCCGTCCAAAGGCATGGTCCCCAGTTGCCTGCACATATCCTGAGTCCCCAGTTCCCGGCATAAACATGTATGGGTGTGTGTGTGTGTGTCTCTGATAAGGGGGCTAATAGATGTGGGGTTAGGGGGTTGGCTGATCTAGGGTCGGGGTAGATGTGGGGCCAAGGGGTAGATGTTGGGTCAGAGATAGTTGTGGGGTCGGTGATAGATGTGGGGTAGATGTTGGGTCGGGGGCAGATGTTGGGTCGGGGGCAGATGAGTGGTCAGGGACAGATGTGGGGTCGGGATAGATGTGGGGTCGGGATAGATGTGGGGTCAGGGGCAGATGTGGCGTTGCGGGCAGATGTGGCGGTGCGGGCAGATGTGGGGTGGGGGCCAGATGTGGGGACAGTTTAGGAGTCTGAGGCAGATTCGGGGTCGGGGGCAGATGTAGGGTCGGGGGCAGATGTGGGGTCGGAGGCAGATGTGGGGCTTGGGCAGATGTGGGGTTTGGGTAGTTGTGGGGTACGGGAGATTGGTGGTTAGGAGACCTTCGAAGGGGTCTCGAACCAATTGTGAAGCACACAGGGTCAGTCTGTTGTGTGTCCTACGCAGGGTGCGAGAGCACAGGAGGTCCCTCCTTGTCAGTTGAGAACTCATGAGCCTACTTCGGGGCCCGTGGTGCCACATTACGCTAATACAGCGGTGGCCCTGAGACCAGGAGATACAGTGGAACAGACTCCATGTCAGTTGAAAAGATCGTCCTTGGCGTTCCTTACGGAAGGTGAGCTACACTTGGCGAGTATTGGTCTGGAATCGTGTGACACCCTAGTTAGCAGTGCATCCTGGACTGTAGTGCCTGTGATAAATCAGGGATTGAAGTTGGTCCCCATCCAAATATTTACTGGGACACCTCCCAGGTTGCGGGGGGGGGGAACACTATCACTACGATAAAAGTCTCTTGTTAACTTGTATCTGTAGGGAGGATCTGCCCCCAACTCCCTTTTTCTTTCTTTTTTTCCATCTAATTTAAGACTAAGATTAAGACTTGAGTACCTTTCTGTACTTCCGAGATTGACAGGGGCCATAATAGGGGACGCTATCGCTGCGATAAAAGTCTGTTGTTAACAGGTATATTAAGGGAGGCTCAAGTTGAGACTTGAGTCAGATTGTTAACCCCTTCCACAAGGTAAGCCGATATGTTGCACAAAATTGTATTGAGTTACAGGAAATCCAGTGGTGAAGGGGATAAGAGGCTTCATGCAGTTTCACAAACAACTGTAGTATCCATAAATGTCTTAATGATGTGTCTCAAAACTTTCCAGTGGAACTTAAATTTGTAAGACCTATGTAAGACATCTGTAAATGTTTGTCTGTGCACTCACATGAGCTAGGTGCCATCTGTATTATTTATAAGCTATTTTTTCAAGTTTCTTTGATGCGACAGGTAATAATAAAATAGGTCTCCAATTTCTTACTAAGCCAAGATTACCCTCCTTTGGAAGGGGCTTAACAAGGGCATCACCCCAGGTTGTAGAGAAACCACCAGTATCCATACTCATTTTACACAAAGGGGGGGGGGACTTTCCATTTCTAGAATTAGGTGCGCGAAATCCATTGACCAGATTTACTTTTTTAGTCTAGCCTTTGAAGTAATTTTTGGGCTATATCAGAGCTGATTTGACAGTCTGCGGGTCGCCGCTGTTATCAGTGAGTCGGCGCTGAGGTTTGCAAGTCAATTTTGACCCTACCCAGCAAAAGAGCGCTGACCCAAGAAATAGTTATACAATTTGGAGACAAATATTTAAATTTCCAGTAATTTTTGGGCTATTTCAGATTCAATTTGATAGTCCACTAGTAAATGGGCACTGAAGTTTGTGAGTCAATTTTTGGCTGCTTTTCAGGCCAAAGTAAAGAAAAAAAATAAAGAAAAATCCCGACTTACCCTACCTAGATTTTCGTACTATGTAACCTGAAACACACCTTTTTTTGGGGCCTGATCCAGAAGACACAACAAAGCTGATATTAGAATGTCACAACATAGGACTTATTCTTATCCAATTCCCTTATGATAAAGTTATCCAGATATCTATTACTGATACTGTTGCTATTATTATTGTTGTTCACATCCTATTGTAGGTATGCACTTGTGTATTGGAATCATGGACACCAAACTCTCTCAGTAGTACATTGACATATACCATAGAAAGGCATCAGCAACTAACTAGTTCTATCTAATTCATACTTACAGCAGGCAGACCAATCCTGAAAAGGCGCGTCTCAAGGTAAAATGGCATATATATATAGAAAAAGAATACATACATTTGTAATGGTGCTTTGCTGTGTAGTCATTATTTACAATATAGGGAAGCTTACAGTTGTAGATCTGTACTCCTTTGTCCGGCATGAAGTCAATGATGGAATATTTCTCACATGATACAGGATGAGCTTTTGTTCAATTAGATTCAATGCATTCACATGAATAATCAATGCATCATAATCAGAAAGTTAAAAGTCATGTAAATGTTAATACAATTACTTAAATGAGAATTTTCGGTAACCAGCACCTGGACATTGCCATTTGGTTTTATCACTTTTAAGTAAATTTTCCATGGCCTTGACATTTCGATTAATCACCGATAATCCCCTTTAGGTAATTTTCTTTGTGCAGTTAAGTTTAGTGCACTTAATGTTGCTTCAATATACAAAAAAAATGACTTTTTATATACCATAATATGCTTAAATGTTGTAGCTTTGAAATTTAAGTGCTCCTGGCAAGGTTGATAAAAGGTCATTATAGCTGCGACATTTAAGCATATTTTATGGCATTTGAAGAAATCATAAATCCACTTATATCAAGTGCTTGATGAAGTGTTGCTCACTCCTTTCTCTCTATTCGTTTCAGCTGGCCTACATTCTGATAAGTCTTGTTGTTATCTACATCATCACTGTGACACCAGGAAGGATGCTGGCTCTTTCAAGTGTCCTGGGGGTTTATGAAACCGCAGATAAGGCCAAGAATAAAATGTTTGTAGGTCTCACTAACTTGCTACGTTCTTTAAACGGCTCCACCAACATCATCGTGTACAGTCTGCTATCAAAGTGAGGTATAATTGGTGTCGTATCAATGTGTATGTATGTCAATCCATTTGGCTGCGGTTGTGAGTAGACACAACAAACACTGATGTTTGCTAGAAACAATGCTCCTAATGATCAACACATATTTTCCACCCCCAACCCCCTCCACCAGGGATGATTACATTTTAAACTCTGAAGCTTACATCATTTATTCAGAAGTCAAGCCAGAAGGTGAAGTCACTAGACTCTGTGAAGTCACTAGACTCTGTGAAGTCACTAGACTCTGTGAAGTCACTAGACTCTGTGATTTCACTAAGTCCATCTAGCAGAGTTCAGGTACTCTATCTAACCAACAAGTCCTCCTGGGCGTCGGCTTACTTAGTCGACCGGCCTGCGTGTGCAGACACAGACAGGAAACCTATAGTGACCTCTGTCTATACCCCAGAGTCCGGAGCAGGTGCTGCCTCCTGCTGCTGGGCTGAAGGGTTCAGGCAGAGCTCCCGACACGACGCCCAACAGAACCAGCCACAATGTTACCTTAGTAAACCTAGCCCCTACATATACATGATATTGACAAGGTACATTTACCTCTGCAGGCAGTTCCGGGCAGCGTTTAAGGAGGTGCTGTATAGATGCTGCAGGAAGACCCCAGGCCCAAACTCAGGATCACAGAACTACAGTAGCAGCATTGAAGTAACCCAGCCTCGGACAACCGCAAACACAGGACGAGCAAACAGCAGCATTGATGTACCCCTGACTCAGACAGCAGCCAACTCAGGTCGAGCAAACCGCAGCATTGATGTACCCCTGACTCAGACAGCAGCCAACTCAGGTCGAGCAAACTGCAGCATTGATGTACCCCTGACTCAGACAGCAGCCAACTCAGGTCGAGCAAACTGCAGCATTGATGTACCCCTGACTCAGACAGCAGCCAACTCAGGTCCAGCAAACCGCAGCATTGATGTACCCCTGACTCAGACAGCAGCAAACTGACGACCAGCAAACCACAACAGCAACAGCATTGAAGTACCCCAGGCTCAGACAATATATAATGGCTTATTAAAATCAAATTTCCAAAGTGGGTTGAATCCTGCTCAATGGTTAATAGATAATTTTCCTAGATCTACCTGGTCGATGTAATAAGCGCACAGTGCGCTTAAAAAATTATTATTAACACCTTTTAGTAGTTAAGAGTTTAATTAGGGTAAAAAGTTGAAATATTTTTGTTTATTTCTAGTATAAGAATCGGCCAAAATATAATCGGCGGAAAAATATCATTTCGATCATTTTTACAGATTTGAAGTGTAAATCATAATGAATTCAGCAAAAGCTGATTTTCTCTGTGAAATTACCAGACTCTGTGAAGTCGCTCGACTCTATGAAGTTACTAGAGGCTATTCAGTTACTAAACTATGTTAACTTACTAGACACTGTGAAGTTACTAGACTCGGTGAAGTTACTAGATGCTGTGAAGTTACTAGACGCCGTGAACAAGACTCTGTTCAGTTACTAGACAATGTTCAGTTACTAGACTCTGTGAAGCTACTTAACTATGTAACGTTACCACATTCTGTAAAGTCGCTAGACTCTGTTAAGTCACTTGACTCTATTCAGTTACTAGACTCTATTAAGTTACTAAACTATGTTTATTTACTAGACCCTGTGAAGTTACTAGACTCTGTGAAATTAATAGACACTGTGAGGTCATTAGTCTCTGTGAAGTTTCCACATTCTGTGAAGTCACTAGACTCTGTGACTACAGACATTTTGAGTATACATACTTGTATCACAAAACACGGTGTATACCTTACTTAAGTATCCACCTGCTTATCAATTTCTATACTAGTGAAGCACCAACACTTATGGCTTGTTGTCTGAACAAGGCTATACCATACA
Source organism: Harmothoe impar (assembly GCA_947462335.1). Taxonomy (NCBI): domain Eukaryota; kingdom Metazoa; phylum Annelida; class Polychaeta; order Phyllodocida; family Polynoidae; genus Harmothoe; species Harmothoe impar. The sequence goes on from OX381716.1 coordinate 20,561,421, forward strand.
CAGTGTTTGTTTTTTTAGTTTTAGCAATACCTTTTTTTTAAAAACACCCCTGAGTAGTATAGTATGTATCAGGATGGGACAATGACTAAGCTACTAGAATGGTCCAAACGACAAGAGACCAATCACAGGCGGGTAAGTGGGTGGGGGGGCCCTTAAGGGGGGGGGGGGGGGGGCGAGAGAAAAATGAAGAAGAAGAGAAAATACCAGAGGCCTGTGACCTCTGGTATTTTTTTTTCAAAGGGATCCACCAGAGAAGAGAACTCACTCGAGAACCCACTCGCTTGAGTGTTTTGTTGCAAAAAAGCAATGAAGCCTGGATTAAAAAAAACCTCCTCGTCATATTTTTCAGCCATTCTTTTAGGCATCTAATTCTCGGGATAACCAACATACAAGGAAAAAAATATAACGCCAACTTACGACACTTTGAGAGTGTTGAAATACTTTTTTCTGTACAACTCGAAGGTAACCTACTCACGTGACCTATTTTATGATAAGTGTTTGATTTGTGTGGGACTTAATGCTACATACTCAGTGATACAAACCCTAAAATTTGACTGACGATCGAGTCATCAAGGTGTCTGCAGTGTACCTTTGCAAGGACCGCGACATCACCTTACAATGACTATAAACCGAGCTCACTCACTATCACATACACCCTGGTAGCTTGTCGATTGTAGTCGCTATATATATTTACCCCTTCATTTCCAGCCGCACACAAGGTGTGTAAGGTAAAATGTGAAGTGACCCTAGTACAACGTCAGAGTGACGCTAGTGGGTATAGGTGAATTCCTTTTTTCCTCTGTCAAATAGAAAAAAATCAACAATTTACTCATATTTCTACCATAATAAGCTGTAATATCTTATTCAACATCTAGAAAATAGAAATATGAGATAGTGCTACCACCTAGTAACGAATCTGACTGTGTAGTAGTAGTACTACGCTTAATTCCCATTTTCCTCACCAGGCGGCAAGAGACTCGCCGCCGCTCCTGCCTAGTTATGTCTGTCTGTCTGGTGGTTGTCCCCCGTAATCTTGCTAAATGTATGGGGGAGAGGGGCCGTTTTATACTGTGACAGGACAGGTACTATGAAAAAGGTTTGAACAAATGATTCAAGATATATTATAACTACAGCAAAACCTTTTCATAGTCACTGTCACAGTAAATATTCGACTCAGGATCCATTTAGCAAGATTACAGATGGCACTTTTGTCCAGCCTCGAAATAACGCAATACTAAGGGTTCTAGATGAAGTGTGGAGGGGGGGATGACGGCGGTGCTCTATGTCGCATATCGAATGTAGCAAACGACAATGTCAATGTCTTACTTTTTTCCTAACCACCAATTGTGTTCCATGTCAATCTTAAACAACACACTATGTCATGTCGCAACTGTGTCTGTCATGTCACTTACGATATCAACGTCCATGTCGTCCCTGAGAACGGACCGTGTTCCATGTCAATGTCAAGCAACACACTACGTCATGTCACTAAAGGATTTTTCCCCTCATGTTACTAACCTAATGTTGAATGTCTATTTTAAGAAAAGAACTTTTTGAGTCTACCGCTAGGCCAAACAAAAAAAAACAACCTGTGTTCCGGTAACATGGCCAATATAAACTAGGGTAGGTTGGTCCAATTTTTTTTTACAGGATTTATTTTTAAGATCATGAGATGAATGGTAAGGAAAAATCTTATTTAAGGAAGGGTTATTTGATAGTGTAGACCCATTATCTGTCCAATTAACAGTTATCAATTCAGATGTTATTATATACAAAGAATTTCCTCCCTTCTAATCTTTGAAATAATGACAATTCAGATAGCTGAAGCCTATTAGGTACATTGTATCCCATTTTGTGAAAACCTTACTTAGGAAAAACCTAACAAAAAAAATATATAAAAAGATTAGGGTCGGGCCAAATCGATAGAGTCGGTCGGGTTACCGGAACACAACTTTTTTTTCTTTTTTAGGCCTTAATGTTTATGCCCTAAAGATGTACCTAATGCATACGACCTGTAGGCCTACTTGTCAAATTTATACTATAAAGATCAATGAGGTCGTTGTTAATATATCCCTGCTTTACGACGAGTCCCTTACCCAAAGGAAGAATAGTATTTGCGGGCGGGCGGGCGAGCGGCAGTCTCAGCGGTAAACATCTCAACATCACTTTAGTGCTGGTATAAACAGACCATAACCATAGATACTCTGAAAGAGGGAGGGAGGACTCCCAGCAAGGGAAGAGAACCATCTCAGAGCTAGCAGCGCTATCTATAAAGAAGCCCTCGATAACCCTGCCCCGTGTGCGAGTAGTATCTGCAGCGCCACCATCGGCCGTTGCTAAGGGCCAAACTGTTGCTACTGCTGCCAAGCTTTCACCCTCCGCCATCTTGATTCCCACTGTATCATATAGCTGTATGTAGTACTGAAGGATGCTCCTTCAGCCCCTGCACCTGATTAGTCGCACCAACGGGAGGGGGTACGATGGTCAGCGTCCTCCGGCGGGGCGTGGTAATAGCTCTGGGTTGGGTTGGGTTGTTGGTTGTATGCATGGGTTGTATGCATGGGTTGTATGCATGGGTTGTATGCATTCTCTTTGCATATAGTTTCAACCTTTAATACAGATTTATTTTGTAACAAGGTAATATAAGTTTATCCTAGACTCATGTTTATAAACATCTTGAGTCTGGATGTGAAATTTTCTGTAAGAATACAAGTCAACTTCTTGATGACTTCATATTATACTTTATGTTTGCAGTAAGCAATATATACATATATATATATATATATATATATATATATATATATATATATATATATATATAAAGAAATAATAATCATCCCTTAAGGAGCAGCAGACTGACCAGTGTCATCACTGCGGCAGTATGCACGCATGCATGACGTAGTAGCTCACCCTTCGCCCCACCCTATATCACAGACCCCTAACTAACATTTTCAGTATTTGACAATAATTACTACATTATATGTCAATGCGCCCCAGTGTACAATACATACCGTGTTGCTCTTTGATATCGAGGGACGCGCCGTCACGCTAACTTAGTTTTAGCGAAGTAAGACGCAGCAGTGGTATCACGTGACTAACCCAATATATGAGCGTTCTGCACGCGCTAGCTCAGCCATCTGATGAGTCCTACATTCAAAAAATGTCACTAGTGGTGACACGACCTTTTTTCCCCTCCATTACCAATTAATTAACAAACAACACATAACCATACTTCTTTTGAACTTGATGTTATAGACAAAGACTTCAAGTCAGGGCTGAAAGAAAAAAATTGAACCTCTGGCATGTTCGCACTGATAATACCTGTACACCTATAACACGATGAACACAATACACCCTAAGCATAAAACCTAGAAGAGACAGAACGGGATGCTCTAGAACGGTTTCCTCAGGTTTTTTTTTCCTCGGTAGGCAAGCTACTCATCTGGCTAAGTTTTGACACTTTCAAAGTTATAGTTATGCTACTCGGGGTTAGCTGGCAACTGTAGCCGAATGATTATGGTCGCAGCAAAAATCAGGCTGTCATTAGCCAGCAGATCTGGGAGACCCGCATAATTGCCAATACAATCCTATCTAGCCATCTGAGAGATCTGAGGCTACCCACATGAAAAAGAATCGGGAAGCTATGTTATTTCTAACCCTTTCAAAAATGACCTTTCCTACATAGCATTAAGTCTCACACAGGTTAAACCGGTCACGGGAGTAGGTTACCCTCGAGTTATACAGAAAAAATTATTTCAACACTCTCAAAGTGTTGTAAGTTGGAGTTATTTTTTTTCCTTATATGTTGGTTATCACAAGAGTTATATGCCTAAAAATATAGCTGAAAAAATATGACGAGGAGGTTTTTTTCAATGTAGGCTAAAATGTATGGATTTATATATACGTTTTTCATGACAAAAATTGACATCTTCGACCGAGTTTTCTTCTCTTGTTGATCCCTTTAAAAAAATTCCAGAGGCCAGGTAGGCGCAGACCACTGTATACTTCCTCCCTAGTCCCTCAACATACCAGCTTTCAAGTAGCACCCTGGAGCGACTTCCCCCCGATCATGTCATTAGACAGGCTGGCGATCGTCTACTGTGTCCGGAAGTTTGTCACAGGCATTACACATGTCAACCGTTGTCAGTCGGATGGCCTTCTTCTTCCTCCTTATCCACCGTCACATTCATCCTTTTATTACAGTCACTGTACTCAACCGGGTGTCACAAACTACCCATCCGCCACTGTTTCCCCCCCCCCCACGAAGAGATCTATCTTTTGCTATGACCGCCGTACAATGACTATACATGTTGCTCACACTATTAACTATAGAGACCACCACCTGAAAAAGAATCAGGGATTCATTCACCTGTAGAGTTCTATCATTTTAAGTCACGCTAGCAATGAAAAACATTCATACCTTTATACTCTGGTTAAAGTTGTCCCCGAAAAATAAGAAAAAAGATATTTTTGAATGTGAATGGGACAACAAAACTCTTCCGGTTGTGTGACGTCACTTCCGGTTATGTTACAAGGTCAAGGTCACCCTTAAGTAGGTCACTTCCGGTCAAGTGACCCTTTCACCCTTAAGTAGGTCACTTCCGGTGACATGAGCCCTTTTGAATTTCCCGTCAAAAGGGAGTTCTCTGATTGGTCTATTTAAATTTCCCGCCTAAAGGGAGGCCTGTGAATGGTCTCTTGTCGTTTGGAGCGTTCTAGTAGCTTAGTCATAGTCCCATCCAGATACACACTATTGAGGTATCATATTCAATGCACAAAGCAAACTCTGCATTTAAAACATTATTCTAGATTTAGGCTTAAACATTGACAATTCCAAACACAAATTCATTCTGAAAATGTTTTGCATGAAGAAAATTGGCCCCAAAGCAATCCTACATCAGTTGTCTTAGCTGTCCAAACATTTGATAACTAATATGGTGAGCATATGTCAAAGTCAGATGCATGTGACCCAAAAAGGGAAAACACCAATTTGCTGTCAAATATTGATTCCGGTTATTGCCACCAGGAGGCACCAGGATTGCAAAAGAGTGCTTCATACATGATTAAATGCTCAAAGATGATTCATATGTAAAATACAATAGTCTTTATAGATTTATTCCATCTTTGATGCTAAGATTCTATATTTAAATCATTTGCCACTAAACTATCAGCAATCTCTTAGTTCATGAAATCTCATTTTAAAGATATGGCACCAACTTAAATGACCAATTCCATTAAAAATGGGTCTTTTTTCTTGCCTGGTCAAGCATGTCAACAAAATCAGGTTTCTACCGTGTCCTGCTGTTTCACCCAATGGGGTTGAGTATATTATGATAATGTCAATTAGGGAGTGTTCATTTATTAGTTACAGGGGTGGGGCGTAAAAAATTCTGACCCCTCCTGAGGGGGGGCGTAAAAGATTTAGCCCCTTTTCAGTAAAAAAGCCAGCAGGGGGGGGGGGGGCGTGAAAAAATATTTGCCCCTCAGCCCCCCCCCTGTAATTAATAAATGAACACTCCCTGGGATCATAGCTCTTTGGGCTCCAGTTTAAAAGTCATTAGCTTTGTTTTATTCCAAGGGGGCACACAGAATGTCCTCGAGGTCTCACCGTTTTCATGATGTAAACATGAAAAAATAGAACATTGAAATATATCCTTTTACTTAGTGCACTCACATTATTCACCTGCCTGCCACCTTTAAAGGTATACAACACAATCTAGCTAATTTAAGTCGACCAACAATTTTCCTTAATGACTCTTAGGGATATTAGCCTGATGCTTATGGAACATAAAGAAAAGAAAAAAAAGCGTATGTTACAGATGTTATTTGTCTTTTATAGGGCATTCACATGAGAGTGCATTACGTATAGGCCCACATGAGAAAAGCGTTTTTTTTTACAATTTTCCACACAGAAAAAAAAACTCAAAACAATTTTCCAATGAAAATGCAGACATGCATTCATATGATCATTACGATCATTAGTGTTGAAAACAAGAAAATATGGGGTCACTGGCAAAATGTAATTATCCTGAATTAATCAAAATAAAAACTGATCTATATACTGTATGAGCCTATGGGTATGGCAAAATGGAAAAATAGTGATCAAGATATGTAGAATGCCAAGGTATAATACTTAAATGGTAGATAAAGGTAGATCATGACATCTAAGTATGAGAAATCTGCAAATATCATGGTTGCAGGAAGTATGTTTTTTGCCACCAGGTGCCGTATGCGTAGATTGTGTTGTATACCTTTAAAGTATGAAATAAATGCACCTATAATAGCATGATAATGAACGTGACACAGGTTGATGGTCAGATATATACAGTTTCACTCTGTACAATGATGACTTCAATAAACTTTTTAAAAGCACAATTTGCAGCTGGTTGTTTCTCATTGATTGAAAAATTAATGCTGGTCATGTTAACACTGATATATCAACAAACTGGATTATGGTCTGCAACATAGATCAATCAAGAATATATTTGATTTTCTTTTAGGAAAAAGTTTTAAAAAAACTTTCCCTGGCCTACAGCTGAATGTCAGAGCCCAAAGAGCTATGATCCAAGGTGGCCCACACCTGAGAATGTCAGTGTCAACCCCTGTGTGACTTAGCAAAACCTGTTCTTCAGGAGTTCTGATTGAAGTAAGCCACAAGTTATTGGTCTGTATTATCCCAAAAAGTACTAAATGTGATCTTGATTCCAAATAAGTTTTCTCCCATTGGTTGTATTCTCTTATTACAACAAGAATATATCTATAACCATACAAATAGTGGCAATTTGTTACACATTGCCATTGAAATGGAGTGTGGTGGGTATATTGACCCAAGTAGAAAAAAAAACATGAGAAATATCATGATGTTTTTTTGCGGAAATCATGATTTAAAAAAAATGATATATCTCATTGTATAAACCCTTTATGCGGGTATCAATAGAAGTCGGTTTACTAACACCCCCACCCGGGGTTCACAATTCTCCCACCAAGGGGTGATACCGCTCTGGTATCCTTGGTTACCGCTTGTATACAGCGTCTTCCATGTTTGAATTTTTTCTGGGACTGAAGTTCAAATATAACTCGGTGGACACGGTGACTGAGATCCTCCTCCAGGGGGAAGCACTAGCTACCGTGGACATCAGTGATGCTTACCGCTCACTGAGCATATACATAGACAGTGGGGGAGGGGAAGGTGTATATGGTGGACAACCATCTATCAATGATTACTCACGGTTAGATATAGTCAGGTTTTCCACATTAATGGGAGATATTATGATAAACCATGATATTTTACTATTAATCAAGGTCAGGTAAAATCATCATAAATCATGCTTTCTCTCTAAATAGACAAGATCATGATACATCATGTTATGTTATGATTAATTATGATCAGGTAATATCATGATAAATCGTCCCTCTCAATTTCTGAGATCATGATATATCATGATATATTACAATTACCAATTGTCAGGTAAAATCATGATAAATCATGTTACTCTCTGAATAGATAAGATCATGATGAATCATGATAAATTACAACTAATCATAGCTAGGTAAAAATCATGATAAATCATGGTTCCCCATGAGGAGGTTAGACGATAAAAAAGTATGAGTAATCATGATAAGTCATGGTAGGAGGAAATATGATCAATCATGATTTCCCCTCTCAATAGGTAGTATCATAATAAAGTATGATATATCATGATTTATTATAATAAAGAAAACATGATTTATCATGATTTCGCTGCTCACAAGGTAAAATTATGATAAAGTATGGTTAATCATGAATAATCATGGTAGGAGAAAACATGATTAATCATGATTTTCCCTTTCAATAGGTAATGTCATAATAAAGTATGATTTATCATGATTGGTTATAGTGGGAGGAAACATGATAAATCATGAATTATCATGATAAATCATGATATTTATCATGATATTTTTCTACCCGGATTAAAACAAAATTAATTGTAAATGTAGATTCATCATTGGTTTAACCCTTTGGTGCCCAGAACTATTCGGTCAATATCTGTTTTATCTAAATGATTCTTCCAATATTGGCATTCATGTCCTAACTTCATTTTTTATTTTAAAATAAAGATAATAAAACATTTCCTGGAGGGTCTTGAAATGGGCTCTGTTCTTAATGATAGAAGATTATGGTATTTAACTCTGGTTGCCATGACAACCTGAAACCTTCTATTGCCTGTTATAAGCAATAATACTGTATTTGTAGGGCTACAGATGTCTTTTTACTAAGAATAGTTTATTAATAGCATACGAAATGTTCTAAAAAAGAACCTTCTGAATAAAAACTGAAGGATATTGATACTGTAACAAATATCTACGGTAAAAGTTGATATAAGATGATTTTATGAAAAAAAAACACTTATTTTTTATGTTTATCAAAGGGTATCTTAATGAAAATTATGCATTTTGGGTGAATTCTGATAACTGCAATGAGTCACATATCTGATCACTAATTCTTTCGTTAAGGTTGAACTATTCCTCATATATACGATTCACAGTCAGAATAATAGTCTCATTGAAGTCCCGAGGTCATGGAGCTTAATGTGAGGGTGAAACTTTAAAAATTGACCCAATAGAAGTGTCTGTATGATTTTCTACTTTAATGTAGTAGTATGTATGCCTAAAACTGCGCCAATTGGCTAATGAACACAAAAAAAACTTGTAAAATGGAGGTCAAAACCAACACTAAATAGATATAGGATCATGTGCATATATGTACTAGCTTGAGTGTGGTGATCATATTTACATACATATTCACTCGTAATATTGATGATTATAATGTGTTTAAAAGTAAAATTAAAAATTGATGAATACAGCACAAAAGAAACCCAGATGCTGTTACAAGAGAGCCCTTCATGTTTCTCAATAAGTTGTTTTTACATGATATTTTATAACACTGGTAAACTACATGAGTCTACTGTACCGATAGCGTGCCGGCACAACATTGTTGATTTTTAACAAGGGCTTTACTAAAATTAAGAGACGCACCAAAGTGAAATATTATACATATTTCAGTATAATGTATATCAATGTCATAAATCTGTATTCCATGTATTCCTGGATAATAGGCCTACTGGATCTGACATAGTAGAGTGGGCTCCCAAGGTAGGTTTATGCCATGCATGTGTATTCAGTCGGGTAGAGTCAACATGGTGCATGCCAGATGAATGACGTCACTAGAAATCCCTCCATTCAGAAAGCTGGTGAGCGATTTCCCCTTGAATTGTGTGCAGCAATTAAAATCAATATTGACTTGATATATTTCACAAAGTCAAAGACAGATGAATAGCTTTAGTTCACAGTGCTGCAAATGCAAATGGGCTAGCGGAAACATGCATATATTCACAACTTTTGTTGATCATCTATCATTTAAAGTCGGCGACCGTCCAGTCAGTAGCGACACTAGATATATAGATTGGAAGCCCCCAAGGAGAGTTAGGACCAGATGTGGCTCCAGAGGGTCAAAAGCGACCTGGCGAATTGGACTGTTTTCCAGGCGACCTGGTACAATAATTTAAGCGGCCTGGTGACTTTTGGACAAAATTATCAATAGAATAAAGGCTCCAAAAAAGAGACGTGGTGACATGGGCCCTTAATTTTGGCAACTTTACGACCTGGGTGGGGGGTGTCGTGACTACCGTAAATTGATGCTCGAATACATGCTGGTGGTCCTCTGACCATTGCTACCCATCAAAGCTACAAATATATCTTTATTGCATAATAAATTATATCATTTCATTGATACCTAACTTTTGTTTGGTAAGTCCAGTGCACCAGCACTGCTACCATATTAATCTGTAAATTTGGTACAGTGCATTAGCACTGCCACCATTACGAGATTCCTCCAACATTTTCTTCATTATAATTATATGACATACTTATGACATATATTTATTCGTTTTTTGGAAAGTCCAGTGCACTAGCACTACTACCCACTATGATTATCTGACCAGGTACTACTATTAATTTCCCACTACATTAACTTGATGTTATGCTGGAGTTTAACCAACACTCACACTCCCCTATATATCACATATACAATGTTGTTAAGTAGAACCATATGTTGATGAGATAACTTCATGGTTCACGTGAGATGTCTATCAGTTTTACCATCATTTTTCAAGAATTAGCCTTACAAATAACACAATTACAAAAGTGCTAATCAACTGAAGATCGTCTTTCTTTCCTTGGACAGCCACATAGTGCAAGAGTAGTGAAAACGAGGCCTTGCCTGAACAGATCTCGTGCTAGATACTTGTCATTAGTCAGTGTGTGCCATACCTGACCACCCTCTACCACAGCCCATGTATTTCACAGTGGTTGCTTCACAAATAAAACAGCAAGTGACTTTACCAATCCACTTGTTATGTGTGACCTATGTCTAGGATAGGCTTGATGTGATCAACATCACCCTTGTTAATTTGACTCTCATTGTTGATAGAACCGAGCTTGTGTCAACATAAAGCACTGCCTCCTTGTTAGGATAACTACATGGTGGGTAAGGGTGGACAGGAGCTGGCGCATGCATAATACACTATGCATCTTCAACTATATTCTGAGAACAGTTAGAAATAAGGCATGAATTCAATCGGTAACAATCTACCAGCAGGAGGGAGATCAACCAAATGTCAATGCTGTCAGACCATTGATGAAGTAATTGAAATACATTGTGAGAAAACCCAGAAACTGTCTTGCATCTTACATTTTCTTTACTAGTATTTATTTGCTGGCATTCAAAGGTGGCCTAACTAGTATCCAATATTTTTAGGATCTACTTATGATTATCATTTACTGGATGAACCATTCAATGAAATTACTCCACACCATGAAACCATGAATTCAGGATGAAATTGATGTCATCAGCAAAATACACACATAAAGGCTAGGAATGTGTGAAAGGTCTAATATTTAGCGACATCTGCCTGTAAGAAGATACCATTTGAGGGATAGCTAAGGGAAGCCCTAGGCGTACAAAGAGGGCAGGAAGCTGCCAACATGATGAACATGGGCACAGGAAAAGTACAGAAGCAAATCTACAACTCATTTCTAAAACAGCCACACAGCTGTAGAGTAGAATTATTGTTATTAGACAAAATCTGAAAGCCTATTGTGGGATACTTCAGCATACATAAAGAAAGAAAAATATAAAGGCTATGCAAAGAACACATCTAGAGCTATTTTACACTTTGCAATAGAGATGGAAATTGTTATTTCACACATATCATACATCTTCTGATTACACTGTGACATTTGAAAGCTAACACAGGAGGACACAAGAAGCATGTTTTCTGTACAGTATCAGACATACTGATATAACTGATTGAATATCTGTATAATTTGATGCACTGTAATTCTGCATGGAGTTGTGTATACATACTCTGCAACATTGTATAAAAACACCTTACTGTGCTATCTAGATGCACACAGGCCCATCTGGCTGCAGTTATAATTAACCCTTTAAACCCGCAGGTCTTGTTATCCCCCCACCGACAGTCAGGGCGCAGTCGGGACAGTACTCAGCCCTATTTATAGGAAAGCTGGGGCTTTAAGGGCCGCATAGTGCTTGATGCAGGAATCATACCCCGGAGAGTAGTCTCAACAGGGCTGCATGCACAGGTGATACAAACTCGACAGGAGTTTATAAATTCCATAGCATCAGGATGACGGTCAGGTAACTACCAGCGCTGCATTTAAGCATCATGACGGCTAAGGGCTCACTGCATTAAAGATCAGTTAGGCCCTACAAGGGTTATGGTCTTGGTTTCAAATGAAAGGATGAAGTTTGATTGGTTATGATATTACTAATAGGGTCATGTAGAGAGGAGATGGAAGCAGGGAGGTCTTCAGGGCTGATAACAGCACTAATAAGTCTTCTATGGACTCTTCTGGCCTCATTGCTAAAGTATGTATTGTAGCAGCGACGGAGGGGGGGCTATGGGTTCACAGGGCCCCTCCGCCGCCCCGGGGTGAGTTGTATATAAAGTTAATAGTTACTACGCCGGACGAGGGAGGAGAAGGTTGGCTCCGCCGCTGAAAGAACGATGGAGACGTTCGAAACGGGGGCGTTTGCGAAGTTCGCCGGCGCCCAGGACAGAACGTCTCCGCGTCGGAGAAACATCATCACGCTATATAAGCAAGGCGAGGCGGAGGGTTCAGTCAGTCTGGTTTGACACTTGAAGCAGAGAGGATCTCCGACAAGACTTAGCTGGTGTGGCCAAGGAGAGCCAGGGCAATAAAGTATCTCCAGTTCAACTGTACTTAACGAGTTCTGTCTCCTTCCTAATTACGGCGGACGCTACATTGGTGACAGCGGTGTTTCACTCTTAAGAAGACAGGAGTAAGCACTTTAAAGAGCCCACGAAGAAGAAGGATGGCGGAAGCTCAGGGATACGAGGAACTGGAAAAAGGAGTGCAGGGATCCAGCGTACAAATGGTGGACGAGGAGGTATCGTTCCGAACGGTGGGGAAGGCCCCGAACGCTATCAACAGAGGGGACCGGACGGCAAAAGGAGACAAATGGATGGGACTTGGACAACCAGGCGGCAAGAACGGGGGGAAGGAACAAGGCGGAGGACAACCCAGAAAGCGGGAAGATCACGGCGGCGAGGAAACCGGCGGAGGATACTCCAAGGGTGCCGTTGCCGCCGAGATTCGGCCTGTGGGATGCAACGGACGGGCAGGGGGAGAACCGGCCGAAGCAGTTAGGACCACAGCGGGGCCGGGGTTATGGCCCGGAGAAAGGGCGAGGGACCAGGGATGGACCCCGGACGACGGAGAAGTGCGAGCGGAAACCTGGGAGGAGGAGCGGGGGAACCAGTGGGATCGGGAAGTAGGAGGACGACGGGCAGAGGGATCCGGGGACCGACGGCTGGCGGAGAGAAGGGAGGAGGGAGAACCCGGCGGAAGGGCGAAAGGAGGAACCCAGGAGGAACGAGGCAGAGGGACCCAGACCAGGGGCCGGCGGAGACCGGGGCTGGACGGGCTGGGGGTTGAAACCAGTAAGCAAGCCGACGAGGTTTGATGGGTCGGGGGACCTGGTGAATTATTTCAACCACTTGGACTTGTGTGTGAAAGTAAACGGATAGTCGGAGAAGGAGGCGGGCATGTTCTTGGGGTTGAGCCTGGATGGTCAAGCCAGGCGGCTGCTGTCGGGAATCCAGCCGGCAACAGCGGAGGGTTATCGGAAGGGGAGGAGGTGCAGGTGCTGGTGCTTTCCCTGAGGTGGTGGCAGGAAAAGGGAGTTAGGAGGCCTCTGGAGCTGGGCGGAGGGGATGTGTTCGCCACCAATGGACAACTCTTCGACCTTCGGGGGAGGGCGACGTTGGCGCTCAGGTTGGGGAACCGGATGGTGGAAGCACACTTTATTGTGGCGGAGATGGAGACACAAGCGATCCTGGGGGCGGTGTTCCTCCGGGAGCAAGGCCTAGTAGTGGACATCATGGGGGAACGAATGTGGTGGTCGGAGGAGAGGGATGACCACTGTAGGGTGGTCTGCACGCGGCCGACGGTAATCGGTGGCGGTCAGGAGGCAATGGTGGAGGGTACTGTCACGTGTAAGTGGCCGGAGGGCTAGGCGGGTCTGGTGGAGGAATGGCGAGGGGATAATCGGCGTTTCTTGGTGGGCCGAGGGGTCGTCTGTCGGGAGGACAGCAAGACAATTGTGAGAGTACTGAACCCGGTGGTCATTTACCGGCACACTACACTGGCGTCACGGGAGGAGGTGGCGGGAGACGAAGGGGGAAAAAAGACTCCCGGGGAATGGTGCAGGGTGCTGGGGCCGGGAGACAGAGCCGGCGGAGACCCAGCGGGGGGAACGGCGGAGGCCCGGTTGGTGCAACAACTGGTCGAGGGGACTGAGAATCACAGGAGAGCACCATTGGCGGACTTGCTAAGGACGAAGATAGCGGCATGGCAGAGGGACAAGGCCGATAAGGGGCATACACAGGTAGTCCAACACAAGATAAACACGGGGGACACCCGCCCAATAAAGCAGCCGCCGAGGAGGCTCGCGGCCCTACCTGTGAGAGACGATAGAGGAGGAGGTGGACAAGATGCTGGAAGCGGGGGTGATTGAGCCGTCTCAAAGCCTGTGGGCGTCGCCGGTGGTGCTGGTGCGAAAAACGGATGGGACAAATCGGTTCTGTGTAGATTATAGGATCTAAATGCGGTGACGGTGAAGGATGCATATCCCCTGCGGAGGGTGGAGGACTGCCTGGATACTATGGCGGGGGCGGCGTGGTTTTCGTCAATGGACCTCGCCAGCGGTTACTGGCAGCTGGACATAAAGGAGGGAGATAAGGAGAAGACGGCGTCACCACACATCAGGGGCTGTACCAGTTCAAAAGGATGCCATTTGGACTATGCAATGCACCTGGTACGTTTGAAAGGGTCATGGAGGTGGTGGTCAGGGGCCTACAGTGGCCAACCTTCGAGGAACACATAGACTGCTTGGCGGAGGTGCTGGATAGGCTGATAAGGGCAGGTCTGAAGGTAAAACCTTGCAAGTGCCAGCTGGCAATCCGGCGGGTCTTGTTCCTGGGACACCCCGTAAGTGAGGAGGGGATTGGCACCGACCCGGAGAAGATAGAGGCAGTGCAGTCATGGCCGGCGCCCCGGGGGGTAACAGAGGTCTGCAGCTTCCTAGGGTTGGCAGGATACTATAGGTCGTTCGTGAAGGACTTCTCCTCGATAGCCAAGCCCCTCTCCACCTTGGCGGAAAAGGGGCGGTCGTTCCCCTGGACGGCGGAGTGCGGACGGCGTTTGAAAGGCTGAAGCAGTGCCTGATGCATCGCTCACAGAATTTCCGTCAAATTCCCACATCATTTTTGCCCATGGATTGTGCCATAGATATTTGAAGCAGAAATATACCACCATGCTTTACGACTGGTTTAGATGTTTACTGCTCAAGGTTGTGTGATACCCATTAGGTATCACATTCATTGCTATAGCATAGGTCACAAAGGAGGCTAATACAGCTGACTGAATAGGTTATTGTATACCCTGGAGCCGTCCTCCAAATCTGAGCAGCTGAAGTCACCAGGGTGGGCAGACGGCTATTGTGCTGACCACAGCTACAATATCAGGCTGCAAACACTTGGCTGCACTGTTGCCGTGACTCTGTGAATGCCACTGTATGATGCTCTGATGCAGTATGTCTGAAAGGCCTTTATGTGAACACCTATAGGTCACCGGGAGGTGAGAGCTTTCATTCAAGGCTTAGCTATGATGTGCAGAATATCAAGTCGAATAACTCAAGGTCGCTTCTTTTATTTTTACGTCATGATAAAATTACACAGTGAGCCTCAATAATGATATAGTTTGAAGCACCCCATATGAGACAAACATAAACTATTCAGCTGTAAAACAAGTGAAGAGCTGGTGAGTAGTTTAAATTGTGTCTTCCTGCATTATAGATCTTTTTGAAGGGAACTAGTAGCATCTCAACCTTTTTGCTGAACCGTTACCATGCAAGATTTATAGAAACAAATAAAGGAAAAAAAAAGGTCCCTCCATCAAGCTACCCGTCACCTGATAAAAATAGCCAAATATTAGTCACTACTCCTGATTAAAGGGTGTTATGTTCTAGAGAGCGTAGAGAGCGAAGAGAAAAGGTGATTGGGAATTTCTACACTGTGTCGGAATGAATAACAATTGTTACAGGATGGAAAGGGATATAATCATCAACTATGCAGATGACGGGAACAGTAATATGAAAGTTTTTCGGTAACCAAGTACAGATGATCTTAACCGAAGCTTCGTTCATATCTGCATAGAGAATTTTGAAGGAAATGGTTGTTGTAGTTAAGATCTGAAAAGATTAGTGCAGCATGCAGGAGACAGAATTTGATCAAAAGGCTTTTCTATGTCAGTGAGTAAGATGAAATCCCTATCTGTTGAATCATTAAGAAAAAAGTTGCGCAATGAGCCTATTTGAATAGCCTTCAAATGTAAAAGAATCATTAACTGAGACAGAGGATCGCTTTTTAAGACTGCATTTCACAGAAACATTTTTCAAAAAAGTCAGGGCCAAGAAAGACTTTAACTAAATGTTCCTATAGCTCACAACACACTGTATCACACACAAATGCTGGTGCTATTCATATCCTGACAATGTAACTGTGGATGTCTATGTATGAATAATTCAGATGAGTGCTGGGAAGCTGAGTTACAACTTCTTACTTTAAATGTTGTCTGTAGGAGACTGGATGTGTATTGAAGTGAACTCCTGAGAATAAACCATTTATTACCTTGCTGAATTTCATCTCAAGGACAGGACAACTGCCCTTGAATTTGCCAGCTGCTCCCAAGGTGCAGATGTTTATAATGTATACAGATTTTTTGGAAATGTAATGAGACTAGAAAACCCCCTCTGCAGGAGGAATTATACCGAAACCGCTGTCACAATATTATCATATAGTTGTTTACCAATAGTTACTCAACTGATTGTAATGCTCCTGAAAACAAAATTGAGTCATTCATATGTACCATTCATCAAATTTGACTCAAGGACATACCTTTGAACACAATTAGCTCATTAAACCCTCTTATCTCACTATATAATGACTAGTTCCATGCTGCAAATACACTGGTGTTATGTTGCTATGTATATGTATATATATAATTATATATATATATATATATATATATATATATATATATATATGTATATATATATATATATTTGAAGATGTGGACCTGCATTAATCCAGAAAGTTGTTCAAATCAGTTCTTTGATGTACATAGATCCTACAATATGTATAGTGCATTGTCCTGCATAAAGATTGCCAATGCACTGTTCTAGTCTCATAGGAGTCAGGCTGAGATGGAGATAGCCCACATGCCAAAACTACATTTCCCAAGGCTCCTACAGATATTACTATATCTGTTTGTCTCCATACTTTGACAGAAAACAATCACTATATATATGATATGATGGAGAAGAAGAATACCATCCCTATAGTCTCGAGGCATCTGTTAGATACAGTCTCTATCTGGATGGAAGTGAGAAGTCACTGCTATATCCAGATCTAACCTACAAGATGGACACTAAGATCAGCGGTCACTTGATAGGGCAGGCTTTGGTTTGTGTTTGCCCAGTAGGCGACATGGTAGGAGAAGGGGGACCTGATGCTAATAATCTATAGTGGCGGAGGTCATACATTCTTCGATAAGAGGAGGGTAGAGCGGATGAACCTCTGGGTACATCTTGGCAGCACTCTCATCCAAGAGTCAAGATGGCAAAGTATTTTTAAATTCCAAATTTGGTTCTAGAAGGAATTTGTATGGTCTGCTTCCAGTAGTGAGTAACTGATGGGATTTCTAAGAAATTAGGACAGTTATTTCCCATATTATGTGATGGACTGGTATACATGGCAACCAGAAATCTTATGGGTTAATTTCCCATAGAAAATGATCTTTTTCAAGGACAGCAAAAATAAATTTACCTCTAAGAAATCTTTTGTATTTATGAAAGAATAGCCCTTGGGCATTTATTTGTACATGAATTATGCAATCTTGACACATCCTGGTGCCGCCTGGTGGCCAAGAGAAATTCCCCATGGATTAATCCTTTCCCTAGTAGGGTCACAATTGTGAGAAAGCAGGTCTGTGCTACCATCTGCTGAATATTGACTATTTGCTTGGAGACTGGAACTGGATGTGCACATGGAAGTGTGCAAGAGTACAAATATGAGGAAATGAGTTGTCCTACAGTCTATGGACTTTTGCAGCTGCCTGCACGCAAAAAATATCATAGTAGCAAACAAATCAATGCATTAGACCTTTCCATTAAGCCGCTTGCTTCCACTATGATTGGTGCCATGCTAGTAGTAGAGAGCAGATAAAGGTCAGTCCATACAGCCCTAGGCCCAACAGAGCTTTTCAAAGTTACCTGGACCTACAGTGATGACCATGAAATCTGAATATAATTTCTGATTTTATTTTATTTTGGGGTTGTTTCAAGGACCTACTTACGTCACGTGACCTACTCAGGCTCAGCCAATCAGAAGCCGGCATTCTGGTAACTAGGGTAACTTGACCTACTTAGGATTTGTTTGTAAACAACACCACGTGGCTGTCTTGTTTGTAAACAACACCACGTGACACGTGACTGTTTGTAAACAAACAAACAAAAAAGTTATGTAACTTATATATAGAAAATAAACACAACAAGTTCCATGTTATGCTAAAATTATATTTTCAAAAAAAAGCTCATCTGTTACAGCGGCTATGTGTAACTACGCGCGTTCTCATTCAAACACCATAACACTATTATACCGTAGCAGCAGCAGGTAGGACCGGAAGAAAAGCAAGCGCACGAGCAGAAGCGACGACACCATTTGCACCATCCGGCCGTCGCGTTGGTAGCTCTACTACCAGGTCCGGGAAATGAAGGGAAACCCTCTCCAGAGGCATTATTTACACCAGTGTTAATTTTCACAACGCAGGTAGGTGTGAAAACACTGCAGGGCTAGAATTAGCAACGGTTTTGCTTGCAGCATAAACACAACAGGGCTAAAATTAGCAACGGTTTTCTTATAACCCATTTGCTGAATTTTCTATCAATTTGCTGTTAAATGTTTATATCCCATAAGATAGATTAGTGTATACTCTTGAATCATACATGGGGAATAGTGAATCATACATGGGATTGCCATGAAATCACATATAAATAAGCTTTTTCTATAGACCTTCCCTCTGTGCTCCTCCACTTCACCCAGTAGGCAGTGAGCCCTGCAGTGTTTTCACACCTACCTGCGTTGTGAAAATTAACACTGGTGTAAATAACGGCTCTGGGGAGGGTTTCCCTTCATTTCCCGGACCTGACTACCCGTCGCGCGTTCAACTGGAGGTTTAAGAGTGACAAATGACGATTCTTTGTCGACGCGACTGCTAACATCAGCAGCATCAGCAGCATCAGCAGCAGCATCAGCAGCAGCGGCAGCAGCCTCGGCAGCAACGGTAGCAGCAGCAGCAGCAGCGGCAGCAGCAGTAGCGTGAGCATTAGCAACAACAGCAGCAGTGACAGTAGCAAGGGCAGCAGAGCGTGCACTAGCAGCGTTATCAGCGGCGACATCAGCAGCCGCAACAGCATCAGCAGCAGCAGCGTCGGCATCGGCGGCATGAGTAGCTGCATCGGCGGCAGCAACAGCAGCAGTCACAGCCGCAGCGGCAGCAACAACAACGTCATCACAACCAGCGTCACTAACAGCCGCAGTAAATGCAGCAGTAGCACGATGAGCGGCACTAGCAGCAGCAGTAGCAGAAGCTACAGCATCAGCTTCACATTCGCGCGCCGCTTCGTCATTCCGCTTCATGTCACGGTCGCAACTTTCCATCATGGGGATCTGCAAATTGAGGCGTGGTGCTGGTGGTGGTAGTAGTAGTAGTAGTAGTAGTAGTAGTAGTAGTAGTAGAGTGAATGATGATGACGATGCCGAATACGGTTTCACTCCCCCTTATACCCTTACTCCCCCCTCTCTCTTCTCTCTCCCTTTTTTTTCAAGCCACCGGCCAGCTGCCCACTCAAGGCAGGTCTTTAGATCAGCCTTAAGTCGCTTACTACGTGGCTCATCATCCCTCTAATCGCATTTTCCAGCCGCCGGCAGGCTGACTGCTGACGACAGGAGAGGGTGATTTGTTTTTCTTTAGATTTAAGCCGCTTACCACACGCGCACCCTCTAGTCACAGACAGAGTGACAGAAAGGGAGGGGGTCGCTTTGTTCACGCTACCTGTAGTTGTTTTTCTATACACACTCTGAGCCCATGACCCGCTAATCCTTTATACAGGTAACACGCGTTCAACTAATTACACTATTGTATGACAGGCGGTACACGGATTTAATTTTAAACCACCTTCCCATCTGGATCCATGTCTGGCGGGGTGGAAGGATCCAGCTGAAAAGCGTGATTAGGGCTTTTGTTTCTCTTATGATAGCAGCAGGTCAGCATGCGACAGCTGAAAATGTCAGACTCGCCGCTCCTATAAAAGCCTGAGATGCATCTCTCTTTCCACACGCCCTTCTACCATCGCCGCCGACACCGCCACCGCCGGCCAGCCGACCGCCGCCACCGCCTGCAGTCACCGCCATCAAGCCGGCAGGGAATTTCGAGCTGAGTCTGCTTATTGCTTATTTTTTTTCTTTGAGCTTTTTGTTTTTAAAATTTTTTATTTTCACTCAGTCTTTTTTGTTTCGGAGGAAAGAAATATGGCCCTGCAGAGGGCGCGAGTTTCTAAAAGACGGTCACGCGAACAAAGGGCCCTCCTCCTCAACTGCCCGGCTATTTTTTTATCTCAAAGGAGAGAGCGTCACGTAGTTGAGGTTCACGCTTCTCTTGAAGCGTATCGAATTCTCGAGAAAAGCAAAGCAGAGTGCCAAAGAAATCGTCGTTATACAAGAGCGGAAAAGGAAAACGTAGCGGCATGGCCGAGAGCCGTCTTCTCAGAACAGTATTTACTCTACCGTTGCATAATAGCCGCTCTCAGCGCCCCCACTCGTTGGGCGTTTCATGAAAAGAAAGAGCGCTGCCACTCTCCTCACCCCGCCTCCTCTTATAAAGTGAGAATAAGCGCTATGAAACGATTCCACAAGCCGATTGGTTTCTTGGGAGTGACTGCAGCTCCCACTCGGTGGGCGCGCGTTGTGGCCGACGTGAACACGGTATCTAAACGTTTCGACGTCGTCACTTGTTATCCCGCATATTGCAACGCAGCCGAATCGAAGAAGATAGGGACGCACTTTTTTAAACCATACGCTCCAATATGTATTTGTCACCGCCGCGCTAACACGCCTTATTGCTTTTTCGAGACGATCGTGTCACAACACAGAAAAAGAAAAGAAAGCAGCAAAGCAACGAGCTTTGCCTAAGAAAAAAAAAAAAAAAAAAAAAATTAATCTCCCCTCCGCCTCCTCCTCCTCCTCTCCCTCTTCTTTTTAAAAAAAAAAAAATTTGTATCAGACTCCTCTGGAGTCTGATACAAAAAATTTATGACTATTGAGTGAAAAAAGAATTTTATCGCAAAAATAAAAAGAAAAAAAAAGACACTTCTGCCGCCGCTACTGTGACACCGGCCGGAATCAATAAAAAGGTCGGCTGACTTTTCTCCACAACCATTCACTACCGACCGTTCGAGTGAGAAACACAGCAGACAGTCAGACACACAACTGCTCTCTCACGCGTGCTGACAAAAAAACAAAAATGTCGAGTAGTAGAAGCAAACTCTTCACAGAAATTCATTTCGACGCTCGACTACAAGGACCCTTTAGTTGTATCATTAGCGGTCCGTCTTCCTAGCAAAGAGACTATAGCGGGAGACGTGGAAGTAGCAGAAGACGCTTTACGACCACACACTCTACTGATATTGGACGATCTGATGAGCAGTTCCAATCAGCAAGTGGTAGCAGTAAAGAGACGTGTCTTGGTACAAGAGGGAGGTTTCCTCATTCCGGCTCTCATAGGGATGGCCTTACCGCCTTATACGGAGAAGAGCATTCTCCGTATATGAGACACCTCATTCGACACCTACTCGCCGACAGTACAACCACTACCGCCACCGCCAGCGTCATCGCCACCGTCGTCCCCATGACGGACTCAGAGCAGCAACAACACTACAAACGCTTAGCGCTCGTGGATCCTGAGACGCTCTACAAATCATCACGAGCAGGTCTACTTCATCATGTGCCCGCTGCTGCTACTACTAGCGCTGCTACTACTGCAGTCGCTGCTGCTAGTACTTCTACTGCTCCAAACCTTCCTCCTCTTCCTGATGAGCGTACTGAAAAGAACGAAAGTTCCGCCCCTGCCACCGCCGCCCGCCTACCTGCCGATATGGCCTATTACCACAAGCAGGCAGAACAGTCCCTTCATCCCAACGCGGCCTTGCACCAGGTGCTACAGTTTATTTACAGGGACTTGGACTTAGTGTTGAACGATCCCACTTTGGAATCGCGCGAGAAAATGTTGAAATACCGAAGGTTGTTGAATAGATTGCAATTTTTTCTCGTGAATCCCAACAACAGCAACATCTCTTCGTCCTACACTTCTTCGCCCCCGGCTCACCTCAGTCAGTCTGCTGAAGAAGCCAGCGCGTCCCTACTTGAGCGGTTGGTGAACCAAGTTCCCAAGAGGAATCGCATCCGGACCGTGGCGCTGTACAAATAATTGGAGAAATCCGGTGTGGTCAAGTGGAACGAGGACGGTGCGGTGCGCGAGATGTCGGGTCGGAGAATACCACCTGAGCATCGCATCAACATAGTGGACTTACTGAACGACGCCGCCAGGTTCAGGAAGACGGCGCCCAGACCGGCGGGCTACTCTCCGTTCACAAAAGCGCTGCGCGAAGCAGTTCCCACAGACTCCTTGATCGGAAACCATCTGTATAAAGCGAGCGGACCTGGCCAAAGCTTGGACACACGGCTTGCTGACAGAGGTCGGAAACGACCGAGCTTCGACTCGGAAGAAGGAGAAGGAGAAGCAGCAGCAGCAGCAGCAGCAGCAGCAGACTCTTCTCTCCAGGTGGACGATCAATCCTCTGACGACGAGGAGGGCAGTGAACTTTTCCAAACTCCGACTAGCTATAGGAGCGCGGCGAGTAAGAAAAGGAAAGGGCGCAACCGCCTAGCGGTGGCGGCGTCGTTCACGCCGCTCCTGGCGCTACTCCTCCAACAGGCCGACGATGGGAAAACCAGTGAAGAGAAGACCAAGAAGGAAAAAGAAAAGAAGCGCGTAGTAGCTAGATATACCGACGTCAAAGCGCCCTCCAGTTTCACTAGCGTGACTAAACTCCAGAAACATCATTTTCGCCACCTAAACCCGGCCGTCATCCGAGATGCTTTAGTGTCGCTGGACGCCTACACTAAACATAAACCCATTCGGAGAAAATTCGCAAGGAACAAGACTATAACCGGCGCAATCGATCAGCAGTGGCAGATAGATCTGATGGACATGCAGGCTTTGGCGTCTCACAACGACCGCTTCCGGTACGTGGTGACGGCGATCGACGTTTTCTCTAGGTACGCATGGGCCGTTCCCATTAAATCCAAGAGCGGCGCTGATGTTACCGAGGCCTTCCGAAAGATGACAGACACTGGCGAGAGACGACCGCGCACTGTTCAGACAGACAAGGGGAAAGAGTTTTTGAACAAGATCTTTCAAGATCACTTGAAGAGTGAGGGCATAGAGTTTTTCACTGGCGAGAACGACGACATCAAAGCTAGTCTAGTGGAGCGCTTGAACCGCAGTCTGAAGGAGAAGCAGTGGCGCTATTTCACACACAAGCGCACGTATCACTACGTAGACGTACTGCACCATGTAGTGTCTTCTTACAATCGCACTCACCACAAGACGTTGAAAATGGCGCCGGCTCAAGTCAGCTCGGAAAACAGCGAAACAGTTTTCTACCGACAAGATCTCCCAACTAACAAACAAATCGACGAAATATGGAAAAAGAAGAAAAAAACAAAGACGTCCGCCGTCGACGTCATCGATCCGGGTGACAGAGTGAGGATGTTGAGAACTAAAGGCGCCTTCGACAAAGGGTACGACGGAAACTGGCGCGAGGAAGTGGTCGACGTTGCTAAGACGTTGGGAAGCAGAGGGTTCGAGCTGAAAGACGACAAGGGCGAGGAGATAAAAGGCGTCTTCTACCCGGAAGAGGTTCAGAAGGTGTGCAAGAGTCGTTACGACAACAACTACCTGATAGACGAGGTGTTGCACCGCAAGACCGTCAACGGTAAAGAGTTAGCTTTTGTACATTGGTTAGGTTACGACGACAAGTTCAACGAGTGGATCCCCGTCAAAAAAATAACGTAGAAAAAAAAAAAAAAAAAAAAAAATTGAACATCACCCATCCTAGCAACAGCTCTATGGAGTATTATCCTGACAACAGCTTGACGTCTTTCCGAACTCACTTCGACTCGCTGCTCCTTCTGCCCGAAGCGTACGAAGCGGCTCTGACTGAGATCATCCTCCCTACAGAATGGACTAACGTGCACGACGACGACTTGATCATCGTTGTTCCTCTGCGCACCAAGGGTTCTCTAGAGGAGGCGATCAACGTTTTAAAAAACACTATATTCGCCGAAGGAAGAAAACCGCAGGTAGACTGGAAGAGAATGAAAAACGCGAACGGTCTGAGCAAGCTAACGTTCAGCTCAAAATACCCGCTGAGCTGGAAGAAAGCGAGCTATGTAACGGTGGAAGAGATATCAGACACGTCGGAAGAGCAGCGATTGAAACCGGAAACAAAAAGGTTCAAGAGAGAGGTCGACTTGAGACAGACGAATGCCGTATACAAGCAGTTCTTGTCCCCGGCGGTGAAGAAGAAGGCGATCAGCGATCAAGCAAGACAGATGATCGAAAAGATGGAGAAAGACATGGGAGTGCGCAGTTTCATGCCAAACATATTCCAGATACCTCCTATTTTCACCGGAAGCAACCACACCCTTCTCGAGCGCTTAAGTGAGACGTTGCGAGATGACAGACTAGAGGGCGCCAGCTTCTTGCTCAAACCGATGCGGATCTTATCGTACGACGCCAAGACGAAACGCGTCACCATCAAACCGCCGAGACACTGTGCTGTCCTGCTGACTCCGCATCTCGCATGCGTTCTAGGCTTCGGAGAGAAGACGTGTTTCGCGTCGCCGACTACCGGCGCCTACTCGATGGATGTTTACGGGGACGTGCACTCTGTGTACATATACACCGACATGATCCAGGAGAGACGTGTGGGCGACATGCAAGTGCCGCTGTTGCGCTGCGTCGCAGTGGACAGAGGCGGAAAGCGTCGAGGTGGCGTGCAAGCTATCAGTTTTCCCCATTTGGATTATTTCCCCTTGAAATCCAAGAGGTTTACCGAGGTCGGCATCTATTTAAGAGACCGATCCGGTCATTCCATCCCATTCGGTAGAGGCGAGGTGACCGTGACACTTCATCTGAGACCTATTGAGCGCTGAAAGAGAAAAAAATGATGCGTCAACGCGTTCCGTACTTTCCACCCAGGTGCACCGTCGGCAGAGGGTACAGCGATTACTACAACGCGCAGCTGGGCAACGGCATCAACGTGTACAGCGGGCGCTCTTTCCAGAGCGGGCACGGTTTGGGCGGCGCTCTGTTAGGTCTGATGCGCTCGCCTACCCCGCTATTGAAGTCAGTGGGTAAAACGCTGCTCCGCGCCGGTGTGGGCGTAGCTAAAGATGTGCTGGCGGGTCGGACTTTAAAGAGCAGCGTGAAAGACCGAGGCGCAGGCGCTCTGAAGAGACTGGCGAGTACGGCGTTCTCGGGAGGAAAGACGACTGTCGCGTCTAAGAAAGGGTCGAAACGTCGCCGGCATTCTCCTCAGACGGGCGGTGGCTCCTGCAAGAGACGTAGAGGGGATGTATTCGACCGGTAAGCGCCTAGGCGCTCAGGTATAAATAAAAAGACTGGAGGCGGCCGGCGTCAGTCTGTCGTCCGCGTGAAGAGAGAACACAATGTCTTACGTACACGAGAGCAGTAACGAGTGCGCGCTCTCTGAGCTCGACCTGCACACCGTAGCGCCGACTCAGACTACTATCTTAAAGTCGTCTTTCCTCAGGATAGAAACAAAAAACTCTTTAGAGGATGGAGGTAACATAAATTTCACCATCAACAAGTCGCAAGAGTACACAGACCTGAACGAGAATTACCTTCATCTGGAATGTCAAGTGCTGAAAGCGAACGGAGCGGCGCTCGAGGCCACCGACGCGGTAGCTCCGGTGAACAACTTGGCTCACTCGCTCTTCAAAGACGTCCAAGTCTCCATCGGCGGTTTCAAAGTGTCTGGCAACACCGAGACCTACCCTTACCGAGCTTACTTGGAAGGGTTACTCAACTACAACAAAGACGTGAAGGACGGCGTCATGAGCGCCCAGGGGTGGCATGAAGATACACCTGGTCACTTTGACGCGTTGACTAACGCGAATGCGGGGTACAAAGCGCGCAGGAAGCTAATCTCCAACAAGCGCTTTTCGCTGATGGCGCGACTGCACTTTGACCTGGCTCATCAACCGAAGCTCATCATTGGAGAGAAAGAAATCAATCTCACTCTGAAACAGGCAGCGCCCTCTTTCTATCTGATGTGCGCCGCTGACGCAGGCTACAGCTTGAAGATCTACAAAGCAAAGCTCTACGTGCGACGAGTGTTGGTGGCGGACGCTGTAGCGGAAACGCCCCAGAGAGCGGTGATAGAACACGGCCCCTTCGACTACCCGGTGAACAGAGTGGAGGTGACGACGTACGCCATCCCTCAAGGTAACAGAGATCACAGCTACACGCACTCCAACACAGGCCAGCTTCCCAAGTCGATGATGATTTGCTTCCTGGACCACGACGCCTTCAACGGTAGCTACACCAAGAACCCGTTCGAGATGAAGCATTACGACATCAGCTCGCTTCAAGTGATAGTGAACGATCAGAAAGTGCCGAACGACGCCTACTTGCCTGACTTTAACACCAAAGCGGCCGTGAGAGAGTACTTGGCGCTACACACGGAAACGGGGATGTACGAGGGCGCGCGCTCCTGTGGTATTTCATACGATCAATTCCTGAACGGTTACACGGTGTTCCCCCTCGATTTAACCCCAGACAGATCGCACGACGGGTGTCGCGTGAACCTGAGGGTGGAAGTCAGTTTCCGCTCGGCGCTACAAGCGACAACAACGGTGCTACTCTACTTGGTGTACGACAACGTCGTCGAGCTGACCCGAGATCGACACCCCATCACCGACTACCACATGAACTGAAGACAAGACAGCGGTACTTAGCGTATCGTATGAACACGCTTGAAATAAGCAGAGTGTTGAAGGAAAACGTTCACACAAAACATCGTTTCCTAGGTGTTTTCTCTTGTGACACTATTCCGAAGCACCCTATCAAAGACACTTGTTTCGTGAGCAACACAGATCCGCAACATTTACCAGGTCAGCATTGGGTGGCGTTTTACGTGTCGAGCACGGGTGAAGTGTACTACTTTGATTCCTTCGGCTTACCGCCGCTGAGTGCGGAGTTCTTGTCTTTCATGGAACGCTCTGCTCCGTTCAAGTGGCAAAGAAACCGCGTTCAACTACAAGACACTTCTGCTGACACCTGTGGACCTCATTGCGTTCATTTCCTAATTGAAGCATGTCGAACAAGAAACCCCAAGAAGTGCGTCATGCGCATGAGCAAAATCCCAAAGCTGAGCGACCGGACAGTGAGTCAGAAGCTATCGATGATGCTGTTGTGACAGGTTGTTGCGATGGCGGACGTTTCATGGAGGCAAAGATTCTCTGCCTTGCCGAAATGGTGTTGGATTTATCCAAAGTCGTGCAATGTCTATTGGAGAGAGGACGTCCGGGGTGTGGTGCGAGTGACGGCGGCGTGAGACTTTGCGGCCTGTTGGGTTGTTGCAAATCGAAGAAGCAAGCTAAAAAAGCATAAACTTGTGTGTTTTTTTGATTGAAATGAAAATAAAGAATAAAATGAAAAAAAATGAAATTATCTTGTTGTGTTTTTATTTCTATATATAAGTTACATAACTTTTTTGTTTGTTTGTTTACAAACAGTCACGTGTCACGTGGTGTTGTTTACAAACAAGAGAGCCACGTGGTGTTGTTTACAAACAAACCCTAAGTAGGTCACGTTACCCTAGTTACCAGAATGCCGGCTTCTGATTGGCTGAGCCTAAGTAGGTCACGTGACGTAAGTAGGTCACGTTACCATGGTTACCAGAATGCCGGCCTCTGATTGGCTGAGAGCTTCTAACCAGGTCAGTAGGTCACCCAGAATGCTGGCTTCTGATTGGCTGAGAGTCCTAAGTAGGTCACGTTACCATGGCAACGGGTCACGTGACCAAATGGCGGCCTCTGATTGGCTGCATATCGATTGAGTAATAAACAGTAGTTAACCATAGTCCCGTTCCGATACATACTATACTACTGAGGCATCAGGGCAAGTTGATATTTTAGGGAACTTTGCTATGTTTTCAACCTATATAGTGTTTGAGGCATAAGGGCAAGTTGATACTTTAGGGCAGTTTGCTATAATGCCAACCTTGATAGTGTTTGGGGCATAAGGGCAAGTTAATATTTTAGGCAGTATGGTATATCGGCACACTATATAGCATTTGCGGCATAATGGAAGGTAGATATTTTATGGCAGTTTGCTATAATGTCAACCTATATGGGTCAGATTTTTCAAAGGTGTACATATTGGTGACAGTAAGGAAAAATTTGGCAAACTCAAGTAATCTTAAAATAGGTTTCATACATTGAAAGACTAGTGATTTAGGTCTGCGAGTAAAATACCATTTTTGCATTATAAGATCAATATCAATTTTGTCTAACACAATAAAGTATGATGAAATGAAACACTCTGCATTGGGTGATTTACCTGATTTCATTTGCAACTTGATTACAACCTACACGTTTTGATCTTTTAGTTATCGTTTGTATGGCAAAATGTATGTTGCATTATTGTGATTGACCTTCTCAGTTTAATTGCTAACAGAACATTTGTATAGACATGGATTCATCCACTCAAGGTATTCCTTCCTGCTTGTAGATTCATACATCTAGGTTTGGTTTTCACCATCATGAAACTTTTCGTTTTGTGAATCGACAAATGTTGTGAAGAATGTTTTTTAAATATATCTACTCAGCAGAAGTGTCAGAAATTATTGCTGGTTGGCAGCTGACAAGCAGTACCGTGTGTGTATACCCCATGGGCACACAGCATTCGAGAGCTCCCGGGCATTATTACACAATTGAGACACTCATCATGCTTTTTCGGGAATATCCCCGTGATGGTATCCAGTGATATAGGCACTCTTCTGGTGGATATTGCCACTCTTCCGGTGGATTTCGGCACTCATCCGGTGGATATCAGCACTCTTCCAGTAGATATTAGCACGCTTCGGGTCTCCCTGAGCGATTCCAAGATTTCGTCACCCATAAAATCCGCAGTTTCATGGTGATTCGAACAAAGTATCCCAAGAGTACAAGTTGGACACTCTACTTACCATGCCGTCGAGGTGCTGGTAATCTCAGGGGACAAATCAAGGAGTCTATATGCAGAGTTTCAGCCCTGTAAGAGTATTATTTACCGAGTTACAGATGAAAAGAAATTTTTGGTATAATTTCTTTGAAATTCACTATTTTTTTATAATTTCTCTTTTATTGTAAAGGTAGAAGTTGGATTGTACTTATCTATTCGTTAAAATAATTCTATGGCCAATTTTTTACATATATGTATGCACAGGGGAATTTTCGCCCCAGGCTCGAACCGGGGACCTGTGGTGTGTTGGACGCGCTAGCTGCCATGCCTCAGTGGCTACAGTACAGAGGGAGGGAAACGCTGCATATATTCAAGTCTACTGGGGAGTGGTAAGTTTTCAAACCAGCAGGTCACGCGGCTGAGTAGCATTGTATACTTTAACACTGCGGAGAGGTTGAGAAAGTGGTTTAGTGGCTTTTAAATAATAAATGCTCCCCGCACAGCTTGACCAATCAGAGACTAGGCTTGGTGGGATGTCAAAATCAACATGGCGTCCACTTTGCTGGGGATACTCTTTGTAAATAGCCTTCAAAATGGCGAAATTAGAAGGTACATAAGGTAAATAATTTGAATTGAATAATTGTATAATAAACTCGTGCCTTGTATCGACCTATAACACACTCTTCGCTATGGAACTCATGCCTTATAGGTAGATACATGGCACTCGTGCCCTGATATCCATTCATTATTTGTTAACTAAGCTGATATCATACTGTGAAGAACAAGCACTCTCACTGCCCCCTGTCAACATTTGTTCACACGACACATGCCCCTGAAGCCATACCCCTGCGACTCAACACACAATATAACACTTGACTACTAGAGGGAGTGAGTCTCAGAGGTACAACAAGAGGTTGGGCATCTGTAAGGACCATGGCATCAGCGTATCCAGTAATTTCTCATTAGTTTCAACATCTGTTGTTATGCAGAAGTAATGCTAAGAAACAAGTTGATCAACCACTTTTGAACATTGGATTAAAAGAAATCATCAAGATTTTTTATTTATTAATGCTCTGGTGCTGTTAAGTTCGCTAGAGTCTTTCTTTGCGATGTCATTCTGCAGTTGGCAGAATATTGATATTGCTGTAGTAGCGGCTACAGAATATAACTAGAATTCTCAGAATGATGTGTATAACTTTGAGACAGGTCTCTGAAGACAGAGGTAAGCTTAGATGCTGGTATGTAAAATCATTAGCGCCTTATCCAGTAGACACCTGCCTATACTCTACATGTTTGCTAGTCCAAAGTGCAGCTCATGTCTGATGTATGAGACCCTAGCAACGTTTTGCTTTTTTGGTACAAATCATTGATGATGAGGTTTCTAGCAGCCAGCTAGTTCTCAGGAAATAGAATTCCGTACAGAATGCCTTTGCAAGCCTTATTACCCTTGCCTAGTGCTGGCTTCTTCAGAAAGCCCAGTAATGGCAGTGCCAATACTTTTCTCCCACTAGCTCCCTGATTTGCTTTAGGCATGCTTTGACATAATATCTTCACAGGTCCTTTAATAAAGGTAACTGCTATCATTTTCCTCATCAAATCTTTACATCTCAACTGTACAATTTACATTTAGAGCGCTATCGGAAAAACTAAATTGCCCATTAATATCCAATGAGTTCCCTGTGCCTGACATCCCCTCACTAATGAAAGGGAGTTACTAAGATTGTCATGATAACCCCACAGTAGTAGCCTGTGGTTGGGACTGCTCACAGTCTTGTTTCCCATAGATTACAATTATACGGCCATGCAGGTATAAAGTCTAAGTTACCCTATTGGTGTATCCGGCCAAAAGTAACAAAAGTAACAAAGTCAACACTATACCTATCTTCCTCTTCTCAACATTGCTATGTAAGACCATTATTTCTCAATACTATATGCTCAAACTCCTACGTTTATATCACTTCATATTTTGTTTGAAATATACCAGCATTGCCCAGAATAGCGCATATCCTTTTTGACTGTGTGACCACTGTTGAAGTAATGATTTGTGAACTTATACATTTTATGCTGACCTTGGATACCTCCTTGCTGTAGGCGTAGGAGGTCTTCACAGATGCTATATATGTGAGTAGCTCTCTAATGCATGTACTCTGCTTATTGGATTGGCTTGAAAGTGAGAGGACATACCAGTAAGGGACCGGTCATGTTTCAGGGTTCAAGAGGAATACCAAA